>OZ001355.1:7436822-8836822 GCA_963924055.1 Drosophila limbata
AATATCCATTAACAATTTGGTAATTTACGATGCAAATTGCTCAGTTGCAAATGCCACATTTCATATGCCACATGCCAAGTGACAAATGCTTGCTTTGAGGCTGTCAGCAATTTGGGGCATGATTAACAAGAGACAGCGCTGCATTGAATAGAAAAACTCAAATAAATGTCACACGAGTGCCGTAGTTTTTGGCCCAACTCGTTCAAAGAGAAAAGTCTTAAATAAAAAATTTATAAGCTTAATAAAAGCGCTGCTGCAGACGAAGAAGGAGAGAGAGATAAGGAGAAGGAGAAACTGAGGACGCGGTTCGCAAAAGTCGCACGACTTTTCTTCTTTTTTCCCAGTGTTTGTTGTTGTCGATTGCTTTTGGCTTTTTCGACTGGCAGTCGCGGCTTCCTACTGGCGTGATGTTGTGCCACACACACACACATACACATACACAGAGGACAAACTTTCAAATCGGCAGCTACGTGCGTCAAAGCCAAAAAGCGCCAACTTTATATCGTTGGCAACTTCAAAAGACTTTTAGCTTATTTCTGTACGTATTTGCTAGCATTTTGTTATTTATTTTTCCTCTTTCATTTTCCCACATACACATACTATACGTATGTATATTCTCTTTTTTTATATATATTTTTTTAACTTTCAACTTCTTCTTAAATGCGGGGCACGCTTATATTTTTCTTGGTTGCCCATTCAACGGAAAGTCGAGCTAAATTCAGTAACTAAATATTTAATTTGTTTATTGAGCAATTGTAAGTTTGGAATGCCGAATAATTCAAGCGATAATCAAAATAAAATCACAATAAACATTGAGCTGAACAGGAGTTCAGTTCAGTTGGAATGGCGTAATTAACTTGTTGCACGCTCCCGTTGAGCTGAACTAAGCCAATCTAATCGCATGTATCCGGCAAATAATTCTGTGGCAGACTGCCCGACTGGTCATATTTGTGGCAAATTAAAGAAAGCATTAACACGAAATCAGCACATGCAAGTTGTTTCACTATGAGTATAAGTACAAAGCCGTTCTGTCCGCCTTTTCAAATCCGCACATAAAAATTGTTAACGGAAGCGAAAATTAATTAAAGCCACGGACAAGAGCAAAGCACGCGCTGGCACGCAACTCCCTGGTCTTGGCCAAGACCAAGCTGGTGAAAAGGGAAGCAGCCCGGGAAGCGGAAAGCAATGAGGATGCTTATGGCCAGGCTGGGAGGCTGGGCTTAGAAATAAAAAAAAGCGAACGGAAAAGCGTAAAGTCGAGTTCCCGACTATGGAATACCCGTTACTTATTTAAATAAATATAAAACATTTTTTAATGCATACTTTTAGGCACTTACATTGCATTAAACTTAAATCCGACATTACTACGGTTATGTTAATCTGATCATTTTGATCATAATAGACAACGTTAGTTACCAAAATACGTAATAATTTAAAAGCTGTGTGACGGAGATGGCTGTATCGACTCGGCTGTTGATGCTGACTCAGAGTATATGTACTTTATAGGGTCAGAGAGTCTTTCTGCTCCCTGTTACAACATTTCAACAAACACAATATACCCTCTTACTTCTTTTAAGTAACGGGTATAGAAATATGAACGCCCCGCGAACGTTACGCGCTTTTAGACGTGCTCAAATATTTGCCAAACGTGTCAAAAGCGTTGCAAACTTTGCGCTTGAAAGCGACCACCATTCCCCACTCCCCTCTCTCCACTCCCACTCTCTACTCCCCCACCTATCCATCTATCCTTCTTTCCCGATTGCCCCAGTGCACCTCCTGCCCTAGCTAACAATTGATTGAACATTGTGCGGTTGCAGGTGCAGACATGGGCACGCTGGGAGCAGGGGTAGGGGCAATGTCACTGGGGCATGCCACAAGCAACTTGCAGCTGTGTGCGGTCAGGCAAAAGAGAATGATAAACAGATCGTCAACCAGCAGCAATTGTTACACAAAATACAGAAAAGAAAATCATAAAAATTATCAAAACATTTTAACGCTGACACCTGACAACAACAACAAGAGCAACAACAACAACAAAAACTCTCCCTGATAGAGACTTCTTGTTATTATTTTGTCACACTTTTATGCGACAATCAAAGTTTAACTTATCGCTGATATCTGACATTTTGTGGACTTTTGAGACCGACTGAATGTCAGATTGACGGTTGCCTAAGTGCTTTGATGAGTCAATAACAATATTGATAGATGTCCACGAATGAAACTAAAGGTATTTGTGAGTGTCCCACATTAGACTCAGAAAAATATCAAGAAAAACTAAATTAAAGAAAAAAAATTGATTTATTTTTTAAATCGGAGCTTTAGCAATTTTATTATATTTTAAAGTATACCTGTTAAATTTCGATTAGAATTACTAATCAATTAGATTATTTTTGGAAATAATCGTAGTGACTATATAATACACTGTTCAAAATTTGTGACTGTTTAATGATTACGATTACAAAAAATCAAAAATAATCTAAAACAATAACAATTATTCAAAAAAAATCAGAAATAATCAAAATTAATCTTTTTGAGTAATCGGATTATTTTTTATTTTTTTCTGATTATTTTTTAATATTTCTGATTATTTAGTAAAAATTAAATTATTTTAAATTTACACAATCAAAGTAACAAAAGCTTTGGATTATAGAGGTTTTTGTAGCTTTGGCTACAAATAGAAATATTCAAAAATAATTAGAAAAAAATCGTACAAACATACGAGTACTCAAAAATATTATTTTTGATTATTTCTGATTATTTTTGAATAATTGTAATTATTTTAGATTTTGCGATCCAAGAGGTCGCAGTGCAGATTTCCCCTCTCATAATAATTATTTTAGATTATTTTAGATTTATTTTTATTTTTAATCCTACTCATAAAATAATAAGGCAAACCCGAAAATATTTGTTATTTAATCATTAGTTCGACTTTTAAACAAAAATAATCGAATTACTAATGATTATGATTTATAATCATTATTTAACAGGTATGTTTTAAAAAGTGTCAAAACAAGATATTTTTAAACTTGTACAATATATATAAACTACTAATTATGTATTTCAATTAGAATTTAAATTCTTACAAAATATTTATAATTGAAGTTAGACTATCCTGCCCTAATTAAAAGTATATCAATTTGAAGATTATTACTTCAGTGTGAGCATGAGAAGATAAAGAAGCTAAAGATCTTACTCTACTTGGACTCTTGCAGCTTGGCAAATAAACTTCTTTGGCACTTTGGAGTTTACAGGCACATAATTAAAAGTACCCAAAACTCAACATGAGAGCAACGGCAACAACATCAGCAGCAATAACAACAACAGTAACAACAAGTAACAGATTAAAAACAAAAATCTGGCAAGTCGCAGTCGACAACTAGGAAAATGCTCGCGCAAGCAGTTTTCCCCAGGACGTTGCCAGGACAAGTTAATTTATGGCAGTCAGTGAACCAGGCAGATAGCACAAACAACAACAACAAGAACAACTAAAACAACAACACTGTCAACAACAACAATAACAACAACAGACAACAACTCAAATGGCGGCTCGTCGAGCTTTTTGTTTTGCGCCTCAAACTGAATTTTATTTTTTCTGTATTTTTTTTTTTTATTTGCTTTTTGGTTGTGCGAAAACTTTTGCTAATTTGCGGTAATGTTAATGCTGAACTTTGCACAAAATTAGTCAAGTTCTGGCGCGTCGGATTAAGCGCAATGTTACGCCAAAGTGTTAAGTTGGAAATAAATGTTGACACTTGCGGTAAAATGCGAGTTCTGGTGCCGCAACATAAACAAAAGCGCCGAACGTTTTAAAACAAGCAACAACCAACTGAACGAACAACTGAACAACTGAACAACTGAAAGGCCGCGAACAACGCACACATCCTTGGCCGGGCATGAAATTAACTTCGCCCCTAAAAGTATGCAAGCGTCGAAGCAGGCAAGTCACAGGTGCTCACAAAAGTCTTCGCCTTCTGCTCCTGCTGCTGCTGCCCGAGACTGCCGAGTTGCTGGACTGCAGTTAATTATGAGTAAGTTGGCCATAACCGCAACACTTGCGACGCGCTGCCATGCAATTCCTTAGGCAGTCCTTATGGCAGGACGAGGACGAGGACATGGTGGAGGATTATATGTGGCAGGAGCCGCAGCTGAGGTATGCCAAGAGCTTGCCAAAGTATTTCGTGTGGCAAAATTAATTTATAAGTTTGGTCCGCAACTGTCGCGGAACAGGAGCAGGATCTGTGGCAGGACGCACCCTTGTGTGGGCAACGTCAATGGCGAATGGAGGACAACCTGGGACAACTTTTGCGCAAAGTTACGACACTTGTGGCAAGTGCTGCTCCTGGACAGCCGCTAAAAATGTATAAAGTGTCATATGTTATGCAATTTGCCGCCTGACACTTTCCAGAAACTGAACTCAAACTGAAACTGAAGCCAAGCCAAATAAGTTAGCTAAAAAAATTGCTTCAATGGAGCTGTCAACGTTGACGACGATACAATTATTGGTTTGTATGCGCACAATTTACATTCACATTAGAGGCAGAGGAACAGAGAGAAGGGGAAACAGAGAGAAAGAGGGGGAGACTGAGGCTTGTAATAAATCAAACCAAGTGAATAAATCATAACTGTGTGTGCAGTGCACCCATGCTCATATTCATTTCATACCCATACTCATACTCATAGTCACAATCACAATCACAATCACAGTGTGACACATGCGAAAGTGAACGCGAATGCCACGAACGACATGAAATAATGACATGAAAATTGACAATTTTATTCCTACTTAACTTGCTGAATGAACGAATGAATATATCAAGCGTAAAAGTATCTGTGTGTGTGTGTGTGTGTGTGTGTAGATATATATTTTATGCACTGTTTGACATGCGAGCCAGAATTGAAGCCCGGAGAATGAGTGACAGACAGTGACTAACTGAGTGATACAGTAACAGCTGTCAAAGTGTGAAAGACACACACACACACACACACACACTCACATTTGTGTGTTTTTCTTGTAAATTGTGAATTTCCATAGACTTCCGTGCACTTTAATCACACTCACTTGAGCTAGATTTCAATGTGTAATAATGTTTTGGCCAAGGCCTGCGGTCGTCTTTTATTGCCCAATCGAAGTGTTTTTGATAAACGTTAAGCTAGATAAGCATTATTTACGCACTGCATAAATCAATTGTCCGATTAAGCTATGAAATATTGTGCAATCTGAAACTGAAACTGGAGATGAACTCATCTCGTGACACACACACACAACACACACTCACCTCAGGGCAGCTCTCACACTTCGTTGACAAAATTCAATTAAATAATCGCCCACAGTAAACGAAGTCTCCAGAAGTCTACACAACTGTTGTCTGTCTGTGGTGCAGCACCACAATCAGAATCATTTGGACTTGTTCAGTTGCAAAATGAAACGGGAACGCGTCGCATCTCTGAGCCTCAATCTGAGCCTGATCATCGCGATCTGTGCGGCTGTCGGCGCTGCCCCGCGACCTCACAGCTCCATCGAAGACATTGTTATGGTCGAGGACATAGTGAGTGTGAGTCCCGAAAGGAAAGTGGACTCCAATGTGGCGCTAATCACACTGAGCGAGTCCAACTCCAGCGAGGAGGAAAGCGGCTCGAGCAGCAAAGAGGATCATGTCTCCGATGATTTGATCTTTCTAAGCCACAAAACTCAAACTCAGACTCAAACACAAGCGCACATCGATGCCTCGACATCTGAGGAGGAACTGGAGGAGGAGGAGACACTTGCAGCTCCAATTGCCGCCAGTCCGATTGATATGAGTCCATTTGTTGCCCTGATACCCACGCGACAGGTTCAGGCAATTGTTAGCAATTATTATAGCCACGATGCGGAGGTTCAACGGGCCTATGGATTCCTGAACACCGCCTACTTCACCGAGAAGCAGCAACAACTTGTCCAGCTGCCAGAAGTGTTGGCCTTCACTCGCTACCTGAATGCCAGTGGCCTGGATGTGTTGAAGTTGGTCAAGACCGTGCTACAGACTATTGGACCGCCCGGGAGGGAGCTGCCCATGACAATGGAGGACAACAGCAGCTCAGCGTGCAACGGTGCGTATGAGTGACAGATGTCTTTCAATAACTCAGACAGACAGAGACAGAGACACAGATAGCAACAGAGACAGAGGGTAAAGGCAGTTCATGGCCAGAACACGGCATAACTTGCAAACTGTCCCTGCTCAGAACTATGTAGACAAGGTAAAGAGTAACCTCTGAAAGGGCAGACAAACATCAGCAGATCATAGTCGTAGTTATGCCCTGGACATACACATATGTGCCTTTAATTAAATATTTCGCCAGTTATTGACTTGACTTTTGCTTTGGCTTTGCAGAGTTGAAGTTGCCCGTCGACAACCTCGAGGCGAATAGCACGGGTGAACAGGTGAAGGGACTGCAGGGATTGGTGGACAGTGTGCTAGATGTGTTGCCACAGGATCAAATATTGGCCACCTTTTTCGATAAAATCGAAGCGGATCAGCAATTCTCGAAGCTCATCGACAGCATTGGCACGCCCAAGTTCTCCAAAATTCTGAGCAATCTGCAGGTGAGTCACCTTTACTTTTTTCCCCTCCCTCCCCTCATCAAAACTCACCTCCGGCACGTAGCTGACTTTAAAAAGGTTCGTTCCCGGTCCTTTCGAATATGTTTCCAGCAATTATATAGGTGCGTCCGTCTGTGTACATTTTTGAGCTGGAGAGTCGGAGACGGAAGCAACTCGGCCGCGGCTGCCTAATAATTTTCTCAACGCAAAACGTGAGAGAAATATCATAGCAGCATTTTATTTTATTGGACCCAATGCTTTATTACGTCTCGGGTACGAATCATTCCATCTGCGGGACTACATACATACATATGGTCTCGTATACAAATCAACTTCCGGCGGTTTGCCGCCGAACTTCAGCCAAGTTTTTCATTCTCTGTGTGCGAGAGAATGTATTTTAAAGCAGACTTTCCAAGTGCCAAGGCGTTTTTCTTCTAATTGGCAATTGAGCTGGTCTACGTGCTGTACATATTTATGAAATGGCGAGATGGCAAAAAGCGGAACGCGTGTGTTTTTCCTAATGCTTTTCTTTCTCTCTGCTTTTTCCACGATGCTCCTCCGGTTTTTCTTGCGTCGAAGGCAATTTATGTTTATGTGTGAAAATATGCCAATTGATTTGGCCCAAATGGAGGCCTATAATTGAAATCAACCTGAGCTTTTCTTTTGCTTGGCAGAAGAAAACACTTTTAAACCGCAATAAAATATCCGTGATTCGTTTCGCTTTCTTGAAAAAAACCGTCACAACAATTAAAGCAGCGAACCATTGCAAAAAGGCATTAGAAATACTTTTATTTAATGTCAACTGAGAGCAGTGGACCAATTAAGTAAAAATTAAAGTAAAGTTAATTAAAATAAAAATTAAGTTAAATATTTATAAATATATTTAAATTTAAAAAGTTAATTTAAAACCAATTAAATAAAAATACGTATCTACTTACACTTGCACTCATATATTTTCAACCAAATGATATTCGTATTTTCATGTTTTTAATTCCTATTTTATAATATTTTCATTTCCAGAACTCGGCGCCACTTCGCGCTCAGCTTGCCGAGCTACAAAATTGCCGCATCAACATTGGCCAAATAGTCGAGTCTCTGAAATCCTATTTCTTTCTATCGAGTTTCTAAGTCAAATCAAGCAATGTAAACAACAACAAGCAACAATTAAACGATATGTTCCACTTCTGATAACAAACAACTCGACTTTTTAAGAAACCATTTTGGGCGGCATTTTGTTGGCATTTCGATTTTCTTTTCGAGCATATGCCAAGGCAATTATTCAGTGGAATTCCCCTCGAGATTTGGCATTGGCAGCAGAAAACGGCGCATATTAATAACGCTTTCGGGCGTACGGGTAAAACGAGTGCGAGTAAGGCAGAAAAAAGAGGGTTAAATGACGCAAAGGTGGTGGCTTTTGGTGCGTCAAAAGTTTATCTACGAACAAAGTTGGCAAACTGAAGCCCAGCTCAGCCTCTCACTCTTTCTTCTTCACTCTCTGTCTCTCTGTCTCTCTGTCTCTGTCTCTATCTCTGTCTGATTTATGCCGCTTCGCTTGGCTGTGCTCTGTTGGGGCAGTAGAAGTGGCAGTGGCAGCGCAACAGTTGCAACTCTCTTAATGTTGGCGTTTATTTGAATAAACTGAAACTTCTGATTTCACAGGGCAACGGCAAAAAAAGTTGAAAACTTTCTCGGTTAACTGATTTCTACACCGACACCTGCAGCTAGAACCAAAAAAAAACCAAAATAAAAAAACAATAGAAAAAAATATAACAAAAAATGTGCCCCCCAGGAGACTCATAATTTAGGTAGAGTATATCAATAAATTACGCATCCTGCTGCCAGGCACTTTTTAAAGTAGATAAAGCGACGGCCGTTGAAATGCAGAATACTCATACACACACACACAGTGGGTGTGAGTGTGTGTGTATGTGTGTAAATGAAATTGTTGCCAAGTTGCTGATCAAGGAGAGCTGCCCACCCTATTACTGGTCCCGTTCCTGTTCCTGCTCCTACTCCTGGTCTATTATGCGTTCTGACCAGCTATTGACTGGCCGCCTTTGTTGGTGGTGGATTTCTGGCTCGACCATAACTCAATGGGGTCCAATTGATTACCCTTTGCCCCCGTGCTGTAAACATGCAGGCTGACATAAGCTACGCGTCGTGCATCAGCTCCATTAATCAATTACGTACACACCCCCCGCTCCTCCCCAACCTCCCCTTCCCCCAACATGCCTCCCCACGACACCTCATCCATCCATAAGTTGCAGTGCGACAATCACGACATGTCACACAAGTGTCTAAATTCAATCTGCACAACAGCAACCACTGTAAAAAATGAGAGAACAAAGGCAAAATAAAGCAAAGTCGCTGAAAATTCGTCAATCTCAACTGGCAGCTGGCAACTGGCAACTGGCAGCAACTGGCAACTGGCAGCGGCACCTGGCACCTGGGAAAAGTCAGAGCTTCTGTCATTTGCAAATGTGATTGAAGCAACTTTCAGAATATATATGTTGAAGTCAAATCAAATTCAGCTTTAAACAAAAGCAAGTGAACTGTACATAGAATCCGCGTAAGCTCGATTCATCAAATTCACACACACACTCACACCATTTTGGACCAACTAAATTTTTACACAAAGTTATTGAAATTCCTCGATTGACTGGCCATGAAGCTGATATCGTTTCTGGACGATTCACATGCCGTCGGTTTGTCCTTTTGCCAAAGGTTGTCGGATGCAGCCCAGAGTTGCGCCCTGTTGCCCTTCGCCGATGTCTCGCCCACTGTGGGTCAGTTGTTCCAGATCCAGAAGCATCTGCAGACCGATCTCCTGGCCTGCGACGCCCGCTTGTCGCTCTTTGTGGCAGCTGCCAACAGTTACCGCTACGAGTCCCTGCTGCGCCCCTTCCCCGAGGAGTTTCTCGATCGCGATCGGAGGCCGGACATCAATGCGATCTTCGACGTGATTGCGGACTTTGATCGGCTGGAGGTCATTCTGCACCAGATACTGACGGGCAGCTACAGTAGCTCCCACAAGAATGTGCTCAAGCTGCTGTACGCGGTGCTGGTGAAGCACGCCGAGCTTGTGGCACTGAGCACCTTGCAACCCTGCGAGTTCGACGATCTGTACACACATCTCAAGATTCCGGCGCCCACGTCATCGGCGCCCACACAGATCTTTGAGGTCACGCCGAGCCTCAAGTGTGCCCACACCAAGGCCTACACTGCGCTGCGGGAACAGTACCCAGTCCGGATGGGTTTCTACGGTGGCAATCTGGAGGAACTCTACGCCATGCTCACCGTCGGCTGTCTGCCCATGAACGAGCCCATCCAGCTGACCAGCAACGTGGACGAGGCTCTGGCCCAGAGTCAGTATGGCAACAGCTGGGGCGCCTCCCGCTGTGGCGCCATGCTGAACTGTGTGGCCGTGGTGGAGTATCTGGTGGTGCCCTCCCAGGTGCTGGTCGAGGGCGGAGACACTCAGCATGTGGTTGTCCGCGATGCCAACTGCATTCAGATATCCTATCTGCTGTTCTTCGGCAAGAGTTTCACACAACACGAGAGTGCTCTGATGCTGCAGCCGAAGATGTCGATCGAATGGAGTCAGACCATCAAGTGGCTGCAGACCCAGAAGTATGCCATCTCACTGGGCGTATACTTGATGATCCTGTCCATGTCCCTGTCCGATGGAAGGGGCATTATCTACAGACTGGCCACCAGCGGAATGTATACCATAAGAAAAGGGTTTCTTCCCCTTTGAAGTCAAAGTACTCGTATTGCATTATTATCGACAGATATCTTCAATTTACTGATCTCGTAGCACAGATCAGTAGATTGTTTATACTGTATTTATAATAATGCTGGGACTCAAGTGAAGGCCAGAATATCTGCAGACCAAAATTTAAAATTAACATTTCGCATTACTATCGACAGATATAATCTCGGAGAACAGATTGTTAATGTTTGGCAGTAATGCCATGACTGTAATGAATATTTTAGACTGCAAATTATATTTTTCGAAGGACATAAACACAGAAAACCGTAATTAAGATTAATAAAGTGCATTATGAAATTCAATTTGAAATACATTACAAATAATAGAAAACATACTTTAATAACATAATTAACATTTTTGACTAAATTTAAAACTAAAGTTAAAATTGTATATAGTATGTCAAATTTTTTACAAATTCTTTGCTTTCTTTCTAATTAATTTTGAAATCTAAATAATACTTTTAAATTTAGGGGTTAAATATTTATTAGTGCTTATACAAATAAATATTAATGACAAAAATACCTGTCAAATAATGATTAGTAATCATAGTCATTAGTAATTAGATTATTTTTGTTTAAAAGTCAAACTAATGATTAAATTACCATTATTTTCGGCTTTTCCCAATTATGTAATGCTAACGATTACAAAAAATCAAAAAATAATCTAAAATTACTACAATTATTCAAAAATGATCAGAAAAAATAAAAAATAATCAAAAATAATCGTTCTGATTATTTAGTATTATTAGAATAATCAGAAAAAATCAAAAATAATCAGCAATAATCAGAAAAAATCAAAAATAATCCGAAATACTCAAAAAGATTATTTTTGATTATTTCAGATTTTTTCTGATTATTTTTGAATAATTGTACTAATTTTAGATTTTTTTTTTATTTTTTGTAATCATAATCATTAAATAATCACAAATATTTCAACAGTGAATTATATAATCACTACGAATATTTCCAAAAATAATCTAATTGATTTGTAATTCTAATCTAATACAATGAATTTACTGATCAAGTCAAAAGATTCTTGTGAAAATTTTACTTTTTTATTACAATTGCTGAGAAAATAGATACTAAAAACACAAAACAGATCGAGGGCAAGGGCAGGGCAGGGAAGGAGTAAGGCGGGGAGAGGAAGAAGTGTGGGCATGAGTCACAGGAGTCGGAGCTGACCATAAATAACAACAATTTAGCATTACAAGTGACGCAGTAAAAATTTATATGCTCTCGCACATTTTCAATTTTCTGCAATTTTTCCAGCAATTGTGTGAAATTCCTTGCGGCCATTCGGCGGCAACAACAAGCAGCTCTAGGGGCAGCAGCCGAAGGAGGAGTGGACGTTGCATAAAAAGGACATGGTCAGATTTGTGTGTGCGAGTGTGTGTGTGTGAGTGTGTGTGAGTGTGGACACACATAAAGTGACTGCAGCCAGTCTATCCCTTATGCCGCACACCGACCGAATACTGAACATACTGAAACTTGGCATTATGTGTTGCCGGACACTTTTAGGGTCACACAATTTACCAGCTTTTTTTTTTTGTTGCTGCTCAGCTTTTTTATGGCGACCACAACTATGCCATGGAGTATGTGTGTGTGTGTGAGTATAGATGTGTGTGTTTGTGAATTTTTTACATATGCTCGTCTAGTTGCTGCTACAAGTTATGCAAAGAATTTGCCGAGGACTTTCGCAGACGTGGCCAGGACATAGCTGGCATTTGTAAACGTAACTTGTGCTGACAAAAGCATTCGCGAAATACTTTTGTAAGCCATATTTCATTGCATTTAAGCACAACAGTTGCAATTACCCAAAAGCTGGCTGCTGGCTTAGACAGCAACTACAATCAGAGAAGGAGCAAGACAAGAAGCTATCAATTATTTGGAGATCGAGCTGAGTTCGCAGCTATCATTACCCCGGCTGCTGTACTTCGAAGGGGGCTAGATCTGATCCCAGCAGCCATTAATAAGCGCACACATCAAACTCGACACTGTCACATAAAATTCAATTTAGTGGCTTTCATGCTACAGCAACAACAACAACATATGGAGAAGTAGGAGAACTTGGCCAAGTCACAAAAAAGGGCAGCAACCCTCATCGCCAGGTTTTTACGCAGCTAAGCTGAATGCACATTAGCATGAGCTCGACTTCAGGTTCAGGTTAACATGGGGTTGTGGCAACTTCTAAGTGGAAAGTGGCAAGTAGAGAGTGGGCGGGGGGAGTGGCACGCACTTACGACTGGCTGATAGTCCCTGTACACTGTTCTCTGTTCACTGTTCACTGTTCTCTCCTGCCCCCGTTGCACTCGACCTGAAATCAAAATAAATGTCAACGTTGCTGTCACACAAAAGCAGCCAGCGCTTCAGCCCTCAGCCTCTCAGCCCTCTTGCTGAGGGTTCACTGTAAACGCGTTTTGGGGTCTAAGTTTTTGACTTCCTTAATGACACTGTGGCGACAACGAAGAGGCGATGATGATGACAACAAACCAGGACAACGAACGACGTCATCAATGCCATCAGCATCAACTACAACATCAGCATCAGCTTCAAAATCAGCTTCAACATCAGCGTTGGGGCGCCACAACTTGATGATGCAATTTAAGAGCTTTCCAGCTTCCCCTCCCTCAAGTCGGGGGAACATTCTTCGTTTTGATAATCTAACAAAATTGATAAGGTGTGAAATTCTTGATTTTATTTTCTGCGCTCTGCGCAAGAAAATGCTTTTTCGTGCCAATTTTTTTCATCTTCTTATTCGTTTTCTTTTCTCCCACTTTTCCGGAGTTTTTCTTTTATTTAATATTTTTTTTTTAGACTGTTTAGGCTGCAGCGCAAAACACAAAAGTGTTGCCTTTGATGTTTTTGATGAGGTGTTTGTTTAGTTTTTGATGTTTCGTATATAATTCAGCAACGCTTGTCTATCACCTTTGTCGCGCTGGCGCTTTCCATTTACATTTTAAACGAAATTTAATCCAGTTTATGGGCCACGACAAACGACAAACGTCTAAAAAAAAAACACCTTGCGTCCCCAAAAAGCCAACAGCCAAAGCAAACTGCGATTTTTGCTTGCTTTTTCATCTTGTTTCAAAAATGTTGTCGCTTTGAAATTTAAATAAACAAGGAAATTGACTTTCAGCATAGATTTTCTTCATTTTACTCAGCCGCACAGAAAGCTGCCAACTTACTTAGATAGGACCTCAATTTTGCTCAATTTGTGTGGCAGCTTTTAATGCCCTGTAACTGTGGGGGATATGTGTTCTTACATAAAATAATTGATGGAAAATTATAGAAAATTAAGGAAGAATATGTTAAATTATCTTTTACAGCAAAAATAATTAGTTAAATAAAAGAAAATGATTAAAGTTTGTATACATATTGACACTTTAATAATTTATGTCTGGCTGTAGGATAGTCTGCCAATTCTAATCTATGTGAAAATTTTTTCTTGTTTTGTGATTGCCATTTTGTCGGGGTTTCATTTTTCTGTTTGTATTTTTTTCTGTACATTTTTGATGTTTTTTTGTTGCTGTAGTGAACGCACTCGAACATGCTTGGCAGGCGTAATTATCGGCACGTCAATTGCACAAAGCGGGGCAAAAATTGTTTAATCGTTGGTCAGCCATAAATTGATTTGTATGGCAAACGAACGATCCGCAGTCATCACTGAAATGCTTGCCTCCGCTCGTTGCATGCCACAAAAAACGTTACGCAGAAATGTTGGCAAAAAAAAAAGAACTAAAAAAAAAAAGGCGAGACTCCTGCCGGCGATTGCTTTGAAATTGGCAACAGCTGCCGTTGCCGTGTGTTGCAAACTGAACTGAATCCTGCAGCCAGAATCCTTTCAGTTTGAGCAGGAATCAACAACAGTTTTTTCCCCTGCCCGTTGACTTGTAACAGATCTGGAATTAAAGGCAACTTTTCAGATAAAACTCAATTGAAGTTTTTTTGTTTCGTAATTGTTTGTTCAATTAATAAGCTCCTTTACAAATATGATATATTTGTGAAACAGACAGGTGGGATTATAGCACCCCTTTGGAGTACTTGAGTGTATTCAACCAAGTATTCGTATTCGTACTCAAGCGCTGATGTAATTTGCAATTGACAAATTTACCAAATTGTTACTGAGCTCAAAGGTTTGAGGATATTGAATCAAGTGACACGAGAGCCTTATGCCTGAATGACCAACTGATTGTTTAATTATTGGAAATGAACTCAAAGGATTCGCAGTGGATGTGTGTGTGTGTATAAGTGTGTGTATTGAGCAACCAATCAGTGAATGGACAGCGTTAATGTCCCAATGCCAAAGCACTTGGGTGGCTATTGCTTAGTGACCACACAAATAGAGGAAGCGAGAGTGAGAGAGAGAGAGAGAGAGAGAAGTAGCGACAGATTGAATGATATAGGGAATAGGACATAGGGTTATACCAGTAGCCGTTGCTGTTGCTGTGGCAGCTCAATGTTGCTCACATGTGTCGAGTGGAGTTGAGACCAAGTGCCCCCTTTGAGCAACTTAAGTGCGCAATGAGTACGAGTTTAATGCCACAAAGGGGTACCAAGAGATTGCCTCTACTGCAGCAGCCTTTAACCAGTCAATACTTCGATATTCAATTGAGTAAGCCACGAGTACTCCGTGCACTCGAAGCTCAGCTTAAAAATTCATTACATAATG
Organism: Drosophila limbata; assembly: GCA_963924055.1. NCBI lineage: Eukaryota > Metazoa > Arthropoda > Insecta > Diptera > Drosophilidae > Drosophila > Drosophila limbata. Next base: position 7,451,840 of record OZ001355.1, read on the forward strand.
AAAACGCTAAGAAGTTAAGAAATAAAATGTTTTTATAAAGTGTCAAGGTTAGAAAAAAATTAAATTTTTGAAATCAATTAAATTTTGGTGCCGAAATTAGAGTTTAAACAATTGTGAAATTTATATTTCGCAGGAAACCCAAAAGTGTTTTGACAAAATTGTGGAAGTTGGAAATTTTTGAAAAATAGTCAAGGGGTAAGTATGGAAAAAGTGGAGGGTGAAAAAAAAAATTATACAAATGAATTTAATTTGCATGCAGAATAAAATTTGAGGACAATCAATGAAAAAAATTACATTCCGAATCACAATCGGTTGAGTTTTGACAAAGTTATGAGAGATGGAAGCATTTGAAAAAGTGTCAAGGGGTAATTACGGAAAAAGTGGACAGTGTTACAGAAAAACTTTAATTTTATTTTGATGCAAAATCAAGTTAGAGGTTAAACAATGATCATATTGATAGTCCACAAAGAAATCGGATAATGTTTGACAAAATTATGACAAAAAAGTGATGATGATTCGAGCTTAACTCAATACACCATCAAGCAATTAAGTTAAATTACTTGAAAATCGAGTTTACAATATTTCGATGTATAAGAACTAAATATACGTAAATACTTATAATTAAGGAGTCCTATTTGTTTTGTATGAAATAAGTTTCTAAAAATACTCTAAATCTCTTACCATATTCGACTCTACAAACCAAAAAAGTACGTGAATTTATAGACGAAATTGACTTTTATAATTTATATAAATTCGAAACTAATAGATTTGTGGCTTCCAGTACAGTCTCTGAAAATATAAATGTTTGAATGTGTGTGTGTGATTACTGGACTTATGTGCTGTGTTTGCACAAAATGCACATTTTCAATTGTTATTATCGATGCACTGGCGCGTGTCCGTTTTGGCCAAAAGGGTCAACCACGTCGTGGCCCGCATCAGTGGTGCTGACTTGTTGATTTTATGTCTATGAGTGTGTGCGTGTGACTGTGTGTCTGTGTGCTAGTGTGTGCGTATCTGCCTGACATTTGCAACTGTTGATTTGTTGATTGCCACACGGCCAAATGCATAAAATCAAATTCATTTCAATTCCATTCAATTCAATTGAAGCATAAATTATGCAATTCTCTGATAGGCGAATTGAAACCGCTTAAGTTGTCACTTTGCGTATGCAGAACAATAATTTTCAATTTTTAACTCAAGCTGAGACAAAGCTAAAAATTTTCAACTCAATTTCTATGCGATGCAAAGACGAAAATTAGTTTATATTCACATTCACTTTTGATTCAAAGAGAATTATGGCAAATTGCAAGTAAAATGCATGCAAACAAAATTTAGTTAACACAGACACACGCTCTCTGACACAAAACACACACACACACACACATACTAAAAGCGCTGGCTCACGAAAAAGTTTTTGGTAAAAACCGCGACAAAAGTTTTTGTTGTATGCGCGATAATGTTGGCAGTTAACTTAATTTTGTCACATTTGACAACACGTTAAAACAACAGGAAAGCCACAGCAGACAGCAGACATGAGAGAGGAGTGAGAGAGGGGAGAGGGGAGTGGTGAGAGGGGAGACAGCAGAAATGAGCAGACACTGCGAAAAGTAGAAGTTGGTAGCATGAACTCTGCTCAGCAGTTTAGGGCAGAGAGAAAGAGAGAGAGAGATAGAGAGAGTGGAAGCGCAGCTGGAAAAGATAAACAATGCAACACGCAGACAAATGAGTGATGGCATATAAGTAGTGCATACTTGCCCCTCACTCTTCTGCTCGCAACACGAAATGCACAAGGCTGCAGCTCTAGATGAGGCAAAGGGATTGAGAATGGCAATGCGAATGCGGCGACGACAGGTTAAAAACTCAAGAGCCGCAAAGTATGCAATACAAATTCAGTGCGCGAAGCGAAGGCTTCAAGCTCATAAGTAATGACATACATATACATATATGTATGTATGTACAACACAGAGAAAAAAATACGGGATAAAATCAATTCCAAATGTTGTCAAGAGTTTGTGAATCTCGGAACTTCTTACTATAAATCGTGTACGAAATACAGTCGAACATCCCTAACTCGAATCACCATTATCCAAAGCAAGGGTTCGAGTTATGGAGATATTCGACTTTAGAGTTTTTTTCTTTAGTTTATTTATTTTACTGCCACTCATTTAGCTCGAGTTAGAGAGAAATTCGAGTGATAGAAGTTCGAGTTATGGAAGTTCAACTGTACTTGATTCAAGAAGGATTTTTGGTTTCCTTTATAAGAAATTTTTTAGTAAAATCAAAGGTTTTACGCCTTTTTTGTCTATTTTAACAAAATACAAAAATATCTAGAATTTGAAACTTGAACTTAAGAATCGTTTTTCTTTCAGTGTAAGTTTGTATGTGCATGTGGCACGAATATGACGTTGTCGTCAGCTGCAGCAATGTAATTTGTGGCATAGTGCGTATTACCCGCTCGCACACAAGCACACACACACACACACTTACGTTCCCATAGGGCACACACACACACAGAGGCACCGCTAAGTGAGTGAGTGATTCGCCAGACAACGAGACTTGAAGGCAAAATGTTAAATGACGATGCCTGCAACAACGACAAATGTGTTAGCAAGTGTGTGTGTGTGCGCATGTGTGTGTGTGTGTGCTTTGCATTATACGATGCGCTTAAATTGTTGCAAGCACTGTGTGGTTATATAGCGTATATATGTATGTGTATAGTGTGCAGATCTTGGAGCGAGCAACGAGCCCGTTATTTGCTTAAAGCGCGGTTTTCCTTTTTGGACTCGGACTTGCTGCCATTGCCATTGTTGTTGGCCTTGTTTACATATAAATATTCTATATGCGTGCATTTTATTTATGATTGCACAACGGACAACTCACTCATTGCACTCAGCCGGAGGAGACTCGCAGTTCCCTCCCGCCCCCTCTACCCTCTTCCCTTGCACATTTTGATGGCATCATCTGCTTCTGGCGGCAATATTTATGTGGGTTCAGTACATCCAACTCCAGTTGTCGTTGTTTTTCTTGTTGTCGTTGCTTTTCTGCTGCACTTAAAAGCGATTAAATATAAATCAATATAAAAATTTGCATACCAAATATGTGAGTGTGTTTTTTTTTTGCTGGGTTATTGAATGGCAGCCACTTCTTTATCCATTAACTATATGCATGTATGTGTGTGCATTCGAATGTTTATTACGTGTTCAAATTTTGTTATTATTTATTACACGTTTGCACATATTTACATATGGATCTTAAGCACACTGCATTGTTGTACTTTGTGCCATAAATCGATCTTAAGGCTTTCCTTCTGAACACCTGAACATTGCCCTTACTTTAAATGCACTTTAAAACAAATAATAGGTATTGTTTGATATCTATCTACTGCTTAATATCTATGTCTAAGGTTTCTAACTAATAAATTGGTATGTATATAAAAATATATGTATCTGTAGTTAAGACATAAATTAATATTTGTATCTCAAAAATTACACTTGGTTCCTTATTTCGTTTTCTTTCAATTTAATGAAATATGCCAAGTTTAATAAACACACAAATACACTCAAAAACAAGGACCATAATGAGGATTTCACTTTTTTCTAAAAATTTGTGAGCAACTAAAATTTAAAAAAAAAGTAGAGAAAACATCTATATTGAATCACTTTTTGCGAAATATAATTTTAAAATTGTCTTGGATTGCATAATAATGAAATAAAAAACTTAAAAATAAAATACTTATGATACTTTTTATCAGTGTACCTACTCTCTCTCTCTGTCTCACTCTCCTTTTAATCCTTGCACTCTTTCTCCACCGCTTAATAGGATTTTCTGCTTGTTTCTTAACGCTTTTATATGGCCATAATCGTTGGGGGAGTGGCGCTTTATTAGGGGACATGCACATATGCAAATATGCCATAAAACAGCAACATGTTTTGGCAATTGAAATATTGTGAGATTAGCTCGTGACGAACAAGAGGCCCGAGACATCCCAGTTGCCTTTGGGATGTTGAGGATTTAGCCCATGGCTCGGTTTTTCGTTGACACTGTCATCGAGCATGTCACAACAAACAGCATTATGTGCAAAGTTCCATAGACACCCTTGTACATGGATAGGCATATTTTTAATGCGTTTATGCTAATCGCGTGGGTTTTAATGCGGCCAGCGTGTTAAATGTGCCAGGACTGGCCGGAAGGATGTGAAGGCAAATGGGAAGCTGACTTGGAAACGCCGCCTGTCAACACATTTCGCTGATTGCCATGTGTCTCTGCTGCCTTCAGTCTGCGGTCTTCTTCTAGACTAACGAATTTGCATAAATTGCGTTTAAGGCAACCGCCTCTCAAGGCCCAACATCATCATGGTCTCATATGGATGAGTTTCTGCTCCAGCTCCAGCTTGAAAACTAAGCGTCATTGTGTGCTCGGCACTGTTGTTGCTGCCACCCTCTTGTGGTGCTGAACTTGTAGGTAGGGGAGAACAGTTTTTGCAATTACAGTGCTTCAGGTAATTATGTGGCCGTGGCCCTGGCAGCCTCAAGTGGGCAGGTTGTAAAATTATGCATCGATGAAATTGAATGACGCTGCTGAATTTGACATGAAGTTTAAATTACTTGAACACACACATAGACATGGACGTGGGTACACTCACACTGCTGCGGACGGAAAACAAGAGCGTATAATCAAGTGGCAACACTGGCAACGGGGGTCAATGGTCAACGTACACAACACAGCACAACAAAATTTGCAATCACCAACGACACAACACTTGAGGCCAAATATCGCATGTGAATGTGTGAGTGTGGCTGGGATGCAGAGGGGGGAAGTGGGTACAGTTGCGGGCGGAAGGGCGACACTGGGCACTGAGGCGGCTAAATTTCAATTTTTGCCAAATGCTGTTTTCTGTTCTGCCCTCCTTTTAGGTACTACCCGACCCCAGAGAGAGAATGAGAAAGAGAGAGAGAGAGCGCGGAGCATTAGCAACGAAATTCTCAATTGAATTGGCCCTGATAATGACAACTTCATACATTATGCGTGCCCCCGTGCGTCATATTTGGAGCGACAGCCTCGCTGCATCCACTGAACTGGCCAACTGATTGGGGAATGGGGCCACAAAGGCGAGGGGATGACAAGAGGGCGCTGTGTGGTGCTGCGCACTCAAAAACTTGACAATCTCGTTTGCCAGCCGCAAATATGCGATTGCCTTGTTCTCGTGCAAATGAATGGCTCCGCCTGCCAGTCCCGTCAAGTCCACACCAGTCCAGTCCAGTTCAGGCCATGTCCCAGTCGAGCTGACGAGCGCGCCATTTTGTGCAATTTTCCTGCTTTTTTCTTTTTCCTGTTTATTTTTTTTTTTTCGGTTTCGGCGCTGTCGCCGTGTAGTGCAAATTTTCCAAAAATCTACCAAACATTTCGTTAAACATGGAGTCAGTGTGCCGACACCAGCGACTGGCCCCAACCGTGTTGTTGGGTGTACACTGAAAAGAAAATCATTCTAAAATGCAAGTTTAAAATTCTTGATTTAAGCATGCAATTTTAAACCCGTTAGTTGAAAAATAAGCCTCCTCAAATCGGAAAAAGGCATTATGCGTACAGTTTTTAAGATATTAACTTTTTTTTTGATAATTAACGTTAACTACTATTATTAGCTATCGTCCTACTAAAACTTAGCAAATTCGGATAATTAGAACAGTAGTAATGGCTGTTTTAATGGCTGATTTAAGCAATGTAGGTGCCTTAAAGTATGCAACAAAAACTATTTTATGTATATTTAATTAAGTAACGAGTATCCCAAAGTCGGGAACTTGTTTAAGCATATATTCTGGATATTATAGTTAAAAAACACAATATGCAGATATGAAAATTCATACTTACATCAATTATTTCGCACTCGATTTAAGAAATACCGAAATAAACGATCTTTGACACCATTTGGAATACCTTTTATATCGGAATGCAGTACTTTTGTTTCTGTGTACGAGTATGTTGTGTGCGTGTGTGTGTGTGTGCAACAGCATGCGGCAACATGCGGGGGCATGTGGCATGTGTGTGCTGGCATCGAGCCTGCCGCCTGCCAAGCTGCCAACCTGCCTCGCTGACTTATGCATTCATCCATCCAACTAGGCAGCCGCCAGGATGGCCCGTCCGTTTGGTGGTTCGCTTTTAATAAATTCATAAATATTTATATATGCAAAATTCTGGGTAAAATGCTGGCAGCCAACTGGCAAGCAGCGACTGCGTCCATCTACCAATCTATTCAATTTGGGCCAACAGCCGAGCACCAAACAACGCGCCACGTTGTCAGCTTGCTGCCCAGAGGCTGGGCACGGATCGAGTACGAGTTCGAGTTCGAGTTCGAGTAGGAGTTCGAGTACTCGTTCTCATAGTGCGAAAATGCTGATAGGTTGATGCGGCATGTCACAAAACCGCAGCAGGCAGAGACTGAGGCAGTGTCAGAGTTGAGGCAAGTGCAATTTCCATATTTTGTGTCAGACCAAGAGACGAAACTCTCACTATAGTGAATTATAAGTAAAGTTCCGAACTGTTAGTGAAAGTACGAGTTCTAGTTTGAATACGAGTGAATATGCAAATACGAGTAGTATCTTCGAGTAGAGCTCAATTCAAGTTGATGTCTTTCGGCGCAGTTTTCAATCAACGCTAAACACAAATCAAATCCACATCAAATGCACTCACTAACGAAACGGCTAAAAGCAAACAGCAAACACGTTAGCAGTCTCTCATCTCACCCTTGTGCTTGGATACAAATTCAAAATTTGAAATTCGCCAGCTCAGATTGCCGTTCGCAGATAGCTCAAAACATGGAATTTCTCACATTCACACATGCTTTCGAGAGTCAGAGAGTCAGAGAATCAGAGAGGCGAGGAAATTTCCACGGACTGCAACTGTCACATCACAAAAGCGAAGGCGATGTAGGCGATGGAAGAGAAGGGCAGAAGATGGGGGCGGTAAATCACAACATGCGGTGTCTGTGTTGTGTGAGTGTGTGTGTGTGTGTGTCAGTATGTGTGTGTGTCTGCTGGAACACTCCTATTTTAATCTTGTTTTTGAATACTCGTTAACTTGGCTTTTGTTATTCTTATTTTCATGCTTATTTGCATACGAAACACCCGCTCTCCCCCTCTTCCCGCCCTCCCCCCTTTTCCGTGTCAACATCACAAACCCCCCGATAAAGTCGTCTGCGAAAATGATTTAAAATCAATTTATTCTTTTCTGTCCTTCTTATGTAAATCATTTGACGACGACTACACAGACCACTGCGAGTGGAAAAAGCGGCAAAAAAGTTTAATCTAAATAAATCAACTTGATGCGTATCTAAAAATAGATAAGTGAATGAATGAATGAACGAATGAACGAATCCATGAATGAGTGTGCTTCTCTACGGATTTATTTACAAATTCGCAAACAAATTTTCGCATCAACGAGAATAATTTGTGAGGGAAGTTATTCTTCATTTTATTGTTGTTGTTGTTGTTGTTGTTGTTGTTATTGTCGTGCTTCAAACTTGGCTTAAAAAATAAATATGAAATTTGTCTTGGATATGAGTGTTTTACCTAATTTTACTGTCCTAGCTTCAATTGACAAATGTAGCAAAAAAATGCATCAAATGTTATTAACAAACATTTCCCAGATACATTCACATGGAATATAAATGACAACCGCGACATAAACAATTTATGCACACAACAAAAAGCTAATTTTAATATGCATAACTGCATTTAATAGCTTCTGAATATTTATACTATGACACAGTTAAGAGGGGTTGACCAGGAGACATCCTGTATTAAGTTCTGAATTAAAAATTTAAACAAAATTAATTTTTATGCTCATATATTTTGCAGTAATTAATTTTAATTTATTTTTACTTATTTGGTTATTTTATGAAATTTGTCTTTTTAAAGGTATTTTGCAGTTGGTTTCAATTACAGGGTATTGCAAAAAATCTAAAAAAACACCCTAGCAAATAAATTTAACAAAATCGCAACTCAACTGTATAGCAAATATTCATGACATTTACATGTCATTTCCACAAATAAAGACAAAAAAAGTTTCATTGCACGAATGTATGAAAAATATCAAATTGCATAAATAACAAATTAAATTTGAATTTGCAATTAAATGAACGTAATTTATGAACGTGTGAAAATTGCAAATTGTTGTCGTTGGAGCTCTGGGATCTGATGTTGCAGACTCGCACAGTACTCGTCCACTGGGAGGCAAATTATTAATAATTACATAAGCAACTTTTGAAAAAATTAAAGCAAAGCATATAAATAGTTTTCAACTAATTGTCTAGTTAAGCACAACTTTGATATTCGACCATTTTTTAAAACTTCAAGCTTCTGAGAGCAGATTTTCTTTTCAATAACTTTCTTTGCAAGTTTTTTTTAAGTCGAATTTCCAAGACAAAACATTGTGTTTAAGACACTCGAGGAAACTTTAGATGACATTAATTAAAAATTACATGCTTTCAAAGATATTTTTTTCCCTAGTTATAATAACAAGCTAATTAAAAGTTTTGGTCAAAGAAAAATTCAGCAAGTGCGGTATTTAGTTAGTCCTCCACCAGCTACATGTGTATGGCTTAAAAATTGAACCCGAGTTGAGAAAAAGTTTTAAGAATTGTGAAAATAATAAGTAAATAAATAAGAAAACTGGGGGAAAATAGAAAATGTTGTGAAGTAGCTTTAAGTACACAATAAATAAATACAAAGACATGGAAAATGGAAATTGCGACTACAACTGCAGGGATTCTGTCTTGACGGGGGACTGCAGACAACAGACTAATTTGGGAGAGAGAAAAATGATATAAAAATAGCTGCAAGCCATATAAGAACTGCTTGTGACTCTCAGAGTATGATGATTATATATAGGGGTTCCGTCAGATCACAGTCGGGCAAATCGCATTGCCCTTGCCCATAACGAGAATATTCTGTTAAGTTGCCCCAAGTGTTCGACTCTCGGACAACAAACTGCATCATTTTCAAATGAAATAAATCAAAGCATACAAACAATCAGAGAGACAGACAGACAGACAGACAAGGCACATTGGGGTAATGCCAAAACCAAATTGAACTGATGTAAACATATACACAGATCTATATACCATAGATACTTTCAGGGTCAGTTCACAAGGAATGTCTCGCCCAATTGCCTGGCTCATTGGACTGTTCTCAGAGAGGGTTTCTATCTGTGAACCGCGACAGTTGCCAGTTGTCAGATTGTTGTAACATCCCCTTTGAGATTGCCCACAGTTATTATAAGCCGTATATTTACATTTCACATTTTATGATGGGGCGTAATGAAGACAAAAGACATCGACGCCCATTGACACTTAAAATTTCACATGTCGCATTATGCAAAGTACCTGAAATGGTGCAACACACATTTGACCCTTTTTCGGGGCTGCTGCAAACTCTCCACATCATCATCATCATCATAATAACAATGTTAATAATATTAATAACGCCTTTATTCCACAACAAAGGGCAGACACGGCAGCCAGCTGGCGGTTTAATTTAATTAAACAACATGAATCCGTTATATGTGCATGTGGACACCTTTTTGGCCCCAGAGCTGCCCTTAATAATAAGCCGAGCCACGTCAAGTATACGTCTCCCCATGCCCAGGTTCTCCTCAACCCCTCATATCACATAAATGCGAGGGATTTACAACTTTTTATAATAATTTTCAATTAAAAAACGCACTTCAGTCTCTGCTTTCAAAGTATTTTAAATTTGTGCTCTCATTGTTGTTGCTGTTGTTGTTGTTTTGTTTTGGACTGACTGCTGTGACGTGGCACTTGGCAAACAAGATTTGCATGTCACACACACACACTTACGCATGCTTGAGCCTGGTGTTTCTGTCATATTAACGGTACTGTGCACACACGTGTCTAAAAGGATTTAAGCCCTTTCACATACGCCCCGCACGAATGCGTCCATCGTCATCATCATCCTTGAAGCTACTGCTACTGCTCCTGCTGCAAATATTTGATTAGCTCGGAATAAAACTTTTTGCAACTTTTTAATTTTAGCACAAAAAAGTTGACATGATTCCATGCCATGAAAAAAAAGAGAGCGAACTCAGTTTCCATTTACGTCTAGTCAGTCACCTATTAGGAGTTGCTATAATTGTTTTTATGCATTCTATACTACACTCTCTCATCTCTCTCTCTCTCTCTCTCTCTCTCTCTCAGAGTCGGATCACACCTTAACCCATCCAAAAGCAAATCTCACAGCCGCTTCAAAGTTTTCGAACCGCAGTTGAAGTCGAGACCGCTGAACTCCTCAAAACTGCAGACAACTGAGATTTGTCCAGGCCAAGAAAATAACAACAACATCTGAGCTGCAACCAGATCTGTGTGGCTGTGGCAAGTTCTTGAGCTTAAGCCAGACACGCCGCAACATTTTATATTTTTATATCATACCCTGTAAAAGGAAAAATTCCAAAGGCAACTTTGTAAAAATCTTAATGTTAAAAATTGAATTTTTTGAACATATCTTTTGATAAACTGAAAACTTTTTGTTATTTTTTAAACATATTAAAATATAAAACAGAGATTAATGGAATATTATGTTAATAATTAAATAATGTAATTTTATTAAGATTATTTAAAAGGAAATAGAAAAATTTGTTATATCTGTTCAGGATATGAAAATATAAGTATGAGTTTTCAGTTTACCATTTTAAATATTACAATATTATGAGATGAAAAATCTCTGTAAATTAAATACAGTAGAACTTCCATAACTCGAATTTCTCTCTAACTCGAGCCAAATGAGTGGCAGTAAAATTAGAAAACTTAAGAAAAAGAACTCTCCATAACTCGAACCTCTTCTTTGGATACTGATGATTCGAGCTAGGGAAGCTCGACTGTATATATAAACATAAATCACAATAATTTGGGTATAAGCGTGGAGAGGAAAAGCTAAGAAAAAAGCGTATCCGCTAGTCGAGCATTTTTCAACTTGAATGCTTTTCCGTTTTTCTCTCTTCCAGCAACTGTAACAAAGTTGACGACGCTGTTGCTGCTGTTGCAAATGCGTGTAACTTTTTAATCAAATTATGTGCAAATTTTCTTTAGCAGTAATTTTTAGTAAAATTTTGCACAAAATTACAGCGAACGAGTCGTTTTCGTTCTCATTCCCGAACTCGTTCTCATTTTTGTTAACGTTTTCTTGGGCCATCATCACTTGGTGTCTACTTTGAACTGCTTATATTTCATTTTCATGGCCCGCGTACGAGTATCTCCCTCCTTCTCTTTCATGCTTTATCGCTGGCACTCTCTATTGCTCTCTTCTTTTCTCACACTGTCGCTGCTTTCTTTTCAGAGTCGCTGTCTCAGTCTGTCTGCTGTCATCCTGGCATTGCATAATTTTTAATTGAATTTTAAAGTTTTCGGCAAGCCAAAGAAATTTTTGTTTTCATTCGCTTGCCAAACTTTGGCTTGAATTTAATTAGAAAATGATTTTGACTGCGGCTTTGCCACTTGCAGTGCAAGCACCACCACCAATAGCACCACCAGCAGCATCTACTTTTAGCACAGAGTTTTCGCGGTCTGGCACTGAAATTAATAAAGTAAATTGCAAATTCAGTGCCAATATAAATAAAATAAAAAAATTAGGCGTGAGTCGAGTCAAGTTGAGTTGAGTTGAGTTTGAGTTCAATTTGTGTTTCAGTTTCATTGTGCTTAATAAGTGCTGTGGATATACATTACATTAGTAGCCATGTTTATTTCATTTGGACGCGTTTGGACACAGCGGGCGGCATTTAAAACTGGACACGATGTCTCGAGGACTCCAGAGGGGAGACGAGGGGCATTTGGTTATTGTCTGCCCTTTGTAATTTGCAGCAGACACATTAATCAAAAAATTGTTACTGCCCGTGGTTTGTTCGCTCTATCTCTTCCTCTGGCTGCACCGCTTGGAGTGTGAGAGGCGGTGGTGTCGGTGGTGCACTTGTTAGTCAGCAGCTGCCATCGGCTCGGCTCCATTCAGTTGCCATTTGAGGTGGTGGAGGTAATTGAAATGTCACCGGAAGTGTTGCTGGCCGCGCACTGTCTCCGGTGCAGCAATGTTTGAGTGGCACAGACGCATGTGGCAACTAAACCACCAGCCATGACCGCTGGTCATGCTACTGACATTGCCATTGCCATTGCCGCTGGCAGTGGCGAGGACTTCGCATCCATTTGATACACTCGATCGCTGACAGCAATGTTTGTGGCTCTGCTAATGTGACTCTAACGGTCAATTACGAGTATTTGCGCAATTTTGTAATTAAAATCGCAAACGTGCCCCGTTCGGAGGCACGAGAGTCAGTACGTGCAGCACGAAATTTAATGCTCTTCTGCTTCAATATGATCCACAGCTTTTTCAGTTCAGTTAATTAACAACAATTGCTTCTTTATGCTACATTTCGAATTTAAACCGAGACGCACTATCATCTTATGTAAACGTTCGATAGACGAGCGTGTATTCGTCCATATACACTCCCTTTTTACGAGGGCAGTTCTGAGATTATTGAAACATCGAGCCAAAGAAAACATTTGCTTTAACTCGATTGAAGTACAAACTGGTATTGTTATTTTCTATTGCGTGAGTCCGTTTTCATTCAGTTTACTTATGTATTTTTTTTAATTACTGAAAATTCAGAAGCTTCGATTTAGTTAAAAATATATCATATCTACATATTATAAAAATATAATAAAAGTCGAACTTCCCTAACTCGAATCACAATTATTCAAAGAAAAAGTTCGAATTAGGGAGACTTCGACTTATGGAATTATTTTATACAAGTTTAGTATACGCTATTGCCACTCAATTTAATTCGAGTTAGAATAAATTTAAGTTAAAGACGTTCGAGTTACGGAAGCTCAACTGTATTTGAAAATCTTTCCTTGAGAGACAAACATGAAATTAAAATTGATGACTGTTCTTTTTTAACGTGACATGGTGGGAATTGAACCCAGTTACTTAGCTGAGAGCTCTTTATTTCTTTATTATTTACTATCTCATTCAGCTGTAAATTTGCTAACCGCTTTGTTAAACTGTCTTTGTCCAGGTAGTTCTAGGGCAACCCTCGCCAGTCATTGCAGGAGTAGATAAGTTCGACTCGGGACTGCGCCAGATTGCACTGACAGCAGCGTCAGCTTTGCCGTTTTTACCTTCAATTTTATGAACTTTTTCGTAGCCGTAACTTTTTCATTACATTTCGACTTGTACAATTTTCCGGCTGTGGATGTTGTTATTGGGCTGCAATTGCCATGTTGTTATTGTTGTTGTTTATGAGCTAATTACATAAGCTCGTTATTAGGCGAATTACTTGTTTCTTCATTTGCAGCTGGATGATGCTGCTTCTGATTCTGCTGCTGTTGCTGCTGCTGTTGCTGCTTTCTCTGAGCCAGGAGCAGCAGCAAATAAGAAAACTTTTTTAATTATAACCTCATTTAGATTTGACGTTAGCTGCGTCGCGTGTCTGTCTGTTCCTTGCCCCTCCCCTCCCCATCCCTTATCCGCATTCCTCTTCCTTTCCCTTTCCATTTCCGTCGAAGTTGCTTGGCTTATAGCATTTATGCTTTCTGCTTCCAATCTTTACAATCTCAATCTAATCAGTGCTTATTTAATTTGATTTTCAGCACTGTGACAAACAATTGTAGTCTATATACTTTTCCATCCTCCAACTTTTACCATAGTTTGTTGCTTAGTGTCTTCGACCTGAGGCGAAATTCACAGCTGAGGCAGCTGCCAATCATTGTTTTGGCCAAGTTTATGCCAATAGCCCAACACCTTAACTTCCAAGTAATTAAATATAATTATTGACTTTAAATTATCATAGAAGCTCACTTTAATTTCAAGCTCCATCATTACAGACAATGTTTATCAAAGCAATCAAGTCTGGTCCCTGATTATTGTTTAACGCCTCTACAATTTCCATGTCGATTGGCTAACAGAGAGTTGGAGGCTGGCATCTCTTACCTGTTAGTCCTGGGATCTCAATCAGACGAGGACACTTCCGTTAGCAGTTGGCCCAAGTATATATTTATTTCCATTTCCTGCATTGCTGATGGCACTGTGCTCAGATCCTTTTTATTTCTTAAGATGCAAATTTTAAACCCATTAAATCAGATTGTAAAGAGGGTATATAGTTTACTAAAAGGGGCATTTAGAAGAATCAATATTTCAATTTAAGAGTATTTATTTATATATTTAAATGAACTAAGAACTGTTGATCAAGTGAATTTATAAAAATTGAAATAAAATTGTGTATATATATATAATATAGTAGTAGTAGTAGTAGTAGTAGTAGTAGTAGTTTTTTCTTTATTTTGGCAAGGCTTTGTATTAGCCGTCAGCCTACACAGAAAATATTAACATATAATTTTTAACAATTACTAGACTTGATAAAAATAACTTCTCTTGACTGTACATTTACGCTTACAATTTCTTTCCTAGCACTAAAAACATTATATACAAGTATTCACAAAAATTACAATTTATTACTTATTTAGCTTAAAATGAACCTAATAATATATTCTTTCTATATGACATCGCCTGTGACAAATATTGCGCAAGTGAGATCCAATTGGCACCATTGAGAATATCTCGAAGCTCAGATTCTGTTAGTTGCGCCTTTCCCCATGCTCGTACTCTCAGTTCCGCCAGTATCGGACAGACTGCGCAGAAATGCAATACATCCTCACATAATATATAATTATATTTAAATTTAAACTGAAATGATAAAGATAAAGAAAGGATAATATAATTAGGATATATATAAATAAAATATTCCATCTTGAGTTCAATTTAATACAGGGTATAACATTGTCGAATCAATATTTGCAACAATGCGATCATTTTCCTATGCAATGAAGCGTAAAAATACGTATTTTTTTGCTACACAACACAAAAGTACACACACACACACACACATACATACATATATAGACTTATAGGGAAAATTTAGTTTATGCATTTGCATATGGTAAGTATCTTTGTACGCAGCTTCCACTTCCACCCAGACGCAAGGCAAATACATTGCCTTGTTAGTTGTTGACTGCAATTTCCTTGGCATGCAATCGGTTTTTCTTTCTTCGAGCTATGTATGTATATGTATGTATAAATGTGTTTATGTGTATGTGCTGAGCAAATATTTGGTTTACGTCAAATTGACACGCTTGAGTTAATCAAAAGATGATTTGTTATTTCTTGCAAATGCATCCGCATCCACATCCACATCCGTTTTCGCATCCGCATCCGCACACTCCACTCTCTCCCTCCTTCTCTCAGATGAAGCAGAAACTGAAGGGCATCAGCTGCAACAACAACAACATACAAATTTATAATATGGAGTGCAGAACTTGGAACACAGTAGCGCTTATTTCACGCTTCCTCATTAATAAACACAAGTATTTCGCATCAATTTACAGACCCGCACAACACTAATACACATACACGCACACACTCAGTGTCCAGTAGTTACATTTACTTAAATATATTCACAGAGGTTGAAGGGATGCACAGAACGAGCTGAGCAGGCCCTGAGGCATCTTGGCCAGGCTAAATAAGATAAATGAGAAATGTGAAAATGAAACATCACCTTTGCCTTTAAGACGACGCCCACGCACAGACACGGACACGGACACGGACACAGACACGGACACGGACACTGGCACATACTGTGGCTGTTAGCAGGGCCAAGACCCGACTATTTTTTATATTTTCTCTCCCTCGCACACACTTTCTACCCTCTCTCTCTGTCTTAGTCTCGTTGCGAGCTGAGCAGAGCAGCAGATAACATTTTAATATGGTAGGAAAAGCACTTGTTAGCTAGCCGCAAGTTGTTAGCCAGGTCTTGGAGTTGGCAGTTGAACTGACTACCTCTTCGCTCTGGCCATTAGGTTAATGTGCACTTCAAACCAAATTAAGATGAATTGATTAAAATTACAAAAGTGTTTGGGTTCTTGGTGTTGTTGTTGTTGTTGTTAGTGCTGGTGTTGCAAAGTTCAAGCACAAGATTAAGTGCTTTCATTTGCCTGCCTTTGAGAAATGATGCAGCTCACCTTCAGTTCCTTCTCCTTTCCCCTCTCTGTTCCTTGCAAAATATTGAGCCAAAAACTTTGGCTATAAATGCAAAAGTAATGAATTTGCCTGCATTTATTAATGCTTGAAACTTGCCCAAATTAATTGGCATTTAATTTATTTTGCGGCTAAACACAAGTTGTTCTTGAAACATATTACGCTCTTTCGTACTTGAACTAAATACAAAACTTATCATATAATGGGCCACGCTGCAGTTGGCTGCATTTAATTGCCAGAAATTGCAATTAAGATAATTATCTCAGCAAAAACAAAAGTGTAAATCCCTTTTTCGGATTGCATTGGATTGGATTGGATTATGTGTGTGCCAGTGTTTTTCTACGCCATTGCACAAACGTACTTTGCATAAATTTCAAATGAATTTCAATGCCAAAAGCGCAGGCAAAACAATGGCCACTGATGAAGCTGCACTCAGCCACCTTCAGCCCCCCTTCAAGCCTGCTTTAAACCACTTCGTTACCCCTCCTAACACCTGCTGATGCTATCCCAATCAAGCTGACTGACCGAGCAGAGAGAGAAAAACTCCAAGTTGCAGTCGATGTGTTCAACTTGTAAACGTAAAGCGCACAAAATTTTGTGTTATTCTTTCGGATTTTCTACTTTGTTGGCAAAGCAAGCAACGACGACTCGTTCAACCACCTAATCCCCCCCATCCACCTCACCCACTTCATCCACTAGCTGACCCACCGGGTCTTGCTTTCATTTGCTCAGTGCAAAGTTGTCGCCTTTGCTGAGTTCGTGTCGCCTGCGTGTTCTGACCAGCAAAGAAGCAAAAAAAGTAAAGCAAAGCATGGAAAAGCAAAGCAAAAGCAAAGCAGAGGGCAAAGCAAAAGCAAAAGAAAAGCAAACTGCTTTCTTTCTTTTAGTTGCACTTTACTTCAATTATGCTAAAATGTCAAATGAAATTTAGTGCTGTGCTCAAGTGGCTCGAGATTGTTTTCGGTTTCTCCTTTCTTTTTCAATTCTACAGTGTACGCAGGCAAATGCCAACGGATATCTGCAAAAGAGTGCATAAAATGTGCAATAATCGCTCTCTCAGTATTGAGAGTGTTTCGTTTGCCTACTCTCTGGGGAATATTTATGGGTTGTTAAGTTTTGAATTTGTGGTATTCGCAATCGTTTAAACTTAACAATAAGAATATCTTTTCACTTTTTCTATAATTTGCACGCCATTTTTAACCGTTTAAGCATACTTATTGGATCTCTCTCCCGCCTCTCTTTCTCTCCAGATCGCTTGCTCTCTCGAGAGCGTATAATTTGTCAATTCTGCTTTGTGCGACATTCTCGAAAGCAAAGCCAAGCGAAAGCAATGCACACAAAAACCACACGAAACGAGAATCATATGAAAAACAACTGAGACTAGATTTTCCCAGATTTATGGCTTCAACATTTGTTGTTGTTCTGTGGAACTTTTGCAATTTGGTTTAACATTTTTGCTAATTTCGAATGCACTCGGCCCTAAACTTATTCGCAGTTGGAGTCGCAATCGTAGTTGCACTTGTTGTAAGTGTTAGTGTTGGTGCTGGCCAAGAGCTGCGTGTTGGTGTTGGCCCTGGTTAGGCACGAACTGGGCCATGGGAATGAATCGTCTTCGTCGTCGTCGTCATCGTCGTTGGGGCATAAGCAAAAGGCAAATGATGCTACAATTACGAGTGGAAACGGACACAAACACAAAAGGAAGTAATTTGCAATTAAATTACGACGAAATGGGCAATAGAAAAGAAATTAATTGTCCACGAAATGCAATTATGCTCCGGTTGCACAGAAGTTAGCCAGAAGCCAACGCCAAATGAACGAAATGAAATGCCCTGAAGGGCCAAATGCTGCTGAAGTGGCCAAAAGCAGCCAGTCGACAGTCGACAGTCGTCAGTTGCCAAGTTGCAACTTGCGCGTAATGAAATTGCATATTAAGAAGTTGTCAAAATTATTAGTTTTCAAATTCAAATTATAAATGGCAATTTCTGTAATCCATGCTGTGGCCTTAAACTTTAAGACATGGCCAAAAGCTGCTGCTGTTTCCACCTAAACCCTAATAAATTACAAATACTTTTTTATTGAACTTAATTTCCTTTTGTAGACCACATTTTTCGGGTCTGGCCAACTAAGTCGCTGCAAAGGAGATATATGGCCCGAGTCAAAGATTACATTTAGTGTGCGAGTAGACACACACTCACACACAAACCCACACACACACTCTGCACTTTACTTCTTCTTCTTCTTTCACTGATTTTTGCTACATTGGGTTAACTGGAACTGGCCTCAAGCGAGCCGCAAGCAAAATGCAATGCCTTTCATGTTGAACTAATGCTCCGCCCACTCGCCCCCCACTTGCCTCCCTTGTGCAGTTGGCTTTAATGGCAAAGCAAGCAAAATGATCAGCAACAGCATTTTTCGGTTACTCTGAGACTTTGCCGAGGCGAGTTCCGAGTTCCGAGTTGGCCGCAATGTGTTCACAAGGCTCAAAGCAACTGCAAGCAGCAAATGCGTTTGCATTACGGTCAGATGTTTGCGGTTAGCCTAAATGCAAATCTACACACACCCACACACACACACATTGACAGCTTGTTGTTTGCGCCTTTATGGCAGCCAAAAACTTTGACCATATTTTACTAACAAAAATATTACAACAATGTTGTCGTCATCATCGTCGTTGTCTGTTGTCTGGCAACCACAATTTCAAGCGCTCGTTTTAGCCAAAAAGGATGCAATTAATTCTGCCAAAGGGACAACTTCATCTGACAGCCATAATGTATTGCAAAAACGACTACGGCCAATGCATAAATTCGGGCTGTTCAATCGTCGCGATTTCCACACGGCTCAAGGCTGTGTGAAAGTAACTGAAACGGAAATTGGTAAAGGATTTCGGCCAAAAGATTAAAATGTGCTAATGCTGATAGCCTCAACATTGCGTATACTCAACAGCACTGACTACAACAACAACAACACCAACAAAAACAACAACTACAGTTGCTTCTGGCTACTTTAGCTGCTGCTCAATGTCGTCCGACAAACTTTTTACTTTGCATTCACATAAAATACATACCAAATAAAACCAGAACAACATCGACAACAACAGCAGCAACAAAAAAAAGCAAAAAAAAATGAGAAAAGTTTTTAATTTATATTTAAACTTTTTCAAAGTGCTGAAATGGAGGCGTTATCATCCTCCTGTCTCTTGTCCCTGTTCAAGTCCCTTTTACATGTCCTTACCTCTTCCTCGGATGCTGCTGAGAATGCAAAATAGTTAACCAACAGCAACAACGACTTCTTCTTCTGGGTGTCTGCATGTGGCCAGTTGCTAATGGCATACAAAAAGGCTAACAAGCACAAGGCCAACAGCATCAGCATCAGCTCTAGATCAACATAAAGACCAGTTCATTAAGGCAATTGAACAAAAACTGTTTACATTTACAGTAGAAAACTACCAAAGACTAACTAAAATGGCACAAAAACTGTAGAGCTTGTCTACAAAATAAGTTGAATTTACCAAAAAGAATGATCTTCAGTTAGATTCGAATCATGCTCTTAATATAATAATTTATAATTTTATTTCTTTCTTAATTAATATTAAAATATTTAATCAAATTTAATATTTTACTCTTTTCAACTTTTGCATGTTATTGGTAAATTCAAAAAAATATTTTAAAACTGACACTGAAACTCTATTTAACTGCGATCACACATTGGCGCGACCACTTGACGTATACTTAATATTGTTATTTGACAGTCAGTAAATCCAAAGTAAATTCAAGCAGTGACTTGTTAGAAAATTGCATTAAAATTAAATTAATTTGTCAATATTCATAACACTTAATGTGCAATATTCATTTGCTTTTCTTGATAAAATTACTGCAGATAAATCAACACAATTTGCGGGCATTTTAAAAAGCGCAACCGTTCAACCAATTTCATCGTTCAAAAATGCGGTGTATCAATATCGTTGGCCATGTAATTTACGCTTAATTTGTAGCCATTACCACAAAAATGCATTAAATGTGTGTATGTGTGTGTGTGTCTGTGTATGTATTCGATTGCCTTTAAATGTGCTGCAATTATTTGCATTGCAATTTTAATTGAGTGCTGAAATATTTGCGGCCGTTCGCGATGCAATAAAATATGTAACGAGCATCAATTATATATTTATTGAAAATCTCCGCAAGGCTCATTAAACTATTGCCAACTAATATGCGTTCATAATCTCATGTCTATCTATGCCGGACAGTCAACTGGCGATAAATACATTGCAGGTATCCTCAATTAAATACTATTAAAATTCCAATGGCGAGCTGACAGTTTTCGGATATAAAAAATAATGGCAACCTGAGGATACTGACAATTTTGGAATGGTTGTATGGAAAAGTGAAAGAACAGTTGATGATAAATGTAGAAACATTTTAAAAGGAATAACTTTTTTTTTTGCTGTTAAATAATAATTGTACCTAGCTGAGAATGTAGATCAATAAATTTTATAAAGGAAGGGAAAATAGCTATTTAAGCAAGGGAATACAAAACATTATCATTTACTTTGTTATTTATTTACACAAAGTTATATATTTCTTATACTCTTATAACCCTCCGTTTTACAGAGTGTAATACACTCTCTAGAGGTGGAGAACTATCGATAGCACTATTGACACTATTGATGGTTGGGCGCTATCGAGCTACCATCGATAGCAGCCATCCATTTTCGATAGTCCCCGAAGTACTGTCGATAGTTAACAAATTGCTGAAAATTACTATTTTAATCTCTTTTTCCTCATTTTCATACAAAAAGTGGATTGTTAGCAATTTTCCAAAATCATAAAAAATACTAGCGAAGAGATTTTTGAAAATTTCTTTTTACAGTCGCCCTTAGAATTGTTTGAATAATTTTTTAGCAACAAAGCAAAGTTGAAAAAGTAGATGTTTACAAAGATTCGAAAATTTCAATGGGTACTTAATGGGTTAAGGAAAGTTTTGCAAATACATATAAAAAGCTATTATTTTCTTATTTAAAGTCAAAAAATTAAGTTTTTTTCAGTGTGTAAAGTGTTTCTTGACAAACTGTATGTATTTTTTGTGTCCGGGACTATCGTCGACTATCGATAGCACTATAGTCGACTATCGATGGTTTTCAAAATACTATCGTCGGCTATCGATGGCGCCGACTATCGATTGTTCTCCACCTCTAGTGTGTATTCATTTCTTATTTCCAGAGTAATAGCTTCTTTTTGGGAGTTACATACACAATTGTATTCCATCATTGTTGAGTCGTACATCAAGAGAAACTTAATTTAAGACCAAATGTGCACTGATCAGATGTATGTTGCATGTTGCATCTAATCTGCAATGCATGTGTGTGTGTATGTTGCAACTGTTGCCCCCAATGCGTATGCAATGGTTTTAGCCAACTGCCAAAGTTGTTGCACAAATGCATTTGTAATAATTTAGTTAGGCAGCATTTGCAGCCAAGTTGCATGCAACAACAGCAAGGGCTATGACTCGCTCTCTCTCTCTCTTCCTCTCTCTTTCTGTGTTTGTGTCTGTCATGTTACTCATGGGCATTGCATTTTGATTGTGTGTGTGTGCGTTAATAAATTGAGTTGACCGTCTGTGGGGCAAATACGAATAGTGCAACATAGAGAAGCATTAGAAGCATTTCATATTTCGGGTGCGTTGGTGGCGCCACACTGAGCCTGTCGATTTCATTTCAAATGCGCCTTTGGGCCATAAAATTTGACACAAACACGAGGCGCACACGCACACAGACACACGCAAACACACACACAAAAGCAGATGGCAGCATGCAGCATGTTGCTGCAATGCTCATTTGCAGCCGTTATTAAATTGCGTTTTTCGGGGCACGATTGTGAGGCAAGCGGAAAAGGAGAAAGGGGGGGGGGGGGGCAGGCTTGAGAAGGGATACAGAGGCGGGGAGAGGGGCGTTTTAATGAACTGACGCATGGGCAGGCAATGGAATTGCCCTTTGTGCATTTTATTTGTTTGCATTGCCACTGATTGTATTTGCATTTGTGTGTGTGTGCCTGTGTGTGTACAATTGGCAAGCGTTCGATTTGGTGCAATGAAATTTCTAATCAAAGCGTTTTGTTTATTTGCCCGACTGCTGGGCAGCGTTCAAGGCTTGAATTGGCTTGTTGACCGCCAACCACACACACACACACAACACACACACACACATACAGCATTTGAATGTTTTTGTTTGCTCTCGGGTCAAAGGTTGTCAGCTGTGCAAATAGTAATTAGTTGTAATTAGGTTTTACCTATGCACCAACAACTGTATCCGTCGCTTGCATAAACAATTACGAACTGCGATTTACGTTTGGCGATTTTGCAATTCACGATTCTCACTTAACAATACGAGTTGGAAACACTTGGCTCAAGGCAATCAACGAGTTGAAATGTCAAATTGAATAAGTGAAAACCTTTAAATGAAATGCGCGCTTTGAAGTGCAATTAAATTGCCATTTAATGTGGCCCAATTTGCATTTAAAGCGGAAACAATAAGCCATAATTTAGATTTATCGCATCTTCCTTTGTGCGCGTATATATGTATGTATATAGTATATATAATTAACTCTGTATTCCCACAAGCGTGGCCAAAAAGTCTTTGAAAACTCATTTGAATATGAAATTCTGAAATTCTCAAATTCATATTCAAATTCAAATTTTCGCAGCTCTGCGCATCTCACAATGCTGCAGAGTTCAATGAGGTGTTAAACCATAATTTGCACAAACCAAACCCCAACCCCCGGCCCCAACCCAGCACCTCAACCCCAACCCCAACCCTTAACAAAGCGCGCACATTTGCATTTTACGCGCTTTGGCGCTTTAATTTTGCCAGAGTTTCTACAGTTTCTACTTTTTTTAGCTGCTTATACTCTGTATCTATAAGCCAGAAAGGTATCTTAGGACAACAAAGCATTTTCGATACGATTATTTAATTATTTTTGATCACAATGAATAAACGATTTGAGAAAATAATTGTATCACAACTTTGAATATTTTTTTATACATTGCAACATACATTTTTAACCTTTAAATTTGTTACAGTTCTTTTAACATGCGAATTACAAATTTAACAAGTTTCATAATAAACATATTCAGATCACAGAAGTTAACTTTCATCGCAACTTTTACTATTTGTAAATAATGTTGCCCAGTTATTTTAAATTTAATTTAATTATAACTTTAAAAAGTTATTTGACAAATGGTGACTAAATTGTAAAAAATATGGCACTTTCGATAATCCATTTACCATTTTGGATTACAGAGTATCTGCACGTTGAGTACTCTATCTGCCATGCTCTTAGCTGTTTTTCGCTGCGTGCTTTGGATTTTTTTTCGGTGTGTAACATTTTGGCAAGCATAAAAGACGTTGCTTTGTTTGTGCTCTCGGGGCAGAGAACAGTGCCTCAAAGTGTTTGTCCACAATTACGCAATGGAGCCCAGCCAGACAGAAGACAGTTGATGAGAGAGAGGAAATTGAAGCTGATGCTGATGCTGAAGCTGAAACTGAAGCTGAAACTGAGGCGTGAGATGCATGCGCTGCCATCAAATTTAATCGCCATGAAATTTGTGGGCCATAAAATGGGTGGCGTATAACACTAAATTTTATTAGCTTCAATTTAACAATTTGTGGCCAGTGGGGGCCTCGACTTTATTATTAATATTTAAATAGACAAGCAACAGCAACAACAACAGAGGACAAAAACGGCAAAAACATTAGAATTATGTGCGCGGAAAGTTCATTTCACCTGCTGCAGTTAATAAGCGGCAAGAACTGGCCCAAAAACCCTGAAAGCCCGAAACAGAATCCATTTTAATTTTTCACTTGGATGAGTGCAAAATTAAGACATTAAATGAATGCGCGTCCCCATCTATGAGGGAGGAGAGCACAAATTGAGCTGGCTGTTGGCGTTGTCCAAGATCCTGGCTGCACAGCTGGCGCCCAACATTGTCTGCGCTGCAGAGTCCTGGGATGGAGCTGGAGCTGGAGCTGAAGCTGCTGACGAACAACTGATTTTAATAACAGTCATCTGCCGCTGTGCATAACGATGCGTAACGCGAATGCGAACGGCAACAGCGGCAACATTGGCAACAAGAATGGTAACGACAACGACAAGGGCGAAAGGGACTTTTTCCCTGGCCACGTTATGACTTTGATTCATCAGAGCGAGCAGGAGACAGGGGACAGGGGACAGTGGGGACAGACACTGGCCGTGCCGTGGCATTTGCATACAAATGGGCGTTGCCATAAGTTCACTGGCGTGGCCACAATTTGCTTATAAAACGTGCATATTCTAATTGCCAGCAATTTGAAGGTGTCTGTCTGCCAGTCCGCTGCGACAAAAAGAGCAAAGTTTATGGCTAATACGAGCATTAGTTAAACTGTCCCCCAACGCGAAGCGGTTAAGACAAAAAGCGACTTAAAAAATAACAAAAGCTCAAGCAATTGCCGGCAATTCCCAAAGCATTCCACAAATGCTTTCATCACTTCCCCCTACTCACACATGATTTCCACTCTCTCCAATCTCTACTCTCCACTCTCCACTCTCCTCTCATCTCATCTGAGCCAAAACTCAGCCAACTCGTTCCCCAGGCAGCGTCGGTAATAAAACTTTATTGAATTGTATTGATTTTAAAATTATTACCATTGAGGCGGAAGTAATGCAATGTATATTTGCGTGTGTGTGTGTGTGTGTCTCTGTGAGGGAGTGTGGATTTGTGTGTGTGAGCTCGCTGAAGTGTGTGCTAGCAACTGCTGTTGGAATTTCACAAACAACAACATTTTCATTATTGTGTGCAACTGTGCAAAAAAAGAACAAAAGCCATTGCGTCTTATTGTCGACGTATTATATTTGCAAGGAGTGTGTGCGTGCGCAAAAAGGGGTTGCCCAGGACTAAGCTGGAAGCCAAGGAACTCAGCCAACAGTTGGATCAGATCAATGGAATGGGAACTGAATGGGAACTGAAGCTGGAGCCTGCACTTAAAGGCGCTTCAAGTGCTTAACTTTCCATTTCGCCGGCGCCACAAAGTAGGCAATGCTTATTTTTCTGTTAGCGCAACAGAGAAAAACTCACACACAAACACACGCACACACACACACAGGCGGAAGTACATATGCCAGCAGCCGTTTAATGAAAATCCAATAGCAACCTAACAACGTTCATTGTAATTTTCTCAGCTATTTGAGCGTTTTCCACGAAAACCGTTTGTTGTGGCACGTGCAGAGCAACGGCAACAGCAACAGCAACAGCAGCGATTATCTGAGTACCTAAACAAAAGCTGGCAATACACATATGGAGGCACGTGTATCTGGTGTATTTGTGCATGTACATATGTGTGTGTGTGAGTGTGGCATGCACAGGACTAAACACAACTAAACAGGACACTAAACACACAGCTAATCGAGTGTAAAAATGCTCTTGGCTGCACTTAAAGTTGCCTCAGCAATTGTTAAATTTTCAATGATTTTATTACTTGATTATTAATCGAGTAATAGTAATCAAATAATCGAATACATGCAGGGCATGCAAAATACATATGCAAATATTTAACAGCCGCAGAATGGATGCAAAAGTGCATAAATGTCTCGCATTAGAAGGTTACGCCACATGAACTTTTGTCACACACACTCACACACTCACACAGAAACACACCTCTGCACACACAGATACAGACTCATTCATAGTCATATTACCAACAACCTTGAGTATGCAAATGCACAAGCAGTTAACTTTTTTGGCCCCCTGGCCAAGCCTGACGCTAGGTAAGCCGCAGGATATGTTTGCCATTGCCAATACACAGAGAAAAAATATTCAGGATTCCACTAAAAAATTCATTCGATGCAGTATCAGAAGTTCGGTAATCCCGGATATTCTTAAGCCAAATACGAAATACTTGATTCAAGTTAGATTTTCAATTCCTTCTCCGCAAATAATTTGTTTATCGAGTCTAAAGTTAAACCAAATGTTTTAGGCTTTTTTGGATATTTTAATGGTGAGTGGGTTAAATTTCATCCGCATATTGTGTTAATTTAACAATGCATTATTAAAGAAGTGGCAAAGGCTATAGTGGAGTCATAGGATAACCGTTACATATAAAATATTTTTATTGCATACTTTTAGGCACTTTTAATGCTTAAAAACTTAAATCTGCCTTTACTACCGTTCTGTAAAAAGAGTGATAGCTCATAGTAATAGATAACGCTAATTACCAAAAAATAAGTAATTTTGTTCAGTGTATGCCCCATCTGAAGTTGCAGTTGCAATTCCAGTAGCCAACAGGCAACTGGATCTGGGCTGCCAATTCATTTCTATTCATGTTATGCAATTCAATTGTGCTGTCCTGCCTTTAGGCAATGCCCGCTCCGTGTTTCAACATCCTCGGGCTTTCGAGCCAACGCACATGCATATGCACAAGCCCGGACTCCGGACCTGGTCAGAAAGTTGGCTTCGTTTTCTTTTTGTTATTCCCCTCTGTCTCTGCTGACCAAAGCCATAAGCATATCCTGCTGCAACTCGGCTGCTTCTCTGCCTTTCTGCTTTTCTGCTTGCTATTTGTACTTTAGGGAATGTCGTGTAAAGACAGCACTTGCGGTCGAGTTGATCTGACCGCTTGTCCGGCAAGCCATAATTATGCAATTTCTTGTCAACATGCTGTGGACGCACTTGCCGGAAATGCACAAAGTGCTCTGTGTTGCAACAACAACAACGACAACAATGGCAAAGACTTGGTCATTTTAACTTCTTGAAATTGCCAGAGACATTTATAGGCAATTATGCAGAGGTTTTTGACTTCCGTACCGAGTTGCCCAGTTGTTTGCCTCACTTGCCATAAATTATTCATAGCTGCATTTTGGACCGAATCGAAAGCCTAATTTTCCATGCTTAGCCAACCAACAGAGCGTAGAACCTGCTACACAATATTGCAACATTGTAAAGCAACCAAAGACTAGCATATAATAAAAAAAGGATCTACTTTTTATGCTCATGAGCTCTAATCTGCAACAGCGAAAGAGGAAAAGCGAGAAGGAGAGTGAGTAAAGTAGCAAGGAAGGCAAAGAGGCATGAGATTGAGTGTGGCAAGTACATTAAGAGGCATGTTAAGCCAGTGCGGCAAGTGTCAGTGTCTTATCTACTTCCGGCTGCTGTTTACGATGCCAATGCCACTGATTATCAGTTGCACAATAAGAACGAAGGCGTCACCCGACCAAACGAGAAGTTATTGCAACGAGCTGACACACTGGCAATGGCAATGGCAATGGCAATCCTGGCAAGTTGTCATGCCAACAACCAGGCCAAGAACCAAGAGCTGCGACTCCGTCTCCTCTCCGTCTCCAGCTCCGTCTCAGTCTTTGTATGCTTGTCAGGGCAACAGATTATGATTGAGTTTTGTGCGTACTCCGCGGCACATCTACATCCTCAGCCACATCCACAATCACATCCACATCCACATTCTTGGATGGCGTCATTTGTTTGGCTGCACTGTCATCTCACAGCGAGGACATGCAAAGTTATGGCAACCGAAACGCGTGAAGCCATAACGCGCATCATTATTAGGCGAAAATTATTATCGCACACCCGCACTTTACAACCCGTCACAGTCACCCCCCCCCCCCCGTTCCCCATCCACTTCCAGCTCACTCCCTACTTAAGCTTGACGCGATAACGACATTTGCTTGGGCGAATCTCATCAGCTGGATTTATGGCACGCATAATTTTTATTGTGTTTGAACTGCAGCAGGCACAAAATTGGCACAAACGAGCAGCGAGGTGCCAATGCCAATAATGTGGCTTACATTGCCAACGTACACTGAGCGAAATGCGCCAGCAACTCTTTAAGCTTATAAAGTGAAATGAATAGTTCGTGTAGATATTACTTATTTTGATTGAGTGCGCAATCAAAGACATTAATTTCATATAATAAGATTCCTTAATTAGTATTCAAAATAAAACTGAAGGAATCTTAAATAGAAATAAATACTAAGACAAGACTATTGAAAAAGAATAATACGAATTGAATGAAATGTGTGTTCTCATAGTTTATAAAATGAAATGAATAGTTCGAGTACGTTCCAAACATAATATTTCTTTATTTAATTTACTCCGCAATCGAAAAGATTAGCTTTGTATAATTAGATTGATCAGTAATAAAAAAATACAGATGAAGGTTATAGAAAACTAATTATATTCAAACCACTTAAATAGAATAACCCATGATATTAATAACTTTGATATTTCTTAAATAAATAGACCTCCCAATCGCAGAAATTAATTTGAATTGAAGTAAATACACATAATTATATACTTTAATAAGTAATTAATTTATACCTGAAAGAAATAAATAAAATAAATAATTATTTTTGTAATCGTAGAAATAAAATAAAATAATAGCAATGATAATAAAATGATCAGATAACGCTTATATATTTCTCTCAGTGTATTTAGCTTGGGCATGTGTACACTTTAATTAGTAATTAATATACATATACATTTAAAAATGTATTAAAATAAATAATTATTTATGTCATAATAAAAAAAACCAATTATAGTAAAATGTGTTTAGTTATCGCTTTACTATTTCGCTCAGTGCATTTAGCTGACAAGGCACATGTCAGCGCATTGCACAGAAGTTAATTTCTTGCGATTTCGCATGTGTGGGCCCAGCTCTTTTATTAACCATAAAATTCTTGTAATTTTATGTTGCAAAAAACGTTGCAAATTTGCATGTGCTTGAAGGAAAGTGGCATGGGGCACGGGACTCGGGGCATGTGGCACGCGTGGCAGTCGCTTTTTATGAGATCATAAATATGTATGTTTTGAATGGATTAAAGTCTGAATGGCACATTAAATTTTTGGTCGGCCCGACTGAAAGCATTTTTAGTGCTCGCAACTCTATGCGAAGATTTGAAGAGTAATTAAAGCGTCAACTAAGAGGCAGAGAGACGGAGAGAGATAGAGGGAGACAGGCATATGCTAATGCATGTGATTATATTGTTGCCCAAGGCAGCTGCATTCGCAATTAAGCAGCTTATTATGACCAACATGGTGACTCTGACACTCTTGCCACTCTTGTTATTGTTAAGTCTCCAACTACAGACAATGTAGAGAAGAGGCAGGATAACAAGTAGGAGTACGACAAGTGTTGGGGAGTGGCAACGAAAGCCTTTGAGGCATTTGGGGGCTGTTAATTGTGTTTATTAAAATTGGACACTTCCGAGGAGCCACTCAAAAGGTGACAGCCAATGTGAAGATGACGCAGCACTCGATACAGAAATTAAGTAAAATACAGCGCAATTTTCATGCCAACTAACAAGTTAACAGCGGCGTAATGGCCTGTTTCCTGCATGAATTGTCAATTATGGTTATAAATCCAGTCACCAGCCACCCACAATCTCAGTCCCCAAATGTGGCACGCCTCCGAAACATGAAGCATCAAATTGCAATGTCACGGCTGCCGATACAACAAAGGCAACAACAACATGGACAGTGGCATTAAGCAGCCAACAACTGACAACTGCCCCTCCCCGTTTCCATTTGTGTGCCCCTCCTTGTGGCGTTGTTCGCGTTCGCGTGCCGCATTGTGATTGATGATGTGTCTGATTGGAATCATCAAACAAAACAAGTGGCAATTGCTGTTGTATCGCTTGCATCTCAACTAATTTAAATTCCCTGCTAGTCACTGCGACTAAAGCAACACTTTGGGATGAAACTTACTTAAAAACAATTTAGTTTTATTCAGCATTTATCCTCTTGCTCAACTCTTGCCCCCGAAATCCACAAATCCATTTAACTGCCCAAACTGGCCGCAGTGTTAATGATGACGCTTATCTGTTGCCGCTGCTTGTTGTTCTTGTTATTACTGTTGTTGCTTTGGCATGCCAACCCATGACAACAACACGCTGCTCATGGTGTTGCTTATTAATTACAAGGCTTTAAATTAATTACTGCGCTTAAAGTATTAACAACGCCCACAGCAAATTCCGGCCAAGCGAAGCTCGAAGCAAAAAGCTGAGCGGGAAACGGATTCGATTTAAGTAACAAATTGATTTGAATTCTGTGTGCCAATGTTAAATGAGTATTTCAAAGCACTTAGTAGCGAATTGGATATCGCATTTACACGAGTAGATGGAGGGAAATGTTATAAAAACACAAGTTTAGCGCTTTTAGAAATTACCAAAATTATTTGGCATATTATTTAATTCAAATTGCTTAAATATGTTCCCTTTTGAATTACTAAATTAAATTTAAACTCATTATTGTTCACAATTAAAATTTAAGTACATTATCACTTTTAAATATATTTAAGAAATAATTATCCTAAATCCACAAAATCTTTTAAAGAGATATTTCGGTTAAAACTTCATGACCCCTGTCCAGTTTAAATTGATTTGAACAAATCTACATTAAAGTACAAGTCGTTTCTAAATTATACTTCATATTTATCCTCGTGTACCATGGAAACAGACTTTCCTTTCTCATGCCCTGGCCACATTTTACAGAGTGTTGGAAAAGTGTTTGTTAGTTTGTGTGTGGCCATTAATCAACAGAGCACACAGAACGCTTGGTACTCAACTGCCGCTAAGCACACTCTACCCATTTACACACCCACACACCTACTCACACACAAATACCCAAACACAGACACACACACACACACACAGACAGTGAAATGCTTAAAATTGGCAAATTGCTGTGTGATTTACCAGCAAATAATAAACATGTTTAGCGAATAAATTCATCAAAAGTTGCTTTTCATATAGACGAAAGCACTAACGAGGCGACCAGGATTCGATGCCAGCTTCGGAATGGGAATTGCTGCGCCACCCAAAAGTGGTCCTCCAGTGTGTACAGTGAATACACATACATGTACACACATGTCGTTTAGGTTGACTGCGTGCACAGTGAAAGCAAACAAAAATGGCAGCGCGCACAGGTGACACAGGTGGAAGGGTTAGCGGAATGTGGGTGGTGAGTGGTATGTGTGTGGTGCAAGGTGGGTCGACTGGACTCGAGCGTAGGCAATGCCAATAGCAACAAAAACAACAAACAATACTAATGACAAGTGTGCAATGCAACGAGTTTTGAATGGTTCTCCATACACAAATAAGCAGGCTATATCCTAAAAAATTGACAAAGAGTATGTTAAACTTGAAAGCCTAAAGAAATTAAATTAAGAAATAATTTATTATATAACATTTATAACTTATTTAAAACTATTTAAAACAGTCTAAGATTAATTATTTTTATTTTATTTTTTATTTGATTTCTAGCGCTAGTCTTATAAATTAAGACGCTAGTCATACTTAAGTTTTAGATTACATTCAAGTTTTGGAAAGATAATATAATAAAAGTGACAATTTCTAAAATGTTTTTTTGTTAAAATGTTAATTGTAAATCGCCATAAAAACCATGTTTAAATTAAACTAAATACTTTGTGACTAACGCGTCAACGTTAAAGCAGAAATGCTGTAGCGTGAGAAATGCTTAGAAATAAGTAAATAAATAAATGAAAAATCAATTCTTATAGTTTTTATAGCTATTATTACTGCTATTTATAATTCTATTGTTTTTTTTTTAAATCAATTATAATTCCACTTTTACCTACACAGCTACAGGGTATTCCATAGTCTGTCATTTCAGCTTTCGTTCATTTATTGCAAGAAATTGCAATTGCCAATTGAACGTGTAACTGCCATAAGCCAGCTAATCATTTGGCCAACTTTCTTTACCTTTGCCCTATTTTTTACCATGTCCTCTTGTTTTTTTCTTGCTGATGTTGTTGGTTTTTTGTTTTTGTTTTAGTGTAGGTAAGCTGGCGATTGGGCGCTTAATTTGTTAAGCTGCACAAGTAGAAACTCAAACAAATCAGAATATCTGACCAAAAGTCAAGGTGTGTTTGCTTTTGGCCCAGCATGTGAATGTGAATGTGGATTTTGTGGCTGCTCAACGGTTGCCACTGTCTATCAGAGGTTCCACAGATTTTATCAAACACACACACACACGCACACACTCATTCGGATGGATAGAGACATATCCGAAATTTGTGTGTGGCTGACAACACTGCATGTTGTTTGTTTGTTCGTTCGTTACGTTTTACTCAATTCGATCCTTTTTTGCCCTCTTTTTTGGACTGCGACTGAGTTGCCTTTTCGGGCTGTTCCATTTTTGGCTTTTGATGTGCACAGGAAGCTCATCATCAAAGGCAATGTGATAATTGTGTGTGTCCCTCTGACTCTCTGACTCTCTGTCTGTCTGTCTGCCTTTCTGTCAGTCTTCCAGCGAGTGGAGTGCTATTTTTTTTATTTTTGGATACCTGTATGTCCGCATGTCGCTTTTTTGTGTTGTCTTTGTTGTCTTTTTGCTTTTGATTTTTTGTTTTTCTTTTGCCTTTTAGCTGTGTGATTTTGTGCCTTTTTTACGCGCTGCCTGCTCGCTGTTTGCTCCTGACAAATATTGACCCGCATTGATTGTCGTTTTTCCGCTTGTAAATTGCAAGCAGGTGGTGGCCGAAAGGGAAGCGAAGAGTTGGGAAGGTAGCTGGCCAATTGTCTCTGTCTTTCAGTTTCACGCTCCTGGTTTATGCGCAAAGTTTTCACTTTCGTGTGCTTCGTAATTGGCCAACAGTTAGTGGCAGACATACCAAGGGGGGAGGGGAGTTGTCCCTGAGTACATTAGCGGCATTTAACAGCTACAGTTATAGCAACAATTACAGTTACAGTTGGAGTACCATAACCAAGTTAAGTCCACAAATATTGGCACATTTTATGTATATTTCATAAAATATTTTTTTTCTTTTGGCGTCATCGTTAAAATGGCTTTTATTATTTCCGCTGCGAGCGTTATTAATGTTGTTGTTCTGCTTTTGACTTTACTTCCGTCACATATACACACGCACACACGCACACACTTACAAACATACCCGTATACGCACACACATTGCCACAATTTATATTTTTCAATTAAGCAGCAAAAGTTTTACGCTTTGTTTCGTGCAACTGTAATAAATTTCAACTACCCCGTAGACCCTGTAGACCCCTCCCCCACCTCCTCTTTTTCAGTAACTGAACTACCCCCTTGCCCAATTGCCCTCCCCCCTTTGCAATGTTTCACTTCATTTGGCCGCATATGTACAGGCAGCATCTCGATTCCGTTGTTATTGTTGTATTGCATTGTTGTATTTCGCGTTATGGTTTAATTTTGGAGCCACGCGTGTAATTGATAGCCACCCATGGCTTAATTGATAATTTTGTAGTTTCAACACACACCCGCAGACACACTAGTTATGAAATTCCCGCACAATTTGTATCCAAAACAATCTACGCTTAATTGCTCGCCTGATTTCAAAATATAAAACTATCAAATTCTAGAAACAGTTTCGATGAAACTAAAACAAAGTAAACCTTGTTACATTCGAATGATTTGAATCATTCAACGCTTTACCGAGTTCCTATTAATATTACCATCAAATGGAAAATGCAAGAGCATGTCTACCTAAATTTAAATTCAGTTCAGTTAATCTTCAGTTGCATCTGCAATATCAATTTTAAAATTCGTCTGTTTATTTTACAGCAATCAGAACTGTTTTAATGTTAACTGAACCCTTTTAAATCTCCTTCTATAATATCATTTCCCAAAACTCAATTGCAAGTGCTTAAGACAAGAATGCGGTAATTTGCATTAATTTGTTGCCTTTCCATTAATCATACGCCCCGTAAGCAAATCGACTTGAACTGTTTGCGCTTTCCGCATTTAAAACAATTGACGAATGCTTGCGTCATTCCACACATACAAGCATACAAGTGTATGTGTATATATATATATGTACAAGAGATAAGAATTTCAGTGCTCAGCTTCTACCCTCTCCACACCCCTTCAACCCCTTTGTCAACATGCGATTGCCCCGTCATGCATTATACAGCGCTGATTCTGGCTAAAGGGCTCGTTTAGCTTGACGCACACGTTGTTGTTGTGCAATCATCAAACGGTTTAGCTGCAAAACTAATTGCATTACATCAATTTTTCTGTTAAAAGTCAATAACCAATCAAACGCACACACACACACACACACAAATACACAGTCAGAACCGAAACCCAGACGCAGCGAGTTTCAAAGTTTGAAAACGTGCAGTTAAATGCACACAGACACGCACACACACACATACACACACACACACAGTGGTCAATTTAATGGCAGCGCGAGAGAATGAGACGGATAAGCAGACAGAGATAGCGACAAGGACAGAGAAAGGAACGCAATAATGACAGGAGTAATCACATTAGACCCACATAAACTTTGGCGTCGAGTGCTCTGATCTAAGGGTTGTCAAGTGGCCTTAATTGAATGAAATTCAATAAAAACTTGTCCTAACTTTTATTCAAAGTCCATAAACTAAATCCATAACTAAATGAAAACCATATAAGCGAGTCATAAAGCTTTACTATTACAAAATCAATATATGTAAATAAGTAATTAAGGGCATTTTATAAACTTTTAATCAAAAGTTACAAATTCAAATTATTTAATATGAAAATTCATATAATTGGAATAAATTTTTTTTAAATCATTTAATTTGAAAACTCATATAGTTGGAATAAATTTTTCCATAAAAAAAAGTAAAGTTATTCAGTCAATAAAATTAGGCAATTCACTGATTAATATCTATGAAACAAAGTAACATTTGATTTTTATAGTACAATAAATGGAAATTATTATTTATTAGCATTAAAAATGAAAAGAAAATAAAATAATAACAATAATAATTAAAAGCAGCTCTGCAATATTTATGTTGATAGAAAATTGCTTCTATTTTGTTTATTATTAAAAAAGTAACTCTTATTAAGGGAAATACAGATTTTCTATAAAATTTCTATATTATTCAGGAATTACAGAGCCAACAGATGACAACCCTGTCGCTGATTTGATGTGCTGCAGCAAGCAGAATGCACTTTGCCACTCTGCCACATTGCCACTTGCCACTGCCACTAGACTTAGTCGCGGCCTTTGCACATCGATGACGTGTTCAGGCAGCCGCTGTCAATGTGGTGCGTTTCAATTTTCAACAGTCACACGACCCACACTCGCACCCCCCCCCCCTCCTGTGACAAAGGTGGAGCTGGGGTCGGAGGTGGCGCCAAATGTTGACGGGTCGCCGGCGGGCAGTTGTATCAGCCAAACAGCGAACGTTAAATCGTTAATTGATTACAGCCAACATTGATTGTTGTTGTTGCTGTTGATTTTTTTGTTTGTTTGCCCTGACCATGGCTAGGAAGAGTCTGGGCATTGTTTGACTGGATTAAGCACCAGGCCATCATCAACAGGGGGATCCTTTTATGGATGCATCAGGCGACGACAACGCATAAAAATCCATTTTAGTTTCTACTCGATGGCCAGCTCTAATGAGCGTACATACGAGAAGATGGAAAACATGCTCAAAGGGAAGGTTCAACCAGTTTAAAACTAATTGCTAAGCAAAGGGCATGCGAGCCACAAGCGAACCCAGATCACGTCCACATCAACAACAAACGCACCACCGCAAACACAGACAATCTGGCCAAAATACGAGTGCGAGTGCGAGTGCGAGTAAGCAAAGCACAAGAATTTCTCCGAGATGAGAGAAGCAAACAAGCCAAAGGCAAAACAAAAACAAAATCAAAAAAAAAAGAGGAGAATAAAATACAAAATCCCTCTCAACGTTTAGCCATTGAAATCGGAGTGCGGGTCAAACGGCACTCCAAATAGAAATGGACTATGAAGTGGGAGCAGCTTCTGGCTGTGTAACTGATATTACAGTTAAGGCGGTAACGAGTCTCCCAGTCTGTCGGTCTGTCCGTCTGTCTGACGCATCATGCGCGACCACTCAAAAATGTTTAGAGCAGAAACCAAAAGGTCTGCCAGCTGAATTGGCTAAAGTCAAAGCCAAAATACTCTAAAATACAGTCAAGTATGAGTATAAAATGCTCGTACGTGAAGCAAGGCGAACAACGAAGTCGCAATTCTCTATAAAAGTCTTAAGCTAAAACACACTGTCAAACAATAAGCAACTCAACTATAACTCATATTACAGTCTGTCAAACATTTGCTTAACGAATTGCATGAGTGTGCGCATATACCCTCTTCAGAGCAGAGCACAATCGAAAGGTATTTGGCCAAAAGCCTGACAAGCATTTAAAGCAGCAATTATTTACTTGATGCCAAATGACAACAACAGCAGCCGGCGCATGAGTTAGAATAACAACAAGTATAAACGCTTTGGTCGTGTGCCCAACTACAAGATACCCTTTAAATATATTTTAAACGTCTCTTTTGAATTTTAAACTCTAACACTCGTGTGGCTAAAAATTTAAAACTGCCATAGCTACTAATGGTATTTAATCTATCTTTATGCGAATTAAATTAATGATAAAAGGGAATTTCCTTTATCTTTAAGTGACAAATATGTGAAACTAGTTTGATCAGAATAATAGAATTCTTTATAACTCAAATTTGATTGTTCTCGCTCGTATTGTCTCCGTGGTATTGATGTTCAAATCAAAATATAGATGCTAATCAAATAAATTTACATATTCTTTTGTATATCCTTATACCCCACGAGTAACGGGTATAAAGAGCGAAATTGAAATACGAATGCGGTTCATACTACGGCGGATCGGTTGAATAGTCCGTGGTTTTAACGAAATCTGCCAGCAGCAAAGATTTCCCCCTCGATCCTGATTCAATTTGATTATTTTACAAAGGCCACTCGAAACTGAAACTTATAAGAGAATCAGGAACCGCAAATGGAGGCACACGGCATACACTTTCGACTTAATTAATGCACAGCAGGAGCCAGCCAGGAGTTCAAGGGGCAAGGGGAGGGGGAAGGGTAAGGGAAGCGAGTCAGTGAGAAAGGCAAAACTAAAGATTTCAGTTGCATGCCAAAATAGTTGGTTGCAAGTGAGTAAAGAGTAGAAACTCAAGGCCAGGCCATAGGCAACATTGTGTAGCACACTAATTGAAGAACCTGCGGCATGCTACAGTTACTGATCCGAATGTGCATCAGTGTGTGTGTGTGTGTGTCTGTGTGTGTGGAGTTGTTGTGTGTGTTGCCTTACAAGTTTCTAACAAATCGCTAGGTAGCTTTGCTAAATTCCAACCTGGCTTTAACTGGTCGACTGCGCTTGTTATTTTAATTTCCGCCTAAAAGTATGCAACAAATTGAAAGGATTACACAAAGTTTATGCAATGCAGCAAACAGTCAGCAAAGCAAGCGTAGCGCCAACTTAAAACAACGAGACAAGTGCGACAATTTAAGCGCGTTTTGGGCCGTTGGCGATGGCGATGTTGCTGTTGTTGTTCTTTTTTTTTTTGTTGTTGCCGTTGCTGTTTCTCGTTTCTCGTTCTGGGCTCCCTGGCACGCAGCAACAAACTCGCACAAATTGTTAGTGGTGCAGCAACAGCAACTAGAGCAAAAACAACAACAACAGCAACAACAACAACAATAGCATACACTGCATAGCATAAAATTAATGTCAAGCAAAATGGAGAAACAGCAGCCGCCAGCAGCAGGCAGTCGCCATCAATGCCAGCTGCAACAGAGGCACCAGCAACAGCAGCAACGGCAACTACACTCAGAAAAAAAACCAAGTCTTCAGTAATTAAACAGGGTATATTCAAGAACAAACGATCTCAAAAGCTGACTGAGCTCGAAACTTTCCAAAACTGAGAACAAAAATGTCAATTGAATTGAAAGTAGGATTTTTCGGGAATATTTTAAGTATGTTTTAGAATTAATTTAGGTCGGCAAAAGATCGACTTATGTATATCAAAATGTTTTTGCTTTTAGTTTAAAGCCTTTTTATATTCAAATTCATTTCAATTCAAGGTAAATTAGACTAAAACTTTGCTGCTCGAATTTTGTTATTCAATTATTCCGCTTTCGATTGCGAGAGTTTTGTTTTTATGAAATATTTTAAAGATGCTTTTAAAAGAATTCTTTTCAAAAACTTTTCAACTGTTTAAAGTTAAAGTAGTGATGTTAATCGATTCTGAAAAGTTCAACATTAATCAAATTTTCAGTTCTAAATTGCAGTTACTTACAACACTTGTAGATTTTCAGAATTCGGAACAGCAATCAACTCGTTTTGTGTCAAATCGACTCTCTTTTTCGGAATTTGGAACAGACCCGAGCATAAAAAGAAATCTGTTTCATCTGGAGATTTTTTAACCAAGCCAACAGATTTTAATTTTAATATTGACATTGGCCTACTCAATTCAAGGATGTCATATTTTTCAGAGTGTACAGCAGCAACTCCTGCCCCCCGCTGTTACCCTCGGTTCCCCCCTTTACTTGGCAACTCCAACAGGATGCGACGCCTCTGCATCAGCGTCAGCCAAAAACAGTTGCAAAATGATGTGGGTCGTCGATGGCACGTTGTGGGCGTGTTGTGCTGTGTTGCAGTTGCAACTTTTGTTGCATATTCAGCAGCAGCAGCAACAGCAGCAATTTGCTTCTTAAAAATAAACTTGGCAACGGCTTTCAAGCGCTTATATGATGCTCGTATTTTGTGGCAAGCCATACGATATAAACTGTGTCGATGCTGACAAATTGTGCGATGCGCAGCATAAAAATGTTGTTCGACTTTTGGGCGCCACAACAACAACAACTTAATTGACATGGCATAGGGTCAAATCAATGTGAATATGAATGTGAATGCATCCATACTCGTCTGTAGGTGTTCACTCATTACTCTGTCCCTTGTCAATTGCAGTGTGGCAAGCTTACATGTGGCCTAAACCGCTCTAATGAGTGCATATTGTGCAACCTGTCACCATATTGCAAATGAGGCTTTGTTCGTCCTCCCACTCTCGTCCCTTCTTCCCTTTTGCCTTATTCCATCCTGCTCGGTTGGTGGGAAATCGATGCAGCAACTGAGTGACTTGAAGTTCTTGTCACACCCCGAAATTAAAGCCCTTTCAAATTTCTTCTGCTAAATGAGAACTAAGAGCTGGGAGTTGAGAGTTGAGAACTGACCCCGGCATGGTCACATTTTTGGGTTTGTCAGAGCACTTAAGTCGTACTTTGCCTGTTTTTCGGGCTAAGCATCTTAACTTTGACTTTTGCAAAGGTTTCTTCGGTGCTCTTTAACAAGTACTGGTATCCTTTTGGCCCGTTTTGGGTATTTAATGAGTGATGTGCTACAAGGTTATTCATTATTCAAAAATACTTAACCAGTACTTGCTGCAGGAAGCACTTTCTTGGAAGTCCTGGACCTGGAAGTGGGCCTGGGACCCCAGCTCAACAATTCAAATATTGTTGTAAGGATTGTATTAGCGTCAATTTCCTTATTGGACAGTTTCCTTATGGACGGCTTCAGCTGTGGCGAATGCTGTCAGAATGATACTTGAATTAGAATTCGAGTGACGAGATGTTTGCTGAACTAAACTTACCCTAGCGCTTATTAGCAGGTTCTTAAACTGATTGTCCTTCAGGGCCCTGTAGAATTTTCGAAATGCTCTGCTCTCCCGCATTTTACGCTCTACCAGCTGATGAATTTGTGACCGGGGCAATGCTTGAATTACCTCATCCAGAAACGAGGTCAAATCGCGATCCATTCGCAAGTCTTCGGGTCCCAATTTCGGCATGCGAAGGCTGCGAAGTTTGCGAAGCTCGTTCAACACAGGCGTCAAATCTTCGCCCTCAGAGTGACTCTCGAGGTAATTGATCAACTCGGCAACTTCTTCCGCTTTTTGCATCTCTTTCAAAGTCTCAATGAAGTCGTTGCTACGCATAAAATCGGCAGCATCTCGGAATTCCAAATCGAAGATATAGTATTTAGCTGCAATTCCCACAATACGACGTCGGGGTATAACCGTCTTAAATTCCAGAAGATCTTTAGCCAGATCAGCAACAGTCGGGCCACAACAACAGCAGAGAAGCAGAGTCAAGGCCAGGCCAAAAGCAACTGATGCGTTGACCATCTTAAAATGACGAGTCTGTGTTTGGTCAAGTTTAGAGCGAGAGTTTTATAGCTACTGAAACAGTACTGGACTTTGTGTCAGACAGGTGTTAATTGATAGTTTGGTATGAAGTTGACTTTAACGACACATTAAAGCGCAAACAATCGATTGGCTCTGGCTTTTACTTTCACTAGCCATACAGTGATCACTCAGTAAAAGCGTCTGCTTTCGTACTTTCAAATCAAATTACATAGTTCTCATATTCAGTTAATTAACTGTCAAAACTTGACTTGGCAACTTTACAAGTGAACATTTTTGTTAATTTTGACACAAAATGAAATGTTTTAAAAGTCATAAAATATTATAATTGGTCTTACTTTCGTTGGAAGAACTGTATATATCGCAAATATTTGGAGAAATATCGAAAACTCGATAAATATTTTGTCGATGTATACATTTTGATATTAGACTCAATAAAATTAAAAGTCTCACATGTTGAAACTGCTACTGCCAAGGCTAAACAAAAGACTTCAATTGCATTTTGGCCATACACACTCTACACACACACACACAGACATACTCGTAATAAACATAAAACAATCAGCCGCCGGGCAAATCAACTATAAATCAAGTGTAAATTCTTTTGTCTGCTCGACTGACTGTAATTGCTCCCATTTGTGCATTAAAAATCATGATTGATTTCGACTTAGGCAGGCAAACAATGAGTCCTCTTCTCCCCCTCCTCTCTGTCTGTCTGTCTGTCTATCTGTCTATCTGTCTGTCTTGGTATAAACCAAAAATTAGAATTCAATTGCGTGATTTATGCAGCTAGCAAATTTACGAGCCACCAGAGAGATATTCCATGTGCAGATTGTGCACTTTTCTGCAAGCAACAAATGTACATAGTAAATAGTACTTTAAATATCTATCTCTATCTATCAAACTATCTATAGATCTGCCGACTTGTGTACAAGTGTAATTTTACCACACATTAAAGTCGCCAAAGTGGAAAACTTTGTTTCCCCCCCCCCCACTCAGCGACGAGTGGAGCCTAAGGATAGCATCAACACTAATGCCTATCTAAAATTCTGTTAATGAAATCTACTGATGGGTCAAAGCTTTTTGCCTGCATCGTCTGACTTCCGGCATTTGGGTCAGAAAGCGGCAAGACACTGAGAAAACTTGCAATAAAAATTAACAGGACCGGTTCACGGGCTATTTATGGCCAAAAAATATAAAAGTAATATAATTAACACAACAAAAAATTATTTTATTTATTCAAATAAAAGTTTGTTTTCTTTTTTAATAGTGAAAGCAAAGAATTAAGTTAATACGAACTAATTATTAATGCAGATTTTTAAGGTTTTAATACAATTTTTAATTTAAAAATTTAGAATTCCTATGTCATCCTTTTAATAATTTCAGTCCGACTTTTTTTATATGCTTCTCTATTTAGTTTTTAGTTTATAAAGACTTTGAGATTGTCATTAAGTGAAATTTTATATAATTCGAACTTATTATTATTGCAGATTTTTAATGTTTTAGTACAATTTATAATTTAAAATCTTAGAATTCGGATTTCATCCTTTCAATAATTTCACCATGACTTTTTTTATATGCTTTTTTATTTAGTTTTTAGTTTATAAAGACTGTAAGATTGTCATTTAGTGAGATAAATTTGACTCGATAGTCTCGCTTTCTTATTACGAAATAATTTGACTGGAATGGATTTATAATGTTACTTAGACGCTCCTGGTTGGTTG
Organism: Drosophila limbata; assembly: GCA_963924055.1. NCBI lineage: Eukaryota > Metazoa > Arthropoda > Insecta > Diptera > Drosophilidae > Drosophila > Drosophila limbata. The sequence goes on from OZ001355.1 coordinate 7,493,650, forward strand.
AATTAGTCTTGTGAAAAGGGTTGACGTGCATTAAGCGGCTGTTACACACGCACACACTCAAGGAACACACACACACATGTGTGCATGTGTGTGCGATGGTAGCCGCAATACAAAAGGCAAAACAAATAAGCCATAAATTTGCATGCCAACAACAATTGGCAATTTTCCGTAGGTTAAGGCATAAACCGGCAAACAAACCGACTAACAAACGAACAAACAAATAAACCAACAAACGAACAAGCGAATGTACGAATGAACGAACAGGCAGAAAGGTGAATACACACACCACACACACACCACGCACACACACACACACACACCCCCGACTTGGCCAAAGAGTCGTAACTTTAAAGTGGGCATTGTGCGGCGGCGTTCAGTGAAAACGGAAATAGAAATGAAAGCATTGCGTGGGCAAGTAGGCCGTTATCGGCGCACAGTTAACAGGCAACATTGCGTATACGTAACGAATGGTCATGTGTTTGTTAGCTTGTGTGTGTAGGTGTGCGTCTGCACAAATGAAGCTGAATTGTTGTGGTTACCTAGGTGTTATGTGTGTGTTTGCCTCGTATCTGTGCGTAATAAGCTCAACATTCGTTTATTTTCATTTCTTTCCACTCTTGGACAGTTGTCGAGTGTCCGCTGTAAATGTCCTTTGAAGTTTGTTTATGATTTTCGGATGTTGTTGCTACTGTTGTTGCCAGACACACAAAAAAGCAGGCAATCGCATAAGCCGCGCTTAGATTTTGTTGTGCGTATTAGTGAGATTTATGCATTTAGGAAATTAAACATCCTGCCACGACTGACTCGGTTCGACTCCACTCGACGCTACTGTGTGTGAGGTGTGTCGTATATGTTTTTCGTGTGTTGTGTGCAACACATTATGCTACTCCAATACTCTCTCTCTCTCTCTCTCTCTCTGTCAGTCTTTCTCTCTTGCCCTGGCTGTCATTAATTTTAAATCATGCGTAAAATCGCGTAATGTCGCCAACGCAGCCGCCAGCATCCTTTGGGGCCTCAACGCGCAATCATGCCCCCCAACCTTATGCATTCTTTTTTTCATACTTATATACATATATAAAAAATTGTTTTTCTCTGTTTTTATTTGCTGTGTGTGTGTGTGTGTACATTACACACTGTTGACTGGCTCTTTTTTTTTTGTATTTTTTATTTGGCCACGGCGGCTGCTTGGCGGAAATGCGTTCGACCACATCAATCACGCGACATTGACAAATGTGCATATTTCTGTTGAAATTATATGGGCACAAGCCCAGCACACACATACTCATACTCTGTCGGTGTGTGTGTGTGTGTGTGAGCCAACTGGTGAACTGGCCAACTGGCCAGCCAAGTGGCTCTGCAAATTATTGGCTACAATAGTGCTTCAAATTGGGCAATTTATTGCTTTATTGCTTTTACGTGTTTCGTCTGCGGCTTCGTTGCATTTTTTTGCAGTCTACACGATTACTTCCCCTCTACCTCTCTTCCTCTCATTCTCTCTTAACAGCGCTTACTCATTATGTCAGCTTGTTGATGTTGTTTTTGTTGATTTTTATAATTGCAAATTTAATCATTTGCATGACATCAAATTGCAAGTTGAGTTGCAGTCGCAGTCGCTGTTGGTGTTGGAATCGAGCGCAGATGTCATAAACGCCATAATTGTCTTTTGAGTTGTCAGCAGGTTGTCAATTTGTCAATCGCTTGGCCATTAAATTATGCAAAAGGAGTTTCATATATAAAGCGATTAATAGAGACGGAAAATGGCAAAAATATGTTGTGAGAATGAAAAAAAGGCAATTAGATGGATTAAAGAAATTATGGAGCATTCATTTATTTTTGTTAGGGAGAAAAATGACAGAATATAGTTGAGTTTTTATACGAGTATCTGAGAAAGAGAGTGAAATAAGTAAATATAAAGATTATGTTGAAATAAATATATGACAAAATAATAAATTTAAATTAAATATAATACAACAAAAATTATAAGAAAAATATGAATTTATATCAAATAAGATTAAATATTAAAATAAAAAACAATAATAAAATTATGCAAATGATTTTCTTGGTCTAAAGTATTAGTTTACTAGTACTATATTGAATAATCAATTGTCGCATTTTAGTTCATTTACCATACAAGCATCGCATGCTTTTATCTCAAAATAGTTATCCATTTCTTCAATCAAAGTTCACCGGATTTAAACTTCAAACTCACTTTATTGTAGAGGCCAAATTGTTGATGATTGTAACTGTTCAGTATATTAAAAGAAGCAAAGCGTAGAGCACTGAATTTTTTTTAGAAAATAACAGTTTTTGTACGTAAAAGTTTCTGATCCTTTTCGACAAATTGTTTAAATTGAAGTGGTAGTAGAGTGTATTCATAGTATTCATTTCAAAGTGCACATATATAAATTGTTGGAGAGCGCGTTCTAAATCATAAAAAGAATACAAATAAAAATGGCAAAATCGCAAGCAACCTTTTATGGCAAATCCGCTTTAAATTTGCTCCGTTTGAATCGGGTTTTATCCTTTAGACCAGCTGCTCGGTACATGCAAGTGCGGAGCAAATGTGACATGAATGGCATCGTTATTGGACTGTATCTGAAGGAGGGCGAGAAGGATCCGCAGATGACCTCGAATGGCGAAAAGTTTGACGATCGCGTAAGCGGCAAGATTACTCAATTGATTCGAGAAACGGGAATGTCCGGCAAACTGGGCAAGGGCAGGATGTTCAGCAATGTCGACGACGAGTTCCAGAGCGTCGCGGTCGTCGGTCTGGGCAAAGAGGGCGCCGGCTTCGATGAGGAGGAGATGATCGAAGTGGGCATGGAGAATACCCGAATTGCCGCGGCGGTTGGTGCCCGTTTCCTCCAGTTGCAGGGCGCCCAGACGGTGTTCGTCGATGGCATGGATCTCCCCGAGCAGGCGGCCGAGGGAGCTGCAATGGGAGTGTGGAGGTACAATGCCAATAAATCCAAGAACAATCGCGTGCACATTCCCAAGCTGGAACTGTACGGCTCTGAGGATGTGGATGCCTGGACTCGGGGTCTCTTCAAGGCGGAGTCTCAGAATCTGGCCAGGCGTCTGTCCGACACGCCGGCCAATCAAATGACGCCCTCGATCTTCGCCCAGGCCACGATTGATGCACTGTGTCCCTGCGGCGTCACAGTCGAGGTGCGTTCCATGGACTGGATCGAGGAGCACGGCCTCAACTCATTCCTGATGATTGCCAAAGGCTCCTGTGAGCCGCCAATTTGTCTGGAGGTCAGCTACGTGGGCAGCTCGCCCGACGATAAGCCTCTCCTGCTGATGGGCAATGGTCTGACCTTCAACAGCGGCGGTCTGTGCCTCAAGAGGAAGAGTCGCATGGACGAGCAGCGGGCGTCGGTCAGTGGAGCAGCCACCATCGTGGCAGCCATCCGAGCTGCGGCGGCCTTGTCCCTGCCGATCAACGTGTCGGCCCTGCTGCCGCTCTGCGAGAATATGCCCTCGGGCATGGCCGTCAAGCCGGGCGACGTAGTCACCCTGATAAATGGATCGACGCTGTGCGTCAGGGACACCTCTATGGCCGGCACCGTAATGCTGGCCGATCCCATGCTCTACGCGATGAACACCATGAAGCCCAAGACCCTGGTGGACGTGGGTACACACGCCAAGGGAGTGCTCTATGGTCTGGGTGCCTCCTCCACGGGGCTCTGGACGAACAGAAGTGCTTTGTGGAAGCAGTTCAAGAAGGCTGGTTCGCTCACGGGTGATCGCATGTGGCGATTCCCGCTCTGGAATTACTTCAGAGAGCTGATTGAGCCGAACATGACCTACGATCTGTGCAACAAGGGCAGGGGACCCGCCTCCTCTTGCCTGGCGGCTGCACTTCTGCACACGCTGGTGCCCTGCACGGATTGGGTGCATCTGGATACGCGAGGCACGGGCATGATGTGCTCCGAGGGTGTACCCCTGTATCTGCTCGAGGGTCGCATGAGTGGACGCCCCACTCGCACCATTATCCAGTTCCTCTACCAGATGGCCCTCAAATGATCTTTGACGAGGACTTGTTGTCTTATCATGTACGATTTGGCGAATTTGTGTTCCAAATTATTTGTGTTTTATGACCGTAAGTGGGTTGACCTGATAGTGAATGTCCGCTCGTGTCGAGTATCTAAATGTCAATGTGAAATTCTAGACTGTATTGTATGTTGTATGACCAAAGATTGGTAAATTATACCATTTGTAATCTTATCTTAATCACTGGCCTTTTCTTTCCCAATGATGGAGGGAATCTATTTTTTTAAAAAAAAAATAGATCGATTGATTGATCAACTTCAGAGCTAGCAACCGATTGGGCGACTGATTGATCGGCTGAATTCTCAATTTGGTTGCAATAACCGATTTATTGACAGACTTTTTAGTCTAAGTAATTGACAAGGTGACTGAATGACAGATTGATTGACTGGCAGAGTACAGATTGAGATGCTGGCTGATTGATAAAATAATGAATTTATAAACGACTAGTTGACTATCTGTCTGACTGAATGATTGACTGATTCATTATTTATTTATTTTAGATTGAGATACTGACTGATTGAGTGATTAGTAAAATGATGAACTAATTACTACTGATTGAATTAATAACCGACTGATTGGCTGTCTGACTGACTGATTGATTGACTGAATGATTGACTGATTTATTAACTGACTTTTTGACTGACTGATTGACTGGCAGAGTGTCTTTTTGACTGAGAGACTGATATAGATTGAGATACTGACTGATTGGATGCTTACTACTGATTGAATTAATAACCGACTGATTGACTGTATGTCTGACTGAATGATTGACTTATTTATTAACTGACTTATTGACTGACTGATTGACGAGTACAGACTGAGATACTGACTGATTGAGTGATTACTACTGATTGAACTAATAGCTGACTGATTGACTGTCTGTTTGCCTGAATGATTGACTGATTTATTAACAGACTGGCAGAGTGTCTTTTTGACTGAGAGACTGACCGATTGATTGGTTGACTTGCTGTCATATCTTCTGATTGACTAGCTGACTAATGGACTGACTCCCCGACTAAATTTCTAACTGACTGACTAACCGATTAACCACTGCTCCTATTCAAAGTACAGCTAAGAACCAATTGAGGCAAATCAGCGTAAAAGTTCGGAATACTATTTGATCAAATTTTGAATGTATGCTGAAAATTCAGTGCCTGAGAGAAAAACAATGAGGATATTCAAATATTATTACTACTACTTGTTTCGCAATAACTCGCAAATCTCTTAGAACAATCGGTTGTCGTCAAATGTCCCTAGAAGTCAAACTCGACGATTGCCTGTCTGGCCAACTAATTGTTTGGGCCCACACTCTGGGCCCTTGTCAAGTGCTATGCGTGTTGCCTACAAAAATCGCGTGAGTCCAATGCCTGTCCCTATCCTTTGGGTGGGTTATGGACCCTTGCTCTTGGTTGGGTTGGGTTTGGGCTCGGATCGGGGTATCGCTGCCCTTACTGAGACTGAAACGACAGCCGCAAGTTACTTTGGTTGGCACTCGTTTGACATGTTTTATTTATGCGTACAAGTTGTGCATAAGTAATGAACCTGACGGGGCAAAGGAACGAGGTTCCATTTCCTACCTCCGTCCTCTCAGTTTTTCATGAAGAGAACCGCAAGTCGTGCGAATGGAAATTAACCACAAATGCGCCTAAAAGCATACACATCTGTGTCCCGTTTCCTTGTGTCTTTGGAATGCCAAATTGTTTTGGCCCAATGTAGATTTTAAATGAATTGTGCCAACGTGTTTTCATTACGTTTGCGATTGCGATTGCGTTAACATTTCGGTAACTTTGACTAGATTTCATTTCGTTTCATTTAGCTCGATTTCTGCGCGTTTTTATTGCCAACGTCAGCGTCGAAAGCGAGAGAGAGGGGAGGATTGAGGGGTTCGAAGGCTGGAAGATTGCTGGGGAGGCGGCTTGTTTGTTGCTTAATTGGAAGGAAATTAAAAAATAAACAAGCAAAGCTAAAAGTAAATACTACACGTTTGCGATTACCTGGAACTGGACCCACGATCCTGCAACACTCAACAACCATCGAACCACCCAACAACCCAACAACCCAACAACCCAACCACCCAACCACTCGCGTAGTAAAGGCCAAGGGCTGTTTGGAATTTAATTTTCATTTCGTTGCCCCTGTGTTAATTTCATCTTCTGCTTTCGCTTCTGCTTTTTTCTTCTTCTGTTTATTTCTTCCTTTTTGTATGGACAGCATTTTGGCTCTTAGCTGGGCAAATAGATTCCAGTTGTTGTTGATTTTGGACTTGGTTTTTGCCTGTAAAAACTTTCAATTGTTGTGCCACAATATTTGCCTTAAATTAATTAAAAGTCATTGGTCGCTTATCAATTGCCAGCTGCTTGAATTACTACTGGCTAATTGAAAGTATTCTCATATCCTGCAATGCCACAGTTCGATAACTTGAATGTTATTGACTAACGCATTAGAAATTCAAGACATCATCATTGAGTTGTGTCAACAAAATGTTCTTATTCAAATTTCTGTCCTGGTCACATGGAAATTGTCAAGTGGCTTCACTGATTCCAGCTCCCGACTCCGACTACAATTCCGACTTGGCACGTGATGCGTGTTGTCCGCATCCATGAGTTGCTCCTAGGTGCACCAACAATAATCGTAGTAACTGAATCGTGATGCTGCTGCTGGCATAACTAATAAGACACTTATTATGCTGTGGGGGTCTGGTAACGTTATACCAGTTTAACGATATCACGTACATACGTTAACTAACGCTAACTACGTCGTTAAGTGTGTTGCGGTGGGTTGTGGCTGCCTTCTCTTCCCCTTTTCCCTCCCCTTTCTCTAGCTGAATGTGAATGTGAATGGAACTGCGAGCACAGGCACAGGTTGTAGGGACGCCAGGACTAATCAAGCTACCTCCTTTTGGCACCATGCTGCGTGGACAACGTGTAAGCAATGGGCCGCCAGTGGCGCCTGTCGAGCCACTCAGCTGAAATTTACATTTTGCTGGCAGCTGAATAGAACAACTACAACATCTACACGCGGAAAAATGCTAAGCGATTTGTGCTTCAAACAAAAGTTCTTAAATTAAGGCAGTTTCGTTTAATATTAGTTTAAAAACAAGTGGGAAAGGCTATAGTCGAGTCTCGATACCCGTTACTTATGTAAATACATATAAAATATTTTTACTGCATACTTTTAGGAACTTTCATTGCTTAAAAGCATAAATCAGCCATTACCACCTTTCTATTTGTGCGATCTTGTTGCGATTTACTAGAATGATAGCTAATAATAGTAGTTAATATCTTAAAGACTGTTAATAGCAGACAATCGTGTAAATCAGCGGTGGGCACTCATGGGCTCCGGGAGCTAGCGGCTGCTCCCTACTGTATTTCTGTCAGATTTCGTGCCCACCGCTGGTGTAAATTATAGATAAAATGGAAGAAAATAAATTTCAAGCATTTTTTTTCTGACACCTCAAGTTCTTGATTCAAATCCAAACATAGTTGATTTTTCTGTCAGTGTACAAGCACTGTAACTAACTGAAAGAGAAACCCTCAGGTCGCCTCGTATGTAACTGGCATTACCCTTTGTTGTTTTAATAACCACGATCACGTCGCATTAAAAGCACACAAAACACAGGGACGAGCATACAAAAGCCGTGAGGCTTAGTTAAACGCTGCTAATTAGGCTTTTCTGTACATAACTTGGGCACAGAAGTAGGCTATTAAAAACTGCCACAAATATTTGCGCAGCCATAAAAAGCGTTAATCAGGCAGGCAAGCTTGGCAAACACATAGTAATACACTAAAAATACTAAAAACACACGGCACACGCAACTAGCTGGCCAAATACAAAAGTAATGCCACAAACAACTTGCCACAAATGTGGCTGTAAAAAATAAGCCAACATTAAGCGAAGTGCTTATGGCCCACTCCCATACGATAACGGCATCTTAAGGCCAAAAGCAGTAAAAATGTGAAGGCTTTTAATTATGCCTGGAGAGCTGCCAAAAAAAATACTGGCTTGCCACAACGATCTGAAAACGTTTGCCAACAAAATCTATTTCAATTGAAAATTGCCAGTGACAAGCGAGTTGCAAGTTGCAACTTGTTTCTCTCTCTCTCTCTCTCTCTCTTACTTTCTATGTCTGTCTCTTTCGAGTCGAAAACAATAAACATAATGGCCATATTTTATATTTCCGACAATGCGACGAGAGTGCAACAAGAAACAGCGGGCAATTGTCAACAAGGCAGCACATAAAACATAAAACCATAAGCCAAACTCTGACTCTATCTCTGTCTATGACACTGACTCTATCTCTCTCTCTGTGTCACTGGCTTTGAATGCAAACATTTTTGGCATTGAATGGAAGTTAAACTTGGAGTTTGAGTTTGAAAGTGGAGAACTGACTGCCAAATGGCTGAGTCTGCATTGAATATTGGCTGACATTACGATAACGATATGCTTTAAATACAATTTGGGCACTCAGCTCTGCTCATGAATAATCCTTTTTAGCCTAATCACAAAACAGCCTTTGAATACCTTGTAAATATGCAAATGTTTGCGAGTCAACAACGAAAAGCGAAAACGAAAACGAAAACTGTCCCAAAAGGTAAATTAACTGAACTCGCAGCGTTTTGTGCGTCCTTTCAAAATGCTTTTGTCACCTATGAAATCGATTAAGGCAATATGGTAATAGGAGCTTATCATGAGCATCGGCATCGGCATCGTTCGCTTTTCTCATCAAGAAGTTGGCTCAAATTGAATTTATATGGCTTGTTAAAAGCCGAAAAGTTTCAGAATACAAACAAATAAAAATACAAATAAAACAAAGCCGGATTAACATTGTTGTTGCTACAACTTTAAACACTCTCATTGTTCGAGTCTTTTTTTTTTTTGGCTTAAAGCTTATAACAAACTATCAAACTTGAATTAATTACAAACTCACATACGCACTCACATGTAGGTGTACTAAGTGTGCTTTGTATAATTATGCAAATGCGTTTTGATTGTGAAAATTGTGCAGCAAGCGCAGAGAAGGGAAGAGGGGGAGAGAGAGGGCCAACAAGTATGGGCAACACTTTCAAATGCGCCACTTTGAATGCCGAAAAACAACACATTTGCATAATTATGCAATCTACTAGGCCAACTGCCACACCCACACCTATCACACGCACACACACACACATACACATTGAAATGCTGCTGGGCAAAGTGAAATTTTTGGCTAATTCACCGCAAAGTTTCGACCACTCTCAGCAAAAGTTTCGATATTTCGCTTAGCTTTTTCCACTAAAATTTATTGCTTGAGCTTTGTAAACAAAATTTGCATATGTAGCACACAGAAAGCACCACCCAACAAGCACCACCCACCAAGCAACACGCACAAATCGTTTGGTTTTTTCAATATTTAACAGCAAATTTAATAAAAACACTTGAAACACGAAATGCGAGTTTCGTTAATAAGAAAATAAATAAAATAAACTTATTGTAGCTTCATTATGTGTTCTTAAGACCATCGAGAAGTTTGGCAATTTCTTTCTGCATGGCAAGAGCCCTGTTGGCCAGTAACTTGGCCAAAACCGTATGCTTCTCTATTGTGGCCACCATCTTTTGCTCGTCGGCCTCCAAAGTGGTTTGAGCGCGATGAGTTAGTTTTTTAGCGGATTCGAGAGCACTATGGGCCTGAGTTAAGGCCAGGTCAACTTGCTGGCCAGCTGCCTCAAAGGCCTGCTGCAGAGCTTCGGCTTGGCCCGAATGCTTTTGTTGTGCCTCCTCGATTTTCTTCTTGGCCTCCGACAGCAATTGGGCAGCACCGATGGCCATTTTGAACATGACTTTGGCAATTTCATCGGATCCTTCGTAGACATTTTGCTGCTTAGCATCTGACATTGGTTTGCCATCGTTTTTGTCTTGATTATCCAACTCGGACTTTATAGTAGTTACTGTAGCATTAACAGTTTCTTTCTGATTCTTATTCAAGTTCTTTTCTGCTACTTTTATTACCTTCTCGGTTTTATCCTTATCAGACTGCTTGATACCCTTGGGTTCCTCTGACATCTGATTTGTTCCCAGATAAATCTCGTTCTCGGCAGTCAGAACCTCCTGATGCATACCAATTATTGTTTTATCATCTGCAGCACTCGACTTTACCTCCAGATTAGGAGCTGGAGATCCAATTGCATTTGTTAGTGGTGCTTGTTTCAGTTCACAAGTCGCCAATGGCTTTTTTGGCTCAGTCTGTGATTTGGCATCAGAAAGTGAAGCCGTTTCATTGGGTTTGCACTTTTCATCATCAGCTTCAGCTTTGGGCTTCTCCTTGCAAACATTACCTGTAAACTGCTTACACTTTTCGTTAACCTTTTCAGCTGCACTGAGTCTTTCATCTTTCATTTTCTCTTGAACCTTCTCGAAGCAGATTGTTGCGACATCTTGCACGCATTTCTCTGGTTTCTTCTCTTCCGCTTTGGACTTTTCTTCGCAAACATCTGCATCGGATTCGCCCTTGGGCTTTTCTTTGCAAACATCTGCATCGGATTGGCCTTCAATGGTCAAGTCGACATGATGTTCCTTCACATCAGCCTTGGCAGTATCTTCGCCTCGAATTATGGTCTTGGTGCATATATCCGAAGATCCTCCCAAATCTTTTGAGGAGACAGTTTTGACAGTCGCATCCGAAGATTCCTTCTTCTGTCTTTCGGCTTCCGCAGTCTTGGCGACTTCTTTTCGCTTCCTCTCGGCTTTCTCCCACAAGCTCTTCAATAGAATGATAGCTTTTGAACCCAAGTCTTTGACAATATCAATGCCTTTTGAAGCCAAATCTGTCACTTTGTCTGTAATCTGGCTTTCCATTGATTCTTTTTCCTCGACCTTGACAGCAGTAGCTTCAACTTTCTCCTCCTTCTTGGGAGGATCCAGTTTCTTGGTCTCCTTAGCCTCGGGCTCTTTTGTCTTTGGTGGAGTTTCCGGCTTGGTATCCTTTGCTGCTGTTCCAGCGGGCGGAGCTTTTGGAGGCGTCTTCTTTGGGTCTGGTTTATCTTCTTTTGATACCTCCGCCGGCAACTCCGCCTCCGCCTGCTCTTCGGGTGTGTGTGGCCAAAATGTGGGTTTATTTCGAAAATCGGGCGCCTCATTGGGATGTGCAATGCAAAACTCTTCCATTGTCATTTCCGTGTAGGGCTTCATAAATTCGAGTTCTTTCATTTTACCCTGCAGAATCTTGATGCGCTTCTCCGACTCGGCCTTGAAACAATCAACCTCTTTTTTGACTTCCGCGGTTTGTTTGCTTATTTCCCCAAAGTATTTCGAGAAATCAATCAAGTGATGCCGATTGCCAAACATGCTATCCAAATTATCGTATTTCTTCTCAAACTCTTGCACCCAATCGACCATCTCTTTTCGCACATTTTCCCTGTAATATTTCCAGTCAATGGTTGGCATTTTATCCGGATACTTGCGAACACGTCTTTGGGAGTACACTTAAAAGGTCAACCTGCTAAAAAATAATAACTGAGAGAACTTACTGCGTGTATTTGTCATGTAACTTGGCAAACTCTTTCAACTGTTTGCGCTGACCCGGAGGAACGCGATTAAAGAGCTCGGCTATTTTGGCATCCGTGCAGCCCTTGATCTTCGTGCCCTTCTTAAAGCACTTGATGAAATCCTCCCACATGGACATGTTTACAAAATATAATAAAAAAATATAAATATATACTTGTATAACGTATGGCACGTGTGTGTTTAAATGTGAATATTTATATATTCTGCTTGTATACTATTTGAATACGAATGAAGTTGAATGCCTCGAAAAGGCTATTAAATCGAAAAATTTTGAGCACTTTCAAACAAACTGAGTCGGTTGTGCAAAGGCAATAAAAACTGGCATTTACGAGCTTACTACGAACAGCTAAAAATTGCATATTCATGCATTTTCAATTAAATCAAAGTCAGGCGCAGCAGCAACAGCAACTAAGCAGTTGACAAACTGACAATAAAATCGAAAATTAATTCCATGTCACACAGCCAACGCAGTTTCGTCTCCTGCTCCTGCTCCTGGTCCTGTTCCATCTTCAGATACACCAAAGTTAAATGTAATTGCATAAGCAGTGTGCAGGATGAGGGTAAAGAGTCAAGAGAGGTGGCAGAGCGGACATGTAATCGAACGAAATGAAAGTCACAGCATCAGCATCGGAGCATCATAGACACCCTCCGGGTACAATGTGCACTCCGAGTATGACAGACAGACATACAGACAGACAGACATACATAGGAGCACCCCTCAGTCCACGCCAAATGCTGCTCCAAAGTGACAATCGCAATTTATAACGCAACGAAAATGGGCTAATGCCAATTCTCCAGGTAATTGTCGAGGTACGAGTATCGGAGCGGTTAGCAGCGGGGTCGGAAACGAGAGATGTGCTCAACAACCCTTGACAGTCCAAAAAAACAGCGTCCTTTTGCCAGTCTGGGCGAGTGAAACATGTGAAACATGTGGAATTGAAACAAGAATTTGGCGAGCGTAGCGTCTGCGCAGTTGAAATTTGCACAAACCCTCAGCTCAGCTCAGCTCAGCTGTCACTTTGACAGTTGCCACATGCCGCTTCCCACCCCCGACAACACACCGTGCTCTAAAGTGAAACAGCTGCGCTCTGTTCTCTCACTCTCATCACGCTCTCAGCAGGACGAAACTTTGCGGAATGGAACAGCGCACGCAATGAGAGCGAATTGACTTCTCCGTCTGTCATCTGAAATTTCGTGCGGTTGTGAATTTTTCGTGTATATTGTTTGTTTGCTAAAAAACTAAATAAAACATGCTGGAAATTAATTAAGTTGAGCAATTGAATGTTGTTGTCTGTGTTCAATATGAAATCGACTGGCCACAAGTGCTCCTAGTGCCTTTTAATCGTTGTCCTTTTGTCAGGACGCGTGTCTTTTTTGTGGCCCTTCTATTTGTGTATTACACCAAATTGTGTTTACATTTTTTCCATTCGTGCACTGCCAAAACATTGACTTAATTATGTTAAATTCAGAACGATTCTGTTTTATTTGTTAATAAACAATTGGTATACTAAAAAGCCTAAGCAGCATTTGAGTAAGTTTCACATTGAAATAAAGTTAATATATGCATTAAATGAGAGCGAATCCTGCACAAATATTGCCTCTGAGTGTGTACACACAGATACGTGTGTATGTGTGTGTGTGTTAGTGTGTTAGTGTGTGCTGCTATTGCAGAGTAAAAAAAAAAAAGGAAACGAAATCTTATACGCTACCTTTAATGTACCTTATGAAGGTATTTTTATCAAACGTTGTAAAACGAAACTTGGATTTATATTCACCTGTAATTTTGTGAAAATTTAGATGAAATCATTATTATTTGCAATTAATATTATTGCAATAAGGTATCAACTATTTATACTATTTAATTTCAATACAATTGCGAGTTTAATAATTTATATTTGATAATTTTAGTTCAAATAAAATAATATTTCAACTACAACCAAATTTATCACAACTTTTACTTTTACTTTTTATTTATTCAACAATTTTTAAGTTATCAGAAAGTATATTTAATTTATGTTCGGCTAATGTTAAATATTATTAAATATACAAAACACAATTTTAATTTATATGTATTTAAAAAAATTAAATGAAATGTTTTAGTAATTTTTTTTGTCTTTCGACTATTTTAACTCTTTTTTTTTGTATTTTTAGAATAATTAGAATTTTTGGGTAGCTCTAACATCCATAAATGCGTTAAGCTTTAAAATACTGTTTTGTGAGTTCCATTTAAAATATTTTATTGTTTGAACTTTTTTGGTAATTAAAACTATGTATTTAAAACGTATATTTACATAAATCTCTAAACAAGTGTAATTTTGGGTTTATTAGACTTCCACTCTCTCTGTTTTTCATTCTTTTGCTGTCTCTTTCTTTGAATTAAATGAAAGTGTGTAAAATTTACAGAGAAACTTAATGAAACGCATTAAAATTCCAACCGCCTAAATGAAATGAAATTGTACAAATAAACTAATTGCCTTGAAGGATACTTTATAACTTTGGTCAGTGGCAAGAACAGCAACAACAACAACAACATTATGTTTTAGGTACAAGTGCCACTAAAACGTCAGCAGCTGTTGTTGTGAATTGTTGTTGTTTTTGTTCATGTTGCTTATTTTGGGTATTTTTTGGTTGTTTTGTTGGCCGGAAGCGAACGCAGAGCGCAGACTGCGGAATAAATACAATTTGCGGCAAGCGGATAATGTGCAAAAATAAATTTCCACAGCGGCTGATGGCTTAGAATTTTAATGTAATTTATTTTGTGGAAACAAACAGCGCAGAGCGAGAGAGAGAGAGCGAGTGGGAAAGGCAGATAGAGAGACTGTGCACAGTAAATAAAGTATGGCCAACATAAAAATTTATGCGCTCGAATTGAAAATACGCCAACACTCGACAACAAAGTCACTGCATAGGCGGCCCCAATACTGATATATAAGTATATACTATATACTTATACATCTATACTGATATAGTCTTGAGTCTCTTGGTTCGCTTCGTTAAGCCTTTCACGCTCGTCCAAAAACTTTAAAGTGCGCAATTTAAATGAACATTTTGCTTGAGGCTCTCAGGCGTGTCATGCAACGCTAACGGACTAAGCAAGTAGTCTTAAACACACACACACACACACACGCACACACACACTACTCTACACTATTTATGGGACACCAGGGCTAAGGCAAAAGGGGCAGTCTCTTAGCCTGCCCCGCCCCTTTATCCGACCCCGCCTGGCTGCCAAGTGATTTTATGCTAATATTATGGGTCATTGGGATTTGCGCACAGCAAAGTGCTTGTTAAACATTTCATTAGACTTAGTGTAAATACCCGCGGTTAACAGGCTCTCGTAAAACTTGCTATACTCACACACACACACACAAACATGCACCCTTCAATACACACACACACACACACACGTGGTTTTTGAAGCATTTTACATTCGATATTAGCGAAAGTTTCTAGCTGAACACTTTGTGAAAATGTGAAAATGAAAGTGGCTTTTATGGGGCGGCTTTGTTGGTCTTTGTGCCAGCATATGGGAAGCCAACATTATCAGGCTCAAATTCAATCAATATTCCCCTCAAGTAATTACTCAGCATATGCTGCCAGCGTAAGATGCTCAAAATCTAAAATATATTTATCAAAATCCAAAAAGCCTGACCCTCGCAACGATACGAGTATCAACAAAATGGAAAGCCAATCCTCACTTTCACTGCAGATATACACATGAACTTGTGTATATGTATATAAAGTATGGTATAAGTACAGTACTCGGTACTCGGTAGTCGGTTATCCTGCGATAATGCCAAATCATGTCAGGCGCACATGTGGCCACATTACGTTTATTAAAATCGTGCGCCGATGACGCTGACACAGTCAAAATGCGTTTTTGATCAACTGCCGCGTCACTGGGGACTGTAGCCAGAGTGCTTTAGTTGGCAGCTATCCGACTGACAGATACCCTGCAGGTAGCTTCGAACTAAAAGGTTTTTAATTACTTTGTCTATCATTGACAAGAACTCAAAATTCCTTGGAAAACAAAGAACGTTAGAAGTAGCATTGATAAATATCCTATAAATAGATACAGTGAACCACTAATGTCTTCATGCACCATAAATTTGTCAAATTTGATAAGGAGGATAAAGGGGCTAAAATAGTAATTTTTAGCAACTTCAAAAAAATCATTCAAAGATAAATATAAGAAACCCGCATCAAAATTTCTTTATTATACGCAAATTTTACAAATTTATAGTGTATAAAGACATTAGTGGTTCACTGTATGACAAACCTAATATTTAATATTTCTATAATATTGAATTTATTTTAAGTCTATTTTAAATAAATAAATGAAGAAAAATATTAACTAAAATAATGAGACTGTCGGATACCCTGTAAACAGATCCCTTACATGCATAATTCGACATCCTAAGTGGCATTATATGACATATGACCAATTTGTATTCCTCACTCAACTACTGTTGCTAGTTATCTCAAAAAACTTACAGGGTATCAACAGTAAGTAGATAATTGTTCACACCCGACAACCGTTTGCCGTTTTTGACACCTTGTCACAGAGCTACGCCTTTAAACTTATACCCTAGTTTATATTACAGTATATTACAGCGTTGACAAATGATTTGCGTTCATCAAAAATTTAGATTTCGACGCGGTGAATGAAAAATGGACAAATGGCGTCGGTTTTAAAGCGTTAAATTTACGTTGTGGCCGTGGCCAAGTGAGTGTCTGCAATAATTGGAAAATGTTCATTTGTCCTTTTGCCCTTGCGAACGACATAAGGCCAAGCAGGCCACTCTCAGTGGGAGGGACAGAGAAAAGAGAAGAGAAGAGAAGAGAAGGACAGGAAGATGAGGAGGAAAGCAGCTGTAGGCGCATTTGCCATCTGTCACTCTGGCACTTGTGATGAATGTGTTTGACGTGTAGCCCCAACGCGCCCACGAGCAATGCTAACGGTGATGTCCATGTCCATTCTCTCCGGTGCTCCCGTTGCTCCCATTGCCAGTTACCATAACCATTACCAGTTCCAGTTCCAGTACGAGTAACAGTAAGAGTACCAATGCCAGTTCCACTTCCCGCTGCCATTGCCATTGCCATTGCCGTGATGAAACGCACCGCAGCGCCGCATGACGTTGCATACTTTGCGGCACTGTGAATGATGTGTCTGCTCCCCGAGAGCAAGCTGCAAAAAGCGAATGCGAAATACAAATGCGAATGCGAATGCGAACGCGGTCTGATTTTTGTGCACGTCAGACAAAACGACGACGCTGACTGTCAATAAAGTCAACGTTGAAAATATTAATGATTTGACTTCATTCTCGCCAAGGCAAATTGCCCTACAAATGCGCGACAGCAGACCAAGGACGAGTACTCCTGCACTGATACAAAAAGAAATGTGCAAAATTAAAAAACGTTGCATATTTTGTGCGCCTGAAATGCTTAAAAACTTAGCTCCCGCTCTATTTGCCATACCTTATTAGGTTGAAAGCTAGATCATAATAGTAGATAACTTTAATAACACAGTCAAAAAACTTCTGGGATGCGACATAGGGTAGATTGCAGACATAGTTAAATGTAGCATTGTAGCATACAAGAATTTTTTGGTGCACATCGAAATAAAATTTCGGTAAAAACTCGTTTTTTCGATGTTGTCAGAGCTAAAAGAACCTAAGTCTTCAGCTATGCATCCTACAATAATAATTTGTAATACTTCGCGACGCGTCGTTGGAAACAGAAAAGTAGCACATTTTTAACTGCAATCATGGATAAATATTGAGTGTGCTGCATATAAAAATATTTGGATTTTTACAGGTTTTTTGCGACTTAACCGTATTTTGAAAAAATTAACAAGTCAAATTTTTAAGTCAACATTTGATTTTGCATCTTTTGCACTTTAGTTTATTGAGATATTCCAATTTTTAGGAAAAAAAAGTCATGGAAAAAACTCCGTTTTGTTAAATACGCAACATACAAATGGAAAATTGTTGCATACTTTTATGTGCTATCGCCAAATCTATTATAGCTTTGCTAATTATTATCCGCATTAGGAAAATGGACACGCGTGAAGAAAGGAAACTTGTGAAAATGTGTTCTTTTTAAATAATAACACAAGCTTAAAGGGATTCTAACTAAATAGTATTCAAAAAAATTACCAAAGTCAAAAAGTGTAAAAAAAAACACACATAAAATCGGTTTACCTAGGAAATACTCCAATAAGGAAATTTAAACCTGTTAAGTCAAGTTAGGCACTGTAAAAACATGAAAATCTGTTAATATTTGACAAAGCGATAAGCGTATTAGTGAGCGCATGTACGAAAAAACTGTTTTTTGTACCGTAATTTAAAATTTTGATGTGCACCAAATAATTCTAGCATGCCAAAAAAGTCTACTTATAGTAACTATACCTACAACCTACGCTATGTCCCATCCAGGAAGTGTTGTTTTATTTTTTTTTTTAACAGCGTGTAATCAATGAATAAAAGGTATATCTTAAGTATTGTAGTGTTTTTTTGCGGACAGGAATGGGAAAACAAATTTGACCTGCGTGGCGTTTTTAAAAGTTTATGTGCCAAATTTGGTTGGTCTAGCTTTTATTATAGTGTTTGAGATTTAGGCGCTCTCACACATATCGACTCGGCTGTCGATGCTGATCAAGAATACATCCACTTTAAAGGGTCGTAGATGCTTACTTCTCCATGTTACACGCATTCCAAAGTATACAATATACCCATTTTTTAAGACGGGTATAATTAAATTCGAAATTCTTAACAGTTGAGAAAACATCCTGATTTTTATGATTATTTTTATTACATCAGTTAATGTTAGTTTCTTTAAAAACAAGTTCTCGATTTGTATTACAGCTTTAACTGAGCTGTCCACACAGTTGGAATAATACAGTATATACTTGTCTACATTAAAGAGTGTGCCAGAGTGCAAACAGTGGCAGTCACCTGCGTAGCAACAGAAGCAATGCAAACAACACGAAGGCGACAAGTGCAACAGCAACAGCAACGGCAACGGCAACTGCAGCAGCAACAACAACAACAACATCCACATGTGTGGCAGCAACGTCAATGGCTGCTGTTGGCCAGTCTCCTTATGTTGACACTGTTCACGCGCACAATTCAAGGGATTACGGAGGAGCTGTCACCAGGTAAGTGTGTCCAAGTGTGATTACAAAAACAAATGTTTTATATTCGTACTCCTGCAACTTTTGTTGCAATTTCACAACAATGGATTCGTGCTCAGGCACACTTCCCATCCATTGTTGTATTATAATCAGAGCAGCAGAAAAGACCAGCTCCACACCTGATTGGCCAACACCTGCGGAACAGCAAATAGAACACGATAAACATCACACAACAAAATACACTCTTAAGTATGTACAATGGTCTAGAAAGTGGGTCAGCAGTGAAAGCCCTCTACTCGTATTTGTTAACGATATTAAAAGAGTTTTCCATGGGTTCATTGAGGAAGCCATTTCAAAGTATTTCAGATTTCTTGCTAGTATTACTTTAGTATTACTTTAAAACATACCTGTTAAATTTCGATTAGAATTACTAATCTATTAGATTATTTTTGGAAATAATCGTAGTGATTATGTAATTCACTGTTAAAAAAATTGTGATTATTTAATGATTACGATTACAAAAAATCAAAAAAAAAATCAAAGAAAATTTAAAAATAATCAGAAAAAATAAAAAATAATCAAAAATAATTTTTCTGATTATTTTGGATTATTTTTTTATTTTTTCTGATTATTTTGGCCACTTTAATTGTGAAAATTTAAAATAATTTGATTTTTACTAAATAGTCATAAATAATCAGAAAAAATCAAAAATAATCAGAAAAATTCAAGAATAATCCGAAATACTCAAAAAAGATTATTTTTATTTATTTTTTTATTTTTTCTGACTATTTTTGAATAATTGTAATAATTATAGATTTTTTTTTGTAATCGTTATCATTAAATATTTGGGCAAAACCGAAAATAATCGTAATTTAATCATTAGTTCTACTTTTAAACAAAAATAATCTAATTACTAATGATTATGATTACTAATCATTATTTAACAGTTGTGCTTTAGAACCACATTCTACACATATTAAAAATATATTAATTTATAAGAAATAAACTACAACTAATTGAACTAATTATGCATATCACAAGTACAACAGTTTTTGCCACTTAATGTGTCAATCGACCTCTTTCTGTAACTTTAGGAAAATAATTATATACTTCAAAGCTTAAATCATTAAACAATTTCAATGTGTTTGATAATTGATGAGTGCCAATTGAAACTTGTTTCATATTAGAATTGTCTATTACACAAACAGTGCAATTAAGTTGCAATAGGACACAATATGTAACATATACTTAACACATATCTGTCTATCTTTTTCGACATGGCTGTGCATCGTTTGGGCCACCTGCAAATTGAAAATGTTGTGCATTATTCATAAATAGCTGCAGACACTCAAATGTACATGAAATTTCTAGCAATTGTTGTTGTCTCTCTATGGTATCTACAATATTAGCTCATCTACCTGGCACTGGCAAACTTCAATCAGGTAGATGTTGCTCATTTGGCAGCGGCACAATAAATAAACAATGACAAAACAACGGACTCGGAACAGCACAGCATAAGTACATCAATATTAATTATGCAAATGAACGCTGGAGGCTCGCATTTGGACCCAGAGCTTTGACCCAGAACCAGACACAGACACAGACCTCGACTCTGACTCAAACTCCGACCGGGCGCAAGGGGAAAACCTTGGCTTAAGCTCATTATATGTGCATTAGCCAAAAGTGTCAGTCTTGCTTAGTTGTTAGTGTTAGCCCCAAGTAAACTCCATTAAAAAATACTACCCAAGTGCCTGAGAAATTTTCAATTTTCGTGGCCAGCTGCTGGCAGAAAAGCAGAAAAGCAACAGCAAATTATGATGAATGCGGCACGCTTTGACCCAAATAAATTTTGTCAATTTATCATTTGCCTAAAGACGAGAGTTTCAAGACACTCGAGTTCCGAGATTCGAGATTCGAGTGCGGCCCGGATTTATGCCACTCGAAGCAACAATTGGCTTTGGGTGTGGCACGGTTGTGTTTCGGGTGGTTTGGGTGGTTGCGAGACCCACTCAAACACGCTGCCATCTTATGATAATTTGTGCTACCCTAGCATATAAAATCTTTTGTTGTTGCCTTTGCCTTGAGTTGGTTTCTTGCCACAAACAGCAGCAACAGCAACGAATTTTGTTATAAAGTCTGTGTCTTTTGGGTCGGATAAGTGTCGGCTTATGCACTTATTAAACAATAATAATTGCAAATCATTTTACTTGACTTGTGTGCTGCTGCTGTTGATGCCACTCGATGGTGTGTCATGTTGAGTGTGTGGTTTGCTTTTGATTTGAATTAGCCAACTTGTCTTGGGGGCTCCAAAACAAGCTAATCAAATAAACGCCTAAGCACTTACAACTTTCTGAGCACTCACTCATACACTCACACATGTTTTATTTATTATCCTTTGAATTTTCTTCAACGAAGGATTTTATAATCTTTTTCAATTGTTTGCAGCTGAAAACACTTAACAAGCTGCCAACTGCATATGAAAATGCTTCATTTGCCCCCTGACTTTTCTAATTGAACAATGAAAATTCGTTAAAGTTTTCCCTTTATGCACAAAGTTATGTTATCAACTTGAAGTTGTAAGTTCATATTCGTCTAACAATTAACAATCAGCAAGAAAATGATTGCAAAGTGGTTGGAAAATGTCTGGAAAATGGAAAATGGAAAATGGCGGCACTTAACTCAACTCATTTGACAGCATTTTTCCGTGCGAAGGCATTAATATTACTTGCCGTCATTCTGGAATTTATATTAATGATCTATGAGTGCGTATTAAAAAATGAACGGGAGGCAGCAGAAAGCAGGACGAAGGCACTCACAGGATCTGCTTGAGATGATTAACTTTTAAAGATGAGTATAAATGGCATTAAGCGGGTTTTTGTCTAACAATTCCACAGATAAGCGAGTGGCGGCAAGGGGGAGTGGCATCGCCCCCCTTATACTTATTATTATTAATGAGACAAAGCAAAAAGCACAGCACTGAGAAAAAACCCGTCAAAAAAGGTGCGTACGCGGCACCTTTATGACCAGAAATTATAAATGTCGAATAATGAGGGACTGTGGGGACTTGAAAGATGGCAGGGGAAGTGCAAAGAAAGCGGGGGGGGGGGGGGGGGGGGCAAGGGAAGGGGACAGGGGAATGACCATCAGCAACACATTATATAAATATTTTGGTGATGGTAATGGTGCAAATAATAAAAGGGAATTATTAATATGACAAAAGACAAATGACTGATGCTGGTAACAGGAATACAAGCCAAAGGATACTCCACACACACAGAGAGAGGGAGAGAGAGAAGAAGAGGGAGATTCGACCACAGACAGGCAACGCTACAAAGACAAACGGCCAGGCCATGAACTGTGACTGGGTTGAGAAAGAGAGAGAGAGAGAGAAAGGGAGAAAGGGAGTTGGTTGTCTGTGCGGTGTTTGGTTAGCTTCGAGGTCCTTTGACTTGACTGTCCTGTGGCGAATTGAAAATGTGGTTTAGCTTTACTTCTATACACAGAAAAAAAAATCCGGGATATTTAGCCCGGATTCAATCCGAAACGATGTCAAAAGTGGGGTAATCTCGGATTTACTTAAACCAAGTATGAAATACTTGATTTTTTCAATCCCGAATTCAATCCTAAAAATTCTTAAAACAAAACATAAAAAAAAAAAAAAATTTTTTTACTTATTTTTTATTCTGGTTTTTTTTTATTTTTTATTCTGGTTTTTTTTTTTATTTTTTATTCTGGCTTTTTTTTTTAAATCTTCTTTTTTATTTTTTTTATGGTTTTAAGCTTTTTAACTTTTTTAAAATTTTTGTTTTTTAATTTTTTTTAAATTTTTTTTTTTCAACCTTTTTTATTTAATTTTTTTTTTAAACATTTTTTACTTATTGTATTTTTTTAAAACATTTTTTATTTAATGTTTTTTTTTTAACATTTTTTTTTTAATGAAGGGAATGTTTGTGACTGCAATTGACTGGGGGAATCGAACCCAGGTTTTTTTTCAAACAGGTCGGCGACTCTAACCACTGAGCCATCGGACCAGTTGAAATGAGAGAGGCCGAGAGAGCATCAAGTAATTTGGGCTTATTTTCCCATA
The DNA here is from genome assembly GCA_963924055.1 of Drosophila limbata. Taxonomy (NCBI): domain Eukaryota; kingdom Metazoa; phylum Arthropoda; class Insecta; order Diptera; family Drosophilidae; genus Drosophila; species Drosophila limbata. The sequence continues at coordinate 7,516,467 of OZ001355.1, forward strand.
TTAATCCCGATACAGGCTTGATTATTCAGATCAATCCTGAAAACATACTTAAAAAATGTAGGCTTGAATCAAGAATTTTAGGCTTGATTTTAGAACGGCTTTTTTTTTTCTGTGTATAGATATGTAATGTGCGTGTGCCAAAGGATGCGACTCGTGGTCCCTTTTCCCGGAAAATGCCAGTTGGGCACAAAGGTCAAAGGCACAAAACACATTATGTGCTAATGCAAAGTCCATGTTAATAAATGTTGATTGAAATAATGATGATTAATATTTTGCATTTTGACATTTTGGTCTTTTCGCTCGACCAAACAATACACGGGAAACAGCAACAGCTTCAGCTCAAGCACGGAACTCAACAAAAAGTAGACCTTATTATAGTAGTGCGGACTTAACCCTGAATTTCTGTTTCCATTTCTTATTTGGAGTTGGCAATTTGAAGATGCGTCCCCCTTTTGTTTGCAATTTACGCAACTCAACTTGATTTATTGTTTACAGTATTCTCTCTCTGTCTCCTTCTCTATTATCTAGCTTCTCCTTTGCCGCACTTACATTGTGACAACAATTTATAGCTAAAATTCTTGTCACACACACTCACACACACACTCACACACACCTGCCACGTGCCTCTGCTCACATGCTCGATTTTCAGCTATTTCATGTTTTATTTAGTGCATTTTCTTGCCTGACTGCAATTGCTGGCCCCCCTCCACCCTCCCTTTCTCCTCTCCATTATAGCCATCCCTCTCCCTCCCACTCAGGCCCGCAGCGAGCCAATAATTCCTAAGTTGTGTGCGCTGCATTGGCATTTTTTTCGATTATTGGTTTTCTTTCATTTGATTGCACATTTACACATTTTTTGCACCTTTTTCGGCTTTGCTTGCACCACAAATTTTTACACGTTCTCCCATTTTTCCGTGTGCTTTTTTTTTTTATTCTCTGTGTGTCTCATTTTTAATATCCTGCAGCCATAAAGCGAGTAAAACGGGTATAACAAAGCATTTAACATTTCTAACCAAGGACCTAAGTTTTCAAAGTTTTAATATACAAATGACAAATTAACAATTATTTTCCAATTTTTATTTTAAAGTTGCGAAATAACAATTATTCTTAATTTTTATTTAAAAAGTCAAATATAATCGTTAAAACTAACTTTTTTAATATAAGTTAAGAAAAAACACTTATTTCTTATTTTTTCAATAAAAATATAAAAAAAGAGTTATTTTTGATTAGAAGTAAGTTTTAGCCATGACAAACATTAAAACAAGCATGATATTGTTGATTTTCATTTTTAGAATAATTTAAAAGGAGTCGTGGGATTTTAAAAATGAACATTATGTAATTGGGGAAAGCCCAGAAAAACCCCATTAAGGTCTGTAAGCATTTATTTGTTTTGTTTAATTTCAATCAGTCAGAAAGTTTTCTAATAAAAAGTGGTTTTATAAAATAAATAAAATATATTTTATTTTTATTAAATATTATTAAATTAATTTCTCTAGGGTATCCTTCAGTTCTGCACTCTCGACAGCAGCATTCTTACATGTTGTTGCTGTGATTTGGCTTTGGTTTTTATTACGTTATTTCTGTATTTTTCTGACTGTGACATTTTTTTTGGCTCGACTTTTTCTTTTTTTGGTGCTTTTCCTTGGGCTGCTGACGCTGTCAAGTGTTTTGTCGCTTGTCAACGATTTTTCACAACTTCCGTAGCCAAAATGCTTGCCAAATAGTTTGCGTGTGTGTTTGCCAATTGCAATTTCGGATATTTATTGCAAAATGCACTGACTGTGAAAAATCGCGAGTGGATGGGAAAGAGTATATGGCAAAGAGAGAGAGAGAGAGAAAGATAGAGAGGGAGAGAGGAAGAGGTTAAGCTTAAGGTAGAGAAGGCAACCAGGTGCTCCATGAGAGAGAGAGAGAGAGAGAGAGCATATCCCATGCATTTCATGCCAGAGAGAAATTCATTTAATTGGACACTTTGTAACACTGGTCGACAGCGTATCCGCAACATTTTGACTGTCTGCTGGGTAAAATGCTACATATTATTAAATTAGCGGCAGACACAAAGTGCTTTGCATATGAAAAGTGACAGTAAGTGCACAATTTCCAATCCCCCTCGCTATGACAAAAAACCATGGGAAAATTCCAAAACAAAAAAAAAACAAGTAAAATGAGAGAAAATATGAAGCCACATCTCGCATACGTATATGCACCCTTAATGCATGGGGAACGGCACAAGAGGGGCATCATATCGGCAGGACTAAAAGCGAGGGCATGTGGAGTGGGGAGGGCGTAGTTAAATGTCCTTGCTCTGCCATGAGCCAAATGAGAGTTGGCTGGCGCAATAAACTTAAAAGCCTTGTCATGTTTACTTATCATTCCTTTTTCACAACGCGCCACTTAATTGCGTTAGTGAGCATTTCAATACCCTGTAAAAGTGAGGCAACAATTGGGTAGTTGCTACCAATCACAATCAAAATCAGCACAGTTCAAACTTTTGCCTAGAGATGGGCATGGGCCGTGCCGTGCCCGTGCCGTGCCGTGCCCGTGCCGTGCCGTGCCGTGCCTATTTAAAAAAATTCCGTGTTGGGCCGTGTTGGGCCCCTTATAAAAAATTGCCGTGTTTTACCGTGCCAAAGTCGGTAGGCACGGTAGGCACGGAAAGCACGTAATGCACGGAAAGCACGGTAGGCACGGAAAGCACGGTACAGATTTTGAATTTAAATATGGTAGTAGTGATAAGTTGGCGTAGTTTTATGGCTTGTTTGTCAGCTTGAGCTGTAGGATTCATCGATGTATCGCACAATTTGCGAACACTTACAACATCGATAGCACGATTGATGCCATTATGATAAAAAAGTGTCGTCACGAAGTAGAGATGGGCATGGGCCGTGCCGTGCCCGTGCCGTGCCGTGCCGTGCCTATTTAAAAAAATTCCGTGTTGGGCCGTGTTTGGCCTCAGTTTTTACCAGCCGTGCTTGGACCGTGTCGTGCCTCAAAAAGGAGGCCCATGCCCATCTCTACTTTTGCCTAAATATCAAAAAAATATTTAAATTATTTATTTTTTAACTAATAACATTTAGTTTACTCTCTATCAATTATGAATATTTGACTTACAGAGTATCTGTTAATCGAGCAACAACAGCACTTGTCATTAGCATGTTTGTAAATTAGTTCTTACGTTTATTTTTGACATAGATGACTGGAATTTAGGAAGAGTTTTAAAATGTGTTTGCAAAAGCTTCGCAATTTTAATAAATCTCATTTGGAATAATGGAATCTTGAATTAATTTACATTAAATATAAAATGTTGTGACCTCAGAATATTAGTTATTTTTGTGTTTCTTAAAATAATATACAATTTGAATTATTAAAGAAAATTCTTTGAAATAACAAAGCTTATTTATTGTGGATATAACGAGCCCAGCCACGTAAATAGTCGAGCTATTTATTATTTTCTTATAATTATTATCAAAAATAGGAATATTTTTGTATTTATTAAATGCGAACATTTGAAAAGCAGCTGAAAGCGAGTTTCTGTTGCCTGAAGCGTCGCATTTCAGGTAGGAAATGAAGCAACTTTCAGATGGCCTCCAGCTGTGCGATCCGTGCCCGTGTTCTGCGCACTTCAAAGGAACTCTCACGGTTTTTCGATTTCAACTTTTTCCGACGCTGGGGGTCAAATGATGGCCCAAATAATTAATTTTTTAGCTGTCATATTTTCGCACAGGCTGTGACGTAATTAAGCAGCAGATCCACAACTGGCTAAATGTAAACTTTAAATTAATTTAAAGCAAACATTTTTGGTTGGAAATGGAAAATCTCAGGGAGGCCATTGAATTCCAAGAGCTGGCACAAAGTTGAGAGAAACTCGTACATGCATTTTGCATAAGAGTGGCCCAAAAAGTTGCAGCCGTGTTCTGGTAACAAATACGGCAAATAAGTAAAGCGACAGATAGACAGTTGGGAGACTGGGAGACTGGGAGACTCAGAGACAGACGGACAGAGAGACAGGCAGGCAGCTCGGCACTACAGTTTGATGCAAAATGCTGGGCAAGTGCAATAACAATAGACAAACACGCTGGGGAATCAACACCAAACAAACAGGCAACAAGAGCAACAACAACAACAACAACAATTGGACAATGAACGGACATATGCAAAATGTCTGTTTCAAGGGGTTGCAAAAGGGTGAAAAGGGTGCTGTTGAAGGAAAGAAGGAAAATTAGAGTAGCAATCGTTGCATACTCGAAAGGCAAGTCAAATGAGACAAGAAGCAGAGATCAGTACTAGATACACTCACACTCACCCATACACATACACATACACATGCACTCACAGACTGTGTTGTTTAGCACGTCAATTGCAGGATATGCGCTCCCAAGTGGCATCCACATGACGCAACGAGTCTCCAACTCAACTCAAAAGCAAACCAAACCAAAACCAAACACCACTCAATGCCACTAACAAAAAGGCTTATTTTCAAAATAGAAAACGAATATACATACATACATATATATACATATCTAGCGTATATCTTATGTGTGCTCTTTTAAGTAGTAAAAGTTCTGTTAAGCACAATTACGAGTACTCTTACACTTATGTATGTATGTATGTGTGTTTGGGAATGCATACAAGCGCATAATGGACAACTAAAACAAGTGCACTGAAAACTGAAGTAGCCATTGGCCAAATGGAGTTCCATGTGCCACCAAAAGTTTCCATTTCTATGCTGCCATTTTCGGGGCGGTTTTGGGTTGAGTTTTTCTGGTCAACTTCACCTTGTTCATTGTAGTTGTTGGCTGTGGCTGAAGTTGAAGTAAAATTGAAAATGCCAAATGATTTACACACTCGACGCCTTATTGCTTATTTGCACTTGAGTCGCATCGAATAGAGTGTGAGTGTGTGTGTGTGATTTTTCATTTCTCCATTTGTCCTCAAACTCACTCGGCTTCTTCCTTTTTCTCTTCTCGGATTCTGTGGCTTTGTCATGACAAAGCACAAATGTCCGTAACGGTTTGCTACAAAAAATATACAAAACACCGCTGCCAACTAATCTTACATTGTTTTGGGCATACTAACTAACAACATACCCTGTATAAATATGATAAGTCAAATAATTATTTGCACACAATCAAGAATAACCATACATATTTGTATTTTAGTTTTAAAAATAGTTATCTCTCTTTTAACTTGTTTTAAAAATGAAATACAAATAAAAGAAAGAAGAAAAAACCAAGAGAAATGGTTTTATGTGTCAAATAAAATTTGTAATGTTTTTATTTAGACAAAACAATTTCATTCAAATAAGGAGAACATTAATTTATTATAATCTGGAAGTATATTTTATTTTATTTTGATATTTTCTGGTATATTGAATACTTAAAATCCTAGAATTGGTTTAAAAAAAAAAACAATATCAGAAAAAGTAGAGTTGAAATATAATTAACACAGAAGTGATAAAGTGTTAGCTGTATTTCAATTTTAGCGTTGGCACTTGAGTTAAAAAGTATATTGCATTCAGTTTCATTTCATTTCATGAGCTGATAATGAAATATAATTTGCTAGAAAGAGCACAAGTGGAAACGCAATTGTAATGCGCTTAAAATTGAACAATGAATTGTTGCTGCAGCTGCAACTTAGTAAGCCTACTTACTTAATGGCAACAAAGGCACAATCCATTGTTTGTGCTGCGCAATCAAACCGACAGACAGACAGACAGACAGACAGACAAAGTGGCAAAAGTTGAGGTTGAGGCAGAAACAATAATAGAGGCAAGTATTCCATTTGGAGTCTGTGCAATTAATAATGCGCTGTCGGCGTTTACAATACCGAAAAGACACTCTGAAGAATTCTGAATTCCGAATTCAAAGTCATTTCATAATTTCACAGTCTTTTTTGCTAATGATGCATTGCCTTTTATGCCCCAGACAGTACCGTCTCGTCTAGTCCTGGGGAGGATGCAGCAAAGGGAGCACAAACAAAGGAAATGTCTCCCCTTCAAAGGAATTTAGTAAAGTTCTTGGGCTGCAAACAAATTGTGCCCCAAACTGCAGCAATAGAACTGACTGAAAACACCTTAGGATTATGGAAAATAAAATGAAAATGAAAATTGTTTTTTCCCATCTCTCAACTTGGCATTTCAAACATGCAACCAAAAGTATTCAATTGCTTGTTAAATTCCAGATCAAAAATTTCAAATATCAAACTGAAAATAGAAAATGAAAAATTTGGAAATTCTTGCTAATAAAACACTTGAATATTTTCTTGGACTAATGTAAATGAATATGAAGTAATGAATTGCCTTCATCCCTTGACCTCTTCAATCAATTATGGGCAAATGTAATAAACTTACACACAAGTTTCCTCCTCTCTCCTTGTGTGGATTTGTGTTATTTGCATAAATGCAACTCGACATGTTTGTGTGGAATAACAGGAACTTGAAGTTGTGCAACGGAAACGGAAATGCAACTGCCTCAAAAGCAGAACGGAAATCAATTTCAATAAACCTGCGACATTGATAAATTCATAATCTGGCATTTTGTGGCAACTTTGCTGCAACTGCAAACAAAACTACAACTACAACGATGTGTTTGCTGACTTTTTGCTGTCATTGTCATTGTCGTTCGCCTTTGAAATTCAATTATTATGCTGTCCAAAGACACAGAGACATGGAGGCAACAATTGCAACTGCACCTGGAACTGAAACTGGATTGGGTCCGGGTTGGGTTCTGAGTCCTCTCAACATGCAAACGGGCCTAACAAACGGCAATTTGAATACCAACATGTCACAGGCTAAAATCGAAGGCAAAAATCCCTAGACCCAAACGAGTGAACAAACCAACGAGTTGCCTTTGCCCAGCTTTGTTATGTCAGTTTGACATTCGGAATTAAAATTCTGCCCGATGATTTATGCATGAGATTTTTGGTTTAGATGCGACAAACAGAATCTGCCTCAAAGTTGTCCTCTCTCTCTTTGAGATCTGTTAATTGTTTTGCCGGTTGCACTGTTGTGCGTATGGGTCTCAACTTTGTTGCAACATTGTTGCTATCTGCTGATGTTGCAATTACCTCTCTCTCTCTCTCTCTCTGTCTCGCTGCCAAGTAATTTTGGCCCATACTGCTAGCTTGTTAGCGTGCGGTTTGGCTTTTGGCTTTGACTCTCGCTTCAGCTTCAGCATCAGCTTCAGCTTCAGCTTCAGCTTGCCTCATTCCTGCAGCTGCAACGGCTGCGGCTTCTGTGCTTAAGTGACGAGCGGGGCCGCAACAGGCAACACTCAACACTCAGTGGCAACAAAGACTTGCTGCGGCAACTGCTGTCATCTTTGCTCTTGCTCCGCCAACCCGCACCCTTCATCCATTCCAGAGTTTCGCTTTGAACTAAGCTTTTATATTGTTAAATTTTAGTTATAGTATATACCAAATTTAATTAAAACTGTTTAGCCCCAAAACCTCGGGCTCCAACGAGTTTGGCCACTGCCAATGACAGCACCTGGACAGCCCCGAGGCAAACTGGAAACATTACAAAGAAAATGTCGTCTCAAATACATTGAAATATATTTCAATATTTTACTCAATGCACTTAACAAAATTTACTTTGAAATTGCCAAAAATTAGCTAATTTTTGCAACATTTAGAAACTGATAACGACTTTACCCCAGTTTTAGAAATTTTTAAATAGCAAACATAAGCTTAAACTTGTTTTCTGGGTTTTTTTTAGTTAATAATGTATCTACTTAAATTTAGAAAGATGTAGAAAGAAGTTAGGATACGATAATCTCAATTTTTTGTTCAGTATTTTAGAGCGAATTTTCTTTGCACAACAAAAAAGTTTCGTCTTACAATCTGTAAGAGTAAGATAGAAAAACTAAGCTTGTGGTTTTGCGTAATAATAGCACAGTCCGACAAAATTAAAAAAGATATTTGCTTCTTTGAATATATCAACTGATTCTAGTTTATGTGCGCTGAATACAAATTTGTAATCAGTTTGTCTCTATCAGCTCTAGTTTTCATGATATATATTTTGTATACCCTACTTATGACCTCCAATTATGACCGTCTGTCCGTCTGTCCGTCTGTCAGTTTTTTCAAAAATTTGTTTTCATTAAAATTTCTTATTTACAGCTACGGTTAATTTAAATTAACCGAATTCATCAAAAAAGCACATCTTAAGTGAACCGGTTTGATACCTTTAAGTTGATTGGAAGGTAAAATAAATAAATATTTGAATTAAAAAAATTTTGGTTAAAAAATTTTTTTCCGGAAAAAATGTTGTTTTTTTTGGCAACTACCATAACTGTAAATAAGAACTTTTGATAAAAAAAAAAAGGGACAGACGGTCATAATTGGAGGTCATAAGTAGGGCTAAAAAAGCTATATCATGAAAACTAGAGCTGATAGAGACAAACTGATTACAGATTTGATCAGTTCAATAAATTCAAAGAAGCAAATTGAGTGTTGGCCTGTGTAATGAACGTCGAAATTTTATACATTCTCTCCAACCCTTTAATTTTACTGGCAAAGAATTTATCCTTCTATTAGCTCCCTTTGAAACTATTGTCATTTTTATATATAGTTTTTTATAACAACTACATAAGTAGATTAGTAGAATTTCTGATTAACAAGAGATTGTTTATATACATATGTACATATATGTACTTTCCACAGATATAAAGTTTCTTTTATTTAGGGATAGCAATGCATGTCTAAAACTAACAGTTTTAAAGTGATTTCCGGCAAAGTTCTAACATTCATCAGAATTCAGCAAAGTTTTCCCAAGCACTTCTTCTAGTCTGTTGATTCCTTTTGAATGTTTGTGAATGTGAATGGGACGCTTTTCCTTTTGTTGTTGTTGTTGTTGTTGTTGTTGTTGTTGTTGTTTTTCGTTGCTCTGCCGACGCATTTGAAATGCAACGAATTTTACACCGTCTGCTGCATTTGCATTGAGTGACACAATATAAATCCGAAAGTAGTTGAACCACGTCGCCCAAATGCTTTTTTAATTATGCACCACAGGCACACACACAAACACACACAAACACACACACACACACAAATACACACAGAGAGGGAAAGAGAGAGAAACGAGTTAGACGCTGCCACTTTCCCGTCTAACTGATTGCTATCTCTCTCTTCTTTCAGCTATTGCTATCTTTATCTGTCAACTTTACACTCTCTTCTTTTCTTTTTCTGTGGCTCAGACGGCAGCTAGACAAGATTTGCCTTTTGGCTTTTGTTGTTATCGTTGCTTGTTTGCTGTGGTTGTTGTTGTTGCTGTTCTTGTTGTTGTTGTTGTTGCTTGGCCGTGACACAGACGTTGCTGTGACTGTGACTAGAACTTGACTTTGCTGCATATTCGTAGGCCGCCGTTGATTGTGAGTCCTTCAGCGCTAAATGTCATGTTAGCTGACATTAATCCTTGTCGCGTGTCTATCACACACACACACACACACGCACACACACCCACAACAGCCACATTTTCATTTTTCACATAAAATGCAACTTTAAGTCGCATCAAATCCGCTTTTGGCCATAAAATTCATCCAATTAAATCCAGGTTTATGCCACAATTTTTTGCTTTTCTTTCTTACAAAAAAATCAAAAAAAAAAAAAACATTGAATTTCTGCAAAAATCAACACAAGCTTTTGGAAATAAACAGCAGCTTAATGAATTTTTAACCGTAACCAAATACCAAATTCAAAATAAACTACTAAGACTTCATATTCAAATATCAAAATGTGGCATTTAATTGATTTTTATAAAAAAAACACTTCACATTTTTGTGCAGCTTTTATGGTAAACTGCTTAAAGCATATTTAAAGTATGCTTTGCGAATCGTATAACTGTTTTTATGCTTCAAGTTTTTTATGAAAATTTATATAACTTTTTTATAGAATTATGAATGTAAGAGGTTTTTGTGGTTTAAAGCAGTGATGTCAAAAAATATCGCAAAAACGACAGCTCGTTTTTCACGAAAGCAATTTTCAAGTACTTTAACTCGATTACTTTTTGACTATGAATCGAGTTAATTAAATCGATTTTTATGAAATATCAACTCAGTTTCTTTATCGCAGTGCATTAGCAGAATTAAATTTAGTTAATTATAATTCAATTAAAAACTTAAGAATTTAAAATTTTGAGTTTTTGTAAAAGTAAGGCAAGGAAAAATTTAGTTGCTTTAAAATCTTTATTTTGAGGCTAACAAATTATTTGAACCAAATTAATAATATTTATAAGTAACAAATAAAATAAGTTTAGTTTTGGCTAGGTTAAAATCAAGTTTAAAGCATTGTTTTATGCTAATTATAATTAAGAATATTATTTAGAATTTTGATCTGTATATTTTGTTAATCTGTATATCTGTATATTTTTATATAAAACTCGAATCACTGTTTAAAGCTCATTAAAATTTAGTGTGTTTATGTTATGGATATGGAGAAAATAAACTCAGAGGATATTTCAGCTGTTATAGAATTTATCCATTTCATTAATAGAATTTTAGTGTCTTTAAGCCAATTTCTTCTTACCAAATTTCTTTTTTGCGTAAATTAAACACGACAATTTTTAGAGTTATCAACGTTTAAACTTGTTTGTTGACTTAATTAATGATTCATTGTTTTCGTTGTTGGTTTTTGGCCGAATTGCATCGGGTCAATGGTAATTCGATTGGTTGCGCCACAAAGTATGCAATGTTCCCTGTTTGCCGTTGCACGCACATCATTTGTGCAACATACAATTAGGCCCCGTTGCGGTTGCATAAACACAAACACAAAATACAAATACAAGAGCGTGTGTTTATTTATTTCAATGTATTAGACCGAAAGTTGTCATTATGCAAAATATGTTTTGCATTATTTATGGGATAAATACAGGCGTTGACATTGCATGTCCGACTGAAGTTGAGGTAAAAACACAAGTAAACAAACAAACAAAAAGCGGCAGTAACAACAACAACAACAACAACAAACATATGCAACACAATGGCCGCCGCACTTAAAATTAATTGAACTTGAAATAAGCGCCGCTCTGTAGTTTGTAGCTCATGAGAAATTCTGTGGTCAAGCCAAAAGGCAAAAACTTTGCTCTCTCTCTCTCTATCTCTCTCACACACTTGCACACACGGTTTCATTAGTTTTGGCCCCTTCCAAGTTTTGTGCTGTCGTGTTGTTCTTGTTGTTGTTGTTGTTGTTGTTGTGCCTGCCCAACAGTTTACGTTTTGTGCTGCTTCTTTGTACTGCTTGTACTGCTTCTTACACTGCTTCCTCCTGCTGCTGGTCAAGTTTGCAAAGGCAAAACTTAATATTTAGTGCCATTTGCTTGCTCTGACAGTTTGCACAAGTCCAATTGTTGTTGTTGTTGATGTGGTTCTTGTTGTTGTTGCTGTTGTTGTTGCTAGTCAGTTTTTTTCTGCGCGAACAAGTTGCTGAGTAAAGTGCATTGAAATCTTTGTAAGTAACTTGAGTAAGCCAACTTTGGACACAGCAATAACAAAGAGACAACAACAACAACAAGCAAAGCGAACAACACTACAAATAGTTTTTATTGCTTTTTTCGTCGTCGTCGTTTGTTATTGTTGTTGTGCTATTCTTTGGTTATTTGTGCAACTTTATATACATATATATAATGCATAGAAGTTGCTGACAGCTTGAGTGACCACAGACCAGAGAATAATAACAATAACAAAAACAACCGAGTTCGCTTTTTTTTATTTGTTGATCATCAAAATGCTATTTCAGGAGCTTAAGGTATTAAATGGTCATGTAAATTATGCAAAAGAAAAACACACAAAACTAACAACAGGAAGAGAAACTGAAAGCGAGTTAGAGTGGGAGAGTGTGAGACAGAGAAAGAGTGGGAGAGAGAGTGTAAGAGAAAGAGAGAGAGAGAGAGCGAGGACCCTGGCATGTGTCAAAATACATGGAGTGTGGCCCAAAGTGCGCTAAATTAAGCTGTCATTAAGGACTTAATTAAAGTCCTTTGTTGAAAGTTGACATTGTGTAAAGAAACGTTTTGCTGCTACTGTGTGCGAAAACAAATGACAATGACAACGACAACATCAGCAACAACAACAACAACAGCTACAACGACAACAACAACAATGTAAAGTGCTGCTGCACTTGAAAAGCTGCCAAAAAAGGAGGAAAATAAAAGAAAGGGAAACAAAAAAGCAAATGTAACAAAAGCAAAAGAATATACGACATCAAAGCTGCTACCAAAATGAGCGAATGCCTGTGTGCGTGGGTGTGTGTGTGTGTGTGTGTCAAAATTTTCAACAGTATCATGACAAGACAGACAAACATAATGCATGCAGCATAATGAGGCAAGGCGACGCAGAGAAAACTCATTAGCAGACAAACAGACAGAAAGAGTGAGAGCGAGAGAGAGAGAGAGCGAGAGCGTAAAAGAGGTAGACAGACAGACAGTTGAAACTAGTTTCATTGACAATTGCAGATATTAAATACGCCACAATATAAAAGGAGGCACTTGCCAAAAATGAAAACATAAACGACTTGGCTTTTAATTAAATATATACACAGATATACTTTTGTGCATGTGTGTGTGTGGCTTAAGAAGACATTTTTAACAGAGAGTCAGCTGCATACTTTGTGGCGCCGCCTGAAATTCAATTGCAGCGACTGTGACTGCCAAACTGTTTTTAATTGCCGCCCAAAGGTATGCAACGAAAAACAAAACACAAAACAGAACCAAAACAGACAACTTCATGTAAGTGCGTGTGTATGTGTGTGTACAGGTGAAGAAACGTTTCGTTTTAAGTGCGTTTTGTCTGCTTAACAAAATGTCTTTTATTTCGAGCTCCATTCAAAATTGTTACGTCGTCGTCGGCAGCATTTAAAATAATCACATTTTGAGAAGCGAGCATTAAGCACAGACAGAGACAGAAGGAGAGAAAAAGAATAGGACTATCAGTTAAAGAGTTGAGCCCCTCTCTCTCTATCACACACACACAGCAGACAGAGAGGAAACGACGTGCATTCCTAAAATTGAAACTGCAATGCAAAAATGAAAAGATTCAAAACCAGACGACGGCGCGTGCTGCAATTTTCGCATACTTTTCCCGTTTTGAAACAATTTTGTGTGGCAAACGTGTTAGAACGTGTTTGCCGCCGCCTTGCCAGCCTGCCAAAAACTTCCAGAGTAGCCATTTTGTACTCCTCCCCCCTGTCCACTTACCCCTTTCCAAAAATGCAAGGTGACCATGCTAAATTCCAGCACTGCCACCCAGTCTGGGAATTATGCGGACAGTTTGTTTGTTTGTTGTTGTTGTTGCCTTTGGGCTTTTATTTGTGGCCAAAATGCCTTAAATCGAGCAGCACAGACTCACATTGAGAAAATGCAGCTTATGAAATTCATGATAAATCACAGATGAAATATGTGTATTGAAATGAAAAATTGAATATTGCTTCACATTGATTTCCATTGTTATTAAATCATTCGAGAATTCAGTAAATGCGTTTGTTTAAACTTACCTTTTGTCCGGCCTCTGTTGTTGAGAGGTTTTTCAAATTAACAAAGTGTTAATTGAATTATGGTTTTCACATTTAATTGTCTTTGCTTTTATTTAAATGAAAATTTTGTTGCGCACTTTACCTAATTGAATAATATTTATCAACTTTTAATATAATCGATTTATTTAATATATATATATGTGTTTTTAAGAAAAAAAAAGTTCTAAATTAAAAAGGAACATGATTTTATATCTGATAATGCTATCAAACTCGTCAGCTTCACTTAAATAAGCATACTTCTCATTGCTAGAGATTTGAGTCAAGTACTCAAATATCAATTACGGAAACACTTTCCGTGTCTGTTTAGTCCACACCAAAACCAAAAATGATCAACAAAAATAAAAAATTGCTGTTTTTGTAATAAAGTTTCTAAAATTGCTAAAGAAAAATTAAAAATTGCTAGATTTGTGATTTATAATAAAAGTTCCAAATTTTTTTTAAAGTTGCCAGATCTAGCAATTAAATTGCTAAGCTGGCAGCACTGCACTGATGTGCATTTCTTTGCTTACCAAGTACGGTCACACTAGTCGGCGACGCAACTAGTGATATTGTTGTTGTCTTTTTATGAAGTTTGCGCGTCCGCTGCTCGTTCGGTTTTCTGTAATGTGAATTTTATTTGTATTTGTGTGTTGAAATATACAGTCATATATTGGTGAATTGTAGGCAATCGTTCAAACAAATAGTATTTAAAGTGCCTACCACACATGCATATACATTGTTGAGCATTTTTACCCAATGCGTGCTATTTTTTATTCAGTGTGTATGCATCTTGACCTATGTATGCATGGATGTTTGTATGTAAACGTACACAGATATAAATACATATGTACTTATGTCAATGTGTACATTTCTTGCAATGCAATGCAAGCAGATTTGGGCTGCCAGAGGAATAAGTAGAGTGTGAGACATACGAGCAACAGATGTTTTTAAATGAAACTGACAACGAAAAGTGTACCATTAAGCTGAATCTATTATTTCACCTTCTTTGTTAAGTGTATCTTTGTTATCTGCAGCTTTAAATAAGCAATAAAGATGAAACAATAGTCTGTGCGCCGACGCTCTGGCAACCTCGCAAAGCAGCTTGTTTACATGTTACACCGTTCGCACACATAAGCGGCTTCTCACTCGCACTCGCACTAGTCCGATCGATTGGCGGAAATGTTAAAGAATTTTTCGGCCTGCTCTTTGTTGTTGCGTGGGTACCACGGCTGAAACCAGTTTGTCGCCTGGTTTTTATGTTTTTAAGTTGTGTACCTCTATTTTTATTTTATCTTTTATCAATTGTTGAGTGCTAAATGCTTCGAAAATTGAATGCACAAACGCGCCAAACTGTAAAAATGCAAACTATATGTATGTATGCAAGTGTATGCATGTGTGTGAGTGTGCATTTGTAATTAATCAAAACGAAATTGTTACCAACAACGCGCACAACGAAACGCGAAACGAAAGAAATTTTTATTTAAAATCCATTTGCCGCTGCTGCAAAATCAATTTCGTTGAAATTGCAGAACAAGTGTAAAAATATTGCGAGACCATTAAAAATAATACAACTTAAATGTGTTAACAGTTATTTAAAAGGACTTTTTTATGCGGCTTGCCAAGTAAATTGCCAGCGGTTGCCATTTGGATCAACAAACAGTGTCGACAACATTTCCCAACTCCTTTTCGTGTGTGTGTGAGTTTCGACTGCAAATTAAGAGAAAAAACAGACAATAATCCAATTGAGGTTTGGGCAACGGCCAGTGTGCCCACACTGAAAAAAAATACACATACATATACAAAATGCAAGTGCAATTGATTCTTTCGCTATTGCTGCTTTTGTTGGCATGCGGAGTACAACAAATTGCTGGCGACTATGAGAATACGTGGAATTTCTACTACGAGCAACCCTGCTGCGCCGGCAATGATCAGTCCAGTTATGGCAAACACAAGCGAGGTAAACTTATACTGAATATTCACAATTAACACAATAATTGATCACTCTTATCTTAACAAATATTTATTGCAAGTATGACTGCAGTGCTCAGCATTGCAAATAACCTGCACTGAGGCTTTAATTTTCCTATCATTCATGATCCGATTACAATCCGTTTTCGGCCTGTTTTCTGGCCTGTCTGTTTGTAAGCCAGTTTACGAGCGTTTGGCGAGACTGTCGCACAATGCCCGTTGCTTGGTCCACTGGGATTAGTACAGAGCTGTCCAGGACTCTTGCACTGTTTTCATTCGCATGCATTCAGTTGCACTATAAGCAGTTCATTTTTAGATTAACCGATTACTTGTATTTTTGATAATCCGATCATTTGAAATTATTCTAGGAAGACCGTTTGCTAGGTAAATTTGCAGAAAACTATAAACTCTCACTAAACGTTTTCAAATTGCAATTTAAAGAATCATTATTCATATTCCTCTCTTTAGCTAATTCTCAATTGATGCAAGAGGATTTTGAAAAATTCATAAATATCATTTAATCTGTACTTTGGGAATTGCTATTATTTTTCAATTTACAGGCAATAAAAATTAAAAAAAGAAAACCAATTGTAATTTATTTGCCACAATATTGTTTTTGTTATTTATCTTGTTGGTCCTGATATTAATTCAACACGTTTTTGTCATTATTGCCGCAGGCATTTAAGCAAAAAAAATTATATACATATTTTTTACGGCTCTGACTACTTTTTAATATGTTGTCCTTATTTTTGTTGTCGTTATTTATATTATTTTGACAGCATCGCGTAATTTGCATATTAATATCAGAGCACATTGTTATTCATATTTGTGTTCAAATTCATTTTTCATCATTGTACAAATACTGTAGTAATAAAATATTAACTAACAACTATGAATTATATCATAAATACTTTAGTTAAGAACGCTTTTCAGAGTTCAAAGCCCTCAAAAAACTTGCCACGAGTAGCTCAAAAAGTAGATTTTAATCTTTTTCTTAATGAACATTTTTATAACATAATTTCTTCCAAACAAGAAAAAGCAATTTTACCACCTGATTGAAAAACCGGTTAAATTATGATTCGCTTTATTGAGTCATTTACATTAACCGAATCCAAATGAGTTGGGAAGTTGCTCTGAGTTTCTGTTTCTCTTCAAAGTTGCGATCAGTCGCCGACAAAGTTGTATCCAAAAAAAAACCACGCGATTCATTAATCATTTTGTCGGCAAAAGTTTAATTTTAAGAAATATACATGCAATAAATTTAACAACATTTCCTCGAAATCAGCTAAAATAGAAACAAACAAAGCGAAACAAAGCGAAATAAAAATGAAACTGACTTTTAAAATATTATTTAAGAAATGTTAAAGTGACGCTGTTAAAGCAATGTTAACTAACAGTAAGAAAAATATTTTTATTCCAATCCCTTGTTAAATACAGTTGATTTGCACCGATTTTTCAAAGTCTATTGAAATTCTTTCTGTATGCATGGCAATATTTTTGTTGCTTGCCACAGAGGCAGCAGCTTCATGTTGCAAGTAGACTGTACATGTCCAGTAAACATTTTCTAATAGTTCACGTTCAAAGATGCTGGTCTGGCCAGTGGGTGAGGGGGGGGGGGGGGGGGGTGCTGCTGTGGGTGAGTATTTGTGGCATGCAACACACGGCTGGCAGATGAAGAGTCAGCTACAGCCGCAGTATAAAAGTTCACGTGCCGAGTAAAACTAAAGCAAGTATGAAGTTTAACTCTTGCTGTTGTTGTTGTTGCTATTGTTGCTGCTGATGTTGTTGTTGTTGTTGTTGACGCATATTGTAGTAAACTCGCCGGCTAAGCACTTGTAGCAGAAACGTGAGGCGATTAAGGAAACGCTCAAGTTGTTTGCGCATACTTTTAACGGAATGCATAGGTGTCCAGTGTCCTGGCTGTCCTGAATGTCCTTGCTGTCCTGTTTGCCGTGCTGCACAGCACAGTCTATTGACTGAGCCATATGCACGTCCTTAAAAAATGCAGCATCTGCTTTAGAGACTCGTTTGTATTTCTATATATGTATACATACACATACTTGTATTCGTTGTGGTTGTGTTTGAAGACATAAATTAAACGTTAAGCCACAAAAAAAAAAAAAGAAAGGAAAACAAAAACAAAATATAAAACGAAGCTAAAAACTACACTAAATAAAATGTCAACTATAAATTTTCATGGCCGAATAAAGTTTCTTAGTTCGTGTTTTGCCACATGCAATGAAAAATTGTTATTTTTATTGATATAGTTAAATTAATTGCATTCGAATTTGATCACAATTTATGCCTCTCCATCGTCCAGCTGTGACGTCTTAATGCCCCAAACTGCAGCACGGTTTCCTCCCCCACGTCCACCTCCGTTACACTTCGCTGCCTCATCAGAGTTTTTCCTTTCTCTGTTTCCTTGGATTTTTGTCAGTTCATTTGTTGACTCAGCGGACTGGCAGATGCTTCGTATCTCTATTTTTAAATTGTCTCTGAAAGAGAGCACCGAAAACAGAACAGGCCTGTCTTTTTCTCTGACTGTCCGTCTTTCTGTCAGTTGTTGCTTTGCCCCTTTTGTATTTTCTTCGACTCGTCTCGGCCACGCCCCGCTGTGTAGTGTGTCAAGTTGCTCATTATTGATAGAATGACTTCATTAGGTAGTCGGAAACGGCAAAAGGTGACCAGGTAGCCAGGTGGCATTGTTCTCTTGAAGTTCAGACACTTGTTAAATCCTCTCTACTCAACAATTAAGTCGACGTACATTTATCTACAATTTTACAAAAATTAAATATTGTATAAAAAATGTACTTTTGTTGGCTGTACATTTTTAAACAATTTAAAAATGTGAAAAATTTGACGTGTTGCCATTTTTTCTCCCATGTCGAATGCGACATTCATACGCATTCAAAGTGAAATAAAACATATGCCAAAATATTATTTTGTTGTGACAAAAGAGGAAACTTATAGGTCTTACTTAGCACTATTATTGGTGCAAATCTTGATTTTGGGCAATTGTTCGTTTTCAAGATAATTTAAAAAAAACCAAGGCATTCGCATGCGACTTAAACAGAAGTAGTTTTTTCGGCGACCAGTTCTAGCACTGATTTCGGCAAAACGTGAACTAATATTTTGATGCAATTAATTTTAAAATGTAATGCTTTGATTTATCTTAAAAATGTTTTTTCTTGAATTTAAAAATATTAAGTATCTTTTTTTTTTAATTTTATTTGAATCACTGTTGCACGCGACATTTTGTTCCACAATATATTTCTATTGTTTCTGTCTCTCTTTTCTTAAATTATATATCCGAACAGCTCGAAAAACTTATTTTAAATTAAACTTTCAATATATTTCTATGTATTAAAATGGTTAATGTTACAATCTTACTGTCCTACTCAGTGTAATCGTTAAAATACAAACGGTCCATTTTGGAAATCAATTTTTAAGAAAATGGGCAAAAATACAGAAAAAGTGAATTTATTCCAATGTAGAATCTATATGTTCATCCTATTGAATATTTTCTAGCGTATATTGCTTAAATAAATAACTTTAATACATTTTTAAAAGAATATTTCACAAGATGTGAATTTTTGATCAATTTTACGTTTTTGGCCTCGGTTGACATTTCTGTGGAAATGCCCATATATTATTTAAATATTATCAATTTGTAGTTCTTTAAAAATGTAATTCATTTAAAAAGAGATTTGCATTTAATTCAGCTTGTTTTTATGTGCACGTTGTCCTGCTCTAACAAATGACACTACTCGCTGTACAGTTGGGAAGTCGCTGCACTCTCTGGCGGAATTTCAAACTGTAGCTTGACCCATTAAACACATGGCGATAAGAAGCGGGAACAACGTAGGCGTTATCCAAACACTGACCACGCACAAAACTCACACATATGTATCGGAAGAACAGCAATGTTTTGTGAGTGTTGGTGTGTGTGTGTGTGTGTGTGTGCAATTAAAACTCAGTGACACGTTTTCAGTTAAGTACTTCTCAAGCTTTTGTGTGGCGGGGTCGACTTTTATGAGAGTCACATGTTACGCAACGCACATAATGAAAGTTGCTCTCTTCACGTTGTTGTTGTCGTTGTTGTTGCCTTTGTTGTTGAGGCTGACAAGCTGCTAAAGCAGCAGCGCGTTTCCAACTGGCGTTAGTGCAATGTCAAAAGCTGTTAGCTCAAAAGCTGAGAACGCACGGCAGAAAAGCTGTTCCATTCTATTGGCCCAGTCATGGGTAACAGGTAACACTAAATGTGTGTGTGTGTGCGGTGTGTGTGTGTGTGCGGTGTTCAGAACACAGATGAAACTGTGTCCCAGTTTCGCTTTGATCAGCCTCTTTCCTGTATTCAGGCCCGGCCCAAAGTGTGTTAACGGAAAACTTTGCGAGAGCGCGTTAACAAAATTGAGTTTCGATTCGAACACCTGACGCAAAAATTAATAATGTTAGCAAGTCGTGAGTTGTCTGTAGTGCGAATAGCCACCGAAAGGACAAAAGCCATCATGTTCTAAAGTCCTTTCTTTCTGGGACCAAGTTAGAAGCGACAGCAAAATCACGTTTCTTTCCCAACAACTTTGACGGTACAATTTATGTGCGAAATAAGTAGTTGCAACTACTTACTAAGTACACTTGCCACTTGCCACCCCAAGCAGCTGTTGCAACTTGCAACAAGAGTCCATTGTCATCGCGCGTCGCAACTTGAAGTTGAAATGATCATTAAAACTGTGTCACAATTCACAATAGATTGTAATAAAGCACTAAATATTATTAATAAAAAGTATGCTCAAGTTTTTATTTTATTTAAAAGAAATACTTATTCTTCAATTGTTCAATTTACTATTTTTATTACTTTTTGGCAAATATTTAAAAGAGTAAATATTTAAAATAAAGAATTTTTAATAAAACTTTATAAAAAATTAAATTTAAAATAAATTCAACTACATTTATGTTTATGTACTTTACATATAATTTTTTTTTGACAAGCAGTGTATTAAAGCAGTCGACTTTCAAGTTAAATTTGTTTTCATTTCTTGCTCGCTTTGCATACTCGTATTTACAAATCATTAAGCTGAAAACTTTTCAGTATAAAATGCTTTCCAAAGTTGTGTAACATTTGATTGATAAACCAAAGCCGACGTCTGACTGAACAATTGAGCGAGTGTTGAGTCTGATTCCGGTTGCGGCTGATTAAAGATGAAGGAAGTGGGAGTGGGAGTGGGAGACTTATCAGTAGAGCAGCAAGTCAAATGAGAATCTATTAAATACACATAATGCGGTTGATGTAATTATAATGGCACTAAATACAACAGTTACTGTCATTAATTATCTAATGTTAAATGCAAAATGCAATCTGAATGACATTAATTGTATAATATTAGAAGATGGGGAATAGCAAAGTTAGCAAAGACTTGAACAAGTTTCTCATGTTTGTTGGTCGTTAGTGAAATTCAATTATTTAGACGTAATTCCAAATGAAATGTGTGCAAGTAATTGCAAAAACAACAGCAGTCAAGAGACAAACAAGTCACTTAATGCTAATTTGCATATGTAATTTTGACATGATTTGCACTTGGTTTGAAAAGAGTCCAGAGTGTGTGTGTGTTAGTATTAGTTTTGGCCACTTGAAATGCATTTCATTGCGATCAAATGTGCAGAAATTTCCTGTTTGAATTGTTAATCAAATTCAGGCCGAACCATTTGTTCGAGGCGAGTCGCTTATTCTCTTGTCTCGTATGAGAAAAGGTCTTAATGGTTTTAATTATGCAAAAAGTTGCAGTTAGCATATCATCCGCATACTTTAGTGCTCATTTTGGCACCGCAAAATGTTGCATTTTCTAACCAAGTGTAGGTAAACCAAGAGCAACAAAAAAACTTGAAATTGTTAGTGCTCGTTTATGGCGCTCTAAATGGACACACTTTCCTCCTGTCTGTCGTGCCACAAAAAGCTGCACACACACATGTGTGTTGGCCCCTGGGCATCATCAAGCTCCGGGCTCATCAAATGAAGTTGCAAGCAAAACACCAAAAATGAAATGGTTGCCGCATTTGTTGCGTTTTTGTTGCCTGCTTTTTGGGTGCAAGGTTTACTCTTGTGTGTCCTCGTGTCCACCTCCTGTTCATCTCCTTCTCCAGCCACAAAATGCAAAGCTCTTTTAGCTGCTTTTTGTGCCGTTGTTGGCGATGCTGCTTTTTATGACGACTGTTTTTGCATTTACTACGAGTATTTGGCAACAAAATGAACTCAACTGCTGGCCATAAAATGAACTAAATAGAGCTGAAAATGCTTTGCACACTTTAATGCGCTGCAGTTGCAATATAGATGCCAAAAAAAAGATGTATATAGAACTCAGCTTAAAGATCACAATTTGCATTGTGACGTCACAGTTAAACAGATGTGACAAGTTTGCGGCTGCGTTTTAATTATTTTTACATGCAATTTCTCAGCAAATGAAATGGCAACCACTTGAAAGCGGTCTACAGTCTACAGTCTGCCAAATGGCAACTTGCAACTGGCAACTGGCAACTTGCAACTTGCTCCACTGGGGCCGCAGGCCACGAATCAGCGCACAAGTGTGGATAACAACACGCCTAGACATCAGACGTCTAGACAGTTTTCGAGTGCTTTATGCTGACGTAGTGCACACACTTCCATACACACTCCCACAAACACACACACACACAGAAAGAGGAAGAGAGAGTTACAGCAGGAAGAGGAAGCCATAGCTCATAATTAGCCAGGAAAATAATGGGAAATTTACATACACACTCGTACTTGCGTAGTCAACTGAGATTAGAGACGGAAAATATTTGAAAATGTCAGTTGCAAGATTTCTCAACTTTATAAATGACAAACAGATGAATTATGCTGAAATATTTCTAGACAGTTAATGTTGTAATAAAGCTAAGAACTTCCCAGAGCTGCTGCAAACAATCATAATAAATAATCTTTATGTTATAATTTATGAAGAAATATTGCAACTTTTTATATAAATATAAGTGTAATTAATTTCAGAGCCATGTTAATTTGTTTTGAATTTAAATGATGTTTACAGATTTCTCCAACTCAAGGAAAAATCTGTCGCTTCTATTTCAAAGGCATGGAAATTCTTTTGAACTGTTTTGCATACATATGTAAGCGTTGCAGCTAACCGTCATCAGATGTGGCAGCTTACCTTTAGCTAGTTGCTGTTTGTGGCATCTATGGGATGCCTGAAATCCAGAGGGTAATTGTGACATTTCAAAGGACTTCAACGGTCCTCCTGCCACCAATTTCCAAAGGCTGCCCTCTGGCATGTCAATATGTTTACTGCATTTGACTCTCGTTATTCCTTTTGTATTTGATTCGATAATAACGCTTTTCCAAATGCCATTTCAGTCATTTTTGAGGGGAGCCAAGGAAATTGATTTGACTGTCAGGCAGTCAGAGGGACAGACGACGCAACGACGACAGTCGTAAAGGCGCACGCATATTTATGAAGCGCATAAAAATTATTGACATATATGGAGTCATAAATACTCGTACTCGCACCCGCATAAGCACTGTATGTTTATAATAAAAAAAGGAAAAAGAGAAAAGAAAATTCCCCCGAAAATATAAAGTAAGAGTTGCCAAAGAAGAGAAAAGCGGAATAAAAATGTTTGAATCCCATAAAATTGCGCGCTTTCAAAGGCAACTCGTAAATGCAATTTGATTTTGATTGGACTTGGATTAAAAGCAAATAAAGCAGACGTCTGAGATGGCAAATTTCGAAGGTTGCCTTCACATTTACGACTGCCTTTTGGACTTAATGTGTGAGTGCCCGAAAATTTGATGGGCACCCTTAGAATGAAAGCTCAAAAGCTGTTGAATTGTCATTACATGCAACAGTTTCAACTTGCAACTTTTAAATGCAACTCTCTATAAATACTCAATGCTGACAGCTATCAATTTATAGAAAACTTTGTCGCCTTTCCGGCGTGCCAGCAATACAAACATATGCCTACGATTAGCTTCCGTTCAATTTGAAATTTATTATCAGTGCCAGGACCTCGAAAAGAGGAGGAGCAGGAGCACTAACAGGCTTCCGCAATATTCATAACAATTTATGCTGTCGCCGCTGTGCATGTAAATAAACATTGCCGACTTGCCTATCATCCATTTTTACACACATTTATGACCATTTCCCTATACCGAGTATAATATTTTTATAGACTTCTGAAAGGCAAAAACAACCCATGGTTATGGATGCGCGTGTATTAATGCTGTGTGAGACAATTGTAGACTGGCAATGGCAATGGAACTAGCAGTTTTTGTTGTTGTTGCCTTTGTTGTACAAATTGGCATCGTAAATATGCCACAGATCGTTTGCCATGTCGAAGATGTTCAACTTAATAAGCCCCATAAACATTTACAGTTTTTGTGCACATCAATTTGGTTACGAAGAATTCGAATATCGCTAGCATATTGATATAGACCCAATTAATGCTTATAAGTATATGCACATATTTTGCCATATTTATGCCAACTGCTTTTATTAGCATGTTTTTGTCAAATTACTTTTTCCGAGAGGCGCCTCAAAGTAGGAGACATCTCTTAAAGTTGGCTAAATCTCAAGACCAAAGAATAATTTTTATAACTAGAATAACAATTGCCTTAAGAGAATAAGTGTATGGGCATAAATATCTTATCATTTAAACTTATCTTTTTAACTCATTACCAGAAATCCCATACAGAAAATTATACTTCTTAGAATACATATTCAAATACAACTAAATTTTTTATATTTTTTAAAATGAAATCAAATGATTGAAAGCATATAACATCTGCTATTTTTCACAATATGATTAAGTTTACTTAATATCTTCAATTAAACATTCAAACCAAACTTAAACTTGACTTTCAGTCTATAGTTTTTCAGCTAAAGCCAAAGTCTCTACACAAAGACTTTTCTTTAACTCTAAAAACTTGTATTCATCAAGCACTTTTGGCTCAAAAAGCTCGACTTACAAACTGTCATTTGACACCTTAAGCTTAAAACTCGACTTGACTGCAATTTTGAGCTTATTCATTAGCCTTTGGACAAATCGGTAGTAGGCTTTAAAGCTCTTGACTTAAAGTCACAAACTCAGCACCAACGGAAAAGCGGCCAACTACTTTCTACAAGAAAAACAAGAAAATCGAAAATAAATAAAACAAAAGTATTAAAAAAAAAAAACATTTAAAGAAAAAACTACAAAATGCGGAAAAAGTTCGACAGCAAGCGGCAAACAAATGCAAGTACATAAAACATATAAAAGTACGAGTTCAGGGGAAGGGTGCAATAACAATTCAAGCGTATACAAGTCGACTTCCGGTTTGGCAAGGACATTTACCCGAATTGTGCGCAATATATGCAAAAACACAAACACACACACACTCATGTATGTTGTTGTTGAGCTTGTTGTAGTTGTTTCCCGTTGGCAAACAAAAGACGCAGATTCTGTTCGTTTTTATTTTATTTTATTTTTGTTTTTTTTTTTTCTCTGTGCTTTTCCTTTATTGACGCTGCTACTTTTGGCCGGGCTTTGGCTTCAGTGTTTGCTTTTGTCCAAAATGTTCTTTAAATCGGAAATCAAAAATAGCTGCACTTGTGGCTGAAGGGGGAACGAGAGGCGATGAAACGTAGACAATGGCAAAGAAAAAGGGGCATTTGCATTTTCCATTGTTGTATGCGAGTGAGTTAGTCATACAAATGTATAGTTCACTTCCATTGAAATATATGTACATCACGTATGTATGTATCTGTTTTTTGTATCTGTATCTGAGCTTGTCTTTTGTTAAGGAAAACCTGCTGAATAGAGTACAGAGAGTATTCGACGTTTATTTTGATTTGACATATCTTGTTTTGGGTCAAATTCTGTGGCAACTGACAACTGAATTCATTACTTAGCATACGAGAGAATTGAATGGAGATTATAAAGTATTTTAGACACATAAGTACATAGTTAAAGTTGACAGCATTACGACTTCAATTAAATGTGCTTCGAGTGGGCGACGCTTGACAATTATAACTTATATATGTATGTGTACACGCATATATATTTATATAGGCAACAAGGATGTCAGTTAACAGGCTTCTCAATAATGGCATAATTGTATGAGATGTCAGAAAATTAATTGGTCGACATATCGATATCGACATGAAGAGTTTACAGGCTGACAAATGACAGTGCCCTCTCTAGCAGAGTGTATGTATGTGTGTGAGTGTGTGTGGTCAGGCACTCTAAGCAAATATTAATTAGTTTAATTAAGTAAATGCATGTTCAGCGCTTTGCGTCAAGCTGTCTCACACTCTCTCGGCCAAAGCGCAAACAAAGCGCAGACAGCGCGACGTCAATAAAATTAACATAATAAGTACACACCAACAAACGCACTCACACATACATAATTAATAGGGTCTTATTATTAAATAAAACTGATAAGTTTTTTAATCGAAACTGAGAAATCAATTTAACTCATTTTTCATAGCATACTTATGTGCGTAGTTTTTTTCAATTTAAATTTATCAGTTTTAAGACTTTAATGGAACTAAAGCAAAGTTTATAAATTGAAATAAGATATATAAACTCACTTTGTTTGGTTGCAAACACAGTGGTTGCTTTTAACGCATTAGTCAGTGCATTTTTTCTCTGCCTCTAAATCTCTCTCTCTCTCTCTCTCTTTCTATCAGTGTGTGTGTATTTGTGTTGGCCAAAGTTAAAAGTAAATAAACAACATTTAAAGCTTGCACTTTGGCTACATTTGCCGACGCCGGCGATAGTGTCCGGCCAAAAGAAATGTCAAAATGTCATTTGATTGAAATGGGATATCTCACATGCTCTTTCTCTCCCTCTATTCTCTCTTTGGCATGTTTGTCTTTGTGTGTGGCCAGCCTGTGGCTGTTCTTTGTGTCCCTCCCTCTTTCCGCCCTTCCCTGTTTGCGTTTTGTCAACGTCAGTGCATAAACTTTGTTGACAGACGCTCATTTGTGTCGGACATCGAGTTGGGAGCTGGGAATGGGAATGGGAATGGGAATGGGTCTGGAACTGGGTATTGCGACTTGAGTTTGGGTGCTGAGTTTGCGGGCTCACTTAAGAAAATTTGTTGTCTAAATATTGAATATAGCAGCAAAAAGAAAAAACTATGCTAACTACGCTTATTTACACTGTAAATGTATTAAATGTGGTTGCTTTTTACTTTATTTAATTACAGATCATGTGCGCGAATTCACATGTGGCAAACTTTACTATCGCACCTTTCATATGAACGAAGAACGCGACTCGCTTTATGTGGGTGCCATGTAAGTATTAAATATAATCTTAATCACAGGTATACACTAATGCATTAAACTTGAATGTATTTCCATCTTTTTGCAGGGATCGCGTATTCCGTTTGAATTTGCAAAATATCTCGTCGTCCTATTGTGATGTAAGTATTGTATAGAAACATACATTTACTGCTCTGTATTAAACACTAACAAACTGACAACAACAACTAACATGTACAACAATAAGAATAAGTATATATGTAACATATAATCCTAGCATTTGCTTTTAGGCTAAGCTCCCACGAGTTTCGTTTGTTTCGCAACATTTCAAACGCAGCTTGTTGAGTGGTCGAGTGTTGTTGTTGTTGTCCCTGTTTTGTACACAATTCCCCAGGCCACAAATCTAACAACCAGAAGCAGAACATAAAACGTGTAGCACGCTTTTAGGCAAACACGCTTTGCCACGTTGCGGCATATTTTTAAAAATTCATTACGCGCCATCCACACGAATTTCTATCTGTTTGCCTGTCTCTAGTGTGTATAGTTGCCAAATAGCCGCTACTGGCTTAAGTCTGTTCTTTTTGGCATTTGTTGTTGTTGCTGGACGTTGTCAACACATAACGACAACAACAAAGCCTAGCCACCTTTTAGGCGTGCATCAAATGCGAGCCACAAATCTTCGATTCCCTGAAGTAAGCGAGTGAAAAATATGTGTTTTAGTTACCCAACCCGAGTTATCCTGCTGAAAATCTGTCCCTGTCCACCTACAAAACAAGAACAAAAAAAAAGAAAGGGCAAAAAACATATTTAATATGCGCTCTGGGGGCTGCATTATGGGCATTCCGTTTTTGCCCATGCACACGAGCCCACGCTGCCTGGTAATGGCTGAGTACCGCATAATTTATGTACACTTGGAGAAAAACAATCAACTATTCAAAGCTGTAGTGGGACTTACTCGTATCTGAATGCTGTATGCTTTTCAACCGACCATTTACATGGATTACTTTTATCTCACTTCATTTATAATTTATATAAATCAATTTGAAATTCTAGTTCGATGTGAACATTTTAGTTTAATGGCTGCAAAAGTTCTTAAAATAGTTTACAATACATCAAAAATAAATATGAATGATTGAAAAATTTAAAATTAAACTGAAGAAAAGATTCTTTGTTTCTAAAATAATAAAGCAAAAACTTGACATATTTTTTAAATAAAAATTTTATATTTTTGTACTTTAATAGCTTGTAATCTATGAATTCGACTGTATTCAACTGTATTAAGATTGTTAAGAACTTCAATAAAATTATAATAAACATGATAGTCTAGCATATTTTTCACAGTGCCAATATGTATGATTGGTAAGCTATGAATTCATGTGTGCCTTTGTGTGTATGTAATTCCACATAAACGGCAAACTTGCGAATTATCGAAATATTCTGTAGAAATTCATGTCCACACACAACTAGCCAAGTGAGTGCATGTGTGTGTGTATTATATCCGTGTGTGTGGAGCCTGTTTATGAATTTATGTCATACAAAAGCGTGTTTTATGAGTGAAACGTTGTGTTGCTGTGGTGCTGTAGTTCCTGCACCTGCAACAGCTGAAACCTGGCCGCAAACGTATCATAAAACTGAAAAGACGCCACATTTTGCTGTCGTTTCGAGACATTCCAGCACCACCTGGCCACCCAACAAACCCCACACAATCACCTAACCACCAATTTGCACCACCCAATCCAGCATAAGGGCAGTCAGCCAGCTCTTGTGGCATACGTCAATATATTTTATGTGTTATTTCACACACAGTGCGAGTAACTGCGTTCGCCGTGGGCATCATTTGGTGGTGCCTACAGGACGTGTGGCAAGGTGCGCGTGGCTGCCACAGTCACGGTGACGGTGACTGCCGCAGTGGCTGCTTTATGCGGCAAATGCAAATTTGACTAAATAATACATGATTTTGGTTTTATGTGGACGCTCTCTGGCCTCTGTGGATGGTCGGATGGGTGGGTGGCTTTGGGTGGTGCCATGTTGTGTGTGGTGCGTGCGCGTATTTCGCTTGAAAATATTTCGTATGTGCTCGTTACATTACGTGATTTATAAATCAATTTGCTTGAAAGCATGCTACAGGCTGCTTGGCTCTTCTGGCCTCTCTCTTAGCCTCTTAGCCCTCCCCCTCGGCACTTCCCCCTCTACTCTCCACTTCTTGCTCAGAGCAGCTTCTAGTTGTAGTTTATGTAGCCAAAAAAAAATAAATAGAGATAGCTTTGACTTGAGCCTGCTGGCAAATGTATTAATATTAATATTTCAAATGTGGGAATACCATTAATAATACACTACAAGTATGAAATTGAATTGCAGTTTTCGCATTTGTTTAAATTACATTATTTGCAATTGATAGCCAGCTGCGTGCAACATTTAAACATGTGTCTCGCTTGCAATATTATATTTAAAATTAGTATAAAGTTAATATAGAACAATTTGAATTCAATTGTTAATCAAAAGTCAATCAAACCAAAAATTAGCATGTTCGAATACGTTAATTTAAGAAGTGAATTAATAATAAAATTACATTGCTTTATTTATACATTTATATAACTTGATAATTTAAATTATAATAAAAAAATAATAATAATAAATAATAACTAAACAATTAATAATAATAATCCAGAGCGAATCAAATGTTTATATTTATATAGAATAGATTGCTCTAAAATCATAAATCAATTAGACCTAAAATTAACAAGTTAAATATGACAATATAAGAAATAAATTAAAAATAATATGGTTTTATTTATGCAATTTTATTAATTTAATTACTTATGTCTGCTTTCAGCGCGATGTCATCAATTTGGAGCCGACGCGGGACGATGTCGTCAGCTGTGTCTCAAAGGGCAAAAGTCAGGTGAGTCGACAGCTGTTGTTAACCTTGCGGATACTGGCATAAGAAAGGTATTCAATCAGTGATCTGATAATCGCGAATGTGAGTGTGACATGCACGGGTTTGATTGATTTCTATATCATATGGTTGTAGTATCACAGCGAAGACACAAACTCTGAATCAATTTTGTTCCTTTTTTTCGAAAGGCAGCAATTTGAAATTCGAACCCTTAACCGAATTCAGTGTACAGCTGTGTGTATGTGTGTGTGTGTGTTGCATGTTGCAAGTGCAACGATGACGATGCCGCTTCTGTTGCTTGGCTGTTATTGTAACTCGTTTATAATGTGACAGCAAATCCTTTCATTTGAAATCTTTTTCAATTTATTTGTGGCTTTTCAATTTGCAGCGAGCTTTTTCGTGCGCTCCAGTTTCATGTTGCATGCCACAGACCGCACACACATGTGTCTGTCATGTCTGTTGTCTGTGTATCTGTATCTGATTCTGGCTTGTATCTAGATGTCAATTGAACTGTTCTTGTGTGTATGTGTGTTGCTTAAGTCATAATGCTGCTGTGCAGGGATTTTCCAGTGTTGCATTGTTGCCAATTGATTTAGCGACAGTGCCGGCAACGATGCGTGCTATTACAAATTGTTGCATTTGTGGCACAGACTCGACCAATTTGGATTTCTTATTGCATGTGGCAATTTATTTGTTGCAAACTTTGTGGCTGCTTTAATTGAAACCAAATGCTGCCAAATCATCTGCAATATTAATAATTTTGATTCTTCTTCTTCTTCTGTTTTACAGGTGTTTGATTGCAAGAACCACGTGCGTGTCATACAATCGATGCAACAGGGCGATAGGCTATATGTTTGTGGCACCAATGCTCACAATCCCAAGGATTATGTCATCTATGTGAGTATACAACAGCTGTGTATCCTGGCTCAAGGACAACTTTTTGTAACTACGCAACTTTTGAAAAGATGCGAGATATCAAAAGAGGCTTGCTTTGTGTGTGTGTTGACTTTAGATCGCAATCCTGGAACAGCCTCATAACACACAAAGCATCTTGAATAGACTATATCTTCTACTACTTCTACTTGGCAGATACATATATACAAGTTATATAAGTCTTGTGTGTTGTCTACACGTTGTGAAAATAGTCATTAGTGTTCAGGTGCAACCAAAAGCTCAAAATGTATTCAAATCACACACAATCGAACCTTTGCCCTTTCTCTGCCCTCTCGCACACCTCTTCATATTCATTTTCTTTAGAAGCACATACAAACTACAAAGAATGAGGTGACAGAGAGGTGATAGAATCTTTGGTTCATTGTTCATTGTATTCTGCAGTTTGATAGCAACAATTAGCAAACGGATAAAACTATTCTCCTTTTTTAAAAGAACCAATTTAAATAAAAAGTCATTATGAAATGAAAAATAATTGGAAAATAAACTTCAATTACACTATCAATTTTATAACCAATAAATTATTATTTCTCGCATTCGTTAGTCGAATTTAACACATTTGCCACGCTCGGAGTACGTGATCGGAGTTGGTTTGGGCATTGCAAAGTGTCCCTACGATCCCTTGGACAACTCAACGGCCATATATGTGGAGGATGGTAATCCCGGCGGACTTCCAGGCTTGGTAAGCAAACTGATTTGTACACACAAAAGTCAAGAAATCAAATTCATTTTAAAACAGTTTGTTTAACTTTACAAATGATGTATATTTTTTCAAATATGCCATTTTAAATCATGAGTTTCATGGCATAAACGTAGCATTTTCTTATTGCTCTATTTGTTATTTGTATTTTCACTCTACAATTAAGGTATACTCTTTCGAAAATCCCATATAAAATCATGAGTTTCATGACATAAACGTAACAATACTAAGTCTTGTTCAAACACACACATTCTCTAATTTTTTAATTTGTTTTCTGTATTTTAACCCTACAATTTAAGTATACTCTTTCAAAAATCCCATGTTAAATCATGAGTTTCATGGCATAAACGTAGCAAAACTAAGTCATTTTCTTATTGTTTTATTTGTCATTTGTATTTAAACTCAACAATTTTAGAATACTCTTTCGAATATGCCTTGTTAAATCGTAAATTTCATGGCATAAACGTAGCAAAACTAATTCTTGTTCAAACACACACATTCACTAATTTTTTAATTTGTTTTCTGTATTTTAACCCTACAATTTAAGAATACTCTTTCGAAAATCCCAATCATGAGTTTCATGGCATTAACGTAGCAAAACTAAGTAATTTTCTTATTGTTCTATTTGTCATTTGTATTTCAACCCTACAACTTTAGCATAATCTCTCGAATATGCCTTGTTAAATCGTAAATTTCATCGCATAAACGTAGCAAGACTAAGACTTGTTCAAACACACACACACATTCTCTGATTGTTCTATTTGTTTTCTGTATCTTTTTGCACAGTACTCAGGCACAAACGCAGAGTTCACGAAGGCGGATACTGTGATCTTTCGCACGGATTTGTATAATACGTCGGCAAAGCGCTTGGAATACAAATTCAAACGCACGCTCAAATATGATTCCAAGTGGTTGGACAGTAAGTAAACTAAAAACCCATGAGCCAGCTCATGGCTGTGGCTCTAGATAAAAATTTAAAAAGGATTCTGGATTCTGGATTCTGTGGCGCGTTACAAATGATTTCGCGCTTGAATCGTATTTTACTTTTTTATTCCTTTTGTTGGCATTACGTATTACGTATACGCAATGTTGTGTGTTGTGCGTTGATGCGATTCATGAGTAGCCGACAGCTAATCGGCTTAGGCTATTCAATTATGTAGATCGTAACTCACACAAGGTCATCAATCTCACATTCTCTCTCTCTCTCTCTCTTCCTCTCTCTTTGCAGAACCAAATTTTGTGGGCTCCTTTGATATTGGAGAGTATGTGTATTTCTTTTTCCGGGAAACGGCCGTGGAGTACATCAACTGTGGCAAGGCGGTCTATTCGCGCATCGCACGTGTTTGCAAAAAGGATGTTGGCGGCAAGAATCTGTTGGCCCACAACTGGGCCACATATCTGAAGGCACGGCTCAACTGCAGCATATCGGGCGAATTTCCGTTCTACTTCAATGAGATACAATCGGTTTATCAGCTGCCCACGGACAAGACACGATTCTATGCAACATTCACGACCAGCACCAATGGCCTGATTGGATCAGCCGTCTGCAGTTTCCATATTAACGAAGTCCAGGCCGCTTTCAATGGTGAGTGCAGTTTCGGTTATCCCTTGAGCTGCATAAGCGAGGGTGGTTTTAAAAGTATACAATTTCTTTAAATAGTATTTAATAGTATATCTATAACATAAATGTCTGGTTAGTTAAAATTAAAAAGATATCTTGTTTATAGCAAATTTAATGATGGCAATGCAATTATGGGATGTTTCTTAAAACAGAAGTTCTATAAAGTAAATTGGTTATGGTAATAATAATAATACTAGTGGAATTGTGGCAAGTGGAAAGAATTTCAGATAGTACTCAACATTAACTAATGATAATAAAGGAATCATTTTACTGACTCTGTCTTCACTTTATTAGTTAGGAAGAACTTGCAAGACAACCCTCGTAAAATTACTTATGTATGTATGCTGGCATGTACATGTGTAGATGTTAAGTGTTGTATGCAAAATGGATGCCCGCACATGTGATGAACGTTATCGAAGCCACAATGTTGCCAACTGTCAACTCGACTGACGTGCAATTTTCTCTTTTGTTTTCGAGCAACTAAATTGCACTCAATCCCTCAAGTGATTTGAGTGCGAATCGTAATAGAAATAGCAACAGGAATACAAAAAAAATATATATATATAGAAATAGAAATAGAAATGAAGATATAGTTGCAGATACAGGAATGGTAAATGGCAAATGCAACTTATCGGTAAATTTTATTTGCAAAACTGCAGCACATTGGTTTCAGCTGGCCCTCATGTGATTTCCCTTGCACACGGCTAAGACCCAGAGCTAAGGGACGTGAGGGACGGGGACAGTCGCATGAACAGTTGCGATAAATCCAATAGGTAGCAACCAGAGATCCAATAGCAACCAGAGGAGAGCAGAGCAGAGGAGAGCTGAGCTCAGTGCGGCACTCAGACGTTGAGTGTTTTGTAATTTCAGTGAACCCCATTCCCCTTTTTTTTTTGCCGTGGAGCAACATAAATCGTATTAGAAAATCCATTTGAATGGATTATTGCCACACACACACACACACATACACACTCTCTCAATCGCGTTGAGACTCTTAACGTTTACGCCCAAGCACAACACAGCTGACACTTTGGGGTCGCAGATTTAAAACTTCAATTGCAACACTTGCCACTCACACCTGACCGAACGATGTAAAAAAACTTGCAATCATAATGCTACAATATATTGTTTTGTTTTGTTTTGTTTTGTTTGTTCTCTTGCAGGCAAATTTAAGGAGCAATCCTCTTCAAACTCCGCCTGGCTGCCCGTGCTGAACTCTCGTGTGCCAGATCCGCGACCCGGCACCTGTGTCAACGATACCTCAAATCTGCCAGATACCGTCCTGAATTTCATACGCTCGCATCCACTTATGGACAAAGCCGTAAATCACGAGCACAACAATCCGGTCTATTATAAAAGGGATTTGGTGTTCACAAAGCTCGTTGTTGACAAGTAAGTTTTATTTCCACTTGTTATCTCATTCTCCTCCTCCTCTCCTTTCTTTCCTGACATTTTTTGCCTCTGCTCTGAACATTGTGTATCCATATATGTATGTTCACATACATATGTACATAGATACCTATACAAAATGGTTGTTATTCAATTTTTAATTTATTTGCGTATTCTCCGATTTGATTCTCTTTGCGGCTTGTCTCTGAAAGTGCAATTTCATGTCCGAGCAAATTCATTTCATTATTTGAGTGCTTTAATTAAGTCAAGTCAAGTGTGTTTGTTACCAAAATAAAGAAGAACATCAAGTTTAAATATTTCCCAGTGTGGCCAAAATAGATTAAATGCAAATAAAAATATCGAGACTCGAGCAGTCAAACAAACATTCATAAAGATAAACTTGAGAAAATCGATTGATTAAAAATACAATAAAAGCTTCCTTAGTTTGATTATACTTTTGGACTTGAGTTGAATTTTTAAATAAAGAAAAATATGTTAGTATTTACCGTTCATATTTGTCGAGTTGAAATACGAGATCATTTTCAGTCATTAGCACATTAATGCAAATGTATTCCGTAATTAATATTACAATTACAACATTCTGATGAATTGTTATTTGATAATCACAGTTTTATGAGTGTTTTTTTTTTTTGACTTGACAAACTATTTACTATAGACAACAACATTTTTTTAACAGCGATTACTTGTAAATTTATTGTGATTTCAAACATAATTGCAGTCGAATATTAAAAATAGATAAATAATATGCAGAATTGCTTTTTTCGAAAAAAAAAAAAAAAATGGCAACAATATAATTTTATTCACATTGGATTTCTATGTGGATTAATTGCCCGGCAACTGGCAACGAGCGGAAAATGGCGAAATCATGTGACGAATTTTAATACCTTCATTTACAACAGTTGCAGGTGTTGCAAGCTTCCTATTAATTTATATGGAAAACAATAACAAAAGAATGAAAAGACTGCACGCAGATGGGCCTATTTAATATCGTTAATATGCAAGCCATTTATCATATTAAATAAGCATTTAATTTCCATCGCATTCAATTGCAACATTACATGTTTTAATCTCAGCCATTGTTTGGCTGGCATGTAACCCCTTTATTTATATGCAAATTTGTACATTTCGCAGAATCAAAATCGACATACTGAACCAGGAGTACACGGTATACTATGTGGGCACCAATTTGGGTCGCATCTATAAAATTGTTCAGTATTATCGAAATGGTGAGTCGCTTTCGAAGCTGTTGGACATCTTTGAAGTGGCCCCGAATGAGGCCATCCAGGTGATGGAAATCAGCCAGACACGTAAATCTCTGTATGTGGGCACCGATCATCGCATCAAGCAAATCGATTTGGCAATGTGCAATCGACGTTACGACAATTGCTTCCGTTGTGTGCGTGATCCATATTGTGGCTGGGACAAGGAGGCAAACACGTGCCGTCCATACGAATTGGATCTGTTGCAGGTGAGTTGACACGAGATGACAGAATTGTTGGTGGTTGGTCTGTAAACAATGCAAAAATACTATGTGTATGTTTATCATTTCGGCACAGGATGTGGCCAACGAGACAAGCGACATCTGTGACTCCAGTGTGCTGAAAAAGAAAATCGTTGTCACCTACGGCCAAAGCGTGCATCTGGGTTGTTTTGTCAAGATTCCCGAGGTGCTAAAGAACGAGCAGGTCACCTGGTATCATCACTCCAAGGATAGGGGACGGTAAGTTCATACAGATTGGAAATATAAATATAAATATAAATATAAATATAAATATAAATATAAATATAAATATAAATATAAATATAAATAAAAATAAAAATATAAATATAAATATAAATATAAATATAAATATAAATATAAATATAAATATAAATATAAATATAAATATAAATATAAATATAAATATAAATATAAATATAAATATAAATATAAATATAAATATAAATATAAATATAAATATAAATATAAATATAAATATAAATATAAATATAAATATAAATATAAATATAAATATAAATATAAATATAAATATAAATATAAATATAAATATAAATATAAATATAAATATAAATATAAATATAAATATAAATATAAATATAAATATAAATATAAATATAAATATAAATATAAATATAAATATAAATATAAATATAAATTTAAATATAAATATAAATATAAATATAAATATAAATATAAATATAAATATAAATACAAATATATATATAAATATAATTATAAATATAAATATAATTATAAATTTAAATTTAAATTAAAATATAATTATAAATATAATATTTTCCGTCAGGTCAACAAGTCAAGAACTTTCTACTTTCTACTTGCAGCTATGAGATCAAGTACAGTCCCACCAAATACATTGAGACCACAGAACGCGGCCTGGTTGTGGTGTCTGTGAATGAAGCCGATGGCGGTCGCTACGATTGCCACTTGGGTGGCTCGCTCTTGTGCAGCTACAACATAACTGTCGATGCTCATAGGTGAGTTGCCATAATTGGCCAATAATTGACTTATAATTAACGCCCCTTGCTCCCCTCTTAGATGCACGCCACCAAACAAAAGCAATGACTACCAGAAAATCTATTCGGATTGGTGTCACGAATTCGAGAAATATAAAACAGCCATGAAGTCCTGGGAAAAGAAGCAAGCGGTAAGTTATTTGACTGATTGATATTGAATTTGATCAGCGTAGCGTAGGCCTCGGACTCATGCTACATGCTAATGAGTGCCACATGGGGCAGACACATGCCATAATAAATGATTTGGCTGGCAATTATTTTAATAACCTGCTGGCTGGCTAGCTGACACCACAACGTCAAATCACAAACGGTGTAAAGTAGTTAAGCTATCATTATCTAAACACCAGCCTGCCAACTGCCAACTTGTCAGTCAGTCAGTCAGGCCTATTGGCCAATGTGTGGCTCAGCGGTTCAGTGCTTTCAATATGCCAGGTGTGGTTGCGACCTCAATGTCCGGATAATTGCCCATGTGGTGCTGTGTGTGTGTGTGTGTGTTTGTGTTTGGGTGTAAGCAATTAAAATGCAATCATTCTGTTGCTGGTCGTGTACTTCAATATAATATGCATATAATACTCATCAGCATTAATTCAACATTTCCTTTGATTCTCTTTCCTTTCTCTTTCTTCGCCACACAGCAATGCTCGACGCGCCAGAACTTTAGCAGCAACCAACATCCAAATGATATTTTCCGCAAGAACAATGTTTGATACCAAGACAATAGTTTCACAATCAACATGTCGCCCAGCACGTCCATCAAACGTTTCTACTAATTCATAAATCCGCTGAGTTTTTACATCAAGCTAAATCAATTAAAATCAATTCATACCTGGACTTGAGTTGAAATGAAATCATTAATCGATTGGCTCTAAACTGATAAATTTTATAAATCAAAGCAATCAACAAAAATCGAAAACAAATAAAAAAAAAACTGCATTTATACGGATATCTACGTACATATGTATAGCGAACCACTTCCAGTACAGTGCATTTATTCTACATACTCGAATAATCGTGAGAATTGTCGAACTTTAATTAATATAATTAAGACATTTGTCAGCGAAATAAAATAATGAATAAAATATAAAATCCGAATCATCAATAGTTAGCTACAAAACGAAACAACAAAACAAAAATCAACAAAAGATCACTTCATATCGTTATTATAAACACTTAAATTTAATGCAATCTAAATAATTATTAATATTTAAGCATACTTATTGCAACTAAAAGTATCGCAACGTTTCAACATGTTAAAAATTCTATCGAATATACAACTAAATGATGAACAAACATACAAGTATTACATAACTACATAATTAAGCAAACGAGCTAACATTTCATTCACTTAATTCACAATTAAATCAATCAAATCATAATTACACTTAAATTTACATAAATAAATAGCATTTACCGTACAGAAACTCGAATTGCATCAAATAATAAAAGAACAGAAAACCTACATGTAATTGGAGAAGCAATGTGATGTTAAGTTTTGATAAATTTATTAATTGCCTGATTAAACGATTAAATCATCATTATCATCATCATCATTATCAGACAGATGAAATGAGAACAGAAACTAAATAAAATGACTTGCATTTAAAGCAAAAGCAACTGCCGCATTGAATACGCACACATTCAAACGTAAATATTAATAAGTATACATATTAATGGAAATTAAATCAGATTTGCTTAATTGAACTAACTAAACTAGATGAACTTTTCAACTAAGCAACATTCAAAAGCAATATACTCGTATAAAAATTTAATATACATACACAAATATATATATAGCAAACAATTTACATCAAATCGGTCCATAGTTTATATACAACATATGATAACAACACTCGCATTTCGTCAATTTCAAATGCAATTTAATCATTTCCTCACATCCGAAACTGAATTATTATTTCAAATAGTTTCTTCAAACTTGCCAAGACATGAAAAATAGCATAATTAAAATATGTGCATATTTACCAAACTTTTCTATGTGTACTTAAGTTAAATCGACAACATTTTAGTTACTAAGCGTTTAGTTATAAATTAAAAATTAAATTTTAATAAAAAAAAACGTATCTATAAAGTAAAAACTTTCCATCTTTTTTATTTACTGGGCAACGTACTCGTATTATCAGCATACTTTTCCATTACATTTCAAATTATCAACAAATTTGTTATCAAATAAAAAAGACGCCCCCAAAACGAGGACAACTACCCTGAGTTCTGACTTTAAACCACTGGGGCAACAACGAAAGCCATGAAATTGTATGGGAATGAGAGATAAAAAAAAAGTTCAGGCGCAAATAACAATCACAAAAGAATTAGAAAAGTTGGGCAGAAGGCGAGAGAAATTAAATCAGTCTGTAAAAAAGAAATGAAAATTAAATGAAAACAGCAGCAACAAAAATTACACGCTTTGTTGAAAGTGCTTCAAATAATTTCCTGCACTTAATTTCACACTAAAGAAAAAAAAAAGAAATAAAGGGCGATGATAAATTTGAATGTCCTATTCTACAATTGCCACATCCAGGACATGATTTGTGGTCTGACTTAACCTACATTCTTTTATTTAGTGTTTATTCAGCTTCAAGGAAATCTTCTTTCGTTTCATTAAGAACTATTAAAGTTTTTAATTAATTTGCTATGGAATAAATGCAGTTGTAATAATAATACAATAATAAAGCGCTTATCCGTTTGCATATTCTGGGCTAATTAAAGTTCGAGATGAGCGCAATATTTGGCTTTAACAAAGGTCGCAATGGGGCACAAATAAAACAGGGCAGTTTCCCATTTTCCATTTTCAATTTTCATACTTTGCCTTTTGCCTGGCAAGGCAGCTGAATTGCTAGGAAAATTTGCGTCTTTGTTCTTTAAAATTATCGCACAGCAAATAAATTTAGCTGGAATCTGCGCCTGTCATTGTCGTTGTTCTTGCTGCTGCTGTTGTTGTTGTTATTATTGCCTTGTCCCTGGCAGGCGTTGTAATTGTTTTAGCATCCTTTTGGCCCCGGCAGGGTGCTGGCCATGCCTGCCTGCCTGCCAGGCTGTCTGCTTGAGCATATTACCAAAATGGTTGTCAACACTTTGGCGCAAAAGCTTTTAGAATTCATTTGAGCTGCTCGCTATCCACTCTGGGCCTGGTTAATGGTGCCCACGGCCATTTTTCCACGCTTTGTGTAATTTGGTGCTCATTATTTTATTGTGTCCAGCGTTTCGGCATTTCGGCGTTTTTCGGGGCGCGCACGTTGAATATCCAAATTGCAAATTTTAAGAGCCCAACAGCAGTTAATCTTTTTTGTGTGTTGTTCTCTCTTTGCTTTTATTTTCCTTTATTTTTATTTCGATTATACTGCCAAATACCATTAAAAAACAATTTAAAGTTTATCACACACCATTTTCCTGCCTCTTGAAAAAAAGGAAAGTAAAGCTACAGACGAGAGTGCACATTTCAGAGACACCCTGTAATTGAAAGTGAATCAAACAAAATTCGCTATTCTTATTTTATTAAATTATAATAGCATTAAATTTTGAAAAATGAATTTGGCTTACGACATGAGTTTAGCAAATGCAAAAGACTTTAATTGCGTCTTCAGGTTTTGTATTTTTTTCAGGTACAATTAATTTGAATGCCGCAGGATTGTTGGTTAGTTGGTTGGCTGCTAAACCATGACAAGCAACTGATGCGCAACAGACCGTAAGTGTTTGCCTATTCCATGTACTACACTGAAATTTACTTAAGAGGCACATACACACACACACACACACAGTCACACTCGCACTCACACTTGCACTTATTTATAGCAAAATAAGGCCTCAGGCCTAGAGTCGATGTCACATTGCGCATACGCAACGTGGCCTCTGTGCTATATGCTTTGCCATGATTGTTGGTGTTGTTGTTTCTTGTATTTTTGGTCGTGCTATTTTCGACTGCCTTCCGTGCAGACAATTAAAATCTGGCAGCATTTTACTTGTAAGCCGCTTAATAGGACTGCGAAGTCCTTTTGCACAGCAGCTGCAGCATCAAATGCGACCCGAAAATGTGTTCATGCGTGAGAATCTCACACATACGCATACACACACACATGGCATGGCATGACATGGCCAGAGGCTAAGAGCCACGGGGAGAGGCGAAGAGAGAGGTGTATACATGTATGTGATGCTCTATGCGAGTGTGTTAACTCAAGCCAGACAAAGTGCATGGCTAAAAGTTGAGAGAGCGAGACAGAGTGTGTGAGG
Source organism: Drosophila limbata (assembly GCA_963924055.1). NCBI lineage: Eukaryota > Metazoa > Arthropoda > Insecta > Diptera > Drosophilidae > Drosophila > Drosophila limbata. The sequence goes on from OZ001355.1 coordinate 7,557,557, forward strand.
GGAGATGAGAAAGGAAGCGAGTAAAGCAGAGATTCGGCTAAATTATGGGCAAAGCTTTAGCTTTATGGGAAAACGCATGCTCTTACCTTGACTTAAAGCCGAACCAAGTTAGCTGTTGTTGTTGCTGCTGGCCAAAAACTAAAATGCATATTAATTTGAAAGCCGAGCCAAACAGCAAAGATTGTGTGTATCCTGGCCGGAGGAAAGGCGCTTTGAAATGAGCTTATCGGCGGCCACATTGCACATTGCATAATTCCAACTGAGTGCGCCAAGACAAATGTTAATTTAAAATGAAATACTTTGAACTATTCAACTTGTGCAAATATTTTATCATCCAACAAGGCGACATTTATGATTGTCGCACACAACCAAACCAAACCAAACTAAACTAAACTAAGCGGCCAGGCCAAAAGCTAAACCACAAGTTTTCTATCTATCTCATGTCTCTTTCTTCTTCTCTCTAACTCTATTTGTGTATGTGTGTGTGTATGTGTGTGTGCAGCTGCAGGACATTCATTTGCTCTGAAATTCTTGCTGCTACTGCTGCTTTGCTCTATATGTCTGTCTGTCCAGCTGTCTGTCTTGGCCATGTCTGTGTTATCAAGCGAGCAGGTCAAGCGCAAAGGTGAGAAATAACAAAATTTCAAATTTGGTTTCGGGCATTTCAGTTGCTGCACAAGGATTATTGGGTTAATGTGCACACCCAATTCTCATCTTTGTTTCCCCCTTCCCACTTCTGTGTGTTCATTCAATGCAAGACAAATACCTCGAACCAATTTTACAAATTCGTATTTCCATTTGCACAACTACCAAACTTTTATGCTTGTGAATTGTGGCAGTTGGCAGTTGGCAGGAATATTCAAACTCAAATTCATATTCAGATTTAGACTCGAGCACAGCACACAAGTCCACACTTTGTTCAACTCAAATTGAATTCCAGCCTCAGTCTGCTGTTTGACAAATACAAATCTTAAGTATTTATGCATGGACAACAAGATAAGTATAATTAAAACTACAGTTATTCGTGTGTGTGTGTGTGTGAGTGTGAATGTATCTTTATATGTTGTTAACTTTTAATTGAAAATCTTTAACAATTTATTCGTTATGGCTCACTGATATTGGCAGAGGGAAAAGACATTTGGCTTATAATGAAATTAAACTCATATAAGAAAACAAATTTTGAGCAGCTTATTGAAACAACAATAAAATCAACTCTTGATAGACTTATAAGAAGAAACTTATTAGAATACTTCACAGTTGAATGTAGTGTATTTTGTAGTTAAACATTATTTTTAGGGCTGTTGAAAATATATCAAAATATCAATATATCGATATTTTTTATAAAAAATGATATATTTATATCGCGACATTAGATTTGCGGATATATCAAATATGCGATATTTTTTTTTTGATATCTGAAATTTGAGAGTTGGTCACTCTGTGATCTCTATAGCAAGTGAGTAAATGTCAAAAAAATGTTACTAAAAAACAGCCTACTGTGAATATGCGCGTTGTTCTCGCAGCAACGTTTTCAACCTGCATCGCTGCTAGGGTCAAGTGAACACCTTAATTATGAAAAATATATATGGAAATATATACTGAAATAAACTGAATTTTTATGATATATATTATTATGTTTGATAAATAAGACTAACTCTTTTTGCTGTGGGGCTTATTACTTCTTTTTTTTTTTAAAAGTTAAAAAGAAAAATATCAAAATATATCAATATATCGATATTTTAATATGATATATTTAATATCATTTTGATATTTTTTTAAAATAGAAAATATCATCGATACGATATTTTAAAAATATTCGACAACCCTAATGCTTTTGGAATCAGCTGCCATTTGAATTAAAGACCATTAGAAGCACACCAAACTTCAGCTCTAAGCTGAAATTACACCTGCAACCGAATATGTAATGAAAATAATAAAAATATCTTCAATAATGATAGAACTGATAGCAACAATGATAGTATTAATGATACAAATTTTAATAATAATAGTAATAATATTTTTATAAATAGTGATAATAATAGTGATGATAAAAATTGTATTTATGATGATTTTAAGATTAATTATTTTCCAAATTGATGTTAATTTGATAAGCAACATAGCTGTTAATTTTTTAATTATAATAATTTGTATTATTATGAGATATATTTAATAAGATTGTCAGTGTGACTAGAGCACTAATTAAAAAGTACTCCTACTTGTAGCACTAGGAAATAGTCAATAAATAAATAAATAAAAAAAAAAAAATTATTTTTTAATAATTATTGAAAAATTAATTTTATAAATTTTGTAATAATTTAACATTATAATAAATTTCTTATTTATTCGTAATTTTGTTCAACTGATCTTAGTTGTCATTAAATAAATAAAACAGTTTTAAAAATGCAAAAATGCTTCCTAAAACTCTAACTCTTTTACGCAATGTAACCGGGAAATCTTCTTTGTCCTTCATGACCATGTCCATGGTGCTTCACATTTTGCGCTTAAAGCGCATTTTTTCGCACCAAAAAAAAATTAAGCCCGATTATCCTTGATTCACTGGCTTGGAAAATTAATTATGTGCACCTATTATTATTGTCGAGCTTGTGCATTTGGCCAGCAGCAGCAGCAGCTTCCAACAGGGGACAAATTAAAATTCATATGATATTAAATTTCACTCTCTCTCTCTCTGCTTTTTAAGTACTTCATTATAATATTCTGAGAGCATGATAAAGGCGATGAATTAAAAGTTTCATCAAATTTTATGGGATCTGGGGAGGCGTTGAGCTTCCTGTCCTGGCCCTGAATACCTTGACTTGTCGTCTCTATCGATTTTACTTCACTCTGAAACATCTTGTCTTACTGAGCACAGATTTAATTCTTAAAAAAAATCTTTTTCCGTAAAATTTCACAAGTATAAAATTTGTAGTCAACAAAAACAAAAGTAAAATACAAATTCCGTTTTGATACATTTTTTGTATATTTATACACAACTGTATATTTATCGTTTTGATCATAACAAACTCGAGATTTTATAATAATGTCTTCCTATCGCGATGTGATTAAAGCGGCTCGTAGTCTGCTGACCTATGAAAGAAAGCTTCAGGCTGTCGTGGGTAATCGCGTCCGTGCGTTTTCCACCAAGTGCGACAAGCCCAAGGGCGTGGTCGTGGGCGCTTATCAGAAGGACGGCGACAAGCCCATCAGATCCTCGGAGAATGCCGTGCTGCTCGACGATGCCGTCGGCGGCAAAATCATGACCCTGATCCGAGAACGCGGCATGGATGGTCGTCCGGGCAAAGGACTGCTCTTCAATGGCTTGGAAGGCGAGTTCTCCTGCGTGGCCGTTGTTGGCATGGGACCAGCTGGCGCCGGTTACAATGAGCTCGAGGATCTGGACGAGGGCATGGAAAACACACGCATTGCGGCCGGCACAGGAGCGAGAGCTCTGCAGCTGCAACGGATGGCCGAGGTGCATGTCGACGGCATGGACTTCCCCGAGCAGGCGGCCGAGGGCGCGGCCCTGGCCGTGTGGCGCTACAACGCCAACAAGCGCAAGAAGAACCGCCTGGCCACGCCCAAGTTGCACATGTACGGCAAGGGCGACCACGACGCCTGGGTGCGTGGCCTCTTCAAGGCCGAGTCGCAGAATCTGGCCCGTCGCCTGACCGACACGCCCGCCAATCAAATGACGCCCTCGATCTTTGCCCAGGCTGCCGTGGATGCGCTGTGTCCTTGTGGCGTTTCCGTCGAGGTGCGTTCGATGGACTGGATCGAGGATATGAGTCTGAACTCGTTCCTCATGATTGCCAAGGGCTCGTGTGAGCCGCCACTGTTGCTGGAGTGCACCTACTGCGGCACAGCGCCCGAGGAGAAGGGCATCCTGATGCTGGGCCAGGGCTTGACCTTCCACAGCGGTGGTCTGTGCCTGAAAAGGAAGACGGGCATGGACAAGTATCGTGGCGCGATGTCCGGAGCCGCCGTCTGCGTGGGCGTCCTGCGCGCCGCGGCTGCCCTCTCGCTGCCCATGAACATCACGGCGGTGATTCCCCTCTGCGAGCACATGCCCTCCGGCATGGCGGTCAAGTGCGGCGATGTCGTGACGCTGCTCAACGGTGTCACCATGGGCATTAAGAATGTGGACAAGGCGGCTGTGGTAATGATGGCGGATCCCCTGCTCTATGCCCAGGCCAATTTCAAGCCCAAAATGATCCTGACCATCGGCTCGGTGGCCCGAGGGGTGAGCTATGGCCTTGGCGGCAGCTCCACTGGCTTGTGGAGCAATTCCAGCTTCCTGGCCAAGCAGTTCCGCAAGGCGGGCTCCATCACCGGTGATCGCATCTGGCGTATGCCACTCTTCCGCTACTTCCGTGAAATTGTGACGAACAACTCGACATATGACTTGAGCAATTGTGGACGTGGACCTGCTTCCTCCTGTTTGGCAGCTGCCGTGATGCATTCGCTGGTTCCTTGCCTGGATTGGGCTCATCTGGACATCCGCGGCACTGGCATGACCACACAGGTCAATCCGCTGCCCTACCTTCTGGAGGGCTGCATGACCGGTCGCCCGACCCGCACAGTCATCCAGTTCATGTACCAGATGGCCTGTGCCCAGTCTTAACACAACACAAAATCTTAAGGACGTATGGAAATTATGTTATTATAACGTTACATTTGGTTGTGGTACCTTTCGGATTAAAAATGTTCAGAATCAGACAATTGAAATAAAGGAGTTTTCTTTCTTGTGATAACGAATATTTATTACTTTCCCTATAAAGAAAAAAATAACCAAAAGAAAATAAATGTTTTGAATGCTTGAAACAAGCATCTTTTTTCCTTTAATTATATATTCAGGATAAAATGGCAACCACTCGGCATTAAAAAAGCTTAACACTCGATTTCTTAAAGATATTTTCATAATTGAATAAAAAGCTGAAAAATGAAATGGTCAGAGCTTCTTATATTTATTTAAAAAATTCAAAACAATTTGGCGCAAAATGCTTAATGAAATGGGAATCAAAACAGCAAATGGCCGGAGTTAAAATAATAGTTGATATATTGCATTAATAAATTATTAAGCTAAGTATGCGCATTTAATATTTTATTTAAGAAAGTTTAAAGCACATTTTCCAGCCATTTTCGTATCAAAAAACGCAGTGTCCAACGTCTTCTTTGTATTTTTTTTTATGCAAACCAAAATAACATGAATAAACTGGTTTTTTCATTAATTTCGTTGCTTTTCATTTCAAATCTAGTGTTCTTTTGATTACGATTTGATTTATCGATAACAAAGCATCACAAACAGAGAATTTCAGCGTTATGCATTTTCAGTCATCATAATCACAAAATTTTGAAGTCATGATTGCTAATCACTGCCGTTCACCAGAATAATCATACAAATTTCATCGATATTCTGTTGTCGAATAGTTCTGGTGAACACGGCCATTATTTCTTACTTGATTCCGAATCGAGTATTACCGGAAAGAATCAATCCCAATCGGTGTCAAAAGTTCGGTAATGAATTTGAAATTAAAGTCATAATTATTTGACTTTAACATCTTCTTCAATATGCTGATAAAATGGCAACTACTCGGCATTAAAATAGTCAAAAAATTCTTAAAGCTTCGCTAATCCAAGTATTGGTGCAAAAGAAAATGAAAACTCGTACTCTAATCAAGTAATTTTAACTCGATTAAAGATATTTTAAGATTACCGAACTTGTGACACCGATTGTGAATGATTCTTTCCCAGAATCTTGGATTTTTTTGCCTCTCTCCGTCAGTCGAGTCTGTCATTTTCAATTACGCAACAGACAATTTGTGGATGAAGCTGAAGACGTGTGCAGCCGTTGATTGAAGCGCAAATCGAATTTAAGACCATAAATGTTCAGCTTTTCTAAGACGCTGTCAACGGCGCGCAAAAGTATGCTATGCAAAATAAATACACACACGTCTGAGGGTCTTTGCCGTGTCAGTGTGAGTGTGCGCGCCAAGAACACGGATTGACAGCTCTATTTCTATTTACAGATACCTTATGCCCAGCATGAGTTTATTGGGTTTGCCTTAATTTAATATCAACTTAAACACATTATTGAAAATTAAACTCATTTTAATTAACATTAATATATTTTAAACTTTTAGCATTCACATAATTAAATGTACTTAAAATAACATAATTAAATTAATAGTTTAATAAAATTTTTCCTCTTACTCATATCTGTAAGAATATTTAATGAAACAAATAAAATAAAATACAATAAATAAAATGAAATGTGAAGATTTCATTTGTCAATTAACTACAGGGTATCGAACTGTCTGTCAGCTGTCTATTGGCCGATGCTTACAGCTTTTTCATTTGCAGCTCGGCAGACGTATAAATGTTGTCTGATTAGCGTGTGGCAGCAATTGATTTTGCACATTTGATTGAGTGTCTTAAGCTGCGCTTGATTCCCCACACACTCACACTCACACACACACACACACACACACATAGAGAGATAGACAGGTGTGCCTGACATTTGTGAGCACCTGGCTTTATAGACTGTTGGCTTAACTCAGCTTGCAACTCATCAAGTTGCCAAAGCCAGTCAGTCAGTCAGTCAATCAGCTTGTCAATCAATCAATCTTTGGCCTTTGATGTATGAACTTGTGCTCTGGCGCTATTATTAGTATTATTTTACCAAAAATTGTTTGGTTTTTTTGACAATGAAATTAGCTTAAAGCTGTTCCGAAATCAATGGCATTTATTGTGTTAACTTGATTAGAGCTGTGCCAGCTCTGTTAGCTGTTTTACCTGTGTGTTACCTGTGCATTGGCTGTTTGGCTTCTTCGTCTGCTACGCAGCCAGGCATATGACATTTGGGCTAATCACAGGACGAGGCACAGGCACCAAATGCACCACATGCCATGCTCAATATTTAATTTGCACAACTGACTGTGTGTGTGTATTGATGTGGGTGTGTGTATGTGTGTGTGTTACTTGTGTATTTGCAAATGCAGCTTCGTATTTGACTGCAAGCTTGCTTTACGAAGCCAATGGAGCATCTGGAGTTCAACGCTAAAGATGTTGTCCTTGCCACCAAAATTTCCTTGCTACCATATGGGCTTGTGATTGTGTGTTTACTGCGTGTGTGTGTGTGTGTGTGTGTTTGACTTGCAGCATTTGTGCACAATCAAATTTAATCTCGCTTTCAAATGTCAAATCGCAAACTGCCTGATTACACATTGAAAGGACCCAGCAGCTCCTTGCTCGAGTTTTGTGGCAAAGCCAAATCTAAACAAGAAGCTGATTTTATTTATTTAATGGCTTGCTAGATGCTCACCTTGGACAAAACTGGCTTACAAATTCATTTGCAACATTGATTAATTAATGCTAATTTACGAAAATTCCATTTGGCCATTAGCCACAACACAACAGAACAGAACAGGACACAAAGGACCTTCTCTCATTCGTCTGCATCTGTTTTCCGTTTACTGGTTTCTGGTTTACTGTGTGCTTAATTTAGTGCTTTAGTCACACCACAGATACATATGTATCCGTCTATAAATGTACGAGTACTCGTCTGTGGATGTTCACTCGAACAATTTACTATTCCACAAATTTATGGCAAATTCCCACATGTCCTTTGTCCTTTATAACTCCATTTGCCAGACATTGACCGCTAAACTAATCAAGATTATGCTCGTAAGCACTAAACAATAGATTTAAATTACAATTCTGTTTGCCAAGAATAACCATTTTTTGATGACATTTTTATCAAGCGAATAGATTTGAAATGTTATCAGTTAAATGAAACATCAAGGAACTGAAAAAGTTTAATGACTGAGCTGCCAATATCTTGAGGCAAAGCTATTATTTCAGCATGATTAAAATGACAATCCCCTTAAGTTTTAACCAAATTATGAGAGTTTGAAGTTGGTCTTATTTGTATTTACAACTAGATATATACAGGTATGCTACAGAAATCTCTTTCACTTGAGTTTCACGTCAATTTCTTTTCTCCGTGCTACAGTCAAATCATCTGAAAATGTTTGAGAGAAACGAAATCATTGCTCAACCCACTGGCCATGAGAATAATGTCACATTTTTTGTCGGAATTTTATAATTTAGAGTTGTCAAGTAACTTTTATTGCTTGTGGCGCCAATAACTTTTAAAATTTTTGTAAGCTGTACAATATAATTTATTATATCAATAAATTAAATTATATTAATTAAAAAAGAATTAAAATAAAAACCTATTGTTCTGCAATGATAAACTTTAAAAAGTTGCTAAACATACCCTTGGGAAATTTTAAATGAGAAGGGGCCAACCCTAACAGCCAAGTTCGAAAAGGTTGATGAACATGCTAAAAACAAAAAATTACTTGAAGTTCTGTGGCACGGAGAAATTTTTGAAGCGAAATTGCTTTTCTCTGCATTCGCTTTCACTTGTGATTTCTGTAGCTCACCTGATAGTTATTATTTGAAGATTCAAATGACAACTCGATTTATTTTGATCGATTTGAACATTAAACACGAAATATTTTCACATTTGCAATTAATATTCGTTGCTACTTAATCATAATTATATTATTTAATGATTGTCCCACAATCATTGAAAAATGTTCTCCTTTTCGGGACTTTCCTTGTAGTTTAAATAAATTTGTTTGAGAAGTGTACAGTGCCGCATGTACTTGTAATATCATTTAAACAGATACTTCTTGGATGATTTTATGGCCAAAGATTTTATTGGCCATTTGGTGTGCATAAGGACATTGACGGCAGCGAATATGAGGGCAAATTAAAAAAAGCAGAGTCTCGCAATTGGCTAAAATGGCAACGGCAATTGGCTCAAAAGCGCATAAACGGCTGCTGCCGGGGCCAAAAGCTTGGAGCTCGGGTTGAACTTGGACTTGGATTCGGATGGAGAGAGAAATGTACGGATTTTATTGCTTATTTGTTAAATGACTTGAAAAAGTTAATCAAGCGTGATTTTGATACGCCCCAGAGATAACGAATTATGAGGGTATGAGTGTGAGTGTGAGTTTGAATGTGAGTATGAATGTAAGTGTATTTGTTTTCAATTTTGTTTCTGTTGTGTTGCTGTTCTTGGTCTTGGACTGTGGCCCATTTGGCCACTTTGTTTGCTGCATTTCAGTTTTTACTTTAGTTATTCAACAAGCTGTTGTTGTTCCTATTGTTGTTTTAGTTGTTATACCCGTCACTTAAGAAATAAGTAAAAGGGTATATTCAGGCCTGTTCCCAATTCCGAAAACGAGTCAAAATGCCACAAAACAAGTTGATTGCTGTTCCGAACTCCGCAAATCGACAATAATTGTCGTTGTCAAAACGTGTGCTTTAGAGTCGTCGGATTTGAAAAACAATGCCATTTAATGCATTAAAATAAATATCTAAAATTAAAAACTGAAAATTATAATAATGTTGAACATTTTTAGAATCATTAAACATTAGTACTTTAACTTTAAATAGCTGAAGTACATTTTAAAAGATTTTTTTTATAATCATCTATAAAATATTGCATGTAAAACAAACTGAACTGAAAAATTAACTTAACTTGTTGTTATTTGAGCAATTTCTTTCTCTTCATTGACAGCTGACACGATGACTTACTGCTATCGAAACGTTTTCGAAACCGAGTTCGAAAAGTAAAAACAAGTTCAAGGTGGATTTATATATGGTGATGTATTCGCTCTCTCTCGGGGCAAATCTGTCAAAAAGAGTCTGACGTGAGAGAGACGACAGAGATAAATATATAGAAAATTTGTTTTGTCTTGTTTTCTATACTCTTCACTCATTTATCACTGAAAACAGAGGGCATTTCTTCCGTGTATGATAGCAACCTATTTTGAGGAATTGCGTTTGGCCGCAAAGCCTTACGCTTTCCTTTGCTATAATGTATAAAATCACCTTCATTGAAATGATTTCCACAAGTTCTATTATCGGCTTCTAATAGTGTCCCTGTTGCATTTATCCATATTTGTCTTGCTTTTATATCTCTGGGAACACTAATCAAACGACTCGAGTTTGAGCGACACAATTTACACACACGAGGCATTTTTCAGAGAATTTAATACAACCGGTCACTCTGACGTTTGCTTTCATAATGACGTTTGTGCCCCGAAAAAGAGAGCACGTCAAACGAATACATCACCATACATAAATTCACCTTGAACAAGTTGATTTCGTTCGGAGTTCGGAACAGCAAACAGTAAAACGTTCGTTTTCGTTTCGTTTTTACTTTTTGAAAACGTTCGGAATTCGGAACAGGCCCGATTGTAACCGTTGCATAAAGTATTTATATTCTTGAGCAGCATCATCAGCCGAGTTGATATTGTCATGTCCGTCTGTCCTTCCTTCCGTCCGTGTGAGCTGTATAAATGAAATTGAACACTCAGACTTCTCTAAGCCCCACGCAGATCATGTTTGTTTCACATATTGCCCCGCCTCTTTGCGCCTCCGCAAATCGGTAAAGCCACAGTTTTTAAAATATTTTTTCGGGTTATTAACGTTATCTATTATTATAATTTATCAACCTACCTAATCGCAACATGATCGGCCAAACTTAACGGTAATTATGTCTGATTAAAGTCTCTAAGCAATGTAAGTGATCAAAAATATGCAATAAAAATATTTATATATTTGTAAATAAATAACAGGCATCCTATAGTCGGTAACTCGTCTGTAGTTTCTCGCTTGTTGTTGTTGTTGTTACACGTGTGTTGTTTTCGGGGCCACTCTGGAATCATAAAAGTAATAACAAAAGCAAAGCCAACGTATTGCAAATCGTCGGCGACACCTGTCGACGCCGTTTTATGAATTAATAAAGACGCCAAAACTCAAATTTTGCTAGATGTATGTGGGAAATTGGGTAGTGGCAAGTGGCAAGTGGGTTGCCCCTCTCCCCAGGTGGTTGGATGGTGCGTCTGATTGTGCGTTCAGCTTATTAAACGCATTTTTACAGCGCGCTTAACAAGAATTTTCACTTTATATGCAAACATGTGAAACACTATAAACAAAGGACGCCAATTTGCACGCACACACACACAAACAAACACACACACACACAAAGTCATATGCGCCAGTTGTGCGAAAAATTTCCTTTCTATTAAATTTTACAGTAAACTGAATTTACACCCAAGCTATAACAACAACAACAACTACGAAAACAACAACAGCGCGTTATTAAACAGCATGAAAATTGCCAGAACATTGAAATTGAGGGGAGTTTGTTGTAGGTTAGAGCACTGACTTCTTCTGCTTCCTCTTGCCTCCTTCACCATCCACTTCCTCTTTTGCTTCTTCCTTTCTCATATTGCCAATGCCAGAGACCGTGTTATAAACAAAATGGCACAAAATGGCGACACCTGCTGTTGCAAATTAGAAAAATAAGATGTTTCATAAAAAATGAAATGTCAGAGTCAAATGGGTAAAAGGCAGCACACGAATACAAATACAAATTCACACACACACACACACAGGAGTGAACAACAGGTGAGGCTGGCAGGACTTGGAGGACTTGGAGGCTGTCAAAAAAGCCAGCAGGGAGCGTTCTGGCACATTAGCAAACAAATTCGAGGCCAAAATATATATATGGAAACAGGCTGACGAAATGGAAATGGATTTGGCTTTAATGTGTTGCCCCCGAAAAATGGTTAGTTGGCTCCAAACAACGGGCCCATTACTCAAAGGCCAAGAGCAATTGAATTGAGCCTCAGCAGAGTCGAAATGATACGAGCTGAAAGTCGTGCTCATAATTTAGATTAATCTCAGTTAAAAGAGTTACCAAAAGTCCGTTTAGCATATATACTTTAGTATAAGTCTTTAAAAATATATGATGCAAAATATGATACAGTTTATGAAAAACAATTAAAACTTACATTTTTATGTGTATTTTAAGCTTGCTACAAAATATCTTTTAACTGATATATTAAATTAAATTGATTGCTAATTTATATATTTAGTGTCGGCTAAAAGCACTAGACAGAGAGATAGAAAAATATTGTAAATAAATTAACATTTAAATTATACTTATTAAAAGAATGTGAATGTGATCTTGGATCCATACGAACTATTTCCATTTGTAAGAATTTAAGTTGAAATTTAAATTAAATAGGTTATAAATGATTTGACGATAATATGATCTCTTCCAGTTGACTAACTGCTCAAACAATTGCGACATATTTCTATAATATCTGTCCAAAGTATTTCCTTTTAAAATTTAAGAAATAAACATAAATAAAAATATGTATAGAGCATGACAACATTTAAGTGCAACTTTCAGCTGATGTCATTTGCTGTGACATTTTGGTACAAATTATGCTAAACGCAGTCAACAACTGGACTTGACCCTTGAACCATGAGTTTACTTACAGGGCAAGGGGAAGGCAGGGAAGCAGTTTTACCTTATCAGGCATTTGCTTACAGCGATTGGGCACAAAAGTCATTTAAAGTTAGCTGCCAGTTGGCCAGGTTGGGTTTTTGTTACCATTCACGTTCGTTCATTGCAGTCAGAGACAGACGGACGGAGTCGCTGTCTCAAGTCTCAGCAAATGCAGCAGCAACAGAAGCAGCAGCAAACAAACAGAGCAAAGGAAACAAATCTAATAAAATCAGCAGATGATGGTCATTAGACCGAAAAGTAATTTCATTTATTCGCAAACTCGATTTGTTGCTTTGTAGCCCGAAGAGCGCACGAGTGCGTCTTGCCGTGGCTCAAACACATACTCTCCCTCTCTCTCTCTCTCTCTTACTCTATCCCTTTCTCCCTCTTACCCACTCTCTCGTTGTCCAAGTAATCGGGAATTGGAAACAGGACCAGGGTCTGAAAGCCAAAGCCACTGGGCAAAGGGCAAAGGACACGAACTAGCAAAGGGGCAGGGGCATGGCCAAAGCAAGGGGGCGGGGCAGGTGGAGGAGGGGGAGGGGGACAAATCAAAGCAGCGAAGCATTCAACCAACGGTCGCGCATAAAAACAAACAACGGCTGCAACATAGGAAGAAACTGAACTCAAGTCCAGACAAAGTGAAAAATCGCAAGGGAAAAAAACACATTTATACACCATAAAAAAAAAAAGCATTTTAAAATAAATGTTTCATATGCTTAATTGTAGCATATATTTATTTATTAATTTATTAATTATTTTGTTTATTTATCTATTTATTTACTTATTTATTTATTTATTTATTTATTTATTTATTTATTTATTTATTTATTTATTTATTTATTTATTTATTTATTTATTTATTTATTTATTTATTTATTTATTTATTTATTTATTTATTTATTTATTTATTGATTTATTGATTTATTTATTAAGAGCAGTTGATTAAACTTTGAAACTTAAAACGATAATAAATTATTATAAAATTACATAAAAATGTAAACTGAAAGTTAAAAAACAAACCAATTAAATACAACAAAAATATAAGAATCTTGGGGTATTCAAAAAATTATTCAATAATCCAACGTTTGTTGCAAGGATTCAGAATAAATGTTAAATCCAAACAATATGCGAATAAAATAGCAAACAGTTAGTCTTAACGGCCTAAAGCCATAGATTTTACTGAGAAATTTGTATAGAGCCCCAATAATCAAAATATTTGCCGAAAAGTACTAAAAAAATTTTACTTTTATCAAGCATTTTGTGCTTGGAATTATCGAACTTTTGTTACCGCATCGGATTGGTTTTATCCACGAATCTAGGAATTTTTTTTCGGTGTACACACACACGCACACAAAGAAAGAAGTCTGCGAGGACTCGCTTATAGATTCCTTAAGCAAATTCCAAAGACGCGTCGTTAAAATTTTCGGCACTAAAAACACAGACGGATTAGTGAGAAGCAGATAGCAGAAAAGATCAGGAGTTGAGCACGCTACGTTTGGGTCATAAAAATCGTTGGCTGAGACACACACACACACACACACCGTAGCATACACCTGAAATAATGGCAAAACAATAAAATGGCTGTGCAGAGCGAGAGAGAGAGAGAGGGAAGTTCTGATGTTGGCCAAAAAGTTGTTAGCTGGATATTTCAATGGGGCAACATAAATGGACAAAATGTAAATGAAATGCTTTTAAAATGAAATTTACTGCTCAACTCAATACTGAAACGACACCAACTGCTCCATTGTTGTGCCTTTTAGCCAAGAAGATGACCGGCCATTTGTAACGGCACTTAAACGCAAATGAAATTAAGCGCAAAATGTGCCAGTTGTGAGTTTGCCAGTTGTGAGTTTGCCATTTGGTCTTTGCACAGCTGCCGTGTAATTGAAATATGCGCTTGGGCGCTTCATCAAAAGCAACCAGAGTTATACTATCTATGTCACACACACACACACACACACACACACATACAGGCACTCTTAAATATATGTGGTTATTCATCAACTTTCACTTGACTCATTCAAAATGCAACATGCACTCAGCAAGTTGAGCAAGTTCGTAGTATGTTGGTTTTTCATTTGCACAAAGTCAAGCACAACAAAATCACTCACAAAAATATGCCACAAGTAAACACACATACACACACTCACACACACACACACACGCATAAGTGAGTATCTCTGTGTGTGCGTGTATTATTTATGGTTGTTGCAACTTAAGTGAATTTGTCAAATATGCTTCACTAACTCTTGAAAAAGTTTCGAGTTGAAATTTAGTTGCCAGTTCTTCTTATACCTGCAACTTGTGGCATTCACTTTTGATTTGATTAGCAAGTTCTGCTTATTCGATTTACGAGTGTCCTAGAAGTCCTTAGTGTCGTTAGTCCTTATAAATTTATGAACATTTAAAACATGGTCGTTCCATTTTTGCCTGCTTGCATCAATACAAATTCATTAATAATTGTGTGCGCAAAGGATCAAGTAATTGCATTGCCCACACGAAAGGATATCATTAATGGCATAACTCAGGACCTGGATCCTCTCTGAATTCAACACTTAACACCCTTATGAACAATTCACGCTCGGCCAAGACCAAGAAAAGCGCAATGCAAAGGAAAAGTTTAGCGGGCAACGGACAAAATGAAGCTGAGGAAAAAACTACAATATCTTTTCTTCGCTCAGCAGTTGTGCAGTGAGTGCGGCCTGTCCGCATAGTTTTTCTGGTCATGCTATACCCTTTAAAAATTAATCAGAGAGAGTATACTGAATGGTACTTAACATGCCAGCATAAGTTCAACTTAACAATAAAAGAGGAACAGTAACGATTATAATTTTTAAAATAAAAAGTATTTAATAAATGTAATTTGTTAATTTTTATCAATAAATTCAAGAAAAACTCATATTTTAATAAAAAAAAAATAGAAAATAATTATTAAATTTCAATTTTTATTTAAAAATAATGGAACACCTCTTATTTCCATTTTATTAAATAAAATGCCTGAATGCCAGCTTAAATAGACCCTTGACTATTTAAATTTAGATTTTTAACATCAATATTAATTGTAAGTACTCTAACTTAAATCTATTTATTGATATTTAAAAATCTTATTTTAATTTTTAATTTAAACAAGTGGGCGCGGCTACAGTCGAGTTTGCTCGACTGGAGGATACCCTGTGCCAGTCTCCATAAAATAGAATATTGGTTGGGACCATCTCATATGCATATTCTGTCAGTTTGGTTCAGTTATCTCAAACAACAAAAAAGTTGATCATACTGAGACTTGATTTTTGACTGATCGTTCCTATGGCAGCTATATGATATAGTGATCCGATCCAAATTTAAAAACAAACTAGATCTGCGTCCGATATCCAGCAACCTACTTACCAAATTTGAAGTCTCTAGCTATTATAGTTTCTGAGATCGGCAAAAACTACATAAAATATAAATAAACCTTAAAAAGAATATTGAAATAATATAAATTTGTATTTAATAATGTTACTTTAATCTTTAAGTCGAATGTTCATTGTTGACAGTAAATAAGTAAATAATAAATTTAAATTTAAAAACCAAAAAGTGTATAATAAATTCATATTTCTCTAATAGTACAGGGTATAAGTTGATTGCCTATACTCGACTAAAAGAACTACTTTTAGTTCATTTTATTTCGTGTTCTCTATTCGCTGTAGCTGTTGCAGTGCTGTTTCTATTTTGCCCGGCACTTGCCGTCAGCACTTCTATTGGCGCCATCCTTTTGCGGGTTTGCCTCCTTTTTGCGGCCGCTCATTCATTCATTCATTCATTCGTTCGTTATGGCCGCGCGGCAACAAAGCGTGAATTACCGCCATTTTGTGCACTTTGATCGCCATGTTGCCGCGTTTTTTTTCTCATTGCTATCGTCCTCTCATCGCTTGCAGGGCTTTCAGCTTTCAGTAATTGCCCGGTGCCAAAGCTAGCGCCAGTTTCCGCAGTATCCTTGGAGCAACGAGTATCCTTTTGGCTGCAACTTGCTGCGAGCGTCTTATTGAAACTGATAATTGATTTATGTACTTATTTATGCTCATTTATAATTAATTAATACGCTTAGCAACGAGCGTCGCATAATGCAATTTAGTGCTGGTCCCCTTTTAAAATGCAAGCGCATAAATCAGCGACATTTTCCTCTCTCGCTCTCGCTCTCACTCTCAGTCTGTCTCTTTCTGTGATTTGAATTTAATGTGCAGCAAAGAGTAAAAAGAACTTATTTATTGACAATTCGCATAGCCACAGCATGGAAATGCAACGACCACTTCAATATGCATGCATTTTAAATATTAACTAAATATGCGGTCGGCCAAACAGCCATAAAATGGACAATAACGAATTCAGCCAGAGAACCAAACACAACCAACAACCAACAGCCGACCAGCAACAAGAGCGACAAGAGCTGCAGCAAAAATGTACGAGTACTCATCAAATTTTCATTATTCATAATTAACAAACCGCAGTCGCAATCGCAGCCAAAGCACCAAACAGAACGAGATTCAAAACGAAAATGAAACCAAAAAAAAAACAACAAAAATATAAATAAACGAAACAACTTGAAATGCGAATTGAGAAACGAAACAAAACAAAACCGCCGAAATGCAATTATTGCTATGCTCTGCGGATAGGGATGTGATTAAAATGCCAGCAGCCAGTGTGACCAAACTCAACAAATTTTCATCATTTTAAGCATATTTATAAACGTTTTCCGTTAGCACTTGTATTATTCACATATTTTGGAATTCAATTAAACTGCAATTAAAATGCATGCACAAATTATTTAGGTGTATTCATTATTCGCCGAAAATTATTCAAAAATTCCATGAATATAAATTAAAATATTAATTAACATTTTCAAATTATAAATTTCTCTAATAATAATTGGCTTAAGTTAAATTAAATATACTTAGATAAATCATACAAAAAATTTTTAAATTAAATGAAAGCTGAAATGAAAGACTTAAATGAAAGAAATGAATTGCGAAATTTCTTACATTTCTTTGACAATTTTTCTATAGATTAGACTATCAGGGATGCCACAGAAATCGCAAGCGAAATAGAATTCCGCAGAAAGCAATTCCGCACGGAAATTTACCTTAAAAGACCTATTTTTTCAATGCCTAATTTAAAGAAACCTGAAGTGGTTCCATATATTTTTTTTTAATACCTTACTTTGAATTCGGACTAAAAAATGTGGCATCGCTGACCCTGACTTCGAAAATCTAAATCGGACTAGGTGGCAGCATCGGACGCCAGCGGATTTATCGCTAGTTCGTTCCGCACAAAATTATTCTGCGATTTGACCTGTGGCACAGCGAAATGAAATTGAAGTGAAATTCAAGTGAAAGCGATTTCTGTAGCATCCCTGTTCATTTAATTTCTTTATTTCGATTCGTATACTGAAGAGTGACTTGACTTGGCAATATTATATAACCACATTTTAAGTACATAGCACAAAATATGTGATAACATGTTGTATATTTATAACCGTTACTTTAAAATTAAGTAAAAAATTTTATTGTATTCGTTGAAATGTATGTAACCGGGAGAGGAAAGCAGACAATTAAGGCTATCTATTATTCTAAGATATCCTCAACAAGATCGGCCCAACAGAACGCGAGTAATGCTTGATTTAAGTTTCGACCATTGTACGTGCCTAAAAGTATGCAATAAAAAAATAAATACGCAATATAGTCGGGAATTCGACTATATCCTTTCTCGATTGTATTCTTTCATTCCTTCTTTCATTTTTCCTATTTTTTTTATTTATTTAGACTTTTTTCCTTTTATTATCAAATATAAAATCTGTGAAAAATCTAAGCTTCCTTAAAATAATAATATACCCTTGTTTGAGCAGCTGATTAAGCGACAATGACTTCGATTAACCGCAGTTTTAGCCAACAGTTCGCGGGTTTTGTCCTTATCCGGCTGTTAATGCAGTTGCAAAATCCAAAAAGAAAAAAAAAAAAATCAGTTGCAGATACATTCTGCTGCGACATGCGGTCAGCTGAGCCGGACATGAACCAAAAGACAAACAGACCTAGGGACAGACTGTTATCAGAGGCCACCGTTATGGCCGCATTGTTCGATGTTGGCCAACAGCAGCTCATAAACTTCCATTACCAAGACACATGCAGAAATCCATTTGTTCGTTGCTACTTGCATATGTACATTTATTTGTGTGTATCACTCAGAGTGTGTGTGTAAGTGTGTGTGCGTGTGTATAGAGTACTCGTGTGTAGCATGTGGGCATTGTCATAACGCGAATGTAATGTTTGTTGTTTTTTGCCCTCGCCTGTATATGAAAATTAAAATTGTTGACAATTGTCACTTTTTTTTCCATTTTTCGCTGCATGTTGTTGTCATTGTGTTGTCAGCATTGTTACCGCGGTTGTTGCATGCAGCTGAGTTTGTTGTTACTCTTGTTGTTGTTACAGCTGTTGTTGTTGTTGTTGTTGCCAATGCCACACGCAACTAACCGCATTTTGATTGCTATGCATTCGCCCGAATCGTGCTCTGCGCCAAATTGAATGCATTTTCCGTGCGGTGGATTCGACAAAAAAAAAAAAAAAAAAAAACTGAATGTCGCCTGCATGGCATGTGTGGTGCTGTTTCTGTGGCTGCTGCTGCTGTGGGTGCCATTGGTGGTGCCACACGCATTCATTTCAGGCTCAGACTCGGGCTGCAACTCTGCCGGTTTTCTCGGTTTTGTTCACTTGCCTGTCTTTTCCTTGATTTGTTTCCTGCCGCCCCAAAAATATATTCTGCACATGTTTCATTCTGTCTAAAAATTAATTCTATTTGCGCTTAAGTCACTCTATGAGTGTGCACAGGTGAGAAGGTGTTCAGGTATTCAGGTGTGCTGTTATTTTGACAATCATTGTCGAGCAACTAAATGCAACGTGCATTCGCTTCAAAGTGCAAATTATAGGAAATTAGCAAAGACGACGCTTGAAATTAAAACATATTAACATGTTTAATATAATATGAAAGCTTTGATTGAATATGATTGACGGGGAAATACCCTGTACTGAGAAAGGAGCACCCATTGAACATTTATCTACACATATTCAAATAATTCACATTTATATATTGCCTCACCTGTCATCTGAATATTCTAAAATTAATGGAATATGGAGAAAAAAATTAATAAAATTATATTTTAAATTGCATTAAAATTGCGCTTTCTTCACTAAGGAAAACTGAACAAATAATCTCATTTTTGTCCGACATAATAAGTATAATAAAGTATTTATAATAAATAACTCACTTTTGAACTGAAACTTATTTTTTATTTTCTTTTATTCTTTCTGTCTATTTCATATATATTTTTATATTTGTATAATATATAAATTTGTACATTGCTCATAATAATTTACAGGGTATATTAAATAGAAATTCCCTGGCTTTTGTATGCAAACATACATCTGAATCATAGTGTGCCCGTGTGAGTTCCTACGTGATTTATGTCGTCTGGTCAACAGTAACCCCTTCCGCCCAGCCCCTCCCCGCTCCATCGCCAATCCCAGCCCCATGTCCGCTCATTATACATTTTTAGGCACTGGCAGTGGCCAATGAATGTTGCATTTTGCACACTCGTCGATGCCGTTCTGCACAAATATTTTGATAAAACAGGACGTGCCAGGGGCTGCATTGCGGTTGGACAATCAAAATATGTGCATGCACTTGGTTATTGCGGTAGCACTTGTTTTGGCCCCAAAAACATGCAATCGTTTATGTAATTCCCACTAAAATTATTTAGTGCCAAAATACAAAACACACAGAAACCAAGGCCAATCACTGTCCAATTCAATTGAGCTGCATACTAAGTTATTTGAAGCGTTAAGAAAACTGAATCAAGCGTAATTACATTCTTAACTTGTTACTTCAAGCATATTGGTAAAAACAGCTCGTGCTCGGAAATTGAAGGATAAACCAAAGCGCCGCTGGGCGTTGCCTGTTTTCTATGAGCAGCAAGCACAGCAGGAAAATAGTTTCTTTAACTGAATTGAAGATTAAAGTGATTGAAAATTGCACTTATATTTGAATAGTTTAGTTAAGTGTTGAAATCATTTAGATTAATTTAATACAAAATAGTTTGCTATCATACTTTTCAGTTCAATCCAAAATCTGGCATAGAAAATCTAAATGTGCTTGCAGTGTGTGAAAAGGAATGTATGTTTTCATGCTTGCGATTCCCACTGGGCTGACGAATGAAAGCTGTCGGTCGACGCGACGCGATGTTCAGGGAAGAGACGAACAAGATACGTCTAGGCTACCACAGAAAAAGAGAGATAGAGAAAGGGAGATAGTAAGAGAGTGATGGAGACAGGGGGGCTGTCTTAAGTTCATTAAGCCACAGAATATAACATAATTATTCACTTACAATTTGCGCAACGGCGCCTTGGTTTCAGCTTGTTTATGTGTGGCGTATACATAATTTTGTTTAGACAGCGTTACCTTTGAAAAGATTGACACAAGGACTAGTGTTGGAACACAGAAAGCAGAGTCTAGAGACTAGAGAGCAAAGAATTGAAGAGTATGCATCATTTTGGCTTTAAGGGCGTCGCATTTGGCAAAGTCAATAACAGTTTCAACAAAGTCAACAGACAGGCTGCTAATGCCATTAGAAGACCTCAATCCGCCCGGAAAAGGCGCACAGCATGAGCTGCAATAGAGATAGAAATAGAGTGGCAGAGTGAGAGAGAGAGAGAGAAAGTGAGCTGTAAAACAAAAAGGGAAAAATCTAGAGACGTTGGCTTGCTAAACCGCAGCTCATTGCTGTTGCAAAATATAAAACCAACATTGGCTCAGGACCCCAAAACGCAAGGCCCATAAATTCCAACATTTGCCAATAAGTTGAAAGGCTAAAGTTTTACATTGGTAACCGAAAAATATGCAAAGCAGTCATAATTTTACTTTGCAACGAAATATTTTTGTATAAAATTGTTAGCAAACAAACTTTTTTATGCTTCAACTAATTTCAATCAGCTAACAAAAATGTGCTGCGCCTCTATCCACAAAACCCGACAGAGCCCCCTGAACCCCGCTCAAAAAACACACGCAAAACTTTTGTCAATAATTCCGACGCCGTCGACGACGCCTTAAACCTAAACCTAAAAAGCCCCAACCTAAAACCCAAACCGATTGCTTTCGCAGCCAGAGTGTCAAGACAAAGGCACAAACACAAAGAGCACAAGCTAGAAATGATCCATGCACCTGCCGAGGCAGCTTCACCTTCCGCCTCCTTTCGCTCCTCCTTGAACTCCTTCTGCTCCGACTGAGTTTATTAAGTTGGGTGTCACCTTTTTGTTGTCGTCGTCGTTGTCGTTGTCGGCGTTGTGAACTTCTCAGCACATTGCAGCCCCTGGCCATTCTATGTTTGCAACTTTGTCTGATGCTTGTTTTTGTTGTCACTTCATCAGCACGTTGCCTGCCTCCGCTTGGGGCACAAATACTATACTCGGTAGATACTTCCAGTTAGATACAGATACTCGTTGAACAAGTATTCCTAATTCCAAGTTTCTGTCGCCTCTCACTTTGATATGCTTCTGACCAATTTGCATAATTGTCAATTGCCATCAATAAAATGTTTATCAAAAAGTTTTTATTCACCTCTCTCTCACCTCATTTATCTCTTGCTTTTCTTCGAAATTATTTGCCCATCATGTGTGCTTTTTCACTTAGGTAATTTCATCCCCAAGACACTGTATGTAAATGCCAAATCTTGGAAACTTCTGCGATGCTCTCTGCTAACTCATTAATTAACTTTGCCAGCCATTGTTTGGCGAATGCTATTTATTCTTGGCTTATCACTGAGCCCAAAGTGCCCGTTGTGCACAACAAAATTTGCCTGGCCCAGGCCCAAAAAGAAAACAATACAGAGCACTACGCGATAGGGGAGAGAGAGAAGAGAGAAGGGAGTGAGGGCAATGAGTCGAAATCGCAAAGTTTTAATGAGCAAACGCAGGTAAGTCTACCTTCTAATTAACATTTAACGAAAATTCATTTAACTTTGCACATGCTTTACAACATTAAGAGATAGTACTTTCATTAGATCAAAAGCTAATCTAATGCTATTATCGCATATACCAACAACCCATAGATCAATCCCTTATTTACCCATTACCTTCTACCTGAGAGCACTCATTAGAAATTTGTCGCAATTCGAAAGCGCCATCTGTGTGCGACTACGAGAAACTAGACACATCAAAAGGAGCTTAACTTTGATAGAAAGCTCGGTTATTTAAAGCTTTTATCCAAAGAAATGATTGTGATAAAATACCATATTATTAAAGCTTTTAAAGCAGTTCCCTTGAGGCTGCTGATTTACAAAAGTAGTGAGTATAATTCCATATTTATTAAAGCTCATTTATTCCCAGTTGCACAGCTCTTTAGCAGGGATGTCTTTTGAATAATAAAAGCTCGAGGGAATAAAGTCGAACAAAAAAATAAGGTATGCTGAACGTTGAGATAATAAAAATCTTTCTTTATATAAAATTATTTCAATTAAATTGCTTATATAAGCACTTCAGTAATCTACGACATATAGAATTTATCGATTGGAGCGCAAATCGTTAGATAAGGCCAGAAAGCTCTAGGTTGAATCTGTGAAAAGAGTGGCAACGTCACAAGTCAGAAGCATGTGCTCTGCAAGCAAGGCTGCAAAGCTATCATGTGCATGCCCAAACATGTGTTTGTGTCTCTGTCTCTGTCTGTGTCTGTGTATACATATGCGAGCAAGTTTGTGTGTGTGGGTGAGAGATTGTACTCGAATTGCTCTCTTGGCACGCATTTGACTTCACATCGAATTGAATTTCAGTGCGTTCGCGAACAGCCTTTCACAAAGTTGTGCCACAATCGGAAGCGGATGAGCAACTAAGCCACAAAGTGATTGTGAAGCTAAGCCAAAAGAGAGAGAGTGAGAAAGCAGAAACATAAAGGAAAACAGTGGCAAACCTAAAAAAATGTTAGCATACTTTTTGGAGTTTTTGCTGGTCAAGTGTTAATAATGCCGTTGGCAAATCGAATAATTATTTAATGAATTTACAAATTCAACAAAAACCATGCAAAAATGTGACCCAATTCTAAGCGCGATTGTTGGGCGGAAAAAATAACACAGAGAAACAACAACTCGTACACGTACTGAAATTGTAAATGCATTTGCAATCTAATGAATTCACTGTGTGACATGCGACACAAGCTATAAAATTATAATAATAATTATTGGCAATTATCATTTTACTGCTAAACGTCAAGTGCTCAAGTTGTGCAATTTGTAATATTCTAGTGAATTAAATCGGAGCATTGTATATACGTATGTACTATATATATTGATATATGTAGATATATATGTAATACTTCAGTCGAGCAGCAGCAGCAGCCCCAAAAAGTTTCCTTTTACTTGCTGCTCTTTTAACCAGCAGCACAGCTGATTTTGTCAACGACGCGACGCTCTGAGCAAAAGAGAGATAGAGAGAGAACAAGTGAGAAAGAGAGCAGCTCAGCCTTTAGCGAACATGTTGGCTTGTTTGGTTTGAGCCAGAGAGTTACCGCCATCGCCAGCAGCGCCGCCTGCACAACAACCATAACCATAACCATAGCCACCCTCAAACCGTATTGCCTGCTGGCTAACGTAACGAGTTTCGAGACACGCTCGCCAACAGCAACAACAACTAGAAGGAGAACAACGACAGAGTTCACGTCCACATCCACTTCCACGTAATATAGCCATAATCAAAGGTAGCCCAGGTCAACAGCTCGGGGGTGCACGCACGTGTGTGTCTGTGGTAAGTGCATAAATTGTATCATCTCGATGGTACTTGCTACTTTGCTACTTGCTACTTGCTACCTTTGCCACTTGCCAACTTTTACAGGCCAGCGAATGAGCGAATAATGAAATATTTATACGTTTCGGGTTGGCCACGTTCATCACTCTCTACAGTCGTAAAAGGGAAACAGATCTGTCAAAGTCTTTGACAAAGATACATCCGACAATATTTTTCACTTTTCACTTTAACTAAAATAAAAAATACATTTGTCTTTAAGTCTTTAAATATGCAAAGCGTTGATGGAAATTATTGCATTAGTTGCCTGAATAACTTTTGTTATGATTCGTTCAAATTAAAATGAAAATCATAATTGCTTATGCATATGGAATAACACCTGTTTTTTACCCAGAAATAATATTGTACTTAGGCACTCAAACAAATTGAGGGGATCTGTTTTCATGCTCAATACAAATGCGGAGGGGGTGATTGGGGAGTGATGGTGATGGTGATGGTAGTGAAAGTGCTGTGCCCATACGCATTCCCATATCAACACCTCTGCCAAACACATACGCAAACACATACACAATACTCATACACATATGTATTTATGTAAGTATGTCGTCACTTGTGTTGTTCTTGTATTATTCATTACTTCGCCAGCTGCAACCACACACTTTAAGCATCAACAGAAAGAACACTTCAAATGTGTTTTCAGTCATTTGTATTATAACATTTTCCGGTTGCATATTTATTTTTGTTTTAATTGAAAACATATGTATGTGCATACGTATTACGTATGTCTGTATGTCTGTGCATTCGTCTGTCGATATTCTTCTAAATATAATTACAATACATATATTCTTCGATCAGAGCATTTGGACTAGGTTTATAGACATCTATTAAATGTCCAAACTATTTCTTGTATATTTAAGTAAAATACTTTAATTAATTGCCAATCGCTTTAAAACTATTTAAAAAGTAATCAATTTAATTTATTAGTCTGTAAATTATATTGCCCATAGTTGTAGTTTAGTCCATTTATTTTTATATTATAGTATTTTAATTTACCAGAAAGTTTTCTTAAGTCGACTGCTTTTAGTTGACACTCCAATTAAGCTGGTTATTAATAAAGCAAAAATCATAAATAACACTAGTTTACAGCCAAAATGCAAAGTGAATCAAAGTATTTTTTTCTTATGGACATTGGCCCGCTAAACACGAAAATGGCATTTAAAATTTTTTTCATGGAAGCGTTTTCGAAATATTCGAGTTTTTTCGAATTTTCGAGGTTACTCCAACACTTTTAAGTATATTTCCATTTCTACAGATCCGATTTGACCGAACAAGGACTTAAATCAAAGGTAAGTTAATTCTCTTCAACTTTCTTGCATAAAGTATTAAGATCGGTTCAGCAGTTCAGGTGCTAGCCATTTTAATAGGTTCGAAAATGGGCGTTTTTTGCGATTTTTTGAGCTCGAAAGCTAACATATCGTCCTGGAAAAAATAGAAATCACAAAGATAAAATTTTTCTTAAAGATTTAACGTGAAGCTTAAACTGTTACAAAGAAAATAAAGTATTGCTCATTGAAATCCATCGATAGATGGCAAAGTAATGCAAAAGTGAGTAATCTTATTTTTAGCGGTTTCCGCATAAGGCACTTGCAATGTGCAAGGAAGTCGGCAGGTTAACAGAGCTGTTAACATAGCTGTTAACATAAATAAAGGAAAAACGTGACAATCTAAAAACATTTAAATATATATTACTTCGCCATCTGTCAATGGATTTTAATAAGCTATACTTTATTTTTTTTGGAACAGATTAAGCTTTACGTTAAATATTTCAGAAAAATTTTATCTTTGTGATTTCTATTTTTTCCAGGACGATATGTTAGCTTTCAAACTCAAAAAATCATAAAAAACGACAATTTTCGAACTTTTTAAAATCGCTAGCACCTGAACTGCTGAACCGATCTTAATACTGCATGAAAGAAAGTTGAAGAGAATTAACTTACCTTTAATATAAGTGCATGCTTGCAAAAATCGGATAATTAAAAATGGAAATATACTCAAAAGTGTTGGAGTAACCTCGAAAATTCGAAAAAACTCAAATATTTCGAAAACGCTTCCATAAAAAAAATTTTAAATGCCATTTTCGTGTTTAGCGGGCCAATGTCCATAAGAAAAAAATACTTTGATTCACTTTGCAAAAAAAAGTTTTAATTTTGTAAACTAGTGTAATTAGAGCGTGTTAAAGTGTAAGCCAATGCAAAATTAACGAGTTGGCTATGGAAAGTCAATAGGCAGATTCGGTTAACGCAATGTGTTTTTAGTGTTTCTTGTTTTTCCTGTTGCTATGGCAATCATATTTTGCATTCCAATTTGACACCTGCAACGATTTGTGACTTGCCAGAAGGCAATCATAAAGTAAATAAACTTTTAAAGATGTCAAGCAGGCAAACGAATTGTCTGCTTTATTTATGAGAGCATTAGATTGGAATGTAGTTTCCTATATAAATAAGCTACTCTCCATGCAATACCTAAATTGGCAACTAATGCCTTTATGATATTTATGTGGATGTTACTCAAATACATTCCTTCTACAAGAAGTGGCTGAAATCAAGAGCAATCCCTCGACTTACGTGTCAGCATCTGCTTAGATGAGTGGCTTATTCTCCAAGTACTGCAACAGCTTGTGTTTTTCTAATCTGCATTCTCATTGCTTTTCTTTGGTAGTAAATATATTCGTAGCACAAGAAATTGGAGTTGATTTTTGGCAAAATCTCTGTCATATATAATATATACTTTACGTTGAATCCTTCTCAAATTGCTTTTTAGAAAATATGAAGGTCTCAGACACCATGGCGACACCGATTGAGGAAAAACTCGATCAAAATTTGAAGGTGAGATGATTTGCATAGGATATCATTAATCATTATTTGGGAAAAAAAAAAACACTATATTCAACAGGTGCGTTCTGGCATGGTACATGTTAGCGATGGCAAAAGCAGACCAGAACCACTCCGACTTAACTTAACAATGGAATTGTTGACCTTGCAAAAGTTGGAAATTGTTACGCCAACAAGCTCACAGCACAATGGACCGCCGATGGAATCCAAGGTATGTTAATAGACTTGTTCTCGTTCATTAAGAATACTTAATGAAATGTTGAAAATACTTGTGATTATCTCAGGAGCGTATGGTGCAAATAACAAGACAAAAACAGGGCGGCCTTGGCCTCAGTATAAAGGGAGGTGCTGAGCACAAATTGCCCATATTAATATCGCGCATCTACAAGGATCAGGCGGCGGACATCACTGGTCAACTGTTTGTGGGCGATGCCATTATAAAGGTCAATGGCGAGTATATAACAGCTTGTCCCCACGACGATGCTGTCAACATTCTGCGCAATGCCGGCGATATTGTGGTGCTCACAGTTAAACATTACCGTGCCGCAACTCCCTTCCTGCAGAAGCAATGTGAGTTGACTAAGATTGTGCATGACAAATTCAATTTGAAATCAATCATGTTTGCAGTAACAAAAGATACACCTGACTCGGACAACGATGTGACCTGTGCCGAGCTGAAGGCCGACGAGGGCTACAAGTCGTCCGTAAATAGCGGCACCATAAGTCGCAGCTGCAGTCGGCCAATGTCAATTTGCTCGGAGCCCGAAAAGCGCTGGACCGACGTGGTGGCAGGTAAGAGCGTACAACAAGTGGCAACTGGCAATCCACTTTACTGAGCTATTTATATTCAACTCTGTAGTACCCCTAATGATGGCCTATGTCACGCGCTACATCTACGGAACGGACAAGCTACGTCCTAATGCATTCGAGGTGCGTGGCCTAAACGGTGTCACCACCGGCGTCATACACTGTGATGAACTGGCGATACTCAGTCAGTGGCTGAAACTAATAACCGACAATGTTGTGGGCCTTACACATCTGCAGGTCAGCTGAAACTATTTAATCCGATAGATATTTGAAATAATTAATATTAAAATATATTAATATTCTTGTCTCTTCCATTTCATTTTGCACAGATGAAGCTTTACAATCGCAATTTTGCTGTTGGCGAACGCATTGAGTACATGGGTTGGGTCAACGAGGGAGTTATCAACAACAATATATCGTGGCAAAGCTATAAGCCCCGATTTCTGCTGCTCAAAGGCACTGAAGTAATGCTATTCGAAACGCCTCCAGTAAGTAGAAACTTAAATATGTATTTTTTAACTAATTATTATTTAGTTCACTGTGTTGAAAGGAGTGTTACAAAATTTAAATAAATTTTAAAAGTTTATTTATATATAATTCTTATTGTACCAATGTATAGGAAAATTTATATTTATTTGATGCATGTTGGCTAGTTATTTATGTCAGAGAAGTAGCAAAATATCACTTCCAATGTTATATTTATTTATAAATTTTTAATTTTTTAATTTTTATTATTTTAGTTAAATTTAAATTTTATTTTAATTATTTTAAGATTACTTAATTTTTAATATAACTTAACTTTTAATTAAATTCTTACATTAATTTTGGTCAACTGTACTTAGTTGACATTAAATAAATAAATAAATTTATGTCCTTACTCAACAAAAATAAACAATTTACATAAAAAGACTTCTTAGAATTTAGTTTACTTTTCATAGCAAAAAAAATAATTAAATAATCTTTTTATTACAATTATATTTGTTCCTAATCAAAGAAGAAATGCATATTATATAATAAGACTTCTTAGAATTTACTTAATTACAATTGTTTCATTTACCTGAGTATATTTTAATGAAGTAGCTGGCTTTATTATGCATCTAATTGGATATGGGAGCATTTTCAGTCAGCTTTGTCATGACGCTCCCTGTGTTCATTTGCCCCAAACTTGTTCAAAGCAACTGAAGCTCCGTGCTGTGCTAATTTTATGTGTCAAGATACAACCCTTTGCACACCCAGCCTACACTCACACTCACACACATACACACTCGCACACACACGGATTATGCACAACCATAGAGACATTTGTACGAAAAATTGTACTTTTGCTCTAATGAGCAGGCTTTGCATGGTAAATGCAACCTGCATGAAATGTTGGCCCACGGCTTACAGGATGATGATTCCGCACAGTTGAGCTCCACTTGCCTCCCAATCTCTCCCTCAATTGCACTCAGATTTGAGCACTTAGTGGATGCTTTAAAATAATATTATCAGATTTAACTAGAGTGTCAGTTGTCATTTGTCAGTTAACAGTTATCAGTTGATAGTTGTGGTTTGTGGCTCAATAAAGTGTGATTTTCTCCTTCTCTCGTTGCAGCTGAATGTGGCGGGTATTACCAAAGCTCTGGTGGTGTATAAGGTTTATCAAACCATGTTTCGCATTGTGAAGGAATCGGAGACTGTGGATAGCCGACAGCATTGCTTTTTGTTGCAGAGTTCTGGACACGAGCCACGTTATTTGAGCGTGGAAACCCGGCAAGAGCTGCTGCGCATTGAGAACAGTTGGAATGCGGCAATTGTGACCAGTGTTATCAAATTGGGCGTAAGTACACACACACACATACACACACACATATGTTCATGTCAAGCTGGCTCATGACCTCCATACAGTAAATCCGCACTTGGTATATACTTATATAGTACTTATACCTGTGCCCTTACCTGTTTATAATCTTGCATGTTGGTTTGTAATTAGCCGACCAGACAGGGTCGCTATGCAAACTCCGATTATCGTGATTGCCAATTTATAAACAAACCCCCAAAGCTGCCTTGAACCAAAGGTCATGGCTGCTGACCTCAAGGGAAATCGATATAGGCAAGTAAAAGACAAAAATAAAAAAATCAACTGGCAGTGGAAGATGTGTCAAATATGCAACAGGCTTTTTACTTACACTGTTATTATCTCACATCAAACTATAACTTCAATCAGCTAGTAAAATTAAAGTTCGCATTCCAGTATTTACCACATTTTCAAAGCATGTCCATTAAAGGTTCAAAGACAAAGTTTTATTAGACTGCAGAAGCAAAAAAGGACATAAGCGTAGTGGTAATTTATTTAATAATGCAAGTGTCCCATCCACACACACACATGTTCACAGTTTTTGTGAGCTGTGAAAAAGTCAGCGTCAAAGCCAATGACCGACATAAGCGACAAGCAACAAAAGGAAAGCTATTTTGGCCTGGCCAGAATCGATACGAATTTCGTGTGCAATTTCAAGCACTTGGACGAGCAGACACCAAGAGATTATTGAACCTTTATTTTAGCTGTTATTTTTAGTCTATTACAGACATGTAGATATTCGAACTGTTGATGTTGGAAGTGTGTCAGCTTGAAAAAACAACATCATGCCCTCTGTCCTCTGTCCTACGTAATGCATTAAAAGTCGATTTCAATCAAATAAAGTGTGCAGCTATAAATAAATACAGTACTCGTGCACTTAATAACTATCTATCACATATATTTACATACCATATTTATCTATTCCTTTCTATATATATCTATAAATAGCGCAAGACCTTTGCCGTTTCGCATCATGGCAAAAGTGGCGGGTTGACACTTGACTGGCAGGCCGGCTTCTCACTGACAGAGGGAGCCGATTCCACGGTGGTCTGGCAGTACAAGTTCTCCCAGCTGCGGGGATCCAGCGACGATGGCAAATCAAAGTTGAAGCTACATTTTCAGGACAACGAGACGCGGGCAATTGAGACAAAGGCAAGTGGCAAAGTTGATCAATTTGTAATTTGAATTGGTTTTGCACCATTAAAAGTATTTTCAGCTAAAGAATATATATTTATATTTTTACATTTAACTTCATTTAGGAATTAGAGTGCCAGGTCCTGCAGAGTTTGCTATTTTGTATGCATGCCTTTCTCACCGCCAAAGTTGCTTCGGTGGATCCGGCATTCTTAAGTTCAATACAACAGACCTAAGCTTTAACGCCGACTATGGATAATTTGAGAATCAAAAATTATATAGGCTAAATAACTATAAATGTGTATTTCAAAAATACAAATATTTCTATACTTAAGACACAAGTTTGCCAGTAAGTCAGTTATAGAAAACATGTTTATTATGCGAATGTTTGTAAGAAATTGCAGTAACAATTAGTTGTATTTGAGTTAAATTTGATAAAAAAAATTATTGAAAAAACAAATATATATAAAACGTAGAACGATTGATATACTTAAAGTGAAATCTCTTGGTGCAACACAGTAAACTTAAGCGTGCTCTAGGCTTCTTTCCTATAACAAATATTTAGTTTAAAGTTGTCGAAATAATTGTAAACAATTGAGTATATCTTATATAGTATATATATATATATTGAACAATTAACAATTAGTAATTATAGTATTGTAATAATCATAATTATTATTATCAAATTTGGGCTTTACGCAATTACTAATCACTAACGAAAGTTGCAACAACAACAAATGATTCAACTGATTAATCGAATTGAGTGAAAACTCGAGCTATTTTTGGTCAACTAAAACATTATAAATGAATGGAAACCATGTGCATTATAGTGAAAATATAATTTTCAATTTTAATGAAAATGAAAATGCAAATGAAAATGCTATTGTTATTACTAATAACTAGATATTTATTCTATAAACATTGCGCTTTTTAAATATAATTCGATCAAATTAAAACATTTATTTATTCATTCAATTTTTGGTTTGTCATTTGAAGCGCATTAAAAATCAAAGTTCAAATTAAATTACACATTCTCATTTTAGCTAATCTACATACATTTAAAGTGAAATTTGATCATTAAATATACTCAGAAAAGCCACCGAAATTCACATTCGCATTTCGCATTCATATTTTATTAGATTTTACACCCGAAATCCTCAAACTATTTAATTTAAGCGATTCCATTGTAAATATGCTAAAACATGACCCACAAATATGTCATGCGTCAATTGAAATGTGTCTTTCATACACACTAACACACACACACACACACACACACAACCACACAACACAATACAACACAACAATTTGTTGTTGAGACATTCTCAATGGAACAAATGGTTGATTTATTGTACTTAACATATTAAACGAATATTTAACTCAGCACAAAATGTACTACGACAGCCATTAATGCTTAACATTAACATTAACATTATGAACTAGTACATATGAACTAGTACTAGTTATCGTACTTGTACTTGTAACTACAGGTACTTCCATGCCAGCAGCAACTGTCAACGCAACTCATCAACGCAATCATATCAAATATATCAATTATACATACATAATCGTATATGTTTATGAGCCATTACAAAGCTAAATGTGACAGAATATAAATAAATTAAACAGAAGCTAATCGTATACACTACAACATACATACACTAACGTATTCACTTTGGCTTGCCAAAGATTTGATACCAATGCAATTATATTATTTAATTATTTGTCAATTTCATTATTTGTGAATTAAATCATTTGTATACTTTTGCAGTGGTATGCTAGAAAATACGTACAAACACACCTTCGAGTTAGTCCCAGAAGTAATCGATTTTACAAATCATTTTATTGCCTTTTATTTCTTATCTCACGTTCCAAACGAACTTCTGTGACTGGACTCGTCTGATTGATTTCTTACAAATATATACACATACATTCATAAGTACAGGCAATATTAAATATTTATGTAGACTGCAAATTTACAACTGCAAAAAAACCAGCGATAATATCATGCAAAAAGAAGCTAATAAAGCACCACATAGCAAAAATGTATAAATACTAACGGAAGATTAAATATTATAACAAACTACATATTTACAAAAATAGTTGAACAGATTACACTACTGTATACCAAACAAACAAATAAAACCAAAGAATATATATCTATATATGTATATTTAAAAATATAAATATCTAATAGAGCACATGAAATTTTCAGACATTTTGAAAGATTTTTCAGGAGCTGATTCACAGAATTCGCAGTCTCTATTTAGAACTAACGTTCTTAAAAGTATTTCGAATTGTTCAGCGCATTTTAAAGTTTCAGATATTTTGCATCGTCTCTGAAAAAACTTAAAATTAACCTGTTGACTTTTTGTATTTAACCTAATATTCAAGGCACCTAAACAGACCAAAATACGTAAATTGCACCAAAAATATTACATACTAATACCGATTCAAAAACGATATATAAAAATAAAAAAGCAGACGCAAAAGTGAATAAATATCTAATAACCTTGCAGATTGTATCTACAGCTAAAAATTTTTATTTCTTGTACCGAATTGATTTTTATCTAATTTATTCACAACAATTAAAATATTAAAAAACAAATTTATTCACAAACTGAAAACTTTTTCAGACCAAGAATGGTTTAAATATATATGAATGTTTAAAGTTCGGAAGCCCGATTCCTCCTGAAGGCCATCTGCAAGGGCATAAATGCCTAAACCTTACCCATACCAAAGTAAAACTGTGCATACCATATAACTTAGTATATAGAATATACATAACATATATTGTACTGTGTGTGTATACCATTAAAAAAGAACATCAGAGTTAGGATCAAACTTAATGCTGTTACTTCTCATCGATATGGCAATGGATATTGCTCGAATTCAAATAAATGGACATCTCATTAAGCTCTGGGCTATATAGCCATCTAAGTATCATTAGCTGTGTATAGCACATAACAATAATACAAGCGTCAGATACATCTGATTTACATGCATCTACATTCGATAAGCTTTAAAGATGTACACTCATATAGCATATACTCTCCTATGTTACATAAAAATCACACCATCCATTACATTAGTTTATACGAGTACTTACAATGATTTGCATTTTTATAATAATCCAATTATATAGTAAAACACTTATGAATGTATTCGTTTCAATAATTGCATGTTAATCATGCGGTAACTTTAAACGAAAATCGGTATCAAATAACATTAATAAAATAATGTCCCCAAATATATAAAACTTTAATTCTTTCTAATTGTGGGATTACAGTTGAACTTCCATAACTCGAATTTCTCTCTAACTCGAGTTAAATGAGTGGCAGTAAAATTAATAAACATAAGAAAAAGAACTCTACAAGTCGAATATCTCCATAGCTCCAACCTTTTCTGTGGATAATGGTGATTCGAGTTAGGAAAGTTCGATTGTATTTGGTGCTGTGTATTCCATTGCATTTATATTGACTTACTTATTATTATAGCTGTTATACCCGTTGAAATAATTAATTAAATTAATTAACGTTAACTACTATTATTGGCTATCATCCAAGTTATTCGCAACAATATCGAACAAATAGAAAGGTGGTAATGGTTGTTTTAAGTTCATAAGCAATGCGAGTGCCTAAAAGTATGTAATGAAAATATTTTATAGATGTATATTTAAATAAGTAACTGGCATCCTAAAGTCGGGATCTCGTCTATAGCCTTTGCCGCTTGTTAGACCCCGGCCTTTAAAAAAGTAAAGGGGTCTATTAACTTTGTCTCAAAAAAAAATTTGCGTAACAGGCAGAAGGAGGCGTGGCAGACCCCATAAAGTATGTATATTCTTAATCAGCATCAACAGCCGAGTCGATATAGACATGTCCGTCTGTCCGTCTGTCTGTCTGTCTGTCTGTCTGTCCGTCTGTAAGAGCGCCAAGATCTCAGAGACTATAAGAGCTAGAGACTCCAAACTTGGTATGTAGGTTCGTCTATATTGCAAGCAGATCGAGTTTGTTATAGATTTTGGATCGGACCACTATATCATATAGCTCCCATAGGAACAATCAGTTAAAAATCAAGTCTTAGTATGGAAAACTTTTTTGCTGTTTGAGATATTTCAACCAAACTAACAGAATATGCATGTATAATGGTCCCATAAATCCTGACCAAATTTGGTTGGAATCGGACCACTATATCATATAGCTGCCATAGGAAGGATAAGTAGAAAATCAAGTCTTAGTATGAAAAACCTTTCTGTTGTTTGAGATATCTCAACCAAACTGACAGTATACACAGAAAAAAAAATGCCATTCTAAAATCAAGTTTAAAATTCTTGATTCAAGCCTGCATTTTTAAGTATGTTTTCAGGATTACACTGAAAAATCAAGCCTGTATCGGGATTGAAATGGGAAAATAAGCCCAAATTACTTAATTCTCTCTCGGCCTCTCTCATTTCAACTGGTCCGATGGCTCAGTGGTTAGAGTCGCTGACATGTTTGAAAAAAACCTGGCTTCGATTCCCCCCAGTCAATTGCAGTCACAAACATTCCCTTCCTTACAAAAAAAATGTTTAAAAAAAAACAATGAATAAAAAATGTTAAAAAAAAAATAATTGAAAAAAGAAAATTTCAAAAAAAAATTAAAAAATAAAAAAGAATAAAGAAAAAATTTGAATAAAAAAAAACGACCAGAATAAAAAAAAAGTTAAAAAAAATTTTTTTTTTTGCTTTGCTTTAAGAATTTTTAGGATTGAATTCGGGATTGAAAAAATCAAGTATTTCATACTTGGTTTAAGTAAATCCGAGATTACCCCACTTTTGACATCGTTTCGGATTGAATCCGGGCTAAATATCCCGGATTTTTTTTCTGTGTATGCATATGGGATGATCATATACATCCTGACCATATTTCATTGGAATCGGACCACTATATCATATAGCTACCATAGGAACGATCAGTCAAAAATCAAGTCTTAGTATGAAAAACTTTTTTTCCATAGTAAGTACTGGGTCTCCGACAGTCGAGTATGCTCGACTGTAGCACCGTCCACTAGTTTTTTATGATATCCCCTAAAATTATCGTATAACACATGCAATTATTTAATTTTGACCCATCTAACTTCAAACCCCAGTTAAAAGCACATTTTTGTTGTAATACCAACTAAAAATATCGAAGTGATTTATTTAGACATAAAACCAATGTAGTGAAAAATGTTTAAATATGATACTGGCTCATCACATTGCACTTTCACATGGCTGCGTGAAAATGCATTAAAATTCACCTTATAAACAATATATAGTAATGTTTTATAATGACAATAATAATAATAACATTGAAGCAAAGTTGATGGCTGGCAACTTTGCTTTTTCACATACTTAACGATAACACTTAAAATTAGAATACATGTGAATTTATGAAGCAACAATTGATTATTTAATGAATTTAGATAAATTAATTTTTTGAAACTTGGCAGAGTCTTTTTATGGCTGTGTGAAAAAGACTTTGCCCGTGTCGAATCTACTTCTATGGCAGGGTTAGTAACAACATTAGCTCAATTTGAATTTGGATTAATCGAAGCATTTGACTGCATCGCCTTATATACATAACACGTTCCGGTTAAAGCTTCTGCTTCTGATTCTGCTGACACCATATAATAAAGCTATATATATATATTGTATGTATGTACATATACAAACTCAGCCAGACCTTCAATCAAGGATCTCGAGAGCTACCTTAAATTCCCTGTTGCATATGCCCATCAATTAACATACATACATGTGTTCAAAGTTGACTTTGAACCAATTTGAAAATCTTGCTTAAATATTTCTGTATTATCTACACAGCGTTTTAATCATACGTACTCATATACATGTTTACGTATATATAATATGTACTTGTTTATGTATATTTGGAGTGTATATATGTATGTATATGTTTATGAAACTACTGGCTAGTCTTAACTGTAGACTTATGGTTTTGAGCTACAACATTTTTGTTTTGTGTTTTTTTTTTATATTTTGGCATCGAAACCTAAGTAAGTACGTTGTATGCGAAATTTGCATTAGTTTCCTAGAGCCGAATGCCTAAGAGCTTAGCTAAAACTGATAAAACTGATAAACTGATAACAAGTCTGATAAATGTCAAACCCTCACTCAAGTTGAAGTTGTTGGTAAATTTACAAATCTATTTATACGTAATAGATCTGAAAGCGTGCCATCGGTCGAACTCAAACATCGGCTGCCTCATCCGCCTCGGCATCGGCCAAACGCACCAGGGTAACGGTCACCTCGGTGGCAACTCCGTTAACCGCCAACTGTTGATCCCGCCACGGGGTCGTCAAAATGCGTAGACGCTGCCTGAAGCTGCCGGGAGTGACAATCAGCTTGTAAATGGCCACCGCCGGTATCATAATGACCGAGGAGCCAGCTATGCACCAGCCCAGGGCATTCGCCCAGTCGGGATACACGTAGTCCGCATAGGTTAGCGGCTCATAGCCGAGCAGTCCGTAGACCGTGATGAAGAGCAGGAAAATGGGCGCAACGAAGCGCCAACACACCTGCCAATAGAGACCCGGCGGGAAACCAATCATGTCCCTTATATCGTCACTGAAACGCTTCGTTCCATAGATCCAGGAGACGGCAATTGCCTCAAAGAATACCGCTATCAGGATGGAGTAGCCGGCGGCGTAGCGATCCAGCAGATGAAAGAAATAGAAGCCGCCTTGGGTGCAGCTGGCGAGGCCAACAACAAAGTACAAGGAGAACAGGGCGGCCACAAAGAGTTCCCGGTTTTTCCGAATCTTCGGAAACTCATCGCTCAAGGCCGTGATAATGGCCTCCGAGCCACCAAACTATTCAAGGAACAAACAAGTTTATAAGAGTGTTATCTTCTTATGTTGTTCAATTCAATTTAAGAGTTGAATCCTTACCGAGCTGTCCAGTCCAAGTGTGAGCAGCATCATGAAGAAGATTAATGCCCAGAAAATACTGCCAGGCATCGTTGCAATTGCCGCTGGATAGACAACAAAGACCAGACCAGGTCCCTCGGTGGCCACATCCTCAATCCGGACACCCGATGTGTGTGCCATGTAACCCAGGACGGAGAATATCACAAAGCCGGCCACAAAACTCGTTGCCGAGTTGATGAAACTGGTGAGCATCGCATCTCTGGAATAGTCTCAATATGTAAATATGTAAACATTCCAAAATATATATCATGATCCGACTCACTTATAGACATTATTGTGATATTTGTTATACGAGGCGTAGGCAAGGAGCACACCGAATCCTGGGCCCAGGGAGAAGAACACCTGTGTGGCAGCATCGACCCACACTTCGGCCTTGTAAATGGCATCGAAGTTCGGGCTCAAATAATACTGTATTCCCATGGCAGAGCCCGGCAAGGTAATTCCACGTATCAGCAGAATCAACAGGACCGCATAGGGAAAGAGGGCGGTGAACCAAACCACTTTACCGGAGGTGCTAATGCCCTTCCACAACGAGAAGTAGCAAATCAGATAGACAATGAGCAGACACAGCGCCAGGTCCCAGCGAATGTGACCCAGATCATCCAGACCCGTGCTCTGGTTCAGCTCGAGTATATAACGACTGTGAATAGCATACATTAAATCAGAATTAGGAATCGAGTTTTAAATCGAAATGTTGAAATTGTGTTAACAAAAGTCGATTTGTCTTTATATGGTCAAAAAAATTATCGAGTTAAAATACTTCAAATCGCATCCACGAAAATCGATTAGTCGACTATTCGATGTATTTTTAATTACTGAATTAAAATTTAAATATCTTGTTGTGCTAAATCGACTCTTGAATACAAATATTGAAATTGTCAAGAAAAATTATCGACTTATCCTTATAATGTCAAAAAAATTATCGAGGTAAAGTACTTGAAAGTCGAATCTGATGTCGATTTTTCAAAGTACTTTTGAAATCACTAAAATAAATCTAAGAACTGATTGTAAGAGGATGCTATAAGGTAGTGATGTAAATCCAAATTATGAATCGAGTTTTAAAATCGTCAAAATAAAAATCGATTTGTCTTTATATCGTCAAAAAAAATGATCGAGTTGAAATAATTGAAAATCGCATTCACGAAAATGGAGTAGTCGATTTTTAAATGTATTTTCACATTTCCAGAATACATATATGATTGATTGACTCACTTGAAGTACTCCGAGGCAGCTGATTGAAATCTCTCGACGGGCACAACAGGCGCAATGCTGGCAAATGTAACATTCGCATACGACTCGTTGGCCAGAAAGAGACTCTGATTGCTAAACGCATAGAAATCACTCAGATTGCCCACCACAGCACGCGAGTTCTGGCCCTCAAACTAAATTGAAAGTGCATTAAAAAATCAAATCGAGTTTTCAGTTAACTTTTGGATACTTGCCGGCCTGCAGTTGGGCGTATTCCAGGGATTGTTGCACGACGTCCAGGGCAACACACTGGTGAAGGAGGCAAAAAAGAAGCGCAGCGACCACGCAATGATCACATTGTAATAAAAGTCCACATAGAATGCTATCAGCACCACAGCATAGCCTATGCCTGAGAAAAATAATTTATTTTATTTACAGGGTATAACAATTTGTCCACTTACCCTTAAAGAGCGGCACCAAGCGACCCCAGCACGTGATGGCTCCCTTGCGATTGTGCTGTCCGAGGGCCAGTTCCATGTAGAATAGAGGAATACCGCCCACCACCAACATAATGCAGTAGGGCACAAGAAAGGCGCCTGAAAAGACAATTGGAAAATAAATTGTAATAGAAAATGCAACTTTGTCTTTTTATTAAATTATTTAGTTTTTAAAAATTGAATTCTGGGAAAAATAACTTAATTTTACGATATTAACAAAGTTTTAATGCAGACTGAATTTAAAGGTCAACTAATAATTTATTTGACATTCCGTTTAAAAATCGGTTAAATCAATATTTATGATATTTTGAGTTTTTGAAATACACAAGGGGAATCCATTTCATTAGAATCGCATTCTGGCGAAAATAAATTAGTTTGACGAAATTAATAATATTAGAATCCAGAATAAATTTAGATAAATTTCGATTGATATTCCGCTTGAAAGTCTGTTAAGAAAATATTTATGATATCTTAAATTTTTGAATACATCCTTTTCATAAGTATTCGCATTGTCAATGATATCATTCTGAATCAACATGATATTTCGCTTGAAAATCTCAATCGTTTTTTTTTTAATTTGAAATTATGATATTTAAATACTATAAAATATCAGGAAAATTTATATTTAGTAACTTTATAGCAGGGATTAAAACCGAAACGAATATCGGTTTCAGTTACGGTTTCGGTTATATTCGCATTTAGGTTTTCGGTTATCGGTTACGCAAAATCTTTGAATAAAGGTTTCGTAATGGTGAACCGGTTTTTGTATGTTTCGGTTTTGAAATACCGGTATGGTTTCGGTTCAAAAAAAAAATGGTTTGCAAAAATATAATTAGATTAATATAATATGTAAAAATAATCAAAAATGCATTACTTTCTTAATGTTCCATTCACACATTTCTTACACATATTCTTCAGTTTGATGTAGCTTAGTTAAATTTTAATATTTCATTTAACAAATTTTCATTACTTGCGCTTATTCAGTGCTATGAAAATTCGATCATGAACATCACAAATAATAATTCAAAATTAAACATAAAAAAATTTAAACAAAAAATCAAAATTAAAAATGGAAATTAATTTTTTTGGGTGTATGAAAAACCGAAATTAACCCTTATAAATGAAACGGTTACTAAACGGTTATATCGGTTTACAGAGTTTCAGTTTTAAGGTTTTAATCAAATAAAATTTTTTTTTTCGGTTACGGTTTCAGTTACGGTCTTAAATTTCAATCGGTTTTTACCGGTTAAAGGTTACGGTTTCTGTTAAGGTTTAAATCCCTGCTTTATAGGTTTCAAAAATCAAGAAAAATAGGAAATCAACCAATAAAATAAACTAAGCTTTGTTTCTGGCATAAGTTTCAAAAATTTGGAGTTTCAGCCTTGGTTCTACATCAATCTATATATCAATATCGTCCTTTTATTCTATACCCAACTGTTCCCCTGTTGTCTTAAGCATAAATTGCGAAAATCGCATGGGGAACAACATTACAAGCAATTTTCCTGCCTGAATGGAGCCAACTTTGACTGGGCAGTTATGATTAAAGCGCAATCAACGTCTCTAAAACATATTTTCAACACTCGATTATGAACAACAATGTGTGTATGTGTGTGTGTGTGTGTGTGTGTATGTGTGATTGACCCGTGTCAGTGTCTGTTTTTGTCGCTCTATGGCGGGCACACACACAGACACACACACAGACACACACACAGATACACACAAAATCAAATTGTTTCACAAGTGCCACTCTAAGGACATTTTAAAAACATTAACAGCATCGAGGCTGGGATACAGAGACATAGAGAGACAAGCATGGACCTTACCTCGCCTGTCTCATGCACTCGCCCTCTCTCTCTCTCTCTCTCTTCCTCTCTACCTCTTTGCATCCCTTTGCCCCGCCCTAACCTGGCAATTGCCAAAGTGCCATCGATACTTTGTTGAGTGACAGCGGGGCGTTTTATGATTTGATTATGTCTATTAGCAGGCAAAGTGGGCGAACAAAGTCGTCGACGGCTAGGACGACACTACATTGACAACAGCCATTATGCTCATACACACATAGACACACACTTACACACACATATAGCTAAACAAAAAAGAATAAAAAAGGCGCTTGAACAGAGCACTGTCAATTATGTAGAAAATGTAAAACAAAACCTTAACTAATGTCATGCCAGATAAGGATCTCAAAATCAAATGCAGCACTGCTCTTGAAGCCGCAATTTCCGCTGCTTTGCTAGCATTTCCGCTTTTCTATTTCCACATTTATTTTAAGTTTAAAAGTAAGTAAGCAACGTAAGAAAGTAAATGCCCTTAAGTTATCAGTTATTAAAAAAATGATCAATAATATCAATTACTATAAACTTAAAAAAACCAAACTAACTATGCACCTAAACAATCTTTTTTAAAAATATTTGAAAAGCAAGTAATACTAAAAATTGAATTTATGAAAATTATTAAATTAAAATCGAACTGTTAAAATTAAGTGTAAGTGATTTTAAAAAAATTTTATACCAATCATAGGATTAAATCTATTGTATTATGTTATGACTAGTGCAATAATTATAAGTTCCTTAAAACTTGTAGCCCTGGGGTGTTAAATAAAGAAATAAAATACAAATACAAGTAAATATCAAAATAAATAAAATTACTAAAATAGCTAAAAATAAAATAATAATATAAATGTTCAAGTATAATTTATTTTTATAAAATGGTAATTAATGAAATTCTTGTAGCGATAGAAGGCAGCAAAAAATAATTTAAATATTATTGTTTATATTTCATAGTTCACATCAGTGTAGAATTAGATGTGGATTATGACTTGCAATGTATACGGTTTGTAGCTGTGAATTTGGCAATGCAAACTAAAGAATCTAGAGTCGTTTATTATATATTTTTATTCAGTTTAATTCTATTTTTGATAAGAAAAAGATGATCCATATAAGAAATCAGTATAAAAACCGAGAATATAGTAATTACTATTGAAAACTTATTAAATATGCTATCAGAAACTCCTATACAATGAATTTAATTAAATTCTGTATTAAGAAAATTTAAACATAATGAAGTGCTATAGAAACTATATATTGCCATGATGTGCAATCTTTTCTATCTATCTATCTCTACCAACTAGTTGCATAACTTCTTAATAAGCCACCTTTAATCGACCAACTATCTTAAAGTTCTTATGACGGCAATTGTGAAATGGAGCAGCTAATGCTGAGATATTCTACCAGTTGCTTTAAGGCAGAAGAACGAAGGAAAATTAAATGGCCACTAAGCTGATGGCATTAAAAGCTAATAATCGCAACCTGTGGGTTTTGCCACAACGTTAACAGTTACTGTTAACTGTGCCCCATAACTTAAGCCTGGCAACGCGAGCGGGACAAAATGATGAAGATGAAAAAAAAAGTAAAATGAAAATAATATAATAAAATATAATAAAAATGAATACTAAGCTGTCACTGATTGAGTGCAATGGAGCGTATGAAATAACAATTTCTTTTTTAAGAGCTGAGAAAAAAAAGAAAAAAAGAAAGTATGTAAGTATGAAATAGTCATAAAACTATAAAGGAAAAAAGGCAACCAGTTGGCACACACACACACACACACACACTTACACGAATGAAAACTCATTTCAACGCCTAAGTGCCACCGTCAAAAAACGTGTGTGGCACATGAATTTGCCGCATTGTGGCAGCACATAAGAAATAGAAATATGTCTTGATTTTGATGTGCACGATACATACATACATACATTCGTACATACACGTATACATCGGTTGAGAACACAATAAAAGCCTAGAAAGCGTGTCC
Source organism: Drosophila limbata (assembly GCA_963924055.1). Classification (NCBI taxonomy): domain Eukaryota; kingdom Metazoa; phylum Arthropoda; class Insecta; order Diptera; family Drosophilidae; genus Drosophila; species Drosophila limbata. Next base: position 7,600,877 of record OZ001355.1, read on the forward strand.
TGCACACCCTTAAAGCGATGCTTAGTCACTCGCGCTGTCAGCTTGTGGCAACAGTTGAGTTGCCTGATAAAAGGGGGAGTAGTTGGGAGTGGGGGCGTGGCAAATGCGATTATGACTGCCAGATTTAGTTGTCATACAAAAGCACTTAACTTTGAAATTGTTTTGAATGATGGCGTTGCGAACTGAAGATCACAAGTCTAACCATATTGTATGTATGAATTTATGCATGTATTCGTGGCGGAGTCGCACGGACTCTGGACTCTGGGTAATTTCGTATAGGAAGTACGCACTTATATCCCCCCCCCTCACTCTTCTCGCTCTCCCCTTATTCAGTGCCCAGTTAATGGCAGGCACTTCGCACGCATTTTCGCAGCACTTGTCAAAGTGTTAACAAGGCCAAGTCACTTGTTGTGTGCGGCAACAACTCTCGAGTGAGTTCCTGGTGGCGCTCAATGATGTGTAAAGCCTTATAAATGATTTTTGTGCCATTGTTCATGCGACTGTGTCCCTAATTGGCCACCCACCCAACGGAGTCTAGGATAGAAATACTAAGTATCTCAGTAAGTTGACTTGAGATTAAGCGAGTTAGAAAATAAAGGTGGATTTTAATACCCGTCACTTAAAAAATAAGTAAAAGGGTATGTAACAGGGAGAAGGATGCATCTCCGACTCTATAAAGTACAGAAAAAGTTAAACCACAATGAAAAACGTAAAATTGATCAAAAACTCACATCTTGTGAAATTTTCTTCCAAAAATGTATTCAAGCTTTTTATTTAAGCAACATACGCTAGAAGAAATTCAATAGGATGAACATATAGATTCTACATTGGAATAAATTCACTTTTCCCATAATTTTGCCCATTTTCTAAAAAATTTACTTCCAAAATGGACCTTTTGTATTCTATCGATTACACTAAAAGTTTCAAGTTACACAAGTTTTACAAGTTGTTTTCAATATGTAGAATAAAATTTGATGAACAAATTCTTGGAACAATCTACTTGAAAATCTTGTCACGTTCGCGATTTCGTGCTACAAATCACTAATAAATCTTGTAAAATAAATAAATTGATAGTAACATATCTAAATTATTTCTAAAATAAAAAACTACATTATTTTATTATGATTTAAGAGTATTTTCTTCCAAATTACTCTGCACATTTCGCAGACTTTTGCATTTGTCAAGATGAAGTCAAACATGACTTCCATTTTTCGTCGCGTTCGCGATGCATTGTTTTCTATAAATAATTCGAAAACGACAAAGCTTCAAAGCTTTTCTTTTATAATAAAAATAGTGTTAATAAAATGCATTAAACACGTGAGAAAACAGTTTTGAAAATGTCAACTTTTGCCATTTTTTTTTTTTAATTTAAAGACGTGCAAATGTCGCGTTCTCGATTTTGAAAATACCCATATTTTTTAACTGCATCAACAGACGAGTCTAACGTTTTGTATTATTAAAAGCTATCGTCCTATTTAATCGCAACAAGATCGGTCAACAAGACCAGAAGTAATGGCTGATTTAAGTTTCAAGCGATGTAAGTGCCCAAAAGTATGCAATGAAATATATTTAATATTCTTTTAAATAAGTAACGGGTATCCTTTAGTCGGAAACTCAACTTTAGTCTTAACCGCTCGTTTATTTCTATAATACTCGTACTTACCACCGCCATTTTTGTAGCACAAATAGGGAAATCTCCAGACGTTTGCTAAATCGACGGCGAATCCAATAACCGATAATAAAAAATCCACCTTGCCGCTCCATGTTTCACGCTGATCGTCAATGCTATTGTTATCGTTGTCATGTGGCGTGGACGTCTTTGCTATTTGTCCGGTCGATGACATCGCCGTTGCGACGATGTCCGTGTCCTTGGCCAAAACGTCGTCGTCGTTTTAGTTGCCAACTCCGTCGCACGCCAATCCACACTGTAATGCAATGAATAACCAAAAAAAAAAACAAAAATATGATTCTATATCAAAAATTAATTGAAAATATCCCACACACATTTAATTCTGCATGTTTGTGGCATACGACAATTTTGAATGTGCTGCTTGAGTGTTTAAGCCGACACTTGATGCTCAATTGAGCTGGACACGTGTGTGTGTGTGAAAGTGAAATGTCCATAACACTTGAAATCTGTTTGGCCACGACATGTGCTCTAGCCCTTCGAGTGCTCGTTCGCATATTACGCATACGACGTGTGGCGGCCGCACACACAAACACTTGACAATTACAGCACAAACACCATAAAACCATAACTTTTCTTTCCATTGTTCTCAATCATGTAAAGCACAACAAATACAGAAATATATACATATGTTAATGCATATATATTTTTAAATTCCCCACAAACGATTCGCATAATTAATTGCTTCACTTAAATATGCGCATTGACTTAATTCAAGTCGAGAGCTCTGCTCAATTAAACGCAATCCAGACTGAAGATTCAATTAAATAATTTAAAATGGGTAAAGCTCAGTTGATCTCTAAACTGACGTCAAATTGGTTCATCTTACAGAAGGCTAGATTATTACCTTGCTCTATTCATAAAAGTTCTTTCTTGACATATAAAACATCTCAAATATTGCAGTTATCGACTGGTGAGTTCTTCATCAAAATAATGAACTTCGTTGATACACACAGCTTGTTGTCTCGATGGAAATTCTCATTGTTTCTTCACCGTTGGGATTAGATTCTTTTTACGTACAAGTAAAATTAACGATTTCTCTATTGTAGTTTTAATAAGTTAAACGAGATGCAAAGTTCATTGAAGATTATATTTCTTTAGTTTATTGGATAATGAATTATAAATTCTATTATAAATCCTAATGTCTTTATTTAATATTTCTTTTATTTGTCTGTAATCGGTCTACACCAGAACTTTTATTAAAATAAGCCAAGTCTATAAATTTCTGCGAACAAATTAATAGATCTTGTTATTTTATGAAAAATTCGACAATATCAGAATCCGACTATAAGATTCGAGTTAATTATATCAAGTGAATAATGAGCAAACGTCTACCTCATTTAAAATTTATATAAACTATTAAAATATATAGAAAAATTACAAAAGTGATCCAAAAAAAATTCGAATTAGGTAACCATTGAGAGAGATATTTTAAATTAATAATAATATTTTGGGTAAATAAAATTGCACTGCAATTTGTATATCAAATATTAGCATAGAAAAACTTTAAATATTTAAGCCACTTGTTACAATACATACCTGTTCTTTTTAAGGCTCAAATCGTTCACTTTTGCCAATCCATTTTAAATATTTCTCAAGCTCACGAATAAATTAAGCAAATAGTTTGATTTTAAAGCTCTATTACCGTTGCCCGTCCAATTCTTATCACTTATCACTTTAATTGGCAACTAAAATACTAGAACACATACTCTCACTGTCCGTAGAACATGGACTAACTAGCCTAATACTTAACTATTGGGCAGCACCAAAAAATGCCAGTTGTTGCGCTAACGGTAACATTCAAACGTATGCACGCGATTTGCCTATGACACTGGCTTTTATAGCCCGCGACAAGTGGTTGACTGCACCTGCACCCTCCCAACAGGCCCACACTCACACACACTCACCTACACATACACAGAGGAGGAACAACTCTAAACTCGGTATATGTGTGTCAAACGCAGCAACAGCAACTGAAGTTGAACGTCGCATGCGCCAAGGAAACGTCGTCGTCCAAACGGAAGTGACCAATTAGAGTTGCCTTTGTGCGTATGTACGCAAGTATATTCGTATGCACATACATAAACACACACACATATATACAAGAGCTTGTACTTATACGCATGCATACAGATATATGCCAGAGCAAGCTTCGCAGTGCTTTATGTTAAGCCAACGGATGCTGAGCTTTTTAACAGCGCACTGTTAAACTGCTCTGTTAAGCTTCTGCTCTGTGCCCAAAATGGCACAAATTTAATGAATAAATAGATTACTAAAATAAAAATATAATTTATTAATAAAGTCACATAAATTGAAATTAATTCATAAATCATGATTTAAAAACTATCAAGCTGCGAAAACATATGTTTATATATCTACGCGTGTCTCTCCAAATACAAATATTTTGCGTCTAAATATTGACTATACAAACATAAATACAGTATGTATGTATATTCTCTGTGTGTATCATTTTAATATACGATTATATGAAAGTTTTGCAAGATCATTGAATACATATGTATGAAAGAGCACTATTTATGCCATCGCTCTCAGTCTAGATTAATTTTACGCTCACAAAGCTCTCAAATATGTTTCGAAAAACTTTAAAATATTTCGAAAATGCTCGCACACGTCGAGTTGAAATGAAAACAGCGTAAACAAAATGTCTTTTTTTAAACATTTTCAATACAGTTTTCCTGGCCAGCGACACAAAACCGCGAGAGTCGCGAGTCGAGAGCAGTTGGCAACGGGTTTTCATCGAATGCGGCCACGAATTATGCAGAACTAAGAAAACGCATATTGAACAACAGTGCAACGCACCTTTAAAAGATTTGAGAAAAAAAGAGAAACAATCCATGTGATAGTGAAATTTATATGCAAAATACAGATGTAATTGCAGCTGCCACGAATTAACAGTGACAATAACTGCAAAGAAACAACAAACAATTAACGGAAAGTGCTGAGAATTCAAATGTCAGTGAAGTAGATTTTTGATTTTGTCGGTTTATGTTTTTATATAAGAGGCAAAGAGCATTATTTTTAATTTCGCTGTTGATAATATGCAAAAGTTTAGGCAAGAAACACACAAAAAAAAACAACAAAAAAAGAAAAGAATTGAAAAGAATTGAGGCGAATTTCACAAAAGCTAAAACCTAGGCAAAAACACAGTCAGAACTAAACAAAATACTATTTGCAAGCATTACAAGTGTTTATGTGTGTGTGTGTGAATGATTTGTGTGTGTGTGTGTGTGTGTGCAGACAGCTAGACTGTTCAATTAAATATTTGTTTGACAACAACAAGAAGAGCTAAACTAAATATATTTACATTGAACAACATTGAACTTAAGCCGATTGGCACTTAATGCAAAATAGCAATTGTATTTTTGGGATGCCAATAAAAAAAAAAAAACTGCAGATGCGTTTCAAAATAAAAGGCATATAAAATTGCAATAATTTATTTAGCGCATTTGCCGCCCATTTATCCAGGAAGTGAAACCAACAATGAAAATATATTTCTGCCTGCCAACACCAAAGCTGCAAAGATATTTATCTTATAATTTTTTTAACCTGCAACAAGCACGAAAAAAAGATACAAGATACAAGCACATGTAAATCAGGCCCACAAAGATACAAAGATACGTATGTGTTGTATATACATACATAGAAATATACATTTGTAAATATATACTGATTGTCTTTGTGCAGCCGCTATAAATATTTACAACGCGCTTGCTGCCGTTGTTGTTGTTGTTGTTGTTGTTGTTGTTGTTTTGTTAAAACGGGAAACAAAAATACACATTTAATCGCAATTCGCTTTTCTATTTTCTTTAGTGAGATAAAGCAATATCTGATGTGAATTAACTGAATTGAAACAAACACTCCTGAGAAACATTCGAAATATTATTCGCAAAATTATTCGCAACACATGTAAAAGCGCAAATTCTTCAACTGCAAATCGCCAACAGAAATAATGTCGAAGAAACCACGAGGGCATATACACAAAATTCGAGAATTCGAATTGGAGAAGGTAATTGAATGTTTACACTTTGTTTATATTCGTATTGTAAGTCAATAAAACAAGTCAAAAGGCATCAAAAATGGCATGTGTATCTCGGAATTGGTACAAATGATCGGATCGACCTCCCGCACAGATACAGATACAAATACAGATACAGCTGCAAATTCGTCATAATAAAAGTGAATTTTGCGAATTTCACATATTCACTTAACAAGATTCTTAAACATTGAAAAACATGCTTCTTGGAAACTGCTCACAATAACTTGATTTAATGACTGGAAGTATTTACATGTACATCTTGGAATTTAGAACACATGCATTTTCAATTCTCAAAATAATATACTGAACTGTCTATATTAAGCTCTTTTCAGAAGACAACATTTTTTTTTAATGAAATAGAATTTTTGACAATAAAACTTAAATAATATAATTAAAATGTTTTTCTGTAAGCCCTGTAAAAAGACCTTTCTAGACGTAATTTTAACATGACGATGATTCAAGGCATTTGAACAGGACGCTTCATATTCAGATCTTACCTGTTAAATAATGATTAGTAATCATAATCATTAGTAATTAAATTATTTTTGTTTAAAAGTCGATCTAATGATTAAATTACGATTATTTTCTATTTTGCAAAATAATTTCATGACTATTACAAAAAATCCATAATAATCTAAAATTAATACAATTATTAAAAAATAATCAGAAACAATAAAAAAAAATCTTTTTGAGTATTTGGATTATTTTTGCTTTTTTTCTGATTATTTTATATTTTCATGAATATTTCTGATTATTTATGACTATTTAGTTAAAATCATACCTGTTAAATAATGATTAGTAATCATAATCATTAGTAATTAGATTATTTTTGTTAAAAAAATCGATCTAGTGATTAAATTACGATTATTTTCTATTTTGCCCAATTATTAAATGATTACGATTACAAAAATCAGGAAAAAATCTAAAATTATTAAAATTATTCAAAAATAATCAGAAAAAATCAAAAATAATCATAAGTTAACCTTTTTGAGTATTTCGGACTATCTTTTATTTTTTCTGATTATAATAATATAATATAATTAGTAATGCTAGGAATCCAAATAAAGAAATAAATAAGTAAAGTATTTTAATGTTTTTCATAATTCTAATCGAAATTGAACAGATATGATTCAGACAAAGACGTATAGTAGTCCGATCTTAATCTTCTATCTTAAAGATCAAAAGGTTTTGTCATTCAGACATGGATTTGTGGACTCTACTCTTTCTGATCAAATGCAGACAATCTCAATGGGGCTGTTGCACAATGTATGACAAACATATGATACCCTTTCACAAAGAGTATTTGAAATTTTTTTTTAATATTCATTAGCATTATTTGTTTACACTCGTGTGTAACGTGTTATAATATTATGCTATTTCATTCAGCAAATATACAAAATACACCAAGACTTAAGTTCATTAAATTATTAATTGAAATACCATAGAATACTATAAAGATATATAAAAAAAAAGATTATTAACAAATATTATAAAGCAAACAATTTGGTGAATTAAATCCCAAAGTTATGCAAAGTTAACTTATTTTTAAAGATTTCTAGGGTATCTTAACTTCGGTCAGTTGCTTAGTTTAAGTTCATTCCGATTGGCAAGGGGCCAACATTCTCTTCGCTGAGCTAATAGTTAACGTACAGGAAAAAAAACTCATTTTATTGGGCTACAAACAGCGACTGGGCATTATATCAAAAATAGAGTAATATTAAATATGTCTGGCCGGGTGATCATATATATTGGGTAATTATCAAACTGTTCACAATATTTTGGGGGGCAGGAACCATCACTCAATTGGAAAATGCCTTAGAATTGGATTATTTTCTTGATCTAGATACAACTGGTGGATGAATTTGATATCATTCAAATAGTGGGTGAAGGATGGTTTGGAAAGATATTGCTGGTTGAACATCGCGGATCTCAAACTGAAATGGTACTGAAGGCGGTTCCTAAACCATATGTGACATTGCGTGATTTCTATCGCGAATTTCACTATGGTCTCCACTTGGGCGTGCATCGTCATATTGTAACCACATATGATGTGGCTTTTGAGACGGCTGGATTTTATGTTTTCACCCAGGAATATGCACCACTTGGTAAGTATTACATTTGTCTGCCTAATAAATCTTTTAAATTTAATCAGTGTCTATCAAACAGGTGATCTTACATCTAATGTCACGGAGACGGGTGTGGGGGAAGTCTACAGCAAACGAGTGGCCAAGCAATTGGCCTCCGCCATAGATTACATGCATTCAAAGTAAGTAGCTAGCTAACACTTGAAAAGTTAGGGCGCATTTACACTAGTTGACAAGCTGGTCAATTTCATGTCAGTGGGCTGAAAATATTGATGGCAACTTAGTACACTCTAGTGTAAACGGTGGTCAACTCAAAGCAAAAGATTAAATTGACAAGCTTGTCAACTAGTGTAAATGCACCCTTAAGAACATGCTCTAATGTAGTAACAAAATGTACCAAAAGAAATAAGTAAATTTGCATTTTTACTTGAGGTTTAAAATTTTGAATTTTCAAAAAATACAATATCTTGAGGCTAAAAATTAAAATGCATTTAAAGGTAAAACTATAATCATTTCGCTTCAAAATCTGTTCGGTTTTGGCCAAGTTTAAAGATGTGTGGTCACAAATCAAAATTTTTGTTAATTTTGGCAGGATTAAAAAAAAAGGAACCGTGTCAGTATCACGTTTAACCCATTTTCGGCAAAATTTTTAATTTTCAGACTGTTTTTTATGTTAACCAACGTATTCAAATCCAAATGGAAAATTAAGAAAATTATAAAATCCAGATAATGTTTACTCTGGTAGTCCCATATTTAAAAATTAAAAATTTATTTTAAATTTAGTTTTAAAAAATATTTAAGTTTAAAAAAATGTGGATTTTAATTTGATTTTAAACCTCATATTCGGTTTTTGGAGGGTTAAAATTAGCCTAGAAATGTGGATTTTAATGAAAAACTCACTACTTTTTGTATCGCTGCCGAAAATGGGTTAAAGTGATGTCTTATAATAATTGTGACATAAGAAGTTGATTGCAAGTTAAAACTTGTGATTTAAAATGTTGACCTTTTTTATAAAAGTCTCACTATGAAGAAAAATAATGAAACAAAATTTAAAAAAATTGGAATCCAAAATAAAACCATTATCAAAATGAAAATCTGTTCAGTGTTGGCAAAAGTATGAAATTATGATATTTAAAATCTTAAAAATATTTAGAAAATTTATATTCATTTTATAAGAGGTATCATAAATCAAGTAATGTAATCCGATTATTTTAGGCAAAGTTATGAAAGTTTAAAGTTTGTCTGATTTTAGACCTTGCAGCTTTACCAGTTAATTTTCAAGCTGTAAAGTAACCAACTGAATCCCATTTTTCCCATAGAGACATTGTGCATCGCGATATCAAACTAGATAATGTGCTCATATATCGTGCGGACTTTCAACGCATCAAACTTTGTGATTTCGGCGAGTCCTTCCAAACTGGTGCCGCAGTGGAACGGCGCAATGAATGGTTGCCCTACAGTCCGCCAGAAGTATTAGAAGTTAAGCCCGAAGGCACCTACAAGTAAGTTGCAGTATTTTCAGACATATACAAATGTACATAATCCTCTCTAAAGGGCCGATCCCAGTCACGATGTTTGGCAATTTGGAATCGTCATATTCGTTTGCCTGACAGGATGTTTGCCCTGGCAAAAGGCTTGCTCGGAGGATCCTCGTTATATGCGCTACATGGTCTGGCAAGGCAGTATAATGATGATGCCGCTGCGACGCACACCCAAACTGTTCAAGGTAATCTACAAATCAATAATAATTAATAAAACACATTTATTAATTATGATAAATTCCAGTTGTTGACATCGCGGGCGCAGCGAATGTTTAAGCGTTTTCTGGAGCCGCGTAGTGGCAACCGGCCAAAGAGCTTGGGAGACTTGACAAAGTTCATGGATGACCGCTGGCTGGCCAAGACGGCGGAGAAGGAGATGGCCGAATATGAGACAGACGAACTGTGTCCTTCAATGTATTCCTTTCACAGCAGCCCCGACGAGAAGAATCGCCTGCTGTACACATTGGCCGATTGCGGAATCGAAACAAACGTCGATCGTCAGCTGAAGAAGAATCGCATTAAAGACTGGATTGAGTCGTCTATCATAACAGAGGAGGATGAAGTAAGTTCCCTTTAATTGTGTCCAATTTCAAGTTCTATTCCTTTATCCGTTTGTTTATTGAAGGAAGAGAACGAGGAGACAAATTCGGTTTCGCCCACATCGTCAATTTCACGCGAACCGATGCCGGGTCACATCTCCTCGATTCGGCAGCCACAGCAGCTGGAGAAGCCCAAAGAGATTAAGAGCACGCTGAAAGATGCCACACAGAAGCACTTTGATCCGCGCACGGGCGCACTGCAGCAGGGTCCCAGCGAAATGGGAATGGCCATGCATTCATCCAAGTCCGTTAACCTGGCGTCATCATCGACGCTCAATAATGCAGACAGTTTGCTAACCCTGGGCTCGAGACAGGACATGTTGGCCAGCAATTTGACCATTTACAATTCAATGGAAATGGAGCTGAACCGCTTAGGTAAGGCTCAGCCACTACTACAAGTCGACGGCTTTTTAAACCAGTCACAGAGCAGCAACCTACTAACCTCTCTTGATGTGCCGCACGACGCCCGCTCCTCCACTCCTGCTAAGAACTCCATCGGCGTGGGCACAAGGGTCGCCACCAAGAGTATCCTGCAGCGCTCCAAGTCCGACTCGCTACAGGCGGCCATGTTCACCAGCATGCCGGCCATTGACAACGCCAACTCCTATAGCACCGCTTTTAACACCAATAACCAGAGCAACCTGCAACCTTTGCAGAACAGCAACGCGCCCAATGGCAGTGCCTTCTTCACAGGTGGTAATAACAATAATTTTGTGAACAGAACTAATCAAAGTAAAACGGTGACTTTTATGGGCTTAACTAATGCCTTTCAATCGCTTGCTCAACTCCCAGTGCTGTCTAATCCAGTCGCAACTTCTGTGCCACCTGCCGTCCAGTCGAATTATTTTAATCGCTCCCACAATGATTCTCAAGTCAAAGACAGCGCGTATGGATCTGCCGATGTGAACGACACAACGATGACCGCTAACCAGCATCCACATCATCCCCATAGCACTGCGCGACAAATGGTTTATAATGGAGGAGCACGTGAATCGAATATGAAGGATACGGCCTACGATAGAGTCGTGGTCACCAACAGTAACAGCGTGCGAAAGCGCAGATAGCTTGTGTGTAAAATCCAATACAACGATATATACAATTTGCAAGTTCCAATAAATATTAAACGTAACTTTGTTAAATTTGTTGTTGCGTTGTTTTCCTTTTAAGTTTGATGGAATTATTGAAAGGCTGCATTACGTTCTTAAAAAATTACGTTTCCTTTATTATGCGTAAAAATCCAAAAACAAGCCGCAATCCACAACACATGTAGGCGACGACTCTGCTGCTGCAGAAATTGCCGCTTACTTGAGGGGAATAAAACGCGAGCTGTGGGTGGCACCAATACCGGGCCTACCGTGCTTGACGGGTTTGTAGGTCAACGCGAATTCGCCCAAATAGTGTCCAATCATTTCTGGCTTAACTTCGACCTGTTGAAAGACAAGGCCACAATAACAATAGTTAGCACAGTAGTTAACAATTGGCAGAAAATGCATTCAATTGCTTACCTGGCCGAAGTCTTTGCCATTGTAAACGCCAATGATGGAGCCGGTCATCTCGGGCACAATGATCATGTTCCTCAGATGAGTCTTCACAATCTCTGGCTTCTCATTTGGTGGAGCCTCCTTCTTGGCCTTGCGGAGTTTCTTGATCAGGGCCATCGGCTTGCGCTTCAGACCGCGCGAGAAACGCCTGCGGGCACGGCTGTGCATCAGCTCAACCAGCTGGTTGCTGCGCGCGGTAAAGGGAATTAAAATAATGAGGTTAATTTGGGACGCCGCTTGGTTTCGAATATCAATTTACTTACTTGGGCATATCCAACAGCTGATCCAAGTCCACGCCACGGTAGGTGAACTTCTTGAAGGTACGCTTCTTCTTAAGAGTTTCATCAACTTGCTGTTTTCAAGTAAAAAAAAAAAAAGGGTATTGATTAGAACAATCTGTATGCACTATTTGTATACTATGTTGCACTTGAAACTCTAAAATAATATTTGCATGCATGCGCAGAATATTGGATATTGTAAATATGATAAACTTTGTCAGTTCTGCGCACAGATGCTTAATATTTTCTTAGATTTTTAAACAAAAATTACATCGGCCATCTTGACGTTTGCAGTCTACGGAACGGAAAGAAACAGAGACCGTAGCGTTGCCACCATTCACTAAAATCGGCGCTGCCACCTGGTCATTTATTTAAATAATTTTATGGACACACTGCTTAAAACTATCGGTGACTTGTTTTGGCCAACCACAGCTGCCATACGTTTCAAATCTTCTGTTATTAAATAGTTTCCAATTAGAATTGGGATTTTTAGTTCATTTGCTGAATAAGTTCAAAAATCAATTTTTCAGAGCAAATTGGTTTTTATTGTTTAAACTTAATATTATATGAAATTGGGACATTATTACATGAAAATATAATAATATTATATAAATATAAATATAATTTTAATTTTATTTCCTTAAAAAGGTTTAATTTTTTTTAAAGAGAAAAGTGATCAACTGCGAAATGAACGATATAGTTCATAATTGAACTTATCATTTGAACTTATTCAGAACTGAGCGACACAACTCTATTTCCAATTGTAACTGTTCTGAAAGTAAACGAAACAACAACAAAAATAACTGAGCGCAATCTAAACAATGCTGACGTTACCAAAAATATGTTTTAGAAAAGACTGCGTAAAATGTGAAAAGCAAACAAATGCAATATCCACCTAAAGTAGTATTAAATGTATTTTAAAATGGTATTCGCTTGCTCAATGTAAGCCCATCTATCAAATCAAACGCCAAACTGACTTTGATTTCAATTCAATTCCTTTTTTTGTGTTTGTGGCGCCTTTTGTACAGCGATAAGAGGTAAGTGACTTATTGCCCTTCTAACTACAACTGTCTGCAACTATCTCTCTTTGTGTAGTTTCAGTTTTTGCTGTCGTGTAACAATATTGACAAATTTGGCTTAGCTCATCATCCATCCATCAGGTGAAAGTGGGATTGCATCATGTTCTCATATTCGGGTCATGTCATGACGCTTGCGAACAGCATTATTGGCGTCGGCATTTTAGCAATGCCTTTCTGCTTCCAAAAGTGCGGCATCATACTCTCGATTGTATTGCTTGTGCTGAGCAATTGGATAACTCGCATATGTTGTCACTATCTCATCAAAACGTCGCTGCTGACACGTCGCAAGAGTTTCGAACTTCTCGGTCTCCATGCATTCGGTACATCCGGTAAATTACTAGCAGAACTTTGTATAATTGGTTACCTTATCGGCACATGTATCACATACTTTGTGGTCGTCGGCGACTTGGGCCCACAAATTGTTTCCAAGCTATTCACTTTGGATATCGCTGAGCACAATCATCTGCGTACAGTGGTCATGATAGCAATTACTATCTTATGTATTGTACCTCTGGGAATGCTACGTAATGTGGACAGTTTGTCGGCTGTGTGCACCGCTTCCATTGGATTCTACGTGTGCCTCATGCTGAAGATTGTGCTCGAGTCCGAGTCGCATATTGTGGCCAACGATTGGACCGAGAAGGTAATCTACTGGGAACCAGCTGGAGTTCTACAATGTTTGCCCATATTCAGCATGGCGTTATCCTGTCAAATGTAAGTAAACGTCTGATCTTTGTACATACATACTTAACTAACATACCACTCGAAATTGCAGGCAACTCTTTGAAGTCTTTGGCAGCATCAATAACCAGAGTCTGGAGAAACTCAATGCCATTGTTCGCAATGCCACCTGGATTTGTACACTAGTTTATATAGCCGTTGGTTTCTTCGGCTATGTGGCTTTCTGCCAGCACAGCTTTTCAGGCAATATCTTGGTTAACTTGTCGCCCTCATTTGGCAGTGACATCATTAAAATTGGATTTGTGCTTTCGATTGCATTCAGCTTTCCCCTGGTCATCTTTCCGTGCCGAGCCAGCATCTACTCCTTGTTGTACAGAAAGGTTAGGGGAACAATTTCTCAATTATATTTAAACTTAAATTAACATTTGTTCAATTTTGAAATGCAGCAGGGACACACGGAAAGCAGCAGTTATATTCCAGAGCGTCGCTTTCGCTTGATTACGCTCTTCATTGTAATCTTCTCGCTTTGTGTGGCGCTCGTGATTCCCTCGGTTGAGCTGATTATTGGCTTGGTGGGATCCACAATTGGTGTGGCCATTTGCATCATGTTTCCAGCATCCAGTTTTCGTAAAATCATCAAAAAGGAATCAACGGAACGCACTTTGGCACAATTTGTATTTGTGAGCGGATTTTGCCTGATGATACTTGGCACATATGCGAATTTGAGTGCCATCGATGCGCAGAGCTCTGGACCACAGTTCGATGGTGTGCAAATGATTACACCTCTAATACCCAACGAAAAACCACCGCCAGCTTTAGAACTAAAGAACTCTGAGATTCTTAAACATTTAGTAAAGGAACCCAACGATGTTATAGTTAAAGAAGTATTAGAAAAGCTTGAAGACGGCAAACGCAAACTTAACGTAGAAAGCGTTAAGATAGTTGACAAGCCAATTATAGTAAGTGCTTCCTCGGATAACCCACCGATGCCGCCACTGCCCGTAGACGAATCCCATTCCCAGGACGTGAAAAACGAACCACCTTTGGATAAAGCAGAAAAATTACCCAAAGTAGTGGAAACAAATGATGCAGCGGCAATTGAAAAGAAAAACTTGACACTTGACAAACCTAAGGATTCTGTTGTGGCAGCTGCCGAGCCTGAGAAGCCCAAGGCGTCTCCGGTATTGGTCAAGGCCGTGGCACAGCAAACAATTGACGGTGCTGCCATCAAGAAGGAAGAGGAAATAACAGCTGAGGAGCAAAAGGATAACAAAAGAAGTGCGGATGAACTGCGAGAATCACAAAAGGAACTGAAAGAGAAGATGCAACTTTTGGAACGCACTGTGGATGAATTAAATGTAGAGTTGGCGAAACAAAAGCCGCAGAATGAAAATACCGTAAAGTTATTGGAACGCAGTGTGGACAAGTTAAACGATGAATTGGCCAATCAAAACCCGGATAATCCAAAACCCTTAGCAGTTAATGAACTCGATGAAGCTCTGAATAAAGTCAAGGAAACCAACCGTCAAGATGATCAATTAAAAAAGGTGGAGCAACCGCAACCACAACAAGAACCTCAACCACAACCGCAACCTCAACAAGTAAACAACATAGTAAAGGAACGAAAACCAGTTTCATTGATGGAAATGCTAACGGAAAATGTACACGCACGGGAGGAGCAGGAGGCACACGCTGGAGTTTTTGAGCCACTCTCATATAAGACAGGGGAGCTGCTTAAAAATGCAACTGCTGACGTTGTGCCCTCAATGGCTCAACGATTGCCACTGCCACTTGTGCTCCTGGCCAATGCCACTCGGATGAAAAGTAACAGTACCTTATTGCCGGCCAACAAATCGAGCGATGTCGTCAATGTCGAGGCCATAAGGCGAGAATTGTTGCAACTAAAGGAGCAGCAGATTACGACTGCCCAGCCCGTAATCCGCATTAAACGAGATGCAGATGGCAACGAGAACTGTCTTCCAGAGCCCAAACTAAGTGATGTGAACAGCGGAGCGGGAATCGGTCTGGGCTTGCAGATTGAGAACATGGGTCGAGATCTGAAATCCATTAAGGATGATGATGAAGACACGACTTTGAATATAAAACTAGATAAAAGTTGAAGTTACCTACTCAAGCATATTGTGGAAATACATATATATTTATACGTCCGGCTCCAGTGAGACGTTCACAGGGCAAATAAGCTTTATGTACATATACTTTTAACTTAGTCTTAACATTGATGATAGTGTATTTATTTAGTCTGAGGCAGAAATGCATCAAAATACTTTAAAGTAACAATTCCTATTAACTGTGTAAATAGAAACTAATGAAAGCTTGATTAGAAGTTGACCAACTTATATCTGAAACAGTTTAAAATTTAAATAATTTAACGAACATTTTGACCACAGAAACTACATGTAACAACCGAAGATTACTTCCAGACTGAGCTACAGTCCAGTTCCTCCATTACCACTGCATTTTTAGCGTATTCATTTTTTTTAATTTAATTAACTGAGCAGCTCTAATGAGAAGTGCCTTTATTATTTATAGCATACGAGAATAAATATGTTAAAAATATATTATATATTTAAAAACTATAGTTTTCTAACTATAATGCTTTGCGCTTAACGTGTCAATATTATAAATTCTTTCTTCAAAATTTGTACATCTTGTCAGTGTCATTTAGAGTAGAAACAGCAGCATGTCCATCGTTTTGGATGTTGTACAAAAGATCGTCCTGCATGGCGTCTATGAACTGACTTGCTCCGCAGCTGTCGAAGTCTTCAAGAGATGCCAATGCGTAAGTTAGATCGCTTATCAAAATACGTAATATTGAATGCGAATAAATATTTGACAGTTGGAGGAAAGCACAAGTGAAAAATGCAATATTTCTGCCGAGGAAGACGATCAACAATGTGAGCCCGCTGCAGGCGTGATAAACATACAATTACCAGATAACCCCAAAGAGATGTTGGAGCCATTAAAACTGGCTGTCAAACCCGTTAGCAAAGAGCCCGAAGTCATCCGTCCTGTTTCCCTGCTAGATATAACTACCAAGAATAGTGGTCCAATTTGTCCGCCAAAGTCATCCTGCATGCGACTGGCCAGGAATAGTTACTTTTCCTAGATGGACATGAAAACCAACACCAAAATTAGTGATTAAAGAACTTTAATAGAGCATGGGATGATCAACAACTTTGGTAACAAATTGAACAAATAACTTTATGGTTACGCCCATTAATTGAATCATTAAACCAAATTCTTTGTGGCATCTACCAATAATGAGGTTGTTTCTGTTTTCGTTTTCTTGGTTAATTTAGTTAAGTTTATAATTATATATCTCTGCAGTCGAGAGATTCGTTGAATAGATATCAAACCAACTTGGCCTATTTATCGGCTCCCAGGGCATGCAGATCGTTGAGCACCTCGAGGACAGTGGCTATGCTCCAGGCCTGGGTGCGACAGGAGTCATTGCAGTAGCTGCCATTGTCGTTGGTCAACTCGGGCAGACCACGCCAATGCGATGTCTGCAGCTCGCGAAGATGGGCACGCAGTATAGCCCACGTTTCTTCGATGACCACGTCCAGGAAGCCGCACTTTCTGGCAAAGATTAGGCGTGCTCGCAGATAAAAGCCAATGGGCCAAATCCACTCGGGTCCCTGATGATAATTGGCGCCATGGGCCACAGTGCAATCTGTCGAATCGTTGGAGTTATCATAGTTGGCTCTATAGTTCCAATCGTCGGGATCCAATGTCTTCATGCCCAACGGTCCCAGCAGATGCTTCTTGGCTTGCTCCAGAGCACGCCAGGCATTCTGTGGATTGCACAAATCCGGGGCAACTGTCAGTGTTATGGGGAAGTTGCAACGCAGCTGGAAGTCCGTCCAGTCCTGTGTGGCACCAACGCTGTCCTTGTAGATGCCCTTCTTGTTGGCCACCGATGTGGTATCCGTGTCCTTGACAAAGAAATTCAGCTCAAAGTTCTTCTGTATGCGATCCGCCCAATCCTTGTAGCTCCACTTAGTTTTCTCCGCCGAGGGACCCTTGCGTTCCACGCCACTATAGGGAATCACCTGACGTTCGCTGAGTCCCTGCATGAAACGCAATACGGCATATTGCAGACCAACCAGTTCCACGGCGGAGCCATCTCGCGGTGTGCTCGGACGTCCGCGGTTGCCCGCCTTCTCGGATGAGCCCATTTTGTCCATCCAGGTGCCGCAGTTGGCGCTGTTGCCGCCAAACACAAATCCAGTATCGGGATGCACTCCAATATGATTATTAAATCCCTGATCCACCATGTGAGCATCAATTTCCTGGCCTGCATTCCGTTCGCGATACTGCAATCCTTGGAAGTGCACCTGCAAAGCCTCCTGCATGACGTCATAGAGCAACTGGTCAAAGGCACCTGGTGCATGAGGCTCCGAGTCATCGTAGGGGAATATACGCGACACCTTATCCTTGAGCAGATCAGCGCCCTTGGGTGCCTCCTCCACGTACTGTTTAATGCTGTGCAGCCACCACCAAACGGCGTCGCGGCAATTGAGACGTGGCTTGACTCCATTGTCCAACAGATTCGGTATCAAACCATGACGCATGGCAGCCGCAAAGCCGAGAATGATGAAACGTGCCTCATGGAATCTGCCAGTCAACAACATTGTGCCACGCAGAGCAATGAACGTGTCGCGTCCCCAACAGCGCATATAACCTGGGAAAGCAACAGGATATAAGATTACCAAGCAGGCAGAGATTGGGATTATTTACCTGTGGAGAAGTGGGGCAGACCGGCGGACAATGTGACACATTGCTTGGGTGGCTTCGGTGGGTTGATGGCGGGACTGAAGCCGGGCAGATTGGCGGACTTGCAGACGGCCAGAAACTGCAGTGTTGAAAGCGCCAAAGCTTGGCTAAAATGATGACCATCTCGGATGAAACTGTAAAAGGAATGCAATTCATGAATACGCTTAAAAAAGGCAGGGAAAATTGGAAAAATTAGGTTGTATCTAACGATTACTTGAACTAACAAAAAACAAAAATAAAAAATAACCAATCAACATTAAAGAATTTTCAGAATTTAACTGATTATACTTATTAATTTTTAATATCAGGGACTGCAAATAATGATTATTTGTTTTTTTTTTTGTAATCAAAAAATCATTCGCTTCTAATAACTTTGAGACAACGAGAGCAAAACATAAAACTCATGAAATAATGATTATTCGCTAAGTTTTAATTTTGATGCTCAAAAATAATGATTATTGGTTGAGTAGTAAACTATAACTCAAATATAATCATTACTTTGTGAGCAAATCAATAAAAATTAAAATTAATCATTATTTCATATAAACTTATAATAATTACAGTCCCTGTTTTATACTTATTATTTATACATATACATAAAAAAATTAGCTTATCAAATACAAATAAAAATAATATGAGTTAATATTACATTTTAAAATCTTAGCTCAGAAATTTTCTATTTTTAAAACACTTTCAATAGCAATTTTTATAGCAACTTCAAGCATGAGTTGTATTTTGATTTTAAAATAAATTTAACATTGATTATTATTTCGTAATTTTCTTTCAATCATAAATAAATAAATAAATGTATTAAAAACAAATGGATTCGGAATATTCCAGTCAAAAATAGATAATCTGATAAGCCAATTTTTATATTCATTTCTTTTAAGGATTTCTTCTGGCTCTTTTTATTTAGACCAAACGTAAAATACGGACTCACCTGGGCATCAGTTGATTAACCTGATTGACGAGCACAGTGTACACTCCGCTCACAATGGCATCGAAGTAACAGGGCACGAGGTAACGGGGCACATTCTTCAGCGGCTCAAAGGTCGCCTTCATCCACACTGAAAGTGGTTTCAAGTCCTCAAAGTTGTTCAAACGATCCGCAATGTAATCTACAAATATGTTAATTTAATTTAATGTTCTCAATTCTCCTGCTTCACCCCTCCGGCTCACCCATCATCCAGTTGCCATCACGCAAATTGTTGCACAGTGGATGCCCCAGATCATCGCGTGGCGAAATCTCCGTTAGCAGCGAGACAAATCCTTGCAATCCGCAATAGACAATGGGACCAAAGTTGGGAATATCATAGGCGGAGCCACCCAGGCCCAAGTCACGTTCCTCCTGGTCGCAGCAGAAGAGAGCGCGACTCAACGCTGGTAAATCCAATTTGGAGACAATTGCCTGCAGATCCGCACACTGGGAACCAGATTCGACCCGCAATGCATTCGTGATCTTCTGCAGACGATCGAAGCTGTTCCGGGCAGTTGCGTGCATGGACACCCGGATGGCAACCACAGTGCCAGGTCGGAGATTGGCAAAGTTGAGCTGCGTGTTGTTGCCATCCACGTAGGAGCTCGTTTCAAACACTTGCGATTTGCTGAGTGGTATGTGCTCCTGCAGTGACAATTGGAACTGGGTGAAGCCATTGATGACATGCTCGTCCTTCTTGAAGGGCGCCGGACGATCAAGGGGTTTGTCGCTCTTCATTGTCAGATTTGCCTCGAGTATAATCTCGTCCAGGACACCCTCGAAACGCAGAGGACGCACATTAGTTGCTCCAGCATTGGGATCTGGATAACCGAAGGCGGTATGTGCAACCAGAATAACCGTTTGGTGGCTGGTGGGCGAATGACGCGTCACGGCAACCACATTGGGATCCATTTGATCCACGTAGACCTGGCTGAAGCCTTCCTCCGCCAGCTGGCCATGGAGAATGTTCAGAGCACGCTTGGCAGCGATGATGCCCGTCTTAAAGTCAACGCCCTTGCCCCACTCCTGATAAGCACGCTCCTCGTCCACCACATGTATCTGCAAGGCAAAAAGATTAACGATAAAAATCTGTATAATCCATTCAAGCTTACGTGATGCGGCACGAGCTCATCGTAGCCTCGATTGCTGCCTGTGGCGCAACAGGCCATGGCCACCAGGGCGGAGGAGGGCAGTAGATCGTAGACGGAACGTTTCTCCACGGCCGACGGATTGTCGTGCGTCAGGTCCATGAAGAGAGCATGCGCCACACAAGGCGCCACATCGCGTATGGGATTCGCATAGAAGCCGCCGACGGGTACGCCACCATAACGATAAACCAGACGACCCTGCTCATGGGAATCCCAAGCGGAAAGTGCTTCTCGGATCAACGACGTAATGCCCAGACGATTGACAAACACATTGTCAGTGCCATCGGAGTTGGTGAAGAGCTCGGCGACGACATACAACTCGGGATTGATTTTGCGCGCCGCATCCAGCAGATACTCGGCAACATGCAGCGGCGTCGAGTGGCAGTTGTCCAGGCGAACGCCATCGAAGATGCGTGCCGTGGTCTCCACATACTCGGTCATGTGTTGCCACAAATATGGACTGTCCTCCGGTCGCTTGCCGAACCTCAGCTTGACACTGTCGCCCCAGGCGATGAGCTCGCGTTTCAGGTAAACATTAGCGCGACCCGGTTGCTCCTCGGCAAAGTCCAGCAGGGGATCACTGGAGCCCATGACCCAGCCATTGTGGGCCATAAAGAATGCACCCGCTTCACCGTACATATCCTGCTCAATCTCCAGCAGAGATTTGCCCTCCGTGCCCGTGTGGGTAAAGTATACCATGAACACCGAATGCTTTATGGAGATTTCTCGCTCACGAGGTCCATCTGCCTGGACACGATCGTATCTTACGCCGGCCAGGCAATTGTTTATGGAGTAGTTGGTATACTCTTGGATCTCGGCGCGCACAGCATCGTTGAGGGCGTCCAGATGCTGACGCAGTGTCTCGGCGCATTTGCGGAATCGCGACTCCTCATCGAAACAGTCGCCATGGAAAGCATTAAAGACCTCCAATGCCAACTCGAAATCAATGGTGCTACCCAAGCGTCGATATTCCGGATCCTGTATCAGTTTGATCTCCGAGAAACGCGACTGCCTAGCCACATTCTGTGGCGGCTTACGGTTGCGCACCTGCGACATGAACTCATTCACATACTTCATCACATCGCACTGATACAGCTCGTGAATGTTGACCTTGGACAGATAAGTCGTATGCAATTGGTATTTTAAAGCTTCCAAATGGCACTCCTGATCGATGATCTGAGGCACGCCCACATGCTCCAAACTCCCAGCGGCAATGTCTGCGCCGCATTGCGCGAACGCAGCGTCGAGCAGAAAAGCGGGACGCAAATAGGGACACGTGGCACAGGAATAAGTGGCATCCGGATGCTTCAGCAGCCACTCCGATTCATTGGCCGTGTGATTTAGCACAATGTCACAAATGGAAGCTACCTAAGGTTGGGAATAAGCAGCATTAAAACAGGAATTTAAAAAGAAAAGTGATCTCGATATCCTTGCAGAGCTCTGTGTTCAATTTTAGACTGATCGTTTCTATGTCAGCTATATGAAATAGTCGAATTTTAATCAAATTTGTTCTGAATGTTGAATTGGATGATGTATCATTAAGTTTGATTTGTAACAGATCGTTTCTAGGATGTTAAAGACATTAAAAACTTCAAAATCTGTAAGTTTGGTTCAGATATCTCAAAAAAGAAGATAGTTCTTCATACTAAAGTTTGATTTTCAACCGATCGTTCCTAAGGCAGCTATATGATATAATTGTCAAATTTTAACTAAATTTGTTGAGAATGTAAATGATATTACTAACTACGCAATCTGTGAGCTTGGATGAGATATCTCAATAAAGAAGAACGTTTTTCACACAAAAGTGTTTTTTCGACCGATCGTTCCTATGACATATATTTTATATAATTGACAGATATGAACTAAATTTGTTGAGGATTTAAAAGGTACTCCAACAAACTCCAACGAACTCCAAAAACAACAAAGTTGATCGATTTTCTTACATTCGATCACAATCGATCGATTGCCTGTCGCAAAAAGACGAAACTGTACCGAATTCAATTAAGATAACCTTAAAACCGAGAGAGTAACTTGCATAGAAACAGAAGGACATGGACAATTAAACCGACGGATTTTCACGTCATTATCAAGAATATATATACTGGCAAATCCTTTAATTCTAATCAACAATAATTATAATACTGCAAGGGCATTAAGAAAGTTTCCTTCAATTACTTACGCCCCATTCCTGGCGGCACTTCTTGATCACTTTCTCGACATCCTCGAAAGTGACCTTGTCGCCCTTCTTTGCAGCAAAATTGGAGCTGACACGAAGCTGATCGCGCAGCGAGTAACCAGAGCGTGATCCTCCCAGCTCTTGAATGGGCGTAAAGTGTATGACATTATAGCCAGATTCCTTGGCCACGCGCAGTTTGGCCTCCCAGGTGTTGAGGGGACCCAACAATTTGGTCATTACCGTTTGGCAGCGCACCGAATTCAGAGGAATGATCTTCTGGGCACCCGCTGGACCCACATGTAGGGTGGGTTCCACCTGCACATACAGAGCTCCATCTGGTGAAGAATTTGTATCACCATCGCTGAAATGGAAAATTAATTATTTTCAAGAAAGCAAACACTTTAAAAGCACTCACCGATCGGCAAAGGTGAAGTAGAAACGGAAAGTGCCCGACATGTTCAACATCAACTCGCTGTAGAGATCTGTATCCACCACATGCACTTCCGGATGCTCCACGGACGTAATTTGCTTGCCATCCTTTAGTTGCCATCCCAGGACACGATATTCGGTGCGCACAAACTTCTTGCCCTCAGCTGGATAATTGGTCAGCAGGATAATCTTGCGGCCCAGCAACGAGACATCCGGATGAACACATAGCTTGGAGCCACGTTTCAGGCGATAGAGCACATGCTCGGCATTTGTGCCCTCCGCTATGGGAATGCTGTGCGATTCCGTATCCTTGCTCATTGTCAAATCCTGCAAGAAATTGAAATGCTTTAAAATTGCGCTATGTACATACATAGCCATGCACATAAGGGATGTACATAGATGAGCTCACAGATATGCCACGAAGCAATCAATTTGATTCAATTCGAATCGCTTCAATTCAATTCGTTCTCAATGTCACCCCAATAAAAAAAAACGAAAACAAACAATAACTTTTGGGAATGTCTACAGTCGAGACAGCCTGACTTTGAAAGACCCTGTACAAATTATATTTGCACAAACTTCTTTGTTAAATTATTTGAATAACTTCCGAATTTATTATCCGTTTATTATCTCATAAATTTCGATTTTCCGATATGGTAAGAATATACAGGAACCCACATACCAAAATTGAGCCTTCTAGCTCTTACGATCTCTGAGATCTGCTCGTTCATAAGGACAGACTGCCATAACTATATCGTATCGGTTGTCGATGCTGTTCAAGAATATTCATATATGTACATATATGTATAAAGACTCTATGTGGTCTGTTTTTCTGTCTGTTATGCACATTTCGAACTTGAAGAACTGACTAGACCCATTGTATTTTTCAAGCACAGAGTCTAAAAGTTCCAATTGCAGCAACAACCCAAAGAATTAGTTATTTTATAAATAATAAAAAAAAATATTTCGGAATTCTATTGCAACCGAAAATAAGTTAAGGGCATTTAAAATGTTTTTAAATAGTCCAAGAGATTTCCTAAATTTTAGTTAATTAATGAATTATTAATATTTGAATCCTTTTACATTTAATTACTCAGTGGTTATAAAAGACTTTTAAGAATTTTTTATATTATCAAAAGGATTTTTCTAAATTGTGTAATTGTGTTCGCGCCGTTCTATTTTTAGTAAAGATAGGTTTAGCGATTACAATAAGAGATTACTGATACGCACGCACACACACGCACGCACACACAAACATACGCACACACACATACAGCGAGAAACACTCACAAGCAAAATCAGTTACAACACCACAGTGGAAGTATATAAATTATAGAGCTTTATTTCGATTTCTTGTAGTTTTATTAGAACACGAGGAGCACACGGCACGGACTGAGCGAGTGAAGCATTCGCTTGTCACTCGTTGCACCTTTGAATTAATTCTGTGCTATGCTTTTGCCATACAATCAAATAAATATGCGCACACATACACACATATATGTATGTAATATATTGATTAATATATACACGTATGTATGCATTTACTTATTTACGACATAATTTTGTTCAGACAATCAGAGATTGTGATCATACCTCACTGTGGTGTTTTTGTAACGATTTGCTGCGACTGCTGCTGTTGTTGCTATTGTTGTTGCTGTTACTGCTACTGCTGCTACTGTGTCGGCGGCGGCTGCTGCGGCCGTGGTTGCTGCTGCCTGCATTCCCCATAGTTGCTGTTGTGGCACTAAGCTTCTCATTTGCACTAATCACGGTTGGTAGCGACGCCGACGCCGAAACCGTTAGGCAGGCCGACACAGCTGTTGCTTCTTCTTCGTTAAGTTGAGCATTCGCCTGTGCCGGCTGCTGCTGCTTATCAAAACTTTGCACTCTTTGCATCCCGCCATTTGTCGGTTCCGTAGTTACTTTTTCATAGAAATTGATGAGCCAGCGAAAGAACTGATATCCCATTAGGATATTAAGGAGCCACTGGAGACCCTCGACTAACATTTTTATTTATTTATCACGCTTGAGATCGTGCAAAGCTCTAGATGCAATTGAAGCGTTTCGTATTTTGTTAATTAACAGACGGCAGCTCAGCTTTGCTCTGTTTTTTCCTTTGTTACTAAAGCTCAGCAGCTGTTAATCGTTAATGAAGCATTTATAAATAATACTTATTTTTTTTTAAATAAATCAAACAAGTGTGCTAAGTAATTAACTAAATGCATGTGTGTGTATATGTGCGAGTGTGTGTGTATATTCTTCATAACATGCAGAAGCTTTAGTGCGAATTGAAGATTGCTCTCACAAATTTCTGAAGCTTTCTAACGGCACCCATGACTTTTGGTGCATTGCTTGCACATGGTACAGCTAGAGAATGAAAGAGAGCAAGTGTTCGCTCTCAACTTTACCTTACTAATTACCCCCTCTATGGGGCTTGCACTCAAGGCTTACGTTCTGAAGAGTAAAAGGTCGTTAGATAAAGCTGATTTCAGCTTTATTACACACTGTTTTAGTTTTACACTCTTCTCACTTATTTATTCAGTTCTTTCCACTATTTTTACCGGTCTGCAATACACAACTCACATCAATTACATATTTAATAGGCTTGCCAAAAGTTCTATTTGTTTGTTTTTATTTATCGTTTTCTTTAAAGTTCATTTCTAAGTAAACATTTTGGTGAAAAGCTTAAAAATAGACACAAATTCATTGCGTCCATTGACCTATATACATTCACACATATGTACATATTAATACATATGTAAGTATGTATGAATTTACGTTCTTATTTAAGTATTTTTTAGATCTTGTCCCGTTAACGATGCATTATCAGTCGATAATGAACCTCAAAATTCGAGCATGCGTCCATTTTTAATGCTATAATTTTTATAAACAATTAGATAATATTCTTTTGATAGCACTAGCTTTGTATTTGGCCTAAAATGTGTACACATTTTGTTTATTTTCATTAATTCTTTAATATTTTTATATGCAACTTAATTAAACAGCCACTAATAATTTTTAAATAAATTTTATTCACCGAAAACTGTGATGTGCCGCTGAATTAAACTTTACCAGCAAATAAATTCCTCAATTCTTTTTTTATTGAGCTCAAGGTGACCTTTCAAGTTTTCGTGCGCTCATCAGCTGCTCCGGCTTTAGAATGTCGCACCCTCAGTTGCTGGTAAACAAAAATCAGCTGTGCTCTCATGTGCTTGCATTTCATAGTATTGTGGTAAATTTATGTATACAACATGGAATTTGCATGTATGTGTGCATGAGCATAAATCTTTTATTTGGCATGCTACAAATTGGCATAATTTACTTACGGTCATGTTAACCAAAAACAACACCAACAACATCTCCTTTGCAAGTTAATAATTAACGAGTGCTTACACATTATTTGGCGCACTTTTATTATTAACAGCTGCGAGTTTTATTATTATTGCGCCGACAAAAACAATTTTTTCTCATTCACAAAAAAACAACAAAAAACAGCTAAAAATAGCGATGTGAAAAGCATCTGCAAATCGATACATCGACTATGCATATGCGATGTTTTCCGATATAAGCTCGATTACAAATTTTCGATATACATAAATAACGGAAATTCAAAGATTGCCAAACAATAAAACAAATAAAATAGTATTTTAAAACTCGGTAATTATTTAGTCGTGAATACAATATTTTGGCTTGTTTGTAAAGCTGTTTATTAAATATAATTGTCTTAATCGTCATATGCATACTTTTATATAGTATGCATATTAAATTCATAAATAGTAAGTGTACATTTGTGAACAATTCTCTATCAATATATGTAACTTTATGACAACGGTTAACAGTGAGACGCATTACTCGAACTACAGCCTATTTATAACTTAATTTAACTGGCACTAAGTAAAAAGCACATATTGAATTTTGTGTTGCTGCTCAATCTGGTTGCAGTCTCTGCAGTCCTATCATTTCCGCACGGTAAACACCAAGGGTGCCGATTCATCCTCCTGCTGCTCGAGCAGCGTGGTTCGAATAGCACGTATCGAATGCTGCTGTGCCTCGACGTCCTCGTATTCGATAGATGAGGAACGCAGCAGCTGAAATTGCGAGCTTGAATCGTTTTTGGTTATAATCAGAGACGCTGGTCGAGGACCTATAGAAAGGCAGATAATAAAAAAATGATTAAAATTATTATTAATTATAATTATTTGAATTTTGATTACCTGCTGGCGGTTTTGTGGTCAGGCGACCTTTACTGCTGCCAGCTGCCAGTTCCATTTGACGCTCCGATACGTATTCCACATTCGGTGTTTGCTTGGCATTATTATTGTTGTTATTATTGTTGTTGTTGGCCAGGTTGCTGCCGCTGGGCGTCTGTTTGATCGATACCCGCTTCTCAGACTTGACACTGCCCTGTTGCTTCAGTATTGAATCGCGACGTTGCTGCATCGGCGAACCTGAGGTCAGCAGCGTTGGGGTAAACAAGGCACCAGCATTTGACAAATCGAGGTCTAAAAATTATACATTGACGAGTGGAAAACACAGTTAGAAATTTGAAACATTACGAAACAACACACACACAAGACGGGGAAGTACACAAATCAGACAAAATTAACAATTCGGATGTTTATGGATGTTTCTTTGGCGGCCTCTTTGGTTTTTGTTCTGGATGATGATTGAAGAACGGTTTTCTTGATTATATACAGTCATTAACTTATGTACACATAACCGTCACCTTTTTTGTTAGTTTTATTGTTAATTATTTACAAGCTAAGCTAAATAAGTACAAACTACAAAACATTCAGTTTCATGCAAATGTCGCTTAAATTAAAAAAAACGAAACAAACTTAAAATTTGAAAGCAATTGAAAACAATTTACCCATATCCAATAAGCGGGTAAATAGTATAATAAAATCTTAACAAAATTGTTATAAAAACAAACTACAATAAAATGCAATTGTAAAAGTTGTTCGTATGATTATTTTATTTGATCTTTCCATATAAAGTTATTTTATTAGCTCGTTTCTGGAAGCAGCATTTGATTAGATTGTTAGTCATTATTAAAATTGCGATTTTTATATATGCTGATGCCAACTTAAAACTAATTTTAAATAATCGTGCAGTCCTTGTTATACATATAAATACTTAACAACACAAAATTCAATGTTAGCAAATTTCTATCTTTTAGAGTTTTGGTTTAGAAAACAAGAAATAATATCGAAATTATAGATATAGGTATACAATTGCGTTAAAGCCACATAAACTACCAAATTTCTATTGAAGCATTGTTTAAACTGAAGTATTAAAAGCGTTTTAATGTCTCTTATTAAATGGCACAGATATAAATTGTTGTTTAGTATAAAGGTTAACTTAGCTAATCTTAAAACTAAAACTATGTTTTAACCAGACCTGCAGTTACACCGATTACAAGTGTTAATACTAACAACTAATAGTATTAATCGTTTTTTATCATTATAATTGTCTTAGTTTTAAAAGTTAATGTACATGCTTTTAAATTGATTTCATTTTTTACATGTTCGTTGGAAATGTTTTGTGAAAAATTAGGAAGCTCGTTTGGTTGTTGTTGTTTTTTAATACAGATATGTTAGTTAGTGCTAGTTGAAGCCATTTATAGTTTGGTATCGTCATAATTAGTATCACTGTTGGGCACCACAACCACCGTTGGAACCGCTGTCATATAGGGCGTCATAGGCTCGATCAGCAACTCATCAGCAATTGAGCTGGGACGCGTTAAGCGTTGTAAACTATGTGGATTATAATAACTAGCGAAGCCACCGCCACCTCCACCACTACTATTACCACTACCACCATAACCATCATTGCTACCGGCACCGCTAGCCACATTTATCAAATCGGTGCTGCCGTTACCCAGACGCATTTGGAGGCCACCAGAGGCGCCGGCAGAGGCAGCGTTAAGACTTTGTAGCGAATGGGAGCTGGCACTGCGATTGTATTCCGTATTTAAATATTTCGATTGTGGTGCATTGTTGTTACTGCCAATGTTGTTGTTGCTATTGCTGTTGCTGTTGTTATTGTTGTTGTAGTGGAGCAAATTGTTAACCATCTGCTCATCGGATGGCGAACCAAACTCAGAGGTCTCGCAAATGGGTGCTAATTGCAGCTGTGCGGCTGCAGCTAACATCTCACCTGTGGGCAAACCGGACGGACTTGGTCGTTCACTGCTCGCCACATCCTCGAAGGCTTCCTCGTTCAGTGTCTGCAATGCTCCGCAAATCATCTGCTCCTCCAGTGTTACCTAAACAATCAAAATTGCAATTAGCAATTTTAATAACAATAACTACAATTCTATTTAAAAGACATTTTTTCTTCTTAATTTATCAAAACGTTGGTTTTTCTTTTACCTGCAGATACTCATAATCATGGATCTTCGGCTGAAGTTGTAAGCATTTTTTTTTTGTTAGAAATAAATCAGAGCTTAGATGATATATCTTTACAATATGAATACCCGTAGTCTATATACATTTTAAATTATAATTAAAACTGATACGTATATTTAAATAGAATAATTTTTATTTTAATAAAAAATAAATAAATATTCCATCTGTTAATTCAATATCTTTAACCCTAGTCCATATACATTTTAAATAATAATTAAAGCCTCTACATTTGATTAATAAACTTTAGTTGTTTTTTTTTAATTTTATTTATTTCAACGTACATAAACAATAAATAAAAATCCCTTCTACTACAAACCATATACCAAACCATTTTCATTGACTAACCTGTTTCTCCATGTGACTCACAGAGTT
This sequence comes from Drosophila limbata, assembly GCA_963924055.1. NCBI lineage: Eukaryota > Metazoa > Arthropoda > Insecta > Diptera > Drosophilidae > Drosophila > Drosophila limbata. The sequence goes on from OZ001355.1 coordinate 7,630,732, forward strand.
TCTGCGCGAGAGTGGCGGAGGTGGCAATGCATCTGGCACATCTCGAATGCTGGACACGCTGGCCGCCGTCTCCGTAATGGCGGCTTGTGGACGATTCTTGCGCGGCAGGCGATCGCAATCCCGCAGCGTTGTGATCAACAAACGAAACAGTTCCCAATGGCCAAAGTTCAGACCAAGCACCTGTTAAAATCATAAGTTAATCTTCTACTTGAAGCATCTTCCATTAGTTCGCATACCGCTTTGAGATCCGTCAGTTCGCAGTGTTTAAGTACACGACCATTGATTGCATTGTCTCGCAGAGCTGGTCCCAGTTTCTGTAGCGTTGGTTTGAGATCTTCAATGCGCTCCAGCAGACTGATGACACCCTCCACAGTGAGGTCCGTGAGCTTCGTTTGCAGTATATCATCCTGTTTAAACGAATAATCATCAATTATAATTTATATTTGCAATTCAGTAGAATTTTAAGCTCACGCCAAAGGAATCGCTGGGCGATGGTATCAACGGTGTCGTTGGCTCTATTGCCAGATTGCGCGAACGCAATTCATTGGCCACAAACTCGTTCTGCAGCATTTGGTAAGGCGGATAAGCCTGAGGCGAAGGCACATAGGTGGTGGGCACGTGATGCGGCCTCATGCTGTGCGATACGCTGGGACGTGTCTGCAGCACCAGGGAGCCCTCGTCTTCGATGACCTGTTGGTCCTCTGTGAAAGATTTGGAAAGACAAATGAAATGAAAATGAAATTGTATCAACAATTTGAATTTTGTTATTAATATGTAAATTTATGGAAAAATGCATCGAAAAATCAACAAATCATGTCGGAAAAATCGACTAATCGATTTTTAAGTACTTTAACTCGATTAGTTTAGAGATGTATCGATAACTCGAACTTTGTTATTAATATGTAAATTGATGGAAATAGACATAGAAAAATCAACAAATCATGTCGGAAAAATCGACTAATCGATTTTTAGTTACTTTAACTCGATTAATTTGCTTAGATATGTATCGACAACTCGAATTTTGTTGTTAATATGTAAATTGATGTAAATATACGTCGAAAAATCAACAATTCAAGTTCTTTAACTTGATTACTTTTTAGCGATATATCGAAAATACAATTTTTTGTTCTGAAGATTTTAACATTTCGATTTAAAACTAGATTCATAATTTGAATTAGATCAGTATAGTACAAAAGAGGTTTTTAAAATTATATGTTATGCACATGTAAATCCTTAACATTATTGATATAAAAATACATCGACAAGTCAAATACTTTAACTCGATATTTTTACGATATAACAACAGCTTGATTTTTAGCTTTTTTTGATTTTAACATTTCAATTGAAGACAAAATCCATAATTTGAAATTACATCGCTACTTCCGATTAATTTTGGTAGTTACCTTTTAGCACCTTTCGCAGGTAAGGATCGAGATTGATTGTAAAGGGCAAAAAGATGCGCAAATCTGCGACCAGCAAATCCGATTTATGCAGCTGCAAAAAGGCGTCCAGCTTGCGCTCATCACGGTCCAGTTCCAGCAGAGGAGCTGCCTCCCTTAAGCAGGCGAGTTTGGGACGCACTCTGGAAACAGATACAGATACAGAAATTTTAGTATTATATATAATAAATATACTGATTAAATATGTTTACTTCTCGTAGACACTCTGCAGCGAGATGTTCTCATCGGCATTGGTGTCCATGTATTGGTCGTGGTGCAGCACAATCATGCTGGCACGCAGTGGCCACTGCTCGGTGAGATTGATCCAGGAACTGAGACGGTACCAGCTAAAGTCAATTTGGAATGCTTTCAGCAGACGCACCGTGATGTAGATGACATTCATGAGGCGACGCATGCTGCGTGGATTCACATCGCTGAAGTAATCATCCGTGAGCACAATGCGCGACAAGTCGAGCACGCCCTGAGGATTCTGGCCAAGTCGATGCAGATTGGAGCCAATCGAGCTGGCCACGGACTCGGATAGACGCAGTTTCTTGCCACCGCCAGCACCGCGTTGAGGATTGTGCGGTGCCCGCAGCTTCTCCTGGCTGGACATGATCTCCGAGGCATTCGAAAGGCGTCGCGCCGACACCGAATGCCCCAGCGTGGGTCCATCATCCAGTTGGTAATCGGTGCCGCCTCGTTTGAACAACAGAGCCGTCATCTGAGCTCGTTGCACCTTGCGGAGTCCCGAGTTCTGCAAGTAGACCGGCAGATGGACCAAGTTGCGCAGAAAGTCGTGACCTCCAATGCCGCCCTCGGTGAACAGTCGACGACTATTCGCCTCCGCCGCCTTGGCAATCACATGCGGATCCACCGAGATGAGCACCACAAAAGGACGATTTGGTGCCGAGAGCAGAGTCTGCACAGCATTCAAGAGAGTGAGTATACGTTCCGTATCACACGAGTCCAAGGCATCGACGACGCCCACTAAACGACTCTGCTGATTGGTAAACGCATCCAGGCACTTGACCATATCCGTCAACACAGCCACCTCGGCTCCGAGCAGCGTCAAAGGAGCATTCTCATTGGAGCGGACGGCACGCTTCAGTTGCCGCTTGTGCGAGATGAAGAGCGAACCGAAGACCTTGGCCAGCACATGGAGATGCGTGCAGATGAGCGTCGCCAGCACTGCAGCAAACACATAGATGGCCACCAGAATTTGTTCCCGCTCCGCGGCATTGGCGTGCGTGAAGTAGGCAACGGTGAGGGCTATGCCCGCCACCAAGGTGACCAGGCCCAGCTCAAAGAGCAGGACGATGGGCAGACAGCACATGCGACGCCACCTCCAGCCCAGATCGATCTTCAGGCACTTGGGACGAAAGGCGCGGTACAATCGAGTGGCCAGCCAGCCATAATGTGACTCTGCAAAGTGGACAAATAATAGATAAGTTAAACTATCAGATAGGTAGGTGATAAATAATCCTAGGAACACAAACTAAAATTATTATATTTATAATTTAATTTAAATTTTAGCGAAAAAGGAGTTAAACAAAAAAATAGAAATGTTTAAAATCGTACGATTTTTCTTTGAATGTTTAATTTAAGTTCGCCCGATATTTAGAAAAATATTTTTAATTTCGGCTTTTGCGCATTTCCTACTACTTTTTAATATATTTAAAAAAAGCCATAAATAAATTATTAATAAAATTTAAGTATATGTAAAATCTTGTAATATCAATAAATCGCTAATCCACTTCTTTATTTATTTATATTTTTAATTTTAACAAAAGAATTCATACAATGAAATAGAACTGTAAATCACTTGTACCATTTGAATGATGAATATATAAAAACTATGTAAAATAACTAAAAATTGTGTTCATTGAAATCTATGCCACTGTTTTTTATCTATCTATATATCTATATATCTACTAACTTTAGCTATCATCCTGCTTAATCGCAACAAGATCGGACAAATAGAACGGGAGTAATGGCCGATTTAAGTCTTTCAAGTTGAGCGCCTAAAAGTATGCAACAATTTGCATTTGCTCTTCTAAATGCTAGCAATAACTAAGTAACGGGTATCCTATGCATAGTCGGGAACTCGACTATAGCCTTTTCCGCTTGTTTCAAATATTAATGAACTAGATATCCATATTTTTGTTGCTCTGAATGCTGCATTCTCTAGTATTTGGTTTCTTTAAGTCCTTATCTTACTCTCATTGTACATCTTTTACCAGCTTAGCTGTTGTTGCTTCTCACCTATGGCATCCAGCAGAGCAGCCAGCATGTGAGCCACAGCGCCATCTCCGGTGGGTGAAGCGCTGCTCGCTTCCGCAAAGTGAAACCGCACAGGTTTGGGCTGTGAATCGGCCTGTGGTCCCGGTGGATGGCAGAAGGTGACCTGCAGTATGAGGCGCAGCCGAGTCATCCGCTTGTCCAGACCATGCAACACCGAGTAGGCCCAGAACATGTCCATTTGATAGTTGCAGTATTTGGCTGCCGCCAGCAAAACATAAGCGATAAGCAGAAAAATAATGGCCGACAATGAGCCCCAAAGGACAGACCAACTGCTCAATCCCACAATAGTGCCAATGAGCAGTGATATATGCAGGCAGACGATGAAGAGGAGGCCACTGGTCTTGGCCGGCGGTTCGGCCCATTGTTTGGCAAAGTTGTTCATTTCCTCGCGCAGTTTGTTGAGCAGAAAACTCTTGCCACTGCCCCATTTGGCGTACAGGCCAACCGTAATGGGCGTGGTCAAAGTGGGCTCACTGAGCACATCGGCCAGGGCCGAGGAGTACAGTTCATAGCCAAGCATACCCTCGGAATCCTCATTGGTATTGAGACGCCGTGCGCCAAACACCTGGCCTAGTATTGTCTTTTGGTGCAGGGAATCAATGTTGTAGGGCGTCTCGCCAGCCTTGTTGGCCCGATACAGGAGCTGGCTGTGCTTCGGATTGCGGAGCAGTGCCTCCACAATTGCCTTGGAGCGAGCACGCATTGCAATATGCAAACAGGTGTCGCCACGTTTATCACTGGCATTCACCTTCGCCTTGCGATCGAGCAGCATGTGGACAATCTCCAGATTGCGATTGCGCACGGCACGCAGAAGTGGCGTATCCCCGTCCTTGGTGGATGCCTCCAGATCGGGATTCGTGGACAGCAGCATCTTGACTATTTGCGTGTGTCCCTTCTCCACCGCCGTGTAGATGGCTGTCTTGCGGTCCTTGCCCTGGATGTCCACATCGGCGTGCTTCTTGAGCAGAGCCTCGACCACAGTTCGGTGTCCACCCTTAATGGCATGTATCATCGGCGTATCGCCACCACGATCCTGTATATTAATGTAGGCGCCGGCAGCAATCAATGAGGCGGCAATATCCTGAAATCCCTCACGACTGGCAATGCACAGGGCCGTCATGCCGTCCTTGTCCAGCGCATTCACATTGGGCTTCTTCTCCAGCAGCGAGCTGACGCAATCCGTGTGCCCGCCGGCGGCAGCCACCAACAGTGGCGTCCACGAGTACATGCCGGCTGTGTCCACATTGGAACCGGATTTGAGCAGCGTGTCCACAATCTCCACGTTGCCACGTCGACAGGCCCAGACCAGCGCCGTGGTTCCATATTTATCGCCCACATTCACCTTGGCGCCTCGTTGTATCAGCAGCTCCACAATGTCCTTGAAGCCACGTCCAGCGGCCCAGAGCAGAGCGCCCAGATGATAATTGCCATGTGCATTGCCATCCGCTCCCTTGTCCAGCAGCAGACGCACCAGATCCGTGTGTCCACGATACGCAGCCCACATCAGAGAAGTCCATCCGCCCTAAAAGTAATTGGAGATTTAGCAAGTATGAAGATCTTCGTGCAACTGCATCCACTTACCATATCACGATGCTCAATGTCGGCGCCATGATCCAGCAGCAGTTGCACCACATCAAAGTGACCATTGCGCGTGGCACACAGCAAAGCTGTCCAGTTGTCCAAATCCTCCGCCTGGACATCCGCACCACGAGCCAAAAACTCACGGACAAACGCAGTTAGGCCGCGTCCAGCGACCACCATAAGCACCGTTGTGGCATTCTACAAAGAAAATTTAGAATTCCTTATAAGAATTTATAAGAAAACAATCCTAAACAATTTGAAGTAGAAAAGAACAAGCGGGAAAGGCTATAGTCGAGTTCCCGACTATAGAATACCCGGTACCTTTTTAAATGCAAATAAAATACTTTTTATTGCATACTTTTCGGCACTTTGCTTTGCTTGAAACTTAAATCAGTCATTACCATCCGCAAGAGGTTTGGTCCTTATTTTATTTATACTAAATCTGTGTTGGTTATGTTGCTAATTTGTATGAACGGATTCCACACTTACCAAATAAAAGAAATTTCGTTATTGTAAAAAAAGTAATTACCATCTTTCTATTTGTCCGATCTTGTTGCGATTAAGTAGGATGATAGCTTATAATAATAGATACGGTTTCAGACGGACATGGTTATCGGTTGTTGGTGCTGATCATACATGTCAAAGAACATAATGTACAGTATTACGTATTTTTTAGACACCGTACTTAAAAAAAGTACAGGTGTCTATTAACTTTGTCACAAAAAAAAAAAGTGCGTAACAGGCAGAAGGAGGCGTGGCAGACCCCATAAAGTATATATATTCTTGATCAGCATCAACAGCCGAGTTGATATAGCCATGTCTGTCTGTCCGTCTGTCCGTCAGTCCGTCAGTCCGTCTGTGAGAGCGCCTAGATCTCAGAGACTATAAGAGCTAGAGACTCCAAACTTGGTATGTAGGTTTGTCTATATTGCAAGCAGATCGAGTTTGCTTTAGATTTTGGATCGGACCACTATATCATACAGCTCCTATAGGAACAATCAGTTGAAAATCAAGTCTTAGTATGAAAAACCTTTTTGTTGTTTGAGATATCTCAACCAAACTGACAGTATATGCATATGGGATGATCATATACATCCTGACCAAATTTGATTGGAATCGGACCACTATATCATATAGCTACCATAGGAACGATCAGTCAAAAATCAAGTCTTAGTATGAAAAACTTTTTTTCCATAGTAAGTACGGGGTCTCCGACAGTCGAGTATGCTCGACTGTAGCCCCGTCCACTAGTTAAGTAATAAAATTGTATTTAGATTTTTGCAGATTGAAATCCTTTTCCAAACTTTTCTTTTTCTTTATAATTCTTTCAAAAATATTTTGAATTTGCGAAAGGCAGCATTCAATTGCGATATAGACTTACCTCGTCACGATCATCAATGGTTAGATGACGACTATCGAGTATTGCGCGAAGACCAGAAATATCATTATTATCGATGTACTGCAACAGGGCGCGATGTCCGAGTGAACCCATGGAATCTCCGTATCGATTTATGTTCTAAATTGATGGGAAATAGAAGAGAGAACCACATCAAGTAACCATTTCAGCGAGTTTCGATCAATTGAATACATCATGCAATGCCAAACAGTAAATAGTTATCTTCGACTAAATTGGTTGGGTAGGTGGAGGGTATTTTTAATTGGGTTACATAAAGGTTTGCAAACACATTTTAATTAAATATCTAAATCAGCATACGTTATTTCAATTCACAAAGTCACATGCTAACTGAACTTTCTTGCTCGATATAAGGAAACAAGTTAAATATACAAAAACACTGCGCTCAAAGAAAAGGGGACTTCCAATGAGAGATATTTGATAAAGATAAACAATTTTGTTGGTTGCAACGGAATTTATTTCAAATAATTAACATTACATTATGTTAAACAGCTGATTTGAGGACTTCTGTTAATAAAATTCTTGTATTTTACATTAATAACATAAATTAATGCCTTTCGTCTGTAATAAGTCAGTTCCTAACATTATATGCTGCATATTATGTAAAGCAGATGTAAGTATGTTGTGCTGTTATTAACAGTGTTGTAGTTAACGGATTCTATATATGTTAGATATAATCTTAAACAGCCATGTCAGATTATAGTACTGTTAATAACATAATTGATAACACGCTGTTAAGTTAAAGCTTGCCGATTTCTTAAAATTACATTAAAATACTCAGCATTAAGAGGTTGAATTTAGGTTAAGGATAAAGATAAATTGCACTTAATTTCTCTCTTCATGTTTATCGATAACGCAGACATGAGAAAGGTGACCCTTAAAATTGTCAAATTGTCATTCAACTTATATAAAAATATGATTTTTATTTATTAACTAATTATGGTTACATTATAATTTATTATTAATTCGATTTTGCTACAATTATACAACTGCATTTCAGCATTTCAGTCGAAATATCTCGTGTGTAAGACCAACAAATATATTTGATAAAATATCGGCTCATTGGGATAACAAGGGCTGTCAAATGGTGAAAAGTTCCATGTTCATATTTCATATTCAGTTAGAGACAGCGAGCTGTCAAGATTTAATGCCAACCTCAGAAATACCATTGATAGTGGCGCCTAATGAATCTCAAGAAAAACAAAAGTAAAGGAAATGTTGATGTTTTTATCTAATATGGAAAAGTAGATGGAGTTCTTGTGTCTCTGATTTGGCTATATAAGTACACGCGTAGATATGTACATACAAACAGATGATAATGCCACCGAAAGATAGATTACAGTATTTGCCAGTCCGAAATAAGCTACCACTCACGTTTTGCAGTAGCTTAACTCGCACATACCAATTTAAATATGGTCCAAAAATGAAGTGACACAGTTCCAACAAATGGTGATGAATCAACAGGAACTAAATGGAGTAGCTAGCTACAGTTGTATAGAAAGAGAACCGATTTAAAGTTGCGCCACGAGCCACTTTAAGTTGTAGCAAATTGATTTGATTTTCTCTTTGGGAGGCGTTAAAATGTTTATAAATAAATGTATGTATAAAGTCGAAGGTGTGACTAAACTGTGAGATTTACAAGTATCGAGATACAAACATAACGAGACTTGTTAAAATTTAATGCTAAAACGCATTTAGGCATAATATCAAAACAACTGACAATACTTTTTATTTTCTGTAATTCGCTTGATCACTTTTGAATCACTTGAAATATTTATTATTATTTATAATTAATTAAAATATTTGATTTTACTAACACTTTTTGGCTTTTTCTTGGCTGGAGAACGCAGATTATTTAAACTCAAACGCGACGCGCTAAGTATTAATTCGTCTAAACTTTTAGATAGTTTCATTTTGCTATTAACGTGTTGCCGTGTTGCACTTGCAGATGTTAAATAATTGCAGATTAAATGGTTTAATGTTTTATTTATTTAAGACAAGATAAAAAACACTCTTAATATACACGCCACTGCACCATTAATCAAAATATATAAACTAGATACACGTAATTTAAACAGACGACAGCAAAGTGCGCGTGCCTTTTAATTAACTGAATTAGTCGTCAAATGCATTTTATTGTTATATTTTATTTTCTATTTTGTGTTGTTGATTTTATTATTTATTTATGCTCGAGCGGAGAGTATCTCAAAGAATGCTTCTGCGCGACACGACGGATCGCCTTTGAATGCGCAGAGCCAGAGCCAATGGAGCTGAGCGACAGCAGCCATGTGCAAGCTATTGGATGTGTTGGTTGACTGCTTTGGTTAGTCGGGTATCGCATGACGGTGCTGCTTATCAACCAGCCAAATACACGCCCTTCCTTCGTCACTCCTCGAGACGTCACAACGGTGCGAATTTAAGCGGGCACGCAAAACTTAAAACTCGAAGCTGCCACTGATTACTAACTACACATGTAAAAAACAAAGATACATAGATACATCCGCGCACTATGAAATGCTGTAATTTTTTTGTTTATTTTTTTTTTTGTGTTCCGCAACCACTTAAAACGTGTTTGCCAATTTGGCCAGCAACTATATTTAGGCCCGCAAAGCGCAGTTTTTCTTCAGTGCTGGCCTGCTTGCATTTTCCGCTCGCACGTTATGGCCAACAACACGCACCGCAATCGACTGACTAACTAACTCAAGTGACCACTGACCAATGACCAGTTCAACACTTGATGACCAATGACCAATGCTGCGTTTTAGCTGGAATTCTACTCTACGCACAGTGGTGCCAAACACAATTTGCACAAAAAAAAAAATGAAATTAACATAATGAAAAAGTTTCTCTGGGCCTGGCTGACATTGTAAAGGCCAACTGCAGTAACTAACCTTAACTTAAGTATATTGCAAATGCATTTGTTAATTGTTAATTGATTTACAAGCTATCTCTTTTCCCCTACTCCCCGCAAGTCCATTAGCTTAATTAAAAACGCGGCGAGTGGTAAACTACTATGAAAACGAAGACAATCAACAAAACTGAATTTGTTGTGAGCGTATTGTCTGACTGCATAAAAGGAATTGCAGCAAAAAGGAATGAAATCTTCTTTATTTTTGGGTGGGGGAATTTTTCTTTTACAGTTACATTAACAAGAAGATCGTATTCGGGTTAATTGCATGACAGCGTCCCTTCAATAATGTTGGATAACATGCAAATACAAAAAAAACGGGTTAAGAGCTTTAAACTTATAACCAAAAGTCTTGGTATGCAAATACGAAAACCACAACAATAAATATTTACTCAAAATTGATTAAAAGTCAAGAACATTTAATCAGCTGCATAAAGATAATTGTTTGTTAAAGACGATGCCATATTAAATATTAGAAATAAGCATACATTATTATAGCCTTGTCTAATACGAGTAATACATTATTGTCTCTTTTCTTTTCAATGCTGTTATCGACAGTGATGGACAGTTATCGATAACATTGAGACAATCCATAAGCGATTGCCAATTTGAAGTTGTTATTTTTGTTGTTGTGTGTTTCGAGTGTCTAAAAATGGGCGATATTAAGTACTTACACACAGTTAGATTTATCTATTGCGTGACACACTCAATTTAAAGCTTAAATACACACTTAAAATAGCTTAAGGAATTAATTGATGATCTATTATTGTTAATGTTGAAGTTGGCAAACATAAAAATAGATTGCAACAACAATAACAGGCAGGAAAGCACATTGAACTTTTGTTGTTGGATCACAAGGAACAGCATAAGAAGTAGTTGAAGATAAAGACATAGCGGATAGAGCGGATAGGGCGGATAGAGCGGATAGAGTTTATTTTTAGATAGTTGAGGACAGGTTATAGGCTTGGTTTTCAGTGCAGTGTGCAGCCAGTAAAAGGACCACGAACCAGGGTTAGAAAGAAGCAAACAACAACAAAAGCAGCCTCAAAGAACAACGAACAAAGCAAACAACAACAAAGTTTTGTTAAATTCAAAGAGTGTGAGAAAGAGAGAGAGAGAGAGCGTAATACATGTACGTGGATGTGGGAGAAGCGACGTAAGGCCAAATTAAAGTGACTGAAACGTCGCGTTGTGTTGGGCGTTGCACCAAGTTCTGGATGATAACTTCCGCTGCCACTGCCACTGCCATCTCCTCCTCCTCCTCCTCCATTCAGCTCCTGGCCATAGTGGCTATCGGGTGTCAGAGAACGCGTTGGCGTTGCCAATGGCGACAGTGCACCACCATCCTTGTCACTTGGTGTTGTTGTTGTTGTTGCACCGTCCACCGTCTTCGACGTTGTATCTGTTGCCTCAATGTTGATCACAAGTCGTGGTAGCGAGCCATGTGGTGATATTTCAGTGGATTTGGCATTGTTATCGCGATCCAGCAGCGGTCGATGCAGATCGTTAGTTCCTGTATCGTGTAAACCTCGCACCAAGGCACTGATTGTGCTTTGTTTTGATGTTCTGTTGGAGTCTGTTGCATTCACATTTGTTGTACTTTCTGAAGTGTGTGTCTCTGGGTCAGACGTTAATGTTAATGTCTTTGTTGCTGCTGTTTTCTTAAGCTTGCCAGCCTTATCATCCGCCTGCATGGTTTCTGTTTCTTTGTGTTTTGTGTTTTCACCTTCTGACACCTCAACTTTATCGCAGAATAATGAGGGTATAACTGATTAGTAATTATGCATTACTCTTTACAAGTCTTTCGTTGTGGTTCTTAAGTTAAAATACTGTAAAAAGTATCTTTTATTCAACACAATTCTTGATCATGTCTAATTGTTTTGATTGCAGGCAAATCATTCATTGATTCAACGCAAGTGAATTGACATTCATAAGAGCTTGAAATCTCTTCCTTACAAATGAATAAGAACAAAAACATTTACATTGAACATCAACAAATTGATAGATTGTTTCATTGCTATTGTTGTCCGCTTTTATATAGAACGGGTTGATTAAACAAAAATTAAAGAATGCAAGTAATTGAATGAATGAATATAAAGGGGTCAAGAGGATAAAACAGATGTTGCGGGACAATTGAGAGTAATTAAATGCACTTTATAGTTTTCCAGATTGTATCTGATAACTTTTAAGACTATCAACTGAGTTTATTAAATCACTGGAGTTTGTTCATCGCAGATCATTTGCAGAATTAAGTTCTGTTAATTATTTGACAAGTTGATTGAATTTTAAAACTTGAGATATCAAATTTTGAATTTATGAAAAAGTTAAGAAGAGGAAAATTTAAGTTGCTTTAAAATCTATATCTTTAAACAAAAAACTATGAACTTAATTTGAACACAGACTGAATTGAAATGCCAAACCCTGTACAAAATGAGATTCCGTTTGAAAATCTGTTCAGTTTTGGGAAATTTATGAAACCTTGACCAATAAAAAAATCCAAGTATCTCTATTATTTGAAAATATAACGTCAATTCGATTCAATTTTTGTCAATTCCTATTCACTGCTTGGATTTACATCACTAGTATCTGGTCTTATCTAGTTTATAGCTTATATCTTTAGTATACCAAATGCACTTACACCTTTGTCTTTTAAAACTTATCACACTAAAAGTAGATTACAACTGCAAGCTAAGTAACACTAAACACTTATAATAAAGACATAAATTATAAACATAAAAGAAGTGAATAATAGTATAATACAGTCGAACTTCCCTAACTCGAATCACCATTATCAAAAGAAAAGGTTCGTGTAATGGAGATATTCGACTTAAGGAGTTCTTTTAATTAAGTTTATTAATTTAACTGCCACTTATTTAGCTCGAGTTAGAGAGAAATTCGAGTTATAGAAGTTCGACTTATGGAAGTTCAACTGCAGTATATTATCTATAACTATTCTGAAACACACCTCAGATTCACCCGGATGCGTTTTTAAGCGGGCCTTAAACATTTTGGTTAAACTCGCGCCGTTAAGTTCCGTTTTGAAGGTATTTTTCCACTTCAATTATTGAAAAAAATATGGAAATCTTTGGTTCGACCGCTTTCCAGAGACGTGCCAAGTAAACTGTGGCTTTGCCCTGCATGCAACATCCATATATGAACAACGAAACGCAGTTTGTCTTTGGCTTTTAATTAATTGAACAAACAAGTGTCTCCCGAGATCCCGATAAGCACTCAGATAACCAGCGGATATTAAACAGAGGATAGCTACTTCCTATTTGCTAATTTACAAAAGTTTCACATTGAAATCAGTTTTCTTTCCTATATTTTTCGTTTGTTTGCTTTATTTTTTTTTTTGTAATTAATTTCACACTTTCAGTGGAAATTGCCACAGAGAGACGCGTTCCAGGCTGCGAATCAAATAAAACTGAATCAAAGTCTTTGACTTTGAGTGAAGCGGCCCGTGGAGGGCGATTGCTTAGAATGCTGCCTTCAATTATGACAGTCCGTAATGAAGTTTATTATTGCCAACAGTGAGTGTCAATAGTAATTTACAGCTTGCTGGAGGCACTCAATGCATGTAAGTTGAGATACTTGGCTAGATATATTTAGAAGATGCTAGATTTACTATATTAAAAGAGAATCTACATATAAAAAAACATTTATTGACTATAATGCATTGCATATGAATATTTTTAGAATATTTAAATTGTTTTTCTACAGTACAATTTTTGGACTTTTCTAGGCACTGAATAAATGATGCGCATCTTAATCTTTATTTCTGATCTTGCCATATTCATGAAATTGCATTATTTAAAAAAAAATTGAAAAATGTGCTGTGATATTGATTGAGACTTGATCTTTAAAAAGTTTTGAGAATTGATGATATATATTTATTTACCATTAAGTTTCCTTTCTGCAGAGAATATACCTTAGATTAAGCAATAAGCTGCTTAATTCTCTTAAATGCAAGTATGCACACACACATACAACATACATACATTAACAACACCACACTCATACAGATACGACAAACAGAAAAAATATATATTGTGTTGCCTACTTTTAGGCTGCACTCTGAAATTATGTGAAACAGAGTTGTCAATTACTCAGATATAATTTGCACACCATTCAAGTTGAATATAAATAAGTCCAATAAAAATAATGGAGTTATGCCTGATTGATATTAAGTGTTTGATAAATGAACAGATGCAAATAATAAAACACATACATCAGTAAATATTAGTCAGAGGTTCCGGGGCTATCGATTTACAGTCTGTTGAATTCTAATCAGCTATACTAAGGTCCTTATCAAAATTATAAGACACATCAATAATTTGTATTCCTCCCCTCGCAAAATCTTTGTCTTTTAGAATTTGATAAAAACAAAAATATAGAAAGAAAGAAAATAGAATTGGCTACGAAGTTTTACCGTTACATTTTTGTTTTTGCATTGTCTGGAGAACTTCGGCTAATTTTTCGTAAATGTGCAAGAATTTGGACTGTTTGCAACCGTATCAAAATTATAAGACATATTGAATTAAATGAAGTTTAAAGATTATCTTTCCGAATTTTTGAGTTGATTATCTCTCACATAAGTAATTTACATAAAATTAAATAAAATGGGTGGCTCCACATTGCATCGGAAGGATGAAATTGACTCCATTCTTGCCTATTCAAAGTCCGGCTGGACTGTGAGCAAGATAACAAAAGAAATCACTCGCTGTCGGACCGTAGTCGCCATTTTTTTATAGAATCCTCAAGATTATGGTGAAAACCGAAGCACTGGTCATAAAACAATTTTAAATGACCGATAAAAAAGGCGCATTATTAAGAAAGCCATTAATTCGACTGCATCCTGTGCCCATCTTGCTGCAATTACCAGCAAAAAAGTGTTATCCATGACTATTTGGAGCACTTTAAATGAGTCCGGAAACATTGTCCGAGGTGTGCACAAAAATATTCCTCAGTTTACCCCTCATTACAAAGCTGCGCGGATTCATTTTGCTCAAAGGAACTTGAAAACGAACCGGGTATAGGTTATGAAAATGTTGTAGTGGTCTCTTGCATTTGTTATATTGTCTAACTTCCAAAAAGGTACTTTTTTCTGATGAAAAAAAATGTAATCTCGATGGACCAGAAGGTTTTCGCTATTACTGGAGCGATCTGAGAAATAAACCTCTTTATTTCTTGAAGAGAAACTTTGGTAGCGGGGCAGAAGTGGTATGGGGAGCATTTGACAAGATCGTAACGTTAAACCTGCAATTTTCCAGCTCTAGGATGAATAGTTCTGACTATATACGAATCCTAAATAATAGCTTGCTTCCATATTCAAATGAAAATTGGAAAAATCCTTATGTTTTCATTCAGGAAAACGCCCAGATACACACAAGTCGCCCGACAACACTGTTTTTAGAAGGGGGTTTGCTCGATTTAATGAACTGGCCAGCATGCTCACCGGATCTAAATCCAATTGAAAATGTCTGGGAAGTGCTAACAAGGTGTTTTTATAAGGAAAACGAAAGATACGAAGATTTTAATGAGCTCAAAACATCATCAATAAGGGAATGGGGTCAGATAGACTCGAAATTATTGATAAAGCTGTCAGATTCCATGAAGATGAGAATTTTTGATGTTGACAGATGCCAAGGATCTTTGATAGATCGCTAAACTATCGAAATTCAATGACTTTAGTAGTTATTTTTATCATACAAGTACTTTAAACCAGACATGTCTTATAATTTTGATATGGTTGAAAATCCCACTTTTTGTTATTATTTTAAAAATAAGTAACAACACTTAATATTTTGAAATAAAAGGTGTTGAAACACTTTAGTATTTGTTTATGAAGTATGTTGATGGGTTTTTTTATTACCTAGATTGCGTATCATGAAAAATATTTAAAGAAATCGAAGTGTCTTATAATTTTGATAAGGACCTTATATATGGAAATAAATGTGTGTATGGATGTATACAAACAACAATACATACAGATGTAGAAACATATGTTTGACTTGACTGTCTGCTAACCGAAAATACATATCAACGAGTCTAGTGCCCCGCCCGCACCTCTTATCAGAAAAACCCCCAAAAGTTAACATCGAAAACATATGGTGAACGCTTTGACAGTCATAATACCCCCCAAATTCTCGTAGTACCCACCTGAATGGAAGTACCGCTGCGGCCAAAGGAGCTGCGAAAGAAACCGAATGGAAATATGCTTCCATAGCCACCAGAATCGTTGCGCTCATGGCCGGAGCTCGTGGTGGCCGTGGAGTGTGCCGACTGGGGAGGATTAAGTGGCGACATCTCCGACCTGGAGCGCCCCAATTGATCCAACTTGGGGGTGCGAACCATTTTGCATGCGAGTCTATATACTATTTACACTTGAACGGGCATTTAATACACAACAAACAGTTAAAGCACAATACGAATTTGCGATTTACATTCAGAACAATTTATTCAGTATAGAGCAATTATTTGCATGTTGTTTGGCAAATCTTTAATCAAACATTTAGCGCTGATAACCCTTTTATATATACTTTTTTTTGTAATTAACTTTTGTTGCCATGGATTTTACGGAAATATGCATATGTATATTTAAAGTTTGATTTCGATTCTGGCCCGCTTTAAATAGTCGAGCACACGCGACGCGCACTGCTGGAAAACTAAACTAAACGCAGGGAATGCTCCGGAGTCCGGACAGGCAGTGACAGCACATTATGCAGCTGAGAACGTGTGCCTAGCACTCACTTTTAATACCCTGTACGGACAAAAGTTTGTAAAAAGGCTGTGATCAAATTGTTCAGGTGAACACATTGATATCAGAGATATCAATTAATATTAGATTGTTTTAATTTATAACTAATTCACAATTATTTAAAAATAATAATTAAATAAATTGTGTCCACAGTAAAAGCTAAAATTAATAATTATCCTACTTGAACTTTAGCCAGTGGGTATTTGTCAGTCTGGCATGCTCAACTTAATCATTCTTACTTGTTTTTCTGATAAAAACACAACAATTTAGCGCAACATTAACGGCGCTTATATACAAACTATATGCAGACACACAAAAAAAAAGCACAAACACTTGCAAACACACACACACAGACACACACACACACACACACACACACACACACTCATGACTATAGCGCCTAAAATGAATAATGACAACGGCTACTTAATACATTTCTATTTAGTTATCGTAATACGCGTTGTCAGTCGCGAGAGCCGTTAAAATTACTCATTGCAGCTCTCATTCTTTCTCTCAGAAAGCTTACTCTCTTAGCGCCCGCTTCATTTTACAGCAAATGTTTAAGTTGAGAGTGATCTCGTTGACTGATAAGCATGCCGGGTAACTTTCTGTCTGACGGACATCCAACGACATACTTATGTTGACATTAAGACCTTATGTAGATATAAGAAGTTAGTTTACTTTTTATTATCTTCTAAAGCTCAGAGAAATTTACACAACAAAACTACATGCGATATTTATGAGCATAAGAATTAATCCTAGCCCAAGAACCCTAATGAGACCAGCTTTCGATGGTAAGCAATAAGTGTAGCATAATTTTAGGATGTCGTGGAAAATCAGACAACATAAAACATAACATACAGTATTAGCTACTAATTACTGTTCCATCACAAGTAGTGAAATCACAACTTTTTACCTGCTGAAATTTTAATTTAACATTAGCAATAAATTCACACTTGCATACAACATATAGCGTATTTATAAACAATGTGCCAAACAATAAAAAATGAAAAATTCTTGATTATCTGCCATGTTTCAATCAACAAGACCAAGCGCCAAGTAGTCATGATCTATTATTAAAATTTGGCACTATAAAAAATGTGACTTACAAACAGTCAATTTATGAAACCACTCAGTACATTTCCGCTATGTACAAAGTATCGAGTATGAGTGAGTATCGAATTTGAGCTTTGACTTATTTGAGTAATTGGATAATTGAGAGATGGAATAAAACTCACTTGTGCTATAGATGAGCCGCATTGCTCGATAAAGTGCGATATGGAATATACTGGTATATTCTCAGTCATTTTATTATTTGGCTTGTGATATATTATTTTAAAAACTTTTCTGACACTCTTGCTGATAATTGCACATCAAATTAATCTGTGGCACATTCAGACTTTCGAACGTAACTGAGAAGCATTTCAGACAAATGGTTTATCTATCTTCGATGTGATTTATTTCAATTTCAACATTTTTGATCAGATAAATTAACATTAATTTGTGGTGTATTGATCGTAACAATAAGATAAATATAAATTATAGACTCGACTGCAAAAATACCCTATACTCAACTTAAATGCAACACACAGAGAAAAACCAAACGGTTGCAAATTTCACTTGATTGTATATATTTTAAAAATCCTTTATCAAGAGAAACAAAGACTTTATATAGTGTAGTAACTCATTGAGTTCAATGATGTATGATCTCATAAGTAAGTCGACTGTCAGTCTAAGATAGCACAAACTGACAATTTGATTGAAGTTAGAATTGATTTATAAAGGTAACAATGAAAATTAGCACTCTAAAGTCAAAAACAACATCTTTATCAAGCTCTTTGATGATCATCAAGCTGCTAAAAGCTCTCTCTCTTTCTCTCTCTCTCTCTCAACTGTTTACCATTGGCTTAGGAGCTTTAGATAATGTTAACCTATACTATGGCGAATTTATACAATTTAGATTAAGTTAAAAATCTTGAATATTCTCTATAACTCGGAAAATAAATTGAAAAGCAGTTCGATGGTGACAAGGGCATTAATCACTAAATACTGCAATCTCTTGCATTGCATTGACAAGACGAAGCGCCGTCAGATTGCTATGTACAACAAACGGAATATTAGGAACAAACTTTCTTATCATCCATTTTCGATGATAAGCGCCAACAGTTGGTAAATACAACTGACACAGTAACAATGGAGATAAAGTGTACTTTACTGCTGAGCACACTGGGCATTATGACATTATTCAATTCAATTATGACGGATTACAAAGACACAGTACTTAGCATTATAAAGCGCCATGCAAACAACGGAACCCATCAATATTTTCAGTTCCGCCGTTGAAATATGTATGTTTATGCCTATTAAAAACCATATAACGTTGTACAATTAATAAAGTGTTTCAGAATGGTAGGGAATTTCACAAATTGTCAAATAAGTCGTAAGAAAAACAATAAATAATAATAAAGACGTAATTTATTATTTACATACATGAATATATTTATATTTAATTTTTTTATTTATAAATATTTTATAAATAATTCGTCACTGGATTTTCTTCACTGACTTGTCGCAACTGAAGTTCAACTGTTAGTTTATGGAAATGTTTTGTAGTTTTGTTAAAAAATCTACAGTACAGCAAATTGTTTTCTCACACAAACTACAATGCTGTTGTTCAAGAAATTAACACCCCTACTTCTACCCCTCCCCTTAAAGTAAATGCAAAATCATGACGACGCAAAAATCTACTTTATTTATGTATGGATGATAGACAAACGTGCCTGTGCAATTTATAATATTACCAAGTAGTAATTGTATGGGTTCGTGTCTTTCTACGGATTAAGCCAACCCACAAAACCAAATAATAATCAGCAACTTTAAATACACATAATTCGATAGTTTCTTCGATTTACTGCGAAAATAAAAGTTGAATTAAACAAAGAATTGCCTTGGCTTGGCCTATGTTAAGTTTGCAAATTTATTGCACTCTTATGATGAATAACACTCACCGGTTGAATCAATCAATTGTTGCCGTAGGGACGTTGTTACACCGATGATATACAAAAACCTTGGCGCGCAAAACAATAACAACACTGTGGCAGGATCAAACACATTGACAACAAATGACTGCTGAGCACAGCTGAGCGCTGCTCTCTGTGTATAATTAAGTGAGTGTGGGTGTTTGTGTTTCTCTGCGTGTGTGTTGGTAGACACGCACGTGTGTCGCTGTACGCTTCTTTGTGTGTGTGTGTGACAATGAAACGTCGATACAACTGACTATTTTCGTTCTCCCGTTGTCTTTTACACTAGCACTTTAATTGCTTTACTATTTGCTTAAGATTTGGATATAAAATTTGTTTTAATGTAAGTAAAATCCACTGTCACGAACACGAAATAAAATATACAAGTACATACATAGTTTGTATGTACATGAGAGCACATAAAAACCGAGCACCAAGCATCCGCACACACTGCGCGAAAAACGATTCTTTCGCTGTATAATTCGGTTTTAGCTAGCACATATTCACAGTTTACATAACTACCGAATAGTATATTTTATACAAATTTGACACAATGCCACACTCTAAACTGAATTGTACTATTATTAAATTAAATTACATATATGTACATTTGCGACCGAACGACAGTTTCACGTTCGCAGCGGTTTGCTACCCAACAAACAATGGCAAAAGAGTTTACGAATCCCCATACAATTGGGTAGGCAACGAATTGTTTGCTTGGCAAACGCTGATGCGAAACAGACGTTGCCAGATTGGCAGACGGTAAACGAACATAAAATTACCAAAAGCGGCAAAAAAGATTCAGATGAGGTATTTATTATCGATATACCCCTTCTGTAAGCTTTTGCATTTATTAAATTTGTAAACCGCCGCATTTTATTTAAAAAAAAAACTAGAAGCCTTAGAAAATAATCTGCCACTCTACAGACAATATAGCGCTCAGCTGTTTGGGTGGCTATACTTTGAATAATGACATATGTCCGGCACAAACTTGTTTGGTACCTGACAAATAAATCAAAGACAACCGACTGTTTCAGACACAAATGGCCAACTGAGACAAGTTGAACATTGCAAGTTCTACTATGACCAAGACATCAAAATGTTTAGCTGTAGCTGTGATTTTGTGATGCATTCAGTAACGGCGTCCTTTGCGCTTACTCTGACTTTGCTAGTTTCACCATGTTCATCCATTTGATCCTGTAACTTTCTTAACAGAACTTTCACTCTTATCATAAACAAACTTTACGTGCTTTTGTTAAAATGTTTTTCATTTATTCTAAGACGCGGTATTCACTCAACAAAAGAACGAATGCGGCCTGGAATTTACAATTTAACGGGCTTGGGCTTGCCTGCCTGGGCAGCAACACGCTCGTTGTAGCGCTTGACTGCCTCCTCGCGTGAAAGGTTTCCCTTGCGCGCATATCGCTGGTTGATCAGGAACTTGACATCCATCTGCAGTGTTTTAAAATGTTAAATTTTTGAAATCTCTCAATTAGACATGATATACTTACGCCCAGGGTGGACTCGTGACGCTTACGCATTGGGCGCTTGATGCCATTGCGATGAGCCTTCCTGTTCTGGTTGTGATTTGTGTGATTCTTTGACTTGGCCATGGCGAATTATCAACTGTTGTGTTGGGCAATTATTGTCGGCGAGCAATCAGACGGTAGCACAACATGAAAACAGAAAATATTAATTATTGAACACATTTGATAAAGTTCTTTATCTATTATTAACTACAACAGATGCAGATTGTTTAGTTTGCACAATAATTTCGCAGATTTATTTTATAATTATTTCTTTGGCGACCTACGTTTTTGACAGTTCAGCGGAAAAGAAGAGGAAGAACAAGCGGCACTATCGATACCTAAACTTTTCACTAGAGTTTCTATCGATACTTTGAGAAAATCAGCTGTTGTAAACTTTAAATACATATGGCAGCTCCTGCCTTGCGCTTCACTGTGAATAGTTAAATCAACGCAATACAACGCAATTTCTGTCTTTGTCGATTAAAAACTTGAAATAATCACACCATTTAATAAAAAAAACATATATTATTGAGTGTGTGAATTCGATACAGCTATAAGCACCCTAATTTTATTTGGGATAGGTAAGTAAATAGTGAAAAATGCGGACTTAACTGCAATACGCACACATGACATACATACGTATGTATGCAGGGTCATGTATGTATGTGTGTATGTGTGTGCGGGCGGGTGAGAGAAGTCGAATGAGTCATCAGCTAAAAACAAGTTATCACGACAACGTCAACCCATTTGGTGCCTTGTTGTGCTCTCTTCTATTTTTTTTGTAATCAGTCTGACGTCATATTCGGAGAAAAATGAAAACAATCGTTTCCGCTGCAAACGCCGTTGCTTTGTCAAGCAACACAAACAGTAACAGTGCTAGCGCTGCCACGATAGTACCCAAAACGGAGCCAGAAACGATTGGCACTGAAGAATCCATGGAATTTCAAACACCCAATAACAGTTCGACATCAAACGTGAACAAACGTCCAGCGTTCTTGGACCTTAATAAAACTGCAAAGAACAAGCGGGTCATTGCTCCTTTACTGATTGATTCGCCCGATATGCAAGGAAAAACACTCAATACACCTGATCTGGAGAAGATCTTGCTGTCCAGCAATCTGTTGCAAACGCCTCAGCCGGGTACAGTCTTCCCAACCAAAGTGGGACCAATCACCTCGGAGCAGGAGGCATTTGGTAAGGGCTTTGAGGAAGCACTGCAGAATCTTCATACCAGCAAGAACACTCAGGCGTTTCTGGGTAACCCCAACACAACTGCTGCTGCAGTGAACAATCCAACAGCAGCCGTCAACACCATGACAGCCGTTAACAATGGCATCAGTGGGGGTACAATGATTTACAACTCCGTGGGTAAGTAATTTTCTACCACCGAACATCTTTTTGAATCTAATTAAACTTGTGTTTGGCTTTATAGATCGTTTTCCTGTTATCAAGGATGAGCCACAAAATACAGCCGCGTCTCCAACTGTCAGTCCCATTGACATGGCGGACCAGGAGAAGATCAAACTGGAACGCAAGCGTCAACGGAATCGTGTTGCTGCCTCGAAATGTCGGAAGCGAAAGCTTGAGCGCATTTCAAAGCTGGAGGATCGTGTAAAAATGCTAAAGGGCGAGAACACAGACTTGGGGGGAATTGTGAAAAGTCTGAAAGATCATGTGGCACAGCTCAAGCAACAGGTTATGGAGCACATGGAAGCTGGCTGCGCCGTTCCAGCGATTCCCAACTCGGCTTTGCTTGCTGGCAAATAACATAAGGCTATAAATGAAGAGACTGTGCAGCAGTATATGTCGAGTTTACTACCAGACGACAATGATGCAGAAGCAGAGACAGAAGACCAACAAGACCAGGAAATTGAGGACACTATCGAAACGGCCGTAGATGAGGAAAGTGGTGAAGTGCTTCTATCAGCAGTGGCCTTGGAGCAGGAAATCTCACTAGAGCTCTTGCTGAATGCATCGTCGACCACTTTCGATTTGGATAATTTACCAAATAATCATGTCGTGATTGACGCAATAGACCAACTGACGGACTGCAGTGAGTCCACGAGCTGAATAACAAAATTAATTAGCTTCGAGTGCCTTTAAAATGTAGAAAAGACCAATAGAAAACATTGAAATCTGCTTAAGCTTTGATAAATACTAATGTGCAATGCCTTATTTTGCTAAAGTTATTTTAATTGCTTTGGAAAAGTGCTTCTTTATTTAGTTCTAGATGTACATAAATGCATATATGTATGTACTTATATGTGTAGCTATAAGATCAAGTATTACTATACGTGTTGACTATAAGAAAATATATATTTGGTAAATATCTATGGCAGAGAACAGTTTTCACTGGGGAGAAGCTTATCTTTAATTTTAGGATATTTTTTTTGGAAATGTGAACTCTAAAATTACTAATTGTTTTTATAATTTCAAGCTAAAGTCAGTAAAAATTCCAATTGACCCAGATATACACAAGTATTTATATAACCTTATTCTTTTATAATTTCTATAATAACTCTCTATAATCTCTATGTATAAATTACTGTTTAAATTTTTTAATATTCGGTATACTTATCTGACTATGAAGATTATTGTCACCATTACCACAAAATGCAATTTTTGTATTATTTGTCATATTAATGTCAAGCACGAATCACGCACGTATGCGTTGCTGTAAGGCACGAAAACTCCCAACGCTAATTGGGACGCACACTAGGGCCATGTGTATTTGCCCGCAATCAAAAATATAAGGGCGTAAAGTGAAAGTTAAAAATAAAACCAGCTGATTAACAAAATGATTATTAAAGTTCACACATAAGTACAAATACAAATTATGTAAATATATTTTAAATTACCTCAAAAAGCGTACTTATTTTTTATGACCACAAGGTGTAAAAGTTCAAACTAATTTGAATAACAAAAACTCAAAAGATAACGAAATAAAAATGTTTATTGCAAATGAGCCAGCAAAAATAAATACAATGAGGGTGCAAAGGTAAAAAAATGTTGCTGTCAATATTACGCGTGCCTCTGAATTACTTTTTATAAAGTAAATGATATAAGAATATTCTAAGATAAATAATAAAATGTTTCCCTAAGACCTTTTCCATTTTTGTGATCATGTAAATACTGGACAGCTGAATTATTTTGGCAGTGGCAAACCGTTAGTTAACAGGCTGTTTTCATCCCCAAGTTGTTGAGGACCTGTGCCGATTTTAGTATGGATTATGTATTTGAGCATATTTTTGTGATTGACATGACCCACAGATCCATTTGTATCACCTTTCTCCACCTCTACAGGAGGCACAGGAATACCTTTTAAGTATTCGACACTCTGCTGGGAATCGTTGGGGAATGCCAATTGAATGGCGGCCAAAAGTCTTGGCACATTTTCAGCAAGAACGTAAAGACATGCGTTTGGTCCAGCATCAAATGTATAGGCAGCCTGTAAGGATCGCACGGATTCGTTGTAGTCATGGACGAAATTAACGATCGCATGCGACACGTCATTCATATAGACACAGGGCGGATAAGTGTCTAAGGCAATGGCATGCAATTGATTTGACTCCTTCATGGTGATCTCTGCGAATGTCCCAAAGTCCCGTGATCGAATTGCCGTCCTTAGCTCCTTGATGCGCTGTGGAACAATCGCTTTGGCACGATGCTGAATCAACGCTGAGGTATTCACGGAACGTTGCATGCCCTTGGTGGATGGAGTTTTCTTGCGTGCATCGTTCACGACCAGAATCAGCATATGCATATTGGGCCAATGCTCAGCAGGCACCAGTTGCTCAGCAACTGAATCACTTCCGTCGTCTCTCTCACCACGGTGCCATTGTACAAATCCGCCGTATAAACTGCGACATGCAGATCCGCTGCCCTGTCGTGCAATTGTTGTAAGCTCCTCATTCATTGGTATCTCATAGAGTCGCGCCATTGTATAGACCAGACAAGCGTATCCAGCGGCACTCGACGCCAGTCCAGCTGCTGTCGGAAAATTGTTGTACGATGCAATGTGCAATTTCCAGGACAGTGGGAATTTCTGGGCGCCATTCGCAAGAGCCAGACGTTGTACACCTTCCAGGCAACGCATCAAACGGGCATTTTCCTCAAATGGCACCACATCGCCATTGAGCCACATACGATTCTCTTTAAAGCTCTCCGCGGCAGTTACTGTTGTTTTTGCGGACATTTCATTGGCGTCCAGTGTCATACTGATGGAGTCATTGATCGGCAGTATAAGTTCCTCGTTTCGTTTGCCCCAGTACTTTACTAGGGCCATATTAACAGGAGCGACGCACGTTGCCGAAAACATTCTGCTTCGTTAACAGTAATATAAACAATGAAGGCATCAAGTTTAAAATACACTTTCCCCAGCTTTCACCAGCACATTCCGATGAACGGTCGGCCGATAGACGCCCGATAATTAAATAAAATGCAAGTATGTTTTGTGCCGTTTTTTTTGGTATTTTCTTACTATAGGAGTTTAGGTACATTTATCAACATATACTAATACCGACGAATTATGTCTTTATGTTATTAGATTGGTCTTTAAGTTGATTCTGCATCTTAAATTTGTACATTTTCTATTTTTCTCTTTATATAAAAAATAATGTACAGTTTTGAAAATCCAGAATATAAGGCTACCAGCTCTTGAACAATTGTACCACGATTGGCAGGCTGGCTTGAAATGGTCTCAATATTAATCGATAGTCTCAGAATTTACTAAATATGAAGAAAGTGCTAAAAAATCCCAAATTGGGATTGAAATATCGATAACATTCTGTACAGCATTTCTACAATTATCAAAATAACAAAATAAATAAAAAAAACGTAAACAAAACTTTTGAGTGAAATTTATCAAAATGCCATTAACTGCAGAAAGTGCAGCTCAACAAATTCAGGTTTGTATAATTTGGGCTTTGTTTGGTGTACTAAAATGCGAGTAATTCGCTATGTAAACAAATTGAAATTAATTGCATTATTTTTGTAAATGTATATAACAAATTAGGATCGCCTGAAGGACATACAGCAACATATACACAAAGTAGACGGTGAAAGACGACGTGCTGAAAATTCCATTGCTAATCTTGTGCGTGCTCAACAAAGTCAGGCCGCCAATCCGAAATTGAAGACGCTTCTGCAGGCCAAAATTTTGGAGGCGACACAGGAAGAGGCGACAATTAGAGCGGCGTTGGCTAAAATACACGAAATACGTAATATACGAAACGAGCGACGCATACAGGTGAAGCACACATTTTCAACTTGATAAGCACTGTAATTAATAACATTAATTTGGTGCAGGCTCGAAATGCTGGCAATAAGGAGGCAATTCGTCGTGGAGCGCTAATGAAGATGGTGCAGCTGTCGGCGCAAACATTGCCTCTGTTCGTTGGAAAGCCAGGCGAACGAGCTCCAGCTTTATGTGGAGCGATACCAGCCGAGAGCAGCTACGTGGCCAAAGTGGGTGACAATGTAGCCGCCTTGGCAAAGGGCATTGATGAGGAGGAGAACTGGATTTTGGCCGAGGTGGTTCAATTTCTGCATCGTCAAAACAAATACGATGTAATTGACATTGACGAGGAGCAAAAGGATCGACATGTGCTCAGTAAACGTAAGGTTATACCTCTGCCACTGATGCGTGCCAATCCAGAGACAGATGGACACGCTCTCTTTCCCAAGGATACAGTTGGTAGGTACAAATACAAAGCATGTTAAGAAGTTGACTAATTTGTATCCTGTTTAATGTGTAGTGATGGCTTTGTATCCACAAACGACATGCTTTTACAAGGCCATTGTCCACCGCCTGCCACAAACCGCGACGGAAGAGTATGATGTGCTCTTTGAGGATTCGTCGTATTTAAATGGTTATGCGGAGCCTCTGCCCGTAGCTCAACGATATGTGATTGCATATCGACCCACAAAGAAGGGAGCGAGCAGTGGCAGTGGCAATTTGTCATCAGCTTGAGCTACTGATTACAAAACAAATAATATCAACTGTTGTAAGATCTATATATATAATTATATACATATTCATAAACTTAATTTCTATTTGAAATAATAACTAAATCATTCCTCCTCGTCCTCATCATCATCATCGTCATTATCATTGTCCTCTTCCATAGGGGTCTCTGCTGTTTCTTCCTCCACATCGTCTTCAACGTACAGCTGGAAACCATCAGTCTTGGTCCAGGAGCACTTCATAGTCAGACGAAACTTTGCCATTGGTTTGCCGAGCAATTTAAGAATTCGCGCCTGCTCTGGAGTCAGCACCTTTCCCTCCTCGCACACCGTATAATCACTGTATATGGTTACAATTCCCTTTTCCAGCTTGGTAGGCAATCCCAATGAACGCAAGTGTGGCTCCATGGAGTGCGCGAATTCCTCGAGGGGACCGGCTGGTAAAGTAACAGTTTCGGTTGCTGTGAAACCACTGCGAGCATATTCCACAGCCCAATAGTTTTCAGCCCATTGCAAGACTTCATCTTTGGACTTTTCTGTAAATAACAGACCAACTTGTCCACTCAGACGTTTCGACAGCTGCAGAGAATAATTACAATAGAATATTTTACATTGATCCTTACATTAATAGATATATTTCTAACACGTACTTTGTGTATTCCTGTTTCCACTTCCTCAGCTTTTGTGCGGCCCAAACCGATTTGCATTATGCGGTTTTTGCCAAAAATGAAACGCGAATTTTTCTTCCATTCCTGCCGCAAGTCCTTAAGCAGATTGTTTCGCATGTTTTGTACCTGGAACACGAAAATGTTGGGATACTTCTCAACACAAAATCGGATATCATCGATGATGCGCTGTTTCCATGCGAGGCCCTTGCGGTCCGTCTTGGTTAAAGAAACTGGAAAGAGGGAAACCAATTTACATATAGATTCAATTTAACAGATCTTAGTTTCGTTACGCACCTTT
The DNA here is from genome assembly GCA_963924055.1 of Drosophila limbata. Taxonomy (NCBI): domain Eukaryota; kingdom Metazoa; phylum Arthropoda; class Insecta; order Diptera; family Drosophilidae; genus Drosophila; species Drosophila limbata. Next base: position 7,658,614 of record OZ001355.1, read on the forward strand.
CTTATCACGTTTAGAGCGCGGCATTTTAACAGTTTATACGTATTTTTTAATTGAATCTAGCAAGAAGTTAAGACCCACCACAAGTAAGTAGGTAGTAAACACGTGCGACCGCTTGATTGTAGAGCTAGTGAAATATCGATGCTAATGTCGATACATCGATGTTTTTCTTAGCTGAAAACATCGATGTTTTCCAGAACTGCCTTTAAACTTTAACTGTTCGATTTAAAATTGAACTTTATTATTTTAGAAAGTTTATAGTTTTCTTGGTTTATTGAACTTTTACTTTATTAAATTATATTATTTAATTTAAAAATTAATTAATTTCATTAGACATAGGACCAGCAACTGCTATCGCGGTATCCGATATTTCATTTTCAATTTGGCTAGGTTTTGCAACCTAACCATAGGTGGCGTATTTTTACATCGCAAGCACTAATATTTTTTATAATTTCTCAAGCTAGACTTGAAATTAGCATTAAAATATTATTAAAGTCTCTTTTCAAATGTTATATTAATTTTTTTTGTCAATTTCAGTCCAACTTCCCTAACTTGAATCACCATTATCCAAAGAAAAGGTTCAAATTATGGAGACATTCAAAGTTCTTTGAAGTTCTTTTTCTTAAGTTTATTAATTTTACTGCCACTCATTTAGCTCGAGTTAGAGAGAAGTTCGAGTTATGGAAGTTCAACTGTATATTATAATTATAAAAAAGCACTCACCGAGGGGTGGCGAACTCGCCACATTCTTTAAAATGATAACCTCTACTTTATCTAAATAAAATCTTATTGCAAAATAAAACAATACTTTTATTTTTTTTGGTTGTCATTCATTCTCAAATTGCGCGCCATTGGCTACAGACGGTGGACAGATTGTCGATATGTTGTATATCGATTATTATTGACTGCCAACCCGGCCGAAATAAACACGCGGCTGGTTAATCCCGAAAGCCTGCCAATTTTTCAGCTAAATACTAAAAATACTGACAATGTTTTGCTATTTCTAGTGATGATTCTGATTTCGATAGCGATTTATCGAAAATTGAATAAGAAACGACACAACTCTAACAATAGCCGACTAAAGGTGTGTGTTTACGTAGTAATTTTACATATCTTAGGTTACAAAAAATAATTAAATTATCGTCAAGTGTCAACCAGGACGTGATTGTTTTTAACATTCTCGATTAGTAAGGCGCAGTGAGTAAAATATTTATGAAGTCCTCCGTCGTATTTTGATTACTCAATTGCATTACTTGGAGCGCCATGTTGTCGGCGAAACTGAGACCGCATTTTTTCACATGTATCGATCTGCAACGCAAAGTGAATTCATTTGCAAGCGTGCATATTGCAACACTTTAAAATGAATACGTGTGATATGCAAGTTGTGTAACTTCATGGCAATGATAATATGTCAACGCTCCAGAACAAATTTAATATTTCAAGTAGGACGCTGATGACGTAATTTTGTGAATTGCCAAGCGAAACCCAGTACAGCATTGCCAACAACTAGCAACTTTTAATCAGTTAGAATTCAAAAAGCGTTGAGTTGAGAGCACACATTTTATGGTTCGACTCGGATATGCTTTGTGCTCTACGTAAATTCAATGGAATCAACATTAGAATTAAAGCAATAGTTTTCTGGTGCTTATCAAAAGCACACATTTGCTGATAAGGCACCGTCACAGACGACTGAAGTTAAAAAATAAATTTAATCAGCATTCAGTCAGATAAGAGCTTGAAGGTTTCAACAGGTACGATTTGTCCAGTGCGTGAGGTGCAATTCAAGGGCTTAGTTTAAGACCATAGTGCCATAGAAAGCAATTAAGTCGGGCTATTGGATTTTGTAAATCATTTTCGTACATACTGGTAAATTCTACAACGCTCAAATAGACACGTACTTTTGTCATTTGTATGTTGACAAGGCTACCCATAAAATTTGTAACATTCGAATCCAAAAATTTAACTGACGTACTATACATACACACGTACATTCACGCAGTCACAGACAATGCTCGTATGTCTCATTCAAATTACTCAATTAAACGACAATTGCGCACAATTGACAGCGGTGACTGCGAAAGCCAAGCTAAAGCTCCTCCCCAACATTTCAGTGGCGTGCGTCATATAAAAAGTGCAGCTTGTAATAGCCAACAAATTCATACCTGTTTGAATCATTTGCAGTCACTTATCGTAAACAACAACAGCAATTTTAGTTGACTGCAGTAACTCTTTTCTTACAATTTATGCTAATATTCTACTTGGGAAATTTATACCTTGAGCATATCAACAACAGGTCTGTGGGCATTTAAATCTTAACGAACCCATTTCACTTGTGTCACACCTGGCAACATTTTTTTTAAGACCAGGTTGGCAACACTGACTGGTATTTACTCATTTTTCTTTACCGACTCCTACTCTTTGTTCGAACTCTCTCTCTTTCTCTCATTTGCTGTAGCGGCATGCGCTGTGTACGGATGGATGTGTATGTGTAAATCTACCTACACATGCATATCTACGAAGAGGCGTACACACAGATACATTGCTTACTGTGTGCAACATTTGCCGTCACTTTTAGTCGTTCGCCGTTCGTTGGTAGTCGTCGTTGTCGTTTCGAGTGAATCGAATGTAAGGTAACCAATTTGCATTAGTAATATGGGGCGAAATATATGTACATAAAAATTATAAAACCTTTAAGTGACTAAAGAGATGCATAAACAACGTGTGCAGCGACAATTTTTGAATTTTCAACTAACCGAAAACATGTGCAAAAGCCGCATGGATGAAAAATTTTCTACATGCTTCCATGAAGCGATCGATAAAAATACTACGCAAAAAGATGAAAAGTTGAGAACTGTGAATTTGTGCAAAAATACATATGTACATGTGCCCGCTATGCATGAGTATTGGTTAATTTTGTATCTGTGTGAGTGTGTGTATGTGTGTGTAGATATAGCCGTGAGATTCGTTTGTAGCTTCGTATTTTCAGTGCTTTCGGTTGATTGTTGGCGGCCGTGGCAACAACTGACTTGGCTAATGCGAAGGCGAATTGTGGTGCTTTAAGTGTGTTCTGGTCGCTAGGCGTTTTGGTCGTCAATAGCTAAAAAACACATACATAGATACGAACGAGTAAATGTGTGAATGTAAATACATATGCAAGTCACTGAACGAATTACGCACTTGCACATTCACCTGCTTAGAAGTGAGATCCCATTTTACTTTGAATCAAAAGTAATTTTATGTTGACTGCTTATTGAATTAAAAAAAATAATAAGAAAATGAAAAATAGATAACCTCATCCATCAAGTACTTGATTTTATTGGTCTTGCTGTGTCACAATTCACCACACATATGTATGCATATGTATTTATGCACGTACATACATATGTAACTAAATATATACCTATGTATGTATATCTAAGTGGATGTATATATGTATGTATCCACACACATACATCTGTACTTATGAATGTTCATACATATGTATGTAAGTAAATGGACGACACACGCGGTTACGTGTTCTTTTATGCCGCACTGCTCTCGCATTCGTTGCTGCCTTTGCTTCTTAGTGTCTGAGTTCTCTTCATCGTGCTCTCTATCTCCCTCTCTCTTTTTCTCTCTCTTCGGTGGGATTATTTTTATACATTTTGTTGCGCGCCACCCTCCCCCTCACTAACAGGCAGGCAGACACACTTGTTTCTAGCTAGGCAATGTATATTGATACATACATATCCCAATATGCTTGCCTATAAAATATTTTTTCCATTTCTTCACGAAATGTGCACATACTTGTAATTATATTTTAAATGCAACTGCAACTGTTGAAAGCTCCTTTCAGTTGTATGTCCATTTGTCCATTGGCTGTGTATTGGAATTTTATTCTTATCTGCATTTCTCTATAGTCGTATTTTTTTCCTCTGTACTGCGCATGTAGCCGAATCGCAGTCGCGACGACCTCATGGGGCCGGTGAGGTGAGTTAGCCGTTTGCCGCCCGGTGTGGTGTATTTCCCCAACACTCACAAAGAAATTCACACTTACACTCACGCAAAGTAGCGCCGTTTTGCAGTAGCCAAAGTTGCCGTCATCGCAGAATTCTACAAACGGTTTCGAATTTTATTTGCCGTTATCTTCCATCTGTACCACTGACCGACGGCAATGCCATTTCGCAAAACAATTAGCTGTTTTTTCCTACTTATAACACACTTGTACAAATATAAATACAAATGTATGCGTATATGTTTACATACATTGTACACACACATTTACATCCAAATTAGTCTATGTCTCTTGCATTCGCGCTACTTCCTCTATGTGAGGCATGTCCAAAAAAAATAGAAAAATAGAAGAAAAAATGACGCAGTCCATGACGCATAGATTTCGCTTGATTGCCGCTCTTTCAAATGGAGGGAGTGGCTCCCTGTTTGAATTTGGGCTATTTAATCGTGCCCCCATACACATACACATGTAAATCTTTACATGCAGATGAATGTATCTTTTTTGGAAATTAAAAATCATACAATACTTCCCGTTGCGGTCTGTTAATTTCTTTTTTTCCCATTTCTTTTTGTCAATAACTGTATGGTAAACACGGCAATTGACCTAAAAACGAGAAACGCTGAAAAAATTGCTATAATCGAGATGTATACATATGTACGTATGTAAATATATCTAAGCATATGTATGTATATAACTAATGTATTTTGCCGCACTTGTTTGCAGCCACAAAGGGTCAATGTTTTCAAGTCTTTGACGGTCGATTTGCAATCGTTTATAGAATCTAAAGTTATGTACTTACATAGATAACAGTTGGGTGGGTGTAATCAATTTGATTTATTCTGTTTCTGATTGTCTTTATCCGTTTATTGTTTATAGTCTTACCAAGTTAACATTTGTGCATTGGGGTCATTGTGCATTTATCTTTGACATCTGTACACAATCAAACAATACTTGTATGTACACACATGCATATAAATATATATCTACATACTTGGTTCATTGCTCACAGACCCCACACACACACAGATACACGCACACTCAGATACACGCATAGATAGATCCACAGATTTCTCTCTGTATTTCATTTTAAATTTTTATTCATAGTTTATTTTTAACTTTTCTCTCTGTATGTATGTGTTTGTTGTTGGGTATTTGATTTTTTTAATTCGTTTTTTTTTTTTCATTCCATTCGCTTTCCGTTGATGTTTTTTTTTTCTGTTTTCTTACTCTTAAAACATTCCCGTGCACACTCATTTCGTATCAATGTGCATCTTACTTTAAGTTGGGAGGCACAAAACGATCAGATTTGATTTGATGTCTAATGCCATGGCACGTGTAATGGAATTGGCAAACAATTTAAGCCGCACAATACACAAATACATATCGACAACAATGCAAACACACACACACACACGTACTCACACTCACCTGTCATAAGCACATTATACTAAAAGCTATGTCCTCTTGAGTAACCGTCAGTTGAAAGCTCCATAGGGGCTAATAATTTTGTCGTTTGTATTATGTAGTCCCCAAGGATAATGGAAAATGTATCAATCAGCCTCACTCGTCGTTTATATTTATAAATAATAATCAATCAATATTTATGTAATAGCCATCGCATATACTGAGTATTCACACAGGTGCACACAGATACAAATACAATGTACATGTGTGTGTAGGGGGTAAATCTATGTATGTATGTGGTATGTGGTAAGGTCAACATGGTTGGCATTCAAAGAGCATTCATCCATTAGGTAAAGGCAACAGGTTACCCTTTGTATCATAAGTGAACGACATAATTGTAGTTAAAATGCATACTTACGTGACTCACAGCTGTTTAACATTCACAATTGTTTATTCACTCTTAAACTGACTGTTTATAAATATCTTAATTATTATTATTGAATTATTGGAATTGTGAGTTTAAGTTACGTTTTCCACTTTATTTTATTTGATTATAAATGTAAATAAGTTTATTTATAATGAACGGAAGTGCATCATGATGATTCACACTCATAAATGGATGCTAATTGGCCACACAAAGATTTGACTCATTTGGCAAAGTTGATTATTCAAATTTAGATCCTTAAAATGTATGTATGTAATAATTCAATGTAGTACGAGCTCAACACATGCCAAGATACTTTGTACATGTGCTTGCAACGCGCAGCTGCTATCCACGCCGTGGCGTCTCTGACTTCCTTTTGAGCTTAGCCTTTTAGCCATTGCCACTGCCAGTGCCACAGCCGCAGCGAAGTTCTCTTTTAGTCGAGTTTCGGGCCTGGTTGAAAGCGCAACACTGAAGCGGCAAATAATATTTCGGGTTTACGCCTTTTCACAGCTGTTGTTGTATGTATTTGTGTAACGTGTTGCAAAGCTGGCGAGAGAATCAAATGAATTAATCTTCACCTAATTGAGAGTGGGTTGTGTTTTGTGGATTAGATGTTTCTAGAAAACGAATGTACTATATATAAAAAGAACTAATAACTAATTGTCGTGGAAAATTCTATTTTAATTAACCGAAGATTTTTATTAATTTTCAATTGCAGATAACCAGTCACATTGTGAGCGACGCTTTGAGCTGTGGATTCCTCCTTACTTTAATTAAATTCTTCTGCAACTGTCTATATCTGTAACTGAAACAGAGATCGTGCTTGGGCAACTGCACAGACACGAAACACACAGACACATATACAAATTATACATATTCTTAGTTTGGTCAAGTAACTAAAACAACAAAAAACAGCAACATGTCGACAGTCGATAAGGAAGAATTGGTCCAGAAGGCAAAATTGGCCGAGCAGTCAGAGCGGTAAGTGCCAACAGCTGATTAAATAGTGATATAAATGTATAATTATATATTTTTTTGAATATAGCTACGATGACATGGCCCAGGCCATGAAATCAGTCACAGAGACGGGCGTCGAGCTGTCAAATGAGGAAAGAAATCTGCTCTCCGTTGCCTACAAAAATGTGGTTGGAGCGCGCAGGTAAGTTGCTAACAAATATAGATAACAAAACGAAGTTAACACACCTATATAAATTACTTAACAATAATAACAACAACAACAACAGGTCATCATGGCGCGTCATTTCCTCCATCGAGCAGAAAACCGAAGCATCCGCCAGAAAACAACAGCTCGCCCGCGAGTACAGAGAGCGTGTGGAGAAGGAGCTTAGAGAAATTTGCTATGAAGTTCTGGTACGTATAATAAATAAATTAATCTATTATCTGCTGAACATGCCCATGACCATGAACATGAGTTGGTTAGCAAATTATGATGAGTTCTAAACTGAGAACCCAACTGTTGTCAGCTTGTTTTGTCTACTGCGCATGTCCTGCCTGTTGTTAGCCACATATCATATCGTGTGGGCGATGGTTATGTGCAATTATAACCATATCATCTGCAGCTGTGTTTAAACCAATTACCTCGTCAGTTTATTAGGGCTAGTTTGAAGTTACAATCGTCGCCTCATTCCCAGTCTCCATGTTTGTTCTATGTATGCAGCGAATTCTATTACAATCAATAAATCCATTTATAAATAGAAATTTTCCAGACATGTTGCTTGCCGCAGGGCACACCCCACATACACATACACACACACACACACACAGGCACACACATAAATGTACAAAATAATATATATTGTATCTCTTGCCAAGTCAAGATAGCAACTGAGACAAATGGCCAACCTGGCTTGATTAATGTCAATTTAATTACAGTTTTTTTTAATTTGTTTTTACTGAATATTGCTAAAGCTGCAAAGCAAAAGATATACTACAAAAGCTAAAGAGCTGGACAGACTGGGCAGAGTGTTGACCTATAAAGTGAAATACGTTTTAGATACATTTCAGAGCGCCGCAATGTTTAAAAATAAATCAAAGTACGATGTTCAATTGTGTGTGTGTGTGTGTGTTGTGTTTGTTGCCGCCCTGTTGTTGGGGGCTGTTTGTTAGCTTTCGTTTTCTTTGGGGACAGAAAATCGATAAGACTTTGAAGCGCTGCAGTCGACTGTAAAATTGGCATACATATACAGACTACATACTTTATTTTTATAGCTATATCGACTTGAGTAATGTAAAGAATGGCATCAAATGGGATTAATGGCGGCTTATTGTACGCGTAGCAATTAGGAATGTTTATTTTTATATTTATATGCTTAAGATAGTCAGGTACAATTGAAATACTTAATGTTGTTTCAGCTGCAACTAAAATGTATATTTTCTCTTCTTTTTACAGGGACTTCTGGACAAATATCTTATTCCAAAAGCCAGCAATCCAGAAAGCAAGGTTTTCTATTTGAAGATGAAGGGAGATTATTACAGGTATTTAGCTGAGGTCGCCACAGGAGATGCGCGCAACAGTAAGTATTCATTTATCAGACAATTATTAAATTAACTCATATTCTAAAAACATACAACAAATTAACTATTTTTTAAAAAACCAAAAAAAAACAAAAAAAAAAAACGCAGCCGTTGTTGACGATTCCCAAACCGCTTACCAGGATGCATTTGACATAAGCAAGGGTAAAATGCAGCCAACACATCCCATCCGCTTGGGTCTTGCACTTAACTTCTCAGTCTTCTATTATGAGATTTTGAATTCTCCAGACAAGGCTTGCCAATTGGCTAAACAGGTTAATACCCAACCCAATTACATTTGGCAAAATGTCTGGCAAGCAAAACAGCAATCTGCAAAATGCAACAATACATTTAAAATATCATTTTAATTCATTAAAAAAAAAACATAAATCGTATTTAAGCATAAATATTTATGGAGTTTATGTATCACAAACTAATTGTAATTTCTGTATTGAATTTTATTTTCTTTTTGTTTCATTGATTTGGTACCAATTAATAACGTACATAATTTAAGACGTCGTTGAGGACTCGAAAAAAGCTTATCAAGAGGCATTCGATATTGCAAAAACTAAAATGCAGCCAACACATCCAATCAGATTAGGTCTTGCACTCAACTTTTCCGTCTTCTATTACGAAATTATCAATTCACCAGCGAGGGCTTGTCATTTAGCTAAACAGGTTCAGTTGTTTTTCAGTCTTTCTTTCTACACATAACTATTACGTTTGTTGTTATTAATTTAACTATCGTTGTTGTTGTTTGTTATGTTGTTATGTTGACTAACATCCTCAACTTTTGCTTTTTAAAACAAACACAATAAACACACACAACATACTTATGTACATTTGAAAGTACGTTTTGTTGTTTACTCACAGTCTGAGCAACATACACAATGTACTTATGTTTAATACAAACACATTCCAGGTATAAGCTCTTTTTAATTCGCATGTAATGGCTTAGATTTTGGCAGTTGGCCAAAAGTACTGACCTGGCTTATATATCTGCCCATACCTTGCTGGTGAAGTTTAATAATTGTAAGAGAAAGTGCATTAACCGTCAGGTCATTTTATAATAGTATATTAGTTGACATTTTCAAGATAATTATGTATTTATTTATTTCTACTTTTATTTTTGCTTTCAAATTTACTCTGAATGAAACAAAAAGAGACTATACATCTAATACTATAATAATAACGTTTTAAATGTTCTTCTAATTGAATTGAAATGCTTTCGAAAAAGAACTTTAAATTGCATTTAGCTTGCCGGCATTTTGCATTGTTATAAATATTTATAATTTGTTCTAAGCATTACTAAATTATTTGTTTTATATATACAAAAAACAGGCGTTCGATGACGCGATAGCCGAGCTGGACACACTCAATGAGGATTCATACAAAGACTCAACACTCATCATGCAATTGTTGAGGGATAACCTGACTCTTTGGACCTCAGATACCCAGGGTGATGGCGATGAGCCACAGGAGGGCGGTGACAACTAACCAAACAACTAAAATGTTTCCTTTTTGACTATGCAAATATTATTCAGTAATACAAACAAACAAACAAAACAAAAGCAAGAAATATACAAACAATTCTTTGAAGTCGAAGGTAATAAATACAAAGCAGCAGAACAGCAGTTATGTAATAATAAAAGCAACATCAAAACCAGCATCCAACATCAGCAGCGACACAAATGAATAATTAACAAAATAACAGCAGCAGAGAATACAGCTTGTGAATAAGTGATAATAGTTTGTTTGAGGACTATTGTCATGATTATACAACTATAAAAGAACAGGAAAATGAATCTGATTAGACAGTATATAAGTGTATATGCGCATGTGCATATTGCAATTTGAAACAAAACATTTTCTAATGAAATCTGAAATATGTGTATTCGAGCAAATATTGTATAAAGAACAACTTACAAAAAAAAGCCAATTAAAGTCTAAAAATGAATACAAAACGTCTTAATTTGCTTCACATGCCGTTTCAAGTTGTCTTTGTTACTAATAAATAAATGCTCTTGCAAATATTCATTATATACGAATTGAACGGATTTAAAATCAAACCAAGCAATTAATGTAAACTTTCAGCTACTACCAACAAAACGGCATGAAGATGGCTAAGAAGAGTGTAACAAGTACATTGTGTAATGGCTAAGATGTGAATTTTGTTTTGTTTTAGTTATTTACTATTCCGCTGTTTAGGCCAACTGCGTACCCCTATACATTATGCCTAAAAGTAATATTATTTATTATAATTATGTTTTAATAAATAATTACATTTTGTTTTATATTAACATACAACAGAACACAAGACACAGTCAACAACAACAACAACGTATAATGTCTTTTATTTTTTTGTTTAATGCGCTGCGTCGCTTTCCTTAAAAACAAGGCTAATTGGTTTATACAAATATGTAATTACAAATAATGCCTATACATATATATTTTTCGTCGTCAAAGAAGAACAAAATCTGCCAAACAAAAAGGCAGAATACAATGCGAACCAAAAGAAACAAATTATGTATTATTTGTAATTCTTTCTTTTCTAAAATACAACAAATAAAAAAAAAAAACAAAAACAACAACAGAAACCTATACTTTTATTTTCACCCCAATTTTTGTTTTTATTGTTTATAATATCAAAAGCAGTTTTGCATTTAAAATGCATTTTGTTGAAAGAGCCAAGAAACAGTTGAATCACAGAATTTCAATTTGAAGCAAGAAATATAAAAATTATTAATATATTGATCATTAACGTATTTCAGTGTGCTAAAAAAATTGAGACAAGCACCCAGAAATTAAATTATGGTTAGAATCTAAAGGCATAAGTTCTATTGTGCCTATTTTGGAATATTTTTCATAATTTTCTTGTAATTTTTTTAATTTAAAATTTCGATAATTACGCTAGCTGGATCAGGAATGTGATTAATGGTCAATGCGATAACTATTTCTAACATACTAATACTATATACTAACTATATGCAAATTATGCAGATGCAACAGAAATATCATTATCAATGTGCAATTGTTATATAAATGTCTCAGTGTTTTTCTTTTTATTTTTTAATAATCGATGTGTTTCAATGTCAAATTCAAATTCTATTCGAAGCGAACGCGGTATGTGAAGCAAGTGGATGATGCAAAATATATAATTTATTATTGATATTCAATTTTGAATTGATTAATTGTGCTTTTTAAATGCTACTTAACTCTTTAAATGGCAAAATACATAACGGTAACAACAACAACAACAGGAAATGATAACTAATCAAAATAATAATAATACTTGTATTGAAATCTAAGTATATTCAATTTTAATTCACGAAAGCGTCAACAAGAGCTACATAAAACCGCTAAAATATATATGCACATATATGTATATAGATACTATATATATACATATATACATATATATACTATTATTGTCCAGGAAATGAAAATAATAATATGCAAAGATATATATGAGTATATTCGTATACATGTGTGTGTATAAGCAAAGTAACTGTATATTTTCGCAATTGAATTTACGCTTACAAAATACATAAAGATTAATATAAAAAAATAAATAATAATAAATGTGAGGCATATGAAAAAGTCGAAACTGCAATGCATAATAATACTACATAAATACTATAAAAGATCCAAATGAGTTATAAACAGTGAGCACACATTAATTGTATGCAACATGGAGGCAAAGATTGATGTGAACATTTAAGTTTATTGAAATTACAGTTTCTTAATTACCAAAAAAAAAAAATAAAATAAAATAAAATAAAAAAAAAACAAGATATCTATTGTGTTTCAATATTTGTCCTGACTGACTGACTGAGAATCAACGTGCAGGCCAAACGGTTAAAGCTAGAAAGCTGAAATTTTCACCCAACGAAGCTGAGACAATTTCATCCTGCAATTAGACGGCGTTTTACCACCTGTAAGTGGCTTAAATTCGCGGAGACACCTAGCTTATTAATAAATATTTATTTAGTTAATATTTCCATGAACTGGTCGTATATGTTAACTAGTGTTTAAGCAAAGCATGTCAGGGATTTACAAACATTAAAAAAGTTTTTAAAATTACACTGACAGGCATTTGAATAAAACACTGCAAAATTTTTAAACTTTTAAACTTTATTTGGTATGTATTCAAACAAGGTTCTCCCTTTTACCAAACTTACAATCAGGTGATTAACTAACTCATTATCAACTTTCGAAACGTGAAATAAAATCTTAAACTTTCCATAGCTGGATACGACTGACTAAATTGGTGCCTAAGCATCATTTTTTAAGTTGCAATCGTTATTATTCGAAAACTTGCAAATTCTATGGCGGCTTTACGGCTCCCGTAAGTGAGGTGGGTTTAAAGACATGTTATATAACAAATGCAGATATCTCTAGGTATAACCATATTATAATATGATCCTCAGCGTTTAGAAGCTCTTAAACAACGGCAACAAAAACCAATCATTGATTGTCAGGGATCGTTAAAGGATAAGCTGAAGTCTTTTAGAACACAACTGACAAACATGGAAGATCCATTGAAGAAATACGATTATTTAATGAGCTTGAGGGATCAAGATGGAGATGTCTATTATCATTTCCTGCGCGATTACACAGGTGAGGTGTTGGCCATACTCTATGCAGTCGATGGCGTCATTCGCAAATTCGAACATCTTGAAATATGCGTTCCCAATATGTAAGCATTCATTTGTCCTTAACATATTCTATATAAGTAGACACATTTTTGTATTTTTTCTATACATTTTGAAGCCCAACTCTAGTGAAAAAGCATAAAAAGAAACAGACTAAACCATTAGACATTGCCAATGCTGTGGAATATTTACGAAAACGAATCAATGACCTAAGAAAAGCTGACTCCAAAAATGCTGGAGGATCAGGTTCCAAGTCCAAATCTGAAGAAAAAACACATCCCATAAAATGGATTAAAAAGCGCTTTATGTTAACACCAAATATGGGCTTAATGGTGTATTTGATGACCAACAACCTTAAGTAAATGAAGAATTTGTGGAAATACTTTTTACTATCTGTACCCAAATTATAAAAAAATTATCAAATTCATATCAATTATATTTTCAGGTCTTCCAAATAGTTTTAAATAAACTAAAAATTTATCCATTCTTGAAATAAATTTTTTAAAACATTAATTATTTTTTAAATATGTATTTATTTTGAGTTTGAGGGTAAAAAGTATATTGTGGATTCTGTTCCTTGTTGCGCTCGGAAGGTTTTCCATAAATATATATTCTCAGGAAATTTGGAAATATGCATATTCTCCAAATTAAAATGTCTGAAAAATAATGTATTAACGAAGTAGGCAGGGTATAAAACAGAAACGTATATCTGTTTCAGTTACTCTTTCGGTTATGTTCGCATTTAGGTTTTCGGTTATGCAACATTTTTGTATATTGGTTATGTAACTGTTACTGTTTTTTTATGATTCGGTTTCAAAATACCGATTTGATATCGGTTTATAAAAAAATATTTTAAATGTTAAAGATATGTTAACTTTAAATCAAATTTTAAAAATTGTATTAATTAAGATCTTTTTATTAAGATAAATATATAAATTTTATTAGGCAGCAAAAAAATGTAATAAAAAAAGAGGATTAAACTTTAGCAACATAATTCAATTCTATGTTTGACCTAAGCGAAATTACCCGAAATGCCTGAATCGATTTCTAAACGGTTATTTAGGTTGGCATAATATCGGTATTTGGGTTTTGTTTACGGCTACCAGCTTCAACCGTTAAATTTCGGATAACGGTAATGGTTATGGTTGCGGCTTTAATTCCTGGAAATAGGCTTTTCTTACTTTGAATAATGTGTTTAGAAAATGTGCTCCATATTAGGCACTGGCTTTAAAATCAAAATATAAAATGTAAAATTTGTTAGTTGACTAAATTGGTATGTATCCAATCAAATTTCGAGTATTTTCAAAATTATTGGGAAGGTTGGTATGAATATAAATGTATAATAGGATTGAATGCAATAAATGCTTTCCGTAGTATTTTTCAACCGCAGGACTTGTTGCCAAAGTATCAATGTTGTCGAATAAATCGATGCTTTTCGAAAGCTTGTAATGCCTTCAACGGGATACAGTCCGTAGTCTTCAAAGAGGTAAGGAATACATATTTTGAGTTAGGGAAATTTGGCTGCAATAATAATAATATTTTTTATCCAGCATCAAAAGTCGCAATGGAATCGCAAGCGAGTCCAATTTGTGCATGCTCGAGTTGACTTGATTAAAAATCTAACTTTGATTGACGAGCGATTGGCAAATTGTAAGAATCCCGTTCAAAAATATGACTATTTAATGACCTTACGGGAGACTGATGTCAATTTGTATTATCGGTATTTGTGCGATAACTTTGTTGAACTGTTTACCGTGATTTGTGCTGCTAATGGCATTGTTCACAACTTCGGTCGAATGGGTTCTATATTTCTGAGTAGGTAAGTTACTAAGCATTTCAATATTCATACGTTTAAGTGAGTTAACATTTTAAATTTTACAACCAAGGCGAAAGACAAAATGTGAAACGTTTAATAGCAATCAACTAGAGAATTTCAAAACTGTGACAAACTTATGCAAGTTTATCCGCGCCATCTCCAAAATCACAGATAAATCTTCTGAGACAAAAGACTCTCTATTGCTCGGCCAAGACGAGTTTTGTGAAAACTGCTGTTATTTGCGAAAAACTGACAATTTTGACTACATAAATCTGCGAAATGTAAGTAAATATACATAGTTAATCTGTTGTAATAGTTAATATGTATACAATTGTAATCTGCAGATGACACTCAAGTGTGGTAACGAAAATTCCAAAGGAGCAGATCAGAGAATAAGTGAAGAACGTGAAGAAGAAAGGAAAGAGTTACTAAAATGTCTGCTACGCTTTGAAGACATAGAAGACTACGTGAGGCCATACCGCAGACCATATGTGAGTTGAAAACACTTCCAAATACAGAGAGAGCACTTTTCGAGGTTCAAACGGCTAACGGCTACACACTCACGTAGACTGCTGAGCTAAAGCTTGCGTTGCGCATGCCAAAAGCTCGCGAGCGAGAACGCGTGAGAGAGCTTTTATCCGCTAGGCGCGCACAGCTGTTGCACAGCTGTCATTATGACACTCACACTCAGTTGTGATTGTGTGGGGTAAACAAAAAAGAGTCCAATAGGGTAATCTCGCCCATTTTCGCCCACATTTGCGACTTATTGATAGCCGAATTCGTACGCATTCTCGATATTTAATACAAAACATATTAATTAAACGTATTATGAATAATTGAACCTAGTGCAATACAATTAAATCCGAGACACTGTAAGGTGGCGATACAAACACCACACAGCCAGTTTATTGCATCAGTGTCGTGTCGTCGTTGCGTCGCGTCGTCGGTAGTTGCGCTTAGCGAAAAGCGTTTGCTGCGTTTAAAGGTCACCTTGAAACGTCAAAACCAAAACTTCTGTGCCCGAACGTCGCGCTCTCGTAGCCGTTGCCAGTTACTGAAAATCGTCTCGCAGGCACAAACCACAAAGGCCGCGGCAACATAATTTCTCGTCATTTATTTGGACAACTTGAAGCTGCTCCTCCGTGTCGCGCTCTTCTCTTATGCTTATGTGAATCATTCACTGTGTAACTGTGTGTTAACTTTATACAAAAAATCCAACTGCAGACCTATCTGTTGTTATAAGATAACTAAAGAATACTAGTGCAAAATGAATAGTGATATTAATCAACGTTTCCTGGCACGCGGATCACAGCGTGACAAGGGCCTGGCCGTCTTCACCAGCGGCGGAGACTCCCAGGGCATGAATGCGGCTGTGAGAGCCTGCGTCCGCATGGCCATCTATTTGGGATGCAAGGTGAGTGTTGACCTCTACATATTCAATATGATAAACAAGATATTTTCATCGCTTATCGGTCATCACCCTCCCAAACCGATTCTAGGCATTGAACCCACCCTATGTGTATTCTCTACATATTCCGATGTATATATATATTTAGCTGCTATTAAAATTTAAACATTTTATTCTACATAAAGTGATTAAACAAATTTAATGTCAAGTGCCGTTAGATAACCTGAAGCAGTATTCAAATAAAAGAAAAATAAAAGTGTCTCTCACACCAATCCCCCAACACACGCACACAATTAATTTGTATCTGTGTGTGCGCGCATTTGACATTGAGTTTATTTCGGGCAACTTAAAGAAGATCAACCAGATATATCTAAGAAAATGCCGTTATTTTTTCAAAAGTAAATTATTTACTTACATTGTTTTTTTTATTGTTAACACTCTTTTATGGAATAGTGTAGTGTAGTGAATAGATTAAGTAAGTCACGATGTGACTCAATGAAATTTGTATAAATATTGAGGCAAGGCTAATATTATCGAAACTTTACTGATAAATTTAAAAGAATTTAACTTCGAGCCCAAAACAGATAAAGGAAACGACAAACATATATCTTTAGTCTGGGAACTACATGGTTAAACATTGTTATTTAATTAATTATTTATAATCAATAAATTATTTCATATTATGCAAATTATTACACACTTTGCCTAAATTCCAAACAATTTGAATAAATTTAAATGGAATCGATTATTTTTTATGGTAATAATTGGTAAGGGCATTCAAAAGTTTCGTCATCCGGAATATGGCAATTCTTTCTTGTATCCAAATTTAAATAATTGAAATAAATTACACAAAATTGCATGATTTTTATTTTTTGCAATGAATTTGAATTGTTGCGAGGCTGCTTTCTCAATGCCACTTTTATTTTGTTTCAATCAATTATGGTTTCATGAATGTGTTTCCTTTGAAAAGGGGTCTTTAAAGCAATTATATGCGAGTATTTGTGGTTCATTCAGGGGCAAACTGGATTTGGAAAAAAGTGATATTGCATCACTTGACAATTTCAACTAAAATGATTACTTTCACTAGTTCAAATGGAAATTGAATTTAATCAATTTCAATCAATTTTCCAAATAACAACCATTTGCAATGTCTAACTTTGATGTTTGGCTTTCTATAAAATCTTTGTTTGATCAGTAAATACATATATATATTTATGGTATGCATATTAAGTTGATGATTTTCATATAAACTCTTTAACTGGTTTCTATAGGGAATATTTGTTTATATTTGTCGCTCGTCTGTTTTCTGTATGTATCTTAAAGATACTTGTATTTTATTTCATATATAAGTGACACAGAAGGATCCTATAAAATGAAGCTTAAACATTTATATGGAATTGATTTTGAGCATGCTTGAGCTCTTATTACTTTTGGAGTCAAGCGGTTAACTTGACAACAATTTCTCATTCACTTATTTATAATCATTGCCCGGTGTTATCACTAATTAATGCTGATAAGTGTAGATAATCAGAATAAACCATTTAACAGGCGGTAATTGGGTGGGATCATATGCCAATGGTTTGGTATATTATGCTTAAGTAAGCACAGATTTATAAATGTTGCACAAATAATTATAAAAAATTATTAATACAATTACTTCTTATTGAAACCAGGTCTATTTCATCCGTGAAGGCTATCAAGGCATGGTCGATGGCGGTGACTGTATTCAGGAGGCTTCCTGGGCTTCGGTCTCATCGATTATCCATCGTGGTGGCACCATCATTGGCTCCGCTCGTTGCCAGGACTTCCGTGAACGTGCAGGCCGCCTTAAGGCCGCCAATAATCTGATCCAGCGTGGCATTACCAACCTGGTGGTGATTGGCGGTGATGGTTCACTGACCGGTGCCAATCTGTTCCGTCAGGAGTGGTCCAGTCTGTTGGATGAGCTGGCGAAGAATAGCACGATTACTGCCGAGCAGAAGGAGAAGTACAATGTGCTGCACATTGTTGGCTTGGTAAGTTACTTCTTATGCCTTAGGAATATTATTCATTTTTAATAAATAAATGTTATATTCCAGGTGGGCTCCATTGATAACGATTTCTGTGGCACGGACATGACCATTGGTACAGATACGGCGCTTCACCGGATTATCGAGGCCATTGATGCCATTGCCAGCACGGCGTACTCTCATCAGCGTACCTTCATTATGGAGGTCATGGGTCGTCACTGTGGGTAAGTTAATTGTTGTCGGATTAATAATTAATTATTTTTGGATAGCCTGACGATAGTCGGTGATGTAACTACTTTAAAACTGTTAGTTTTGCCAATTAAATACCTTGAATACCTGCAGTTATTTAGCTGTTATAGCTGGCATTATATCTGAGGCAGATTATGTCTTTCTCCCAGAGAACCCGCCGCCAATAGATTGGCCCGATCATCTTGTACGAAAACTGGAACAGGCAAGCACTCAGATCGATCCATGTCTCATACTCTTGTATACTTGTATGTCTGTGCTGACAGCTCGAATCTCAAACTTTGTTGACTTGAATCAAAGCATTTGATGTATTCACGTTTCTCTCTCTCTCTCTCTCTCTCTCTCTCTGTGACAAACATTACAAATGTGCAGATTACGGAAAAAATTATGATCGATCATTGTTAGGAAGAAAAAAACTCTTTTCGACTTGTCCTATTATAATTTTCAGATTGTATTTGAAATTTTTATGTTCTATCTGATGTTATATCGTCATTTTCTTTGGCTTAGTTCTTCCTTTGTTTGTCAACATTTCGTACCTTTCGTACTAACTATTTGTTTCGAACTCTCCCTTATTAATGTGTTCTGCCCACAGTCCCCTTGATCTGCCCTATATGTGTATTAACTATGTATAACCTATAAAACTACTACATATTTTTACAGTTACTTAGCGCTGGTTGGCGGCTTGGCAAGCGAGGCTGATTTCATTTTTATACCCGAAATGCCGCCAAAAACCGATTGGCCAGATAGGCTTTGCACTCAATTAGCTCAGGCAAGAAGTGAACATTTGACTCTCTCTCTTTCTCTATTACAATCTCATTGCTTTTGGTTGTGAGCTTTTCTCTAGAGATTACAAAAACACAACACTAGCAATTAAAAAGTATACATGTATTAGCACGCACACATACATACGCAATTAGGCACCAATCAGACAGCATTTTCATAGTAATTTTATAATACACATTAGTATTCTTAAATGTTTGCTTCTATTGCTGTCGGTTTGGCTTGAAATGTGATTGATCAAGCATACTCTAATTTATTTTCAATCATCAATATTTTTTTTTTTCATTTGAAACAATCATCAATAATTCCACGTTCCCAATTGGATGTACGATTCCTTTCCTTTCCAGCGTTATTCCCTTGTACCTATCATAATGTAAATAATAATTATCAAATAACAATTCATCTCATATGCATTGTTTCTCTGTGTTTTATTACTTTTTTGTTTTTAGCTACTTAGCCATTTCAACAGCTATTGCTACAGAAGCTGATTTTATGTTCATACCCGAAGAGCCCGTTCCAATTAACTGGCAGGATCTTCTATGCAAAAAACTCCTTCAGGTCAGCGCAATATCCAGGTTTTAAGTTAACTCTCTGCGGTGTTTTTGTTACCTATTATTCTTACTCTCGTAATCGTATATTCGATTACAAATATCGTATAACTCATTTCAATATTAAATTCAAAATCTAACATTTTCCAAACAGATGTTCTACGAAAGCAGCTGCAGCTTTTGGTCAGAAACGTCGAAACTAATTGGCTAATAAATTGGCTTTTATTGGGTTAAAGTGTAGTTAAGGCTAACAGTTTCAGGGCAAATTTCAATTGCCTTGAATTTAATATTCTTTCGTACGTTGCGTACATAACTTGACAAGTAAATTGTTTGTTGCTTTTATTTATTATCGCTTTACACTTTCATACTTTCACTTAATAT
This sequence comes from Drosophila limbata, assembly GCA_963924055.1. NCBI lineage: Eukaryota > Metazoa > Arthropoda > Insecta > Diptera > Drosophilidae > Drosophila > Drosophila limbata. The sequence goes on from OZ001355.1 coordinate 7,678,811, forward strand.
GCTTACTTTTTGTTTATATATGTATATATGCCTTCATATATTCCTACTCTTCATATACATACGTACTGTCTATTTGTGTTCTCTTCACTGCTTTAATTACCATTCTGTGTGCACTAATGTAATCAATTAGAGTCCTTAAAATATGTTTCAAGAAATGTTATTAAAAAATGTGACCAATTAATCTGATACAGGAACGTTCGGCTGGTCAACGTCTGAACATTGTCATTGTCGCCGAGGGTGCCATGGATCGCGAGGGTCAGCCTATTACCGCCGAGGACGTGAGGAAGGTGATCGACGAGCGTCTCAAGCACGATGCTCGTATCACTGTCCTGGGTCATGTGCAGCGCGGTGGCAACCCTAGCGCCTTCGATCGTATTTTGGTAAGTTTTTGGGGTGTATTGAGTTCGTCACAAGAGCGGACCTTCTTAATCTAAGTTTTTATAAGAGCTAGAGACAACAAATTCGGTATGTCGGCGTTTAAAATTCATAGATCAAATTAATTTAAATATATGTAAATTGTGTATCGGGTATCTTACAGTCCGAATCTTGACTGTAGCCTGTTCCATTTGCTTACACATTAAGTACAGGGTCTCTCACAGTCCTGTTTCCTAGTTTCATCCCATAGCTTTGATAAAATATATTTTCACTTTAAACCAGGCCTGTCGCATGGGCGCTGAAGCTACTCTTGCCCTGATGGAGGCCACACCAGACTCGGTGCCCGTGGTTATTTCCCTGGACGGCAACCAGACGGTGCGTGTGCCACTCATGGAGTGCGTTGAACGCACCCAGGCCGTGGCAAAGGCCATGTCGGAGAAACGTTGGGCCGACGCTGTTAAGCTGCGTGGTCGTTCCTTTGAACGCAATCTGGAGACCTACAAGATGTTGACCCGCTTGAAGCCGCCCAAGGAGTGCTTTGACGAACAAGGCAAGGGCATTGAGGGCTTCAGGCTAGCGGTGATGCACATCGGTGCCCCTGCCTGTGGCATGAACGCGGCAGTTCGCAGTTTTGTTCGCAATGCGATTTATCGCGGCGATGTTGTCTTTGGAATCAACGATGGTGTCGAGGGTCTCATTGCTGGCAATGTCCGCGAGCTGGGATGGTGTGTAGTATAAATTCTTCTGAGATGTGCTCCAGTACATTAACTTCTTTATTTGATTTCTTTTTCTAGGTCGGATGTGTCTGGTTGGGTTGGCCAGGGCGGTGCTTATCTGGGCACCAAGCGCACCCTTCCTGAGGGTAAATTCAAGGAGATCGCTGCACGTCTCAAGGAGTTCAGGATCCAAGGTCTGCTGATTATTGGCGGATTTGAGAGTTATCACGCCGCTGGACAAATTTCCGATCAGCGCGACAATTATCCAGAGTTTTGCATACCGATTGTCGTTGTGCCAGCAACCATCTCCAACAACGTGCCCGGCACTGAGTTCTCGCTCGGCTGCGACACGGGTCTCAATGAGATTACCGAGATTTGCGATCGCATTCGTCAATCCGCCCAGGGCACGAAACGCCGTGTGTTCGTCATTGAGACAATGGGTGGATATTGCGGCTATCTGGCCACACTTGCCGGCTTGGCCGGTGGCGCGGATGCTGCCTATATCTTCGAGGAGAAGTTCTCCATCAAGGACTTGCAGCAGGATGTCTACCACATGGCATCCAAAATGGCGGAAGGTGTCTCACGCGGTCTTATTTTGCGCAACGAGAAGGCCAGTGAGAACTACTCCACTGACTTCATCTACCGTCTGTACTCGGAGGAGGGCAAGGGTCTCTTCACTTGCCGCATGAACATCTTGGGCCATATGCAACAGGGCGGCTCACCCACGCCCTTCGATCGCAACATGGGCACCAAAATGGCCGCCAAGTGTGTCGACTGGCTGGCAACACAGATCAAGAATAATATCGATGCCAATGGCGTAGTCCACTGCAAGTCCAACGACACGGCAACGCTGCTGGGCATCGTTTCTCGTCAGTACCGTTTCACACCTTTGGTCGATCTCATTGGCGAGACAAACTTTGAGTAAGTAACCGTTAAGTTTATAAGACAGCTTAAGTCAGCTTAATCGAAATCAGCAACAGACACTTAAAAAATACAGTTGCAATTTTAAAAGCCCCTTCAGACGAGCACTTTTTTACCGACACTTTTTGTCAAAAAGCTGTCCGTGTCGATCACCATCGCTCACCGATGGAATAGAACGTGTTCCATTTCCATCGGTGAGCTTCGGTTTTTCACCGGCGCTTTGAAATTTTGTGTGGTTACGCGACACGGACAGCTTTTTGACAAAAAATGACAAAAAGTGTCGGTGAAAAAGCGCTCGTCTGAAGGGGCTTTAAACGGCTATAGTTAAATTTTAAAAAATTCTAATAAATTTTTTTCACTTCTTCTCTTTAGCCAACGCATACCGAAGAAACAGTGGTGGCTGCGTTTGCGTCCATTGCTGAGAATTTTAGCCAAGCACGATTCCGCCTATGAGGAGGAGGGCATGTACATCACCGTCGAGGAGGAGTTGGCCACCGATGCAGTCGCCTAGGCAGTTTAATGCTGCATATTTATCACGCCCAGTGCACAAATACCGTCGAATCAATCTCAGTGTTTTATTTTTTTTCCATATGCACATATGTTTGATAATTAAGTCTAAAGCTGTAATTCACTTTTATATTTCATTTACTTTATCGCTCACACGTCGACCGACATGCATACAATAATTATACAATAAATTTCACATCTCAGGTCAATGTTTAGGAGCTAACATTTAGATTAGCTAATCAAATCATGTCATTGAGTGAAAGAAAAGTGTCTATAGAGTACCAAGAAGTCAAGTTAAATAGTGTATTTCCTATGCATATGCACGTACATATGTAAAAATTGCATATCGCAACAGATATTTATATTTCTTACTAATTACAATACAACATTATTTATTTTAGTTTATGTTTTCTTTTTGAGTATTCTCCTTTAGCTTACACAGAGCATAAATATATATAATTGTTAATGATTTTCTTACTTTGCACGTCTATTGCATAAATACAAAACTCAACAACTCTTTTAATATGTATGGTATCCTGAACTGGCTGGACAAATACAACAAATACACACTATATCCATATGTTATTGTAATTGTTGAATCAAATACAACTTTATAAAATGTTACAAATATATGTATATCTAACTAAATATACTAAACAAGAACCTTTTTAAGGCCTGCATACTCATACATGATTTGTTAAGAGAATATTAAATGTTAATGATTACAAATCAATAGATAATCCAATTGATTAGTAGAAAGGGTTTTCATTAGCAAATCAATAAAAAGATATACAGTATAATTTGCTTAGCTGCCTCGATACTTAACTGCATCGTTACACCTCATTAAGAAATTTTACGCTGAAGTTAAGATAAAATACGTTACGGCAGCTTAGCAAATTATACTGTACACGCATTCAAATTTATTTTCAAATCACAGGCGTTAAAGTTTCGTCAAGTTTCAATCGTATGGCAATACCAGTATGGTCGAGCTGTGCGATTGTATTTGATCAATCTGGCAACTCCACTTTTATAATTTGAGTCAACAATTTACGGACATTTTATTACTTGAATAGGAGTCAAACAAACATTACAATCCACCTCCAGATCGTTCTACTGGGATCATCTGTCGTTTACGATTACTTATTGTCGAGAGTCTTTGATCCAGTCGCAACTTGGCGTAGCGTAAATAAGCCGTGTCGCCGTGCACAATGGCGGACATAAGCAACAGGAACTCGTACAGATTCACTTTGCCCTGCGAATGGCAGTCAATGTCACGCAGGACGTTGTGCATCAGATCCACTGGCACCTCCTTGACGCCAAAAGATTTCATGGCCGCACAACATTGATTAATGGACACATATCCACTTTCTTGTCCATCAAGAATTTTAAAGTGTGATGCATATTTCTGCACCTGTCGCACGGACAGCTTTATGGGTATATTCATGTGGGCCGGGTCCAGTGTGGGTGACTGGCCCATCTGTGTGTGAAGAAACTTCTTGGCATCGAGTATCTCTCGCGACTTTTGTTTTCTCGACCAATTCAGCTCTTGGGCCATAACGTTGGCCACTTTCGGCAGGATATCCTCGGCGACGTGTACGTTGAGAAAGGCGACGCGAAGTCGACGTGCCACCATGTCGACCAATGTACACGCATAATCCCTAACACCTTGTCGCACTTCGGCCTCAATGTAGGGGAACTCCGAGTGCAACCGCTTGCCAGTTATGGGCCAAGAACTGCCGCTGGGATTGGCACACACGGCAACTTTACAGGCATTCGAGCCATAGGTATCGGTCAAGTGCCTGGCCACATCTCGCTCCAGGCCGAAATCCTGCACCAGGCGTATGAACATGTTTGGTGACCAACCATCGGCTCCATCCAATTTACAAGATGTCGCTGTAATCGAGTTAATACGCATTGGATTCAGCCCTCCACTGTTTATGGCCACGTCAATTGCCTTCTCGGCAATCACACGAAACGACGACCAGGTGCCACCCACAATTGAGATCATGTTGCCCGGTCCCTGAGAAATTAAATGATTCTTCAGCAGGGAATACCTCAACTCGTTCGTCTCGGCGGGCAACGGTTTATAGCCGCCCCAAACGGCCAAAACATCGCATCTGCGAACATCAAAATTTGGATTAATATAACTCTTGATGCCCTCCAACAAATATTGCACCTCCATTTCCGTTGGCTGAGGCCCCTCTGATGACTCACGCAACTCGTCCGAGGTGCCCATCAGTGTGTGACCCAGCCAGGGTAAAAAGTATATAGCGGATCCACTTCTTGTATTGGGATCAAACAGGCCCACCTCCTCGGGACAGTAGAAGGGGGGCAGCACTATGTGCGAGGCCCAGGTGGGAGTGCAGATGGGCACTGCGTTGGCATCCTCCAGGCGAGAGATGCTATCACTTCCCGGCCCCGTGGCATTGATGACCACTTTGGCGCGTATCTTGTAGGATTTACCGGTCAACTGATCGACAGCCTTGGCACCCACAATTTGTTGCTCCGTATTCCGCAGCAGCTCGGTCACCTTCATGTGGTTGCAGACATCGGCGCCATAACGGGCGGCAGTTAAAATCACCGCTAGACACATTCTGGCATCATCGTGCTGACCTTCGTAGAAGACAAAGGCTCCATAGATGTCACGCCGCATCATGGGAAAGATGTCGAAGGCCTCGGGAGTTCTGATAAATTGGAACCCTCTTGTGTTACTGGGTGCCATTAAATGATAGATATGCAGTTTAATCCAGTAGGAGGGCAGTTGCCACCAATGATGAATGGGCAACATGATGGGAACAGGCTGATTTAAATGCGGCGCCAGGTTGGCAATATTGCTACGTTCCTGCAGACAAGTCCGAACTCGCCGAAAGGCGGCCAGGTCCAGTTTAGAGATTGCCTGATCCAAATCCCTGAGGCCGCCATGCAGCAATTTACTGGACTTCGATGAGGTGCCACTTCCAAAATCGTCAGCCTCCACCAGGGCCGTTTTTAGTCCACGTGTTGCCGCGTCCAGAGCACAGCCAGCGCCAACTGCTCCACCTCCAATGATGAGTATATCGTACTCCGTACGCCGTAGGGCGTCCAGGTTCATACTGCGTGTGGGCAGCTCGCGTTTCATTTGCGGCACTTTACTCCTCTCCTGGCCAAAGGTCAGGGAAGAGGCGCCAAGCACGGAGCTGCCTGCCAGAACAGCTACTTGAAGAAATTTTGACATATTCAAGTTCAAGCTATAAATATATATACATATGTAAATAGGTGAATTCTGTGTTGATTGACAAATAATTAGATGACGTACAATTTTGAATACGTTTATATTTATTTGTATATTTAAATATATGTGTATCTTTCTGTGTTGCATGTTGGAAAATTAAAAAATTATCTATAAGAAAACTGAAGCCCCTCACTAAAGCAATTAGTACAAAAACAAGATGCCAAAAAACATTCACATTATTTCAATTCTATATGTATCTTTAAAACTTAGCACAAATTCTTTCTACTCAAATGACGCCTTGCCGCAACTGCAACTGCAACAGCAACCGGCCTCCTGCAAGCGTGCAACACACAACATTTTGTTTAAAGGCATTGGCATTGGAATGCGTCTGTATTGCTATGTTTTTGTGTGTATGTTTTGTGTGCGTTGTGTGTCTGCCTTGTCAGTCAGACAGAATGGGAGGTATTCAGCGGTCGCGTGAGAGTTGCAGCAATCGCACAAACCTCTATCTTTTGATTTTTACTGTTGCTTAACACTTCCGAAGAAGTACTTGTAGAACAGTGTGGCAAACAGACAGAGCACCAGGGGCAATAGCCACGATTTCATCGAACTCTCTTCCCCGTTTTGTTGCTCTGAGCTCCAGGTGGGTTCCGATTTCTGTTCAACGTTCGTCCTCTCGCTGGCAACGAGTTCACCGATTTTGTACTTTTTCATCATTTCCCGAGCATCGTTGCTGTGTCCCACATCCTCAAAGTTCTCGGTGGCATCTTTGCCGGCCTGTTCGATGAGCACCTCCTCACCACCCGGATGCTGCAAGAATACGAATACGAATATTATATGTGCTTGTTCTATATGCAGATGATACATATGCAAATCAACAGTCTCATCTCTAGACCGTGAAATAATCGAGGCAAATCAAAAAAAGGAGGAGCAAAAATAATCTAATGTTTAAAACATTCAAAGGCAAATTGTTTGGTTGTTGATAAACACCAAAATGTGGATTGCGAGGCGAACGTGAGACTTTCATCATACTACTTAGCTTTAGTTTCTTTGTAATTACGTTCGAAATATGCAACGTAATGATTAGATTGCACGTTAAAAAGCCGCTCGCTAGCCTTATCTCAGTAAAAGCAACAATCATAGTGACAAAGACATTTAGAAATACAGTACATACATATATTATTTATCAGATGAAGATACTTATAATGCAGTTCATCACATAAAATAGCATGTAAAGAAACTTGTTTAGTTTTGATTTACTTGATTTAAATCTGTTTAGTTTCCCATTTGTATTTAATCTTAGTAGCATGAATATTTTGCGTTCTATAAGTGATTGTACAAAGTGACGTTTGTAATAATTAGTACGTAGTTTTCGAACATTTGACTTTGAGAGTTAATATAAACCTCTCTCTCTCTCTTTCTCTCTCTCTTATCTTGTTTTCCAACTGAATATAAATTAAATATTTACACCATTTGAAACTAACTTCTTCTACATTCATTCGAATTGTAAATTCCTCAAGTTTTGTTCTACTGTAATTGCATAAGAATAAATAAAAACATTTTGCATACAAAACATATGTTAATTAGCTAAAGCACAATTTTGTTTAACTTTTGCCCCAAATTCAAATTCAAACTGTACGCTGAAACTTAACGTACACTAAAATAAAACTGAAATATTATAATTATGAATATAAATACAAAAATATAACCTTTTTTTTTTGTTTTACAAATAAAAGCATTGGCATACATGTATATGAATGTGAAACGGAGAAAAAAAACCAGTAGGTCAACTAATGACCATAGGTCAAAGTACAGACACAAACAGCTTTACTCTTGTTGCACACTGGTAGTAATCATTTGCACGCACTGTGCTTGAGTTATTAACTTATACCAAAGGTGAACGTCTTAACACAATCAAAACAAGTTATAAAAAACCAATTTGTCACGATAAGAAAACTTTTCCTCGCTAGTCCGGCGGAATGACTTAATGCCCGCGCCCTGATTTCTACGTGGGTTCCACGACACTCAATTGTTGTTGTTCTTCGTTTTATGTATTTGTAGACCGTGCTTACCTCGTTCAGAAATGCTGTCACATCGTAGACATTGTTGTGGATGAGCAACCATGTGTCCTTGTTTGTATTGTGTTTGGCGACTTCCGCACGCGTATAAGTTTTTTCTCCATCGCTTGCCATGTTGATGACTTGTTGAATTGCGTTTCTATTTCTTCAGCAACTTTTTCTGAACTGCTCAACTATTTATTCGAGCTGTGTCGTTTCGTTCTGAAAAAGTTCAAATGAACGGATCATTAAGATGAACGAATGAGCTAATTCAGTCAATCATGAACTAAATCGTTCATTTCGCTGTTGTTCAGTAATTTCTTTATATATATATATACATATATGCTCGATTGGATTTCATTCCTTCTTTATTTACCAGGTGAATCTAAATCATGTGGCAGCCTTGGCCAAGTTTGGGTGGAAAAAAAAGTTTCAACTGTAAAAGAATCACCGATAGTTTTGACGCGTGGCAACCACAGAAAAGTATGTTTGGCTCATTTTTTTAAGATGTCTCTTTCTTGGTTCTAGCCAAATTTGTGAAAATCATCACTCTTTTTCAATCCATTTTAGAATTAAAATTTATTAAATATCTTATCGCAAAACTAAGCAATTGCTTAAAAATTACATGTGTATTAAAATGTTGCCCAATGGCAGGTACCAATAAAAAGCTAAGAGCTATAACACTCTGCAGCTGATCAGCTGGTAAAGGTGCTGTTAATAGCTGGATGCTACTGATATTCAATTATAAGTTTTAAAAAAGGGCGTAATAACCGTTAAAAAATGATCATATTAACAGCTGGTTTAGTTTTAAAACAGGGGATTTTATTTCAAATTTATTAAACACTTTGAGACAATTAATATAAGAGTTTCCCTTCGGTGGTGCATAAATGGGTGTAAGATGGCGGGTAAGTACATCCAGACTAATAACGTAAAAAATACATCGAGAAATCAACAACTTGATTTTTGCGAAAGCGATTTACTTTAGCTCGAAAAGTTTTTGGACTATCAAACGAGATTTTAAATTTTCGGATAGTTAAGAATCTCCCCTTTACTTAAAAATTGATATCTTGTAAACGAAACTAATAAAATTTGAATGCAGCATGAATTTAGATGGCAACCCGTTTGAAAAACTGTTCTGTTTTGGCAAAGTAATGAGAATTTGATTTGATTTTCGTTATAGCAAATTACAAGTCAACCTACACTAAATAAGAGAAGTTATTTACTTAAGGAATCTCTCTCATTTAGTTTCGGAATATTATCAGCCAGGAACCAAAATCAATGCAGACTTTCTACCCTTTATTCTGTATCAGAATAATTCAGGAAAGTAATGTCACTGGATGATGAAAATCTTTTGTCGAATGGTTTCAAATAACTTAAATGAAATAATTTGTTCTCTATGCTATTAATGTTAAAATGCTTATTAAATAGTTTATTATTTAATAATCGAAAAGTAAATCAATGTATAACATATCAATTATACTAATTTAATTCTAAGGTAATTCTATTTGTGCCTGTTTTACTTTGGTCACGCTTTTGCTGTTGCTATTGATAACAAATTGCTCGCGATAAATACTATAAATATAATTGTAAGGAGAGTAAGCAGTGTGAGTAATTCTTTTCCTGTTCTCTATTTTGGCTTTTGAACAATAATCATGACATCCGTAATCGAATTGGGTAATTTCTACAACTTGTGAAAGCTCTTAAAGGTCTGTTAATTGACACTGGAGAGTATATATCTTATAAAAAAACCTCTTTACGAGGTAAAAGTCTAGTGCCGAAAACATTTTCATGCCCCAAAATTTCTGATATCCAATTTTGTGACGAAAAATATTAAATTTTACACATGAATTATTAAAAAAAAAAATTTTTGTCACTGGCACTGCGCAAAAAAGTACTATTTATTAGGTATGAAAAATTTAGCGCAATGTGCCCAGTGACAAAAATTTTATTTTTTAATAATTCATGTGTAAAATTTAATATTTTTCGTCACAAAATTGGATATCAGAAATTTTGGGGCATGAAAATGTTTTCGGCACTAGACTTTTACCTCGTAAAGAGGTTTTTTTATAAGATATCAGAAATTTTTTAATAAGACTTCGGAAATTTTGACAATTGCAATATTTTTTTAAACAATTCAATAATTATATAATTAAGAGAATTAAAAACACATTTAATCAGAGACGTTTCAATATTATATATATTTATAAATATATTTCGATCTTGCTGTAATTGGAATTACAAAATGTTTCATCTGCCGCAAAAAGAATTCACCACTTGCAAGCAGTATCTTTCCACATGCACTGCAAGCAGTGCAAGTAGTGTACATGCAGTAGTATACATGCAGTAGTGTAAAGGTATATTCAATTAACGGGTAATATCTTGCCTAAACGAATTTTGAGAGATAGGTGTTATATGTCAAAAGACGCGGAATTGAATTGTCTACAACATACTACATATTTAAAAGTGAATTCATTTGTAGATTTTTCATAAATTAAAAAAAAAAAATTATTACACCTGTAGCTGTTTACCTTTTTACTTTAAAAAAAAACTTTGAAGGTATGCCTAAGAGCCCTTCAAAATACCTTTTCATCGATATATAGATCATATCTGTAACTTCTATCGTTTGGATGCTATGAGGGTTTTAATTTTAGCGGTTTTCAGCGATTTCCCGCTAAACTAGCTATTTTTCGAAAAAGTCGTAGAACAAACGTTTCTAGATTTTTGAGCGGGAACAAGTCCTCATTCAAACATTTAAGCTAAATCAACGCTTTGATACAAACAAACAAACAAACAGACATACTGACTTTTCATCTCATTTTCGAAAGGCGACTAAACATTTCAACATTAATTATTTTTTGAACCAGTAATCGGATTTCGATGATCGAGGTGTCATTCGACGCGTATTTTTGATTAGAAGAGTAAAAAATTAAAAAATAAATCAAAAAGGCCCCAACGGCCCCATTTGCTCCAATAATTTAAATTTTTCCCCTCCCACTTACAGCTGTTTATCTCACGAACCAAAAAAGTTTCCAAAAGTCTTAGTATGCACATTTGTAAGTTAAATTGATACCTTTCGATCGGTATATAACTCGACCCGATCGGACGGTCATAGCAAATTTTCCATTCTTCCTGTGTATATATGCTAGTCGCTTTCGCACCCTTCGTGCTGCTTTCGTCACTAGCGCGGACTGCCGTCCGCAGTGATCTTGAAATAGCAATTAATAAATTGAAAACTACTGAAATACTCTTAAAACTAAGTACAAATCCACTTGTTATTGTTTTGCTAATGTCTATTGGAATTTACTCTTTTGGGTTTTTTAGCACGTGGTCTCTCTTTTACCACCTACTCTTAGCATATTAATAGCACAATAAACTGATAAATATTATCAGCATGAACCGATATCTACTAATATAATTTGTTGCCTAGCATTCAAATATAAGCCCATATGTTATTGCGAATTTCATAAGTCTCATTCTAGCTGTGGTCATATTCAGTTCATTTTTTATTTAAAAAAAGTCGCGATAAAAATATAATTTGGTGAAGGACAATTTAAGTTAATCAATTAATTTCGCAATGACCGCGTCGAACGGTAATGTCGTCAAGGACGACGAGAATCGATTGTCACAATATAAATCAAATATCGTTTTGGGTGAATCCTTCGCAGCGAACGACAAAGATCGCAAAAACTTGTGAGTTGAAAAACGGATAACAGATTGTGATTTTAAAAAAGTATCATTAGATATTGATTTATTTAAAATATATTGACCTAATCATAGGGAAACTATTTTCCTTTACTTAATTGAAAAATTAAATTTCGAGCTTAATGTGCTAAGTGAATATATTGTTTAGTATATTTATTGTTTGTACCAAACAATCAATATAATTAACAATGAAATACTTTCAATTCATAATGTTTCTATTTTTGATCTGGAGTCATTAATGGAAATATAGACTGTGGCTTTTATTTACATACATTTTGTTTTGTATTAATGCAAAATTTTTCCGCAATTGATATTATTTAATGTATGCCAGAGGCAGGTCCTTAAAACTTTTCGAATATATTTGCACTTGCTTTATTTTCTAAAACTCTTAAAAGAGTTCTAGCTCAAGCAATAAATATTAATTTGTTTGCAATCTATAATAATGGAGACGTCTATCAGAAACTTGTGTAACCATGACCGTGCGATTTTGTGACTTATTCAATATGACGGGACTGGTATCAAATGAATATTTCATTATCATCAACGGCCGCAAAAAAATTGGAATTTCGGAGTCATAAAATTTATTGTAGCAATGAAAATTATAACAAAGGAACGAGCGCATATCTTTTCACGCTACAACGTACGAATTTATATAAATTGACTAAGCGTGATCTATTGATACGCATACAAGACCATTAAAAAACATGTTCTTATGACGAAGTTTACTGACAACTGATATGAATAATCTAATATACAAGTACTTGCATTAATAAGACAGACGTAACGTAAACTCAAAAGCCTTGAATGGGTCTGGGTTCAGCGATAATGACGAGACTACGAGTATTGCCAATTTATAAGTAGTTTTAATTGTTTTGCAAAACATCCATAAATAGCGTGTTCTTTGCTCATTCTTGCAGTGAACCGAATAAGAATAAAAAGAAATCGAAGAATGACGAGTCCGATGAAAACGATGAAGACGATGGTAAGCCAAAGGAGGAGGAGGTCCCACCAGTTGGATTCTTCAAAATGTTCCGCTATGCCACAACCAAGGATAAAATTCTCTACTTCATTGGATTCCTCGGTGCGATCGCCACGGGATTAACGACCCCAGCGAACAGTTTGATCTTTGGTGATCTCACAAATGTGAGTATTCTTTTTTTGAATTTGACTACAAAATCAGCAAATAATAAATCAAAAGTTAATTTTTTTAATATGATCCCTTAAAAAATGGTCAATTTAATTTTTTTCTTAGAAAATTGTGAAATTAAATTATTTCAAAAATAATTCTATTATTATTAATTCCAAATAAAGACAATTTCTGGAATAAAATTCCTTATAAAATGACACTTTTTTAACAATTTAATTTTTTTCTTATCAAGTTAAAATAATTTAAAAAATAATATATTTTTTAATTTTATTATGAAATAAAATTAATTGAAAAATAACTCTTTTAATAATAATTATCAACTATTGAAAATAGATTTAAATATAATATAATAAAGTATTATTCCAGACCAGCCAATGGCAAATTTAACACTTAGTTGTTTCAGTTCTAATTCTTTTATTAAACCGACTGCAGGCACACGTCGTCTAAACGCAACTGACTGAATTGAGTGTGTGTATATGCAAACCACAGTTGCCACTTAAAAATATCTGTTTGAGTTAAAAACAAACAAAAAATTAGCCAAATTGACTAAAAAAGAGCCAACATTATTATTAGTTCATGTTAATTTTGAATTTAATTTAATAAAAAATATTTCGTTCACAAACACTTAAAGCAATAACACATATTTCCAAAGTATTTCACATTTTCAACTTAATCTATGATTATGATAATAAATAATCAAAATCAACCTTAAGCTATACAAATAACTGATTCTGAACGGATGAAAAAGAGCCAAATCGAAGAAAAGTGCCATTGCGCCAACATGAAGAAAAAGAGTTTGGCGTAAAAACGCCAATTGTGGCAACCGTGATGGAAACGTAAGCAGCAATAGAAGCTCGAATGTTTTCGGAAAGTCCCGTTGTATTTCATCTTCTCTTTATGTTCTTCGAACAGAGTTGCATTATGCCTTTTGCTTACATATGTGTACATATTTTCAACAGCAATATTTAGAAAAAAACGAAAATAATATTTTTAATTAAGGTATACAATTAAATAAATTGAAAAATAATAAGATGAACCACCCTTTTAAATTACTTTCAGGACATGATAAACTTGAGCGGTTTACTTGAAGGCGGTGTCAGATACACGAGAGACGCCGCTTCCGATGCCTTGCTGAGTGCCGTGCAGGACTTTTCACTGAAGAACACATACATCGGCATCGTCATGCTGGTCTGCAGTTACATCTCCATCACCTGCTTCAATTATGCCGCCCACTCGCAGATTATGTCCATACGCTCCAAGTTCTTCAAGTCCGTGCTGCACCAAGATATGAGCTGGTACGACTTTAATCAGAGCGGTGAGGTGGCCAGTCGAATGAATGAGTAAGTTAAATAATAATAATAATAAATAAATAAATAATTATATTTGTAACCCCTGCAGAGATCTGTCCAAGATGGAGGATGGTCTGGGTGAAAAAGTTGTGATCTTTGTGCACTTTATAGTCGCATTCATTGGCTCCATCGTTTTGGCCTTTGTCAAGGGTTGGCAGTTATCACTGGTGTGTCTGACCAGCTTGCCGGTGACATTCATCGCCATGGGCTTTGTGGCCATTGCCACCTCGAAGCTGGCCAAGCAGGAGGTGAATGTCTATGCCAAGGCCTCCGTCGTTGCGGAAGAGGCGCTCTCCGGAGTGCGTACTGTGAAGGCTTTTGAGGGCGAGTACAAGGAAGTTTCCGCCTACAGGACGAAAGTGGTTGCCGCCAAGGAGCTGAATATTAAGCGCAACATGTTCTCCGGTATAGGATTTGGTCTGCTGTGGTTCTTCATCTATGCCTCGTATGCTCTGGCCTTCTGGTATGGTGTCGGCTTGGTCATCAAGGGTCGCCATGAACCCTACTTTGCGAACTATGATCCCGGCACTATGATCACAGTATTCTTCTCCATTATGATGGGCTCCATGAACATTGGTATGGCATCGCCATATATTGAGGCATTTGGCATTGCCAAGGGTGCCTGTGCCAAGGTGTTCCAAATCATCGAGCAAATCCCAACCATCAATCCCCTCGAGCCGCGTGGCAAAAACCTCAATGAGCCACTGACTACAATTGAATTCCGCGATGTTGAGTTCCAGTATCCCACCCGCAAGGAGGTGCCCATTCTGAACAAACTGAATCTGAAGATTGACCGAGGCCAGACGGTGGCGTTGGTGGGACCCTCGGGATGTGGCAAGTCCACCTGCATCCAGCTGATTCAGCGCTATTACGATCCACAGGCCGGTGATCTCTACTTCAACGGCACCAACATCAAGGACATCAACATCAACTGGCTGCGCGAGCGCATCGGAGTCGTCGGCCAGGAGCCCGTGCTCTTTGGCCAGTCCATCTATGAGAATATCCGCTATGGCCGCGAGGATGCCACCAGGGAGGATATCGAGGCGGCGGCTGCCGCGGCGAACGCGGCCATCTTCATCAAGAAGCTGCCCAAGGGCTACGACACTCTGGTGGGCGAACGTGGTGCCCAGTTGTCCGGTGGCCAGAAGCAACGTATTGCCATTGCCCGTGCCTTGATTCGTGATCCCGAGATTCTGCTGCTGGATGAGGCAACATCTGCCTTGGATACGGCCAGTGAGGCGAAGGTCCAGGCTGCTCTGGAGAAGGTCAGCAAGGGACGCACCACGATCATTGTGGCCCATCGTCTGTCCACGGTGCGACGTGCCGACCGAATTGTGGTGATCAACAACGGACAGATCGTGGAGAGTGGAACCCACCAGGAGCTGATGATGCTGAAGAATCACTACTTCAACTTGGTCACCACACAGATGGGCGATGATGACGGTAGTGTGCTGAGTCCCACTGGCGATATCTACAAGAACTTTGACATCAAGGATGAAGACGAGCAGGAGATAAAAATATTGCAGGAAGAGGATGAGGCTGAAATGGAGAACACGGACAAGAAGAAAAAGGACAAGGAACCATCCCCCTTGTTGGGCGTCATGAGAATGAACAAACCCGAATGGCCCCAAATCACCGTCGGTTGCATCAGCTCCATTATCATGGGCTGTGCGATGCCCGTGTTTGCCCTGCTCTTTGGCAGCATCATCCAGGTGATGCAATCGAAGGATGACGACTACGTCAGGGACAACACAAACCAATACAGTCTGTACTTCCTCATCGCCGGCATTGTTGTGGGCATATCCACATTCATGCAGATCTTCTGCTTCGGCATTGCCGGCGAACGTCTCACGGAGCGACTGCGCGGATTGATGTTCGAGGCGATGCTCAAGCAGGAGGTGTCCTGGTTCGATGACCGCGCCAACGGCACTGGAAGTCTCTGTGCTCGCCTATCTGGAGATGCTGCTGCGGTGCAAGGTGTAAGTAAACAAAACAAAATCGACTAGATAATTTAATGAATTATTAATTATTAGATAATTTAGAAAAATATTATAACTTCATACATATAAAAATTACCAAAATGAGACATCTATCCGCAAAAATTTGAATCAAACTTGATTTGCTCATAGAAGTCTGTCTGCCAAATTCGATTGCTAACTCTTATGGGCCCTGAGATCTTCTTAGGTGTTTGTACAGACGGACAGACATGCCTGTATCCAGTGAACCGGGTACAATATGCCCTGGTATGCAAAGATCATTTTAAAATTCAAGACGAAAACTCTTGATTTTTGTGGTATACTTATATTCAGTAAATAATTGTTAATGTACAACAATTTAGGCATAAAATGGGATTTGCTCAGCATTAAAAAAGCAAAATAAGTCTAAGATATTTGATTCAAGTAAAAAATACTTTAAAAAACACTGAAATTCTAAATATTGATTGATTTTATTGCGGAATTCCGAACTCTTTTCTTTCTGTAAAATCACTTTAATTTATTATTATTTCCTATTTAAATAATTATACAAGCTGCTAACAACAGTTGTCAGTTGTCGAATTGGCTTAACTATTGTGTAGCGATAAGCTATCCTTAACATTATCAAGTTCAATCGGTTCGCTTATCAATCTCCCATTGTCATGACCGATAGCTGGCAAATACTTAAGATTAGATAGCGAGATAACAGTTGATAGGCCTTATCAAAAGTTGTTGTGATTGGATAATATACATTTGTAATTTACACAACATTTTCATCATCTTTTAGGCCACAGGTCAGCGCATTGGCAGCATTATCCAATCAATAGCAACTATTGTGTTGGGCGTTGCATTGGCCATGTATTACGAATGGAGTTTGGGCCTGGTGGCCATTGCCTTTATGCCCTTCATACTCATCTCCTTCTACCTGCAACGCACTGTGATGGCCCAGGAGAATATGGGCAATGCCAAGATCATGGAGAACACCACAAAACTGGCCGTGGAGGTCGTCTCCAACATTCGCACTGTGGTTTCTTTGGGTCGCGAGGATATGTTCCATAAGCAATATATTGAAATGCTGACACCTGCCGTTGAAGTAAGTTAACCTTATCCTCTGTTACTCTTTATACTCATATATCTTTGGTTTCCTTTTTAGAAATCTAAGAAGAACACACACTATAGAGGTATCGTCTATGGCATGGCCAGAT
Organism: Drosophila limbata; assembly: GCA_963924055.1. Taxonomy (NCBI): domain Eukaryota; kingdom Metazoa; phylum Arthropoda; class Insecta; order Diptera; family Drosophilidae; genus Drosophila; species Drosophila limbata. The sequence continues at coordinate 7,695,974 of OZ001355.1, forward strand.
CCATGATGTTCTTTGCCTATGCTGCATGCATGTACTATGGAGGTTGGTGTATCGTCAATCGGGGTCTGCTTTTCGGTGATGTCTTCAAGTGAGTTTTTATACCAGGATCACAGTTCAAATAATGCCGCAAGTTCAAATTAGGGATTGAGTTTGTAATCGAAATGTTAAAATCGTCAAAGCAAAAATCGTTTTGTCGATACACCGCCAATATAAATTATCGAGTTAAAGTTTCCGTTAAAATCGAGTTGACGATTTTTCGTTGTTTTTTTTTATCACTAGTAGAAAATAATATTCCAAAATTAAAGCTTAAAAATCTTGAATTAAGAATGCATCTACATATGTATTCAGGATATATTTGTTAAATAAGATTTGTTTTTATTCTGATTTTAAGAAACGAATGTTTTCAGTTTGAATTTAAAAATATTCGGATTGGATATTTTTTTAAAACCAAATTTAAGAGCATTCAAAATTGAATTCAGCCTAGATTCATGCTAGCAACAGTCATAATTTAAGAATTTTTTTATTCAAAAACTACTAGTTTTTAGAAATTCGGTACAACGTTTGGAATAACTTTTATTCCGTAATCCCGAATTTTTTGTGTGTAGAATTTACCTATATTACTTATATTTATATTTACAACTGTCTTTCTTTTGCAGAGTATCCCAGGCCTTGATTATGGGCACAGCATCGATTGCCAGCGCCTTGGCCTTTGCTCCCAACATGCAGAAGGGCGTGACTGCGGCTCAATCCATCTTGAAGTTCCTCAAACGGAAACCTCTGATCGCTGACAGTCCCGGAGTCTCGAAGAAGCCCTGGCACTCCAACGGCAATGTGCTTTTCGATAAGGTGGAATTCAGCTATCCGACGCGTCAGGAGATTCAGGTCCTCCAGGGACTTATTCTTGCGGTCCAAAGTGGCCAGAAGGTGGCGCTGGTGGGTCCATCGGGATGTGGCAAATCCACGTGTATTCAGCTGCTGCAGCGCTTTTACGATGTCGATGCTGGTTCCTTGCAAATCGATGGGCATGACATCCGAGAACTGGCCATATCCAACCTACGCATGCAGCTGGGCATTGTCTCCCAGGAGCCAATACTCTTTGATCGCACTATTCGCGAGAATATTGCATATGGTGACAATTCCAGAATTGTTACGGATCAGGAGATTCTAGCTGCGGCCCAGAAGTCCAACATACATCAATTCATTACAAACTTGCCACTGGTTAGTATCTTTAAAGTCTGTTTTCTTTCATTAGTTAAATAACATGTTGATCCTTTATTTCTCCTCAGGGCTATGAAACACGCATGGGAGAGAAGGGCGCCCAGCTATCCGGCGGACAGAAGCAACGTATTGCCATTGCACGCGCTCTTATCAGAAACCCAAAAATACTTTTGCTGGATGAGGCTACCTCTGCCTTGGATGCGGAAAGTGAGAAGGTAAATGAAAGATTACTCTTGTTGTGAACACAATCCTAAATGTCTCCTTTTTCCAAACAGATCGTTCAAGAGGCCCTAGATGCGGCAGCCGAGGGACGTACTACCATCAGCATCGCCCACAGATTATCCACCATCGTCGACTCAGATGTCATCTACGTATTCGAGAACGGAGTCGTCTGTGAAAGCGGCACCCACAAGGAGCTTCTCCAGAATCGTGGTCTCTATTACACACTGTACAAATTGCAAACAGGAGCTGCGTAAAATTGTTATACTCTCTGTCTAGTCAAGACTTAAGCGATCAATGATAAATCCATTAGTATTACACTGTATTATAGACACATTTCATAAATATTTAAGTATAGAACTTAAGACGAAAGCTAAACGAACTGTTAATTTATCAAAATCTGAATAAAGAACAAAGTAAAAAATATTAAAATTGCAAAGAAATTAATTTAAAAATTGATAAAAACAACTGTTTATACCCTGTGCCCATTGAAAATGGTCAAAAAGGGTATATTAGATTTGTTTTCAATTTGTAAATAATATTTATTTTGTTCACGTATACTTTGAGTTTACATATTATTTATATGATACGACCTAGAGCATATGTATCAAAGACTGATAAAAATTTATACCAATTGTGGCATGAAAGATTAGGCCATATAAGTATAAGTATAAAGGGTTTCAAACTGGCTTGAAATTAATATGTAAGGCCATTTCTAAGCCCATGCACGCTGTACCTAAATATGGGTAGCTCATAAAATTTTCGGGTGTTTTACAACACTGTTTGGTAAACAGATGGCAGCTTTTTTTGAATCAGTGTTTCGACTAGTCGAAATCTTTTTGAACAGAAATGGCGACCAACAAGCATCAAAATAAAAGCCGAATTGAAATCTTTCAACACAAATGTTTTTTGTCGGTCAAATCCCACAATATTAACCCCTGTTGCACATCTTCAATCAGTCTTGATGCAATTTTTATAATTAATAATTTTTAATTTAATGCTACTCATATTCAATTTTAAATTTTAAAAAGAGCGTAAGAACCGGCTAAAATTTATCATATTCAAAGCAAATATAGAGTTGGCTTTCGCTGCTGCATGAAAGGTTGTGAGATGGAAATGAGAATGCGACAACTCGATTTTTGCAAATGCGACTTTCGAGTACTTTTATTTTGACAATTATTTTGACTATCAATCGAGATTTCAATTTCTTAATTTTCGAAAAGTTCAAAATCCGACTTTGCTTAGTTTTGTCAGTTACAAAAATTTGATATGATTTTTGTCAACCTAAAATAAATAAGCAATGTACTTATTTACGAAAACTCTCCTCTTGTTTTGGAATTTTATGGAGCAGGAGCCAATATCGAAGCAGTCTTTACACCCTCTACACTTCATCACGAGTATAATTCAGGGAATCACGAGTAGAATTCAGGGAAGCACTGTCACGGGGTGATGAAAGTTGATTTGTCGATTCTAAGGAACTTCCATTTGTTCTTGTCTTACTTTGGTCACGCTTTTGCTCTTGTTATTGATAACAAATAGCTCGTGATAAACACTATAAATATAATGGTAAGGAGAGTAAGCAATGTGAGAAATCTTTTTTTTTTTGTTCTCTATATTGGCTTCAGAACAATAATGATGACATCCGTAATCGAATTGGGTAATTTCTGCAATTCGTGAAAGCTCTTAAAGGTCTGTTAATTGATACTGGAGAGTTTATATCCGTCCGATCAGGTCGAGCTATATACCGATCAAAAGGTATAGCTGAAACTAACAAAAGTGCATACAAAAACTTTTGAAACCTCACATAAACAGGTGTAAATGGATGGGCAAAATTTAAATAATTGCAGCAATAAGAAATCCGACCTCTGATTCAAAAGATAATTTAATTTGAAATTTTAAGTGGCCTTCCGAAAATGAGATAAAAGGTCAATCTGACTGTTGATTTGTTTGCTTATCTGTTTGTATAAAATCGTATATACATATATGAAGCTAAAAAAAGACTTGTTTCCAATTAAAAATCTAGAAACTTTTATTATACGACTTTTCCGAAAAATAAATAAATAATTTAAAAAAGAAAAGTTTGGCATTCGGTGCTGCGCAAAAAAGTATGTTTTATTAGGATTGAAGAATTGGAGCCCTTTAGAGCAATGTTCCGAGTGTCAAACATTTTTGTTTTAAATAGTTTATTTGTAAAACTCAATATTAATCGTCACTAAATTGGAAATCAGAAATTTTGGGGCATTAAAATGCTTTCTAGTGACTACTTTTACCTCTTAAAGAGTGTTTTTTATAAGATACAAATCCACTTGTAATTGTTTTTTTAATTTCTCTTTTTTTAATTTTTTAGCACGTGGTCTCTCTTTTACCACTCTTAGCACATTAGTAGCACAATAAACTGATAAGCATTATCAGCATGAACCGATATCTACTAATATGAATTGTGTCCTAGCATTCCAATATAAACCCATATGTTTTTGCGATTTTCATAAGTCTCATTTTAGCTGTGGTCATATTCAGTTCATTTTTTATTTAAAAAAAGACGCGATAAAAATATAATTTAGTGAAGGACAATTTAAGTTGGCCAAATAAGTTAGCAATGACCGCGTCGAACAGTAATGTCGTCAAGGACGACGAGAATCGATTGTCACAATATAAATCAAATATCGTTTTGGGTGAATCCTTCGCAGCGAACGACAAAGATCGCAAAAACTTGTGAGTTGAAAAACGGATAACAGTTTGTGATACTTAAAATATGTTAATTGATATAAATTATATTAATTGCATTAAAAAGGAAATTAATTACAATTACTTTACTGAGTAATTAAATTTTGAGCTTAATGTGCTGAGTGAATAAATTATATATTTATTATTGTACAGTCAAAACAATCAATATAATAATGAATGGACTACTTTCAATTCATTATGTTTCTGTTTTAGTGAATATAAATTGTCTTCTCATATTAATTAAATTAACATGATGCAATCTGGACTCATTAATGGAAATATAGACTGTGGTTTTTATTGAGATATTTTTTTTATGTATTAATGCCTAATTTTACACAAGTAGGTTCTAAAACTAATACAAGTGATTTTTATTTATTTAATGTCAACTAAATACAGTATGAATTAGTATGAATTATATTAAAATTTATACTGAAAGGATAAAAAAATTAAATTAAAAATTTTATTATATTATATTAAAAATTATATTATGATACATATATAATCTAAATTGGTTTATTTTCTAAAATACTTAAAAAAGTTCTATCTCAAGCAAAATAAATATGTTTAAATTTATTTGCAATCAGAAACAAGTGTAACCATGACCAAGATGAATTTATAAGGAGGTGGTGTATTCGCTCTCTCTCGGGGCCACGTCTGTCAGAGAGTCAGACGTGAGAGAGACGACAGAGATATAGAAAATGTGTCACTCATTTTCGTTTTGTGCGCGGTGAAATATATAAAATCAAAATAAAAAGCAATGGCATGTTTGTCTTTTTGTTCCTGTTTAATTTATCCCCATTTGTCCCTCCTTAATGACTCTGGGAACACAAACCAAGCGACTCGAGTTTGAGCGACATATTTTACTCACACGGGGCATTTTTAACAGAATTTAATTCAACCGCTTGCTACGACGTTTGCTTTCGTACTGACAGTCGTGGCCCCAAAAAATGAGGGAACGTCAAACGAATACACCACCTAATATAATTTCTTCATGACCATGGCCGAGAGATTTTCTGATTATTCAATATTACGGAGTCATAATATTTATTGTAGCCATGACGTTGTAACGTTCGAATTTATATCAATTTACTAAGTAGTTTCGATTGTTTTGTAAAACATCCATAAAAAGCGTGTTCTTTGCAGTGAACCGAACAAGACTAAAAAGAAATCGAAGAATGATGAGTCCGATGAAAACGAAGAAGACGATGGTAAGCCGAAGGAGGAGGAGGTCCCACCAGTTGGTTTCTTCAAAATGTTCCGATATGCCACAACTAAGGATAAAATTCTCTACTTCATTGGATTCCTTGGAGCGATCGCCACGGGATTAACGACCCCAGCGAACAGTTTGATCTTTGGTGATCTCACAAATGTGAGTATTCTTTTTGACTTTGACTACAAAAACATCAAATAATATATTAAAATAAACAAGTTTTTCCTTAAAAAATGAGTAAAGTGAATATAATTTAGAAAATACTTTTGTTAAATATAGTATGAAATTAAATTAATTGGAACAAAATTATTTTAATAAAAGGACATGAAAGATTACAGCGTGAAGGGGAAAACAATTTAAAAATAATATTTTTAGTCGATATACTATACATATAAGACCTGACTGACTGACAGAGAATCAACGTGTAGGCCAAACGTTTAAAACTAGAAAGCTGAAATTTTCACACGGTATAAAGTTAATCGAATTGAAAAACAATAATTTGTACAACCCTTTTAATTTACTTTCAGGACATGATAAACTTAAGCGGGTTACTTGAAGGCGGTGTCAGATACACGAGAGACGCCGCTTCCGATGCCTTGCTGAGTGCCGTGCAGGACTTTTCACTGAAGAACACATACATTGGCATCATCATGCTGGTCTGCAGTTACATATCCATCACCTGCTTCAATTACGCTGCCCAGTCGCAGATTATGTCCATACGCTCCAAGTTCTTCAAGTCCGTGCTGCACCAAGATATGAGCTGGTATGACATTAATCAGAGCGGTGAGGTGGCCAGTCGAATGAATGAGTAAGTTAAATAATAATAATATTAAATGTATAATTAATTATATTTTTAACCCCTGCAGAGATCTGTCCAAGATGGAGGATGGTCTGGGTGAGAAAGTCGTGATCTTTGTGCACTTTATAGTCGCATTCATTGGCTCCATCGTTCTGGGCTTTGTCAAGGGTTGGCAGTTATCACTTGTGTGTCTGAGCAGCTTGCCGGTGACATTTGTCGCCATGGGCATAGTGACCGTTGTCACCGCGAAGCTGGCCAAGCAGGAGGTGAATGTCTATGCCAAGGCCTCCGTCGTTGCGGAAGAGGCGTTCTCCGGAGTGCGTACGGTGAAGGCTTTTGAGGGCGAGTACAAGGAAGTTTCCGCCTACAAGACGAAAGTGGTTGCCGCCAAGGAGCTGAATATTAAGCGAAACATGTTCTCCGGTATAGGATTTGGTCTGCTGTGGTTCTTCATATATGCCTCCGATGCTCTTGCCTTCTGGTACGGTATCGGTTTGGTCATCAAGGGTCGCCATGAACCCTACTTTGCGAACTATGATCCCGGCACTATGATCACAGTATTCTTCTCCATTATGATGGGCTCCATGAACATTGGTATGGCAGCGCCATATATTGAGACATTTGGCATTGCCAAGGGTGCCTGTGCCAAGGTATTCCAAATCATCGAGCAAATCCCAACCATCAATCCCCTCGAGCCGCGTGGCAAGAACCTCAATGAGCCGCTGACTACAATTGAATTCCGTGATGTTGAGTTCCAGTATCCCACCCGCAAGGAGGTGCCCATTCTGAACAAACTGAATCTGAAGATTGACCGAGGCCAGACGGTGGCGTTGGTGGGACCCTCGGGATGTGGCAAGTCCACCTGCATCCAGCTGATTCAGCGCTTTTACGATCCCCAGGCCGGAGATCTCTACTTCAACGGCACCAACATCAAGGACATCAACATCAACTGGCTGCGCGAGCGCATCGGAGTCGTCGGCCAGGAGCCCGTGCTCTTTGGCCAATCCATCTATGAGAATATCCGCTATGGCCGCGAGGATGCCACCAGGGAGGATATCGAGGCGGCGGCTGCCGCGGCGAACGCGGCCATCTTCATCAAGAAGCTGCCCAAGGGCTACGACACTCTGGTGGGCGAACGTGGTGCCCAGTTGTCCGGTGGCCAGAAGCAACGTATTGCCATTGCCCGTGCCTTGATTCGTGATCCCGAGATTCTGCTGCTGGATGAGGCAACATCTGCCTTGGATACGGCCAGTGAGGCGAAGGTCCAGGCTGCTCTGGAGAAGGTCAGCAAGGGACGCACCACGATCATTGTGGCCCATCGTCTGTCCACGGTGCGACGTGCCGACCGAATTGTGGTGATCAACAACGGACAGATCGTGGAGAGTGGAACCCACCAGGAGCTGATGATGCTGAAGAATCACTACTTCAACTTGGTCACCACACAGATGGGTGATGATGACGGTAGTGTGCTAAGTCCCACTGGCGATATCTACAAGAACTTTGACATCAAGGATGAGGACGAGCAGGAGATAAAAATATTGCAGGAAGAGGACGAGGCTGAAGTGGAGAAGATGGACAAGAAGAAAAAGGACAAGGAACCATCCCCCTTGTTGGGCATCATGAGAATGAACAAACCCGAATGGCCGCATATCATAGTGGGTTGCATCACCTCCATTATCATGGGATGTGCGATGCCCTTGTTTTCCCTGCTCTTTGGCAATATCATCCAGGTAATGCAATCAAAGGATGACGACTACGTCAGGGATAACACCAATCAGTACAGTCTGTACTTCGTCATCGGCGGCATTGTTGTCGGCATAGCCACATTCATGCAGATCTTCTGCTTCGGCATTGCCGGCGAACGTCTCACGGAGCGACTGCGCGGATTGATGTTCGAGGCGATGCTCAAGCAGGAGGTGTCCTGGTTCGATGATCGCGCCAACGGCACTGGAAGTCTCTGTGCTCGGCTATCTGGAGATTCCGCTGCGGTGCAAGGTGTAAGTACACAGAGAGAAAAAAACAAAACAAATCATTCTAAAATTCAAGATTAAAACTCTTGATCTTAGCATGTGTTTTATTTTTAAGTATTTATTCAGTATTTATTTGTTAAAAGCTGACTATATAAAGGCAGAAAAACCTAAACTATATGATAAAGCAGAAAATACTTTTAAAAATTCCGATAATCCAAATAATTGATTCTATACAGGAGTTCGAATTGTTTCTATCTGTTAATTTTTATTGAATGCCTATTAACATTTTTAAGGATTCAAGATTAAAATTCTGAAGATTATCGTATGTTTTTTTAAGTATTTAAAAAAAGATTGCAGAATCTGAACTATTTGATTTAAGTAGAAACTGCATTTTATAAACACTGATAATCCAAATATTAATTGATTTGATCCAGGAATTCCGAATTATTTTCTTTCTGTAAAATCACGTTAATTTATTATTAATTACTATTCAAATAATTACGCAAGCTGCTAGTTTAATTGACTTATTGTGTAGCGATAAGTTACCTTTAATCACATCAATTTCAATCGGTTCACTTATTAAAGCTCCCATTGACGTGACCGATAAAAGCTGACAAATATTAGAGTAGATAGAGAGATAGATATTGATTGGCCTATAAAAACATGTATACGTATGTAATTTACCCAACATTTTCATCATCTTTTAGGCAACAGGTCAGCGCATTGGCACCATTATCCAATCTGTAACAACCATTGCGTTGGGCGTTGCATTGTCCATGTATTACGAATGGAGTTTGGGCCTTGTGGCCGTTGCCTTTGTACCATTCCTTCTCATCTCCTTCTACCTGCAAAGCATTGTGATGGCCCAGGAGAATATGGGCAATGCCAAGATTATGGAGAACACCACAAAACTGGCAGTGGAGGTCGTCTCCAACATTCGCACTGTGGTTTCTTTGGGTCGCGAGGATATGTTCCATAAGCAATATATTGACATGCTGACACCTGCCGTTGAAGTAAGTTAACCTTATCCTTTGTTACTCTTTATACTCATATATCTTTGGTTTTCTTTTTAGAAATCTAAGAAGAACACACACTATAGAGGTATCGTCTATGGCATGGCCAGATCCATTATGTTCTTTGCCTATGCCGCGTGCATGTACTATGGAGCTTGGTGTGTGGTCAATCGCGGTCTGCTTTTCGGCGATGTCTTCAAGTAAGTTTTTATACCAACTACACAGTTGATTAATAATGCCGCAAGTTCATATTATGGATCGAGTTTTAAATCGAAATGTTAAAATCGTCAAAGCAAAATTCGATTTGTCGATGCCACTCTACGCAATTAAAGCGCAAACACAATGTTTATTGTATTTTTCTTACAACTTTCGGTGTTGTACGTATTTAATAGGTATTTAAAGGATCGATCGCGAGAGAGCTTAAAAAATATTTCGTGTTGTTTTCCTCTTTTCTGATGGCCAAGTGACGCTTAAAATTATCGAGCTTGTTCGATACAAATTTAAATAATTCGATACATGAGTACCAATTCAAATATATCGATACATTTCAAACGAAAATAGGATTACTTATGTTAATCAAACTAAAATATGTTGGTGTCGGCGGCCACACCGTTATAGTTAAAAAATCGTCGAAAAAAATCGATTTGTCGATATATCGTCAAAACAAATGATCGAGTTAAGGTTTCTGCTAAAATCGAGTTTTTTGTTTTTATCACTGGTAGTAAATAATATTTCAAAATTAAAATTAAATTAGGGCTGTTTTTATTCTGATTTTAAGATACGAATATTTTTAAGTGGAATTTAAAAGTATTCTAATTGGATATTTTCTTAAACCATAATTTAAGAGCATTCGAAATTGAATTCAGCCTAAAAACAGTCTCATTTTAAGAATTTCGGCATTAGAAAACCACTAGAGTTTGAAAAATCCGGTATAACCGAGCTTTTGACAAAGCTTTGAATAAGTTTTATTACGTAAACCCAAATTTTTTTGTGTTGAGATTACCTAGCCTATATTTACAACTGTCTTTCTTTTGCAGAGTATCCCAGGCCTTGATTATGGGCACAGCGTCGATTGCCAGCACCTTTGCCTTTGCTCCCAACATGCAGAAGGGCGTGAGTGCGGCTCAATCCATCTTGAAGTTCCTCAAACGGAAACCTCTGATCGCTGACAGTCCCGGAGTCTCGAAGAAGCCCTGGCACTCCAACGGCAATGTGCTTTTCGATAAGGTGGAATTCAGCTATCCGACGCGTCAGGAGATTCAGGTCCTCCAGGGACTTATTCTTGCGGTCCAAAGTGGCCAGAAGGTGGCGCTGGTGGGTCCATCGGGATGTGGCAAATCCACGTGTATTCAGCTGCTGCAGCGCTTTTACGATGTCGATGCTGGTTCCTTGCAAATCGATGGGCATGACATCCGAGAACTGGCCATATCCAACCTACGCATGCAGCTGGGCATTGTCTCCCAGGAGCCAATACTCTTTGATCGCACTATTCGCGAGAATATTGCATATGGTGACAATTCCAGAATTGTTACGGATCAGGAGATTCTAGCTGCGGCCCAGAAGTCCAACATACATCAATTCATTACAAACTTGCCACTGGTTAGTATCTTTAAAGTCTGTTTTCTTTAATTAGTTAAATAACATGTTGATCCTTTATTTCTCCTCAGGGCTATGAAACACGCATGGGAGAGAAGGGCGCCCAGCTATCCGGCGGACAGAAGCAACGTATTGCCATTGCACGCGCTCTTATCAGAAACCCAAAAATACTTTTGCTGGATGAGGCTACATCTGCCTTGGATGCGGAAAGTGAGATGGTAAGTTAAAGATTTCTCCTGTTGTGAACAAACTGTTTAATGATTTCTTTTTCAAACAGATCGTTCAAGAGGCCCTAGATGCGGCCGCCGAGGGACGAACTACCATCAGCATCGCCCACAGATTATCCACCATCGTCGACTCGGATGTCATCTATGTATTTGAGAACGGAGTCGTCTGTGAGAGCGGCACCCACAAGGAGCTTCTCCAGAATCGTGGTCTCTACTACACACTGTACAAATTGCAAACAGGAGCTGCGTAAAATTGTTATACTCTCTGTCTAGTCAAGACTTAAGCGATCAATGATAAATCCATTAGTATTACACTGTATTATAGACACATTTCATAGATATTTAAGACATTTCATAGAACTTAAGACGAAAGTTAAACGAACTGTTAATTTATCAAAATCTGAATAAAGAACACAGTAAAAGAATATTAAAATTGACAAGAAATTAATTTAATAATTGATAAAAACAACTGTTTTTCAGTTTGTAAATAATAGTTTTTTCGTTCACGTATATTTTAAGTTTACAAATTATTTATATTGACCTTTTAGTTGCGTTTTACCCAGTCAATTTATTGGTTTTCCACTGGAAACCAAAGTAAAATTTTGCTTAAATTATTGACTTTCAATATGCTGAACCACCAACCCAATGATTTGTCCTGTGGTTCGGGTGGAGCTGCTGCTGTGCTGGTTATTGTACAACTACAACTAGTTTAAAATAAATGTAAGGTAAAAATAGGGGAAATCTTACAGCAAGCACAACATACACAACTTTACCAAATAAGACTTAAAAAAGGACTTCGATCCAGGCGATAGACGCATTATAAACAATAAAAACTTAATGCAACTTTCGCAACTGTGCTAGGATCGTTTGGAATTGGTATCAGCATCTTGAAGGTCGTGTTCGTCCTCGCATATTACTACACAATTTGGGTAAATGCCTTTCGCTTATGTGTGATTGGGGGAGAGGGGACATTGTTTATGATTTTGAAGAATCAGGAATAGTATATGATGTGCTTTTATGTTTAACGTAAAACTTAATCGAAATCCAAATGTGATTATTATGAATTAAGGGAACAACAACTACGACTATGGTTGCCTAATTTAGTTCTTCTCTTCCTTCTTGGCCTCACCAGAAGGTTCGCCTGAACTGCTGCTGCTGGAGCTGCCGCCAGCGCCTCCGCTCTCACGTTCAGCAGACATCTGAAAAGCAAAAGAAATGTTAGAATATTGTACACATTTATTATTTAAAGTTGTTGTCATACCTTCTTGTATGCCATCTCGAAAAGCTTCAATGAGGATTGCTGCAGCTGAGTTGTGGCTTTTCTGACCTCCTCTGGATCGGCTGTCTCTTTGTTGGCCAGCAGAGTGCGCAGATCGGCAATTTCAGTTTTCAGCTTTTCACACTACAATTACAAAGGAGGATTTGTTTATTAAGAATCTTAAACAAAGATATTGATATGTTGCTTACCTCTTCGGCGGGCAGCTGGCTCTTGAATTCTTCCATTTTGGTCTCAGTGTCGTGCACAATACTCTCACCCTGGTTAACAATTTCAATCAGTTCACGCTTCTTCTTATCAGCACTGGCATATTCCTCGGCCTTCTTAATCATGTTCTCGATTTCATCCTTGCTAAGGCCACCGCTCGACTGAATGACAATCTGTTGCTCCTTACCGGTGCCCTTGTCCTTGGCCGAAACATGGACAATACCGTTGGCATCAATGTCGAAGACCACTTCGATTTGCGGCACACCACGAGGTGCAGGTGGGATTCCAACCAGTGTGAAGGAGCCCAGCATTTTGTTGTCGTTAGCCATTTCACGCTCTCCCTGGTGCACCTTAATTTCCACCTGGGTTTGGCCATCGCTGGCCGTTGAGAAGACCTGGGACTTCTTGGTGGGAATTGTGGTATTGCGGGAAATAAGACGGGTGAACACGCCGCCCAACGTCTCAATGCCAAGGGACAAGGGTGTGACATCAAGCAGTAGCACATCGGTGACATCTCCGGCCAAAACACCACCCTGCACGGCGGCACCGACAGCCACAGCTTCATCAGGATTTACCGAACGCGATGGCTGGCGTCCGAACAAATCCTGGACTGTGGACTGAACTTTGGGCATACGTGTCATGCCACCAACCAGCAAAACCTCGCCGATCTCAGACTTGGATACCTCGGCATCGGACAAGGCCTTCTGGCAGGGTTGAATCGTGCGCTTGATGAGATCGCCAACCAGGCTTTCCAACTTGGAGCGTGTCATTTTCAGATTCATGTGCTGTGGACCAGCGGAATCCATGGTCAGATAGGGCAGATTGATGTCGGTTTGCTGTGAGGAAGACAGCTCGCACTTGGCCTTCTCAGCCGCTTCCTTGAGACGCTGCATGGCAATGTTATCCTTGCGAATATCAATGCCGCTATCCTTCTTGAACTCGGCAACCAAAAAGTTGACAATAGCGTTGTCGAAATCCTCACCACCCAGCAGAGTGTCACCATTGGTAGACTTTACCTCAAAAACGCCCTTTTGGATTTCCAAAATGGAAATATCGAAAGTGCCACCGCCCAAATCGTAAACAGCGATGCTAAATTCAATAAAGAAATAAACATTCAGATTATTGCTATGCTCATGAGTATTTTGAGAGTTTACTTACATTTTATCCTCAGTTTTGTCCATTCCGTAGGCCAAAGCAGCAGCAGTTGGCTCATTGATAACACGCAAGACATTCAAGCCAGCAATTTGACCAGCATCCTTGGTGGCCTGACGCTGCGAGTCGTTAAAGTAGGCGGGCACAGTAACCACGGCATTCTTGACGGGCGTATTGAGGTACGCCTCAGCGGTCTCCTTCATTTTGATCAGGACAAAGGCACCAATTTGTGATGGAGAGTACACCTTGCCATCTGTGGCCGACACCCAGGCATCACCATTGGATGCCTTCACGACTTTGTACGACAAGTTTGTAATATCCTTCTTCACCTCGGGATCGTCAAAGCGGCGACCAATCAATCGCTTGGTGGCATAAAATGTATTTGCGGAGTTGGTAACAGCTTGACGCTTTGCCGGCATGCCAACCAAACGTTCGCCATCCTTGGTGAATGCCACATGGGAGGGTGTTGTGCGTGCACCTTCCGCATTCTCAATCACCTTGGCCTGTTTGCCCTCCATGACGGCCAAGCAGGAGTTGGTGGTGCCCAAATCGATACCGATAACAGCGCCTTTAACCTCGCTGGATCTGAGATGAATAAACGAACAATTGATAAGCGACCAAGCAACAGGCATGTGATAAGCGACAATAATGGCAATAGTTATAACTGTCTAGTTTAGACAAATTGTTCAGTGAATTTAATATATAATTTTCAATTAATAATTTTAGACTGCTTCAAATGTTGCAGTTGTTTATTAATAAAAAAAATATCAATAAATATAAAAAATAGATAAACTATGTTATATAAGACCAAAGTCGATATAAGACCCAACACTATCTAAGTATAAGATAAGTGTCACTAACTGCATGTGCATGCATGTACTTACATACACGCATAGTTACTGCTGTCTGAAGTTTGGTAAAGAATTCTAATTAACTTTAAGCAAACTGACGCAATATTAGACGCGCAGTTGAAATTAATATTGTATACTTATTGTAAGAAATGGCATCAACGTTCTGTTACATAAGCACTATCTACGGTTTGATCTTTAACTTGCCGCATTGAGATGCGGCACATGATGAAGATGTACTATACACAATTGAGAAGTCAAAGTTCACTTACTTGTAGCGAAGTCCTGACAATCCATTGCAGGCAACTGGTAGGCTCTGTAATTGACAAGAGACATGCACTTATTATTTGAAAATATTCGAGAAACATCAGCAAGAATATGAAACATCACAGCACCGAACACAAGAACATGCCGCGCCGAGTATTATGTAAAGCTGATGATTTGTACTTACGCGGAATATGCTAGAAGCACCGGACATATTCGTGGGTGCTGCAAAGCTGGCCTGGCGTGCAATACGCGGTAAAAATTTGGGAACGCGCAGCATTTTTGTTTTTTTTTTTACTTGTTAGATTTCTCAATTGCACAAATTATCAATTAAAACAGCTGTAAACTGCACCGCTTTTCTAAAGCGAAAATTTCGTCAGAACGAGCGAACCACGAGCACGTTTCCCTTACGAGGGCTGGATAGAGACAGAAGACAGAGTTGTGAACCAGAAAGAAATAATTCGTCTTTGTAGGTATGAATTAAAACGAAACACGCAGCGTTGCATTGAAAAAATATCACACACAGAACTGCCAACCGTTATCAAGTGGCAAATGTATCTGTGATTTCTTTTTTTTATGTACAAAGCTTCGCAGAATTGATTTGAAATTTGTGTATTTAATAATTCAGCAATACAAAATGTAATAGCTACGTTAGATTCAGTTTGACATTTGACGTTATTTACCCGCCTTCTCAACAAGGCCCAACCGAAGCACCCTGTGTCTGTACGATTTTTCCCATCGTTTCGTGTTCCATCACACGTGTTGTTATTATTGCGTAAAGTTTGTATTAAAAAATAGTAATTTCAAAATTTTCACCCAAAATTTAATCATCAAACTTCGCTTCGACCGATGCTGCTGTTGTTGTTCATATACTGCTGGTACACTTGACTCGATTGTCTAAGTCGAAATGGCCTCAGATAATGAATCTGACGCCGAACTCGATGAGAACTATTACACATTTCTCAATTTGCCGCGAGATGTAAGTGCATTTAATTTAATTACTTGTCATCGCGATATTGACTGTCCCTCTGTTTCAGGCAACACCCGAGCAAATTAACACCGCCTACCGGAAGCAGAGCCGCATTTATCATCCGGACAAGCATCAGGATCCGGAGAGCAAGAAAAAAGCCGAAATGATGTTCAATCGCACCAAACGCGCCTATGAAGTACTTTCAGATCCGCATCAGCGAGCCATCTACGATTCGGTGGGCGAGAAGGGACTCAAAACCGAGGGCTGGGAGATAGTGCATCGTACACGGACGCCGGCAGAGATCAGGGAAGAGTATGAACGTTTGGCACAAGCAGCTGCAGAGCGTCGCTTGCAACAGCGCACGAATCCACGAGGCAATATCACCATCAATGTAAATGCCACTGAGATATTTACACCCTACGATGAGTCGGATATGCCGCGCGTGGAGATTGGCTCCATGAGCATTGCCCAGTCCATTGAGGCGCCCATTACGCGCAAGGACATGATTATCATGAGTGGCAATCTGTATTCATCGAATGGAACTGGCAACGGCGGCTTTATGATTGCGGGCCGACGACTTCTCAACAAGGGATTCCTGGAGGTTTGCCTCGGCGCGGGAAATGGTTTCCTGTTGGGTCTTAAGGGTAAGCCACGGGGTCTCTGAATTCCTTCTGTGTACGGTTTATTGAGTAGTGCAGTTGTGCATCTGCCACAGGTGGACGCACGCTTACATCAAAGGTTACTGTCAACGGCGGCACGAACATGAATTTCCAGGAGAACGGTGTCATACCCGCTGTGTTCTCCACGTTGGCTGTACAGCTGGATAAGCACACCATTGGCAGCTTGACGCTCAACGCTGGTCCACAATCGTCCATGACCACGCAGGTTGATCACTCCAATGACCAGCACACGATCAGCACATCTTTTGTCCTGGGAACACCACACATCTACTTCACCATGTCCTACACGCGAAAGATGCTGGATAACGAGATGAAGCTTAAATTAGCCACCAAGTAAGCAGCACATGATTCTTAATCCTTGAAGTTGCCTGTTGATGACATTAGCCTAGTGTCGATCAGATCCAGATTACTGATTACTGTAGGCAAATGTCATCAAATTGTAATTGCACCATATTAATCATACTTTGGACTTGCAGAGTGGGCACATTTGGATTCCTTGGTGAGTATGGCGTGGAGAAGAAGGTCTCCAAATACAGCTCGTTGATAGCAACCGTTTCCATTGGTGTGCCTTCCGGAGTAATTCTAAAATTGAAGTAAGTACTTGATTAAATTGTCTTTTTATCATATAATAATTGTATATCATTTCAGAATAATACGTTCAAATCAATCGTATGTGTTTCCAATACATCTGAGCGATGAAATTGTGCCCGCTGCCGTTTTCTATGCTTCAGTGACACCGATAATTGCGTGGTTCTTTGTGAAGAAGGCCATCATGGATCCCATGGAGGCCGATCGCAAGAACATCGAAGTAGAGCGTTCAAAGCGACAGAATGAGCAACGTCTCATGGCCAAGAAATTGGAGGCAATGGCTGCCATACACTTAATGCAGAGTACCTATAATCGTATATTGAACGAGGAGCAGGTCCGAAAGGGTCTGGTCATCAAGCGGGCAGTATATGGATGCATTATTGAAGATGGCACACAATTCAAGCCAGAGGCATCACATGATGTGACAATACCAATACAGTGTCTAGTCAGGGATAGTGTTCTTCAGTTGTACGACTCGTCAAAGGTGTGTTCCTGTTTTATTTATACAATGCTCCAAATGTAATTAATCTCTTTTCGCATTGCAGAGCGATTTACCTGGCTTTTTCGATCCGAGTTTAGGAGATGACAAGATCTTACGCATAGAATATACATATAATGATGTACCGAAAACTGTCAATATAAAGGACAATGAGCCAATACGACTGCCAGGATAGAGCCCTCATTTTGTGTAAATCTTCAGTCTTGTGTTTAAATTGTTTTTATAATTCATAGTAAGCCGTACATACATACAAATATACCTAAAACAGACAAATTTAATTTTTAAAGTGCTAGCACCAGTGTTGCCAGAATTTGTCCGCTGAAACAGGACAGATTTGAAAAAATAAATTTTAAATAAAAAAAGCTAGAAATAGAATAAATTATGGCTCACATCAGTGTTGCCAAATTTCGAGAAAATAATGATATTTTTTTATTTCCAGCTTTTTTATTGTAATTTATTATAAATTTTATTTCTTACAAATTTATGCAATTGTGGCTTTATTTATTATGTACATACAGTAGCTCGCTTTTTTATGCCACCACAACATGCCTAATAAACGATTAAAAGCTGTGTAAGCAAAAGCAAAGATTACGTGTTAATTGCCAAAATTCATTTTCAAATGTGCCGCAAAATGTGAATCGAAATGCGCTATCAGTGTCACCCTGTCGAATTTGCATTACCGAAATCAGCTGTTTGCAGTTTCCCAGTGTGTTGGATGGACGGTGGAATCGAACAACAATATTTGTACTTTGTAGCTGAAAAAGATGCAATAGCTTTAGAATGCTATTTATTGAATATAGCAAAAAACAATTCGAATAGGGAATGATGCAATCAATGGACCATGATCATTATTACAAAGGCGAATCTCATACGCTTCCTGGTCGGCGCAATATGTCTTCTGCTGGTGCTTAACTTCCTGTGGACTTCCGAATGGGACGGTTCAAGTAATACGTCACTCAGCAAGTTGAGGTAAGAAAGTTGTGTGAGATAAGCACCATTTTTTAACACGCTGGCACATGACATTTTATTATCTTGTGTTTAACACAGCATTCGGCGCGTGCACAAGTATGCACACATCCACCACAAAAATGACAGTGGGAGCGGGAGCGACAGAGAGGGCAATAGAAACAACTCGGGACACAAGTTGCCCGCTGCTCCCTTGGCCCTATCAAAGGAGCGTGTGCTGCAGCTGCTGCACAACAACGGCCGCAACTCAACCTCAACGACTGTGATTGCGATTGCAAACTTTACTTCCATTCCACAAGACTTATCTCATGCACATCTGCATCCGCATCCCAATGCTTATGCAAATAGCACACAAAAGTCTCAAATGACGCCAACACAAAACTGCACTGATCCTGATCCTAGAGATGGTACGTAGCTAGACACATAATTTGTATAGTTTGTATAAATAAGTATATTTTGCAGGTGGTCCCATCACGCCCAACACAACGCTCGAATCTCTTGATATTGTTGAAGCAGAGCTGGGACCTTTGCTGCGCCCAGGTGGCGCTTATCAGCCAACTGATTGCATTGCCCAATATCATGTTGCCATTGTTGTGCCCTTTCGTGACCGTTATGCACACCTTTCGGTCTTCCTGCGCAACATACATCCGTTCCTAATGAAACAGCGGATTGCCTATCGCATATTTATTATAGAACAAACGAATGGCAAGCCATTTAACCGTGCTGCGATGATGAATATCGGATACTTGGAGGCCTTAAAGCTTTATCAGTGGGACTGTTTTATATTCCACGATGTCGACCTTATACCTTTGGATGATCGAAATCTGTACAACTGTCCACGTCAGCCGCGGCACATGTCCGTTGCAATTGACTCGTTGAATTTCAAGTAAGTCCACTTGACTTAATTACCAGAACAACAACAACAAACAACAGTTAATTGATTTTTAATGGTATGGTTTTGTTTGTTGTTTTTGCTAATCAGGTTGCCTTATCGCTCAATATTCGGTGGAGTTTCTGCCATGACACGACAGCATTTTCAGGCTGTTAACGGCTTTTCGAATTCGTTCTTTGGCTGGGGTGGCGAGGACGACGACATGTCCAACCGGTAAGACTATTATAATCATATTAATTAAGTTTTTAGAGACGTAATTTATTTCCTTGCAGTTTGAAGCATGCCAACCTATTCATATCACGTTATCCGATAAATATAGCTCGCTATATAATGCTGAAACATTTAAAGGAGAAAGCGAACCCGAAACGGTAATCAAGTTAATTATCATTTCATTTCATAAATAATTATAATTGCTTTCTTTTAGATACGAAAATCTGCAGAATGGTATCAGTAAAATAGAAATGGATGGCATCAACTCGATTAAATATGAAATCTATAGCATCAAAGAGTTTCCAACATTTACTTGGTATTTAGCCGAGCTAAAGAACTCCGAGCGAAAGAGTTAGCCAAGTGGCAGCTAAAATAGTTTTTTCTTAAACTGCTAAAAAAGACACATGATTGCAATGCAAATCTCCATTCAGTGCAATATTTAAATATTACTTATAATATGTACAAATGACTACATTACTTTTTCAAAGTAGCCTAATTATCAAGAATAATAGAAACACACATATTGTGTATGTAGCAAGTCCAGTCAATATATAGAATAATTATGTACTTTGGTAGTACTATTATATTAGCCCCATTTAATATTCTATGTATTCTAAAGAGTATGTAGATTTTGTTGATTTTTTGTTTTTCTTTTTTTCCCCTTAATCATTTTTATTACAATCTCTTTAAATAAGTAGACATAAAATTCTACACCAATTCCTACAAGGTGAAATGTAGATATTACTTTTGTGATATACAAATTGTTATTCGAGCAAATTGATAATTAAACGATGAAAGACAGAAAGAAAATGTATCTTCGGTACGCCGAATTGTAACACACCCTTGCAGAAGATTTAATCATTAAACTCCGCTATTAATAAGACTTGGCTCTAACTTTAGGTGGCAATTTAAAAAAAAAAAATATCATAAAACAGGTCTTTAATTTAGTGATCCGATCCAACCTACAACAGGTTACAACTCGTGTGCCAAGTTAAAAAAAAAAAAAACTGATAATAATGATTTATTCTATCAGCCTCTGCAAGGGTGTTTATTACCAAGCATACTTTAATATACAATACCAAATGTAAAACTTATAAAAAAATACATTTTACTATACCAGAATAAATCTTTTACTATATGTACCAAGCTCAAATGTGTTTTGAATATCTGAAAATATTAAGCCCAAAAATCCAATTAAAAGTTTAATATATCGTTTCGTTGGTTAGACTTCGTTTTTATTATGGTTACTTTGTGTATTAGAGAATATTTATGGCGTTGTAACGACTATGTTACCTTTTACGATAAGTCTGGGTTACATTTACGTTGCATTTTGTTGGGCAGCCCAATGGCCGCTGATTAGTAGTAATAATAATAGATAATATTCGAGGGGAGCGGGAGCGGAAGTGGGAGACTGGAAACACACACATACATACTGGTATTTAATTATGGCGAGTGGGGAATTTAATTCCGTGGCTCATTTATTAGTTTGGTATGCAAAATACAGTTAAAAACAATTGGCTTTCAAATCAAAACTTAAAAATATAAGGCTTAGACTTTCACTGGTCACGTTGTAATATAAATGCTTTTTTTTTTGTTTAATTTATTGGGGCGTGAGCAAATCATTTCAATTTCGAGCAAAACTAGTGGTTAGAGGAAAGTACTACCAAATCCAACAGGTTAGGCAATGCCTAGTTATATATATGTACATACGATAGATAATATATAGTCAGACATATATCATATATCAATTTGGTCAACAAATTACAACAATTAGCGCATCCATATGAGAAGTGAACCCAAAACTGGTTAGACAAATAAAAATGTCAACAACTGTCGACAAGCTGTACTTAGGAGGGGGGCAGGAATTAGCGTTAGACCTATTAACGGCAATATTAGAATCCTATATACAAGTGTAGTCGACCCGAACTTGTTGTGGACGCTGCTTTACATTATCGAACAGGGCATGGCGCAGCAGAGGGGCAAGCAAACGGGTACAACTGCTCCACCGGACTTGGTTTTCGTCTTTGACTTTGAGCCCGACTCGTACTCGTACATGCCCGAGCCCTTGGCCCAGCGACCCTATAAGAATTGAGAAGAGTTTTAGGTTTACTTTTCAAGAGTGCTCATGTGAAAGTGAACTTACGCCTCCCGCTGATCCAGCATGCATTTCCTCGCGTCTGTTGATGATGGTCTCGTGCCCAGGTGGATAGTAAACCTCCTTGCCGGCCTTGTTAACGGAGGGCACATGTTGCTGCTGAGGTGATGCGACTGCGGTCTCAATCTCACGCTTGCGAACTGGTGTCTCAATGTCCACGCGATCCACGTGATCCGTCTGCGGCATAGAAAGATGTTTAACAAAAGCTCAAGAAGCATTGCGTCTTAACTCTTTACTTACAGTGCCAAAGGACTGCATGAGGTCGTCCACACGTTGCGGTGGATTGCCATTGCCCACGGGATACTCCACGCCGTCGACGGGGAAGGGAGAGGGTGTGCCATAATCAGGACCTGGTCCGCGACGATTGTTCGTATTTGTTGTGGAAGAGTAATTGTAAGTATAGCTGGTGGTATTCGGCGGATAGCCATTGCCATTCTGTGGCTGTGGATAAGTCGTGCTGGGCAACTGCTTGAGCGGAGCCGGACGTGAAGGTTCCAATGGATAAGGAGCATTGCCGTTGGGCGGGCCGTGTATGGTATTAACAGTATTCGATGTCTCCGTTTCCTTGTAATAGTAGCGATTGGTGCCACCAGGTGGAATCTGCGGCTGTGCTGGACTATGTGGCGATCCATAGTTGGGACTATGGGCTGGACTATGTGGATAACGCGGCTCGGCAATCACATTGTTCACATTATCTGTCTTGTGTATGTTGTAGACAATGGTGCGACTGCTGTTGGGTGGGCCACCATTGGGACTAAGAGCTGGACCCAGAGGCAGCTGACGCGGCTGTGGGCTCAAACCGCGTGTGGTGGTCTCCTTATGCTCGCGAATCTCGTACGACTGATTGGAGACGAGGGGACGATCGTTGGGCTTGTTGAGGGTCGAGTAGCTCTCCGTGTTGTACACAACTGTCTGTGGCACATGCGATGGCGATGGCGACAATTGTGTGTAATTCTGGCTTGAGTTGTGCGTCTCATGATGATGTTTATAGCTGCTGCTCAGCGTGTTGTTGTTGCGATTAATAGTGCTGGTTGCACTGCCAGGACCATTTGGTGGTATTTCATAGGTGTAGGTGCGCACAGTGGTGGTCACCTTGGTGCCAGGTGCTGGCAATATGCCATCGCTTAAAGCAATGTCCTGCAGTTCCTTGTCAATGTTCACATTGCTGACATTGGTCACCGTCTTCGTGGTGTTGACACTCGGCACCAGCTCCACATTGTTGTTAAGGGTTCGATTGCTCTCGTAGATCTTCGTTCTGCTCGAATAGTGTCCATCGCCACTTGGTGAATGGCCTGAAAACAAAGTTTGTTAATTAAAAGTTATCCAAAGATGATTTAGTATGAAGTTAATCTTACCCAGCGTGTAGGGCTTCTCCTTGTTCAGATATTCGTCCCGCTTCAAGGTGTCCTGAAAGTTGGAGTACTTGGCCGTTGACTGCAGTGTGCTGTAATCGGTTGGATTGAAGGTCTCCACATCATCGCTGAAGGGTTGTTGTCCGCCCGAATGCTTAGTCGTCTTGATCACACGCGTCGTCTTGGTGACACTGCCCGAAGGATCGGTGCGTTCGCTAATAAAAGTTATTTAAATAGGAAATTATTAAACAATCGAGCTTTTAATTCTTTTAAGGAAATGTGTGTTAATAATTATTATTCAAGTTTTGTTTGACAATAAATATTATTTTTTAATTTAAAAAAAATATATAAAGTGACATTTTATTATGATTTTTATTATAAAGCGCGTTTTCAAACTATTTCATTTTTTATAAACATATTTAATTTCAAAGAATATTTTTTATAAGTATTTCCAAAAATATTGTAAACTCATTAATTTTTAAATAAAAATTGAATTTTAATGAAACATTTTACATTTTTAAAACAATTTTAATGACAAGCATGCGTTTTTAAGTTGTAAATTGGAAAATACCTTTTACCTCATTGAAACAAGAATATGTGCATGAAGTTATTAAAAAAAAAATATACTTTTACAAAAAAGATTTAATGCAGATTTCTTAAAATAATCTTATCATTTAAATTCCGTTTGAATGATACAAAAATTCCTTTAACCCTTTAAGTACCCATGGAAAATGTTGAATTTTTGTAAGTGTTTTTATCTACCTTTTTCCTCGGTCTTAAACAAAAATATTTTGATGCAAAAAAATTCTTCAAACAATTCTAAGAGTAACAGCAAAAAAAATTTTTCAAAAATCTCTCCGCTAGTTTTTTTTTTTTATTTTTTGAAAATTGCTAAAAATTACAGTCCTTAAATGAAGTATTACTTACAGTGTTCTATAGCTGGTGCCCGTGGGCAGAATCTCTCGCTCTCTGTTGGTAATCTGGCGCTCTTGCTTCAGGTCCTCCAGCAAGGCATCCAGTTGATCGATGTTCTGATCAGGTGACTTGCTCTGATAGGATATATTATTATCGCCAGAGCTTGAGTATTGATACGATGACTTCTTGTATGCATAATTTTTGTCATTCTGTTGAAATTGCACAGTTGTGAGATCATAATATTAATAACAACAAAGTTAATGTGACTTTAACTTACACGTCCGTTCCATTTCGATGGTGTATCTCTCATCGAGGATGAGTAATTTTCCGAGCTGCTCGAGTACTGCATTTCCAGTTAATGCTTTCTGCTACAATGACATCAAAATGTGTATTCAGAAAATGGACAAATATTTAAAATTCATATGAGTAAGTGAGTGGATTCATATACTTGTATGTACATAAAGCGAGGCTGCTGTGGGTGTAAAAACGTAAGCGTAAAACGACTTCGCACTGACAGGTTGATTCGTAGTTCATAAGAATTTCAAACATTTTGTATATATTATACACCCACGAAATGTTTTTCAATATGTACAAAAATGGTGAGTTGTTTCTAGAACAACGATTCCAATTCAATGGTGATATTTTTGGCGCATTAATGGAGCTTAAGTCATCTGAAGTGGGCATCACTTCTAATGATTATCTGTCAATGGACCCAAAAGAACTCGCCAAAAAAAAGACGACTTTGAATACGAAAGCCAAAAACTTTGTTGAGTATGCTACACTATAAGGTACCCAGTTATTGTTATAAACAACTTTTTGCTTAGTAACAGTATTTAATTTGTTAAATATCTACTCGGTTGGGAGCACATGCAAATGATTTTAACAACAATATATACGTACATACGTATACGTAATTTTTGCGCAATTCCAATTATATTTAGTCAAGTAATTGCTTTGGCCAAATAAAAAATTCATACATTTTAATTTGTAATAAATAAATATTTTTTCTTTTTTTTATTAATAAAAACAAATTATTTATAAGATTAAAAAAAATTCAAAAATAAATATTAGAAATTTTCGTCAAAGCAATTATTTGACAAACTGTATATTCCTGCAAGCTTTACACACAAGATACAAAAGAATAATGACATTGATTTTCAGCACTGATGACACAAATACATACATACACACATACACACAAACAAAGTTTAAAACTCTTGCAATTTCAATGTCAAACTGGTTTTCACTTTTAACGTGTCCTTAGTTCCTTTTATGTCTGGTCAAAAACACAATCCGAGAAACCTGTATATTCGTTTCGATGCCTTAAATTCTGTCTGGGTTTGAGTTGTATTTGATTTTGTATTTTTTTGTGATTTAGCGATAACCTTGAGTGAGATTTTCAATGAATGACTTTGTGTATAAGGCGGATGGGAGAGAGAATAACAGATGCAAAAACACACAAGGATAGCCGATGTTGATGATGATGATGATGATGATGTCATCCGAGTCATAAACAAACAAAATTGAAGCGCAGTAAATGAAATAAATCACATTGACTAAGGTGACGAATTTAAATCAAACTGAACTGAAATTAAGCTCCTTGAGGCATATTCGTAATAATCTCTGCAATCAGACTCGCCATATGGTCAATAGTTTAGCTAATAAAGAAGCTCACGTAAGCAGTATCTGTATCTGCATGTAGTATATTTGTATCTGAATCTGTATGTAGATAGACGACGCACATAAAACATCATAATATAAATAAAAGTCTACATCTAATTGACGCCTGATCAGTGATCACTGATCACACACAGCACGTTTTTCACTGACGCTATGAGGTGAATTTATTTTGTTAAAATTAACAACAACAACAACAAGAGCACTGAGAGCACAAATACAAGCTTATGTACATATGTATGTATGTGTGTGTGTTGTTGCGTGTTTTTGTTTTTGCATACAATTCAAAATGATCTCATATAATCGGAACGAGAGACAAAAAAAGTGGGAACATGTTGCTGCTGCTGTTTGTCTCTGGCATTGGAGTGGGCGTGTCAAAGGGGGGCGAGCGGCAGGGGTGGGGGAAGCACATGAGCAAAAGGCTCGCAAAATGCCAGCGGCAAAGATCTATAACACGAATACATAAACACACACACACACACACACGTATGCATGCATGTATGTATTTATGTATACGTAGGCAAACATAAAATAAACAAAATAGCAAACGAACAACAAGTTTGATACTATATTCGAAAAGAGCAAAGCGAAGGTGTTGTTGAAATTTCCGAAAATCAAATTGAGAACGTAGGCGAAATTCAAACACACACACACACACATGCATCAGCTTTTATGTAAATGTATGCATATGTTTGTGTGTGTGAGTGTGTTCTAGCGCCTGTGCTGCTGCTGAGTTGCCAATTTGTGTGCTTTTGTTGTTGTTGTTGTTACTGCCTCCTCTGCCACCTACGCAGCTGCTGACAGTTCAATCTAGTCACTAATACATACAGTTATGGAAAAAATAATAGAAACGACAGGGGTGCTCACATTTGAAACCAAATATTTCGTTTCTGGAGCAAATTTCGTCCATGAAAACCAGTGTACTTGGTTTCAGGATAACAATGCTCCACTTTGGATGCCTTTTTGGGATTCTTTTGTAAAAATTATTAACTGTGTATACTGATTTGTAGAAAGACCACGTTTTTGTCTTGGAAAAAATAATAGAAACGCACTAGAATTTTGATATTATCTAGTTTCTTAAAGAGTGAAACCGAGTTATATAGACATCATTTCATGAACTAAAGATAGAAGAAGACATAAGATAACTTTTTTTTTGATCCCATTCTGCTTGTTGTTGTTATTCGTTTCAGGATGAGTCGTGGCGTACATTGTACCGTTATTGAAAGGAAACAGATTCTTAATCTAAAAAATAAGGGCAACTAAATGTCAGATATTGCCACAATTCCTAAATGCTTATAAAATAAATGATTTCAGCGATTTACTTCAAATAAATACCAAAAACACGCAGAAAAAAGCTTGCACCATAGGATAAGTTCGACTACCTCCTCGTCCGAAAATCAAAAAAAAATCCCTTTCTGTCATCGGAAGTTCTAAAAAATGATTTAAATGCACCTGTCAATAGTCGCACTATAAGAAATAGGCTGATTGATGTCGATTTCAAAGGTCATATAGCTAGAAAGGTACCATACCTTAGTAAAAAAAGCATCAGCAAACGAGAAAATATCTCACAGGTGCGTTTACTGCGCTAAATTTAAAAAATATGTTGTTGTCAGACGAAACTAAGATCAATTTGTTTGGATCTGATATGGAACCATATGTTAGGCACCCTAAGAATACTGCCCACGACCCAAGGTGCTCAACTAAACCGTTTGAGCATGGAGGTAGAAACATAATTTTGTAGGGATGCGTTTCTCATTCTGGGTGTGGTTCAATACATTGGATAAGGGAAAAAATGAGTGTCTCCCAGTATGCCAATATAATTGACAGTATAATGCCACCTTATGCTGAGAAGGAAATGCCGTTAAAGTGGGAGCTCCAGCAGGATAATGATCCAAAACATTACTCAAAGCTGGCCAAGAAATGGTTCCTTGACAACAAAGTTTCCTTAATGGAATCGCCTTCACAGTCACCAGACCTAAATCCCATAGAGCATGTTTGGGGGATCTTAAAGAAAAGGATTGGGGGCTATGAGCCCCAAATATAAGGATTATTTGTGGAAAAAAGTTAAATTCGAATGGTACTCCATGGATCCATCAATTTGTGCCAAACAGGTGGACTCCATAGGTCGTCGATGTGCCGAAGTCACTAAAATTCGCGGTGCCACAACCAAATAGTAAAATTAAAGGGTAATCTTTTTGAATTTGTACCTTAAAAATAGTTTTTGTTAACTTTAGGCGTGCCGTTTCTATTATTTTTCCAGGCCAAAAAAATTAAAAAAATTATTTCTGCTATATTAAGTTTTTTGAAAATTATTATTTTGTTGTAGTTTGATACATTACTGGATAAGCTTTATATAAAAATTATTAAACTTAAGAAAAAAAAATGTTCATTGAACAAAATTTTAAAAAATACGAAAAAAAATTGCCGTTTCTATTATTTTTTCCATGACTGTATGCAACATAAACAAGCAACAGACACTGTTTGAACTTCGCTAATTTAAATTGAATATTTGATGTCTAAAATACGCTAATGTAAAAAAAGAATAAAAATGTTCGTTAATAATATTATTGTTGTTCGTCTCTTGATTTTGTCGATTTTATGGGTGAGAATGAATGCCAGACAACTGTTGTTGTTGTTGTTGTCGCCTTCATTGTCGACTCTTTTGCCGAACAATTTTTGTTGGTTGGTGAATACACAAGTGTATGTACGTATTTATGTATGAAAACAAATAAATCTATAAATAGTTCACTGCCACTGTTCTTTTTGGCTTTCAATTTAAATACTCTTGTTGTTGTTGCTCTTGATTCGAGTGCGCTACGTATTCATGATTCATCGCATCCCCATCCGTAATGCATATAAATATATGTACATACATATGTATGTAAGGAGGTAGTTGCCCAATAGGATGCGGATACAAAATCAATGCGTTTTTTTTATATTGAACACAAATTGAATTTCTCTTTGCTGGCAACAACAAACACGAGTGTCGTACGCATACGCACACAACTACAATAGATACAGCTATGTACATGCATTCATACTTATACTTGTACTCATACGTATCAACGGATACGGGATAGGGAAAAACACAAACTAGTTTTTTACTACGAATATGTGCGTTTGTCTCCGTCATCAGTTTGTTTTCTAAGCTCGTCTGTCAGTTCAATAGATAGCAAGATTCCACAGATACACTCATACATACATACACACATGTACTGTTTATATATGTTTGTATGTACTATAATTCACAAACACTCACTGTGCACTTTTTCCAAAACTCAAAATGAATGTTGCAGACTTTTGCCTCGGTGTTGTTGTTGTAGTTATTGCTGTGGCTGCGGCGAGTTCAGTGTTCAGCAAAAAGAAAATTGCTACAATGCGCGGGCGCGTTAGTCTTAGAAATTCGTTTGTATGTATGTTTAATTTGTTAGTGTGTGTGTGTATTCGTGCGACTACTACAAAACGTAACGGTAACGGAACAGCTATGCTTTTTATACGCGTACGCGCGTCAATGGTTTGTGCAGTACTGAGGCTTCAATTTTGCACTTGCTGCGAGCAGAGCAGAGATCGAGTCGGATCAGCGCCACAACAGACTGACCTACAGGTTATTCTCTTGCTCTCGCTCTCTGCCAGCCACTCTCTCAACCTCTCCATGTGCGTATAACGTCACTGCTTCAAGTTTTTGTGTACGAAAAAAGTATTTAAATAAAAATATGATTGAAAATAATATTAAAATTTAAAAACTTACTTTAAGTTAGATTGTATATATACCTTAAAAGAAGTTGTCATTAAATTTGAAAGTATCTTTTTACTTTGTTGCATGCGAATTTCTCTATGTTCAGCAAGCAGCAAGCTGAGCTCAATTTGGAAACTTTATATTTATGACGTCATGCGCTCTCTCTTAAACTTCAAGTGGTAAACTAGACCGAACCTGTTGCTCAGTGCTTAGAATTCGCTCAGCACTCAGTGAGCATCCATTAGCGCAGTAGAAGATCTGCTCACTCTGTCTCACGAAAAGCTTTTT
Organism: Drosophila limbata; assembly: GCA_963924055.1. NCBI lineage: Eukaryota > Metazoa > Arthropoda > Insecta > Diptera > Drosophilidae > Drosophila > Drosophila limbata. The sequence goes on from OZ001355.1 coordinate 7,725,625, forward strand.
TTGCGTCAAGAGCTTTTGGCTTCGCGGCTAAATTGAAAATGAATTGCGGTCGCTTAGCATTTGTTCAAGACAAAAGTCAAGTGTTCGTTTTATTCATTCGTTACATTCTTAGCGGTGTCCATAGGTTTCATGAAAGATCAAGAGTTTTGTAATTAATGTATGTACAGACGTGTGCGAAATAATAAGAACAGCATATGAAGCAGATTAATTTGGTAAAAAAAGGTGCTAAGAAAACATAATTATAATAAACCCTTATATTATTTGAATAGTTCACATTTTAAGCTATGTATATCCTAAAAGAGTTCAAGTCCTGCTATGCCCTTATCTTTTATAATGTCAACTTTGTTGGGTTAAGTCGAAATTCAGGTGTTCGAAAAAATAAGAACAAAGTAAGAAAATAACGGATTGTCGTTTTCTACATAAGTTTAAACAATTTATAAGTATACACTTAGTTGCCTACATTTAGCATAAGTGGGCTCCACCCCTTTTCCGGATCATTTAGACACATCGGGACTTTATAGGAGCTACGAGAACGCGGCATCTGGAGATAGGAGGATTCTTCCAAGAATTTTCTTCTTCTTGTCACAACAGTCCAAAATTTTTTATCCATAACATCTCTCATTTCCATCGCTATAATATTCATTAATGATCCACTAGATTATTGTTTGGCGAAAGAGTCAATCCCTCCTTAACATCAATATTGTGGGATCCTAAGTACTACTTCGCTTGACTTGTGATGCGATTTGAATAATTTAAGTGTGGATAAATCTAACGTGGAGCATCTTATTTTAAGCATAACACTTGCCAGTATTGTTATAGAATAGAAGTTGAGATCCATGATACCCACAATTTTATTTATGGCATATCCGCAAAAAAAAAAATAAATTTCTGTAGCATCGGTCTTAGACCACCGTGCTTAATGGTCATTTCATCATAATTTCGGCTATTGAGAGCTTTTAACCTTCTATTGTTTATTATCTTAAGCGAACTTTACCACATTTGGCTCAACTGATCATAACAAACGGTGTCAGGATCAATTCATAATTTTCTGGATGTAGAGAATTTATTTGCCCTATGTGACTAATCCTCTGGCTGGAATTCTGGGTACCGTGAATGCCACCTACCATGTTGAAAATATATATGAAAGTGTTTTGATGAATTTAAGAGGTCCTACAATGGAGTTACCCGCAAAGAAAAGTCTCAAAACTTATTTCAAGGCAAGATAATGAGTTCAAGCGATACCACAATATTGATGTTTAGGAGGGATTGACTCTTTCGCCGAGCAATAATCTAGTGGATCATCAATGAATATTATAGCGATGGAAATGAGAGATGTTATGGATAAAAAATTTTGGACTGTTGTGACAAGAAGAAGAAAATTCTTGGAAGAATCCCCTTATCTCCAGATGCCGCGTTCTCATAGCTCCTATAAAGTCCCGATGTGTCTAAATGATCCGGAAAAGGGGTGGAGCCCACTTATGCTAAATGTAGGCAACCAAGTGTATACTTATAAATTGTTTAAACTTATGTAGAAAACGACAATCCGTTATTTTCTCACTTTGTTCTTATTTTTTCGAACACCTGAATTTCGACTTAACCCAACAAAGTTGACATTATAAAAGATAAGGACATAGCAGGACTTGAACTCTTTTAGGATATACATAGCTTAAAATGTGAACTATTCAAATAATAAAAGGGTTTATTATAATTATGTTTTTTTAACACATTTTTTTTACCAATATAGTCTGTCTCATATGCTGTTCTTATTATTTCGCACACGTTTGTATGTAGTCAAGCTTTTGCTTTTACAAAAAACGGTAACTTAGTTCACTCATATAATTGCGATATAACTGAGAGCAGAGTTTGCAGTTAAAATTAATAAATGTAAAACAGAATCTAATCCTTGGCTGGCACCTCAATGACGCGTGGCTTGTCAATGATGCGTGCCGTCTTGTTGCCCTTCTCAACAATGCCAATGATCCAGGCCTGGTATCCCTCCTGTTTCTCAATGTCCTTGCAGTAGGCAGCCGCCTGTTCCCGGGGCAGGCATATGAGCAAGCCACCCGAAGTTTCAGCCGAATGACCCTGTAGCAGTTGGAACATGTTGCCGCAGGCCTTGGCCACAGCTGCCATTTTGGCAATCACTGGAAGATTGTGTATGACAAAGGAGACGTCCTTCTTCTGGTGGGCAGCCAGAGTTTGTGCATGTCCCAGGAGCCCAAAACCGGTAATATCGGTGGCGCCATGGGCATTGTACTTGTGCATAAGACGAGCAGCGACTCGATTAAGACGCGACATGGAGTTCATGGCACGATGATAGGCCTTGCGGACATCCTCCTCGGAGACAACCAGCTTAATGCGGTTCCAGCGTTCCGGTTGATCGATCCACTGATGTGCGTTTACCGCCACCTGAGTGCCCAGGGGTTTGGTGAGCACTAGAACGTCACCAACAACAGCGTTGTCAGGAACTATGTACTCATTGGGTTGGCAAATGGTTGAGGCGACGCCTCCAATGGTGCACCAGGGATTGACCACACTCTGGCCGCCAGTCACTGTGGTGCCCGCCTCCAGGGCCGAGTCCTTGAAGCCGCGCATTATCAGAGGAATGACCACATCCCGTTCCTTTTCCGTCATCTTCGTGCTGACGGCCAGCAGCATAAGCATATTGTCACAATCGGTTACGCCCATGGCGTACAAGTCGCTTAGTACATTGGCGCAAGCGATCTTTCCCATCATGTAAGGATCGTCAACAATGGGATAGAAGAAGTCAGTGGTCTGGACCAGGCACAGGCCGCCGTGACGCAACGGGATGACGGCACAGTCGAGGCCAATGCCGATGCGGGGAATGGCAACGTTAAGGAACTGTGCCTCCTGGTCCTGAGCGGAGTAGTCCTGCTGCAGAGCCGAGACGAGTTTGGAGAGAACCTCCTGAGGCACTTTACAGCCACGTCCTTTCAAATCGGCGAAACGCGTCAGCCGAAAAGATGCATCCAAATCGTGGGCAGTTGGGTCGAAGGGGCGACGCAACTCGGCGTCGCCACCACCGTGCAGCTCAAGATGAGCAGCATTTAATACATCTGCAGCGTAACTCATTTTTGTATGCTAAAAACCTAAACAAAGAGAGCAAATCAAATGTTTCGATTAGTCAACTTAATCCCAACTAGAATTACGCACTTTTTGCCGCCAATAAAACGGGCGGCAGCAAATAACTCGCGTTCTCCCTAGACACAAATACATGCACAAACAGACGTGTATGTACACGGATTTTTAGAGCAAACTTGTGCATGTGTGAGCAGAACGCTCTGCTATTGGCTATTTGCACGATGGCGGCTGAATCGGGCGAAGTCAGTATTTCTCCCTGTCGTCAAAGAACAAAACGTGAACAATGTCCACTTTCTTCAAATTACAAAACCCTAATTTTTGCTTGCATTTTAAATCGAACCGTTTTACCTAGCATAGAATACAATCAATACTTACGTTTGTCCTTTTAAATATATAACAAACTGCTTAATAAACTGGCCAAAAATATTTTATTTAGCGCGTTGATTTTGCTTTTGCACCGCTGTCGCTCTCTGAATAGAGTTGCATGCTCCGTATATCGATAGTCTTTATCGTTTTGACAACTTAAGCGCTGCCAACTTGTTTCAAAATGGATTGCGCGATGCAAAGTATTTGTTTTTTTATTATGAAAATATTAAATTGTTTTTTCGAATGTGTGGTGGCATGTATTTCTGACATTTAAGCATGAGGGAATATATTTGCATAATTATCGCTATGCTGAAATGGCAAGTGGCTGCGATGCAGATTAAAAGCAAAGGCAGCTGAAACTAATGGTCAGTAGCGAAGCAGAGAGAAAGACAAACGGAACCTGTTGCGCGAGCGCAGCTTAAAAGTAAAAGTGATGAAAGAAAGAGTTAACCGTGCACTGTGTTAACTCTAATGTATATCAATAATATTAAATAATTCTTGTTTATTAATAGCTTCCATGCAGATGCTGAGCAAATGAACAAATTTGTTTAACTCCGACGGGAAATCAAGAGACTCAAGAGACAAACTCGCTCGCTTCTTTTGCCATGGCCAAATCAAATCGGTGACAACAGAGCCACACATACAAACACATTTGTACATTTGTACATACAAACAAAGGAATAACAAGTTAAAGAGCTAAACATGATTCAGTTACGCCTGCGCACAGTCATTCTGTTATTGCTGCAATTATTCGCTTTGGTTAGCACTGAATACGTTTATGGTGAGCCCGAGTATAAATGTCCCAAGAAGTGAGTTCTGATACACTTAAAAAAATCATGCATAATTTAATATGTTTAATTTTTGTTCAGATATCAAGTCTTGTACCCATGCTTATGTGTTAAGGGCAGCGACGATGGCCTCTTTGTCCGCTGCGAGAATACCAATTTGGCCACGTTAGCAGTGGCCCTGCAGAACTTGGCATCTCTGGAAATGCCAGTGGAGGAGCTAACCATCTACAAGGCACATTTTGGTAATTTAATTAAATTCGCAATTTGGCACATAAGTGTTAATTACTTACGGTTATATTTTAGTGCGCCTCTTTGGACAACTTTTTGCTCATATCAAGGCGCGAGTTTTAATCATTGAGGAGACACCGCTTGCCACCATCGAGGATTATGTATTTTATGGCATGAACAATACACTGGAACGCCTTCACTTGATACACACGAATCTCAGTCAAGTTGGTCCCTTGGGCTTTGGTGTAAGCATTCGTTTTAGTAACCAAACCGTCTATATTCTAAGCAAACAAACAATCAACAGATTTTGGGCAAGACAAGCGAGGTTGTGATTGATGGACATGCATTCGAGCAACTGCCCAAGGATCTCTTTCTTGGCCAGGAAATCAGCAATAAACTTGAAACAATGCGTCTCACAAATGGACCCTTAAATGATTTACCTGTGGAGACATTTCAACCGCTTCGCAAGCTGAAAACTTTGGACTTGCATGGCAATCAACTGGAAAACCTTAAACGCAATCAATTCAAGAACTTACGTGAGCTAGAGCTGCTGGATATAAGTCACAATAAGATTAAGAAATTGGAAGCACAACATATTTCGGATTTGACAAAACTTGGATGGTGCAATGTATCACATAACGCCCTCAACGAGCTGAGTCGTGGCGCCTTTGCCAGGAACTCAGTACTCAAAGTACTTCATCTATCGCATAATAACATTGCTAAATTGGATGCAAATAGCTTTCGGGGAATGCGTTTTCTGCGTCGTCTATTCCTAAGCGATAATGTGATTACGGATGTCGGACGTGGCACATTTGGATCGGTGGCTCGCATCGGAACTATTGACTTGGCCCGCAATAAGCTAAAAAAGATTGAGTATCAGATGTTTACGCAAATGAATTATGTTGAGGTATGCGATGAGGATTGCCTATTTACCTATATTTAGTATGATATGTTAATAGTTATATTTATTTCTATAGCTACTCGATTTGGCGGAGAACAATATAACTAAAATTGAGAAGAACTCATTTAAGGACATTTACCAAGCGGTCATTAATGTGTCGCATAATGCCCTGGAGTTAATTGAAACAGCCGCCTTTGAGAATTGCGTCAATATTACGGTACTGGATCTGTCCCACAATCGTCTGGCCAACTTTTCGCGCCGCAGCTTCGACGAAACGACCTTTGCCTCCGAGTTTCAGCTTAGCTTCAATAGCTTGACTAATCTCGCCCATGTAGGTCACTGATAACGCTATCTTTGCTGTTGATTCTGACGACCTTTGATTTTCAGATTCCCATACAAAACATGTCTGGCCTGCGAGTGTTGAATGCGTCACACAACAGCATCACCGAGATACCCAAGAACTGTTTCCCCAAGCTGTACGAGCTGCATACCATTGATGTATCGCACAACAACATCTCCGTCATATTCAATGGCGTATTTCAGACACTGTTCTCACTGAGATCTATTAATTTGGCCCATAATAGTATGCAGGAGATTAGATCCTCAACATTTGGCACATTGCCAACTCTGCTGGAGATGGATCTCAGTCATAATAAGCTGGTTAACATAGTGCGTGGCTCGCTGGTCAAGTTGACAAGCTTGCGGCAACTTTATCTGAATAATAATCAGCTTGAAAAATTGTTCCAACTGCCGATATCGTTGAATGAGCTTTATTTAAGCCATAACAATATAAGTTCCATACCAGCTGGTACTTGGCCAGTTATGAATGCACTCATATACTTGGATCTAAGTAATAATCAGATTGGAGATAGCTTGGATGGACAGAGTTTCACGGGATTACTTGTGGTGCAGCGTCTATTTCTGCAGAGCAATGGCATTACAAAGCCGCCACTGGAAGCCATTGCTGTGATGTCCACGCTGCAGTATCTTTACTTGCAAGTATGTACAGATGTGTGTCCATTTAAGAGGTGCTCCATCTAAAACTCTGTTCTCTGCTTTCAGCACAACAACATTAGCGTATTGGAGAAAAGTGCATTTGGCAAGCTGCCAGTTCTGTTTGAGCTCAACCTGTACGACAATCAGATTGGAGACATAAGGTGAATACTCTAACTTGTCATTCCATTCCAAAGATTATACAATAATGGAAATTTCTCCTTAGTAAACGTGCTTTTGACGGACTTCTGCAGCTGCTGACGCTCAATCTGTCATCGAATGGCATTCAACAGCTGGCCAATGATATATTCATTGGATTGCCTTCACTACGCTCACTGGATTTGTCTCATAATGCGCTCAGCAAACTGGACAACAAGACGAATGGCGTGTTGGATGATTTGCTCAGTCTGGAGACACTCAATTTGAGTCACAATCGCATTAGTTTTGTCACCAAGAAAACCTTCCCGTCACATCAGTATATACCCTACAATCTGAAGTATCTGGACCTGAGCTATAATCAAATGCCGGTGCTGACCTATGACATCACCTTTGGCACCAAGAAGCTGTTGCACTTGAATGTCTCCCACAATCAAATCAACGAATTGCGACGCGGTGTCGTTTCCAACTTTACGTCCCTGCAACAGCTGGACATGTCTTATAACGAGCTGTCAAATCTCATGTCCGAGGAGCATATTTTCGACCTGCCCAAGAATCTGAGCAGACTGATAATGTCACATAATCAAATCTATCATCTACCGTTTGCCAATCTGGCCAAGACGCAGTCATTGCAGTATGTTGACCTAAGGAACAATAGTCTGGAGGACTTTCCGGTCTCATTGATGGGCATTATGCGAAATGGCAGCCAAGTGCTGCTCTCCAATAATCCACTGTATTGCGGTTGCAATGCGAGACCCTTGAAGCATCATATGTTGCAGCAGACGACGCCTAGCGAGGATTTGCGGAGCGTGATTTGCCAGACACCCGCGCAGCTGAAGGAGCAGCATCTGTTGCAGGTGAACGATGAGTTTCTAAACTGCAGAGAGGACGAGAAGGAGCTCTATAATGGCAAATACTACGAGCATTTGACCGATGTGCGTTTTCGTGAGGTGAAAACGTAAGTTGCATCACTTGGAGTTCCATAAATGCACAATTAATCAACTTGTTTTTTGTTTCATCAGCAATAAGGCGGGTAATCTGACACTGAGCTGGTTTGTCTCAGCCATAGCGGATGTGGCAGATTTCAATGTGGTCATACGCAGCAGCAGCAACGAGGTGCTGCATCAAGCCGACTATGCCTACAACCAGCGAACGGCACAGATTCCCATTTCAGGGCTGCTGGTGCATGGCGAGGATAAGTTGAGTGCCGCCGAGATCTGCATTGTGACCCGCGATAGCGATGGAAATACTCGGCCATGGTTTGCCGGCCAATGTCAAGCGTTGCCCTCTCTCAAATTGCCCAGAACTTTCTTTTTTGGCAACTTTAACGTGAGAGGATCCAATGCCAATGTCACAAAGGCACCGATTACCTGTGTTTTCTACATAGCTTTAACATTGTTTGTTGCTGTTTTACAATATGTTCATTAAATATATCTACCAAGCTATCAAACCGAAGCGAATATTGTGTTCAGTTACAGTTTCTATTATGTTCGCATTTTGGTTTTAAGTCATCTGTTAATTTAAATCTTTAATATTAATTGATTTAAATAGTTTAAAGTACAAAAAAAACGTTTTTTCATTTCACAAAGTTAATAAGATCAATATTCTAATTAAAAATATAAATAAGAATAAGTTAAAAAAACGATGAATTTGAATTTATTGTTTGATTGAACCGGTTATTTAACGCTATTTTCGGTTTAAAAAAGGTTTAACAAAGTTGCCAATTTTAATTTTTGTAAATACCAGTTAACGGTTTCGGCTTTCGATACGATTTTAATATTTACGCTTGTATGTTTACTGCCAGCACGCACGGTAAGGACACGCTCTGTTCTGACCTTACAGCTACAGTTGAACATGTGCGCGCCACCCTGCGCACATGTATTTGTTTACTTGGCCGTCGTTGCCGCCGTCAGTTCAATATGTGCGTGGGTAGGGTAGGGGGCCATGTAATGGGGGCAGCACAATTGAGAAAATGTTAAAGCCCTGCCAGCTGATGCTTTCGAACTTTCATTCACAGCGAAAACACAAAAGCAAAGGAGGCAACCGACCGCCGACATTTCGCTAGCACTCGTGAAATACTGTTAGATGTACCGTTCGGGCATTTGTTGTTTTTGACAACGAGCCAACGTCACAGAATGACGATAACATCGGCCACGACAACGACGCCGATGACAGCTACTCTCAGAGAGAGAGAGAGAGAGAGAGAGCGCAAGGACTTTGAGTAAGAGCAAAGCTTGCCAAACAGATGCGCATTCGCACGCTCACGTTCTCAAGTCGAACAGAAATGACGCTAACCTAAGATACATACTGGTGGCTAAAATTAATGTACATGTCAGAACAGCCTTTAAATGCAACAGATCTACTAACAATTCAAATACAGCTCACCCAAAACTTAACCGATTTTGATGAACAATGTCTTTTTGATCATTGGTGGAACTCATAATTGAGTCTGCATATTCATTTGGTAAAATTGGAACAAAATTTACCCCATAACATTTTATTTATCAATCTATTAATTTACATCTAATGATACTTGAAGTAAAGATTGATAACAATGCTGTATATAAAAAATTAATGATATTTAAAGAAAACGTTATGTATTTAGGGTTTACCTTTAAAGAATATAGTTGTAAATGAAATTTATTGTTAATACAAAGACATGGGACCATATACATTTGTCTGGCCGCCACTGTTGACAGCATGTTCAGTACATGTGCACTTTCACTGCCTGCGCTCTCGATTTCGTTTTCATTGTGTTGTGCTTTTTGGTTTGGTTGACTTTGCGCTGCTTTTGCTTTTGCATTCGCGGTGGCACTTGTGCCTGTGTGTCCTTATTGATTTTCAGCGAAACTTCACAGGCTCACGGCGCACGTCAGTGCCATGCGAAGATTCACTTGTCGCGCTGAGTTCGTTCGTGTCGTGTTCGCAGCACAGCACAGCAGCGAGTAACGGTAACAGTAACCAGAATCGTTATGTAAAGAGATTTCAATAGAAAGTACATACAACATTCATATACATATAGTATAAGTGAGCGCTGCTGTGTGCATAAATTAATTGATAATTAATTAAATTCAGTATTTGTGATAACAACACATCGCGACATAATTTACGATTATCGCATTAAATTACATGCAAAAAATTAAGGAAAAGAAAAACCCGCTACCAATTGTGCCGTAACACGGGACATTGAAAAAGAAAGCAAGCAAAGAAGAAAAGAAAATCCAGGTAGCAGGAGATGACAAAAGCGAAGGCGAAGGCGCAAGCGAAGACGACGAACGTACGAAAATGTAATAGAGGTCAAAAAAAGCATTGATTTAACGGTGCACTTTCTTCTGTTCCGTTTTCCGTAACGTCTCTTTTTTTCGGTTGCGGTGTGTGTGAGTCTGTTGTGTTGTGTTGCGTAAAGAATTTGTTAAAAACTTGTCAAAAGCTTCAAGTTCCATTCAATAGATTAACACACATAAATACAAACGTATGCACACACACACACATACACACACGTACATAAACTGCGTGGCGCCCATAAATTATGTATGTGCATATGTATGTGAGAGCGCGTGTGGGTGTGTGTGTGAGTAAGTGTCGTTGTGTTGTGTGCTAAATATTGATGACGAACTACTTACGTACTTTGTCCTTTCGCACAATACACGAAACTAACACAAACAGCAGCAGCAGCTGAAAAAAGCAAGCAAAAAAAATGGCATGTAACGCAGTTCAATATCCAATAAGAGACCAAGCATAATTACATAATCAAATAGAAGCTCGCAAAAAAAAACAAAAGAAAATAAAATAAATAGAAAGGAAAAGAAAAGAAAAAAAGGAAGCCACACCAAAAAGGCAGAATAAAAATGCAACAACAATAACGAAAGGAAGGAAAAGCAAACTATTCAAATTCAAAACACCAACGTCAAGTGCAGCATTATTTAATCAACGTTCCAAAAAACGCCCTGCAAAAACAAAAAAAAAATTAATCTAAATAACACCAAGAAAAACCAAAACCAATGTACCTGCAACAAAGAAATTGAGCAAATTATAAAACACGCACACACAGACAGACACACACACACACATACATACAGAGAGACACTAAAGCGCAGCATCAACTAAAAAGATAATTAACCAAATTTAGCAAGAACAAATTACTTTTAAAAATATACAAAAAGAAGAAGAAGAAAAATGAAAACACTCTTGTTATAACTAACATACAAAAGTGCTATAAAAATAAATTAACAAAAATAAAACTATATACAAAATACAATACATCATATACATATATATATAGAAGTTATATACCGAAATACATACATACTTATATAGACATATACTTATATAAAACAAAAAACCGTTGTATATGTAGTTGCCGTTATGCTAATTGTTGAGTGTTGTTCAACACTGGATGAATCAACTGATAACTAGAGCTAGAGCTAAAGGAAACCTCGTAGTTTGTAGGACGAATAAAAAAGCGTCTATTTCATGTAGCGAAATCAAATTAAATTAAACGCACTTAACGACTAACAAAAAACTACCAAGTAGTTGCCTCTCTCTATATACATACCTATAATTATATATATACTATATTATATACAAATATTGCTTAGAACATAACAAAATATATATGGATTTATTTTTATAAAGCCGCAACGAACTTCAACTGCAACTCGACCTAGGCCTAAATAACATAAATAGCAAAGGAAATTAAAAACAACGCTGAAAAAACATTGTTGCACCAATTAATAGTATTATAAAGCAGCGTGTAGCAGGACGAGAAGGACAACTTCTAGGACTCAGATACATATAAGAAAATTTACCTGCGTTGGGTTTCTTACGTTGCGCGCCTTGACGTAACTCCGGCACACGGCCACGCCCCGGCATCCCCGCCCCGGCCCGCGGCTCGACCTCCGGACCACAACAACAACAACAGCTACATATAAATGTATAAGTAACGGTAACACCATAACGCCTTAACTTGACTCACAAAATTTCCACAAGACCGCAAAAATTTGCGTTGCGTTCATTAAACTTTCACGACCACAAGACCAAACATTAAATTTTCGAGCAGAAGCAGACGGAAACGGAGAGGAAGAGGAAACCGATAGAAATCAAAACGTAGCATAATTTTTAGCGTTGGCCTGGATATACATATATTATAGCTGTTCTTTGTGATATTCCAAACATATAATAATAATAAAATAGAATTTTTAATAATAAACGATCGTGACATAACGTATTCGTAAAATACTCTGTGTGTGCTCCCCGCCTGCTGCCCCGCCCACCATCCTTTCTTCCGCCTATCATTGCCACCACAAGACACCACCTATCGAGGAACATTGAAACTATACATACTCGTTATAACGCCCCCTAGATGATAAAACGACGTTTATAAATCCAAAGTACAAAGGAACACGATAGCAAACATCAATAAAAATTCAACATTATATATGTATGTATGAAAGGAGCGTAAATAATAATAATAATAATAGCAACATATGGTATTAATATACATATTTACTCAGTAGTCAAACATAACCAACAACCAATAAAAAAGAACCCAACTCAATAATAACAAAGTGAAAATCAAATATGAGGAAAACCATCTAAAAAACCAAACCAACTCATAAGCAATACAACTAGTGCTGTTAACTTTAACTTTAGAGACTACGTTTTAGACACACGGTCAACCCTACGTTACCTAACACCTCTAACTATAACCCACCAAACAAAACGCACAGACACTCTCTCAGTTAAAAGTTAAACGATTTAACGCTCAAACAATAAAAAAAGAAAAACGTTTCATTAAAATGATTAGCATGTGAGTGAGATAGCTAAAGGGAGAGAGAGAGAAGCTAGCTAAGCAACAACGAAAAGCAATTATTTTGTTTATGTCTGTCTGTGTATATGTCGTGTACTTGTTCTTCTATTAGTTAATGCCAAAAATCGAAACGGAAGTTGCACCCACACTCACTGACTGAAACAGAGAAAGAAGGAAAGAGAGAGCGGGAGAGAAGGAGAGAGAGGCAAAAACAAAAACATATACACACACGCTCTCAATTAGCATATACGATGATAAGTTCCAGAATTGCGCCAGGCGTTTCGAGGTCTTCTCTATGTAAATAACAACAACAACTGCATAAAAATTCAACAGCAGCCGAAGCAGAAGAAGAAGCAGCAGCTCAATATATTCCTGTGTGTGTGTGTGTGTGCGTGAGTGTGACAGTGACGGTGGGTGTGGGAGAAAGAGAAGGTGAAACGGTGGAGCAAGCGATAAACGTTAACGGGCGGCTCAAAGTCAAATTCCAAACCGTTTCCATGTGGAGGAGGAACAGCTGCTGAAGGAGGGCCGAGGTAACCATACGAAAAAATATGCACGTTAAACACACACAGCGACGTGTTAGCGGTCCTGGAGCCTTTGGAACATTTACCAACGACCAACGGTATGCAATTATTTTGAATTGTCTCTAGTTTCTTTATTATCTTATTAACATTGTTGTTCATTTAACGTATGATTGTTACGCCTTTACGTTACATTTCGTTACGTTACATTAAGTTACGTAGCGTATAATATGTACAAGTACAAATTTTTTGCACAGTCATGGACATACAAATAGCACAAATGGAGTGTTTAACAAAAACTGGTTTATATTTAATTTAAATTCAATTTTTTTTAATATAAAAAATACTGTATCACTTCAGAGCCTAATAACTTAGCTTATTAAATGTCTTTACGTATTCTCTTTTTAAATTAACTCAAAAACAAAGAAATTATTGTAATTTCTAGAAATATCTCCCAATTAAATTTAAATTTAACTTTTAAAGAAAGTTCTAATCACTTGAGCTTAAAAATATTAAATTGAATGTGAAATATTTCACAAATGAAATAATAAATGTGTGTTGCTATTTATATGTCCCTGGCTGTACATGAGCATGTCTCTATGTATGCGTGTGTGTGCTTGTGTTTTGGATGTTTCAATGTGTGCGTTGTGTGTTGGGATAAACGACAACAAATCCCAACATTTCATTAAATATTTAAAAAAGTGTGATCATTAATAATTGAGTAGACTTGAAACATTCTGAAAACACCTTGTGACACACACAGAAGCTCACAAATACACATACATGCAGACATGCACATTTACTTGTACATTTTAAATGATTTACATGAATGTGTTTCCGTTTCGTTTCGGTTTCCATTTTTGTTTCGTTTCATTTTCAGCATTCCCATTCTATTGAGTTTGTTTGCTGAGTTTGTTCGTTTGTTTGTTTGTTTGTTTGGGCTTTAGTTCAACTGTTGTTATTGATTGTTGTTGTTGTTGTTGTTACTGTTGTTGCTAAATTGTATGTGTGTGTGAGTTTTGCGATTTGTGTTTAACTTGGGCAACTTTCTGTCGACGCAGCCTATACATAAATATGTATGTATGCATACAGTGGCGTTCAGCTTATCTGATCTTATAATTTAATCAGTTTTAAGCCAATTTTAAATGAATTTAATCTTTAATTGGTAAGAGCTAAAAATAGAACTTAAGCGCTGATTTGTTCATGAATATTAAAATATTTTCATTTTATTTTTTACAAGTAAAGCCAAAAAAGAAAACAAATTTAAAAATGTTGTGGGTCAAATAAGCTGTGAGACACTGTATGTATTTCTTATAGATTCCTGATACTGCCTGAGTGAATGTTTGTGTGCTTGTGTATATGTGTGTGTTCTTATTTGCTCCATTATGCTTATTTCCTTTGGCTTGAGAGCACACAATGCAACTGATTTCCGTTCATTCAATCCATTGAATGCCCACACAGAACAGTGCTTGGGGCTTATTGGGGGCACAAAAGGGCAGCAGCAGCAGCAGGAGGCCAAAGGCATGAGGCGGGTGACAGGACTACTGGGCGGGGCGTGGCGGAGCGGGGCAGTTATCCGTCACTCAGTCAATGCAATTACGAAACTAGATTAAAAGCCAAGCGGCCAAGCGGCCAACAATGGCGTCGGCAAAGCAAAACGACAATAGCAACAATAGCAACAACAATGGCCAACACCAACAACTGAAAGAAAAAAAATAGTGTCAAAGTACTTTGAGTGCACTTCTACTTGTAGTGTGCAGAAAGCGTTGCATACACACAGGCGCCATTCAATTACTTACTTGTGTGTGTGTGTGTTTTGTAAGTGTTTGTATGTTTGTGTGTTTGTTTCTGTGTGTATATGTATGTTATCCATGTACATTGTACATGTCCAACGACAACATCAATGCAGCAACGGAAGCTTTTGCTTTTACTTCAATGATTAAACCACTGACCGAATTTCGGCATTCAATGTGTGTGTGTACATACATTTGCATCTGTATTTGTGTCAGTGTCTCATGTAAATATGTCTGTGTCTGTCGCGTTATTGTTGTTGCTTGCACATAGCTTACACACACAAATACACGAATACATGCAAAGAAATATAAGATAGATAAACCCATTTTGTTGGTCTTTTTGTGTGTGAAAATCTCGATATTTCCAATTGAACTAGTTACAGTTTTTTTGTTGTATGCTGTTGACATCAGCACATAAATACATACATACATAGTAAGTATACATACTTACATGCATACATCAAATATAATCACAATTCTTAAATTGTTCAAAATGTCAGAATGGAATCCGGCTAATCAACTTATTTTCAACTTTTAGTTTATTTCCATTTATTTTCATTACAAATCTCGTTTCTTTTCGTTTCGTTTCAAGTAAATATTATGTACATTTGAATATATGTTTGTCATTGTTGTTGTTGTTTTTACAGAAAACTTGCTTAAAAAGTACAAAAGTTGAATTGAACAAAACTAAAAAATACAAAAAAAAAGAATTATAATAAAAAACAAAAAAAAAAAAAAACAGATGCGCAATCGTAACAAGTTTGGCGCCAAAAAAAGCCAAAGAAACAAAGTGAAATCGTATTCGAAATCGAAATCCAAAGAATCAACGTTAAAAAACAAACGATTAAGTTTCAAAAAAAGTATTTCGCTGTGGAAGCTAATTTTGCGTACTACTGTACTGACATCATCAGTGAAGGTACTGACAATTTCAAATAGTCACTCTCCTTTCAACTACTACTTCTAAAAATACTACTAAAAATATTACTACTTTACTGCTAAATCTACTACTAATAATACTACTACTACTTGCTACAGAACGTCCCAAAAACACATTTTATGCTATTAAATCGCTCTCTTCCTCTTAACCCCTTGCAAGCTACTTTCAAATCAATTAAAAGCAATACATTTCTCTTTAAAAATTAATTAATTATGCAATTAATAGTTGTATGAAACACACTCTGCTATTCCTTTAATTTTAACTTGTATCTTCTTCATCTGTACAGTTTGATTTGCATTAAAATTTTTAATAATTGTGTCCCTTTGCCAATGCGAATGCCAATGAACCTCGTAATTCCCAAAAAAAATGTTAAAATTCATTGCTTAAAACAAATAATTACTCGTATTTAAAGCTTGCTTTCGCCCCTCGCCCTGTTCCCTGGTGTCTGTTTCAGCAATAATTACGTACATTAGATTTCTATATTTCACCGTAATTTAATTTTAAGATCAATGACATTAATTTTGAATTGGCATGACGTTGATTCATTTACTTTCAGCTCAATATACACAATTATAAACATTTCGTGCGATGTCCAAAAAATTCCAAATAATAAAAGTTCACTTCTGTCAACAATAACTGATGTCTCTATTAATAAAACCGTGTCTATTATACCTATTGTATTGTAGCAAAATAACCCAAAAATTCAATTAATTATCTCAGAATAACTTGACAATGGTTAATTTAACTGATTGATCCTTTGTGTGCTATAAAAACCGGTTTCATCTAATTAAATAACTATAGTTTCATATGTTACGTAAGATAACACTACCAGTGTGATATCTTCTATAGCTAATTAAATTATCAATTATGAAAATTGCGTTGAATCAAATCGACTTTCAATTAAAGACAGAGACAGACTCAGAGATTGGCACATTGTAAACATTTGTACAAATGAAAATTGAGTGGCATGTTTAGCTCTGATTTTCATTTATTTAATTTGTTTGTTCTACTTACATATCTATTTACATAACAATTTGCTTTTGCGATATATGGATATATTTATTTACTTTCTGTACTGCAGTTAACAAATCAATTTGCACAATTGTTTAAAAATAGATGCGAAATGTTGCACAATATCTTCTCTGCAAAATGTGGCAAAGTTCAAGACCTACATAATTAATAATAGACTTACTTGTATGAATATCTTTGCTAAAATTAGAGCAATTGGTTTGCGGTTTCTTCGTTAAATTCATGCCCGAAACTGGGCTACTGTACAGCTATGCGAGGGCAGGCAGAGAAGTTGAAGTTACAATGAATAAGGCTCTTTATTTTAAATGTTTAAATATTTTAAAGATATGCATATGTTATGCAGATAAAACATAGATTAATTATAGGGACTTTTATTTCTGGTAAAGCATATATTCCTGTTATAAGTTTTTATTTAAGGCAGACCCTTGTAGCCTTATAACTCTGCAGACTTTTTGATCATGATTGTAACAGAAAAATACAAATTAAAACATTGAATTTAAAATATAGTGAAAGTTAGCAATTTTTGTATGACAACGAAAGCATCAAATAATTGAGCTTAATTAATTTAATTTTTTCTTAATACCTTTTAGTTAGCATTATTCTTAAATTGGTATAAAGAAAAGCAACTACAAAATAATTAATAGCATCACAACAGCAGATTTTCTTTGCGTAGTCATTTTGGGTATTTTTCAAACTGCCCTCGCAGTATGTACCCGCATTATATGGCACATATAGACGCCGCCTCGTGGATTGCACAATTAAAATTGATATAATTTCGATAAACGAAATGGAATGCAACCGCAGCAGCAGCGACCAGTCGCAATTACGCTTCTCGAATTTACGCTTAATGCCTTCAATTGGCTTTTGAATTAATAATTGAGTCGTATTGTATTTAAAGGGGGGGGGACTCACTTCTCACTCTGACGCAAGACCTGACAGACTGCCTCCTTCTCGCTCTTCCTTTGTGTGTCCCTGACTACAATCATCACAACGAACAGCAAATGACAAATCCGATTGCCCCGAGGATGCAAGCACGTGCTCAAATGTGAAGGGTCTCCACTCGAGAAGTGTCTCCAATGCGCCAAAGTTGACATTGGAGCAGGCCGCACTCAATACAATTATCTGGCTAAGGTGGGACAGAGTGGCCGGCGGACAGACAGTCCTGTTGGCCCTGCCATTTGGTTTGCTCTTGATCCGGATGCGGATGCGGCTTCAGGCCTAACAACTTTTTTTTTGTCCGCAACACTTGAGATACGAAATTCGACCACTCAAAGCCCAAATGAAAAATACATAATAAAAATTGTCAATAAAAAAATTCCTATGAAAAACAACAAAGAAAGGTAGATTATCTTTGGCTCGCCGAATTTGTAATACTCTTGCGGAGCCCTGTTCAAAAATGATGACTAAATGTTTCTTTGACAGTTATATGATATAGTAAATTTTAAACAATCAAGATTTTTTTACTAATTACCACTATTATTACCTATTACCCTACTAAATCGTAACAAGATCAAACAAATATAAAGGTGGTGATAGCTGATTTACATTTTTAATACAAATATTTAAATAAGTAACAGGTGTCCAATGGCCGGGAGCTCAACTATAGCCTTTCCCACTTGTTTTTTTTATATTTAAGTTATTTAAACTATTGCGAAATGATAGAGTATATATTTAGTAAGATTGGTTGAGATACCTCTAGATGCCAAGCTAGTATAAATTGTATTTCGAGTTTAGCAAAACGCCGTCTTATTGCACGTTAAAATTGTCTCAGCTATTTTGTGTGAAAATTTAAGCTTTCTAGCTTTAACCGTTTGGCTTACACTTTTATTCTCAGTCAGTCAAAAGTTTTATTTACTCGTATATAGATGTACAGCCTGCAATCAATCGTAAGTTTCCTTAAGATAAATTAAAATTTGAGAAACTAATTTACCAATGATCAATGCTATATCGACACAGCTCTTCGTTTTGATCAAGCTATTTTTATGTATAAATATTTTAAAGGGTCTTTTAATAATTTACACATTTCATGACAATATTATTAGACCTTCTGTCAGGGTATAAAGTAAAAACCTTAACTGTCAATGCTTTCGTTTTGATTTCAGTTTGACTTGAAAGCGGATTAATGCAGCATATCTGTAAATGTATTTGTAGCTGTATCTAAAGCTCTACCTCTCGTTGTATCTGTATCTTTGAAGGGCTTTCGTGCGCCAAAATCCAAATGCACAGTCATTTGGCTAATGCACATTACGTGCGCAAATATTTGCCATTTCTGGCAAACTGTTTGCACAAACTCAAATACAAATTTCGAGTTTAAATATGAATTCAAATTGAGATAATTGCATTTGCTGCCTAGTGAATGGTGAATGGTGAATAGTGAATTGTGAATGCTGCATGGCGTGAGCATTTAATTGAGTGAAATTGATTTTAGTTTGCTCAGCGGTTCGATTTTTGCACTCAAATTGCACACACACATGGTTAGAATCTGTACAAATAAAATATTTGAATTTGTTGACACTTTTCCTAAACAAATAAACAAGAAAAGAATGAAAGCTACAAATAAATGTGTCCGTTTCGTTTGCGTGCCAAACGAGTTGAGATTGCGACTGAAGCTGAATCCATGGGCAGCACCACTGGCATCACTGGCACCATTGACACCACCAGATACAATTTGTATACACACACACACACACACATTGATATTGTTGCGCACACGCACACTGATATCACACACACTACTTATTAGAGGAGCATTTGAATTGTTCTTTCTTTTGTTCGAATATTTTGAAATATGCACAATATATGTATGCATATATATATATATGTATGTATACATATTTGTACATTCTTTTTAACAATACGAGAGTAGCCACCTCACGTTTCAGTGAGCACAGTGTGCTCAGCCCTATTTGCATTGTCCAGAATTTGCCCTTGAAAATGTAACGGTGCATAACGATATATATGCAAATTTATTAAGGCTCTAACTACCATTCGACCATAGAGTTTTGCAAAAGTTTCATTTGCATAACAATCAACAAGGAATTACCAGTTCATAGTCGAGGATTATGAAAGGAAATTTTCTTCATAAAATACATGAATAGTTATAGAAAAGTTTAGAAAATACGGTTGATTTAAATGTAGTAGACGAACTTGATGGAATCGCAATTTATTCGATAAATTATTAAGTATCTAATAATTAAATTTTGATTTAAACTCTTGGATTTACCAGACTTACCAAATTTAACATTAGAATTTTTATACTGTCATTTAAATATTAATTTTTGATTGAGTATCGAAATAAAAAATAGCAGCGAAGAGATTTTTGAAAATTTTGTTTTTGCAGTCACTCTTAGAATTGTTTCAAGAATTTTTTTGCATCAAAACATTTTATTTTAAAAATCGAGGAAACAAGACTTGACTTACAATAGCTGTTGAAGTAAAAAAAGGTTGTACGCATAGTTTTTCTGGCTAGTGTATAATGATAAAAAAATATGAAAACTATTTCAACAGTTTTAAAAGATTTTAGATCTCATTAAAAAAAGACTTTTTTTCTTTTAAACTCCAAAGCAAAAGTTGAGATACAACATTCTGAACCATACATTTTCCAGAGTTCTTTAAAAAGTATAGTAAAATCGTTTTTTTTTTTCAGTTTCATTCAGTTTTTTCCAGTCAGTTATCGTAAATTCGTACAATCATAGTATATTTTGTGTGACACGGGGGCATGTCGAACAAATTAATCTGCGATACAATCTGTTGCGATTCTTATCTTATCAGTTTGCTTTTAGGGAAATTTGATTTAGAGCACTTCCGTTCAGGTTGTGTGAGGGTGGAAATTATTGGGAATCATATGTAGCTATATATCTCAGCTATTTGCACAATGTGCGGCCAGCGTTTTGTACATACTTGGTTTGCAGCTGTATCTCAATAAGTATCTTTATATCTAACTGTATCTGTATCTCTATCTCTATCTCTGTCTGTAGCTAAATGCCATGCGTGTTTCTATACATTAATTTAGTTCAATTTTTCGCGCGATCAAAAGCAGATGAGCATGTCGGCTGCTCTTGGCTGTCTATCCCATTGTATATATACCTATATATATATATCTATATTGCTATAAAAATACGATTACTTGTGTATAAATTGTATATACATCCAGCACTTATGATGAACTCACATTGAGCCACATTCAGTCTCAAGCCTCTCTCTTCCCCACTATTTCCCCAGTGAATACTCATACAATTGCACAATCAATATTTATAATTAACAAGATCTTTTGTTTATTTGCTTGTCTCTCACGTACCGTTTTCCTGCTCACTTTAGCGTAGCCTCTGTCCACTTGATACAGCATTCCCATTTCCATTTCCATTCCCGATCCGCTGCACATTTGTGTGAGTTTTATATGTTTTGTCTTTAGCCAATTTTCAAATAGATAAATTTATGTGTTTGCCGGCAACTATTGCCATTCATTCTGTATCATTTACCCGGTTCTCATTCTTGTCTCTGTGCCTCTTGTAGCGCTAGCCGAGACAACTTGTACCCCGACGATCAGCAGCAGCAGCAGCAGCAACATCTGCAGCTAAATCAGCAGCAGCAGCAGCAGCATCAACAACGACACTCGCATTCGCATCAGCATTTGGTGCGACAGTCGCTGATTAGCCTCAGCTACGCACAGGCGGGAACAACTCCCCCGCACTCCGCCTCAGCTGGCTCGACTGGGCCCATACCCATACACTCGCACTCGTCCTCATCGGTGAGACAGAGTCCCAGTCCCAGTCCAGCGGCTGATCAGCACAGTTGCAGCAGCGGCATCTCACTAGCAGTTGGTCGACGAACGGAACGGGAACGGGATCGTGAACGTGATCGTGATAGAGATCGGGAACGGGAGCGCGATCACGAGGTTGAGGCTTACGGCGACAGTGACAGCATCTCGCTGCTGAGAGGCGATGAGCCAAGGGGGCAGCGGCAGCGCAGCAGCAGTCGATTATCCAGCGGCATCTCCAAGCAGAACTCCTGCGACAGTGGCAGTCGCAGTGGACTGCGATTGCTCGATAGCCACAGTCCAGTCAGTTGCGGCACGCAGAGCGTGAGCAGCACTGGCGGCCATTCCGCACTCTACGATGCCTGTCACGAGTATACGCGCAGTTTGAGTGCAGCACCAGGTGCATCCTCCGAGGAGCAGGCGACGACAACCATTGGCTCTCTCACTTCGGCAGCAGCTGGCGGTCTACTCAAGAGTCACTACAGTGAACAGCAGCTATCGGAGCCGCATTTTACCAATCTCAACCTCAATTTGAACAGTGACTACGACACGGGCAGCGACAAGCAGCAGTTGGTGAATCAAACCTACATCTTCAAGTGCATTGCCAACAGTCCGTCGTTTCTGCGCACCAACAAGATCAAGGAGCAGTCCAAGAAGCTACGCAATCTGTCGCTGAAAACGCGCACGGCCAAAAAGAAGGGCCAAATCATTTCCAAGTCGAACGCTGTGTCGGATAACTCACTGCATCCGGGTGATAAGTATTTGAATTTGTATCTCGTTGAGAAGAAGCATTCGTTGCAGCCACAATCGAATCCCGTGGCGGCGTCTGTTTCAGCACCTGGCTGCTCATCTTCGTCATCAGCACGTCAGCAACAGCAGCAGCTACAGCAGCAACAGTTGCCGGCGTTATCGGCTGTTGCCGCCCGGCAGCAGCAGCTGCTGCTCAACGGATCGCTGAAGAGCAAGACGAAGACATTCCCGGCGTATCGGGCGTCGGTGCGCAGTGAAACAGGTGACGACAAGGAGGAGTATCGCGGGGGCAGCAACACCATACCGACAACGGGCAAAAGTCCGCCGGTGCCGCACTCGCTGGCGGCCAAGATCAGCGGCAAGAACTGCAATAATTTGCTGCACAACGCCGGCAATAAGCTAAGCGTTAGCAGCAATTCGTGCCACAAGCTACATGCCCACAGTCACGGACAAGGACAAGGTCAAGGACACGCCGCCTATACGCAACATCATCTGGCATCATCGCCCAAGAGCTCCGTCTCCAGCAACGGCCATCTGAACAAATATTGCCTCACCGATCTCACGCGTCGCAAGGCCGAGTTCAATCGCCAACTAAGTGCTCCCACGGATTACACCCATCACTCGTCCAGCAACGGCTCACAGCAGGGCTCCGAGGCGGCCAATGAGGCTGTGGGCGAGTCGACCATCACAGTAGCCAGTGCTGGTGTCCTGGGACACGGACAAGGCCACGGACAGGGACACGGTCACGCACACGCACACGGATTTGGCGGTGCTGGTCAAGCATCGACAGCGCCGGCAACACTCAAATCGTTGCAACTTCATAACTTTGGTGTACATCATCCGCCAGCAAGGCCAACGTCCACATCGTGCACCAACAGCTTCAACCGACGCCACATACGCAGGCACAAGAGCAAGCTCGGCGAGCGGTGAGTCCACTTTACCTCACCTTACTTGACTTTAACTTATTTTAGGGCTCGCGCACACTATAGCTAAATTCTGAGCTAAAAGCTAATTAATTATCTAAGCTTTCTGCATGCTGGCAGAAAAAAACTCTGTGCTAAAACTCAGATTTTAGTTCCGCTTTCCTCTTCGGTTTTAGCTATAGTGTGCGCGAGCCCTTAGGAATGTAAAACTAGTCGAAAAGACTACAGTTGAGAGATCCCGACTGTAATAGACTCTGTACTTATTCTAAAAGAAGACTTGGCTAAATTCTACATACCAAGTTTAGCTCAATTGAAGGATTATTGATTTTTACCGAATTTAACAATATAGATGATCTACAATCCGGAGCTTAGTTCGTTATGGAACTTAGTTAAGAATGCGTAATCGCTTTCCTACTTTTAAAGCTATTGATGCTGTTTTGTTATTAAATGGTTTTTTTCTATGAGAACTGTGTAAAATTGTTGACCCTTAGGTTATTTTTATTAATCATCGATATTCATTGAGAAAACGTCGACGTTCATCGACAGTGATGTTTCTCCCCAAAATTTACATTTCTACCTTACCGTACTTTACAATTCTTATCACTATCATTAACCAGTTACCAGTCGAAATCCCCGCTTGCGAATTACGCATGCAAAGCGATTTCGTCGTCGTCGTCGTCGTTGTAGTCGTTGTTCTTGCTGTTGTTGAGTCTTTTTACCGGTTTTTTTAGCCGCTTATCGAGCCACATTTGCATATTGCCATCAGCATCGTCGGCGTCGGCGTCTGAGTTGAGTCTGGGAGTTACTCTGGTCAGGGAATGGCCGCGTAATGAGCTTCTAACCCGCGTCCAGTCAACTTCATATGTGCGTCAAGCTTTTTAAATATAAAACGGCTAGCAGGATCAGTTAAATATACAATCGATTTAACAAGTTATCGAATTGCGATCGATATTAAGCTTTGAATCCTAAAAGTAGTGCACATCGCGGTAGATTGATAGATCACTTGATCGACAGTTGCTCTGAAAAGTGATGCAGTGACCGAGAAAACGGTTTGGGAATTGTGTTGATTGTGTTCTTGAGGCGGAAAACTCCCGGCATCATTATCATAATAGTTTCGCTTCCCCAGTGACTAAGTTCGTTTATAAAAAAATCTATAATAGATTGCACTAGATTGTTACTTGAGGTAACGGAGTCTCAACTCAGTGTCGTTCCGTTCCGTCTCTTCAATATCGCGTTGTCTGTCGTGTCGTTGTCGTTCGCCTCTCTCTACCCGGTAGACACAGACCCGTTAGACCAATTCATTTACATAAAATCTAGAGGTAATTTTACGCTGATAGTTTTTTGTGTGCTTTTATTGGCGTCAATTTTTTGAAGAATATCAACAAATTATAGTCTGTGTATAATTTGCTGCGTCGCGACGCTGAACTCGTCGCAAAATCAATTAAAAAGCAACACAACACAACAAATATTGTTTTATTTATTTATTGTGCAACAGCATCGCGAGTTCCTCAGAACAGGTTATCAAGTCGCCTCGGCAACAGCTTCAAAACTGCGCTGAGTAAAATCTAAATTAACTTACAAAACAAAAAAAAAGAGACTCGAAAAAATAAAATCACATAAAAAACTGCTGAAATAAAGGCAAGCAATGTAAAAAGAAATCAGCAACAAAAAAAGACAACAAAAGTACAGCTTGAGCTTGAGTCTTCGAGTGTCGCTTTGATCAATTATTTAATTACGCGCGAAATTCCCTTTTCGGTATCGCGATCTTGCCCCGGGTTTATATCGATTGTCGCAAATTGAAAGTCGAGGTAACAAACAAGCGAGCATAACTGTAAACTAATCAACAAGCCAAACAAAACAAACCGAACGACCGATTGGAGGACGACGCGACGACGGCAATTCGGAAACGTATGTAATATTTTCGGACTCTCTGCTTGGCATTCGGAGCGTTCGGAGTGTTTGCCGGCATTCGTGGGCCGCGCGCATTTCGATAGTCGCCGCTAAATAGTTGCGCTCGGTTAGCGCGCTTGTAAACAACTTGCAAAAGATAAATTACGGTCTGGATGGAGTCAGAACTTGGTGCTTCAAGTGATATAGTATTTATTTATGATGCATAACAAACACGACTAACGATAACATTAAGAAAAAGAAAAAAACAGCTGTTTGAGCACGTTTCAAGTTTCCAACTGGCAAATTAAATACAATACCACAATCAAAACCGAAACCGAAAACTGTTGAGTTAAACAATAATATAACGTTGCATACATATTGTCATTTGATAGTCAATGTGTGTGTGAGTGTGCTTAGTGTGTGTGTGTGTGCTCTATATATAAATTATGGACAGCCATCGATCGTGATAACTTTGTAAAATGCTTGTGGTTTTTGCCCACTCAGCGATTTCTGTGGTGATTTTCCACATTTGTATTTTGTATGCCCATTGCAAAGAAATTAATCATTAAATAAAACAAAATTGTTATAAATTCATTAGTCTAATGTGAGTGAAGATTAAATTAAATCAGCTTCATCAGGCTTAATTAAAACGAAGCTTTCCCCATTTAAAAACTACACTCAATTGAGTGCGAAGGGGAGCAGAGAACAGAGAACAGTGTGTGTAGAGTGAGCAGATTAACAAAAATAAATTCAAATCAAATAAATAATAATACCAAGTACATAAAGAAAGAAAGAAACATTATAGACTGTAATAGTGCCTTACCAAACAATAGGCATACCCGTCAAGCTGAGATCCGAGATCCGAGCACACACACCACGCGATTTCGTGTGCCAATAGGGCAACATTTCCGCAACGATCAGAGACATTGTTGTTGTTGTGGTTGTGGTTGCTGTTGATAGCTGCGTTGTCGTCGCCGGAGAAGACCTTGACAATCACCGAACACCGCAAGGTGAGATCTGGATACAGCTCGGATCAAGTGCGTGTGCATCAATTAAACAACGGAATAAAAAAAAAAATACTCGGCATAAAACATACTTTCACTTGTGTTTGCCTTATACATATTTATGTCTAGAAGTGTTAATACAGTGAGTCAAGTAATTGTTTAAACAAAACCCAAAATTCAGCTTTTTTTTAAATACCCTGTATGTATGAACGGGTTGAAATAAGCAATAAAATAGTTTAATATTTATATTCAATATTATCAATAAATATTGAAATAATTGTATATTTCAATAAATTTAGAAAAATTTGACGCAGACAAAATAGTTTTTGATAGAGACTGGTACAGGGTGTATTATTTATTTTTATGTATATTTATTGTGAGAATTCAATATTTATTTCAAATACTGGATGTAATTAATTTAGCATTAAACGAAAATTTGACCAACACAAAACTAATTTTGTATAGAGACTGGTTTCTTTTTAGAAAATCAAAGTACAGGGTCTATCAAGAATTAAAATAAATAAAGTAAATTTATTTTTTTTTTAGTCAAAACAATTGCCCAACCGCAGCAAATCGATTTAAAGATTATATTCAAGATTATGAAATGACGTTGTTTTTAAATAAAATGTATTAATACCATTTTCAGTTTGCTGAACGGCGATAGCGAGGAATCAGTACGCTGCTCATATTGCTCCGTATTGAATGTGAATGAGAACGACTTGCGGATTTCATTTGAGAACACCTGCACCGACTCGCTGGTCACCGCTTTCGATGATGAGGCACTGCTAATATGCGACCAAGGAACCGAAATGGCAAGAGCAAAGGTTTTATTTAATACTTGTAGAACAGGGATCTCCACAAATCAAACAAACAAACAAACAAACAGAAACACTAACTTTACATATTCACTCATTAGTCACTCAATCAGCACCAATTACCACTTACATATACTTAGTATATAGGGCACTCATTACACGGTGTTCGAGTAAATTGGCAGTAAAACTCAGACTCAGACTTAATAATAATCGAGGCAGCTGTCGCAGCTGTGAATCAGTTTATAACTAAATGCTATTTTTGGTTTGTCTTTCTACCATATTTTTACCAATCTGAAGGTACACTTTGATGATGTGTCGTTGTACGGCACTCCGAAAGAGGAGCCAATGCCCAACATACCGATAGTCTCGGAAAAAGTCTCGGCGAATTTCCTAAAAAGTCAATTGCAATCATGGTTCCAGCCGACAGACAATCGTCTGGCCATGAAATTATTTGGCAGCCGCAAGGCTTTGGTCAAAGAGCGCATACGTCAGAAAACTTCCGGACATTGGGTCATACACCCGTGCAGTTCATTCAGGTAAAATCCGTAATAGCATATTATAATTTATTATTTAAATTCTTCTTCTTTTAAACAGGTTTTACTGGGACCTTTGCATGCTTTTATTATTAGTAGCAAATCTTATTATCCTGCCAGTCGCAATATCATTCTTCAACGATGATCTGAGCACACGATGGATTGCCTTCAACTGCCTAAGTGATACTATTTTTTTAATAGATATTGTAGTCAATTTTAGAACAGGTAATATAACCGTCAACCCTAAACGTCTCAACGTTAAGTGGAATATTTCATGATAACTTAAAAAAAAAAAACACAAAAATAATTGTTTTCTATTTTCTAACAACAACAATTTGTATTTTGCAATTACAGGAATTATGCAACAAGACAACGCTGAACAAGTAATATTGGATCCAAAGCTTATAGCTAAACACTATTTAAGAACCTGGTTTTTTCTCGATTTGATTTCGTCGATACCATTAGATTATATATTTTTAATTTTCAATCAAGTAAGTTATTTGTTATATAAGAAAAACAGTATGCAACATTTTGATTAAGATTATGAAATTGCAGGATTTCTCTGATTCTTTTCAAATCTTGCATGCGGGACGCGCTCTGCGCATCCTTCGTCTAGCTAAATTACTTTCCCTAGTTCGCCTGCTGCGTCTGTCCCGCCTCGTGCGCTACGTATCGCAATGGGAGGAGGTCTATGTAAGTACACGGTTCAGTTTTCGCCAACACTTCTTACATTTATTCTTTGCATTACTTGTATAAAAATATATACATATATCTATTTTATATGTATATATTTTGGTTTTTTTTTTTCATATTTAATAATATATACGTATACTTAATATTTGATATTGAATTTCGATTTCGATTTCAATTTCGTCCATACGTTCAGTTTAGTTAACAATTTTCCTTTGAATCGAATCAGTTATGATTTTGCTACAAAACTGTTTGACCTTAAGATCGACGTATAATCATTGCTGCAAATACATTTTCTACACAACAGATCAACAGAGCCTAGGTCTGGGTTTATTAGGCTTAGTACAGTACAGTCAGTAATAAAGACAGTGGTCAGAGTTGTCTATATAGTTCAAAGTGCTCACTCTTCTTTCATACAACATATCGTTAGCTAAAGCTAAAAAAATCTAGTTTATTGGCGCGCAAAATGTTCAAACTACAACACATAAATAATATTCAGTTGTTATACGGATCTTATACTCTGTACCTTTTATTTCACTCTTTACGTTGTGTTTATAATTTTCGTTTATCTTGATTATATACCTACCTATATACTTATTAATGTACTATATGTACCGATTTTATGCGTCCAAATTTCCCGCAATGCTGTACAATAAAAGCCCAACCAGTTTTTTTGTAAATGTTCCATAAAGTAATATGTACTTTTTCCGCCAAATATATTTGTTATTTTCAACTTGTGTTGCGTTGGATTGCGTTGCGCCTCCAAAGCCCTAAGCCCACGTTCATGTTCACGTCCAACTCCTCCTCTAATGCCTCTCTCTCTCTCTCTCTTTGCTGGCTACAACAAGATCAAACAATCTAAATAATCTAAAAAATATATATATGACAACAACACCTCACACACAACATCTTTCAACTTTCAACTCGCTCGCGATTCGTTTGCGATTCGTTTCGTTCCAAATTTCGTATTCGTACATTATTCACAATATCGCGATCGCTTCGCTTGAAACGGGAGAGTAAGTGATCTCTTTTTAAGTTGCTTTCTATCACATATGTATATTCTATTCTGTTGGTCGATCCTTTCGTTTCAAGTTACTTTAAAACATATCGTTTTCTTATGGAATTTCATGTTCTTTTGTTGTTGATTTCTTGCTGTCTTTTGATGCACTCCAAAAGGTAAAAATTTTCATTGCACTATGTACAAAAATTCTTTGGAGTCTTTTTCCCAAGTCGAAGTACCACAACTGAGAAACATTTCAAACATTTTCAAGTGTTAAAAAATGCTTTTTCTCCACAAACAACAACTACAATACCAAAAATAAAAAATTAAACACATTTTTGCGCAACGTCACCCAAAATATTAAAAAGTCAATTTTTAAGTCAAATAAAAAGTACAACAGAAACCTCAACTTGGACTCTGTTTATTGTTTTAAGATTATGGATTATATAAATACATACGATGGGTATTTATTTTTAAAAACAAACGCATACTTAAAACAATAACAACAACAATTTGCTTATCGAAATCAGACTAAGAAAACAAAACAAAAACAAACAAAACAACAAAAACTATTTAAATTAACAAACAAACAAACTTAGAAATGAAATGAGGGCCTAAAATACCTGTGTATATATATGGTTTTTAGATTCTGCAGAATCTACAGAAAAAAAGTGCTGATCGCAGAGGGAGACTGCACAAAAAAGACAAAGATGGCTTAACAAAAAGCAACCTAATTCTCAAGGTAACAACCAAAACAAAACCAAAAAACATCTTTAAAATTATTAAGAATTATAAAAAAAACGACACTCTCTTTAAAAAAAAAAAAACAAAAAAAAGTACAAAAAATACAAATTCAATTTTTAGATAAACAAAAACAAAAAGCCTTGATTGATTGACATTATAATTATGTATAATTAATTGGTGAAACATAACTCACATTTGAGATATGATTAAACCAAAATTAAATTGAGTTTTAGTGCATATTTCGTTCGTTCGTTGGTTCGTTCGATTGTTCGTTGATCATGTTTGCTTGATTTTAATGTTCGTTCGTACATTCTGTAAATTTTCTAAGACTGCCTTTTTATATACATATTGATTGATTGATATACATACATATGTTCTTGATTTTAAAACATAATAATAATATAATAAAAAAAAAAATCATGTATGTATCTGTACTTCGGTCAAATCGAAGCTTGTTCTTATGCACTTCACTAGGTGCGGGTTATAGTTAGATAGAACTGAATCCGAGTCTATGTATAATCATGTCCGATCTATGTCCGTTTTCTTAATCAAACAAATCGCTTAGAAGTAGGTTTCATGCATGAGCATGTCTAGCTTCAATTAACTATTTTAGTCAAAGATTAGTCTTAGTTTTAGCTCTAGTCCTGTTGCTATCTTTAGTTGTTTTTTCTAAACTATTTGTAAGTAATACATATTTGCTTTTTGTTATGAGCCCGGTTTTGTGAATTGCATCTAGACGAAATTACTTGGGTAATAACGTTTTTTTTTTTTGAAAGTAAAATCAACGCGATTTCAAATGCGAATGACAAACAACAACAACACATGTACATGTAAAATATAATAATGACAACAGTTCTTATATAGTTTGTTCAATGCTTTTTGCTTTAATACGATTACAAACAAAACAAAATAAACAAAAAAAATAAAAAAAAACACATCAATGATATGGTCTTAAAATAGTTTCCCATATTGTAGTCAATTGATGAATTGTATATATCGCAGCAACTACAACAACAACAAACAACAACAAACAACAACTCGCTACACACATTCACCTCCCTCTTCTATCTCAATCTATCTGTCACTGTCTCGCTCTCATGCCTAAATACCAAATGCCAATCAAAGATTGCGATTGCGAATTGTTTTAACGTTGTTTTTGCCTTAGCTTTTTTGGCCAAAATGCTGCACCTGCTCAGTTCACTGAAATACACTGTCAACAACAACAATAGCAACATTAACATGAGCAATGTTCCTAATTAAAATGTGGTGAACAACGAACACGAACACTGTACAACATACAAATTGAACATTTTTGTATAGCATACTTTAATGGGCAAATGCAAGAAATCCGTTTACAACTTGCCGCATCTGCCACATGCAACAAAATAAAATACATAAATATATATACTTGCTACTGTCACAACAATAACAACAATACACGTTTGATTGATATCGTAATCAATGCTTTTGCTTTTGTTTTTGGCGCCATTTTTATGCTGCGTGCTTTACTGCTCTCTACTCTACTCTACTCTACTCTACGCTACTGTATTCTACTATCTACTACTTAGTACAACTGTAATTCTAACTAATACAACTCTGCTACTTTTTCCAATTAAATACTCTTTTAATTTGTGTGTTTAAATTTGTTAATTTGCGTAATTTTTTTTTGTTTTTGATTTGTTTATATTGGTTACGGCTTATGGGTTTTTATCTTTTGTTATCTTTGGTTCTCTCTCTTCTGTTCTTTGTTGGTTCTCTTCTTTTGTTGTACAAAAAAAAAGAAAATATTTCAGCCAAGATTCGCGTGACACTTTTCGTAAGTCTGTGAAATTAAAAGGCCAAGAATCCGTGCACCGATCGATGAGCTGCATTGAAGATTGCTAATTTATCCAGGCAACTTCTCGTATTTTAAACTAGTTCACAAAACACGCATAAACATACAACAAACAACCCAAAAAAATACTTGAAAACTTGAATGCAACAATTTTACTCAACCCACTCTTACTTCTTGTTCTCTCTGTCTCTCTCTCTGTCTCCATTTTGGTTTCACTTTATCGTTTCCGTTTCCGTTTGGTTATGTTTGTTGGTTTGTTTTTAATATTCTGTACAGAAAACGTAGCACTAACAACTGATAATTGACAAAAAAACCAAAACAAAACAAAACAAAAAATGCTTTTCGTTGTAAAATACTTTGAAATACTTGAATTTGAACGTTTGAACGGCTTAGTGAGCATATTTAAATATATGTATATTTATCATACTTCCATACATGCTAAGTATTTACTTATTTTGGAATTGAGCAAAAGTTAAGATGAGCACTTGTACCATAATAGCAGCTGATTTGCACAAAAAACGAAAAAACAAAAAAAAACAAAACAATGTAGAAACTGGTTTGATTGATTGCTCTCAGGTTGTACTCCACTGTTGTATTGCCTAACACTAGTCTCTCACATACAATTACAATTACTTTTATTATTATCTAAGTATGTATTTATATTTTTCTGTCTATACTATCAAATTCTATAATTGATTGATAGCGATTTTAACTGCATTTTTAGAGCCAGCTAAATTGTGACGGGGCAACAAACTGCCAGCTTATACTTTAAACTAACTTTTTTGCAAGCGTTGCATATTTATTGGCATAACTGTAGTAGTATAAACTGCCAGCTGTTGCTTTAGTACATACAATTCTCAAATTATTATCTAATTTTTTGAAAATTTTCTTTTATGATTATTGTTTTTTTCTGGCTGTGGTTTGATTTAATTTTTTTTTTTGGTTGCTTCGTTTTGGAAAATTTGACGCAATTATTTGTACGTATTTTTGTATGATGCGATCAACGGTTCACCTGGAAGCCAAAATCCAAAAAAAAAAAGTTTAAATGAATTTGATTTTGGTTTCACTTCTCTTTAAATTAAAATATTTTGGTTTGTCGTATTTTAAATGTGAAACTCACAATTGTAAGACACTTACACACACACACGAATACGTACAACAAACACACACACAGAGACACCACACACACACACACACACACACACACACACACACATATGTAGACAATACGGTGCTGGCCATTCGTTGATGTGCACTCTTATTGATAACTCTGGTTGCAGTTCCTCAATATGGCCTCGGTGTTCATGAGGATCTTCAATTTGATTTGCATGATGCTCTTGATCGGACACTGGAGCGGTTGTCTACAGTTCTTAGTGCCAATGTTACAGGGCTTTCCATCTAATTCCTGGGTATCCATCAACGAATTACAGGTAAACTCTTAGTTATTCCAATTATCCTATTATTAATAATGTCAATTCGATTGTTATTCAGGAATCATATTGGCTGGAACAGTATTCATGGGCCTTGTTTAAAGCCATGTCGCATATGCTGTGCATAGGTTATGGCAGGTAAAGTTAACTAAATTTCTATTTAAATCATATTAAAAATAAATATTATTTTTAAGCATGCAATTAATTTAATTTAAAACTAATATTTAAACAAGCGGAAAAGACTATAGTCGAGTTCCCGACTATAGGATACCCATTACTTATTTATTGCAAGCATTTGGAATAGCAAACACAAATTGCTGCATACTTTTAGGCGCCTAACTTGAAAGACTTAAATCAGCTATTACAACGGTTATATTTGTCCGATCTTGTTGCGATTAAGCAGAATGAAAGTTAGAATAAGTAGATCACGTTAATTACCAAAGAAAACTTAGTATTTTCAAAACTGTGCGTGTGGTGGCTTTTCGCGAATTACGAACTCGGAAAGGGGA
Source organism: Drosophila limbata (assembly GCA_963924055.1). NCBI lineage: Eukaryota > Metazoa > Arthropoda > Insecta > Diptera > Drosophilidae > Drosophila > Drosophila limbata. Next base: position 7,759,126 of record OZ001355.1, read on the forward strand.
TTGGCCAAAATTTGAAACAAGCTTGATGATTAACGGCATCAAAGAGTTAGCAAATTAAATATTTTTTGTTGCTTAAAATCAAAAGTTTAGTTTCATGACTTGAATCGAATCTTATTAAAAATTTAAGAGCTTTGATTTTGATAATTTTCTTTGGTGCTAAATTTTTGAAAAAAAAGTTAAATTTTTTCTTGATATATTTTTGTAGATTTCCACCACAGTCACTGACGGACATGTGGCTGACGATGCTATCGATGATATCGGGCGCCACATGTTATGCATTGTTCCTTGGTCATGCGACCAATCTAATACAGAGCTTGGACTCCAGCAGACGGCAATATCGCGAGAAGGTCAAACAGGTGGAGGAGTATATGGCCTATCGCAAATTGCCGCGTGATATGCGGCAACGCATTACGGAATATTTCGAACATCGGTACCAGGGTAAATTCTTCGATGAAGAGTTGATACTTGGCGAGTTGAGCGAGAAATTGCGCGAGGATGTCATCAACTACAACTGCAGGTGGGCGATCCTTAAGCAGCAGAACATCATCAGTTTCTGCATCAGGCTGAGTGTTTAACCAACAACAACAATCACATAATTAATATAAATAATATCTGTATCTATATAATGTGTGAAATTTATTCGCAGATCCCTCGTGGCGTCAGTGCCTTTTTTTGCTAATGCCGATTCGAATTTTGTTTCTGACGTAGTTACCAAACTGAAATACGAAGTTTTCCAACCAGGTATTTTTAACAAGACCTAAGCTTAAATTAGCTGAAATTTAATTTAAATTATTTTCTGAACTTTAGGTGATATTATCATAAAGGAGGGCACGATCGGTACCAAGATGTACTTCATACAGGAGGGCGTTGTGGATATTGTCATGGCCAACGGCGAGGTATGTTTTACCACATTTACAGGGTATTTTTAATATTAATATTTATATTTATATTTATATTTATATTTATATTTATATTTATATTTATATTTATATTTATATTTATATTTATATTTATATTTATATTTATATTTATATATATATTTATATTTATATTTATATGTATATTTATATTAATATATATATTTATATTTATATTTATATTTATATTTATATTTATATTTATATTTATATTTATATTTATATTTATATTTATATTTATATATATATTTATATTTATATTTATATTTATATTTATATTTATATTTATATTTATATTTATATTTATATTTATATTTATATTTATATTTATATTTATATTTATATTTATATTTATATTTATATTTATATTTATATTTATATTTATATTTATATTTATATTTATGTTTATATTTATATTTATATTTATATTTATATTTATATTTATATTTATATTTATATTTATATTTATATTTATATTTATATTTATATTTATATTTATATTTATATTTATATTTATATTTATATTTATATTCATATATATGTTGCAGGTTGCCACCTCATTATCAGATGGATCTTACTTCGGTGAGATCTGTTTGCTGACCAATGCGCGTCGTGTGGCCAGCGTGCGATCTGAAACCTATTGCAATCTATTCTCATTGAGCGTGGATCATTTCAATTGCGTTCTGGACCAGTATCCGCTGATGCGTAAAACAATGGAAACTGTGGCTGCCGAGCGTCTTAATAAGATCGGTAAAAATCCAAATATCATGCAACAAAAGGATGAACAATTAAGCAATCCAGAATCAAATACAATTACGGCAGTGGTCAATGCGTTGGCCGCCGAGGCCGATGACTGCAAAGATGAGTAAGTTGAGAATATATTGTACACACAAAACATTTGCTTTCTATACCTACCACTAAAATCACCATAAAATTTAAATTGGCCTAAAATTAAAAAAAATATATCTAAATTTATTAAGAAATTAAAGTTTTGTTAATTTGAGAAAATTTGCTCCCAATTTGTATTGTCCAAGGATCATGAAAATCATTTAAAGATTTGAAAATTCGCCTTTATTTAAGATGAATACATACTTTCTTTTTTTCTTTTCAGTTTGTAATTAAAAGATTATTTTTATTTAATTGTTAACTTATAGTTTTAGTTTACTTTGTATCGACTTAGTCGTCGAATAATAAATAAATATGTAAATAAATGTATGTAAATAAAATTTATGGTGATTTTAAATTTATTTTCAGTGTACAAATAATAAAAAAACAAATATGTTAATTTCAAATAAATTTTGATTTATATTGTAGTGACATGGATCTCAAAGAGAATTTACTGCATGGGTCAGAGTCGAGCATTACTGAGCCGGTGCAAACGATTCGCGAGGGTCTCCCGAGGCCCAGAAGCGGCGAGTTTCGGGCTCTGTTCGAGGGCAACACTCCATGACACTGAGACATCATCAACACGCCATTCGGCATCATGCATCGAGCAACCATCTGAGTAGCGGTTGCAAACCCATTAAAAATTATAATAATTATAATAAACAACAAATAGCAATACACACTCATACATTACAAAAGCAACGCAGACACAACTACACACACTCACGTACACTGACACACACACACACACACATGCGTATATAATAATTAGTAAAAAAAATGAAGAAAACCCTCTAAAAAAATGATGAATCAATTTACGGTAGTCTACATACAAGTATATATGCAATTGCGATTTAGTAGAAAATGACAACATACAAAAAGCAAAAAAACGAAAAAGAAAAATGAGATAGAAAACGTATTACACAACAATGTCCTCAATAATTATTCATAATTTCAGCTCCGCTAACTGTGATGAACTTTAATATAAGAATCGAAAACAAAAAAAAAAAAATTGAAAAACCAAAAAAAAAAAGATGAGTACATAAAAATAACTTATACGATAAACTTCAGCAGTCAGAGTTAAAGCAGTCACACAGATACCACACACACACATACACTGACAGACTTACACACACACACACACACATACATAAGTAGTAAATCTACATGTAAGTTTTATGCCCACGATATTGTAACGATAACGAAGTGAATAGACTTTTGAATTGCTACCTAGGTGTTAGTCCTATGGACCTTCTACTACTACTAACATCACACACACACACACACACACACACACACACACAAGAGAGAACTCTCTCACACACGCAGAGCGACACCTGTAGTTAAACATTTAAAGACGTGCATAAACTTATGATATAATGAAAACTGTTACGTTATGCATTCCAAAAAAACCAAAAAACAAAAAGGAAAATTTAATGCGCGTAGCTTTTATGAAGAATTATGTATTATTGCGATTATATAGCATATTTAAATACGCATTGCAAAATGAAAGCAACACTCAGCAACAACAAGATGAACAACAACAACAATATTATTAAACAAAGAAAAAACAAAAATTAAGTAAATTTAACGAAATGCATTAGTAGTTGAACTATTAGTTTTTCACTCACTGTAACACAACACACAACACACACACACTTACAAAACGTAGTAGAAAAGCCTCCAAAAACAAAATAAAGAAACCTCAGGTTGCCGTCGTTTCAACGGTTACCAAAACCAACAACAGCAGCAGCAACAACAACAACAACAAGCAACATACATTGACTATATATACACAAACATACATACATACAACATATACAATTAATAGATAATGTTGTCTTTTATAGGGAATTGTTATAAAGATTCAGTTTAAAAATAATGTATTTATTGCAAATTATAATTTATAGTTTCATCATTATGTTTTCAAACAATACTATATTTAGTTGCGAGCGAGATCTTTTGGCAATTACAATTACAGAACGTAGTTTGTGTGTCTTCGTTTGTCTTATTTTCAAAAAATAGATCAAGAGAAAGACAGCAACTTATTTAAACGATTTATGTAACTTAGTATTTTATTATACGTAAACTAAATAAAAGAAATGCAGAAGGACAGCGTTTGCCTTAACATAACACAATGTCAATTGTTTCATTTGAGCATACAACATAATTGGCTTAATTGGCAACAAAAACAAAGTTAATAACGTAATCATAACAAACAAAAAACTCGGCCATTTCATTTCTTATTCAATTAGCAGCCAATCTTATAAAAAAAATAAATCTTTTAAATTATATCATAACATAATAATAATATTACCGGATCTAAGGACTGTAGCAGCGACGAACCAATCCTGACTCGATGAGGGCAATGTTGATGTTCTTTGTGCAGGCTTCCGCATCTGGATCAACAAGTATCATATGCACAGATTTGCTCTGAAATTAAAATCAAATATTGGAGTCTTCTACAATTATCATACACTGTGTATATCCCACCGTCTCGTTGATTTTCTCAATTTTGGCATAAAGTCGGCGATAGGATACAAGCTGGTAAAAGTAATTGCTTGCGTCCGCTGAAAAGTGTGCGCCCTGCCTGGGCACAATACACGCCAATCGGCCGTACCAGCATTGAGCCGGCAATGTCGCAAACTCCTTGGCCAGATACTTGAGCTCTCTGTGGCACACCCACTTCCTCTCGCCCGTGTCGATGAACTCCACCTGAGAATAGACAGAAGTTGACAATATTATTCTCATAACAACCAGTTATACTACTTGCCTCAATATCCTTGTTGCTGCCAGTTTTAATGTCTAAAACTCGGACACGCTGCCACAAAATGTCTCTATAGGCAGCCAAATGTCCAGCCATGATGAGGAACATTGGAATAGTGTATCTTTGCACGTTGATGTTGTCGTAATAGCTTCTGTAATAATTACATTATGTTAATACCGATTGTTTCTATCAGATTTAAAAGAAAAACGTACTGCATGTTGTTGGCCATGGCCTTGTATTCATCATAGTCATCATCGTGAATCCAAAAGTAGAAGCTAAGAGGACTTGCCACCTAAGGATAATTGTTATTTTAAATTTGGAATTTATCTAAAATAGAATTGAGTGTAAGCTACCGTCACAAGTTGAACTTGAATGCGACTGTCAAGGCGCAATTTCTTGTGAATATCACGGTCGGGCAATGGGTGATTAAGGCGCACAGCATCATTGGGATATGCCACGCCTATAACACGATCATCCTAGAAAAAAGAAGCAACTTTTAGATTTCAAACAAATTAGCAGTTGAGATATTCCTAGTTGGTACCACAGCAGAAGCTGGTATAGCTTCCGAATCGCTGCCTTCATCTGAGGACTGATATTCATCAAAAGGTTCCATCGTGGGCTGTTTAACTTGAGGCAACACTTGAGGCTTCTCAATGACCAAGTCGATGCATTCCATGTTCTTGGTAGATTTGTAACTCAAGACTCGTTCGTTCTGAAATAGACACAATCTAAGTATGCATAATAGATGATAATACTATTTAATATTACCACAGCATGCACCGGAATGGCGTCCTCATCACAGCCATCACTAGATGACAAATATTCCAAAGGGGAATCCAAAGTTGGTTTCTTTGCAGTGGGATTTGCGTTATTATCCAAGTGAACTGGTGAATTGGACTGGGCTTTGTTTCGTTCTCTATCGGGAAGGTACATCTGGAAACCATCCGAGGAGGAGGAATCATCATCGACGTTGACTATTTTAAGTTTGGCCATTGAACTTGCAATTGAATGAGTCGTCATACGTGGCTGGGAGCAACCAGTTAATCGGAATTCCTGGTGTGTCCTGTTGCAGTGGCCAATATAGTTATTTCTTGGTGGCAAGCGATTGCCAGCAGACTGCAGAGGTGCTCGATAATTATGATTATTGTTTTTATTGTTGTAGTTATTGAATCGCCTGTTGGAATTCTGTTGCTCATTGACAAATACGAGATCCGATCGTTCCGAGGGATACATGAATCTCGACTTTTGTCTGTTTCGATTCCTAGCGTTGACACTTGGCTTTTTCTGGCTCTTGACCAGATTTTGAATGTGCGCCGACTTGGCGCTCTTTATGGGCACCACTTCTGCCATGGGACCACATCCCACCACCTTATAGGAAAGAGAGTGTTTTATTTAAACTATAATCCAAGTACTATTATTATCTTAAAACTTACCAGCACAGTGTCTGAAATGGAATGCAAAAAGCTTTCTACATTTTTGAAGCCTAACTTATCGTATGGCAACGGAGAGCCTTCAGCGCCGAAATAGTCGCGTTTTAACCCTTCTACGCACATGCGCTGTGGGGTCGAGATTACTAAGGCGTGTATAACTTGTTTAACATAACTCAACATGCCGTTCTCTTCCATTTTTTATAATTTTAAATGTCGCTCGGAATTTTGCGCGCAGAGGAATATTTCCGCTTGCAGTGAAGTTGGCTGGGGCTACACTGCGCCGCACGCAATTTCGTACGAACCACCTGGGCTGCCAGACTTTCTTTTATTACTTTATTTTTTCAGCTTTTTTAACGGTCATAAATCACGATATAATCACGAAAAATAAAAAGAAATAATTAAAAATATACCAAATGTGATGAAAACATTTGCAAATTAGTTATTGAAATACAGTATAGCCTATATAAATATTCATTATTTACAACTTTGTATTAAAATAACTATAGTTTATTAGTATTAAAATTATCGAATACTTTTGTGAGGTTATCGATAAATAGCTTATGTTCATTAAAAGTGGCAATGCTGTGAAAGAACAAAACTTGTTCATTTTCAGCCAGGTGTGGCAACGCTACTGGTTCCCACACCAATCCAAGCTAAGTTGGCTGCGGTTCGGTAGCCGAACCAGCTCTTTCTTTTTACTTCCTTTCGGTTCCGAACAAGCAGCAAAATGTCGAAGAGAGGTATTTTCCAATAAATTAAATCTGAATTAATCGTGTAAAATAGTGCAAATCAACACAAAACAACTACGTTATAATGAAGTGCACAACTGAGTATGGTCGTTTAATTAATTATTTGTGTTTTCTGTCATTTAGGACGTGGTGGTACCGCGGGAGGCAAATTCCGCATCTCGCTGGGTTTGCCCGTAGGCGCTGTTATGAATTGCGCTGACAACACAGGTAATTCGCAACACACACAAAACAATCAACATTGTAAATGCAGTTGTATATGGTAATTCATATATTGTATTTCAGGTGCCAAGAACCTGTACGTTATTGCTGTGCACGGCATTCGCGGTCGCTTGAACCGTCTGCCCGCTGCTGGCGTCGGTGACATGTTTGTTGCCACCGTCAAGAAGGGCAAGCCTGAATTGAGAAAGAAGGTGAGTTTGTTGCTAACCGAAAGTTACAGTTATGTGAAAAGTGTAAAATGTGTAAAGCATCATAAGTGAAGTGCCACTGTGAAATAACAATTACAACAACCACTCGCTGATGTGTTGCACGCTGTTGCGAGTAATGTGTACATACACCCAGCGCAAGATTTATTCGCACACTTGAAATTTAAAATATCTTTACTTATAAAAGAATGAGTGTTAATCACATGCAAAAAGTAATTTAACTTTACTACAGTACAAGTTGAATTAAGTGTACGAATAAATGTTGAACTGACTGTATGTTTACCAAGTTTAATTCAGTGTAGATTTTAAAGAGTGCTTTACTTGTTGATTCTAACTCGTGCTCTTCTCTTTTCTTTTAGGTTATGCCTGCCGTGGTCATTCGGCAGCGTAAACCGTTCAGGAGGAGGGACGGTGTTTTTATATACTTTGAAGACAATGCGGGGGTCATTGTAAACAATAAAGGCGAAATGAAGGGCTCGGCCATTACCGGGCCCGTTGCCAAGGAATGCGCTGATCTGTGGCCCCGTATCGCATCGAATGCAAGCTCTATAGCCTAAGCAGTTTCCTGTCAAGAACGAAAATGAAAATAAACCCAATAACGGAACACCAGATGTTATTAAATTAGAATTGACTAACGATTCTATTGTTTTATTTCATGGCACTAATAACACACAAACGTCTGCGTCTGCCCTGTCTGCTGTCTCTACGGTGGATGAATTTCTCTTGTATTGCCGACTCATTTGGGTGCTTCGGTGCGTAGTGTTGGCTTCGGTCGTGTCACCTCCATCGATATTTTGCCATTGGCGCCCTTGAACAGCGCATAGCACACCTGGAATGTGCAACCCTCCATTGAGTCGCCGTTAAATTTGGTTATAATGTCGCCGCGTTGCAGCTTATTATCGATTTCTGGATACTGTCCTTGTATCTGCAAATGGGAGCTTAACTAAATACAAGAATCGCATGCGATTGATTCACTGTACATACGATGTCGCAGATGGTGCAGCCGCGTTCATTGGGCGTCAGCGAGAGGCCCAGCTCCTTGCCGCTTTTCTTCATGAACTCCACGTTGAACTTGTCCAGCTCTGGTGGATCGGCGCGATAGACGGTAAAGTTGACACTCTTCTCATAGGTCACGTGGAACAGTTGGTGCACCTTCAGTGTGGTGAGGCTCTCGCAATGCACCGCCTTGCCATTGATGTCGCAAATGTGGTCAAAGATCTTCAAGCGATTGTCCGTCGCCAGGGCGCCCTCGGGATAAATGTGTGTGATGACACAACCAGTCTGAAAAACGAGTCCAGATCACATTGAGCGATAATTCTGCGGATTCAGACGTACCTTGACGTGGTTGTTCTTGCCGCCAGTGACGATGACGCCCAATGGTTTCTTGTCCACCTTCACCTCAATGAGGATCTTTTTGTTCGGCTTGATTTCGGCTGTTGCGGGTTCCTGTGGCTTTTCCTCCTCCTTTTTGGCTTCTGAAAAGTGACGGATGTATGAAGTAATCTATTTTTATTAAGTGACAATTTTTACCCTCTTTCTTCTTTTCCTCTGCCTCTCTCTCGGCCCGAATGGAGTCCTCGCTCTTCAGCGTGAGCAGCACCATGGTCACCACGCCCTCCGCCCTTTTCAGCAGTCCAGTCGCCTGTGTAAATGTCAATGATTAAATTTAATCGTTTCCTTGCATGTATTACATACTTCATCGTAGTTGGAGTCGACGGTTACATCTTGGTTAATCGCCAGCAGCATGTCACCCACTTTGACGCCCGCCTGGAAGATGTGACAGGTGCAGGATTAGGTTGCAGTAGAGGATCAGCACTTACCGCCTCCGCATTGGAGCCCTCGCGCAAATCGGAGACGAAGATGCCACTGCCGACCTCCACGTGTTTGCCATAGATGACCATGATGCCGAAGAATCCCTCCTTGCGCACCTTCACCGTGCGCGCCTTGGGGAACTGATCGAACAAGAACTTGGTCTGCAAGCAAAGATTGAGTTGGATTTAAAATTAAAACGGAGCCACATTGGACTTGCCTCGTCGGCTGCCGCTGGGAACTTCTTGATGGGCTTGACACACATGCCCTCGTCATTGGGCTTGCGTCGGGATGTGATCAGCACGAGCTTCTCGCCCTCGACATTCTTGAACATGCCGGTGGCGTTCAAGTGGCAGCGATTCTTCAGCACATTGCCATTGACCTCGACAATCTCGTCGCCCGGCTTCACATCCGCATTGGCCAGCATGCCATTGGGATCGATGCCAGCCACAAAACAGGCCATCTTCTGACGATCCTTGTGTCCGGCCAGGGCAATTCCCAGCGGTACATTTGCCTGTCGCTGCACCTCGATGCGGCGCAGATCCTTCATCATGTTATAGCGCTTGTTGATCTTGGCCATCGTATAGCCAAACTCATCCTCCTGCTCCTTGTCGCGATCCTTTTCCTGCTTGGTCAGCTTACAGTTGCCCGCCGAGGCGCGATCAATCTGCAAATGGAAAGGAGTCAGTTAATCAGTTGGAGTTGGAGTGGGAGTGGGATCTGTGTACCTCGTAGCCCGCCTCGGTGCGTATGCGACCGGTCATGTCGCGGGTGTCCTCCTCATCCTCATCGTAGTGCATTGGCACGTGCTTGATGCGCTGGGATGCCGAGAAGGTTTGATTGCGTCTTGGATCACTTCGCACAGTTGGTTGCCTGTTGGTTCCCATGTTGCTCATGTTGTTGTTATTGGGTGTTTGCTCTGGAGAAATGCTGAGTCATGTCAGTTACTGGTTAATACCGTTAATACCGCGTTTCTACCTTGATTGAACTTATTCTTGGCCTGCATGTAGCCATTGTTGCGTGGATCCGTTTTGTTCGACTCTTCGCTCTTGTCAAACGTTTGTATCTCCAGATCGATCTTAAAGTCCGCCTCCTTGATGAGATCAATGACCGCCTGCTCCGTGGAGTGCCGCACATCCTTGCCGTTCAGCGAGAGGATCCGATCACCAACCTGCGAATGCGAAAGCGACACTCTTAGGAAAAAAACCCTCTGCGAGATTCAGCCACTGACCTTCAGTTTGGCACAGAGATGCGCAGGACTGTCGGGCACAATGCCCTTTATAAATATGCCCGTGGTCTTCGTATTCGGCGAGTCCTTCACCTCACCCCGCACAATACAAATGCCAAATGATTTCTTGCCCGTTTTGTCCAAAGTCACCATGTGAATGTTCTCTGTGAAAGGGACGCGAAACGTTGGATCAAATAATAATAATTGAAAAACCTCAGGGAAATTCGAATAAACTATATAAAATATTTCCCTATTATTTCTATATGGTACAAAAGCAGGAAGAGACTGTCGCCGCACTTCGGCGTGTTATTATTTTTATTATTATTATTTTTTATATTTATTCATAGTTTAAGTAAGTTGTCGCATTTTTATGAAGTCTAGTGCTAGTTAAGTTTAGGGCGAAGCGAGAGCGCAGTAAAGTTTTCGTCATTCGCTCTGAGAGCGAATTCGCCTCGCTTCGCCACCATAGGTAAAGCTAGGCTTAAGGAAAAATGAAGAAATCAGTTGTCGAAATATATTATAACGTACGCACTGTCTCGTCACTTTAAAAGCCACCACAAATTCTGAAAGTTTAATAAATAATATTAAACAAAATCACAAAAACTCTTGTGAATTTTCAGAGACATTTTCAACACAGTGAAGGGAAGGAAAACTTAAGTTGTTTAATAATCGATATCTTGAAATGAAATCAAATTATTTTAACAAAATAATAATATTTAAATATGGAATCAATTTTTAGATATATGCTGCACTCCATATTTATTTTACATTGACTAGTGCACTCAGTGCACTGTAAATACAAAGTATATTCTTAAATTTCAAATATTTGAATTTATAAAAAATCTTTTTACATGAATCCTTGTCATTTGTTTGTTCCTAAAACCAGCAAACAGTTTCAAATTTCTCAATTCCAAATTGCGAACAATTCGCAAACGGGATGCCACGCAGCCCCCCCCTCCCCTAAATTCATAACTTTACATTATTTAGCTTCCGAAATCCAACCAACGTTTTCGAGAATGCACTGTATATGAAAACTGTATTTAAATAAACTTTTAAATATATTTTCCTGTCATTTCCTTATGGAAAAAGCTCGAATCACATTTGCAGAATTAATATCACTTAGTAATGATAGGAGTTGTTTAACTTTTTAGACTTAAGACATAAAAACTTGAATTTTTTCGAAAAAGGGAAAAAGGGAAGTTGTTTAAAAATCTATATCTTGAGGAAAAAACTTTGTTTATCAAAATTAAAAGTACAATCGAACTTCCCTAACTCGAATCACCATTATTAAAAGAAGAGGTTCAAATTATGGAGATATTCAACTTATAAAGTTCTTTTTCTTAAGTTTATTAATTTTACTGCCACTCATTAAGCTCGAAATGGAGAGAAATTTATGTTTTAGAATTTCGGATATGGAATAAAATCGGATAAGTCTTAACAAAGTTTGATGTTGTTAACACCTTTGGTCTAGCAACTTTACAAGTCAAAACTTTCGTTAATTTTGATTTATGATTTTTTTACAAATTTTAAAAATCATAATTTAAATTAATAATGATAAATAATTTAATTAAAATAAGTAAATGCAGGATGAATTAGGAGGTCAAATTATGATCAAAATGATATTCCGCTTGAGAATTGTTTATAGTAGTTTTGGCAAATTTATGAAATTTTGAAGTTCGTTTAATTTTCGACTTAGTTTACGCGTTTATTTCGTATTTAAACAGTTTTATTTTATTTTTGTGGCACAACTCGAAATATTGTTATTTTCAGCGACTTGATTGATATGTTAACATTTCTACAATCCATTTAAATAATCCTTCGAGTTACTTCTGAAGGTATTCACTAAGTTCTTCACTTGATGTCTTTACACAATTACTTGTGGGTCTCACTTAATTAGTTAAACATGCACAAATTAGCTTATAAACATAATTATGTTCAATGTCAGATTACAAGTTGTTTGCGCTTATATAATCCTTGGTTTAATTAGATTGGGCTGCAAGTTTGTGGTTTACTGACCGCCACCGCCGCCGGCACCGGAATTCCCTTGGTATTGAACCATAGTTAATTGATAAATTTATTTTATTTTATACTTTCAAACGTTAAACATTAAACAAATTTAAATATTTTTTATTTTTTATAATTCTTATTTGTGAGCATTCAGCAGTGAGCCCATTGAAAATCGCGCCTAAACTGATTTTACAATTAGCTGTCTGGCATTCTTGCTAACTGACTTAGTGGTCATTCTATTTTGAGTCTGATTTTCGTATCGATTACACTGTCCAACAAGGTTTTGGTGCAGAGTTACGTTCTGAGTGTAAGTTAAATAGAATAGGAATATCATAGAGAATGATAATGATTACTGATGACATATTGTGTTATGCTAAACACTCATTCCATGTTGTGCAGTGTTATCGATTTCACATTGGCTTCAATTGCATTGAGTAACTTTCGCTGTTCGTTGCGGTAACTTGGCATTTATGACGTAACATAAACACACGCAGGCATATGTATTATACATACATATGTATGTACAGCAGTCATAACATTCTGACCACATAAAGGTAAAGACGGTGTCCAGTTGCCGGCATCTTTATTGGCCAATATTACAATATTAATTTGTGTACGCGATTTACACACAGCAAAAACTCAGCACTCCGTAAATGGAAGCCCATCAAGTGCTTGGCCAAATGCCCATCGATTTTAGCCGTTTCCTCTGTTTTCATGTAACTTATGTATACAAAAAGAACCATACCATACATATGTATGTGCCACACTGCCTGCAACTAGTGGTAAGGATATACACACATATGTGTGTGTGTTGGAATCGTAATAATTACGAGAAGTATTCAGTATTCAGTCAGACGCTATGCAAATGAATTTAATTTGTCTGCAGAACTTAAATGCATAATCAAGATTTGCATTTTAATGCGCGTAAATAGCAGGAGAGTGAGTCGGAAAAAACACTGGCCAACAAAGCTATGCAAACATTTCCATTAATAACTCTAAAGGACCAGAAATAGGAAAAAGGCAAAATGCTGAAATGTAGTGTAAACAGAAGAGACGTTCAAAGTGCGGGAATTACTTACTTTATAGGATACGTGTGGCATGATGAGATAGAACCAAGAAAGGGAAGGGCAGGAAGAACGAGCGAACGACGAAACGATGTTGAAAATTAATTTCATAATAAAAAAGCGTAAGGAAACCCATTTGATAAAACAATTTCCTTTTTGCCTCCCAACAGTCATGTTTTGTTAGTAAAGTAAATTCAAAAGAGAAACAGCATCAGCATCAGGAGTAAAAGCGAAAAGCAAAAAGCAAAAATATGGCAATGAGCTTAACTTTCAGCGCTGCACGCATCCGCAGCGGCAGCGGCAAATGGCGGCCTCTGGCTTCATCCCACACATATTGCTTGTCTCCCTGCTTTTGCGCCAGCTGCGCTGCCGACGTCGCTGCTGCATGCTGTCTCTGCTGCTGTCACATGGCAGAGCTGAGCGCCGATTGGCTCGCAGCTGGCACGCCTTTTGCAATGGCCGCTGTCAGCGTGTGCGTGTGTGTGTTTGCGTAAAAGAGAGGGAGAGCGTTCTTGACTGTTCTGTTCTCTCGTTTTTGTAGCATCCTATGTATTATGACTGTGTGCGCTGCGTCGCAGTCGGCGCATGGTTGTTGCGACGATTTAGTTAACTGAAGTGATTTTTGTATTGTTTGCTGTCACACACACACACACACACATGTATATATACACAAACACCGTAAGCATCGCGCTGTGCTCTTATGTAAGTAGCTACACGTGTATGTTGTATGTATGCTGGCAAGGATGTGTGTGTGTGTGTGTGTGGATCCGTTGTTGACTTGTTCTCGTGTTGTACTTACATGCAGTTATATCAAATTGCTAATAATCGTTTAGCAGCCACTTCTGACTGCGTCCTGGAAATGAATAAGAATTACAGTTTTTGCGCAAAAACACTTCAGCTGGCAAGAGACCGTTATACTCGTATATTCGTATATTTGAATATTGCTGCCACTTCAACAATATTGTTTAATATTCACCTTAATTTTTTGCAAGGACTTTTACTTAGCCAAGCTAAAATTATGAATAAATTTACACAATATTTAATAAAAATTCGCTAATATTAGTTAGTGTTAAACTTATGTATTTTTATTGCGCCTAGGTAGAACCACAATTCAATAATATTTATACATAATGTAACATTTTTTTAAATTATTTAAAGAGAATACATAGATTTTAAATGCAAATATTCAATTAAGAGAAATTTCGTTTTGATATAACAAATGATATGACAAATGAAAATTTACAGTTTCCATTTTCTTATGGATAATTGAAAATGCGGAAAAATTGAAGAAAAGTACAACAACTTATTTTTCCTTAAAATGAAGTCTAAAATAGGCTCGTGCATTATCTAAATTATGCATTTATCTGTTTGATATCTAGTTCATATATGCACATTTTTGTTAAATGTGTAATTAATACTTTATATGTTGTAGCTGTTAAGCGTAGAGAAAAAGCAAAAATAAACCCAACGTTGCTATATATATTCCAAACACTTTGAACTTCAACAGGCTGAGAAACCTGAAAGTATTTAAACTAAACTAAAAGAGGCAACAGGCAACGAAGTAAAACAAAACAAAAGAAATGGAAATGAAAATGGAAACGTAAAAGCACCAACTGAATATTCTCACGACAGTTGAGGACATCAACAAACAATTACGCGTACATGTGTACGAGTCCTTGTCGTTTAAGGATAGGAAACTGTGAATGGAACTCTGACTGGGGAATGGAATGCCCCGTGGTATCGATTATGGATATTTGTGTTTACTACGCATCTAATGGGCTCATAACTTTTCAATGTGAACGTGATAGAGCAAATAATGGTGCCCACATAAATGTCATTGGTCCTGCCTTAATTCTTCTTTTTTCCCCCCCTTGCTGAAGTGCGCACTTGTATCTCGCATTTGTGTCTGTAAATGTATCTGCAACTGTTTGTAATCACAACTGCATACAAGCATTCGAGGCGAGCGCAGTTTTTCGGTCAATTTTACGCTGGAATGGGAATTTGTTGATATGCTGTCAACATTAGAACTCAATTTAAATGACAACGCATAAGCAAATAATTGTCCTTTTGCACACACACAGGAAGCTTAAGCAGCGGATCCGAAGTGAAACTGAAACGAACCTGAACCTGAAACAAAACCGACCCGCTGCTGCCCTTAACTCGAGTGCGCCTCAAAAAGTTCACTCGCACGGTAGTAAGTTATTCAAATATTGAGTTTTTAACTCGCTGCCAACAACCACCAAGGACAAGGCAGGAGGGCGGACAGGAGGACAGGCAGTAGCAACACCCAACCACCCACTAACCCAGCCTGCAACCTTCAGGCAGCATGTGCGCAGGGTCGCAGATGCAGATGATGAACCTGGAACTTAACCGAACCTGGCCATCATCATCGTCATCATCATCATCATCTTCATCGCTCTTTTTTTATCAAGTGCGTTGCCTGCCGAAAAGCAAATTTCATTTGGATGTTCGTCGCATCCCTTTGTTTGAGTTTCTACTCCTAAATATATTTGATTTGTTTACCATGCCCTGAAGCCGATTCCAAAGCTGATGCTGATGCTGAAGCTGAATCTCAAATCTTAAGCCGCATGTAAATGCGTTAAATTAAATTTCAAACGCTTGTACTTTTCACAGCATCCATTGACAGGACAATTGAATGCGATGTCCTTGCGTAAAACCATGACGAAAACATTTTATTTACCGGATAAGGCTAAAGACCTAATGCGATTACGGCAATGAAGCTTTTGATGGATTTCGGATGTGAAAACACAGACAGATAGGAATACAAATATAAATACAAATTGTAATTCCATGTGCTGCCCATCACATTGGGGGCCTTTTGATTCAATCAGTCCTACTTGGGAGCCAAGTTAACCCTCTCCAATGAAGCTATATCCTTTTGATATATATCTTATTTATATGGCGTTCAATATTGTTGATTTTGGACACTGATAGTCCTTGAGAGTGGCACGTGTTCACACTTCAAGGCTCGCGGTTCACACGCACGTGTTAATGTTTTGTAATTTCGTCAACGAGGCTGGCAAATATTTGATGGCAAATTGGTAATATGTATGTACATCGTACTCGTCATCATTATCATGGCACATATTTTCTTTTCATTTGTCGCCATGTCGCCCATTCACTCAAAGGCCGTTCTTTGATCTAACAAATTGATTTACACTAACGATTATTTAATGAAATTCCAGCGGGGCATTACATACGATATCCTTCAGCCTCCTGTTGTCCTGTTGTCGTGTTGTCCGTTGTCCTGGCAGGAAGTGTGAATTACCCAACACCCGTTAAACGGCGCACGTCCGACACGTGTCGGACCAGAAGTTATTCGGCGTCTCTACAGCTCGCGATAACTTGACATCCTTCCTCTTGTTATTACGGTTACATTTAAGTTTTTACACTTTTTCAAGTGGTGGCAATTTTATACATTGGAAGGGGAAGATTTAATTTTTTTTTTAGGCAATAAAGAGTGAGATTTTTAATATTGCTTATGGCTAATATTTTATTATTGATTTGACTCTGCTTATATTAATTTCTTCTAAATAAATGGGGTTTTTAATATTTTTTTTTTTTAATCTAAAATGTATTTTTTTGTTTTTATGTGCTTTTCACCAATTTCGCGTTAACAATCCATTTACAGTTACATCTCAACATCTACAAATAAAATACCTTAAAAATTCAATGGAATGTACGCAATATCAATTTCACAAATTTCTTGGGAAACTCTTGATTTATTCAGGTTTATTAATATACAATAAATTAACTTGTATTCAGCTAAATATGATACTAATGAGAACATGATTTATTTTTGACATGAGTGCTATATTAAATACTTAAATATATATTAATTTCAATATATTTAGATTTTCGCTCATCAAATCCTTTTCATTATCCTTACTGCATGTTTAAGAAACGGTTTAAATATTACATTATGTAATTATAATGCTCAGTGTGTTCAAATATGACTCCATCACTTATATGGTACATATTATGTATTAATATTATATTTTTTTACTATTGATTACTTTTGATCTGATTGCAAGAGCTAAAAATATATGAAATTACTCGAGTTATTATGTCAAAGGAAGCTGGATGTATAAATAAAAATTGTCATATTATAAATGAAAAAGTAATGTAATAAATTGTATAGATAAGTTCTGCCTCGAACTCCTCTGCAAAACAAATATTTTAAGTTATCAATTGTCTTAAATTTTTTCCTGATTTGTTAAGCCCTTAAGAATATTAAATAAAATATTTCAATATTTTTAAGTATCTAACTTAATAAATTAATCTTTTTTTTTTTAATATTTTCACTATTTTCCAGACTTAAGTCAACTTTGCTTGAGTCTAGAACAAATAAGTTGAATGCCTTCCCGTTTGACTTTTGCTCCTAATCCCAGCATCAGTCAAAACAAATAAATGATTATCTGTGGCTGTGGCAGCCAAGAGATCATAGCCAACTATTAACAACTGTCCAAATAATCACGCCCCACAAATTAAGCACGTTTGCCAGCAAAAGCAAAAGTAAAAGCAAAAGCCAAAGACATAAACATAAAAAGTGATAAAGAGTGCGATGTCGATGTGTGTGTATCGTGGCATACGGACAAGTGACAATCATCCTACTTAATTGAATTCTTCGCTGCATAATAAATCAACTTAATGCGATCCAAGTGTGCCTGCGAGCATGCAAAGCAATCCAGAACTCAAGCCCTTCCACAGACTGGCGGGCAGGAGGCGAAAATCCTTTGGCTTATTTGGCGGTTCGTCGACAGGAACGTGCGGTTTAGGCGGCAGCGGTTCTACACACACATATACACTGGCAAATAAACAACAATAACACAGTGCAATCAAATGTACCACGCGCCCACTCCACTCCAAAACAATCGACGATTGCCCATCCATGGGAATGGTTGTAATTTCCACACTTGTGCTGACACATTCAAAGGACTTTGGGTTTTATTTATGAATTGAGAAATTGACATCCTGTGTGCAGTTAGAGTCCTTCATTGGGGTGGGTTCAGCTCGATTTTTATTGCCGCCAAACAAGAGGCTTAAGCGCACCAGAATCATCATCATCATCGTCATCATCATCATCATCGTCATCGTCAACAAATGAACAAATGAATGAAATGAGTCTCGAAACACTGCCTGCCACTTGCTGCTGCCACTGGCACTGCCTCACGCCCCTCTCCCGTTCCCTGAAAGCGGATAAATCGAGCGTAAAATATTCCAGCTTGGAGTCCTTTGTTATGCTTTGCCACTTGTTTGGCCTGTGCATGCAGGTTGAAGCGATTTGTAGCCCAGAAATAGAGCCGAGTTGAGCTCTTCTCCATGTGGTTGAGTCTGAGGTTGTTGCTGATGCTGTTGCTGTTGTTGTTGTTGTTGTTGTTGAGCTCCTGGCTGCAGTTGTGCAATTTTTGCCTGCCTGCTGTGATTTTTTGCCCATTCGAGGGTTGATTTGATTCCTACTCGTCCATCAAATTGAGCGTCACTCAAGTATTCAAGTGTGTGTTGCTGTTTTTCATTCAGCAGATACTTCAAAGATTTAATAATGACATAAGAAGAGCTGCCATTAAACCTCACCGACAACAACAACAACAATAACAATTGCTTGTGTATGCCTTTGCGATTGCAGGTGACTATTGATAATAGCCAAGTAAAAAAAAGGAACTGGGCACAAATTAGTGGATACCAAAAACCAATGCCATTGTCTCAGTCTCGAATTGTCAACCATCTATGTCTCCTCTTCTCCTTGGCAACAAACAACAAATTTCCAAAGTCTGCAGTCAAAAGCAATTCGAGTGTCAAATCTTTTATTTGCCTTTTGCAGATTTCGCAATAAAAATGCGTGTATATATTGTCAAAGTCGTTCGCCCATCTTCCAACCACATCCATCCTCCAGTATATATCGAGTATATCCTTTTGGGCGGCCTGTTTGTTTGTGTGCAATAAATTTGCTGACAAAAGAAGGATTATTGCTGGATCATGCCGCTACTTCCCTCCCTGCCCTGCCCTGCTCTCCGCTCCTCTCCACTCCCCTGTCCTTAGTGCCTCCCCTGGTAGCTGGTTCCTGTCAGCGTGCATTCTTTGGCGTTATTGTTTGCGCATAAGTTAATTGTTCCCCTCAAAAGCTTAACTGCATCGCATCCTTACGCTCAACTTGAGCTCCCCAGTACCAGTCCCAATCCCAATCCCAGTCCCATGCTGTGCTTAAGCGATGATTAACCGTAGACTGACAGCGGCTTCAATTGGGACATGGGTCGTTGTTATACTTGGCCATAAGTTGGGTGTGCCGTCAAAAACTCTAACTGTAAACTGTAAGCAAGCGTAGCTATGGCAGCAATAACTATACGAGTACTTACGGCAGTGAGTGTACTCTGAGAAATGACAATAAATTATCAATTCCACTAAGTAGCGCAAACAATTGTTTAACTAAATATCTGAAGCCCTTAAATTAATATAATTTGTAAGATATAATTTTCATAATATTTTAAAAAGAAAACTATAAAATGTGTCGAGCTCCCGACTACAGGATACCCGTTACTTACTTAAATATTTTTATTGCATATTTTTAGGCAATAATATGGCTTAAAAACCTAAATTAGCCGTTATCACCTTTCTATTTGACCGACCTTGTTACGTTTTAGTTGGAAAATAGGTAATAAAAGTTTCCTTAATTTTTTTGAAACTGTGCATGTGGTGGTTTATCATTGTTTGCGGAAGCGAAAAGGGGCGTGGCAAAAATTTGAAACAAACTTGACCACCGTGGGGTTTATAGAAATCTGTGTGCCAAATTTGGTTGCTCTAGCTCTTATAGTCTCTGAGATCTAGGACCTCACACGGACAGACAGACAGACGGAAAGACGGACAGACGGACATGGCTATATCGACTCGGCTGTTGATGCTGATCAAGAGTATATATACTTTATAGGGTCGGAGATGCTTCCTTCTCCCTCTTACATACATTGCAACGAATACAATATCCCCTTTTACTTATTTTTTAAGTAACGGGTATAAATGTATTTTTGTACTAAATGATCTATAAAATCAAATTATACCAATAAAGCACAAAAGTAATAGATATAGTTCAGAACAGTTTGTTTTTTTGTATATACTCTGATACATGGGCTAATCCTGCGTGTCGCACGTAACATTCGTACGTTTTTGTAGATGAAAATACAACATTTTTTTGGTCTTTTGAGAGATGAATCGTCAACTTTTGTACAATACTTAGAGGGATTTAAGTGTCCTTTCGAATGGCATAAAATATAATTTAGTTACAGTTTTTGTTTTGCGAAATAATTGTTAATAATGTTGTCTAGCGCCGCTACGCAAAATGGAAGTTGTTTTTAAATTTTTAGCGAATTATGCATAATAAAGCACACAAAATCCAATATCTAAAAGAAAACTGAGAATAATAGAATGCGAAAAAAACTTATTTGAAATCAAAAAAGTTTGTGGTATGAACCCAAGTGTCGCACGGAGCGGATCACACGCAATGTTTTTTCCATAACATATTTATGTTGTTTCTGTCTCCTTTTTTTTTTAAATTTTATATCGAAAGCAGCTTGAAAAACTTGATTTAAATTAAACTTTCAATATATTTCTAAGAATTAAAATGGTTCATGTTATAATCTTACTGTCTATTTGGAGGTCTATTTTGGGGGTACATTTTACAGAAAATGGTCAAAAATTATCAATTTTATGTTTCTGTTTCTGGGACTAGACCATATTGCGATTAATAATAGTAATTTAATTGTCAGGTAGAATATTTGAGATTTTTATTGATTACAAAAATATAAATAAATGTTTATGATATATGAACAAATCAAACTACATGGTAACTTATAATAGGATAACTACAACTATAATTTTATAACACTGCTATCTTCTAAAAGTAAATTAAAATTTAAGAAACCCAAGCCTGAAGTTGCATATCAAAGATGAAACATTTATTAGTCAATCTTAATTAAGCATTTCTGCTTTACCAAATGAAATAAGAAAGCGCATGTAGAGAATGTTTGCCAATAAAGTAGAATAAAAAAGTATAGATCAATAACGTTTGAAAATCTGTAGTTTATTACTTTTTCCTTTACTTTCTCATTTTTTTTTTTTTTGGTGTTTGAAAGTCTGCTGAGTTGGATGTCCAACTGAGCTCGTAAAAAGACAAAGGATATCCGCAATAAATTTACCACAACTAAATTGCACAACGGCAACCAGAACCCTAAGCCCAATAAAGACTTAAACACACACAAACACACTCATACACATACACATATGTACATATGTACATCTAGAATTGTACAAAGGCGTTACCACGCCCATAAAGTTGGCTAAAAATCAGTGATTTGTATTTATGTGTGGCCAAGTGAGTTTTTTGTGGAGAAGACAAAATGGAGCTTGAGATGGGCAAAAGGAAAAGGGAAGGGGAACTGGAAATGAGAAAAATCAGAAGAAAATAGAATAATGAAAATCAAGCAAGCAGAATGAAACGATATCAATATTGTCCTGATGCTGAATCTGGAGGTGGAGAGCTGCCAGCCATTATTGCTTAGCTGCCAGTGTATGTGTGTGTGTGTGAGAGAGAGAGAGAGAGTGTGAGTGTGTGTGTGTGTGTGTTTGTGCGCCAGCAACTTCCGCAAAACTGAAAACTAATTTGAACAAAGTACAACAAATAAAACTGACTACTGAATGTTTAATTTGAAAAGGGAAGACGCGAACAACAGCAGCATCAACAACAGCAACAACAACAACAACAACAGCAAGAACATCAACAACAACAATAATGTCTAACAACTAAAGAACAAAAACAGCGAAAATGAAAAAGAGAAATAATACCCATACACACATAGAGTCATACATACATACATACATACAAAATACCCTTCCAATTGTGTTAAGGATGTTGCAAAAATGGCGCATTGGCGTCGAGCAGTGTGGGTGGAGCAGTGAGTAGGTGGGAGAGGGGGTGAAGGGGGGCAAGGAGGCTGTGCTGAAATGAGAACGAGACATACGGTTAGAAAAACATTCGCACATAAAAATGCTAACATTTGAACGAGAGCACAGACACACAAACACACATCTCTCTCTCTCTCTTACGCTCTCTCTCACTCGCTTTCTTTCTGTATGTATGTATGTGTGTGTGTGTGGCTGACATAATGAAACATTATTAAGAGCCACGACGTCAACGCAGCCAGCAAAAGGTATCTAAATTTGTGAAAATCTTGGCCCAGAGGGAGAGAGCGGGAGAGGGAGTGACGGAGTGAGGGAGGGGGCTATTGTAGGGAACAGCATGAGTTTTGGCTTCTGCAGTCGTCGTCGTCGTCGTCGTCGTCGTTAACGTCGACTGCCAATTTGAGTCCACGCTGGCATTACACAACTGGAGGGAGTAGAGAACAGAGGGGCGAGGTGGAGAAAACACAAATATCACATTTACAGCAAGCAGCACTCCACCATTTTATGTTATTACGCAGCCTGTATGTGTGTGCTACCCCTGCCCCTGTCTAGTGATTGGGGAGGGAGGGCGCACTTGGTCGTAGATTGGTTTACAATCTCAGTCAACCCCTGCTGAGAGCAGCCAAGCAGCATAACGCTGTCTCGCTCCCACTCACGCAACAACGCGGGGATGTTGCTTGACGTGCGCCGACGTTGACGCTGGCGTTAACTGCGCTGCTGTTGATGCTGCCAGGGATAGCGACGCGATGCGACGCGACGTCGCGACGTCGGCAGTAGAATCACAGTTATTCGAGATACAAAAACATAGCAGCGGCGACAAAAGCTCATGGAAGCGACAGCGGCAGCGGTTTCGATAAATAAATGTTTGAGTTATGTAGAAAAACATTTCGGGCGAGAAGATTTTCGTTTTCGTTGCGATTCAGTTAACATTTGGCTAAAGGATTCCGCCTAAAACAGACAAACCGACGGATGACGACGCGACACAGACTCGAATTCAGTCTCCAACTAGGTCCGTTAAATGAAAGCGGAAACGGATACGGAAATATAAACAACGTAAAATCGGAAAACTAAAAGCAAAGAAAATGCAATGCTAAATATTCCAAATAAGTGTAATTTAAATAAGTGAATAAGTGAAGTTCCTGAGCAATAGTCAAACAAGTGTTACGTCCTCTTTATAAGTTAAGCAATCAAATACACAGACAAATCCAGATCTCAGCATTATAACACAAAAAATAAAGTATGCACACCACTACGGATCCCATTCACGCTCTCCACGACGGCGACTCTCAGTCTCCGCCGCTGCACAAGACTCAACGTGGCGTCAGCGGCATCACATCCTCGCGAGCCGCCGTCGCCGCCGTTGCCGATGAAATGTCCATGATCTGTGACGACAGCGACTTTGATCCGTCGGCCGCCGGCGGCAGCGGTGCGGATAACAGCAGCACCGCCAACGGAGGAAGCGGTGCAGCCGGAGGTCCGCTTGTCAAGCCACCGTATTCCTACATAGCGCTCATCACCATGGCCATTCTGCAGTCGCCGCACAAGAAACTAACACTCAGTGGAATATGTGATTTTATAATGTCACGGTAAGTAAGTGATGGAGATTTCTGCAAATTATTCTATCAGTGGACACATTTCTAAAAGAGCATTTTCCATGACACTTGGATTGAGATATATTTAAGACTTCTACTCTTTTTTTTTTTTGTTTGAATTTTATTTTGAATGTATTTAAATTTATCTTAAAAACAGATATCTTTTTAGTTTTTTTTTTTTGGAATTTTTTTTAGTTTCGACAGCTGATTTCAATATTAAAATACACAAATAGTTTCAATAGTTTCTCTATTAAACAATTTCTGTCTGAAGTTTGTAATAATTTAATTAAAAAAAACATAACATAGAATAATTGCATTTAATATATTATTTCTGTGATAAATAATTCTGATTACGATTTAGTATAATGTTGCAAAATTTATCAAAACGAAATTAAAGTTTTGAAATAAAATGTTTAAATATAGAAAGATCTAACAAGGCTTAGAAAAATATAAACTACTTTCAAAATTCTCGTAACAATTATACATTTTTAACGGACTTTTTGATTCTCAAGCTCAAAAAAGTTCTGATAGATTTCTTAAATGTTGGTTTTTGTTTATAAATAGACAGGAGCATTTCATTTTCAGAATTGTGACTTGTGGTTTTCAAAAATTAATTTAAATAATAATCTTTTTTATTTCAATATTGTTTTTAAAATTACATGATAGTTTATTTTTAGGTAAAATACTGGAGAATTATAAGAAAACTTTAACTATTAAACCAGTTCTAAAAAAAAGTTTAGGTAAAATTTTATACAAATAGATTTAGGAAAGATAATGACAAACAGAATAAGATTTTTAAGCGTACATGAGATTACTCTTATCTCTATAGACTCTATAAAATACATGAGAATACTTTTAACTCTAAGGACTCTACAAAATGGCGCCAGTTTTAATGAATATTGAAAATTGCCTGCTTCCTTTGCAGTTTCCCGTACTACAAGGACAAGTTTCCCGCTTGGCAGAACTCCATTCGCCACAATCTCAGCCTGAACGACTGTTTCATCAAAGTTCCACGCGAGCCGGGCAATCCGGGCAAGGGCAACTTCTGGACACTGGATCCGCTGGCCGAGGACATGTTCGACAACGGCAGCTTCCTGCGCCGCCGGAAACGCTACAAACGAGCGCCGGCGATGCAACGCTTCTCGTTTCCGGCGGTCTTTGGCACACTGTCGCCCTTCTGGATACGGAAGCCGGTGCCTCTGGTGCCGGTGCACTTCAACGTGCCCAACTTCAATGGGAGTCGTGACTTTGATGTGATGCACACGCCAAACGATGTGTTCGACACGGCGCTGCGGGTGGATAAGAAATTCAACTTCTTTGCCAATGCCGAGGCTTCGTTTTATCAGAACAACAGTGATAAGTTCGATCGTCTGGCGTTCATCAATCGTCGGGCGGAGGCGGTGGACGCACTGCCTCATAGCAGTGGCAGCGGCAGCGGCAGCGAAGCAAGCAGAGCCGGAAAGTACAAAAATCCCTATGTGTTTGATGTGTCCGCCGCCGCTGCCGCCGGATTGGGGACATCCGATTACCCGGAGCGAGGCAACTACACGGATCTCAATGTGTACAACGATGATGTGGATGCCGATGAGGCATCGTGCGATAAAATTGATGTGGAAAGTGCCAACGAGCACGAGCAGGACTCACACATATCGGACTCCGTGGACTCGGTGTGCACGAATCCAAATCGCTTAGACGCCGCCCCAGAGACTGCAATCCGAGATCGAGATGCAGATCCCGATGTGCTGCTCTTTGATCATGCTGATCATGCCTCCAACAGCTCGCTAGCCATTACGTCCAGTCCGAAGACACCCGTGCCGGCGCACAGCCACAGGCCACTGACCAGGACGAACCTGCTGCACATGGAGCACAGTGATCCCGTGGCTCTGAGATGCGCCAGGCAGACGAATGCCAAGGACTTTCGCATCGAGACACTGATTGGACACGGGCACAGCGATGGGGCGGCCAGTGACTAGAAACTAATTTAAGCACTTAAGTCCATGTACTTTGGTATTTAGTCATAGTCATAGTTATAGGCATAGTCATCTGCTTGTGTATATTCCAGTGATCTGAGCACACTCACATTTTAACTGTAACTTCTTTACGTTGTCAACTCTAGCTGTAGTCTTTTGGCGGTATACACGAAATGCATCCTGTTCTTCCTCTTCCCCCACAGCATGTAGTGATTATCCCTGGGATGCAGATTCGTCAGATACAACTTGAAAGTTTTAATGCGACCAACTAAAACGCTCTCCACTTGAAATGTGTAATATATACATATATCATATTATATACATATGAGTGTAACATCCAACATACGTATATATATAAACACAATGACATATAGTTATATATAGCATATATGTATGTGCATGTATTATATATCGAACGTCTGTCTCTGTGTGTCTGTAATTATAATTATGATTGTATGGCACATAAAACACTATTAACTATAGTTTAGTTCTTAAGACATTTGCTGATGTTATTGAAAAAACTTAATAAACACTATAATTAGAAAAACAACAAAGCAATTGATTTTCTATATTTATTTTGAGTGGGTTTTTGAATATAAAAATAATTAGCATGTCAGCTATAAATAATTTTAAAGCCCGTTTTTTCAATGTCTACATAAGGTGTTTGATAACTATTGAAAGTTTATTTTGACGTAAAATGTATAGAAATTACTGTCAAATTTTAAATTATTTCTTAGATACAGTTTATATGTACATTGAAAAAAGGGCCCTAAAGTAATTACTACTTGAAAGTAACAGTTTTAAACTGAAATTTATTTTTGTTTTGCTTTAAAAGTGGCTGTTTTCACATTAAATCTATATTTGGCTAAACTACTATAATTATGATAAAGTTGTGGATTAAACGCCAAATATTTTGTGAAGTTGCTTGGCAAAATTATAGCATGAGATTTTAGTAAATCTGTCTTAAAAAAAAAGTGATGACAAAGTGCAAAATATCTATTCATGACATACACAATTTATGCATAAACACAAAATATATATTTATTTCCGTTGAAAATATTTGAATTTTTTATTTTTAAATATAACATAAAAATCATAATGATAAGTGATAGCTTTTTTAAATTTAATTCGAAACCTCAAAAGCTAATTATCAGGGGTGCCACAGGAATCGCTTTCGCTTGAATTTCACATAAATTTCATACAAATTTAAGTCAAATTAAAGCGAAAGCGATTTCTGTGGCACCCCTGTATAATTTTTCTCCAACAACTTTGTACAAATCATAATCTTTTTTTTTATTAATTTAATTTTAAATTTGTGTATATTATTTTAACAAGTAGACTGCAACTATATGGCAGCTCAAACTAGTTTTAGAAAAATCTTAAACAATCTTATCCTTGAAATTTAAATGCCTGAAAAGTATGCAACATTTCTAAACTTTTCTAAATACAAACTTGTCTTAAGCGCAGCAACTTTTGAGTTAAGCGCTAGTTAACTGTGTGCTCAGCTCTGACACTTGCAACAAGTTCATTGCAACCCCCTTAAAAGAAACACCGTTGCACTGACAGTTGGCCAACTGTCAAAAATGGGGAAATGTCAGAAACTGGCAGCTGTCAAAATCGACGCATGCGCCGTTCAATTGTCGCTCAGCTGTTTGTGGCTTTTTGAGCAGGACAAAAAAGGACGACATGTTGTGTATGCGCCAGAGTAAAAAGCTCACGACGCTTACCACCGAAGAAAGAAAAGCTCTCTCTCTCTTCATAGTCTTCGTAGTCGAAGCGTGATATTCCAGTGTTGAAACATTGAAAGCCAGGCTGGAAAAAGGACAACAGTTAAATAGAAGATACCAACACTATTGGTATCCAGCGTCAGCGGTACGGAGCTGCAAACTTCAAACTCCATTTGGCATAATTCCCCACACACACACACACACACAGCAAAAAGTCGATTTTTCACCAACATAAAGTTGTATATGTGCAAAACTTTCAATTGCTCGGCATTAAATGCAATTGCAATACATAAATTGCATCTATAAATTTATAATAATTAAAATTGAAAATAATAAAATGTGCTCAAGTGCGATATTAAAGATTCAAGTGGCAATGGCAATGCTGAGCTCATCATCGTAGAGCAGCGAGAAAAGCAGAAAAACTTGCAACTTTCAACATTCAACTTTTAACCACCCCCAATATAAAAAGGCAGAAAAGGCTTCCCCGCTCCTCGTTGCGTCGCCGTCGTGTTCTGGAAACCCAGGTCCATCTCTGGCCTGTTGTTTGTGATGTTATGTTTATGGCAATGAGCAAGGTGACTACTAAACGCCTCAAAGGCTGTTGAGCGATGTACTGTGCAAGGGGGCGGAGGACAGCCTTAGCCTTAACCTGAACCTGAACCTTATCCCGAGTTCAACAAAAAATAAAAAAAGGAATCAAGTCAAACACAACGAGCAAGCACACACATTATACGTCCGGGACAACGAAGCCAAGTACGGCTGCGAAACGACAACAACTGGAACGACGACCACGACCAGGTCGACGACTAGGACGCGCACATGGCGAGCTGGAGCTGGAGCATCTTGTGCGCAACGCTGCTGGCCGGCCTCACATTACTCACGGGTAAACCACTCTGGTCAAGTGAACCCACCAAGTACTCTTGCTAAAGCTCCTCTTCTATTGACAGTGACCCACACGGTGCGCATTACGAATCTTCGGGTGCCGCACACTTACACACTCGAACGTGATAATGAGCCCGATCCTCTGGTGCTCGACTGCGAGTTCGAAATGGAGCTGGGGGAGAAGGGCTTTGTCCTCAAGTGGCTGTTCAATAATCACTCCATCTATCAGTGGATACCCTCCGTAAAGGGTTTCGCCATGGTGAGTCATCGTCACCCCATTTAGACAAAAGTCAAATGTGTGGATGGCAAAAGCCAAACAAAAAATTAATTAACATAAAATTCGCTTTCTTCTCTTCTCTTCTTTTCTGTTTCTTTTGGTTTGTTGTTGTAGGGCTTCATGAAGGCAAAGATAGACAAAATATTCACCATGGAGGGCAGTCCCGGTGTTATATCGATAAAGAATCCCGACTGGAACATGACGGGGGAATACACTTGTGCCGTGCAAACCATCGAGTCCACGGATAAGCGAAGTGCCCGCTTACAAATAATCGGTATGTGTATGTGCGGGAGGGCTCTGCAATTTACATGCTATACCAATTGTTTTCTATACCCTACCCTTTTACACTATCTCTCTTATTATTTGTGACTTCTTGAAGCTCAATATGTTTTGATTATAACTTCATCTATATATGTATGTATTATATAATGTCAACATAGTTTGATGCTCGTTTTTTTATAGTTCAGTTTAGTTTTAACTGAGAGATATTTTTAAGTTGAAACTAATTTCAATATAATTTACTTCAAAATAATTTTCAGTTAGGTAACTAGATATTGATAAATTAGAAAGCAAGCTACAAAAGATTTCGAAATTTGATTACCAAACACACTTGAAGAATTTCGAAATAAATACGATATTTTCTAAATACTGCTTTAATATTATCGCTTTAAAATTTTGTTTTCAATTAAGAAATTTTGAAGAAAGATACTTAGAAATTCGAATTAAATGTTTCTTTGCTCTTTATATCTTTCAGATATTTGTTTTCCAAACTTGAAGAATTTGAACTAAGAGATATTTTGAAGTTAACTTTATTTTCTATATAATTTACTTCGAAAAAATTTTCATTTAGGTAACTAAATATTGAAAAATTAGAACCCAAGCTAAAATTTTTATTGAAATTTGTTTTCCAAACAAACTTGAAGAATTTAGAAATAAATACGATATTTTCTAAATATTGCTTTAATATCATAATTTGAAAATTTTTTTTCAATTAAGAAATTTTGATGAAAGACTCTCAGAAATTCAAATCAAATCTTTCTTTGCTCTTTATATCTTTGACAAATTTGTTTTCCAAACTTGAAGAATTTGAACTGAGAGATTTTTGAAGTTGACTTTATTTTCTATATAATTTACTTCGAAATAATTTTCAGTTGGGTAACTAGATATTTAAATATAGGCCAAGCTACAAAAATTTTTGAAATTTGTTTTCCAAACAAACTTGAAGAGTTTCGAAATAAATACGCGATTTTCTAAATATTTCTGAAAATGATAATTTTACAAATTTGTTTTCTAATCATTTTTAAAGAGAAACTTGAGAACTTCAAATTAAATGTTAGATTAGCTTGTTTCTTAGTTCTTTAAGAATTTTTTAATGAACACGAGAGTTTCTTAAAATCATAATTTTGGAAATGTGATTTCTAAGAAAAAATCTTAGAGAGCAATGTAAAATCTTTCAATTAAATGATAGATTGTATTATTACGAGTATGCATCTCCGGTTCATGTGTAGAGTATCTAAGCTGTCGGCAATAAGTGAACTTGGCTTTCCTCACCTGTTTATGGCGTGAAGTTGTTTGCCTAGGTGTTGGGTGGGTGTGTTTCCATATGTGAGTGTGGGGGCGGCGACTCTGTGTGTGTGTGAGTGTGTGATTGTGTGTATGTTTGTGGCACGTGCGACTCATATTTGCATGCGTGTCATGTGGCAGTCGCTGCGGTTGAAAGCGACCAGCCAACAGCCGCCTGTTGTTTTTGTTTTTATTTGTATTTTCTTTTTTTTTTTTGTTGTGCTATTTCGAAAGTTGTGTTTTTTATATTTTGTTTAGTTTGACACTTGATTAATTCTCACGGATTTGTTTTGCCCCGTTTGTCCGCAGTTCCTGAGTCGGATTTCATGCTGGAGGCACGCACGGGCGGAGAACAAACGGATGTGGACATCATGTGCGCCGTGCAGAATGTTTTCCCACAACCCGTTCTCTCTGTCATGTAAGTGAAGCTCAACCAATCAGACTTTGAATTTGAATTGATGTTTATTATATGCTATTGTAGCTTTGATACACACATACTGGACTCGGTGCTCACGCAGCTGGATCAGAATCCGAGCGGTCTGTATAGCATGACAGTGCGAACGCGCATTCCTAGAGATCAACTCGAATCGCCCACACCGATAACATGTGCGTTTTTCCTGCTCGGCACAAACTATACCAAACGCAGGGAGACTATTTTCTATGGTAAGTAGAGGTAAGCTGGCATTTGGCAGTTGGACTCCACTTCCATCCATACGGGATCATCCAATATTAATCTGGGAAATCTTTCAGATAAAGCCACAAATATACAACGCAAATGGACAACAGTCGCCGTAGTTATGTCGATCGCATCTTTAGCTTTAAGCAGTTAGTTTGGTAGTGTTTTTAGTAGGCTATGTACGTAATGTATTTGTTTTTTCTGTTCGTATAGAATGTTTCTCATTTTTAAATAGAATTTTTAAACGATAAACGTAATTTTTTGCGGTATTTTTAAAAAAGCGCTTATTTTGTAAATGCATGTAAATGTAAGAGAAACACACACACACACACACACACACACATAAATTCCCACATACACTCATACAAACAGATACTAAACCCCAAAAATAAATACAAGACTCACACAACCAACATTAAACAAAAGCAGAGAACAAACAAACAACAAACAACAAGAAAACTAAAACAAATTAATGTATTCATATATATTTACCACATAAATAAAAAAAAATATATATATAAATAGTTATATATGATGTATAGGTATAATTGAGTACAGAAACGCTAATAAAAAAACGAAAACATTAAAAGTGCATTAAACAAATGGTTGCTGAACTTTTACTTTTCCAACATTAAGTATACGCCCCCTTCTTCAAACTTTTGCCAACTAAGGCATTTAATTATGATTCGTCCTTAAATGTCTTGTGTTCATTGGAATTGAACTGGGGAGCATACTAAAGTCGCAGACTGTTAATAAAAGCATGAAAAACGACTTATTTACTAGTTATAATTGCTCAAAAAATTCGATAAAATTTCTTTAATGAATTTAGTTTCTGTTAGATTGATTCGGCTTTTATTGTCGATCCATTAAAAACAATCATACACAATATTTAATGGACAATAGACTGCCTTATAAGCATACAGTCAGTCAATAAATTGTTTTGTCAAAGAAATTTATTTGTTTTGTATTCATTTTTTATTTTATTTTAAATAAAAAACTGGACAGCATATTAATATATATTTTAAATGATACAACATAACATAATATTCAGTCAGTCAATTAATTGTTTTGTCAAAGAAAAGATTTAAACATTTTATTTGGAAAAATATCAAACTTTTCTTTGTTCTTTATTCTTGATTTTATTTTATTTTGAATATAATATACGATTTTTTGGGATCTAGTTAGGTTTAAAAATTATATTAAAAATGCATAAAATATATATTTTTACTGATTTAATATAATATATATTCAACTGATGTAATAATATATATTTAAGTATATCGAATTATTAATTCATGGACACATGGCGCATATTAAATGTCTGTCTAGTTCAATTAGGCGCCGTTCAATGCAACTCTGCGTTAAAGTAATGCATTTAGAGTATGCAGCCCTGGTGCGCATGCACAGACGAGCAGTTCCAGTGCGCCTTCCAGTGCGCCTATGAGTATGCACTGAAATTGACAGCAGCGGCAGAGGCAGAGGCAGCAGAGGCAGCAGCAGAGGCAGCAGCAGAGGCAGCAGAGAAGAAATCAACATCGCTGTGAACTTATGTAGACAGCAAAAAGTTGACGCCATAGCCCATAGACGATATACGAGAGACACGAGCCAAGGTTTCTCTGCTTCCTTGGCCCATTGGTTGGATAATTTGAAACAAACCTAATCGCAAAATAAGAAACGTTATCAAAAATTGCTGAAAAAAACATAGAAATTGAACACAAGACGCGCAGCATGTCCTAGTATTAATTGCCGTGTAGCATTGGGTGGAATTTGGAGCAGGAGCAGGAGCAGCTGAATGCGTCAGCATGGCGTCCGGAGACGACACCATTGACATGGACAGCTCCTCAACATCGCAGGCGAAACTGGCGGAACCGAATGGTAATCATAAATGCCAAAATGGCCAAAGCAAATTAAATGGCAGTTGGTCAAGCATTGGCATTTTCCAAACAGACAAGAAAACTCAAAAGAGACAAAAAATCAATGAATGGCAAATGGAAGTGGCCGTGGCGCATGTGTCTCACGGGTCGAACGCCACCCCCATTTGAGGCATTAATTGACTGGCTGACTGACTGACTGACTGACAGATTGACTGACTGACAGACTGACTGCCAATAGTTAACTCGCTTGCACTTGCTATTTATATTTTGGAAATGATAACAAAATAAACTTTCAAACGGCCAACAACCTGTCAACTATTTATGGAAGCCACCCAAGTGAGCGTGTATGGGTGTGTGCGTGTGTGTGCGTGTATGCGTGACTGCGTGTGTGTGTGTGTGTGTATCTACCTAAACCAAGTTCAAGCTCAAGTTGAAGTGGCTCCCAGTTGGGTCGTTGGCTATTCATGTGCTGGCACCAACTCTAAATTATACATGAACACACCAAATACGAGCAGTTAACTAATAATACACCTTGTTAACTTGTTGTTGCTATTGTTATTGCCGTTGTAGCCTCCACCGACCATGTGGGTAACTCATCACCCGACGTAAGTACAGCCATTATAAATACATATATCTATCTATCTGTATATGGTATATATATATAGAATTCTGTCCTTTTTACTCAGCTGGGCAATCGGCCATTGCGCTCGGCCAACAAGGCGGACAAGGAGCGCAAACTTGGACATCGACGGGTCGGAGAAGGCGGCGAGATTACCTATAAGAAGATACAGACATCGCAAATTATGGGCTCCATACAGCTGGGCATACAGCATACGGTAGGTATTAAAAAACAAGCAATCATATTTATCATATAATATATATACTTTCATTCGGTTTTCAGGTCGGCAGCCTGGCCTCAAAGCCCAAACGTGATCTACTTATGATGGACTTCTGGGAAATCGAGAGCATTACGTTTCCGCCAGAGGGTTCTAGCCTTACACCTGCCCACCATTATAGTGAATTCAGATATAAGATCTATGCACCCATCGCATTTCGTTATTTTCGTGATTTGTTTGGCATACAGCCCGATGACTTTATGGTCAGTATTCAAGTACAGTAGTAAATCGATATGCATGCATTTTTAACAAGTATGCCGTTTAGATGTCCATGTGTACTTCGCCATTGCGCGAATTATCGAATCCAGGTGCTTCCGGCTCAATATTCTACTTAACGGACGACGATGAGTTCATTATCAAAACGGTGCAACACAAAGAGGGTGAATTTTTACAAAAACTACTGCCTGGGTAAGCAGGAAATTCACCGACTCCGATGCAGTTGAGACACGCCAACACTTTTAACTTTTACTTGCAGTTATTATATGAATCTCAATCAAAATCCGCGCACTTTATTGCCCAAGTTCTTTGGACTTTACTGCCTGCAGACGAGCAATGCCAAAAACATTCGCCTGGTGGTCATGAACAATCTGTTGCCATCGTCGGTGAAAATGCATCTGAAGTACGATCTCAAGGGCTCGACGTTCAAGCGGAAGGCATCGAAGGCGGAGCGTGCCAAGAAATCGCCAACGTATAAGGATCTCGACTTTATGGAGCAGCATCCAAATGGCATATTCCTCGAGGCGGAAACATATTCAGCACTCATTAAGACCATTCAACGAGACTGCACTGTACTGGAGTCTTTCAAGATCATGGACTATTCGCTGCTCCTGGGCGTCCACAATTTGGATGTGGCCCTCAAGGAGAAACAGAGTGAGCACCGAAAGCCATTGAAAGCCCCGCTGGCGGAGGACTCCGACGTGGATGAACCGCTCGACGGGGCAGAGGGCGAGGTCAGGGATCGGGACGTCGCCACGGGCATCAGCAGAAACAAGTGAGTATTCATTGGAGCGCAACTGGATGGCTAAAGACAATTCACCAAATGCTAATACAGTGTGGCATACAGATCGGTGAACCGACAGCGTCTCGTGGCCCATTCCACGGCCATGGAGAGCATCCAGGCGGAGAGCGAGCCCATCGACGACGAGGAGGATGTGCCGTAAGTTAACTGAGATTTTATTAAGTACACTGTTGAAAAGACGGGCTCTAAAATTCGTGTAGTTTACTAAAAATTATAGTTGAGTTAAAAATAAAAAAAATTGTTCTTAAAATCAAAGAAGAATTCCTGCAGCGAATTTTGCATAATTTTTTGTCAGTGTATATCTACTACACACAGACTCCGTCTTACTTTCCAATAATTTCCAAATCATGCAATGGTCTTTCCAGCCAATTTTGTATTGTATTTTGAAATAATTGTAGTGTAAAATGGTATTATATTTAACAATTATAATTTACTTCAAATGGTAATTATAATCCGATGCACTATTTGGATTAAACATTCAAAAATTGGAATGAAAATTAAAAACAACTAACACTTCAAGCATATCTGATACAAAATAAATAAAATTGTAAATAGTAATAGTAAGAAAATTAGAAAAAATTTACAAATAAACCGTATGTAAGATTTAGTGCCGTTTTTTCAATGTACATATAAACTGTATCTAAGATATAATTTAAAATTTGACAGTAATTTCTATACATTTTACTTCAAAATATATTTTCAATAGTTATCAAACACCTTGTTTAGACATTAAAAAAACGGGCCTAAGAGTTTTGTAAAATTGCATTATATGTAACAATTATTAACTACTTCAAGGGGTAATTAAAATCCGTTGAACAATTTGGATTAAATATTCAAAAATTGTAATATAAATTAAAAACAAATAACACTTCAAGCATATCTGATACAGAACTACAAAAAAAACCCTTAAGATTTGGTTTTAATTTTAAAATTTTCGTCTAAATAATATTAATGATCGCATTAGAATCGGTAAAAAAGTCATGCGGAAGTTAAATTAAGTTTTTTAAATCTGAATTCAAGCTGTTTCTCATTTTTTGACCAGGCCCGGCGGCATCCCAGCCCGAAGCGAGAAGGGGGAGCGTCTCTTGCTCTACATTGGCATCATCGACATTCTGCAGTCTTACAGACTGAAAAAGAAGCTGGAGCACACATTCAAAAGCATCATACACGATGGGGTAAGTGAGATACCACACACATTTGAGTATATATATATATTTCATCAGACTAAGAATCAATATCATTATTATTCTACATGTACTTGCACAACTTATAGGAGACCGTTTCGGTGTGTCGGCCCTCGTTCTATGCTCAAAGATTTCAAAACTTTATGGCCAAGACCGTGTTCCGCAAGATACCATCGCGTAAGTCAGCTGACTGTCGCAATTGGGCTAAGTACACGTACTATAAGGCATTTTTCTGCAATTTGACAAAATTCCAAATCCAAGTAAAGCGTAAAATGAAAATGAAAACAGTTTCAATTTAAATCAAATCAGATCCTTAAACATGTTCCTCAACACACAAGAGTACACTCACACACACACACATTGACACCTTGTAATTGCCGCTAATTTTAATTGATTTAATTCTGATTATATTTAATGTTTTTATTGAGTGCAGCAAAAATGCAATATAGTACACTTGCCCCCAAAAAAGCGCCATCTATCGGTAGTCGGCTAGTCTTTGATCTTAAATAATTGTTACTGAATCCGTAATTGAATTTGTATTTGTATTTCAATGATAATTTCGAAACGTTTCGAAAACAATGCTTCTCTTCTTTATTGATTATTACTTTGATGCATTACACTCACCTTGTACGCATAGTGGATCTCCCAGAGATCAAAGGAAATCACAGAAAATTTCGTACCTTGGTAACCAGTTATATAGGTAAAGCAACAACAATAACAATAACAGTACACTTTTTTTTCATGAATAATTGTTTAATTATAAATTATTTAATTTTAAAAACAAATTTGAGTTTAAAGATCTTTGATAACAAGACTGTAGATATTGAACTTAAAATAGTTTTTCAGTCACAATTTACAGTCTTGTTTATAACGCAGCAATTTAAAACAATATTAAATTATTTATATTATATTTTATTATGTTTTTTTCCTGCACTTGGTTGATTTAATGAACCGGATGCAAAGCATGTCTCTTGATCTCACGTTAGTGTTCACAATTCTCCGTAATTTTCCCCTCACAAATCCTCACAATGATCTTTCGCTTGGCGTAATGGCTTCGATTGCTCTGCTTCTTTTTGACCTTTCCTCAGCTTGTTAAATTTCTTAGTTTAAAATTCTTGATATATGCTATGTTCACAGCGCTAAAGCATTCGCCGTCGAAGAGAAAAAGCCTCTCCAAGGCCATACAGCGCTCCATAGACAGCGAGAGCGAGGCAATAAGACGTAAGTACGAGTAGACTAAACTTTAATTTGTAGACTAAATTTAAATATGCACAGAATAAAAAGTTCGAGATTACGAGATCAAATCAATCCCAAACGGTCTCTAGAGTTCGGTAATCTCGGAATTTCTTAAATTGAGTATGAAGGCTGCAGGAAATAAAGCCCCAATGAAATAAGGCCCCAAATGGGAAAATGAAATAAGGCCCCAAATTTGGGGTGTTATTTCATTATGAAATAACACCCCAATTTCAAATATGAAATAAGGCCCCACTGCTATGAAATAAAACCCCAAAAAAAAATGAAATAATGCCCCAAATTTAGGGTGTTGTTTCATATGAAATAACACCCCAATTTGAAAAATGAAATAACACCCCATTTTTTAATGTTTTTTTTAAATTTTATAATTCCATTTTTTTTTTTTTTTTTGTATTTTTTTATTAAACAAAGCCATGCATGAAACTATCCACATGTTTTCTGCAATAAGGGCAGCTGTAACGCTCGAAGTTTTTTGCAATTGCATCTGCTTGTACATAGCTTTGAATTACATTCTGTACAAGTTTTTAAATGTTTGCGCTAAGATTAAGAGATAATGAAAATTTTATACAAAAGAATAGACAGATTTTTTATAAGAGATAATGAAAATTTTATACAAAAAATCGCGCGATTTTTTGTATAAAATTTTCGCCTGCGGCGCTAAGATTCACACAATTTTTGTTTTAAATAATATAATGTAATTACCTGGTCAAAATATTGAATATAGATCGCTAGGAGCTGGTTAAAGTTCCGTCCATTAAATACCTTCGATTCGGCGGTGGAATATTTTCCTTTATTTCGCTTATTATTTTTAAAGACGAAAATATACAAAAAGGCTGTTTTTGGTCTTCAAAAATCCAAGCCGTGTAAAATGGCAGTGAATTTGCTTTATGCATTGTAAGCAAAAACGAAGTCTACACAGATTCCAAATTAAAAGCCACTATTACTTGAAGAGGATGGTCAGGCGAATTTACAAATGTTTTGCTGACGATATATAAAATGAAATAAGGCCCCACAAATAGAATTTGGGGTCTTATTTCATTTCTTCTTTTGGGGTCTTATTTCATATGAAATAAGGCCCCAATGAAATAAGGCCCCAAAAAAGGAAATAACACCCCAAGTTTGATTACAAATCGTTG
Source organism: Drosophila limbata (assembly GCA_963924055.1). NCBI lineage: Eukaryota > Metazoa > Arthropoda > Insecta > Diptera > Drosophilidae > Drosophila > Drosophila limbata. The sequence continues at coordinate 7,797,423 of OZ001355.1, forward strand.
TTGTTGCTTCCTATACATTTTTTTGGGGCCTTATTTCATTTTATTTTTGGGGCCTTATTTCATTGGGGCCTTATTTCGCAGAGCCGAGTATGAAATACTTTATTCTTTACTTTAAAATATTTTGATTATCGGGGATTCATAAGAATATTTTCAGTAAAATCAAAGTGTGTAATTTTAACAATTATATATCTTGAACATACTTAAAAAATACTCTCTTAAATTAAGATTTTTAATTTGAATTTTCGAATGATATGTTCCTGCACATAGGAAAAAAATCAAGTATTTTGTATCACTTAAAAAAATACATTTTGAACTTGATTAAAATTATTAAAGTCAAGTACATACTTCAATATTATTTCAAGTACCGTATTCTAAGTATGAATTAAAGTTTTTAGTATTTTCAAACTTAAAACTATATTTTAACGCATTTAATTTAAGTAAAATTCAAACTTTATTCAATTCTGGAACTGAGCACAAAAACATCATAAAACACAAAACTGATTCACGAAATTGAACTACAAATTTTCGTACTCATTTTTAGTCATTTTAGAGTCTTATCTGATTCAAGATTGTTTGTTACTGTGTTATTCATGATTGTTAGAAAATGCTTAAAGAATTTTTATGCTCACTTCCAGTAGTTCGGACTTATCAAGTATATTTTATTTATCGAAAATACTTGATTAGAGTTCATTCGAACTTTATTTTAGCCCACCTTTATTCTCAGAGTGTGTGCACGAGAAATCTAATCCTCCGTTCTTCCTCTTCAGCCTCGCACTCGCACAGCAGCGGCAAAATCCATCAGCAGGCGAAGTCGTCAACCACAGAATCCACGCCAGGCACAGCCAACTCGGAGCGAGACAGAGAACGGGAGAGGGATCGTGATCGAGATCGTGATAGAGACAGAGATAGAGATCGGGTGGCTAGAGAGGGCAATGGGCCACCGCCTGTGAGGCAGCGAGCGTCCACCTCGACGACAGCGGCGGGCAGCAACCTGAAGGCGCGAGTCCCTCCGCCAGTGCCGCCGCGAGGATCGCCGCGACGGAAGGACACGCAGGATAATAGTCGAGGACACTCGATAACACCAGGTATAGCACCGCACGATTCCAACCCAACCACAAATCCCGACATGCACACGCTCCAGTTGCCCCTCGATGCGGTGCCCCGTTTCGGGGAGCGTCGCTCGCCCAGCAATGTCCAGGATTGGCTGGAGCTGCACGACCTGTTCGTTGGGGTTGACAGTCCCGTCCATGCACAACCTGCGCCACCTGCTCGTCGTCGGGAGTCCGTGCAGTCCGCATATTCCACGGCCCGCTCGGAGAGCAGCTTTCGGAGGCAGCAGCCGCGGCTGCTCAGCCATGTGGACATCTTTCAGCGTCAGAACAGCTTCATGGCGCGCAGCGAGCGCTCCTCGGTGGGCTCCCTGGTCCGGGGCTTTCCGGCCTTGCGTGCCGACAGCTATCGCACCGCTCGCACCACAGTCAGTGGTGGCACCACCCAAAACTCGCCACGACGCGTGCCGCAGAAGCTGCAGCGGCACCAGAAACGCAATCGCTACCTGCACTGTGCGGATCTGGCCCTCGGGGAGGATCCGTGCGACTCCCAGGAGGACAATCTGCTGCAGTCGATGAGCGCCTTCCTCGAGGTCAAGCGCGAGCTGGAGAGTCCCTTCAATCGAAGGCGAGCGCTGCCCGTGCTGCAAGTGCAGTCGGATGAGGAGAATGTCCCGGAACGGCAGTTGGAACAGTTGGTCACTCCACAGCGGCCAAGGCGTGGCAAGAGACGGGCAAGGGCACCAAAGGCGGCGCCTTCGACGATTCCCGAGAGCACGGACTCGCAATCGAATGTGGCATCGTTTGACTTGAGGCGCAGCAGTTGTGCCTAATCCCCCTCCCCCCTTATCCTTGTCCTTGTCCTTGTCTCAACTTGCTACTCTCATTGTTATTGCATTTGTTTCCATTGTATTGCTAGGCACAACTCCATCATGCAGTTCAACTCCTCCCCCTGCCTTTGACGACATCTCCGAGGACAGTTCGAACAGGAACAGCACATCCTCGATGGGTCGGAGGTCGCATCATCATCATCAGCAACAACAACATCCTCATCAGCAGCAGCAGCAGCAGCAAAGCCATCAGCATTATTACCAGCAACAACCACAGTATTCGGATCGCAAAATGAACATTGGCCCCGCCTACCGAGGCTCCTACAAGGAGGATATTGTTAGGTACAGTATAATTCGCTCAATTGCTCATTAATTACTCAATTGCACATTGTTTGGTAATAGTTTAACTATTTTGAGTGACATCAAAATTTAATATGGGCATTTCTACAAACTTAAAATGTGAAATTATTTTCCAGAAACATAAACATGTTATAAAATTTGGCAAGCGTAAAAACTATAGTTCATTTCCTGACCATAGAATACCCGTTACTTATTTAAATACATAAAATATTTTTATTGCATACTTTCAGGCGCATTGCTTTAAAACTTCAATTAATTGTTGTGTTAATTACCAAAAAACGTAATATCTTAAAAACTGTGCGATTTCGCGATTTGCGGAGGCGAAAATAGTCTATTAGCTTTGTTTTTATTTCTTTTAATAACCTTGATAAATTTATTAGGGGATTTCTAAAAAATTGCTTGAATTGCTTAAAAACTTAAGTTTTACCAGCTTTCTATTTGTCCTATATTGTTGAGATTTAGTAGGATGATAGCTAATAATAGTAGTTTATGTTTATTACCAAAAAACCGTAATATCTACAAACCGAGCTTGTGGTGGCTTTTCACGATTTGCGGAGGCGGAAAAAAAAGTACATGGCTCTATTAAATAGGTTTTTTTCTTTCTTTTAATAACCTTGATGAATTTATTTGATGATTTCTGCAAATATTCTGTTCTACTTAAATTCGACTTAATTTTCTAAAGTTTTCGTAATTTTTCGAACTTTACGGACGTACACTGATAAAAAAAATTGTGGTTTTCAATATCAAATCGTCTTAAATATTTGTTTTTTAGTTAAGAAAAATTGAAGAGAAAAAAGCTGTTAAGATAAGATGATTCATTTTACAATCAATATTGGGCAATCAAAACAAAACGAAACAAGAAGTTTTCTTTTTTTTATGAATATGTGGAATATTTTTAGAAAAAAATGATTATTTATGAATAAATTAGTCTTTGGTACTTTGACTATAATTGCATTAATTAATGTGTACAAGTTAAATGTACATTATACAGTGCTTTAGATGTATAACTAGATATCTTCATCTTGTCTTTCTAACTCTGAAATTCGAACAACCTTTTTGCAGCGTGTCTGAGGTGCATCTGGACACGTTTCTGGCGGTGGACACATCGTCGAGCAGTCATTATGGGTCACGTGGTGGCTTGGCCTGGACGCCGCCGGCATCAGGTGAGGGCTCGACACCCACTTGGACAGAGGGCACGCCCAGTTTTACGGACTCCAGTTCGAGTGGTGATCTCGGTAATTGGCACTTGACAATTTTCAATTATTGTTTTGCATTCGCCTTCTTTTGTTTTTTATTAAACTTTATTATTTATTTTGTTGGTTGTCTGTTGTTAACTATTGTGTATGCTGTACGTTTGTATGTAATTCAATTCATTCACGCTTACAATCAATCGTAGACAACTTCTCGCCCATAAACTCATCTAAAATCGATCGACACAAGCCGACGGTGGAAGATGCCATCAACTCTCTGTCCTCGGGAATGGTAAATATCAGTAGTGGTGATGTGGGCAAATTCCAATTGTTTGACCTTTAGATTGGTTCTTAAAAGACTCTCTCTCTCACACACACACACACACACATGCAGACACGCACACACAGTCTACTCCCGATTTAAGCGACAGTTTCACAATCAAATCATTTTTATACCTTCAATTTTACAATACAAAAATTAAACTTACACACAAAAAACTTCCTTTCGTTCTTTCTTAAGTTGAGATACATTTCTATTGATATTTGTATCTACATCTATTGCATTTTTATAGATCAACTAACATAGCATGCGATGATGATGATGGATGAAATCAGACACAGAACACAACAACAACAGCAACTACTTCTTATATAGTACTACATGGTGCGATTAGATATTGAATTGATGGTATTGACATGTCTGTGCATGTCAGCGCTTGCATGTTCAGGTACAGACGTGCGCACATACTCCCGTTATATGTATGTATGCTGTACATATGTATGTATTTGAGTGTGTGTGTGTGTGTATTTGTATAGCTAGGATATAATCAAAAGTAGAACTCCATGTACCACAGATTTACACACTCTCCAGTTTCCTGTTTCCCGTTTTCCACCTTCCTCTTAGAACAACAACAATAATATCTACACGGGATACCAGCAAACAGATATCGTTCAAGAAGTATACAAAGAGATAAACCAAAAAAAAAAATAAATATAAAAATTCAATACAATAAAATGTATCTATTTGCAAAAGGAAAGCAACAATAAATTATAATTGATATTATACATATACATACTATATATATACAGAGCAAAACATAAGATCAAATGAGTTGCAAACGTTAACGGTAACTTGCCACATGATTCCCCTTTCCCCTCCCGTTCCTCATCACATTTCTTGTCTCCCTCCGCCACCTCTCCGCGCTCCAACCGCGTATAAAATAAAGGTTCGTTCGAAATATTATTGACAAAATGAATGTATGAAAATTAATAATATATATTGAATTATATACAAAAAAAAAAGAAAGAAACATTTACATATTCAAGAAATGTTTTTTGCGATACTTTCGATCTCCGGATATATCCACATACATATACGTATTATGTACTTATGTATAATCAGCAATCGCGATATTACAATATTGTTGTAAAATATTTAAATTTATAGGACAGGCAGAAAACCAAATACAAAATTCTATGCATAATTATAATCATTTGTATTTATTAACGATAATTGTAAACATTTATTAGGTTTAAATGACGCGCACTTCAGAAACTTTAAAAAACAAAACTAAATTTGACGGACTGACGACGGATAATTGATATTGAAATTTAACTTGTGCTTGTATTTGTACTCCAAAAACCGAAACCGAAAACGAATGAATTGAATTATTTATTAATTAGTTGAATGTTATTTAACTTATATGCATTATTCTAAAGATTACTGAAATCCAATTGTAATTACAAACAATAAATTAAATTGCAAGGTTGAATTTCCGACTTTCAGCTCCTTCATTTAAAAATGCAAAATTTGCTATATATTTTTGTTTTTTTTTTTAACATACTTAATCACCTCAACGTGGCACAGTGGTTTTAGTATAACTTTTGCAGATCTTTCAGCGACTGATTCAGAAACTGATTGGTCCAATCATTCTCCGGATTATCGAGATGATTATCGAAATCGATGACATCCCGCATCGCACCGCGTTTCAACAGCAAAGAGACGCCTTCCAGTGTCTGTGACGATTGTGTTAGCCAATATTTGGCCTTTGACCAGCGATTCGAATCATTCGAATATCCGTACACCTGCACGGCAGACCGACTGTGCTCCAGTGTCACCAGCTTGTTGTCTACAACCACAAAACATGCGATCTTAAAGTTCTCCTGTATCTTGTCAGCGATTTTGGCAGCTGGCGCTTTTTCAATTTGGTTGTCGTAAAAGTTCTCCGGAGCAGCATAATAGCCGGCAATCACCAATCCCTTGCTGTCAGCATACGAGTCGATCTGCAATTGTTCAATTGACATACATATAGTGAAGGTCCAATTATCGTCTTCCGGTTTTAAAGCGTACCTGCATGAGGGCCACCTCGACCATCGGTGTGACATGAAGGCACTGATGAAACAGCGGAATGGCATCAATGATCTGGACTACAGAACCTTTGGCCGCCTTCTTCTCGGCCAGCAGCAGGCCGTTGACCGCCTGGTGTGGGTATTTGGCCGCATGGAATATTATTTTGGTGTATGCGGTTTCAGAAAACTCATATTCACACATTTCAACTGATTATTTTTTTATTTTCCTTGCCGAAAAGCTGACTTGTAACTTGTACAATCAATTAACAAACAGTGTGACCGCAGCGAGATTGAAAAGCAATACCAAATCGTGTTTGGTTGCTATGAGTGAGTGAACAAAAAAGAGTTGCTCCCTGAAGTAAGCAAGTGTACATGTTCACTTGTTCTTTTTTGCTCAGTTGCTCAGTTTTTCTGATTTGCTCATTATTTCTCTGCTGTTCCTCTTAGGCCATTGTGTGTAGATTCTTTCTTTGAAAATACACAAATCTTGGATTATCGCCGAAGCACAATACACATTTTAAAAATTCAGAATGTCGCTAATCAGAAAGTGTAGTGAATTGTTGATCACAGAGCAACCATCAGATTTAAATTGAAATGTAACATGATGTTTTTGATAAGTTGGGTCAGTGAATAACTGAGCTATTGAGCAATATGAGTGAGCAAGTGAGCAATCTGAGTGAGTTGACTCTTCTAAAAAAAATAGAGCAAGTGAACATGTTTACCTAAATGAGCAATGTTTACCCAACACAAATACCAAATAGTAGTAGTTTGCAAATACCAAATACCGTTAATAGAACTGTTACAGCCTAACAAAATTCAGTCTATAAATAATAGGTTAAAAATACTAGTTTATCTAATTAAAAGTCAAATGTCAAATGTAACTCAAATTAATTAAAAAAACGCGTTGTCCTTCTGTCTAATGCTTACACATTTTAAAATCAATTTTATTTTAATTTTATTCCAAAATCACTTTGAGAATGTTATTAGGAGGAAAACATAACAAAAATATGTATAACATTTGATTTCTTAAATGTCCGTCTGCGTCCCGATCTTATGTTTTTCTTTGATTTTCATTTCCTTTTTTTTTGTTTTGTTGCACAGTGTTTGTTGACGTTTGTAATTGTAATGTAACTAAAATATACGTTTAATGTTAATGTATGTATGTATATGTATATTGTATGCAGTACATGACCAACTAAATCCAATTCCAATTCCTTCTCCATCTCCTCTTTAAATACAAACTACTGGTTGTCATTCAGTATTGCCTTGATATCGTCAGCGTCCAGAGTCTCGTACTTTAACAGTGCCTCGGCGAGAGCTTTGTGCTCCTTTGTGTGCTTCTTTAGGATCGCCTTCGCGCGTTCATAGCTGTCGCTTAAAATGCGCTTGATCTCGGCATCGACGGCTTCCACGGTGTTCGGTCCAAGGACCTCTCCACCCCCCAGACCCTTGGAGGACTCGATGGTTCGCAGACCGACCTTCTCCGACATACCCCAATCCTTGACCATGTGTGTGGCAATTGTGGTCGCCTGTTTCAGATCGCTACTGGCTCCCGAGGTGATCTTTTCAGTTCCAAATATAATTTCCTCTGCGGCACGGCCGCCCATCATAGTGTCCATCATTGCCAGAAGCTGGGCCTTTGTGACATGGTAGCGCTCCTTCTCCGGTATGTATGCGGTATGTCCGAGAGAGGGACCACGCGGCATAATTGTCACCTTATGCAGGGGATGCGATTCCTTAGTATAGAAGGCGACAATCGCATGGCCTCCCTCATGGTAGGCTGTAATCGTGTTCGCTTCCTCGTCCGGCAGACGCGCCTTACGCTCTGGACCCATAAGTACCTTGTCCCGTGCAGTTTCCAAATGCTTCATGTTCACAGTATCAGCTCCGTCAATGGCAGCTCTACACATTCAACAAAAGATACAAATATATCTCTAAAATGTATCTAAATATCAAGATTTATCACATACCTTAACGCTGCCTGGTTAATCATGTTCTCCAAGTCAGCGCCGGTAAATCCAGAGGTGCCCCGTGCCAGCAAGTCAACGTCCACGTCATCATGCAGAATCTTCTCCAGGTACAAGGACAGAATTTCCTTGCGACCTGTGAAGTCTGGGGTGGAGACCATGACTTCAACATCAAAGCGACCTGGACGCAGCAAGGCTTGATCCAGATCATCGCGACGATTGGTGGCTCCCAGCACAATGACGCCAGCGTTCTGATGGAATCCATCCATTTCGGAAAGCAACTGATTTATGGTCTGGTTCGCATATGGATGCAGCACAGAGTTTGTACGTTTGGCTCCGACGGAGTCAATTTCATCAATGAATATGACGCAGGGAGCACGCGCTTTAGCAGCCTCTGTAAAAAGGGGAATCCATCAGTGATCAACCATCAATTAATCAAGCCTCCATTACTTACTAAACAAATCTCGAACACGTCTGGCGCCCTGGCCAACCAGGACTTCGTCGAACTCTGGACCGGCGGCATGGAAGAACGGAACATTTGCTTCGCCAGCAACAGCACGGGCCAGCAGGGTTTTTCCGGTGCCGGGTGGTCCAACTAGAAGCACACCTTTGGGAAGCTTTCCGCCCAAATTGGAGAATTTGTCGGGATTTTTGAGGAACTCTACAACCTCCTTCAGTTCCTGTTTGGCCTCATCGCAGCCCTTAACATCATCGAATGTAACATGAATTTCCTCCGGATCGACTTCGACCTGATTTCCCAGTTGTATACTGCTGAATAAGAAGGTGTCAGTGATGTTCATAGGATAAAGAGGAGGCTCGAATACTTACCGAAAGACCGATCCATTCGATGAGGTGAAGAAGCTCAGGAAGATGCCAATGAAGACGACGATAACTATTAGTGTCTGGAAAATCTGCGTGACAATTACTGAGCATTATTCAAAACACAAAGGTGCGACTCTACACTACACTACAAAACCAAGAAGCTATCTATGATGAATTTAAAAACGCGACAAATTAAAACTGATTAAAGAATCTAATGAATCTATAATACGAGTGTAATATTAATTACTTTATTCAGTTCTTCAGTGGACAGAAAGCAACGAGGAGGGAAGAGAGAATGGATATAGACAAAGGATATAGACAACTTACCTTAAGATATTTCATTGTTTTGCCTGATTTTTGTGAATCCTCGGCATTTGACGCTGCCAAATAGCCCTCGGCGAACGCAATTTTTATGTTTTCCTGCAATTTTAAAACAACAACGATATAATAAAAATATTAAAATTAATTCATTAATCACAGAGCGTACCGCATTTTGAGCGCTCCCTTGTTCACCCGACTTGGCGATTAGTTTCTTTAGCTTCTCGGCCTGAATTTGGAATTCTCCCTCTGTCTTTTGTGGCGTTCCTTGGAAGGCAGACTTCAGTCTGGTTGACATTGTTGGATTCCGCTTCTGTTCCGCCTCTATGGAACGATCCGTTTTGAAGTCGCGCAGCTGTTTCCTGCACAGATCACAGATAGCTGCATTATTTAATCGTTTAATTATTGACTGAGTGCTACTCACATTTGATAACTCGAATATAGCGGAGTCAGAAGGCCTCTCATCACAACTGGATAGCAATTGCTGTAAATGAAATTGATTTGTATATAATAAAATAGTACTTAATAGTTGAGGTATGGATTTACGAACCTACTGTTTAGTTGCGGGGCATTCAGAGCCAATTCAAACTTGTAATTTTGCATCTTGTTGCGGCCAATTTGTGTGGAGGGTTCCTCGAGTGTGACATGAACGTGATTCATTCCAGATCCAGACAGCATGCTCGTCACTTTGGCCAGCGTCTCATGGACCAGCTGCTTGTCCAGGATTCCATTCAAGCGTGCCGCCTTCTCCACAATACTGTGTAAACTGGCGCCAGACTTGATCAGCAGGTTCTTAAAGTCCAGCACGAGGTCATGTTTCTGTCCCCGTCCGGATCCCGTGGTGCTGCTGATTTGATTTGTTTTTGATTTGTCGGCAAAGAAACGTGGAACACCGGCATTGCCCTGGAGTTTGGTACGCTTCACTGAATAATAGTGCGGCTTTCGACTAAAATTACCCAGATAAAGGTAGGGCTGACGAAATTGAATGAAAACCGAAAACGAGAACGAGAAAGCAAAAGTCAGTGGTTGTGAATGGAGTGGAATCGGTATCGTAGTTGGCGTGCACTTACCACAGAGTGTGTGTTGGCAGAAAACATTCTCGGGATATACAAAAATTTGATTAATTACAATAATAACAGGCTTAGATCGGAGCGAGCGGACGACAAAAACTTTTGACAGGCAAAAATGTCATAATCTCGTCGCGTCCGAATTGCATCCCTGATGTATTGCAGCCCTCGTAGTACAGTGCAGGCCCGCCCTGGGCGAGATTTTAAATTACTGAAGATTTTGAATTGTTGCTTGCTCCCAACCTTTTGATTACAAAAACACATCCCACAAGTATTAGGTTTTCTGTTTATTTTCTTTTATAACAAAATGCCAGCAGTAAAGTATTTCACAACATTTCATACGGTCACATTGCGAACAGCTGATTTCAAATAAGTGCAGACGTGTATACAAGTTATATGCAGCTCATATTGTTATTGTCAGCAAAGTTATATATTCCTCTAAAATTCATAATTATTATGCAAGTTACAAAATGCAAAATTAAATTACTGCTCAAATTTGAACTTATCGTCTTTATTATTACATCTATCGATATACTGCGTTTCATCGATACAATTAACATTGGGATAACAGCACAGTCAATTTACAGCACCTATTTTTTAAATACTACTTCAACATTCTGAGTTTTTATTTATATATCATCAAATATTTCATAATTAATACCGTCAGCACAACAAACGTTCATCAGATTATTATGTTATGGTTTTAACAGAGCATATCTCAGAAGCGGATTAAAGTAAACAATGAACTTGTTCATTGATTCAGTTGCTCAGTCGATCCTAAACGGTAGATTCTGTTCAACAGTTCGATGATCAGTCGAGTTTGAACTTCAACAGGTGTTAAAACGATTTCGTTCCGAGAGAAGCGGTTACTACTTCCCGCACACGAGATATCGGTAACGGCATCGTTTGAGTAATTTATCAGTTGAACTGAAGTCTGTCTGCATACTTGAGTTTTTCAAAACGTGACAAAATATAAATTTTATTAATAATACAGAGCAAATATTGCTTACACAAAATATAAATATATGCACATACATATGTATGTGCAGTGCAAGATATTACCTTCAGCTTAAGTTTGTGTTTGTTTTCGTTTTGTGTTTATTTTAGCGATCATTTCAAATTTTGGATTACTTCGCTTCATTCAAGAGCTACGCATTTTACGCTGCCTACAAACGCACGGTAAGTGTATCTTGTAATTTATATCCAGCTTGTCTGAGATGCAAAATTGGTGGCAAGTGCAGTTTCTGGCTCAAACCAGACATTGAATTTGAATGAAAATTGAGGGATGAGATTTCGTCATTTACAAGTAAACTCAAAAGGAGCGAGTGTGACAGCAACAAGCAGTATTCAGAGATCATGCTTCTAGTGTGTGTTCGCTCTATCGCACGTGCTTTCCAAGCCACTGTCTCATATACTTGTGGGTATGTGTGTGTATGCGTGCAGTCGTTTGACGTCTACCTACCTGTGGCTTCTGTTACCTTTTGCTGTGCCATATCTAAGACAGCTGCTATGTATGTGTGCGTGCTGTATGTATTGGTGACATATATATTTTAAACTTAAGTCGGCATTATCTTAACATTTGCCATTTCAGTACTGCCCCAGTGCTGGCCCAGTTCTCTTCAGCCATTTCACAGTATTATTAACGTACAGAGCAATCCGAGTATTGAAGGCAGCCCAACTGCAATTTCAAAGATACACTTACTCTTATATGTACACACACTCACACACTCTGAGGCAGCCTAAACTGCAGCAGTCGCATTTCGGGTCTGTCTCCGATCTGCAATATAGCCTGGATGGATATGTGCATAAATGTTTGAAGAGTGCGGGAAACGAGGAGAAGAATATACAAACAGTAGGACAGACAGACAGAGAGACAGATAGACAAACAAACAGTTACAGGCTGCGCAAAAGAAAAACGCGCTTTATTTTCACAATAACAATACCTCAAAGAGACTACGAATTTATCATACTCTACCATTTTTGAACAGAGCTTTAAATTTAATTTTTAATTCTTTTAAACAGAGCATTATAATAAGAGATTTAGATGGCTTTCTTTGTGTTTAACTTTAAGATATGATTCAGATGCTTTATCATTGAGTTCAGTCTATGGACAAGGAAAACAGACTCTCATTTGATGATACAAAGCTGACTCAGTCCGATAAGTCGCGTCTTTATAGACAGCTTTTGTCTGGTTCATGTCAAAGCTGTTTTACCCGTTGCAAGGGTACGTAAAGGTAGATAAGATTACACCTGTGTGTGCGCTGGTATGTGTATGAGGTGTACGCTGTGTGTGTGTGTGTGTGTGTGCCTCTCTGTTGTAAGTGTGTGTACATACACTCCATTGCTCTTTCCTTTAAAATGCGAAGCAGAGACTCTCGCCAGTCTGTGGGCAAGCGAACTCAGAGGGAAGGGGATGAAAAAACCGGTAATGCATTCGAAAAGAAGTCACCTTCGTATACTTATACTGTATATGAAGCCCAGAGGTGGAGACGAGTACGGTCGTAACGCCCGTCAACCGTCAACCTGAACCCGATTCAATATAGACTTTAGCATTTCGCTGACATTCACCAGAAAGCGACAAACTGCAGCTGTGCACTTAATAATTCAGTTAACAATGCACTCATCTTGTTTTCGCCAACAATTTGTTAAAAGTTTCCACATTTCGGAACTTGGTCAAATAAATACGTAGTATAAATACGTATTATGTATACTTTTAATAGCTCTCTTCCTTCTGCTACCGAAAACAAATTCGAAAATATGTACATAAATAATTCAAAACAAGTTTTGTTTATATACGTATATTTCTGTTGCTGTTTTTTTTTTTATTGGAATTCAAAGTTGCGTCTAGAATTTTTTATCAATTTCATGGCTGAGTGAAATATAACAAAATGTCACTATACGTAATCGTACAGAAATGTATATGCTCGTAAAGTAATGGGACATTTGCCCCATCAAGAGATATGAATTTATGTGTATACATGTGTACATGTGTATTTATGTGCATGTATTAGTAGTTTGGACAGTTTCGAGGTGCGACATGATTACGTTAGGCAGACTGACAGAAAATAGGTGTGTTGCAATTCCATGAAAACCACGAGTCAATTTTTGTATGCAAATTGATTCGCATACAAGTCAATTAGTCCAGAGTCCGATGACAGAAAGTCCTCACTAAATGCCACAACTATATGTCTATTCAAAACTGTTGCAACTTTGCCTTAAAGTTAATAGGCTTATGATCAGTTGAAAATATAAACTTCATCAAAGCAGAGAGACCTTTCCATCATGTTGCTGTCGCTGTTGCTGTCGCCAGGCCTATTGGCGACATTATCTAATCTGGACATGTTACCTACCATAAGCCGGCCCCCAGATAAAAGACGGCGAGTAGTAAAAAACTCACTCCGACTGCAACTCCATCTCCGATTGGCTGTTCGTGTGCCGAGCTAATGAGGTCACAGCGCTCGGGTCTCCGACTTCAATTCCAACTCCAACCTCAACTCGGCTGTGTCTCATGGTCCACGATTACAGCGGTAATTGACTGGATGCCTATGCTGTACTTGTGTCAACAGCTCATGGGAGTTGTTAACAGCAAACGTTGTCGTTGCCACAGTCCAAATGAAGCTTGTTGAACTCCGCTTTTTAAGGGGAGGGCCAAATTATGAACACTGTGCTTAAACTTTATGAGCAGCTTAACGAATTCGTCAAAGTGCCAGGCAAACATTTGGCTAAAAACACTAAATGTTGTTCAACGAGCTGACAGCAATAACAACAAACAGCAACAGCAATTGCAACAAGTACAACAACTACACTTTGTGTGTAGGCAAACTCGGTTAGTTGTTTTCGCATTCACAAAACAGAAACTTAAGTGTCGGCACATGCGGCGTATGAGTAATGCCAAATATACCCTGTACAGGCAGGTACACTAGCTAACTAGTAACATTAAGTTTTTAAGACTTTGGAAACATCTTTGCAAACAGATCACGAATATTACTAAACGAATTTAAAGACTTTAATTTATACATTCACATTGATTAAAAGCATTCATTTGCATTTACGACTTATTTACTGCTCTGCTGGTCTAATTGAGTTACTTTCACAGGGTATCTGCTAGTTGGTCAGACATGCACGCAGCGTGCCCATTTGTTTATTGCCGATATTGCCTAGTTAGCGAATCGGCGCATGACTGTCATGCCAAAATAGCGATTCTTTTAATAACTAAGTACTGAGAACGTATTCCGAGCAATTTCGGAGTGCTTCTCAAAATGATGATGTCATGATGTCGATAAGCTCGATAACTTACTCGCACTACGGGAGTTTCAAAAAGATTGAGTTGAGTCAAATGCATTTTCCCAATATATGTATGTACCTATATCTTTTTATTTTTGCTCGATTATTTCGATAAACGTTTGTTAAATGAGCCGTTAAATTTCATAGTCACAGTACGGTCTAGATGAGTAGCTGTGACATTGTGACATTTACCTTAACCCTGAGTTTAATCAATCAAGCCTGACTGTGAGAGCGACCGATAAACAGAGCGACAAACGCACAGACGGACAGACGGACAGACCAACCAAGATCATTAATCACTTTCCGCCAGAGACGAAACCAAAACTGTCAGATGGTCCACACTTGGACTTGGCGCTAAATTGAAACACCATTCTCCACCTCAATCTCGGTCTGATCAAGGCAAGTGACAAACAAGAATTCATATTGCATGACGTACATATGTATGTATGTGTGCTGTGGTAGTTGCATTGCCAAGGCATTTGTTAACATGGCCATAAGTAAGTGCAGCATAATTGAATTTCAATTGCAACGACTTTAAACTTTCACTCTGTTTGCCTACGAATATCATACGTATCTATTTCTATATTAATCTGAGCCAGAAATTCCGGAAACTACCTACTTGATTGTCTGAATACCGATAAGTTGAATACAGTGCACGTCACTTGAATAGATTCAGGTCATTTTTAATGTAAACACATCAATACTTTGATGTAATAGTATATCAAAAATTCGACTACTCGACTTTCACTCAGCAGATTTTCAAGTACTTTACCTCGATAACATTCTTTACTATCAATCGAGTCAATTCAATCGATTTTCATGAAAAATCGACAACTCATTTGCAGAATTAAGTTCAGTTAATCATAACAAAAGTTAATTTTATATTAAAACTTGGGATTTTAAATTTTCGAAAAATTTAACTTAAAAATCTATAAATTTTAACACTATTTATATATTAAGGAAATTTTTTAAATTTCTTGGACATTTAATAAAAATGTTTGGGAGGTCGCTTGCATTCAAATGTAACTGTTTTTCTTCTTCAACTTCGAATTGGAATTGGAAGATCTATGTTAATACTTTCTCAGCGCAGATCATGACAAAATGCCCGAACTAATAGATTTCGGTTTAGGTCTGGTTTAGGTCCCCACATGCAATCATAAATAACGTATTAAGTCAATGACAAGCTCTTGGCCGAAATGCTCTTATGGCCATAACAGAGCTCGGCTTGGCATATGGTTCGTTGTCTGTTTGAGTTTGTGTTTTGTGGCTAATGAAATGAAGTGAATTTGATTTGCGTCAGACGCGGAGAATTGCCTTCAGCATCGTTGCTTTTAGCTTGAAATGAGTCAGAGGAGTGTGAGGGAAAAGGAGATGAAGAGGGTGAAGAGTGTGGAGAGGGGGGAGAGTTACGTTACGTTACGTGCACCGCTAGCCGTCTGTCGATTTGTCCAATTTGGAGCCGGCAACAGCTACGTGCGCACAGTGGTCGAGCTTGTATGGAGCGAGCGGTCATAAATACTTCTAGTGGTGATAACGGTTTGAAATTAATACCAAAAATCTAGAAAAATATTTTAAGTATATAGTAGGAAAATTGGCCATATCGGACGCCTATATCATATAGCTGCCATAGGAACGATCGGTCAAAAATCAAGTTTTGGTATGAAAAACTATTTTGTCTCTCCCGATATCTTAACCAAACTCACAGATTGTGTGTTTGGTGCAGTTTTATACATCCTTACCAAATTTGGTTCAAATCGGACAACTATATCATATAGCTGTCATAGTAATGTCCGGTAATTATCATTATGTTATTCTGTATATTATTCAAGTAAATCAAATACAAGTTTATTTAAGATAGATTTATGCTTAGGTGGTAGTTTTCGCTGGCCAGTTATAAACGGATCGGATGTTATTAATAAACGATTTAACAAATCTGTATTTGTTGCCTCACGAGAAATTTTCCGTGTATGCTGAAGCCGAAATTTTTTTATGTCTTTATTTCTCGACTCAGCAGCCTCCTCAGATAGCTCTCCAATCGATACAAGGGCACTTTCAATAATTGCAGGACCGTGAATTAAAATTTTATGAACGGTAGGGGGAAGGTAATACCACGAATATTTGGCAGTAAGGTCTTTTGCTATATGAATTGCGAATATCTTAAATTTTTGAATATTAATATTATACCCAGAAGATAACGCTTGCAAAACATATGATCTCGATCGACAGCATTGTCGCCAAAATATTGCCAGCCTCGTGCAGCAGTACCGAACGCGATCTTCCAAATCCTTCAAATAATTAGCTCCAATTGCATATCCATTACTATTGATTTTCATTTTTAAAACATTAAATATTTGTTGAATTTTCTCTGGATTTGTACCGGGCTCGGAACACCAACAGTTAAATATACACTTCCGGCTAAATTCGCATTCATGAGAAGCTCCTATAAAAAAATAATAACACCAACGAAAACTGTAAGCAAATCAGATACAGTCAAAATAGATGACACAAAAAAGACAATAAAACCACTCTGCAGAACACACAACTATCGAAAGAAACAAAGACGACAATCACGAGAGCACAAAAGAGTACAGTTTGGCACAAAAACAAAAAACGAAAACAGTGCTTTAGTCAAAACGGTAGAACACAGCGATTAGCAGATATTAGCAGTTGAATTTTACAACATAATATCTGTATATATTAAGGAATGTTTTACAACTAATTTGATTATTAAATTCGATTAAGATCACAACTAAAACTCTAAGTGAAATTTAAGGTTAAACACGAATTAGTACTAAAATATGCACAAAAGTTACAACAACAAAATAAAATAAACACAACATGATAAGAACTCGCTAATCATAATATTAAGCACTAAATACCTTTCTTTATAATATTAAAGCTTTCCATTGTCCAAGCACTTTGTTTTTTAAAAGTATTTTGATTTATCTTGAGACCTTCACTTTTAAATTGCTCGCGCAGCAAAGACAAATTTGTTTCGTTCTCTGCGTTTTGCATCAATTCTTAAAAAGACCCGTTATAGTAAAGCAAAAACAAGAGTACACTTTAATAGATAGAGTTATTATTAGATAGTGTTGACACATTTCTATCTAAAAAAGTGACTTTGATTTTTTTATTTTTGGCCTATGGGGCCGACCACTGTGGTGCGGTGTGGTTGGTATGAGGAATGTGGACGTGGCTTAAGCTTTGGGCCTGGTTCTGACTGTGACTCTGGCTTTGGCTCTGAGTGTGACTGCGAATGCGACTGAGGTGTACGCCTGCGCTTGCAGCTACAGAATGACATTAAAAATTCCATTTCTGCACTTCATTAATTCAGAGATCGTCGAATTGTTCGGCATTCAACTTCACAGCATGCCAATGCTAATATGGTAAAGGTAATGGTAACGAAACCAAAGAAACCAACAATAGAAGAGCAGCGTTTTGCTTGGAAAAGCGCAATAATTTAAATTTCAGCAAAGACTCGCTGATAATGGCAGCAATTTGACAGCAAACTTAATGCCATTCAATTGGAATAATATTAAAAATATACATACATCTGTGTCTAAATTGCCGATGACGTCAATAAATTGTGAGTGCAATGTGTGAGTACTCGTATTAGCACGTTGACAGTTTCATGAACTCTGTTTTAAGCCCCTGCAATCGGCAACCTTATGAAACCTCCTACGTGCTGACAGGCCACTCAATTTTTGAATGATATACCTGGCACCAGTAATCCCCGCTAGAAACAAAGGCACCAGGCAACAATGACGATGCCTGTGGTAGCCAGAAACCTGAAACTCTGGTGTCAAAGCTCAGCCAAGAAATTCACACTGCGGTGAGGAAAAATCTAGTGTCTGGTTAAACAATAAAAACCATTTTAACGTGGAAAACTGTACGCTCTAAATGTGGCAAACACATCCTGGGGGCAAAACCCAACTGAATGCCAAGATCTTCAAGTACACGCTAATGAACCGATCGCCGTGAGGAACTCAGGCCGGTTTTGTACCTTAATTTATGCAGGGTTTCCTGTCAATAACCAATGTCCATATATTTATAACTATATATGAATGCATATATATTGCTATAATTAAAACAAAGCCCAATCATTTGTATTTACTTTATATGGCAATATTGATCTGATTTGGAATCGGGAATTATACTGCTGCCCAAAAGTAATGAACATAAATTGTGCATTAAGCTTTCGAAATGTTTTACCCAACCCAGACGAAATCAATTAAAGTTATTGTAATAACTTTCTGGTAACTACCCAAAACCACACAAATACAAATAAAAATAAAAATAAAAAACACCTGAGTTGTCCAGAGGAATGGAATGGAAAAACCAGTTCGCTCCTTGCTCAGTTACGATAACAAAATATAATGCACTTTATCAGCAGAAATGTTGTGGCAGAAAATGCTGGGCAATCAAAGTTTTAAGCTCAATTAATCACTTGTGTCGACAGCCATCAAGCAGCCATCTATAGTCGACCAGGCCACGACTTCCAGGCCGGGATCATTCAACGATAAGACCCCAAAGAACCCTTCTGTTCTGCTGTTGACAGCTGCCAGTGTCGGTTTTATAAACAAATGGAAATGGAGTATGTGCAAGTATGTTCTTATATACTGTACTGTACAAAGTACTCGTAATGATTATGATTTGTCAGCAAAAACAGTGGATACCAATGTCTTACACTCGCTACGTATTTCATCAGCTGGGCGAAACGACGACTTAAATTCCTATGCATATTTATTCATTTCGAAACGCTAGAAATATTTCGGAAATCTTTAATGGCATTACACACGGCTGTGACGTGATTTTCCACCATTCGAATGGACATGAAAATAAGTATATTTGAACATTCAATTGACCTTATTTACGAGTATTACATATTATTATATGAAATATTAAATACTGTGTTGGGTCAAGTTTTTTTCATAGTCAATCTATTCACTTTGTTAGAATAATATTTAGATATAGAAAAGTTTATCATTCAATATATGATTTTATTTTTTTCTAATATCTGCACTCCATATAATCAAATGAATGTATATTCCAAAAAATAAGTTGATTATTGCAATTAACAACTTGAAATCAAGCATGTGTTGTTAGCCAATCATTTTCTTCATTAGCACTTTCAGATCTTTGCATTATGGATAATATTATACGAACGCGCTTTTACTCAGAAATCCGATTTCGGAGTAGCATTTTTATGGCACTGTTAAAATTCAGCACATGACTGCTAATCATCATGATCATGAACAGCAACATCATTATGATGAGCAGCAAATAGAAATGTCTCCATAGTTGGATGTTGCCAAAGTAAATACATTTGTTTGTACATAAGAAACGCTTTTGGACACTTAAGTTCAGCTTTTACAATGACTGAAATGCCTTTTTTAGGTAGTTTCGTTGCTGCAAAGTAAATTGAAATTGTTTTTACCAAGAATTTTCAAACTCAACAATATCATCTGTCTGGCCAGTTCTTGACTTGGCTCAGACTCGGACTCGGACTCGAACTCGAGTTCGGACTCTGTCTTTTGGCCAAAAGGGGCTCTGGGGGTCTGTGATGTTTTCGTTGCGACAGCGACAGCTGCTCGGGAGTTGGCTTCGACTTGGCTTGCGACTGCGGTCACTGTTAACGCTTCGAGTCGCAATTTCCAGCCGAAAACCAGTCTGGCCATCTCTTTAAGCCGCTTTCTTGTTGTTGTTGTTATTGTCCCAGCTCAGTTTCCCCCTTCTTGTGTGCTGTGCCAGTCTCTCTGCGTGTGTGTAAGAGCTTATGTGTGTGGTCAAATGTCCGCATTTTTTTTATGTGCACGCCTTGAGCAATTTTTCCATTGTACAAAAAGGCAATTGCCGTTTTACGCTCCTGCAACTCGCAAAAAAAACAACAGCTCAAAACTTAACGTTGCAGAAATTATGACTTGTAGTCAAAAGATGAGCACAGACTAGTACATATAGTATAATATATATTTATATATCAGAGCTGAGAGATGAGTTTGTTTTGAGACTGAACACTACACTGTTAGTGGCAATGAAAATCGAGGCAGATTATAATATTTATCACGCCGTTTGGGGCTGCTAATGAACTGTCAATAAACGAGATTAAGTCGTGATCAAGGTGCGGTAAAAACCTGAATAAAACCGATATCTAAGCGTGTAGAAACGTTGTTCTATATACTCTTAATATATATATATATATATATATATATATATATATTTTGCTCGTTTACATCCCTGAGATACTTATGTATCTTGCAGTGCGGAAGCACTTCCGTTGCAGTTTTTCAATCATCAAGAGGAACATTCTGCTCTGTTGGCCAATTCGTCGTCTACCTGCTTTCGATTATGTATTTTTGACAACATGCTGAAAGGTGACTCGTTTCTCATTTCACTTCCTGTTTTAAATCGAATACTTACGTCGACCTGGCTATTTATACCAAGACAACTCAATCGAAACTCAACAACACCCACACACCGATACACATGTGCGTGTGTGAGGGTATTTCGTATGAACTTGTGAGTTCAAATGCCAAAAATTTTGAAATCTTAAGCCAAAGTCAAGGCGAAATTACCTGAGTTACCTGAACTACATGCCAAGGACTATCCTTATACCAATTGAACTGAGGCGACCTTGTGATAGAGATCGGTAGAGAGTTACCGTATCTTTAGATAACTGTTGTTGCTGCCATTATAATATCGATCACAGCATTGTTTGGGATACATGCCGCACCCAATTTTGAGTTGTCAGCCGACTGCGCCCAAATTATTGTGATAACTTCCACGGGGCAGTCACCAGTCACCAATCTCCAGCTGATGCAGCCGCCAGATGACATTTTGTTATTGTCTCTTGTAACTTGAAACGTTTGTTGTTGGTGCGGGTGATATACTCGAATGTGGGTACCCTTTCCCGAAGCCACATGGGAAATGTCTGTCGGTCAGGGAATGCGACCATCCGATTATCCGACCATCCAGCAGACTGCGGTCTGTTGACAAACCCGAGCTGACGCCTAGACTGAGTATCGTTTGATCAAATAAATAACTGAATTCAAACTCATCGAACTACACTCATATTTGATCATCCCACCTACCACGAACAAAACGTTGTTTTGTCTACAAGTTTTTTTTTGACACCCGACACTTTCTGTACACTTTTAACAGCAACTCAGAGGGAATTCCGTTTTTTATTCGAGACTCTTGAGACCCAAACGTAAATCATTACAGACATTGACCGCTCCTTAGCTAAGCAAAGAAATAAATATTTAATAGCTCGTAAATTATTAACTATTTAGATTTATGGTTAATACAAGAGCTTAAGTTGAGTTTAAGAATCATAAAAATACTTTTATATAATTACAGAAAAAGCAACAACATTTTCTATTTAATATAATAATAATTCATAAATATAAAATTAAATATTTTAAAAGCTTTGAATTAATTTAAGAATCTTATGAACATGTTTATATATTTACAGTAAGAGCACTAACATTTTCATTTATTTATAATAAAAATAAATTTTTTGATCATTAGGAATATTTATATTGAGAATGGTTTCAACTGGTTTGAGTTAATTTAAGAATCATGTGAATATTTGTATTCAACTACATTGACGTCAAGTTACAAATATTTAGTGTTGAGTTATCATGCTTATAAGAAAGCGAAAAGTGTCAGCTTTATTGTTATGAACTCGTTAACGATCTTTTGACTTGTTTGCGTCCCTGGAAATTGTTTGTCTGTAAACATTAACGGGCTGGAAGTGGGCAATATCGGTGAGCGTAAGCTAATTAAATGCAAAACACAAAAATCCACTTGGATCTATCTATTGATTCAGATCATCTATCCATATAACTCGAAAGTAAACAATAAAGTTGTGAGACAGTTAATCGAATGGTAAACGGGTAAAGGGGAAGCCTTCAGACAGCTGACTTTGTTTTTACTATAAGGTTGACAGATATTGCAGATGTAGCGTGTGCCAATGTACATAACAAAAAAAAGATCCAAATGATGAATTGCTTGACTCATGATTTCCGACTGAATGCTGATTTGCATACACGTTCAAGTATGGCCAGTGGCGGTACCGGTTTTATTATTTTCTAAACTTGAACACGGCAACATCGACTTCAAAGCACTGTAATGGCAATAGCAATAGCAATAGCAATAGCAAATGGAATTAATTATGGTATCGTGTCGCTCAGCTCAGCGCCTCCATTGAAAGCCAGCTTCAAGTTGGCGACAATGCGACGCAGTTGGACTTTGTCGAAGTGGCCGAATGGAGTTCAAAGCGAGGCTTCGTGACTCGAGAGTCGACGAAATGCTGGCTAAGACCTAAAAACCTAAACACGTTTAATGCCGGGTCCAAAGCGCAGTTTTCCCCTCTCAAAGAGCGCGACTCCAATGGCAGAGAGAGAGGGCATTTGTATCTGTATCTGTGACTGCACACTTATAATGTGTGTGTGTGCGTGTGTGTGTGTGAGACTGAAAGTTGCATTCGAGTTGACACCCACGCAAATTGTGGCAGCAGACAAACTGGGCAAGACCAAAAGCGATTTCATGGATACACGATAAGTATCTAGATCTATGACTGAGAGTATCTATACGTCTACCTCTAATTAAACGACTTGCATGTATGTATCTGTGTGTGCATTATCACCCGATATGGCAATGCATTATAGATAAATGCCACTTTTTGTCACGGAGGGCGCCGCAAAGCAATCTAACTGCGCATTTCCATTTGCGCACAATTCCAGACACAGAAACGCGTTGCCCCACTGAACACAAATGCAAAATATATAACTCAAAAGCGCTTTGTTTACTACATTTAAATTATTGTCTACTTTCAGTTTTATTTTGGTTTATTTTGCGTTGTCCGAAACACACAAAAACCAGACAAGTTCCATAGGGAATTTGAATCAAATTGCAGGCAAAGAGAGCACAAAACACGATCTCAACTGGGTCTGGTATTCAAATTCGTATTGGTATTGGTTTTGGTATTGATATCGGAATTGCTTTTGACGTCAGTTGAAATACCATAATATTTATGCATATTTATTCATTTGTTTATGGCTGTGCTCTACGTGCTAAGCGCCCTCTTGTCAAAGGAGACTCGAGAAAACAAACACTGGTTGAGCTAAGTTCAGTTCAGTTCAGTTTTCCCAATAGACCTTAATAGCCTTTGAAATCGGAGGATCTATATAAATCATGCTGAGGCCCAACGCTTTCAAGTGTTCAGTTTAGTATCACTTCAGTACGATTGGGTTAATGACAAAAACAGGAAATACAAACAGTGTCTGGCCTCGCAACTATTTGACAAACAACACGATCGATCTATCTGTGCACTCTCTTTCGATCTTGTTTGTCAAATATTAACAACTCTTGATTAATTGCATTAATTACTTTTAATTACACCAACTATGAACGAATTAATTTTTAAAATAGAACCTAATAATATTTTAGTTTAAATTAAATACGTTTACTGTACTATCAAGATTAGATGAAAGATTTATCTTCGCAAAACCCTCATCATACCTTTTAAGCCAAAAGTACCGGGTATATACAGTCGATGCACTGTTTGGAATTCCCAATTTAAAACTGGTGCAATTTGTGGTTTTTTTTTTAAATTATTTTGTTCACTTCGTTTAACCTTAAGTACATTAACTTATATTAGCATTATCGATAAAATTCTCACTGAACACGGGAAGTACACTGATAAAAATAAATAAAAACTAAGATTTTTGTTTAAATAATGAAATTTAAAAAAAAGTAAAAATCGCCTTTATTGTATTACTTTATTAGACGTTTTTCCAATTTTTTTTCTATAAGTTACTGTGTTGTTGTTGTACTTGCAAAATGACTATGAAAAGAAAGTAATTGTTCGTTAGCTATTGCCAATTTCTGACTAACAAATTAAAAATATGCGATAAATCATGACTTGTTTTTGTTTTATATTAACACAAAAACAGTCCGAAACTGCTGATAAGCAAACATGCGAAAATACTCGTTAAAATAATGGTACAGGGCGAAAATCCCCATGGGTCTGCCAGGATTGTGGCGTATGTGCCAATGAGATTAGCATTCCCATTTAAACTCAAATGATGTCAACTCTTTCGCATCAAGAGGCGCTAATTGCGCGCATCAACAGACAAGCAAACCAACAACAAGTAACAAGTATAAGTATCTTTAATATAAATGTGTAGTTATCCATTAGTCAAGTGCTGAAATTAAAGTGATATTTCAATATAATTCCAACCGGATCCATTGGAACTTTGCTGTCCCAAATGGGTGTGAGCAAGAGTTGTTCGCTATGACTGATTAAATAAACGTATTTTCCTTTATCTACTGTGTGCAATGAGATAAGATAAGCTTTCCAAATGCCTGAAATGCTATTCTAGGTATCGAAATGAATAGTTTCATAAGTGTTTTACCCGGAAAGTGTTTTTGGGCAAAAGGTGCTCTCAATTCGTAAACACATCCTATATTATGCTTATCTAATTAAATTTTTTTTTGTTTCTTTTCAGTATACGATCGATAAGAATGGGTCGCCAGCTAAGACTGGTGTTGCTGCTGGTCATCTGCCTGGTTGGACTCCATCTGAGCCAATCCAGCACATTGCAGCCAGCTTCTGCATCTAAACTATTGAAAGACGAAGTCTCGAGCAATGAAATCAACTCCGACGAGCTGCTTGATGTCAAGACAATTGCCAAGAAAAACAAAACGAGTATCTCCACCGCCAAGAAGGTCAGTGATGAGACTCTGGAGGATCTGAAGGAGGCAGCCAAACATAGTGTTGCCCTGGCCGAGGATCCTCGTTTCAACAAAATGCTGCCGGATCGCGTGAATTTGGAGAATTCCACCAGCAGCAAGAACAGCACCGAGGAGAACTATGAGTACGATGATGACTATGATTATGATATGGATAACTACGATAGTTCCGAAGAGGATGATTCCGATAATGATGTAAAGGAAACGACCACAGCGAGGACCAAGAAGAACAAAGCCACCAAGACAACCACACCCAAGTTGCGTCCCATTGCGGAGAGCACCTCCGTCAAGCCAAAGGTAGGTGTTCCCGATCCGGGCAATGGAATCACTGAATCACCCAAATATAATTGCAGGCCAATAGCAGCAAAGAAAACTCATTGGAGTATTACACCGATAACAACTACGACGAGTACAAGGAGGACGATGATGATGATGACGACGACGAAGACGAGTAAGTTTCTAGGGGAAAATAATACTGAATAGAGTATTTATATTCTTCATAAAACAAGCGGAAAAGGCCAAAGCCAAACCGTTACTTATCTAAATATTTATAAAATATTTTAATTGCATACTTTTGGGCACTTATATTACTTGAAAACTTAAATCAGCCATTAACACCTTTATATTTGTCCGATCTTGTTGAGATTTAGTAGGATGATAGCTAATAATAGTAGTTAACTGATGAGGACCAATATATTTAATATTACATAAGGATATACAGTAGAACTTCCATAACTCGAACTTCAATAACTCGAATTTCTCTCTAACTCGAGTTAAATGAGTGGCAGTAAAATTAAAAAACTTCTGACTCTATCCGTTTTTTTTTTTAATTTCTCTACCTCAATGCAAACAAATCTCTCTCTGGAATTTGAGGCTGTTGATAAGACTTGGCCCTGATGTCTGTTAGATAATTACATAATAGATAAGCTTGTATCTATATAATCAGCGAAAGAAAAAGAGGAAACCCTCTTCTACTCCCCCAGTAAATAAACAACCTCAGAAAGATGTTTAAGATAAAATAAAAATAAATAAATAGAATTTAAATTAAAACTGATGTTTGCGAGGAATTAAATTCACATTCAATTTGCAGCTCCGATGACGACGACGAGGCGGACAAGATGCTGGATGAGGAGGAGGTTGTGTTCAGCGAGAACGAGCCGTGTCCCAGATACTGCACCTGCGACCGCAACCTCAACAGTTACCTGGTGGCCACTTGCAGCAGGTTTGTAGCTTCTCATTGGCTAATTGATAACAAGGATTGAAATTGGAGCTTGCTTGTATTTCAGATTGGATCCGGGCACACAGAAGTTTGGCTTGGATATCACCGATCTGGTGGTCACCAATGTGGG
This sequence comes from Drosophila limbata, assembly GCA_963924055.1. Classification (NCBI taxonomy): domain Eukaryota; kingdom Metazoa; phylum Arthropoda; class Insecta; order Diptera; family Drosophilidae; genus Drosophila; species Drosophila limbata. The sequence goes on from OZ001355.1 coordinate 7,823,763, forward strand.
TCCAAAGTATCCCATTTTGCTGGGACCCAAGTTCTTCAAGCTACTGGGACTGAAGTCAGTGGCCTCCATCAAGATTGCCAATTGCACGATTGAGTATATGCATCCGGAGGCATTCGTGGGCTTGGATGAGCTGTACGCCGTGAACATGTCCGATGTTGGCCTGGCCATCATCAATCCAGATACCTTTGTCCATAACAAGAAGCTTCGCATGCTCACCATCTCCGGCAATGACCTGAGCGCTATTTCAGATCTTCAATACTTGCTCAAGGTAAGTTTTGGAATATTGAAGGAGGTTTCTTTGTACACAACACAACACAATCTCTTTTTAGTCTTCCACCGTGGAGGAACTGGACTTTTCGCGCAATAATCTTATGGAGCTGAGTCCCACGGCCTTCTCGAAACTCTCGAGCATTGTGTACATCAATCTGTCGCAGAACAACTTGCAGAAGATTCCCGAGAATATATTCGACACCGTTGAGAGTATCGAGGAATTGGATCTGTCCTACAACAATCTTAAGGAGCTGCCGGCTACCATATTCAACCGCACAACTCTGTCGATCCTCCATCTGAAGTATAACACTTTCACCGGAGACTTGCACTTTGGTGTCAAGGAACTGCAGCAGCTGGACCTGAGCTTCAACTCCATTACCCATGTGCATCACAGCATGTTCGACAAGATGCCCGGCCTGACAAATCTGAATCTGAAGGGCAATGGCATTACCAAGATTCAGCCCGATTCCTTCCTCACATTGAAGAGCCTGCGGCACATTGATCTGTCCATGAACGAGCTGGACCAGGTGTCCAGTATGCTGTTCTTCAAGAACTCCGAACTGGATGTCATCCGTCTGAATGATAATCCCAAATTGAGCCAGCTGCCAACCGATGGTTTCCTTAGCTACAACGGCTACTTCACCGTCTACTTTTTGGATCTTTCCAACTGTGCAGTCGGTGCTCTGGGACACAAGACCTTCTCGACAATGCCACACCTGACCATCCTCAAGCTGGCCTGGAATAACATCATTAATCTGCCTCGTGACACGTTCGCCAGTCTCACCAAGCTCATCGACTTGGACTTGAGCAACAATCTGATTGCCAAGCTGGATGATATGGTCTTCAAGGAGAACAGCGAGCTGACAAAGCTCAATTTGGGCGGCAACCCCATTACCAGCTTATCCATGGATCTCTTTATGCCTCTCCAGCAACTTCGCTATCTGGATGTCAACGATTGCGAGCTGACATCGCTGTTCATGTTCCGAGATAAGGGAATCGGCAAGGACCTCAAGTTCTTCGAAACACTGCGGGGCGTGAATGCCTCCGGCAATCTGATTAAATACATCACCCCCGACGACATTAAGAGCTTCAAGGTTCTGCGCTCCTTGGATCTGTCCCATAATCCACTGTCCTGCGATGATGGTTTCCAGAACTTTATTAGCTATGTTTCACTGCACAAAGTATTGTCCCGGCGAGCTCCAACGCTGTCCAACCTGAAGGAAGATTATCTGATTAACATTTCGAACCAGCTGGGCTGGACACAGTTGGCCCAGGAAGTGTGCAAGCACAATGGCACCTTCAGCGATGAGGAATATGATCTGGAGAAGCGCATCGAGGAGACCCAGAAGAAACTGAATGATGATGAAAAGAAACTGCTGAGCGTGCTGGACAAGAGTGTCCTCGATAAGAGCAAGCTGAACAATATGCGGAAGATCATGAAGGGATCACCCAGTGCTGAGGCAGCCAAGGATAAGGATTCCGAGCTGTTCGACAGTGTTGAGGAGGATTTGAACAATGGAGGCGAGGATAAGGAAGAGGATTCTGACAATGCCAGCGAATACGAGGATGACAGCCAATATGAGGATGACGATAGCGACAGCGATGAGGACACGATTGTTAAGAAGAGTGACAAGAAGAAGACCGAGAACGCTTTCAAGAAATACATAGAAAGCGAACTGAAGCCCAAGCTGAAGGATGACGGCCTAAAGGTTGAGGAAGTCAACTTGTCCAAGGAAACACGGGATAAGTTCTTGCTAGGTTCGTATATATAGACAGTATATATTTATAGACAGTGTCTATAATAATGAACCCATTATATTTTATAGATAAACTTGGATCGGATAGCGATGAGGTTAACAGCGACGAGGAGGAGGAGATCTTCATTCAGCGCGGTCACATCTACTACCAGGGCTACAACTACTTAGTGCCAACAATAATTGTCGTCTCCTGCTTGGTGGTGATTCTCCTCGGCCTCGTTAAGTTTGTGGCTATGATTCTACACAAACGAGGCGAGCGTTACCGCATGGCAATCTTGGCCTCGAAGAACTCCTTCGTGTACCAGAAACTCACCGAGGATATCGTGAAGCAGCCGGCTAGCAAGGAACCAAAACAACCAAAGGTGCATCGATACGCGCCGATCAATCAGGTCTAAGTCCGTACCGTACCGTACCGCACAGTAAGAGCAGCTTCGAGGACTGCGCGGGAGTGTGTTGCGCTGTTTTTTTAATTTATAAGTTAATTCATAGTTAAAAACACGTGGAAAACAATTGCAAAACAACAGGTCATGAAACTGAAATATAAAAGAAAAACACAATTAGAATTAACCAATTGCATAAGGCGGTTCGACTGGACTACAAACCCAACTCGAGTTCGCATTGGCAACGAAACAGCAACAGAAACAGAAACTGAACTATGAGATGAAAAAGTATTAGCAAACAATGAAAGAAAATACTGAGGATGACCCCTCCTCCTTCTAAGCAAAATATACATATACAGACTACCAATATAGCAAATAGTTATTGTTGTACTTAACTCGGTTGGCACTTCGCTGAGGCAGAAATCGCGAGCGAACAATTTAGCAACCGTTTCGGGAGCAACGGACTTGAAATTTATTGAATCGCCGTATTTATCATTATCTTCATCACAACATAATGATATATGGAATCAGCATATATCAGAGCCTGTGTCAGGAGATTTATTTTGTATACTTTTCATTTGGAACGGAACGATTTGAGGATTTAGTGCCATTTTGCCGAAATTTTATAATATCAAGCTATAATTACGACTATTTTTAAAGATATAAAACTGGCAATCAGTCATATTGAAACGGTTGGGCAAAGTGTGGATATGTAGCTGTCGATCTGGACCTGTCAGACCCCTACAAAATTACTTTTTATTATATTTTAATTCTGGGCAAGATATGATGACGCAAAGCATATTAATTACTACGTTAAGTCTTTTTTTACTATCATTTCAATTAAATCAAGTAAATGCTGGACTTTGAACACATATTCCGAAATCAATAAATTATTTTAACCAAATTGAACATATTTTTAATATAAAATACATATATGCATATTTTATTATGTGTTAATTACAATAAAATATACTTATTTATGAATTGGCCTTCGGTATATTGGGTACTTTGATATAATACTTACTATTCTGTCATATATAACACAAATAAATTTTCACCATTGAAATCTAACTCATATATGGATCACTTTTAAATACATATTTCTCTTTCTTGAATTGGAGAATAGCTATTTCGGAACGCCCACTATAAAGGCTTGCATTCAATAAAAGCAAACTTGACCGTTAAAACAGGATAGATTTTCACAATTATAAATTAATTATAAAAAGGATGGAATATAAAAAAATCTACTTAAAAGGCGAAGATTAAAATTTTCAAAACCCAAAGAATATTTATGGTTTTATTGTATTTTTTTAATATTCACATTTTAAAACATTTTAAAAAATGAACACATAAGGACAATGGTTCATTGTTCGCAATGGAACTGGTTCAGCTGATTAATATGCAAGCCCTGAATCTTTTTGCAATGCAGCCAACTTCATTATTAAGATCCGTTATTCAGATTTGCACTGTGCTTCAGCGAAAAAACTTTAAAGGTATGAAAATATTTCAGATTAATAAACCTGCATGGAGTTTTCAAAGAGTTTAGCTAAATCCTCGCTTGATTGCTTCCGAGGGGACATTTTTGTAATGCGTTCTTGGGGCAAGGTTCCCTCGACAAGAGCTGGAATGTCGCTGCTGGAGAAGCCAAGCTCACGGAGGCCATTTTCGATGCCTGCACGTTGCATGTAACCACGCACAGTGTCCGCCAAAAGGCGCCCAGCATCATCGTTTTTCACTCCGTCAATGTCGGCGCCCAGGATCTGAGCTGCTTCGAGATGACGCTCTGGACATGCGACAGCTGTGAACTGAAAGACAGCTGGTGCACTGATCACAACTGAGAGGCCGTGTGGAATGAGAGCGTGGTCACCAGAGTAACCCGATGGCTTGTAGTCCTGCACATGTCCGGAGATGGGATAGGACAGGCCGTGGCAGAGATGCACGCCTGCATTGCCAAAGCCCACGCCCGCCATGGTGGATGCGAGATGCATTCGAGATCGCGCTTCTAGATTATCCGGCTGATAGATGGCATCCATGAAGCTTGTGCGTATGGTGTCGAGGGCAAAGCGCGCCCAGACATCTGAGATGGGATTTCGACCTTGGTACGTTGGGCGAAGACTGGGATTAGATGGCGCTGGACCGCGATCGCGGTAATCGACAGCTGTAAAGCTTTCCAGGGCGTGACAGAAGACATCAAATCCGGCGAATGCCATCACTCGTTCCGGCTGTGTGAGTGTGTGCAAGGGATCGACAATAGCTGCGAGATGGAACTAGAGTCACTAGAAAGGAAGTTTCTTTTGTGGAGGCGCTGCTCACCTAGAGTTGGCTTCAGATGTTTGCTGGAGATGCCCGTCTTGGCGTGCAGTCTCTTGTAGTCGAATATGGCTACTCCAGTCGTCTCCGAGCCTGTGCCAGATGTGGTTGGCATCGCAATAAGTGGCTTCAGCTTAACGGAAATCTACGACAAAAACGGAGAAATCATCTGGGAATCTCAGAGATGCTGGTACACCATTGACTTGCCTCTTTTGCCCTGCCAATGGGGCCGTTAACGTAGTCCAGTAGCTCTGCTTCCGGATCACTGCAGAATAGATTAGCCGCTTTGGCAGTGTCCATGGATGATCCCCCGCCAACGGCCACGAAGGCATCAAATTGTTTGCGGCGTGCAAAGAGAGCAGCGTGCCAGAAACTTTCATCCGTTGGTTCCACTCGCGTCTCGTCGTACACCTCGTAGTTGATGCCATGAAGGGCCAATGAGTCGAAGGCAACTCGCACCGATGGCAACTTGGCCACATTCTTGTCCGTCACCAGACAAACATTCTTGGCTCCCAAGTTAACTAGATCTGCGCCCAGCTCAGCGCTTACGCCTGGTCCAAAGCGCACCGTCGATGCCGACATCTGTGAACAGATCAGATAAAAGTTAATCGTTAATGTTAGCAGTTAGCTGGACTTTGCCCGGCGGAGGCTTACCTCAAAAGCATATTCATTCCGTCCCGTTTGCGTTGTGGCTGCTGCCGATCCATAGTTCTGCGAGTGTGCGGGACACTTGCAGCTAAAGGTGTACAACAATTTCAAAATTAAACCTGATGGAATGAAACTCTGCAAAACTTACGAGTTTGCCACGATCGTGTTGATCAAATTTAAAACCTTTTTACGCGACATCTTCCTTCTACAGCTGTTCTTTGACCTGTTGCTGATAACAACAATCGTTGTGGGGCTGCCCACTTATCGATCTCGTTGTTATCGATAATAATGATGAATAACCGATATCTTTTGTTTCTTTCAGTTATATTTAAAAAGAAAGATGTGTGACTACGAGCATGAGTACAGCTTCGTCTTTGAAGACAGCGTCTATGAGAATGAAGCCAGCAGGCGACAGTGGGACTGTGGCTTTGAGAGCATGTGGCAGCAGATTGGCGATGAACTGCGACGGGAACAGGAGAGCAACGAGTTCAGTCAAATATTTCAGGAGAGGTTGACACTGCAAGGCTCTGGAATGTTATTATAATGTATTAAGTTTTTATTTCATTGCAGTCTAGTTAATTGCATTTTTGACAAATGCCTCTTTAATTTAGATTTCGCTTGTAAATAACAGTCGCTGGTAATTAGTTTTTTTAAGCACTTGAGAAATTCTCGAATCAGGATTAACTTTTCGTTTGTATAAGTTACGAGTATTTTATATATGTACCTGTTAGTCATATATGTAAGTATATTGTATTGTAAATATCTATCGTATTAGATCAACAATTTTCAATGTACACCCAAATATGTTCGGGTATGAAGTATTTTAGAATGCTGTGATTTACATTGAAAATCATGTACATTGTAAGATATCAAAATGTGCCCAATGTGATAATGCATGTAACAGGCCGATGAAGGCATCTTCGATCATATATATCTGTCTCTCAAAAACTTGGAGACATTATTCCTTTCAATCATTTATGTAACATTAGCGACTTCCCATGCTAACTTTTTAAGTGAAATGATCAAACTATTCGAATCACAAATCAACTATGTAATTAATGAGAAAATTTCCAAAATATAAATTTAGAAAATTGTGAAGTAGAGTTAACAATAAGTCTGTTTCAAATGTCAAGCTATCTAGAGATGTCTCTCCATGCTGGAGAATCCCACGCTGCGGCACAATTGTCATTCGTTGGCAATGTGAACAATTCAGCAAACAATTGTTCAATGTTGTTCAAGTCAATTAACTAAATGAATGTCCGCCCATTTTTATCGCGAGATTTACAACTCAATTTTGTCGATCTATCCGCTCGATCTTCGAACATAAACTAAACGATGTTGATAGGTTTTCTCAGCGACATTTACATAGACAGATGTGCTTCGGCCCATAAAAGCGAGGCTCCGTGGAATCAGTCATCAGTTGACGACACAGTGACGCCAGCAAAGCTTCAAACGGTTAACAATTTCAATATGAAGTGGTTCAATCTCTTCCTTCTATTCGGTGTCTTGGCGCTCATTGGCAGCGTTGGCACTTTGACAGCCGCCGAGCCGTTGCCCCAGCCAGGACCGGAGCCCAAGGGTCGTCCACTTACGACTCGTCGTCCAAGGAATGAGAACGACGAGGATCGGCGCTAGCAAAGCCAGCAAACTCCTTCTGTCAGATGCTATCAACAGGAGCAAACGCGTGATGCATAAACTAAAATTATCGTGGTGAAGGTGAAATGCTTTGGATTGGAATCAATGCAATTTGTTGAAGTTTTACTTGTGTAAAGTTTTGAATAAACGCAGTTGAAGAATATCTTTGGTATGCCTCTGAATGGAACACATAAGAGTTAAGAAATCAACATAATTGGATACTTTGTATACTAACTCAATTGATGGAAATCTATCAAGAGTTAAGTTTTTGATAATTTGTTTATTCGTTAGATTTAGCTGTTTGTAATGCTAGAGTTAAATTGGTCTGCTTAAATATAAACATCTCATATTATTGATACAATATATGTCTTAGGAATTGCAATGGTAGGAAGGACAATAATGCAGGATATCAGTATTAGGATGGATCTATGTATCTTTGACTATTCTGGAATGCGTTACATGTTCGTTAATCTCAATTGATTTGACTTTAATTGTGGAAAGTACATTTGCATTATTATTATTTCATTTAAATATAAATTAAACTTATTTTTATAGCCATTTACAGTTTGCACAGTTTGCAGTTAATTTAATTTTAATATTCGTCAGAGTTTATTTGTTTAGCTACATTTATTGATTTGGTTGGGGAGGCAGCTTAAAAAATAATTTCAATTTATCTAAATCGCAATTACAATTGCAATTGCCATGCATTTATATTATTTTAAATCCAATTCAATCCAATCTGCGGATGTTAAAATTTATTACACACAGACACACAAGAATTTGTTTTTCGGTTGCGTTCATTTGCATTTTAATTTGCAGTATCATCGAGTATATGTATAAATATTGCATGTAAGTGTAATTAAATTAATTGAAAACTAAATTTACAATTAAAATTAAATACGTTCTTATTAGGCTAATAAAGTTCAATTGTGTTCAGTTGCAACTCTGCAGACCAAATTAATTTAATTAATTAATTGCGTGCATACGATTCGAACTTAGCCTATTTACATACATACATACATATATTTTAGATATTCATGAATATTATGATTAACTTTATTCTCTGCTATAGTTTCATCTGATTTAATCAAATTTGTGTAGTTAATGTTGCACTTGCTGTTGTCGTGTATATGAGTATAGATACACTTGTATCTGTTGGATGCACAAGTATCTCGCTCGTCGTGTCCTTAAGGTGGGTCTTGTGTTGAATGTAACTGAATCCAGTTTAATATACAATTATTTTATCTCTTAACTTATCACTTTTTTGTGGGATTCAAGCTCAGACGAAGGAGGTAAAGATACGAATACGTGTAATCTGACATTTCTCACCTATCAATCTAAATCTAGGAGACTCTCTTATCTAATCTCTTGTTCATTCGGGCGAGTCAGAAGATGCTGATATGCCACCGAGACTACATGCCCCCATGCTGCCGCTGCTTGCCACGCCGATGTCGCTGATGCTCTTCACGCGCCGACTGTTCTGCTCGTAGAGCAGATGAGCATCTGGTCCATTGGGATCCAGGACACTGCCGACGGGCGGGGCGCTTACACGATGGCCGGCGGGGGGTGGGCCGTAGTTGGAGCTGCTGCCGGAGAGGGGTGGTGGTGGCGGTGCGGTTGTGGGGGGCGGTAGGAAGTGGTGAGGCGGATGGTGGAGCGACTGCATCTGGTGTGGACCTATGGTAGCGTATATTCCTCCGCCGCCCTCGCTGCTGCTGTACGATGGCGTTGGGGAGGTGGAGTTTCCGAAGGAGCTGCGATCCCCGGCCCGATTGGATTTTGTGTTGAAGCGAAAGGCTTTTGAAAGAGAACTCTGAAATCGATAAAATCAATGTTAAGTCAATGATCTGGCAATGGTAATTCCTACAACATCCATTACCTGAGATCCTTTCCATGCCGAAATCTGTAGAATACAAAAGAAGAAGAAGGAAAGAAGACAGAATGGAAAAAGATAAATTAGTTTTATTCGATTTGCATTGGAAATTCACCCACTCAATTTATTCAAAGTGTTAACTGTCCACAACTCTGTATTATCTTGGATTTGTCGTGAAACTTCTGGTGTCGTTGGTCAGGTAAATTCATATACATATTATGGAGACCCTTGATCAAATAAAAGTTGCACATTTGAACTGTTTACATTTAGTTTAATAAATTTGCATAGTTTGTGCATTTTACAAAATGCTCTTTATTAGTTTTTGTTAATTGTAAGTATATTTATATTTATATTTATTATGTATTATATTGATCGTGGCTTCCCTAAACATACTCGTATTTGTATTTGATTACACATATTTGTAAATTTATGTAACTGCTTAAACAATCGGGATTTATAGTGCTTAAATTAACGTCGTAGTACATTTTCTTATTTTACTTAAGCACCCTAAATAATTTAACTAGCTAATTAAGAATAATTGTCATTTATTTTCAGTTTTTCTTAGCAAAAAGTGTGTCGAAAAAAAAATAAATTTTGATTTAAAAAAAACAGCTTATCAGTTTGAAAACTGGGTTATCTTCTAGAATATTTATGAATGCTTAATGCGTTGTGAATATGTTTTGAATAGTGAAGAAGTTTCGGGTCCACAGAAAGTATCTTCGTTAAACATGCCAAAGAATAAAAAGGATATGCAAAATAGTAGATCAAATATCCAAAATATAAAAGATACTTATCTATTTAATATGTATGTACTTATCCTTAGACTTGTTTATGATCTGCAGATGCTTATAGAAATATTAAATACTAAGTACTCTAAGTGTTGAAACATCGTTGTACTGTGTGCTCAAAGTACTTGTTATCCTTATGAAGAACTTAAGAGTGATAAACAAAAGGAATCCTTGACAAAAGTCTAAACAAGTACTGAAAGCGTTAAGTTTACGAGTAATTATAGAGGCATAGACACAGAGAGACAACAAAAGCTTCACGTCAAATCAGGCTAAGATAAGTACAGAGGCAGAAACTTGATTACAGAGTAAGACATAAGATTAGATTAGATTTATCATTTCAGAAAGAGTATTGAACCAATTGAGTTGAGAGTTGAGAGTTTCACTTGAGATATGTATATGTATATGTGTGCAGACAATATATTGTAGTAGCTAGATATACAAATATGTATGTAGTGGAAACTTACCCGCAAGTTGCCACTCGATCGTCGATCTGTTGTGGCATAGTGCTGCAGTCCGCCGGGTCCAGTTAGGGGCACTATGCCGCAACCGGAACGGATGCCTTGACCCAAAGTTGCTCTACACAACAAACATTGCAATACAACCGGATTGTTTATCGTTTAGGTGTGTGTGTGTGTGAGTGTATGTGTGTTTTTTATGTTTGTGCAGTTTAATAATTTTGTTATTATTGCACACATAATGGGGCAGGCAGAGACAGAGACAGAGGCATAGATAGAGATAGAGACAAAGGCAGAGAGGCAGGCAGCGCATACACACACACACATACACACGCACACGCAGAGTTGTCGTTGTATTTGTAGTTGTTGTTGTTGTTGATGGTGTTGTAGTTGTTGTTGTTGTGGTTGTTGTGTTGTATTATGCATTATTGTAAACAATCAAGACAAGGATAGCAACAACAAGCCGTTGATTTTATTTTTTGTGTACAATTGAATTGAGGAATATACCAAAAATGGAGAGAAAGATAACGTCAAAACATAGAAAGTAGAAAAGAAACGGGACAAAGACAAATATGGTTAATAATATTTAAGGAAATTAATGTGTATCGATTGTATGTCTTTTTTTTCTATATATTTATTTTGCATTTTCAATTGCATAATTGACTACTTGTAGCGTAAACAACAAAATCAATTCTTACTAATTATTATCATATAATCTATGTAAATATGTATGTATATTTGTATGTGGGATATGAAATGCGGCCCCAAAAAATATTAAATACATTTCTTAAGTGTAGAAAACAAATAACGACAAAAATGTTGATAGTTGTTTAGACACTAAATAAACATAGACATCATAATGGTTATATAATTTATGCATAATATTTAGGCAAAATGTGCTACTTTTATACTCAAAATCACTCGAATGTTACTTACAATTGACAGTGTTTTTCATTCTGAACAAATGACTTAATCAAGGCGAGGCAATTGTATGGGATTTGGGACTGGGTGGAGTTGGGAAAACTAAGGGAAAATCCGCACAAAATAAAGGAAAAGCTAACACAACGCATCTGCCACTTTGGAGGCATTTTTGAAGCGCTCAAAAGTATGCAACATCTAGAACAAAACAAGCTAATTTATGGCTGTGTATGTAAATATGTACGCATGTATTGGAGTGGATGTAATGTATGTATGTATACACATGTATGTTTGTATGTTTATATATATATATATATATGGTTTATCTTATGGATTACTTTGCAGTTTCTTAGTGGAAATAAACCTAATTCGCATGTGTTTGTATGTTTCATTATGTATCTGTATCTGTATCTGCAGCTGTAGCTGCAAATGTATCTGTATCTGTATCACAGTGGACGGCTGTCCACATTAGTTACAAAGCCAAGTTTTGTATTTATTTGCACAATTAATTCAAGTGGCTTCTAGAATATTTTGCCACACAATGTATCTGTAATTTGCATAACATTGTTTTCAACTATATTTAAAAACATATACCTACGAGTATGTCTCTATATCAATTGTCTAAAATGAATCTCGTTTGCTACTTAAGAATTCTCTACCCAAAAAGATGCTGGCCCACTATACCGAAATACTTGTATCTGTATCCGTATCTGTATTCGTATCTGTATCTGAACTCTACTAAATATGCTTTGATATACTTAAGTTATGACTGCAATTTAACATTGTTCCAAGTTCATTGTTTGTCTATTGTGTCGCGTTTGCTTTTTATTTGGTGTCTTTGGCTTAAATGCAAAAATTCTCAGTTTTTATCGTTGAGTTTCTCGTTTGTTTCTTGATTTAAATGCAATCGACATTTCCATCTGATTGGCTATAAGTTTGGACATATCGATAATGCAAAGCTCTTTGGAATCGCGATATGTGCTAAGTGTTGACTTATTTTTAAATATAGTATATGTACCAAGATTTCTTTTTCTTAATTTCACTCTTTTACTTTCGAATGGATTGTGGTTTGGGGTTGGATTTGGGTTGGATTATTATGATTCGTATTGATTAGATCCTTAAGCACTTAAATCGAATTTCTTGGCTAGACTACGAGTATTACGAGTAATTATTTATGATTTGATTTGATTAGCGCTGTGCTCCAATTATTGTTCTCATTCTAGAATTACCAATCAGCTTAGCTAAATACAATTGAATATTGAATCCCATCGAGTTTTGATTACAAATACATATTTCTTGTCACACACATTACGTTGAGATAATATTATGTGATTTGTTTTTTTTTTTGTGTTTTTTAAATTAATACTATTCATTTATATTTGTATTATTTTTGTGAGTTTTAATGGCTTTGCAATTTGGCCAATTGCCGGGAGTTTTCCATTTGAAATTCTTCCATTTGACAGTAAATAATGTATCTGCATTGGGCAAAATAGAAAATATGTTGATATCGAGATGTTGGAAGAGAAAAGAAATAAACAGAGAGAGAGAGAGGATAAGAGAGAAAAATGAGGCACAAGCCAATTAGTGCGTTTTGACGGCATTTCAGACATGCTCTAAAACACGCACACCAAAAAAACACGGCACATATGTATTGGTATAGACTTATGAATATACGTATACTATATATGTACTTAGATACTGTGTTTAGCTAAATATATGTATGATGATACGATACGATACGATATATATTTATTTGTTAAATATATGCTAAATAGTTGTACGAGAAGACAGATAGATGATGAACAATTACATATACAGATATACGATATACGATTTACGATATACGATATACGATGTGAAAACGCATGATAATTGACTGAATGAGAATGAGTACTCGTACCATCAGTCAGACAACAACTTGAACAACAATCTCTTTGACTATTTCAATCCGAGCTTTGTTGATTTTTGGTTTTATTTTCCATGTATTTAGATAGAAGCTATGCAAAGCAGAATTTGAAATCAAGAAAAGCAAATGTTGGCATGTTTTCGAATGATGTGAATAATGAATGAATGGAAGTAAATAGAAACACATCGTGTATGTGTGTGTGAGTGTGTTTTGATTGTATTTACTGTCCAGCACAATGAATAATAATCAAATATACAAATCTGACTAATTTTCATTTGAACAAACTCCTATAACTAAAACTTTGTACTTGTAAACTGAAATTTCAGCTATTAAATTTGACTTGAAATGCTGATTTATTTATTTAATTATCTTTATTTTATCTTTATCTTTATTACATAGTTGATTATTCTATTATCGAATTGGGAAAAATAAAGATAAGGCTAAAAATTGAAAAGCATCTGAGATAAGTAAAAATCCTTCTGTGATTCCCTAAACTTTCCTTAAACTGTAGAGACAATCGATTAGATCTGATATGAGTGAATATGAATATGAATGTGAAGTGAATGTGGAGTGAATGATGATGATGAAGGTAATGAAGAGGAGCGTGCAGGAATATTGTTACTCAATGAATTAAATCATGTAAGCAATAAATAAACAAAATCGAATCACGATTATCTAACTATAACAATGGATGTGAGAGCGAGCGAGACAGAGAGTGGGAGTGAGTGAGAGCAAAATACAAAAAACCCAATTAAATGTCAACAAAACAAAACAAAACAAAGGGAATTCTAATCAAAAGGCTGTATTACGCTACATACATACTTAAACACGATACATATGTATAGATGGGATAGACCAGGGGTTGGGTTACACATAACGGGAAACACACACGTGATGTAGGGGGCGGAGAAGGGGGGAGGAGGACACTCACCTTGCAGGCAGGATAAGGGCATCGAATTCCGTGTTGAGATGGCGCCGTATTATGTTCTTCGACGGAGGAATGCCCAGAGCCGTGGCCATGGTATCGCCCGAAAATGACGGCTCCAGCACCACAAGTCCGCCATGGACGCCGCTGTCTGTGAAAGTGAAAGGGAATGGAGGAGGAATCGAGTGAGTCGCGGTCATTGAAACTATATATCGACAAGTGGCTTGTCATCATCATCATCATCCTCATCATTATCCTCGTCATCACTATGCAACTGATATGCACTTGCGGTGAGACAGATTCACAACGTGATGGATTGATGGATTACTCACCCTTCAGATTCTCCGCATACTCGCCCAGGTCAATGGAGCGCACCCAGCGAATGAAGCGTTGGTTCGTCCAAACAATGGGATCCGTGTCCACCGTCTCCGACTGCACCCGCCTCATGGCCAGAGTCTGACGGTCGTACTTGACGATTCGCAGCACATGGATGCCTAAAAGCAGGAGGAGAAGTCAGTAGGAATGTAGAAGTTAGTAGTTGTCTGGAACTAATAAACTTAAATAAGTGGTAACAAATAATTAACTTTCCCAACAGCTTTCCATGTTTTGAAAAATGTAATACAAATATTCTAAGCTTTCTAAAATCGAAATAAAGCAAACGTTTTATTTTAATATTAAAAACAAACATTTTTAAATTAAAAACAAACATAACAGAAAATTAAACTTTTAAAATTATGAAATTTACTTAATTAATTTTTTTCCTAAGCGAATAACTTTTTTCAGAGTTTTACATTATTCGTAAATAATTAAAGCCTATCAAATTACAGTTGAACTTCCATAATCGAATTTCTTTCTAACTCGAGCTAAATGTGTGGCAATAAAATTAATAAACTTAAGAAAAAAACCTCTATAAGTCGAATATATCCATAACTCGAACCTTTTCTTTGGATTCGAGTTAGGGAAGTTCGACTGTATATAATACAAATATTCTTCACTTTTCAAAAATCGAAACAAAGATGATTTTATTTTTATTTTTTACTCTTTCCAGATTCAGTTGAAATTAAATTAAAGAAAGTAAAATTAAAGAATTATATAATTTTTTAATTTAATTTATCCTATGCAAACCAATTTTAAAGAGTTCTCTAAATTTCCAAAGCCTATCATATTATTTATATCTATTCAAAAATCTAAATAAACATAGTGATTATATTTTCACGAACTGTTTACAGTTTAAGCAGCAAAATTAAATATAATTATAATAAAAAATACATAAACAATTCTGAAAATTACGACTTTTCCTAAGCCTATAAAGTTATGCCTTACTTTTTAAAAATATAAATTAATGGTTATATTTTTGATACTCCACAGTTTCAATATCAAAAACTTATGAAACCCTCGAAATTCATTTTTCCCATGCGAACCATTCATTTTTAAGAAAGGCTTCCAGGTGGCGAACCTACCGTGCACTATGCTGGCCTGATGGAACTTGCGCGTCACGCCGAGGAACTTCTCCAGCTCCTTCTTGGAGAGCGTGTCCAGCATGCGGGCGTCGACCAGGGACTGCAGGAAGGGCTCAGCATACTGGGGCAGCCCAATGTCCGGCAACCACTCGGAGGCCACCCAGGTGTGGCCCAGTTGGGTGATCAGTGGATAGCGCACCAGTTCCGGGCGTCGCTGCTCCTCAATAGCCAGGCGCAGTTTCTTGCGGTGCATCGGATGCGCCAGTCCCAGTCCCGCCTCCAGTTCCACGTCGTTCAGCTCGAGCAGCACCTTGCCGCTCTTCACGTTCTCCGCACAGCGGGCGCTGTACTGCGGCATGCCCAGGGCCACCTCCAGCCAGGCGAGCACCTGCGTCGCCCGCCAGCGCTCGATGGGCAACTGGGAGGCCTCTCGCAGCAGTCGCAGCTTCTCGGCGTACCCCTCCTCGGACAGCGGATTCCACGAGTAGTCACTGTACTCGGTCACGCCGTCGCTCGACAGCGCCTTGCTCTTGTTCCTGGAGCGGGCAAAGACCCGCGAGATGCTGCCCCAGGTGCCTCCGCGTCCGTTCCGCGCACCCAGCGGTCCACCCTTGTTGCCGAACTTACGGGTCATGGCGCCAGCTCCGCCAGGTCCCTCGGCATCCGGCGAGAGCTGCTCCACAGATCTGATGGGCAGAGAAATGTATTAATTTTTAATTAACTATTTATTAGCTACTATTATGAGCTATCATCCTACTAAATCTCAACGAGATTGGACAAATAGTAAGGTGGTAATGGCTAATTTAAGTTTTCAAGCAATTCAAGTGCCTAAAAGTATGCAATAAAAATATTTTTTGTATATTTAAATAAGTAACGGGTTTCCTGTAGTCGGAAACTTGACTATAACCTTTCCCACTTGTCTTTATTTACTTTTAGAAGTGGATGCAGTGCATCTTTAGTTGCTCACCTGGAATAGGCGCCGGAATTCAGAGGTGACAGTGTGGGACTGCGTTCCTTGGGCGTGCCAACTGCAAATTGAAGAGGAGGAGTCCCGTTAAGTTGGGTCAACCAGGTGGTTAACGTCTCGCATACTCACATTGGTACATGTTCTGGCTGGAGACCAGGGAAATGCTGTCGGGATCGACGGTGATGCAGGGTCCGTTGTCGCAAGTGCCGTCATTGAAGTTAAGCTCTCCTCCGGTGCTGTCGCGATCGCTGCTGTTGCGCAGTCCGGAGTCATTGGAGCAGGAGTTGCGATCCCCGACGGTGGCGCCGGAGCCGCCGCTCAGACTGCCGCTGAAGGCGGACAAGGAGTTGGAGTTGCCTCTCCCGCTGTCGTCGGCCTGACGGAGTCCACTCAAGCCGCTGGCCCCGCACGATCCTCCGGCCAAGCCGAGCAGCCCGGAGGCCGCCGAGGGAGGCGTCAGTGGGGCAAAGGAGTGCAGGCTGTCCTGGTCGGAGAGACATCCGCTGAGCTGGCGTCGCGCCTCCTGCAGCTGCTCCTGGAGGCGCTGCAGCTGCAGATCGCGGGCCGAGAGCTGCTGGGCCAGTGCCAGCGATCTCTCGGCCTCGTCCCGCGCCTGCTTCAGCAGCTGGAAGCGTTCCCGATCGCGGTCACCCGACAGCTTGGCGTTCGTGGACTCCGTCTCTCTCACCCGATCCTGGTAGTTGCGTATGAAGTCGCGCAGCTCCTGCTCCTTCTCCTGGAGCGAGGCACACAGCTGCTTCACCTGTCCCAGCAGATCGGACTTGTCCGTGCGCAGCTTCTTCCGCTCCAGCCGCATGGTCAGCAGCTGGTTCTTCACGCTGCGCAGCTCCGTCTCCAGGCGTTCGATGCGCTCCTGTGAGGCCACTGGCTGCACTGCCTCCACCGCATCCACGCCGGGCTCAACTCCGCCCACAGCGCCATCCGTCGAGTGTTCGAGGAGACGTCGCAGCCGGACAAGTTCCGCATTCAGGCGATCGTTCTCCTCCCGCAGCTTCATGGCCGACTCTGGAACAGATCACAGAAGGGAGAGTCAGTGGACGTTGGGAGAGTGCTGGACGTTGCTGGCCGGGAGAGTGCGACGCTAAGCTCAAGCCGGTGGAAAAGCGGTGTCATTGTCGATACTACGCGTTTTGATCACTAGCAACTAGTTCCCAAACTGCCCCAGGGGATTCCCTTTGGGCCAAATTACTCTACAAACTCCACTTGGAATACTCCCAGCAGTCCTTGGTCACTTTTGCATGCCAATCTCTAGTCAAACTACGATTAAAACTAAACACAAACGAGCAGAAAGAAAAAAGCTAAACGAAAAATTTAATGGGAAGTCGGAATCTGAAAAGATTCAACTAGTTGGGAATTGTAACATGCGGGTTAAATGTTAATGCGCGTGCTGAAAGAGTCAGACAGAGTCGCTATCTCTGTCTCTGTCTGTCTCTGTGCTCCAATTAAAAACAGAAAGCGGAAATGGCAGATGAAAAGTGAGTTAAATGCAAGATTGAAAAATGGCAAATGGCTTCAGTTTGTGGATTAAGCGGCACTTGGAGCAGGAGGAGGAGGAGGAGGAGGAGACTACGACGAGACTCAATCGACTTACCTGGACGAAAGCTGAACTTTGACTCATCATTACACTGGCGATTGCGATTGCGATTGCCATCAGAAATGTGGCTCGTGGTCTTGGATGAGGTTGCCGCCTCCAGCATCAAGAGCGCGGCGGATGCAGCGGATGTCGGGGAATGTGGAGCGACGAGGTGGCTGTCATCCAGTGTGGGAGCTGGCACTGGCACTGGGACTGGTGTGGTGCATGCGGATTTGATTTTCATTGCCTTCGATATGGTTGGTAATGAGATTGCTGTGCCCGCTGTGACCAGCTCGGGTTCCATTAATTTCACTATCGAGCAAACATCATTGGCATTTCTCTTGTCCACTGTATTTGTATTGTTTGTAGTTGTAGTTGTATTTATTTTGCGAATTTTCGCACACACATACACAGAAATAAACCGAGGGATTTAATTCGAATTCGTGATTTGCGTTGATGAGTTGAGTCCAGGTTGAGTTGAGGGGTTGTTGGATTGTGATGTTGTGAGTGTTAACAAAATAAACAACAACAGTAATAACAACAACAACAACAACAGCAATAACAACGATTTGAGCACATCATCATAATGATAATGACAATAACGAAAATGACGAATGGCAAAGATGAATTTGTAGTAAGGTCAAAAGAGTGAGAATGTGTGTGTGTGTGTGTGGGTGTGTCTGGTTTGATTGGATCACTTATATAACACACACACACACACACTCACACACACAGGAGAGTAGGCATAAAACATGCAGAAGGAACAGGAGCAGGAGAACAATGACAAAATCAGGAGCACAACCAAAATCAAGTACAAAGTACAATAAACAACAACAGCAATAACAATTAGTGCATATTATTTGTATTTTATATGCATGTAGAACTTCGAAGTTGTCCTTTAGAAACAAATATTGATTTACCAAACAGTCTACTTTATAATTATGGTTCACAATTTAAATAACAAAAAAATACAATAAATTCCCATTGGTTGCCATAGAATTGCAATCATTTATCTCGACATGAAACACACACAAATTCATTCATGTGCACTCATTGTGTTTACACACTCGACTCGTATTCGTATTTCCATTCAATTTGCACACATGTTCCATAGTAATTTCATACTGATTGAATGCATCAGTCTAATAAATCAAAATATTCAATTGAAAGGCACAAATTTCATATATAAAAAACTGATTTAATTTAACGTTGTCAATGGTAAAGTTAGGTAAAGGGTATGCTGAGTCAGAGCTCTTTAAATCTAACTATATAAAGCAGGGACCGTAATCATTATAGGTTTTATTATAAAAGTTACAAGGTAATGATTATATTTTAGTTTTTAACAATTTTGTTTAATGGTTATCATTATTTGTGAGTAATTTTTTAAAACTTAGACCGAAATCATTATTTTTCATCAAAAATAAATAAAACTAAAAAATAATGATTATTTATGATTTTTAATTTTTCTTCACTGATAATAATTATTTTTGAGTAATTTTACAAAACTTAGACCGTAATCATTATTTTTGATAAAAAAAAATAATACTCAAAAATAATGATTATTAATGATTTATATTTTGTTCGCTCATAATAAAACTCAACATTAATTTAAGGCTTCTGTGTCAGATTTTTCACCAATATTATTTTATATCCTTATAAAGGGACCCCATAGCTACCTCCCCGCATAATTTTTTTTTCAAAACATTTTATTTTTTAAATTAATTAATTTATTAAATATTTTTAATAATTTTTATTTTAAGCCGCTCAAAAAAAAAACCCAAGAATTATTGTGTTATGTTAAAAAATAAAGATTTTGGTGTTAACCATTTTTACCTAGGTCCATTAAAAGTGTGTGATTTTTTTAGTTAAAAAATAAAAATAATCATTATTTAAGGTTCCTGATATAAAGTTGGTTTTTGATTTTATTAACGTATTTATACCCTAAAACTTTCAATATCCAAATTGAATATTAAATATAAAAGAAAAGAAACAATTATCAAGAATAAAATTAGAGTAACTTAGAGTCGGGTACTCTTTAAATAACAATATTAATAAATTATTTGAACAATTAATTTTAGATTTAATAAACACATTTCCATTATGAAACTTTTAGAGCAATCAAATAGTAAATGGAACAGTGATAAAAGCCTAAATGATCAGAGTATGTTTAGAGTATCTTAGAGTCGTTTACTCTATAAATAACTATTTTATTTGTGTCTCGTTGAATTACTTGTAATGAAAACGAGTAAATAAACACAAAGAGCACAAAGTTGATGAATACTAAAGGCCGATTGAGCTGCAATATTATGGCTTTTTATTTATTTGAATTTGTTTTTTATTGAATTCAGCTCTTTACAGCCGAATGCATCTCATCTGATCTCATTGCATTCAAACTGCTGCTGATGACAGATCCGTGTTGTTTCTAGCTCAATCCATCAACGCCATCATCATCTGCTGGCCTGCTGGCTGGTAGGCCATTAAAGCGATTGGCAATGGCATAAGGAATGCCAGAATGAAGGCATGGCAAATGGAAAATGGCCAACAGATGTCATCTATTTCGAGCAGTTTCGGTGCAAGCAAGGAAAATGCCATTTTCCATGCGCTTCGCACACAAACTGCACTTTGGCAGCATTTTACTTGCAGGCACATTTGCTGTCACATTTCCATTCCACAGAATGGGACCCAGAATGAGAGTTGCACTTCCTAATGCGAATGCGTGCAAAGGCAAAAGAGGAAAACCGAGGAAGGAAAACCGCAGATTTGCGTTCCTCATGCTTCGCAAGCGGCTGCCACATTTTGTGGTCGCTTGTAAATGTCGAGGCTTGTCAGCAACAGATCTGACTCTTAAGGTCCTTTTTCCATTTTGCAGGACGCTTTCATTTTTACTCGTAGCAGCTTTAACTGATGGAACTTTGTCCTTTTTAGACTCCAGGGCAAAAAGTTCGATTGAAAATCGGATGCAGAAGCTGCCAATGCAAGTTCCAAAAATGAAAGTAGCTTAACCCATTAAAGGCTGCCCTTAGATCGGCTGGTACGATTTACGATTTACGGAAGACCATAGAAGTTGATAGAAACAAAAAAAAAATGTATCTTCAAATTTTATTTTTCCCATTTTCATACATTTTTCAGCTTTTTTCGTCAACATTTTCTATGCGGAAAAAAACGTAGATATTCACCTGTAAAAAATTACAGGTATACCAAAGATAAATAATCTGTTCAATTTTTATTCTGATATTTTTGTTATTTCTCTTTACTATGAAAAAAATGTTGCCTCGATATCTCTCACATGCCCCGTACTAGAATTTTTTAAGTGTCAACATTTTCTTGGGTATTTAAATAACCATTAGCATGAAATGGGTTAAAGTTACTTACAGATGCATCTTTTACCATCACTTTGCTTTATGAATGAATAGCAAAAGTGACAGTTAAAGTGAGAGAAAATGTGAAAGAAAAGCCTATCATTCTATTCATTTCAAAAGAAATTAAAATCCTAAAGAATTTAAAAAGCTGCTTACATTAAATACATTTCATTTAATTTGTTAAAACTACAATATTAAAATCCCATCTTTACTATTATTTAAATAAATGTGCATTTTCTTGATCTTTTGCACTAAATATTAGAAATAATTAGGAACACCGCTTTCTTTAAATGTTTAATTAAATTCAACTAACACCAAATGTTTGTTTTGAATTTTCTCCACAACTAAATGTTTAATTAAGGTTTTCAGTACATCAAAACTATTAAAAATTAATCGGTAGTACTCTAGATATTTTGTTGTGAGTTTCATCGTTATGATTATGGTAAAATATCGTAAGTATCAAAATTAAGTACTTCAAAAGTGAAATTATTTAGTAATATGCTAAAGTTAAAGCATTAAGTTATCAAACCCTTTGTCTATATCCTATCTCTATCGACAAGTGTGACCTGTAACCCTTTGAAGGTAAGGAATAATTTAAAAGTAGCGGAAACTCGACACTCGAATGTTAATAAATTATGCAAATGTTTAAGCAACGTACTTTGGCAGACAATCCCGTCCCGATGTCGCTACGGATTAAGGTCTCATCACGCAAAAAAAATAATAAAAATAAAATAAAAGGAATAAATTAATTCCCGCACACATGCCAACCAGTTGCAGCTGAGCTAATTGCGCCCACGTAGCCAGCATTCCCAGGATAAGGAACAGGAACAGGATGAGGAACAGCAAATGCAAATGCAAATGCCGTTGCAATTCCAATTGAAGATTGGGATTTTGTAACTTACCGGCACTGAGTTGCTGGCTGCTGGGCGAGACCTGGGCCAAGTGACCGCTGGCAATCAAATTGGAGTTATTGGCATGGATCATGGCTGCTGTGGAGATGGAGATGGCGCCGTTGCTGCTGCTGCCGTTCACTAATTGCGACTGCGGCATCCCGACAACCACTTGCGCCTGAGAGAGAGATTGTCCCAATGTGTCGCCCTTGGCGGCCAGTCGGTTCTGGTTGTCGATGGTCATCGGTGGCGTCAGCGTCTGGTTGCTGCCATTCGAGCTCGCCGGCGAGCTGCTGTCGGAGGCGGAGGGCGTCAAGTCCCGTTTGTTGGCCAGCAGTGTGGGCGGTTTCACGGGTGGCGTCGTGCCCGTCGAGGAGCTTGAGGATGTGGAAACTGCCACGCCCACTTGGCTGTCAAGGGATAGCAGCGGCTTAACCGGCTTGTTGTTGTTGACGGACTTCTCTTTGAGCCCAGTTGCACTCGAGTCCAGCGACTTGACGATTTTCTGCAAAGTTAGACAAGCGTTTAGTGGATGGTTGCACTTCAATCAGCTTCAGCTGCATCTAAGCATAAGTAGCAATAACAAAGAGAGAGAGAGAGAGAGAGAAATATGAATAGAGTGAGACAGACAGAGAGACAGTTCTATTGGAAGCGACTACCAAGTCAATTAGTCAATGAAAATGTGTGCGAGCAAAGTGGAAAGTTGAAAATTATGGTATGGAAATGTGCCGAAAACTAGTGAGCAAAAGCATGTGAAAGTGGAACAGCTCCGACAACGAGGACGAGCAGGGGAATGGCGAGTGGCATGCAAATTGTATGTTGAATTCATCCCTTCCGTACCCCTTACCCTTTCAGAGCCCGGCCCTTAACCCCCCAGCGGCGCTAACAAGCAAATGAATGAGGCCCAATTAGGTTAAACATCAAGTGAATGAGGGAAATTTTTATTTGGAATACTCTTCTTTTTTTTTTTGTGGTTGCTGTGGGGTTGCTGGGGCATGCGGGTTGTTGAGTGGGGTTAGGTGGGTTTCTTGTTGTTGTACTTGGTGTACTTACGGATTCGGCAAGCTTGTGCAGAGAGGCATTTATGCGATCCGGATTGCGTGGCGGCGGCTCTGGTGGCTCTGATGCGGCCATGGTTGGTCCGGCAGCAAGACCGTTTATTTGCATACCTCACACTGAACTGACCTGCAACCTTTGACCTCCCTCTGACTCACTGACTGTCGCCCAATGCTAGTTGCCCAGTTATTCCCAGATTGTATTTACATATATATACGAACGACCACCGAGTTTTTTCAACTGCCACAATTTGCACCATGCGCAGCCCGCTCTAACATTCTGACTACCCTACAGAGGGGACGACGGACCGAGGGAATACGTACACAGAGATAGAGAGTGGGAGGGAGAGATACGCCCGATAAGCCGCAGGAGCCGCTACTTGGCGTCGATTCCGTTAGTCCGTTGTCCTGCCCTCAGTTGAGTTCTCCTTCTCCTTGTCGACTCCACTTAGTCCTTTAATTGCTCAACCTTGGCGTTTAACGTTTCCTGCTCTCCATCGACAATTTCAAATGCATCTGCAATTAAATTAAATAGAAAAGCTTTATTCAACAGATACACGGATACAGATACACTTTTTTATCTTAATTACTTTCTTTTAAATATTTTTTTGGAAATAGGTTCGTTCACAAAGTTGAATTGCACCGGACACAAACATGTGCCAAAAGCTCATAAGCAGTGATGCCAAATTGACCTTTTTCGGTTAGATTTGTCTGGTTTTAGCCTGTTTTTCCGTCTTTTTAGCTTTTTTCCTCCTGTTTTTTTGGTCACATTGTCTTTTTTTGAGGAAATGTCATCACTGCTCATTAGTGAACTTAGAGATGAATTAAATCTATCGAGTTATCGACTTATCGAACCCAAAAGGATGATGCAATGTGGAATTATCGAAAACACTTGATTTTATTTACAAAAAATATTAAAATTCAAATATTAAAATGTTCCGCATACCTCTAACATCTTATAATCGATTATTGGTGTTCTTGAAAGCAACTCTCAAATAATAAAATATGTTTTGGGAGATTTGTAAAAATTCTAGTTCTATTCGTTTTCACAATATTTTGTAGAAATTTAGTAATTGTATAAAAATAATAATTCATATTTGTTGTGACTCTGAGAAATTGTTTGAATTTATAATATTTTTTGGTAATTTTACCGTGAAGTCGAGGACTATCATAACAAATATATGCAGCTGCAGAAAATTTAACTTATTTTGGCGGAAATCTAATTCCGTCTCACGATTCCAATTTTACTGCTGGCAGTAAAAGCCGTAAACTAGTTTTTGCCGTTCTCATGTGAGCTATGTGTACATGGAGACGTTTACATATGTTAGTGGGCAACTAGCCATGACTTCAATTTGGGGCCATTTCGTCGTTTCTTGCGTGTCAGGAATCGGTTTGCCTGCACTGCGCCCGGTCAGCAGTAAACCTAGATCCCGAAAGCTCATAATGGAAATGAAAATGGAAATGGAAATGGCCATGGAAAATTGTTCGTTGTAGTTCCTGAAAACTTGGCGGAACTGAGTACGTAGAAGTGTTGATTTTACTATTAGTGCATGCTCATGAAATATTATATGTTTCATAAATCATTTACGACGCTTAATGCTAGTTTTATGTAATTACAAATGGAATAAAACAGTAATTTGCGAACAAATGATTTTTTTTTAATATAATACAATTTCTTCTTTACTTAATATCCGTACTTATAAATGTGTAAAATATTGATAAAATTATTTACTTTGAACAAATTTAAATTGTTTTCCTTGGGCACAAACAGATATTTTACTAAAGTTTAATTTATTGTAAATAAATGTGTTGCTTGGTTAGTTTTGATTTCAATTGGTGAAACTTTCATGTTACTTACATTTGTGCGTGTTTATTTGAATTTGTTCATATTTGTATCTGTGCTGAATTCAGATTTTAATCCGATTTAGGCGAAGGTACAAAAAGCTGACCATCAAAGATGTTTTAGGTGCTTTTTTGTTGGGGTTTTCTACTAGCTTATTTGGATTTTTCATTTCTTTTATTTTTATTTTCATTTTTTGGTGAACATTGGTCAGACAAATAATAGCATAAATACCGGGCTTAAGCAGCGCGCTTGTGGTCCAGCTTTAGACCTCCTCGCAGTGGATGCAGCAGCAGCAGTTGCCCAGCGGGCAGACAGGAGTCTTATGTGAAGCCAACCTGTGTGCACCTTGACTCCGACAACCACAAACATATGTATGCTGGTGTGTGGGAAAGATATGAGTATGAGTCCGAGTACCACAGCCACACATGGAGCACAGCTGCATGTGAACTTAAGCTGGGGAATCCCCCAGCCTCCACTGGGACTAATAGTAATGTGTCTTATGGGATGGAGAGATAGAGAGAGAGAGGAGAAAGGAGAGCAGAGCAGAGTAGGATGTCTGTCTGTGGCACAAACTGGAACTTTAATCATAATAATAACACACACAACTTTTGTGTTAAATCCGGGTACATACTTTGTGCATGAACTAATCTGGCCTGGCAAAATGTGTATCTGCAATTTGCGGACGGGTTGAATGCCTTTTTAATGTAACAAGGATTTTAAAATGGAAAATACACGAGTATAGAGAGAGCTTAAATTTCTCTATTTTATAGAGGGACAATGGGAACATTATCATATCAAAGCCATTGTTTGATTAGCCCTCAAAATTTGCTTTTCGGAAAACTCGAACAAAATTAAATAATCAAAATGAATTTAAGGCAACATTTTGAGTACTCTGAAGTTTACTCGACTCCATCGACTCCATTCTCGCACAGATACCAGACTAGTTATCAGTCGCGAGTAGCAGTCGTTAAGCCCAGTGAATCCTTCTACGTCCACTGCCAGGATGCGCCGCAGGAGCAGCTACCGAGGTGTGTTCGAGACTATCGACGCAAGTTTTGTGCCAGGATCGCAAAGTTGAATCAACAAAGGGTCAAGGAACGCCGTAAGATTATACTAAAAGACCGTGTGGATTGCCTCTCGGAGAGATTGGAGAGGGTGAGGCTGGTGCACACCGGTTACCATCAACAGCGGAACCAGAACTGGCTGAAGACCAGGGAACTCATGGCCAACGATATGAAGGAGCATCTGCAGAGACGCGAGCGCAAGCTGATCGAGAGAGTGGAGAATCTGCGAGAGCACAACGGACAGGTGAAGAATCGATGCGAGCTTCTCAGATACGGCAACTATCTACGGCGGATTGCACGCCAGCATGAGGAGAGACGGAAACGAAAGAGTATCTTTTAGTTGAAAATATTTCCAGTTAAGCTGGGCGTATTTCCAACTGAATCATACTCCGCTGTCACCTCAATTTCAGCACTCACTGTGCACACTGAGAACTGTTTGAATTCATACCGTGTCGAGCCAAGTTAAAGGGCGTTTCAATGCGTCAAAAGTTTCCACATTAACTACTTTTTCAAGTGGGCGGGGCTACAAATAGGGCTTGTTAACTTCAGAGCGTATTGCTTTGTGGTAGACCATCTAAGACAGGCCTCAACCTGTTCCTCTCATAATAACAGTCTGCCGTGACTTACTGAATAAATGAAGCAGCCATCAAAAGGAGCTGAATGCAGGTCAGGGCAATTTGCCTCGAAAAATGCGAGTGGAGATTCAGCAAGGGCCAATTTTGTGGCAAAAACTAATTGAAAACTGAAATTGATGTCAAAGTACAGGCCATAATTAGCCGAGTTTCAATGGAACGCAGTGCTGTGATTACATTCTGTTACCTAGAGGCGATTAGGGCACAAAAAGCCCTGAACATCAATGACAAAGACAGCACTGCAAAGATGTGCACTCAACTGCAATTGCATGTGCCGCTCAAGAATTTCCCCTTTGGCTCCTTTGAGCTGCCTTTTCCAACTCGGATGCAAAAGTAAGCAACAAAGTTACAACATAAATCTATATGTATATGTGTATGTGCATGTATGTGTGTGAGTTTTCCTTTGCCTTTGGCATGTGCCAAGTTCAACTCTAATACTTGACCCATTTGAGAGCGTATTTGAACTGTGGCCTCGTCTGTCTGTCTGTCTGTCTGCCTGTTATTCAATTAAACACTAGACCCTCGAGCTTTTCAAGTGAACTTGGTGTTTGTTTAACATCATGCATAGCATAGAGAACAAAACTCTCTCTCTATCTTTCTCTATTTATTTTTCACTCATATTCAACTTCAACAAGGTAAATTCATTTTATGCTACTACACAGAAACAAATCCGGTATTCCGGGCTTGAAATTAATGTATTTAAACCAAATACAAAATATTTGATTCAAATACGATTTTCTATTTCTTCTCCGCAATTAAAATATTTTAAGTTTCGGCGCTCTATAATAATTCTTTTAGTTAAATAATCTTTTTGACTAGTTTATCCTCATATTGTGTTAATTTAACAATTATATCCGGAATACGTACTTAAAAGCATACCTGTTAAATATCGATTAGAATTACTAATCAATTAGATTAGTTTTGGAAATAATCGTAGTGATTATATATGTAATTCACTGTTGAAAAATTTGTGAATATTTAATGATTACGATTACAAAAAATCAAATGAAAATCTAAAATTATTACAATAATCAGAAAAAATCAAAAGTTATCAAAAATAGTCGTTCTGATTATTTCGCATTTTTTTTTATTTTTTCTGATTTTTTTTTGGCTACTTTGATTGGGAAAATTTAAAATAATTTAATTTTTACTAAATAGTCATAAATAATCTAATTACTAATGATTACGATTACTAATCATTATTTAACAGGTATGCTTCAAAATACATGCAAAAATCAAGAACTTTGTACTTGAATTTTAGAATTGTTTTTTTTTCTGTGTAAAAGTCGCATAATTATATTTCCGCAAAAGTTGATAGACAGACAAGTTTTGTCTTTATCAACTCTGCATACAGATGATGTATGAAAAATACGAAAATTTTATGAATTTTGCAGCCAGCAAGTATCAACAATCTAGGAGCAGAAATAACACAGATACATGTATCTGTATCTGTAACTAGTATCTACATATACACGAGTACATGCAAATGCAGTTGTGTGCATCTGTCAGTCAGTTTGTCTGTCTCTGTTGGATTTGGCGGTGCTGTGAAGCTCAGCGAAGTTTGCATTCAAATGGCACAGAAAACAAATTTACAAATTTGTTTGCTGAAATGTGAGAGTTGGCAAATGGCCCAACTGAAAGCCAACGAGGCAGCATTAAGAGCTGCTATCCCTTACCCCTCTCTCTCTCTCTCTCCCTCTTTACTCTTTTGCTGTCATCCAAATGACGTGCAAATTAATTGCAAATTAATAAGTTAAGTAAACGCATTTAGAGCAACCGAAATAACAGAACTGTCCAGCAGCATTATTGTGATCGAAAACAAGTCAAAATGAGCAAAAGTTTTAGGCCAACTGACAGTCCAAAAAAATGGCATTTGATGTGCATTGATTCAACATGGCTAAGTCATATATGTATCGTGATTGAGTTGAGTTGAGACTGACTCATAAATTCGTTTTGACCATTCAGTGATGACTCACTTTTCAGCTTGGGATTAATTTCCTGTTGACTGGTTACTTCTGCTCGATTATCCTTATCGGTCTGGGCCAATCTAAAAACGCATAGCAAAAACTTAAAGCTCGTTGATTGGTTATACGAAGCAGGTCAAAGCCTGGCCAACAACGGCAACATCATCAACATCATCAACATGCTAAAATAATGTTCGGCACAGCATTGAAATGCAAATTATTTTGCAGACTGAGCCCCAATCCTTGACAACCTCATAAGTCCCTCTCCCTCACTCTGCCCCACGCTCTGTCTCTGTCTCTTTCTGGGCTAAGCCTATTCAGTCTCGCTCGTACTTAGCATATTTGTTGCCTTCTTGTTCATTGAACAATGGTTGGCCGTAATGAAGTTGCTTCCTTTTAATCATGTGCAACTGAAACTTTACAAATTTATTGCTACAACCGAAAACTCAACTCGATACAAGACACAAAAGAAGTTATTACTCAAGTGATGGGTTCTTTGAGCCTAATCAACTGTGCTTCGTTGTGCAGGCAAAGCTAGAAGATAAATACACATATTACGTATACGCAACGCGTTTGTAAGAAAAATTTTGACAAGTAATATACTCTGTTTTATATTTTGCTTAAATTCCACAAAATACTCTGGAAAAGGATAAAAACAAAATTTATTTTTGTCGTGCACTTTATTTAGAATTATCGGATTATAAATGTAAAATGTAAAAAATTTATTAAAAATCAGCTCAATAAAAAACAAATAACATAGCACACTGTTCAATCTCGTACCAAAATGCTAATAAGAACGGACTTAACATCACTGACTACCACCCTAAGATCTCTAAAGATAATAATATAACTAGACTCGACCAAATTAAAAACATCCGACTCCGTTTAGGACACTCAAAACTTACAAACCAACACTATATAGACAAAAGCTTATCACAATTTTGCAAACTTTGTGATACTAACACAGGAATATCCATTGAACACATTCTTGATCACTGCCCAGCAATAACTCAAATATTTAAAAACAAAAAAAAAATCTTAATCCTTATCAGACCTCAAACACGAAAACTGCAAACAAATTATAACATTCCTTAAAAAATCAAACATATACCAGGACATTTAATGTAATTTAGTCTAAGATTTTTCAATTTATACTCGTTAATGTTTCCGAAAACCTCTGCAGCTAGCGCTATATTTTAATATCCCTTGTTAGTTTTAGTTTTTAAGTTTAACTATCAATACACTTCTTTAAAAGGTAAATACAACTGTAGTCAGAAAAATCTAATCCCGTTTTCGAACCTTTATAAACATGATTTATTCTAGTCTTAGTAATCTAGTTTTATTTTTTATATTATATTCCTAGTTTCTTTTGTTACCCAGTCATTACAGGATATCTTATAGCCATAAATAATTATTAGCTTGTCTATTGGCTGCAATCTGTTGAACAAACCGAAACCCGAAACACAAGGTAAAGTTTGAGTGGAGACACTCGCTTAGTTTGCAATTAATTTGTGGCAGCAGCAAGTGGCAACAGCAACAGCAGCTGGCAACGGAAAGAACAAAGCGAAGTTTGCGTTTTTCATTAAACTAAATAGATGTGGCTTAGCTCGCCTCTTCTTCTTCCACTGCTGCTTTTTCTGCTTGTTTTTCCGGTTCCATTTCTGGTTGTGTTTCTGCTTCGACTTCTGGCTTCGAAGTGTGTGTAGGGTGTGTGTAGGGTGTGTGTAGAGTGTTTTTTTTGTCTGCTCCATACTCTGGAATGCTGACTAAATATTTTTCGCCAGGCGCGAAATGAAAATGCTTTACCCAATTGGCAGTGAGCCTGGTCAAAAAAGACATGCAAAACATTTTCACCCCTACTGCCAACGAACTTAAATGTTGGCATGTGGCAGGATGATGTAGCTGCCACTAATGCTGTGTAATCTAGGGTCAGTAAATGATTTTTCCATTAAAATGTTTGTGGAAATAAGTGTGCTTGTGTGTGTGTGTGATAAGTAAAAGTTTCTTGTTTCTTGCGGCAGATGTGCGAGAATTGAGTGCAACAACTCGGTGGCAGTCTCCGGAGTCCTAACCCTGTGCTTGCCACACAATTTGATAACCTACTTTCGGGGCTGTTGTCGCTGATGTTGCAACGTCTTTGGGGCTGGCAACATTAAAAATTTACACAATGACATTGAGGCACACTTTAAGCAGCAGCTGGAAGCGGCAAGAAAAGGGCACAGCAAGAGGCAAGAGAAAAGAGGAAAGAGAAAAGAAGAAAGAGAAAAGAGGAAGGTGGCAAGCGGTGCACTCATGTCCTTGAGCTCATGTTTTTGTTTGGCATTAAAAACATGTCAAGTCACAGAGGGAGAGGGAGAAAGAGTAAGAGAGTGAGAGAGAGAGAGAGAGAGAGAGAGAGGAAGGAAAAGAGGCAAAGACACAGCAAGGTGCGTGGCATCGCACTGTGCAGCCTACAAACTGAGTCAACGTTTTGTTTTTATACCCTTGCAGTGGGTATTTGAATTTTGTCATCAGATGTAAATTCGTTTCTCATGAATGAAACTTCGCACAGTTGCTTCTTTGAATTACAGATCGAAAATTAATTGTAAGTACAAAACATTCGAAGTTTCCTGAGATATTTAGGGTAAAACACACAGAAATAAGATTAAAAATGTTTTTTATAGCGAATTTTGTACACATACCACAAGGCATGCTTGTTGTGATAATCATTTCTCGGTGTGTTTGTTATCATTACAAAATATATCACTTTATTAAATAACACAAATATAATTGGGGTTATATAATTCATACTGTAAAAATGTAACTAAAATCGGGCTTCTTTTTCATATAACTGCCATAGAAACTATTGATCATAAAATTTAGTTCGAAAAACTGACTTGTTTGTTGAAATATTTTGAATATTTATTTTCGCTTTCATTTTAGATACCCCAGAGCGTTTAATTTTAATTTCTCTTTTAAATTTAAATATGTATACTATATATATAATTTTTACATTAATAATAATTTTAAATTAATTTGCTGTGTCGGCTGCTTTTAGCCTGACTATAAATTAATATAATAAAATAAAATAAGAAATAATAATCTCACAGATTATGCATTTGTTGCTAATAATAATACATACTGTACAAATTTGGTTAAAATCCGTCTGTTATAATATATGATTGCCAAAGGAGCTATTGATCGAAGTTAGGCATTTAGTAGTATAAAAAGCGTAGTTATTTCTTGAGATATATCTACCAATCAACTATTGGTACAGATTGGTCTAAAATAGGACTACTATATCATAGAGCTGCAGCGAATGTTTACAAATCAAACTCTTCTATAAAACTCTTGTTTCTTTAAATAACTCAAACAATCTCACAAATACTGTGTCTAGTATTGTCTTACACTTTCTGCCCAGATTTGGCTAAGCAAGGGTATCAAAACTTCGGCGTGTCGCGTATTTGTAACCCTACTTTCCTGCTTTCTTCTTTTTTATTGCGGCAGGAACAGGAAGCGGAACTCGGCACGGCAAGGAAAGCAAGGCAAGCAGTGGATGTGTGAGCCTTTTTTGCCTTGCCAGTTGTGTTCGGTGTTCACTGTACGGTGTTCAGTCTTCGCTTGGCTATCTCCGCATGGGCGTGGCGACAATCCCCGAAGGGGCGCAGTGCGCACAGCTTGCCACTTGGGAAATACTTTAAGTCCTCCTCCTTAATAGCCTTGCCTTGGCAGTTCTCCTCTACGTTGGTGGTGTTTTCATTCCTTTGCTTTTCATTCTGTTGTTGTTGTTGTCGCCGTTGCTGGTCGAGTGAATTATTGTCAAGCGATTTATTACGCGCAACGGGCAACGCTCGGCAGCTCCACATGGCGTATGCGTAACAATAATTGTAATAAAATGCAGGCAATATTTCGCTATTGCCATGCCTGTGGCATGTCTCCATCAGCCGAGAAATGCGAAGCACACATGTTCCCTCTTTGACGAACTCGCATGATTTAATAACACGGCCATTAAATGCTTGGCAGCCCCTTTAAAATCCCTTAAATACACATTCGCTCATCACATACGTATGCTTGATCAAATGATAGTCATGTCCTGTCTACTTACAGTGCACAATATTAAATATTGTCATTTCCGCGATTATGTTCATTGGAATCACCTTTTGACACGCCTGACAACTGTCATTTTGACAGGTGACAACAATCCAAACAATTTGTGGAACTCACAAAGTGAACTTTGATGCGTGTCGATAAAATACGAATAATTAGCGTTAATAGAGGTGTTCTGATAATATTAAGCCTTATTTTTGGGCCACACAATTTATGGCCTTTATCTGAATGCAAACACTCTCAATCACAAGTTGCTCGACCAATTGATTGATTTTACTGCTCGGACACAAACAAGACAAGTGGAAAGAGCTATAGTCAAACTCCCGACTATAGGTTACCCCTTACCTTTTTAAATAAATTAAAAATATTTTTATTGCCCGCTTTTAGGCACTTACACAGCTTGAAACTAAAATCAGGCATTACATGTTGCCATTAAGTAGGATAAAAGCCTATAATAAAAGACAACGTTAAAAAACAGAAAATACGTTGTATTCTTACTTCTACCTGTTACATACATTGCAACGAATACCATATACCCTCATACTTATTTTTAAAGTAACGTGTATAATTAACTCAAAGTTGAGTGTTTTAATTTCATTTGTTTTTCGATTTAATTTTCCTTTGCTTGACAATTAAAAAAGAACAAAGTTTGTAGTAAGAAATATTAAATTAAATTGCTTTATAAATTTTATATTGTGTATTGCCAATAAATATTGATTCATTTTTGTATAAAATGTAATTAAATGTGCTTTTTAAACTGAAAGTTGACTTTTTTATACCCGTTACTTATTAAAAATAAGTAAAAGGGGATATTGTATTCGTTGCAATGTATGTAACAGGGAGAAGGAAGCATCTCCGACCCTATAAAGTATATATATTCTTGATCAGCATCAACAGCCGAGTCGATATAGCCATGTCCGTCTGTCCGTCCGTCCGTCTGTCCGTCTGTCCGTCTGTGTGAGCGCCTAGATCTCAGAGACTATAAGAGCTAGAGCAACCAAATTTTGCACACAGATTTCTATAAACCCCACGCAGGTCAAGTTTGTTTCAAAATTTTGCCACGCCCCTTTCCGCCTCCGTAAATCGCAAAAATCCACCACACGCACAGTTTTCAAAATATTAGGTTTTTTTAAAAGGTGAACGTTAGCTACTGTTATTACCTATCATCCTACTAAATCCCAACAAGATCGGACAAAGATAAAGGTGGTACTGGCTGATTAAAGCTTTTAAGCAATAAAAGTGCCTAAAAGCATGCAATAAAAAATTTTAATTTATTTATGTAAGTAACGGGTATCCTATAGTCGGGAGCTCGACTATAGCCTTTCCCACTTGTTTTAACTTTAATTCAATTGTTATGCCGTCTGGGAATTTAAACGGTATGTTGACAATTTAAAAAGAAACAATAAATAATTTAATATTCAATTATCAAGTTTATCGACTTTAAAATCAAATAATTAAATTAAGTTGCATTAAGTTATAGTTGTAATATACTTCAGATCACGATGTCATTTAGATGCTATAGGAACAATTTGTATTTTAAAAAATTTGTTAGGGTAATGCTCCTTTGTTCTGTACGATTCTTAGCTCAAATTCTTTGCTTCTCATTTTGTAATTGACTTTCTTTATGGCTCTAACATTGTTTGCAATTGCTTTCTGCACTCTACACTCGTTATAAATGATGTAAAAATGACACATTTAAATAATAACTTGCTTGTCATGCTCTTTTGGCGTTTCTCCCTTTGCTTTTGAGTCGCTTTTGACCAGGCTCAAACAGAAACGCGTTGCGTCGCAATTTCTGCTGACACAGATTTGATTTCACACAAAGCAAAAACTCTGTTGAAAAATTCCCTTTTTTACAGAGACTGAAACACACACACAGTCAAGCACACACACAGACAGACTGAGACAAATATTGACCGAATTTCGGCGCATTTGGCCATGTTGTTGTCGCGTTGGTCGCCTTTTGGTCGTCGTGCGGTTTGTTGGCCATGTTTCTGTTTCTGTTCCCGTTTCTGTTTCTGTTTCTGTGTGTGGCTTTTGTCGCTGTTTTCATTGTCTGCGGCATTTTGCCTAAAAGCGGAGTGCGTAAATAACGCATGGGAACAAAACGTAATAAGAATACACACATATGGTCACATATATAGAAATGCTTGCGAGAATTTACCTTTAAATTGAGCCATGAATTTGGTAGAACAACACACACATGGCCAGGACCACAAGCGATTTCGCAATTGCAAACGCTAATTGTTAGTTTTGTTTTATTTGTATTTGTTGTCGATGTTGTTGTTGTTGTTGTTGTTGTTGCTGTTATTATTGTGCTGACTGGCAACTTTGGTGGTTGCCAAACTTGTTTGTTTTATTGATGCTCGAAAGCATCCACTTTCCCACACACACAGACACACGCACACACACGCACACTCACGCACACTTAGAACGCCCACGCACACGTGTGAATTGTAAAATATATATATATATTTATCTCTGTATATATATCTTTGTGTATATATATTTATGTTTGCACTGTTTTCAACTTCGCACACACGTCTCACTTGGCGAATGTCTCGAATGGCACTGAGCGCCGTATTTGCCGAGTGCCGAGTGTCTGAGTCCCTGTGAGAGTCCTTGGCATTTGGCCACTGCTCCTCTTCTTACATGTTTAGGCAGCGAATCCTTCTCCGACTCCGACTGACGTCACTCGCAAAGCTTTTGCCTTTGCCTGCAGCCGAGTGCAATTTGCCGTCAAAATGCGCGTGCGTCGCGAAACTCGAAGCTTTTCCGAGGCAGCACCCCTCCACCCCTCTACCCCTCGATTCCCCCTAATCCCAGCCTCTTTCACCCATTGGCCAAGTGTTTGTTTACGTTTTTACTGATTTTGTTGGCAGCTTCAAGTTTTCGGTGTTCGGTGTTCGGTTTTCGGTTCTCGCATCAGCCGAAGGTCATATTCGGATGAACAGCAACGAGTCGTCTGTAAATGGCAATCCAAAAGAAATTAAGCCTCTGCTCAGCCAAGTGCCAGTTCAAGTTGATGCCTCAAGCAGCGCTCCACCTAAACTAGTAAACAAATCCGACTAAAAAAGAGAAAACTCACAAGCTCATAAACTGCATTGCCCTGACAACAGATTGAAATGAACTGATACTCAGATTAGCAGCAAAAACAAGCTCAACGGGATTCATTTCATTACGGCTTGCACTTTATAACTATATAAAAATAATAAAACTTTCACCTTAAGTCAACAACATTTTGTTGTGGCTAAAACACAAACTTCTAATATTTATTATCAATTTTGTTTTTTAACCACACTTTCTGGATTTTAACTTTAATTTTAGTTTTAAAGTTTTGACTGTTTATGGTGTCTGGTTTTCTTGTTTATCATCCCATTGATTCTGAGTGCATTGTTTGTCTTCTTGTTCGGCAACTGTATCTTTATCTATATCATGAGGATCCCGACGACATGATGACACTGCTGTCATTGTTGCCTCCTCTTTGTCCAGTGACATGGACAACCAACCACAAGTGATTGTGTCCGTGTTACGTTGAGATTGTGCACATAGATTGAATAACAATGCCCATTCAAACGAGTACTCGTACGAGTACTCGTACTCATATTCAATTCGAGTTGTAGACTCTCAGTTTGTCAACTTTCAATGCATGCTTTATTCTGTAGAATCTAATGCACAAATTAACAGGAATCTAAAGAAATTTCAAGGAGTGGTTCTTTATAAAAGGTATTAATATTTATTTTAAAATCAATTATCATCGTACTAAATCGCAACAAGATCGGCCAAGCAGAACCTGATTTAAGTTTCAGATGATGTAAGTGCCTAAAAGTATGCACTAAAAAATATTGTATATTTATTTAAATAAATAACGAGTCTTTTCTACGAATTTTGTTTACTTCTTAAGCGAATTTTCTTTGAATTCTAACAGAAAATAATAATAAAAATTTGATTTTGAGTTGCGTGTTA
Source organism: Drosophila limbata (assembly GCA_963924055.1). NCBI lineage: Eukaryota > Metazoa > Arthropoda > Insecta > Diptera > Drosophilidae > Drosophila > Drosophila limbata. The sequence continues at coordinate 7,860,508 of OZ001355.1, forward strand.
CCAATTGCACCCTCTAGAGTACATTTTTCTCCATTTGTCTATATCTTGCACAACTATTCATTAACTTCTTAAGTCAAGAAATGTTATTTAATCAGCCCTTAGCAATTTCAGAGGCTTGTCTTGAAGTTGGAATTGATTCCAATTGCAGACGCATTGGAGCAATTTAACTTTTATTGAAGTTGAGCAAACTAATTTGATTTGTTAGCCAAGATACTAGTAATTAGTTAGCTTGGCTTGTGCAAAGACTGACTCCTAGTTAGGCAAATACACAAACAGTCTCTCGATATAAGGTACATTCTCATTATCATAGTGGTAGATCCACATATTGTAGCAAGCATGTAGATAGTTTGTGCTTGATTGGTGTCCATAATGCGAGCTTACCTGGCGTATACTCAACATCGGACACATGTGTGTGTATTTATTTGCATTTGTATGTGTGTGTGTGGGTGTGCGTGTGTGGCAGAGTGACATTCATTGTACTGTCAGGCCATATCATGGAAGCATCCAAGCGACAGCCACAAACTCGCAACTCGATGCTTATGAAATGTTATCAAATGATTGTCAAACTTCTTCTGCCCATTGTCATGCACTCGGCACAAACGGCTAATAAAACTTTATCAGCATGAACCGGCATCATCCTGATGCCTCGAAACGTGAAAACATAAAACACAACTTAAGCACACACACACACACTCACACATATACACAGAGTTTTATCGAGACAAGGCAGCAGCATAAAATGAACTCTATGTAAACAATAACCGTATGTATATTTATATGCATTTGTATGTGTTATCAATCGATTGCCAGCTTCACACATACACAGATAAATAGTTGGAGGGTTCATTCATCTCGATGGACTACGAATGCTTCTACATACATTGAGCTTGACAATGAGCAAGTGTATGCATTTGTATCTGCATCTGCATTCATACAATACAGACATGTATTTGACATATACAATATAGGAACTATCGGTACTATTCGTCATATACGAGTATAGTTGGCTACATTTTTCGAAAAGCAATTTACGGCTTTGTCGTTAGTCAAATGCTACGACACTGCGAGTTTTCCCCTCTGCAACTCAAACAAAGACGTGCAAAGCGTTTCTCAATTCGATTTCAACAAACTTGAGGAGCAGAGTTGAGAATAGTAAGCTAAAAGATATCCTTTACTGATCTTAATTGCTGGGAATAAGATAAAAAGGGTATAACAATTTTAATGCAACATTATAATATTAAATACTACAAAAATCGAATTTTAATCAGAGTAAACTTTACACTGTAAAGTTTTCGTAACAAATAATTTTGTTTTGAAAAATATAGTTATATTAATATTATAATAATACTAATAAAAAAGGGATCACTTTCTTAAATTTTTATTCACACATTTCTTTCACATATGTATTCTTATTTTATTTTAAATTTATTTTATTTGCGCTTATTCAGTGCTATGAAAATTTTATTATAAAAATCAAAAAAAAAAAATTTTAAATTAAGCATTAAAAATTAAAATCAAAAACCAAAATTAAAAATGAGCAATAATTATTTTTTTGTATATTTGATTAACCGATATTAACCCTTATAAATGAATCGATTACTAAATGGTTATTTCGGTTTTAAGCTTTCCGTCAAATGAAAATTTTTTTTTGATTACGGTTTCAATTACGGTTTAAAGGTTACGGTAAGTAAATACAATTTAAATGTCTTTAGTGAGTACAGCTCTGATGGCTTAATAGAACCCCTTATTTACTGTTTACAGGGTATAACAAAGAGAGCACAAAAGTGACACGAGAAACTCCACTCGGAGTGCAGTTGCATCTTTGTGTGTGTGTGTGTGTGAGTGTGAGTATCTGTGTGTTAGCTTTGTCAACGATCTGATGCGTTACCAGGCAACCGCATCATCACCCTCAACGTCATCATTATCGTCATTCTACTCCACCTCTTGTTTCCCCTCTCTGCAGACTGTGGGAAACTATGTGCCTTCTGATGCAGAATGGGCATGTTTATCAATGTTGTACGTTTATCGCCGACAACTGACAGCCGCCATTTTCCAAGACGGAAACAGGCAGGCACTACAAGGAAGGGCGAGTGTCGAGGAGAAGGGGGAGAAGGGAAGGGCTGGACTGGCGTTAGGGTGACAACTTATTTCAACATCTTGTTGTTATCCGACGTGCGCTTCCTATTTTCATTTATTGGCAAAACTTTTTGCCCAGATGTGCAAAAACAAGCACAAGGTGCTGTGTGTATTAGTGTGTGTGTGTGTGTGTGTGTGTGTGTGTGTTTAGCTGTCGGCAAAGTTTTGGCATTGTTCAAAGAACCCATACATAAATAAGCATGAATATTAAGCAAGAATGTGAATTCACATCAAATAAAATAAAATACATACTCATGTGTATGCGAAATGTACATAAAATGTATTATTCTTGCTATTGTTATCATTATACTGTTGTTGTTGCGCTTATTGTTATTAAATTCCATGGCAACTGCATTCAAATGTTGTTCAACTGTTGCTTGAGTCTCATCATCATCGATGTTGCCTTTTAAGAAGACAACTTCGATCCGTGTGTTGATAAAAAGTCAAATGTATTTCTGTATCCCTTTTGGCCAACTGCAATTTGGTAATAGGATTATGTCCTTAGCACAAATGTTGCCGACTTTAGTGTCAGAACTTATCAGTTAACAAACAGCTGATAATCTGTCGGAAAAGTAAATCAATTTCAATGAGGAATTTAAATAAACACATTAAATGTGAACTTTGATTTGGGTTTGACACATGACAAACAGCATCAGTTGCTTTAATCAGTTGATTAAAATACAATTTAGATTGAGAATTAAACTTGATAAATTCAAGTAAGAGAAGTGTTTATAGAATTGATTTAGGTTTGTTTAAATTGATGCAATAATTCTATATTTAATGGTTTGACACAATGGCCGTGTTCACCAGAACTAATCAATCAGTAATCACGTATCACAAATCAAAAAGTTGTCATTTCTTTTTTTGTCAAATCATTTAATATTTATTAAAAAAAATTCAAAACAGTTTGGCGCAAAATGCTTAGTGTAATGGGAATAAATACAGAAAATGGCAAGATTTTAAATAACATATGATATGTTGCATTAATAAATAATTAGACCATTTAATATTTTGTATTAGAAAGTTTGAAGCACTTTTCCTAGCCATTTTTCTTTAAAATACGCATAGTCCAACGTCTTCTTTGTATTTTTTTATGCAAACCACAATAACATAAATAAAATGGTTTTCTTATTAATTTCGTTGCTTTTTATTTCAAATCTAGTGCCCTTTTGATTACAATTTGTTTTATCGATAACAAAACATCACAATCAGAGAATTTCAGCGTACCATTTTGGTGATGAATTTTCAGTCATCACAATCACAAAATTTTGAAATCATGATTGCTAATCATAAAAATTTAATCGATTTTCTGTTGTCGAATAGTTCTGGTGAACACGGCCAATTATTAACAATTGCAAAAAATGTTAAAATGAAATGAAATGAAAATGAAGATTATTAGTATATTTATTCATATACTCGACTAAATAGTTAAAACTTTCGATAGTTTTACTCAGTGACAATTCCCCATTGTAAAAAGTGGAGGAGAAAACTAAGAAAACAATAATACAACATAAAGTAAAACTGCAATTATTTGTATTACGTGTACGTAGTTTAGTTTTAGTTGCTTCTCTTGTGTGTTTTGTCCGGATATTGCTAAACGGTTTATCGCACTTGGTAGTCGAGGTCGTTGAGTGCCAAGACCGGAAACAGATACATTATTAATGACTCGAGGCTAAAGGCGGAGCGACGGACGCGACAGCAGCACTCGAAACAGCGCACAATGCGGCGTATGCGCAATATTTTCGCTTTTATATTTTATTACTGTTGCTGTTGCTGTTGCTACACATAAACATTGAGAGCTCCGTCGGAATGTTTGGCGCCACATTTGTAAAATCGAAATATGTATTTCGGTCGTCTTGCCTTATGGCCACATTCATGTTTCGGCTCTTGTTGCCGTTCCCGTTGCTTGTAGATTCCCCTTTGAGCGCTTATTGTAAAGCGCCTTAATAAGATTTTATTGCGCCGAGTCATGGGCTGGGATGAGAAGGGAGGAGGCTGTTCCAGGACAGAGGCAGGAACGTACGTGTTTGTGTACAACTGACGCAGATAATAAGTTCCATTCATGGCACGGAAGGACGCTTCATCCGTTGCCTGGTTTTTCTTTCTGTTCACAGTCCCTTTGTGCCTCAACTCTGTGTCTGTCCCCGCCCTGGCCATCAGTGGACCCGCCTCCCGCCCAGAACAATGACTGGCCATTCCGAACACCTACCCCAATTTGGGATCACAGCCAGGCAATTGGCTATTTGGGATTTCGTTGTCGACTGTGGTTATGTTTGTGGCTATTAGCGTCAAGTAATTAATACACTCTCGACCATTTAGGCCCGAAATTGAATTGCGTGCGGCAAATGCGGGAAAATGTTCAAATGTAACCGGAATATTTTAATAAATACGTGTGGCAGTCAAAACATGGAGTAGAAATTTAATAATTTTAAAATATTTATCAACAAAATTCAGACAAAATTCCCTCAGGAATTATATATACTCCTATTAGCAACTTGTTTTCTCTCTTGCGACGACATAAAGCAAGAAAAAATGGAAAATGGAAGATGGAAGATGGCAGAGACAACTACAATTTTGTGAATTCTTTTTGAAAGCATTTTTCATATATTATTGCGGAAACTTTTTGTGAAAACACAACACAACGAACGTGCGTTGGCAGCTTATAAGCTGGCATATGTTTGCAATAGAAGTATATGAAATACTCGTCATATAAAAACACGAGGGCTGTCTCAAGAGTGTGCGACACGAGAGTTGAGCTCCACATGAACTGTGGCAAATAATCACAAGTGACATTGGTCTAAAGTTACTGTTAAATCAACCCTCGCTCATTGATACAAGCGACAAATTGACTTCGTCTCGAGTTGAAAATGCGAAAGCCTTTAAGCTACTTAGCCATATTTCAAAAAAGGAAACTATATATCGATGGAAACACAGACAGCATTAAAAGGAAACAGTAAAAGAGAAATACATTTTTATTGCCATTTCTCTAAAAATAGAACTTAACTATGATCGGTGATAAACGGATAATGAAGATAAGAATTTAAAGACGAAAACTAAATGAAAAGCCGTATTTTAATAAATTTATACTTTATTAAAATTAAGTTATTCTGTGATAAGCTCTTGTTGCATGGGGAACTGAGTAATTCAAAAGATTTCCCAGAAACGTTTCCATGTCTATTTGATGAAATGTTCTAGAAATGAAGTCCAAAGTAGTTCCAACTAAATATGATTTCATTTTTCGATTTAATGTAATATTATGCGACATGGCTTAGAACAATAAAAATAAATAATGCATTACCGGGTTTATTAAGAACATTTACGACTTTCTACAACTGTGAGGGTGAATGTTTGTATGTGTGTGTGTGTGTGTGTTTAGGGATGTGTGTGGAATAACTTTTGACATGCTCGACAGACTTTGGGTCGGGCACGTATGGGAGAATATCCTTAAAATTAATGCACAGCCTCCTCCTGGCTGGCGTGTTATTCGTATGCATGGCACAAAAGCTTGGCGGATATAGTTTTTCATAAATCTGTTCAGGATTTCCGCGCTCCCGTGTTTGTTCCTTGGCGCGTAAAACCACAATGTGAGCTTTTAGTCGCTTTTTCCTGGCGCTGTGTACCCAAATTAATAAAAATGCACGTAAAAAGCAAAAAACTTTTCTATGCGACATTGTACACTGATAAAAAAGGGATCTACAATCAAGATTTTGGTCTCAGAACCAAGAGCTTTGGTCTATAAAATGCGTCGAGAACATGAAAATCTTGAACATTTTAATAATAATAATAAGACCAAGTTCTTATTTTTAAGATCATAAATTCTCATATTTTCAAGACTACAAATCTTGGTTTAAGAAAAAAACTTATTATTTTTTACAGATTATATGCTCTCATTTATAGACCAAAAAGTTTTGAATACTCAAGACAAAAAATCTCAAATAAAGATTAAGCTTCTTAACATTTTAAGAAAAATAAAGTAAGTTTTAGTTAACATCTTTAAGACGCAAAAAATTTTACGATTTTTGTTCTTATTTTAAGAGAAAAAGATTTGAGATAAATGATTTTTATTCTTAAGTTAATATTCTTAGTTTTTGTAATTTAATCTTAAAATGGTCCTTTATTAAGAACCACATATTTAAGATGAATGTTCTTGATTTTAGAAAGTGGTCTCTTTTTCAGTGTAGAGCAATATTCATTTCATTCTTTTTTTTGTCACTTTGTACTTTGTCTGGTGAAATGTGGCTATAAATGCAACATCTATGGCCGGGATTCCCCCTTTGGGCTGCTGCGGCCAATGCACTTAAGATGTCACACAAATGCAGCCACAGAGCCGCCACAGACTGCCTGCCACATGTGGCACTCTCAACCTGCAACCTGTGCCGCCAGCAGCTTCTCCATTTTCCTACATTTCTTTTTCTTCCCTTTAGTGTCCAATAACTTTTCTGTTCACATTTAGCTGTGGTCCAAACTGCGGCAGTTTCACTTTTATGGCTGCCACCGATTAGTTCTTGGCTCGACACTTTATGGCCAAACAGTAGATGCTCCTATAACTATAGATGCCAGGGCTAAGTTCTCAGTTCTCAGGGCAGCCGTAAAGAGTCCAACGCATTGCCGGGCTACCAGTTTCCCATAAAGAAAATAGTGGATGCACCGCAGCAACTCTTAAAGCCGCTTACAATGTTGATCTAACTTCCTTTTTGGGATGTGACTTTAAAGCTAAGATTGCGATAAACATTTCGCACATTGTTTTTTTTTTGCCTTGTTCGAATTTATGTGGCTCGAGGCGTGTTGACTTGGTCAGAACATTGATCTAAACTCGGTCAACAAGTGAATTATGTATGCCAGCAAATGAAAAGTAAACCAAGTGAAGCAAGTGGTGCAAGTGGTGGTAGTGGTGCAAGTGGTGTAGTAAGTGGCATATCTAGTATGCACCACAGCGCACAGTCATTGATTTGCTTTTGGCCGAGAAATGCTGACATAAATTACGAGTGTGCGTATTAAAAGGGCGGAGTCAAGCCACTCGCACACACACACACACACACATACACGGCTCTGCTCCACTGTGCCACATACTTAAGTGTGTTTGTGAGTGTGAGTGCGAGTTTGAATAAGTACGAGTACTCAGTTCTTTGACTGCGGCTTCGTTTGCATTTTTAATCCTTTGGCAACACCACAAGAAGCAGAGCTCTGTCGACATATGTTTACTTAAACACATAGATATACCCTACAATTTTATGTAGAGGGTATAATCATGTCATAAAATATATAATGATCAACCGAAATATTGTTGAGTGTTTTCTTTAGCTATCAATTTTGCAATCTCATCTGTCTTTAATTTATACTTTATATTTCACAATCTTTATGATTTTCTTAGACAGTCAAAAAAATGTTAGATGTGAGTATAGGTTATTTTCAAGTCGAGTACTGTCGACCAAAGCTTTTTCACCTGATTATGTCTGGTTTAAGCCTAAGCTTTGTTGTGGCAGCTCTGTAACCACAGCAAAGACAAAAGACTCATTAGAAATAACTCCAAACTCAAAGTTAAGAAACCGAGTTTTAGTAAAGACATTGTAAAGATGAAGACTTTAAAACTAATGTCAACAAATGTGATTACACTTGTATTTGATTTGAGTAAATGTTCTACTCCTTCATTTAAGATTGTTTTTACACTTAAAATCGAAACTGTGGAAAGTGCATTTTACACACTGTAAAAAGGTTAAGTTTGTTTCAGAGAGAGAGAATAAAATGAAATTGTGGAAATACTTGAGCTGTAGAGTCAATTCAATAAATGGAAAATAGTCTCACGTACTTTGCTCGTAACTGTGACGATTGCCATAAAAATGCGCTGAGCTGAGTTGGCAACCCTTTTTTGGGGCAACCCATCGACGAGAATGTCGTGACTGAAATACCAACTGAAACTGAAACTAAAACTTACCGCTCTGGAAATGTGAAATGGTCTCGTGGCTTAATAGTTTAGACGCTGCACATCTGCAAATATTAATAAATAAATGGAAAAATAATTAAAAAAACAGTTTTGAACACAGTTTTTGATTGGTTTTATTTTGTTTGGCTCTGCTCTAGTTTTAAGTCGCAGTCTGAGTTCGTGTTTAGTTCATACCGCAAATCCAATCAAATGTGAATGCTGCGCTTTTTCATTGCCTACCCCCAGGCGCATTTCTGTCGCTGGCAATGAAAAACGCAAAACGGAAAACGGGAAAAGCCTGAGACTTAGACTGAGACTGAGCCACAGCTGCTGTGAGGCATCCACAAGGAGATTTAACTTGTCTTGTGCTCAGCGTAAACAGAATTATTTCCAGATGCCTTGTTCTTGCTTTGTGCTGAACTTAATTGGGTTTTCTGCCATATTAGATTTTCTTTCATTTTCATTTTTAGCCTCCCGGGTCTACGCACTATCTCTCTCTCTCTCTCTCTCCCTCTCTCTGTCTCTGCAGACTGCATAAATGTGAATGCAAATAAGCATTCGAGTTCGAGTGCAGCCACACACTCATACCACACTCATGCGAGTACTCGCATTGAATTTAAAGTGCAAGTCTATGCTGCATTTATGAATCTGTGTGCAAAACACACACACAGACACACCGATTGTTAAGTCATACTCCATGTGAAATTCAGAAATGCAGAACCTTTCAACTATAATGAAAAGACAGCAGGAGCAATGCAGGCGAGTGGAAAAAATACAAATACAACAGCCGAAGAACGTAAAACAATTCTTTAAATGCAAATTTTATGAGCCGACAAGGGAACAAACAATTGGTCTTATGTCCGACTGCAAAATACCTTGTAGCTTGTAACTAAAATAAAAATAAAAGATTGTAATTTAACTTTAAGTAAGCAATAAGTAATTTAAAATTAACGAATTACTAATATTAATTAAGTAATTCATTAAGTTTATATTGGCAGAGTGTGTGAATTAACAGAAATAATGTCATATAGTTATATTTGAAATTTGAAACAATTAACATTTTACTTGGAAAAACATTTATGCACAACTACTTAAGCTTAATGTGCCTATTGAATTTCCATCAATAAGTACATTCTTAATAAACTCGTTAGACGAACAACAATTCACATCAGGTGTAATTCAAGACAGGGTATGAAAAACGTAAAAGCCACATTTCCACATCGATCCGATTTCACATGCGTATGCTGAATGCCAGGTTTACCTCACATCACACACACACACACACAATTGATACTTGTGTATACGTGTGTATGTGAATGAAGCACGTAGCTCTGATTTTTCAGGTATTCAACTGGCGATGCCAAAACTTTGCCCTGGCTCTTTCCGTTTCGTCTGTTCGTCTCTTAACTGGAAGCTGTCAGTGGGCCTGTCAAGTTGCTGCCTTGTGCAATTGTCAAGCTCCCACCTCCCCTTCGCTTCCCTCTTTACCAGCCATCTGGTTTCTCTGGCAACTCTGGCAACTGTCAGCGGATTGTAACTCTATTTGCCAGCTGCTGTTGGTGGAGGATTTAATAAGTTGGCCGCATCATCATTACCATTATCGCTATCATTATCATTAGATTTACCTTTGCTGCTTTTCTTCAACTTCAACTTCAACCTCATCTCCCTCTCTCTCTCTCTCTCTCCCTCTCTCTCTGTCAGTTTTTCATGTGCACCATTTTGTAAGTGGGTTATTTAGCGTAAGTAATGCAATAAGTCTGTTAGTTTTCATATTTCCTGCCGTCTGGCGTCGTTTGTCCTTTGCAGCTGCATCTGCGTGTAATCCACGACTATCCAGGACTTGACTGCCAAAAAAAGGATGCGAAAGGAAACACTTTTTCTGCCTCTGTCTCTGTCCCGCGCACAAACTGAAAGATGATACGGCAAACTGAATTAGCGCGGCACGAATGTGTCCTCCTCCTCCTCCATCTGCTCCTGGAGCATCCTGTGTAGGGATAGATGGCTAACTGGCTGCCTGGCTGCAAGTTTTTTTTTTTATGTCTTGAGCTCAACTCGAGCGCTTTAATTCATTTGGCAAGAATTTTAATTCATTTGCTGGAAACTTACTCAGAGCTGAGAGCTGATTAGCAAAGTTAAAGCCAACATTGCACGCGAATTCTAATGGTCAATTAACTAAGTGCAGCTGCTCTCCAATTTCAACTTCAACTTCAACAGCAGAAACTTCCTTTAACTACTTTCTTCATTCCATCTTTTCTTCTTTTCCTCTTTCCTTTACTTATTCATTGTATGCTTTATCTTTGGGTGTATTTGCTTCGGTCTTACTGTCTGTCTGACGGATTTAATTGCATCGTAACTACAAATTGCTGAGCTATGCAGATGTCATACTCCTAGCATAGGATATCCCAAACCAAATTATCATCAGAAATTGAGCATGACAGATTTGAAGGAGAATCATGCTCGTAGATCGTTTAATTTTGGTTCAATATGGTTCAAGTTAAATCCTACAATGTTGAAAGCTCGACAATTACTGCTAATGGAGCATAAAAGTTTAGTTTATAACATTTGAATATTGTTCTTTCAATAAATTTATTAATATTACGTTTGTTGAGTTTTTAGCCCTGGCTTTACAAAACTTTCGGGGAGGCCCTTTTATTAGTAGGATATTTAATAAAAAAAAAATTAATAAAATAGTAATAATGATGTAGTAAAATAAATATTGTAGTTATTATGACTAAGGCATGACTAAGGCATATGCTAAAATATTTTTTGATTAATACGTTCCAAAGCTGAGTAATCTCTGTAATTAGATTTAACTGCAATATATTAAAAAAATAATAAAGTATTAACATAATTTAGCTTTATACCGTTTTATTTGTGGGAAACGACAACGAAATTAAAGAAAGAAAAAGAGAAACCTTTTTAGATACAACTTTAAATCCAAAAAAAATATAATATTATGCTAATAATAACTTAACTTAGGGCCGTTTTTTTCAAATTACATATAAACTGTATCTAAGATATACTATAATTTTAAATTTGACAGTAATTTCTGTACATTTTACGTCAAAATATATTTTCAATAGTTATCAAACACCTTATTTAAACATTGAAAAATGTCTCTATTGTTTCTATTACTGGATATGCGACACCCTGTATGTAAACGAAAAATGAAAAACATGGCTTTGAAGAAGAGAGTAAAAATTACGAATTGCTCGTGGTATTGTGGAGTTGAACTGCGGTGTCTGGGCATAGCCTTATATGGCGTATGTCAATAGATATATACACATAATTTTGGAGGAAAACCAACAGCGACCTACCATAAAGAGAAACTACGAAACTGCGAAATGAACGCGTACGTGACAATAAAATGAAATGTGTAAAAGCTGTCAGTGGTGAATTGGAGCGAAGAGAGGAGTGTGGAGAGAAGAGGAGGGGAAAGAGGAAGACACAAATGTGGACGTGCAGTGTGGACGGTGACAGAGACCAGAGTCATATTTGCTGTGTTGTTGTCGCTTGTTTGCGGCAACAGACGTCTCTCAATTCACAACTCCAACTTGCAACTCCACAATTGTGAACTCCCAACTTTTAACTCCAAGCTCGCAGCTTGCAGTTACATAAGCGAGAGAGAAGGAGACAGCGAGACAGGGCAAAAGAAAAAAAAACAGTGACTAGCGAATGCAATTTGACAAATTTATTTGCGACGGCAGCAGCAGCGTGTTTGAGTATGAGTATGAGTATGAGTTTGCTTGCGAATGTGAGTACTCGTTTGTAACGAAATGAGACTTCTTTAATATTGTATGTATGCAACACGGCCGCAACCTGCAAGATGCATTTATTTTTCTTTCCTTTTTTTTTATGAAAAATGAACGATATTTGCCAAGTTCCAGTTGAGCGACAATATGCAAATGACTCCTAGAGGGCGCTCTGTGCTGCTGGCTGCTGAAGCTGCCTGGCTCGCGAGTAAGGAAGCATGCAAATCGAGTTTATTCCGACAGGCAGCACGATTTTAATAAAAAGAACATACTTAGAACAGACATTCATATGTAAGTTGCTTCCTGAGTCAGCTTGAGGTGTTGCATGCCACGTAACTTGTTGCCCGCAACTTCAGATGTCGGTGAGAAATTCATTTAAAATGGGCGCCATAAGCACGCATTACAAACACACACACACACTCAATTTTCTATTCCATTTTCTACAAACTCCATGCGGGAATCGACACCGGTAGAGGCAGCAGCGACAACTTCGGCTGTAGCAGCTACCACAGTATGTGCCACTTGGCATTCCCATTGCCCTACACTTCTAAGCGTTGCCTCCGTCGGAATTCCATGTGTATGTATGTATGTCAGCCCTCATCCCACTGCAGCGCCATCTGCATCTCTGGTCGCGCAATTGTGGCAGCTGCTGGAATTAATGCCTCGCCCGGGGGCAGCTGTCGCCCATTTCCCTTCTCCGTTTCCCAGCCAGCTTTTGTTGAAGGTGTGCATTGCACAGCATTCCATTGCTCTCTCTCACTCTCTCTCTCGCTGTCTCGTTCTAGGCTGCAGCATATGCTGGCAGTTAAAGCGACAACTATCAACTTTTATACAATTTTCTAAGGACTTCATGTGGCAAGTGGCATGCAACAAATTAACGAGGCAATTAGATTGAATTACTGCAGCAACTAGTCAAGTTACTGTTTAGTTTAAGAGTTTATTTTGTTTATTTTGAGGTGCCACAAATTGTTGCAGAGTGCATCATTTGGTGCCGCAAGTTAAATTTGTGCTTGCAACACACGCAATGCACTCTCCGAATGTGACTGCGACTGTGAATGTGAATGTGCCCCAGGAGCGCTTGCCACACGCTGCTTGTACAAGGCTAATAGAATTTTCGGGACTGTGGCAGTCCATTTCCATTAGTGGTCACTGTGCGATACGCGAGTGCCCCGAGACTGTCGCTGCTATCATTTAATTTGGCCGCAACGCTGCTCAAAGCGCTATACGAGCACAAGCGAGGGTAGGCTGATGAGTACGGGACAGCAACCAAGAAAGATTTTAATTAAATAAAAAAGTGATAAAGAGATAAAGAATTTTTAAAATGAAAAACATATTAAAGAAGATTGTAAAAACAAATTGAAGAAGATTTTAAAAAATATTGCCTGAGTGATGTAGAATTAAAGAAGGATTCAGAAAGATTTTAAAAATATTAAAATATGTTAAATAAGACTGTCGTGAATAATGTAAAAAATATTGAAAAAAAAAGATATTTGTCAAAATTAAAGTTAAGGAGTATTGGGGAAGATTGACAAAAATATTCGAGTAATATAATATAAATATTCAATAAATAAGATAGACATACTAAAACGATAAAATAACTAAATAAATAATTAAAAAAATACAGCAAACTTTAAATCGAAAAGTGAATTAGATTGTTTTACATATTTTGAGCATATGCTTTAATTTCGGATTGAATACAGTAGTATCTATTTTGTATCTTTTCAAAATATATTGCAAATAAGCCAAGGCATTAACAACAATAATATTACGGTAATACAGGTTGAATATATAATATTCTCAAAAACAATCTCATCTGGAATAGGCCTAATAAATTTAATTTTGGTCAATTTGGAAAAGTATTATAATATAAAAGACAAATTAGACAAATTTTCAGCACACATAAATTTTTTGAATTACATTAGGTTATAATAAGATATAATTTGCCTGTTCATAGTTTTATTACTTTTAAAACTGCCCTCTGGAAGGTGTATAATATATTTGTTAATGGGCTTGCAGCATCAGTCATAATTCATGATGAGCCCATTGTCCCAACGAATTAGAGACAGGCACAGGTAATTGTGCTAATAATTCTATTGTGGCTGCTGCTAAGCCAAATTGCAGTTGATGGTTGATGGAAAACAAAGCACAGTTGGACTTGGAAAGAAAACACATAAAGCTGACTTGGAAATATTGGATTATTATGAAGAGCTGAGCAAACACATCAACAGAAGCACAATCACAGGCAAAATCAAATAAAAGCAAGAAAGGAAAATGGTAAAAGAACATACAGGAACTCACTCTAGATGCGATACTAGAAGCTGCTTCCTGTCTGGAGTCTGAAGTCCGAATGGCAGTCTCTCAATTTGGCCATAAAATGCGTCTGTTGGCTAAAGCTAAAGCTAAAACCGAAGCAAACAGAGAACAGAGGCCAAAGCCAAACACACACACACACACACACACCCACTCATACACCCGAATGCGTCTTTATGGCTTTCCAATCGCAGTTGCCTCCTGTTCTTTGTCCTGTCAATGTCCAAAGTGAACGCCTTTGCACCACAGACATAGAGATAGCCGCGATGGAGAGCGCATCAAATCATTTCGTGCTAATGGAATTGCATTTGATGTTAATGGAATTTTTATTTCCTTACGGTGGAAATAACAATTTATTGCACTGTGTTTTTTTATAATGAAAGTGGGAAAAAGCAAACCAATCCCTAAAATCGTAACGCACATTAATTTTAACGTTTTATTTAAAACTTTTTTAAGCAAAAAAGTCAATAAATAGTTAATGCTTAAAGAACGTAAATCAATTTGAAAGTAACAGTTGTAACTAATGTCATATTAACACAGTTTTAGAATTTTTAAAACCCTTAAGAAGCAAATATTATATTTAGTAATGGCACACCTCCAAAAAAAAAAAAAAAAAAATCCAAAATTAGAGGGCGATTTATAATGAGGGCGATTTGAGTTTTTTTTTAAATTAGTTTTGAAATTTTAATGCAAAATGAACTATTTTCATTGCATGCAAAGCACAAATCAACTGTGCAAAAAAAAACAAAATAGTTCATTTTGCATTAAGATTTCAAAATTATTTATAAAAGAAACTAAAAGCAATTTTGGATTTTTTTTTTTGAGGTGTGCCGCATTTTATGGACCTTTACCTTATATTTATCTGAATAATTTATATCGCTGATCCATCATCTATGCACTTTGCAATCAATTGCCACGGCATTCTGAGTATTTTTAAGAGCATCTCAGTCATGTCCGTCACTCTCTTTCTCTCTCTCTATCTATCATTCATTCTCTCTATCATCGATTCACCTTTAGTTAGCATCCTTTGGATGTTCGAACCAAACTACGCTCTAAAAAAAAGCTGGCCAATTTTGGCTTACAGTCATTCGCAATGTTGTTGGCCAACGCTAAGCTTTTATGGCCTTTTGTTTAGGCTGCAAAGTGGAGTTGGCATCGCGTCCTGGACAGCTGAAGCCCTTGATGCGTGGTCCTTTGTTCTGGCCCGGGTTAAGAGCCCATCTCAGTGAGAATGATGAACTGGCTTATTGAATTTAAAGCTTTTCGAGTGCGGAAATTGCTGTTTTTGCACTGTGAGTTGCGTAAAATCAAATGAAAAACGCATAAATCTGCATAGAAATGTACCTATGAAATAGATGATTGCCCTCAAACTCCAATAGAGATGTGCAAGTGAACAATGAAATTGATTCGCGCTGTTCCCAATTGCAAATGCCAGTAAAGTGGTTGTGGTTGGGGTTAGACAGTGGGCGGACAATGGGGTTGGAGAGGGGGGGGTGGGGGGTTGGTGTATAATACATCAAACAAAATTAAAACGCACTGCGGCAGTCGACGGGTGTTCCTGGTAGCAGGCTGAAGGGTTGGCCAAAACATTTGCCACTGGCTAAAATAATGAACACCGCGAGTCGAGGAAAGAGGGGGAAAGGACTGCCAAGAGCACGTGCAAACTCTGCAGGGGTTTGCGCAGACCTGAAGGGGTCAGAGGAAGGGAGGGGGAGGCAACTGTCACTCAACGAAAAGCAAATGAATGTATCAGAAAGCCAGCAACTGCCAGAGCTGCCAACTGGGCCAAAAACAGCGACAGCGACGGCGACGAACGAAGAAGAGTCGAGTAGACTGTTGCTTTTCATTGTTGTTGTTGTTGTTGCTGTTGCTGTTGCTGTTGTTGCTCAATTTAGTCCATTGGCTCTAGTTGCCCCGTCGCCAGACAATTGCTCATGGCCAGCTTTGCCCCTGTCTCTTTCCCTCTCTCTGTTTTTGCTCACGCCCTTGCCTCAACCTCCCCTCGCCCCAGCTAGATAGTCCAGACATGACGACGCTGGGGTTGAAAGTGCATGACACACAATTGTTTCCCTAACGCCCTCAATTGCGACCATTAACATGCACAACTCGCACGTGAACTCCATCCAACCAACCAACCATCCATCCCACATGGAACTTGGAGCAACCAGGCCACGAAATTGTTTTTGTGGTTACCAGCTGGTTTATGGTTACACATTCTCTCCATTTTCCTCCACTCGGGTTCGCTTCTATATTGACATCGTTTCTGCATGCAATCTTACAAATGTACAGGTAAATAAACCACGTGTGTGTGTGTTTTTTATTATAAATGGAACAACTGCAGGTGCTTCATAAGTAATCGTTCTATTGCAACTATCACATGTCTGTAATTTATGGTCTTGGAATTAAATGCACTATTTATTTATTTGCATAGGAAATGTCACTGTGTTTAAGCCATAACATGGCAATTGCGTAATCAAATTGAGAGCACCATTTATTCTTCAATTTATTTGTATTTCTGCTTACAAATAGATTAGGAATATTTAAATATATATAATATATCATATATATTACTAAATAATAAATATACACTAGACGGCATATTTATTTTAAAAACATTTAAAGTTAAATTTACTCATAATTTGAACCTACTTCGTGATCATTTTGGCATCAATGCTTTGAAACTTTTTTCCTCGATTTAAAATAAAATGTTCTGATGCAAAAAAAAATTCTTTAAACAATTCTAAAAGTGACTGCAAAAAATTTTTTTCGAAAAATTATAAAAAATATAATCAAAAATATTTTTGAAACAATTTTGTGGCAATTACTATTGGAATTGTTTGAAGATTTTTTTTGCATCAAAACATTTTTTTTTTTTTAAATTACAAGAATTCAAAATTTTTAATGGGAAAGTTTTGTATCATTCAAACGGAATTGAAATGACTTTTCCATTGATGCCAAAATGTACACGAATTAGGTTCAAATTATGAGTAAATTTAACTATAAATGTTGTCAAAATGTGTATATAAATTCATTGATATACTTCCTACGGCAAAATAGTCAAAGGTTATCCAATTTACAGCGCAGTTGGCATTGAAATGCTTTTTATGCTTTTAATTAAAAGTTTAATTAGACATTTTTCCGCTTGTTGGCTGTGACCTTTGGCCCTCAAAGATGACAACAGCAACAACAACAACCACAAAAGCAAAAGCAAAGCCACATCTGGCTAGCTCATTAAGGGCCAAAAACAATTTCAGGGCTAAACAGAGAAGTCTTCGCAAAAATCTCAGTTAGTAGCATGGGAAATCTACTTCAATATTTATGACATTTTTACAATCGCTATGAATTTAATTTGCAGCTATACTCGTATTTAGAAGTACATAAGCATATTTTTTTTGGCACTTGAGTTGACCTGCTAAAATTCAGACAATTTAATTAATTTGAGGTCTTTGCTTGACAACAAACAAACCAAAAAAAAGAAAAAATATGTGATTGTCAAACAAAGTCCAGCTAAATTGAAGAGAGGGGCGGGGGAGACCAACAATAGCAGCAATACAAATTATTTAATTTGCTCAGCGATTCATTGTGGTTGTTGTTGTCGTTGTTAGTGACGGTTCGAGGCGTTGACCAGTCACCGTCGCGCTTGGACAGACAGTCACTGGAACATCGATGCCCTGCTTCACCCACCCACCGCACCACCCACTCAGCCCAGTCGCCCATTCAGCAGTTGTCATTCGCACTCGTCTTTTGGAGCTGCTGCTGCCGCTGGACATGTCAAAAACTCATGCGCTGTCCGTTGAGTTTTGGCATTCGGAACACGTAGCTTGTGTGCCACCAGCACTTTTTCATTTTCATTCACTTACGCTGAGACTGAGACTGACTGAGAGAAGACAGCGAAAAGTTCCAAAATCGTCATCATACGGATTCCTCGTAAGAGTTCTGATTTGTTTTGAAGTCCCCACATCACTTAACAGATTCCAGCTGACTGACATTGAAACTCAAATTGAAACTCAAATTGCAATTGCAATTGAAATTGAATCGTGTCAACAGCGTGGGCGTAGCAAGTATGCCAAGTTTAATAATTTAATTTGCGCTTAATTGGCCTGAAACAAGCTTTGCAATTACGCGTCCCACATTCAAATGTGACACAAGAAGCGAGTTTCCTTCTAGATTTGAATTATCTGCTCTCTAAGCGGCACAACGGGTCGGATACGTAATAAGTTAATGACACGTTACGCTTTAGCTTGATATTATTAGTTATTTCTTTTTATTAATGAAATTTCTAAACATCATTCAGCCCACGACACAATTTTCCAATTATCTTTTGTCAAGGGGCAACGTGTCGTATACGTAATAATATTAAGACAGTGCCTGCATTAGGAATTCCTTATAAGAAATGAAATTTATGATTAACTCTAGTGGCGCATTATATATTTTTAACATTATATTTTATATCACTCACAACTTTATAATAATTAAACTTTTTATATAAAGCGTATTTACAACATTTTTATGAGGTTGTAAATTTTTTTCTTTTTATTTCACTCACAATTTTTTGCTGTTTGACTTAAATGTAAATCCTTGAATGAAAATCTCATTACTAGCCCCTACATTTGCTATTTTTCATTACATTAGTGAAAAGTTGGTTCTGTTTGCGGTTGCACATTCTGCACTTGTTTTACACTTCCTAAGACTTAATCCCCAAACTCTGTGTCAGCACTTCAAAACTTTGTTGTTTCTTGTTTTTTGCTCGCGAAATTTTAACTTACTTTTTAAGCGCATAAGCATGTATGCTAATTGGTGAGCAAATGGAAAATGGAATCAGGCACTCAAAATGAAAAGTCTGTCTAATTCTCAGGATAATTGTAGTCCTTTGGCTTTCTTTAAGAAGAAAGCTAGAGATAGACTCAAGTCTCTCCAGAAAGAAGTTAAGTAAAAAAAGTATTTGATCGAAATTTATTAAATGTTATAGCAAAATGAACATCTGAAAATCTGTTCAGTTTTTGGCAAAGTAATAAAAGTTTATATACAGTTGAACTTCCCTAACTCGAACTTCTAAAACTCGAATTTCTCTCTAACTCGAGCTAAATGAGTGGCAGTAAAATGAATAAATTTAAGAAAAAGAACTCTATAAGACGAATATCTCCATAACTCGAACCTTTTCTTTGGGTAATGGTGATTCGAGTTAGGAAAGTTCGACTGTAGTTAATATTTGGAAATATAGCGACAACTCGATCAATTTTGGTCGATTTTTATATGAAACACGATTTACAGTTTAAATTTACATCACTAGTTTCTACAGTTGATTCAGTAAATAAGTATGTATAGTTTTTTGCCTGACTAGAGAGTTTTTAAAAGCTGGGAACAAAGTTGGCTTTATTCAGCTCCAACGGGCAGGACGATGAGTAATCTATGGGCAGGCAAAAGTTGCGTGAAGCGGGTTTTGTGGCTGGCTTATCAGGCGAAAGGACGAAAGGATAAAGTTTTGCGGAACAGCTAAAAACAGCTCGGCCACGAGGCAAGCGACAAAGAGGCAAAGGGGGCAGGCGGGACAAGGAACGGGAACGTCAACGGGTGAATGAAAAGAATAACTTGGAAACGCAAACCGTTATATGGGGTGCCCTGGTTAACAAAATGGCGCCGGCACATAATTAATTGCACTAAAGAGATTAGTTGCTGTGCATAAGTTTTCGCGGCGCAACAAAGCAACATTGCCACATAGCCGAGTGTTGTTGGCAACGTGTTGCCCTCCCACCTGTCAATAGTTGCACACGCAATGCCAGTGGAAGAACCAGAACCAGAGCTGACTTATCAGCCCACTCAACACCCCCTCACACGTCCAAACTGCCGCACTTTTCGCTTTGCACCTGCCGAGCACAACTCGCCCACATTCTGCACGCAATCTAATTTAGCTGGAAAAGAGAAACGTGCCCGGCGTGGAAATGGAAATGGAAACGCCAAACGGCAAAGTCGAAACCAAACCCTCACATAAACCTCACAAACACACCCGGCAAGACAATGCTGCTAATCAGGTAGCATACATAGAACAGGATCCGGAAGAGGTTCTAACATGATATCTTCATATCAAGTGCCGTTCAATAATTATAATTAAACTTGGCCATGATATAAGCGGAAAGCTCAGTGCACATATTCAATTGATAAGTCAAATTTCTTATGTCTTACTATGGATTATTACAATTTCAATCAGCTAAGAACTCTGAAGTCTATTTATAACGAAACTGACCCATCCTCATGTTATAAAAATTATGTGATTGCCGACAGAACACAAATTAATTAATCAAATTAAAGTTTTACTTGAACAAAATTAGTGTAATAAAATTGGACATAGTAAAAAACTTGGCAACTTCAAAAGTCAGCTGAACTTTCGTCTTAGTTTTGCATTAATATTAATCAGTACTAAGTTTTAAAGAAGTTTCCAGAAAATCGTCAAGTGAATTAGTAAAATTTTAAACAACTTTTGATGGAAAGTTTCTGAAAAGCAGTTGCACTTTATGAAAACTAAAGAAAAACAACTGTTTTTTGCTTTTATAAATTAAACAAGAAAAAATCAGAGAATGATTCAAGAAAGATTTAATTACATTACATATTTTGTTATAATTTGACTTAAGATTTGTCAGATTTGTTGAATGTTTGATTGATGATCAGGATTTCATGAAGTTAATCGTGATCTGTGACCTGTCAAAAGTGAGTCAAGTAGTTGGTTTACTTATCATTCGCCATATTTAAAGTATTTATAGCCTTCGGAGTCATTGAAAGCAAATTCCATTCGAAATGTTGCCGTCAACTGGAAAGGGAAATATTAAATTCTTTGTCACTTCATGAAGACTTGGAATGATTGATCACAGCATTTGCACAGAGGGTAGGGGTAGGAAGTTCGAGGGGACAGCTGCCATGTCGAGTCAAGGACCTGCCGAGAATACTAAGAGAAGACCGAAAAAAAAACGATTTTGGGTGAATGGGCAACATGGCAAGGTGCAAGATGCAAGCTGCAAGTTGCTAGCAATTATTTTGAGGGTTAAACTGCAATGCATTGCAACTCACTCAAGGATAATGCACTTAAGCCTGGCGAGGCAGAAACCTGCTGCAGTTACCGTTACTCAGTTACTCAGCTAAAGCTAGAACCTTCCTTTCCTTTTGTATGCACACGCATACGAGATGCGACTGTATTTGAATTATTCATCTTTACTGCATTTGCTGCCTCAAGACGAGGGTTGTTTTGTTTTGCTCCCAACCCTGCGAAACACCAACGACTCGACTTGACGCCGTCCTTGAGGGTTGGCGGCAACAGGCGGCGGCGATGCGGCATCGCTTTGCGCAATACAATCCACACGCACATTAACATCCAAACGCAGTCCACACAGTCCACGACATCCACCATTGTTGCTGCTGCTGCTGCTGTTTCGGCGGCAATTCGAAAGCAATTTCTGCAGCATTAATCATTCCCCTTTACCCACACACATGACACTTATCTCCCTGCTCACATACACACACACACACACACACATATGTATATATGCACATATATGTATGTATAGACACGAACCTCTGCTAATGTTGACAAAACGCATTTTAAGCTCTGCAGAATTGCCTTCTTTTGTTTAGTTAGTGACTGTCCACCTTGTGTCTGTGTGTGTGCGTGTGTGTGTGTGTAAACTCTGATTTCATTTCAAATTTGGATATTCGAATTGGATTTTGGCAGGAAGAGAGGACGACCCTTAATATGAAGTGACACTCTGCAGCTTTTGTTTACACTCAAGCGCTTAACTACGAGTATTCTGCTTACTATGTTTCAGTTGCTCATTTTTGGAATTTTATGACACAATACACTGAGCAAAACAATGTGGCTATTCTTGATTATTAATATTAATAAATGCATTTTTCTGATTTTTTGGAATTTTTTTGAACATAATTAGTTTTTTGTTTAAAATTTAGATATTGACTTGCTTATCTTTTTTAAATTTTTTCAATTATACAAAGGAGAGAAATATATGCCCTTTTCTGTGTACCACAAAGTCAATAACATTTTGTTTATTACTAATTTTTCAATTGGCACAAATGAATATCTAAAATCAACTATAAAACCGTAAAACATAATTTTCTGAATAACGCACTCACCTCCATAGCCTTTTCAGCTGGTGATAGAGATAAACTCTTTTTTCCTTTATTTTGTGTTTCTTTTTTTCCAATTGAGATCTAACTTTTCGCAGTTGTGTTTCACTGTTGCTGCAAATGCACGACAAATTAACACGGCGAAAACAAAAACGAAATCCCGTGGTCCCGTGGCAACTGGTCCGTCCTGCTTCTATTTAGTCTCTAGCTACTGTCAGTCAGTTGCCGTACCCGTCCTCTTCCTCTTCCTCGTCTCCCTCTCCGTTTCAGTGTCCGTTTTCGTGTCCGTATCCGTATCCGTAGCCGACACACCCGCGGCTTTTGCTCTGTGGCACTGAACAAATGCTTGTGCGAATAACAACTAAAACTCTGCGCTTGTTTTTCCTGTATGTGATTCGGTTTGAAAGTTGAAGTTTACACAATGGGGGAGTGCGAGGGTGGCAAGTGCACATGCACGTTCACGTTCGCGTCCACATTCACCCTTGGGTAAAGGCGCAACACGGCGTGTTAAAGTTACACATTCGCTTGAAATAAATTTGCTCGTTATGTTGTTGGGATTATCCGTTTCTTTCTTCTTAGATCGCACTGTAGTACATTACAATATTATTATTATTATTTAATACACTTGCGTAAAGTATTAATAAGTATTAATCATTAATTTTTTAACGTTTTTTACCACAACTTTTATGCTGATGCAATGTTTTTTCATTCCACCCTCGCGCCGCGGTTTTTGTTTGTGTTTACCGTTAGTATATACTTATTAGATTTACCGTTACCGCACTCGCGAACGTCTTTCGTTTAACTGACAAAGCCGGAGAATTTCTCAATTGAACTTTCGAAAGTAGAATCGCTGTTTATTACATCAACAACAATAAGCAAAGCTTCACCAAAGTGCGCTCTCGCACTGCTTGCTGTTTTTCACTCGCTCTCACTCTCACGCTCACGCTCTCAGTTTCGCTTGCACACCTACATTCACTCTCCCCCGTTTGGTCACTTACAAAATAGAAAAAAACAGTAGTTCACACAATAAATGCGACGCAACAGCGCGTCGAGCTTTGAATGGCAACCACCCAAAAATGGCAAACGACGCAAATTATGTACCAAGTTTATACGGCAGCTAAACTTCATTCTAACAAAATTCATTTCAGCTTACAGCACTGTTTTTTTTTAAAGTTGGCAGTTAGCAGTATTTTTAGTCAGTATACAGTTAGCAAATTAACTACAAAATCCCATATTTTATTTCCCAAAGTAATAGCTTTTCTTGTTTAATTTGTTTTCTTTATCCTAGTTTATTTTAGTTGAGTGTAATAATTTTTTAAAATAAATGACATACGTTTATTTTTTTAATTTCCTTAAAACCGACTTAAAGTGTCTTATAAACTCGGTGATAGTCGTCAAAAGCTCAGCCCACCCAGTTGTTTATGCGCATGCGACAACAAAAGTGAGGTACAAGTTGCGCTTAGAGCTTTGAGCGAAATCGCATATACTTTTCTTTCTCTCTCTCTCTCTCTCTCTCTGCCTCTCTCGCATTATTTGCGCTCTCTCACGTGTGGGTGGTGGTTGGACAGAGCGGGGTTGCGTTTTAAAGTGTGAGTGGATGGTTTTTCTTCTAACGCACGTTGTTATTATTGTTTTTGTTGTTGTTGTTGTTATTGTGCTTGTAATAATGCAGCAATAGCAGCAGCCGCAGCAGGAATGTGCACTTTGTCCATGTTGTTTGTTGTTGCTACTGCAAATTGCCTCGTAGCATTTAAGTCGAATTATGAAACTCGGTTCACCCCACACCTCTTACCCCGCGCATTGAAACACCCTTAGGAGCAGAAACCGGCACACACAACAGAAGCACCCATGCAAAACATCATCAGGTACGGGGAAAACCCCTTAGGGAATATGCCTGCATTTTAATTAATATTGATTGAACTTATTCGTACGATGCAGGTGCGTTTAATTTAGTTTAAAATTTGTATGCCAAACAAACAAATGGTTAATGGAACGGTTAACTGCGACTCCAACAGTTTTGTGGGTATTTAAGGCCTTCGAGATATCATTTCTTATGTACATACATACATATATTTTTCATAAACTTAGCCACAGATTAGAAAGTTGTCTCTGTCGAAAAGTTATGTTTTCTTTTAATACATGGAACATGCTAAATTGTTGTCGTCCCTTTTTTGTATCCCTCCTTGTTGCGTCGAAATTTGCATTTCAAATATTTCACTCGCTTAGTTCCACCAAGTTGATGCTGCAGCTTCTCTGTTTGCATTGCACTGGAGCATATTCTAAATCTTTCTTTGCAAAGTTTAACTTTAAGTGTGATTCGCTGTTGCGCTTCACAGCGCCTGCTGCAACAGTGAAAATTAAATGGTTTTATGCTAAACTTAAATCTGCAATTGAACTTAAACGAAAGTGTATTAGAGCAGAAAAAGTTGATTAGAGTCATTATGGCAATTGTAAATTCGGTTATTAATTCAATTTGCAATATGCATGAAATTAACAATTAAAAATATTATAATTAATCACTGGATGCAAATGAGAAGTGTAATAAATTTAAAAAAGCGTTATTGTTTCATAGCATCTAGCTTTTTAGCACGTACAGTTGCTTAAATTAAAATCTTAAAGTGTCATATCGATATTTTTACCATCCCTTGCACGAATTTAAAAATTGATTATACTGAACAGCAGCTCTGCTCTGTTAAATAACATGAAAACTGTAAAAATAATAGTTAACACATGCTAACTTCAAATTTATTTCTAGTTTTATAATTTTTTTTTAAATTATTGCAAGTTTTTTCATAATATCTAATTTAACCGCATGGTTTCACCGTATTGAAATCAGCTGATTAGTTTTCCTCCACCAAAACCACTTTGCCCGGGTAAGCATTATTGTTCGCTGTTAATAACAGTTCGGCAGCATGTTAAGCCTGTGCCTAGAGAGGCATATTAATGTTAGCTAGTTACAGTGTTTGGTAAACACTGCTCATTTAGGTGAGCATGTTCACTTGTTCTTTTTTTTTAAAGAGTCAACTCACTCAAATTGCTCAGTAGCTCAGTTATTCACTGAGATATTCACTAAGCCCCTCACCCAACTAATTAACAGAGCAATAATGAGCAAAACAGAATAACTGAACAAGTGCGCAAATAAGAGCAAAACAGAGCAACTGAACAAGACTGAGCAAAAATGAACAAGTGAGGAACATGTTCACTTGCTCACTTCAGGGAGCAACTCTTTTTTGTTCACTCACTCATGAGCAACCCAACACTAGTTATTTATTTTCACACTGTTTTCAGGTTAACTTTGTTGTTTGGCACAATTCTTACTTAATTACAATGGGAAAACGTCGAACGCAGTCTCTGATCGACTCAAATTCGAGTGATAGTGATAGCGATGCAGATACCAATTTGGAATCGGTAAGTATTGCGCATCAAAATGCCATGACGCCCTTGTGGGCAGCCTCCAATGCAAAAGGGATGATTGACGCAAGATGTAAAAATCCATAATTATTTTGCACACCTATTTGCAGGACCTATTGTCGCTGGCCAGGAAGCGAAAGAAGCCAAGCAATGCCACAAAGGCCAACAATGCCAACTCCAAGTCAGACTCCGACTCTGACTGGGCAAACAACAAAGCGGGCGCGCCAGCATCAAAGAAGAAGCGTTCGAAGAAGGCGAGCAGAGACTCGAGCTCGTCGGAGGAGAACTGGGATGACGATAGCCAAGATGAGGCGCCAGCGGCCGCTGAAAAACGCCCTGAGGCAGAGCAGAAGAAGCCAGACAATCTCAGCGAGCAGGAAGAGGGCGAGGTGTCAGACAGTGACTCTGACAATGACAAATCCAAATCAAAGTCATCCTCATCATCTGGCTCGGGCTCGGACTCGTCCAGTTCATCATCTTCGAGCTCCGATTCGGAGTTCGACGATGGCTACGATGACGATCTGATGGGTGACGAGGAGGATCGCAAGAGGCTCAACGGCTTGTCCGAAAAAGAGCGTGAAACTGAGATCTTCAAGCGGATCGAACAACGCGACATAATGCGAACCCGATGGGAGATCGAAAGGAAGCTAAAGCTCGCCCGTCGTGGCGAAAAGAATGAAAAGTCCAAGACAAAGGGGGACCGTGCCAAAAAGAAGTCGAAAAAAGAGAAGCGCAGCAAGAAAATCAAAGAGATGGCACCACCCATGCCGGTTCCAACCACAGCTGACCAGGATGCCAGCAAGAACAGTGCAATCGAGGCCCGTGCCTCGGCCAAGAGTCCCTCGCCCATGCCCTCCAACCGCGAGGGACCATCCACATCGAACTCAGGCTCAGGTGGCACCAGCAGCAGCGCTGAGAAGAGTTCCGAAGAGCAAAGCGCCAGCGGAGTGGCCGATTACTTTGATCACAAAGAACGCTCCAAGGAGCGTAAGAAGAACGTCGAGGCAAACAAGACCGACGACAAGCGAAGCAATGCAATGGCCATGCTCAAGGCCAAGCGAGAGGGAAAGGCCAAACGAGGTAGGCATCTCTATCTGCTCTACGGATCTCTAAAAACGTTAATTTTAAATGAATAATCTCATATATTTGCATTTACAGAGGAGGAAGAAGCCAAACGACAAGCGGAACGCGACCGTGATGATGACAAAGAGGAACTGGAGAGTGTCTCTGGCTGTAAATCGGCTGTGAAGCTGAAAGCATCCGAGATCTACTCTGACGACTCGGGCAGCAGCGACTGGGATGACGATGAGAAGCCAGCGGGAAAGCGATCACGTTCAGCCAGCAGCAAAGCCTCCAGCGAGTCGGAGGACGACGAGAAAACCACAAAGAGCCCAGTGTTTATAACCAACCGCGAGGATCTCAACAAGTTGAGGTTGTCCCGTTTCAAAATGGAGCGCTTCGTTAATCTGCCTATATTCGAGAGCACAGTCGTCAATTGCTTTGTGCGCATCAGCATTGGCAACAATGGCCAGAAGCCCGTTTATCGTGTGGCCGAAATCGTTGGCGTTGTGGAGACTGGCAAGATTTACTCACTGGGCACGACACGTACCAATCGAGGACTTAAGCTTAAGCACGGCACACAGGAGCGTGTTTTTCGGCTGGAGTTCATATCGAATCAGGAATTTACTGAAACCGAGTTTAACAAATGGTACGAGATCTGCCAGCAGCAGCATGTGCCGATGCCGACAATCGATCTGATCGACATCAAAGCGAATGACATTAAGAGGGCTCAAAACTATGAGTTCAAGGACGAGGATGTGGACAAGATTGTGGAGGAAAAGAATCGCTTCCGCAATCGTCCCACCAACTATGCCATGAAGAAGACCTGCCTCATGAAGGAGCGCGACGCGGCCATGCTGCGTGGCGACTACGATATTGCCAACGATCTGGGCCAACAAATCGATCAGCTCGAGAGTCGTGCCTCCGAACTGGACAAGAGACGTTCACACAGTCTCAATTTAATTTCGTACATTAACGATCGCAACCGCAAGCGCAATGTGGAGGATGCGGAGAAGGCCATTATGGAGGAGGCACGTGCCAACAAGGGCCTGAAGATATCGGATCCATTCACGAGACGCATCACACAGCCCCGCATGGGCTTCAAGGGTGGCAAGAAGGATGATGACGATGTATTGCTAGCACCCTTACCGCCACCACCGCCAGGCAAAAAGAAGAACGAAGCGAGCACTTCCAGTGCGAAGGCAACGGACAGCAAGGACTACAGTTTGTACTCGCTGCATGACTTTGACATTGAACTGGATGTTCCACTGCCAGGTAAGCTTCAGTGACTTGAGATCTCCATTCTTAGTTAGCCATTTAATAACACTCGTCTCGTCTCGTCGTCATCTAATTACAGTTAACAGCGCAAATGCGCTTCCCAAGCCGGCGAACAAACCAACCGAGACGGTGTCCAAGCGTTCGCTGAACCTGGAAGACTACAAAAAGAAGCGCGGCCTCATCTAGCTGACTTATCAATCGCATCGTTCAATTAATGGCGTTCTCTATCTACATATATTTACTTAGGTTAGTGTTGGTGTTGCGAGTAATTAAACGTAATCGATGATTCGATAAGGAGATGGAATGTTTGTTAACTCTCGCTCTCCATTTAAAGCAGTACGCAAATGAATCACCTATAGGCATAGTTTACAAATTGTATTATGTTTACGAATATATCGCATTGTAATAATAGAAGACCGTATACGTTCATTCTCATTCAGTGATTGACCACGATTGCAGTTCAATCTACTTTTCAGAGATCTGTCGAGACTCTTGATAACGAACCCGAGATGCGCAATTTGCATACCGTTGATGTATGTCGGATATGTCTGTGCTTGTGTCTGTTTGTGCGCGTATGCGTGTGTATCTGTGTGATTCACTTTTAAATTATGAACAACAATTAGCTGAATTTTACAAGTTTACAATTTTACAAGCTAAAACAAAAACTCATACACTTATTATACATATTATTGTAATTATAAATAGTCCAAGGATCACAAGTCCTTTGTAATTTGTAATTTTGTTTAGCTTTAAGTTCAAACATTGTATTAGTTGCTGTATACTCTATTTAATTATTTGCCCTAAATAAACCTTTACTTAAGACATGCGTACACACGATACATATTATATTATATTCATACACATATAAAGTACTTCTAACGATGATTCCCCCCACAAACCTATCAAATATAAAAGCATGATATTAAATGCTGTAATCATAATGCGTCGGTTGTAAGCATTGAACGCTGTATTAAATTTAAAAGAAATCAATTTAAATGTAGCCAGGTCTAAACAATAATAAAAATACTACAATATAATACACTCCATCCAATACATGTTGAGCAACATTTCAGTTCCATATCGAGACTGAGATCTATGTACTTTTAATTGCTCGCTCAACTGTACCATGCTGAGAACTTGAGTCGGACTTGAGTTCAGTTTCAGTTTGGACGCATCTTTTAATTGGTTTGCAGTTTGTTTGCGCAGCTGTTTGGGACCCCCTTCGAGTTGAGATACATCCGTAATTTAATTAATTCGATCAAATTGTCTTTTAATTGAATGTGATCGTGTTTCAAATAAGAGTTCCAATCGAAACTACACAACTATCTTAAGGTCACAACCGAATTTAGAAGTTATGGATACATATATAAATTACGACATGCATTCAACGGATTTACCACTATAAATGCGATGATATTGAATAAAATTTGGAGAAAAAAGTATATTTTAGTTGACAATCTGTCAGAAAATTTGTGTTGCCCTTATTTACAGATAGATTGTCAGAGAAATGTTGTCAAAATGATTTATGAGATTTATAAAATGTAATTTGTTTTCTAAATAATTACACTGTGATTAGGATATACAGTGGCTCACAGCTTAAAGTATGCACCCTTATTTTTGCTTTAACTGCTATGTTAGTCAAGTTATCACAATAAAAAAAATATATTTGGAAAGGTCGTGTAAATTCCGTTTGAATGGCACAAAACTTTCCTTAACCCATTGAGTATCCTTGGAAAATTTCGAATTTATGTAAAAGTCACTTTTCAAAACTTTTTTCCTCGATTTTTTACAAAAAATATTTTGATGCAAAAAAATTCTTGGAACAATTCAAAAAGTTACTGCAAAAGAAAATTTTCAAAAACATTTTTGCTAGTATTTTTTAAAATTTTTTGAAAATCATAAAAATGACCATTTTAACCCATTTTTCCTCATTTTCATGCGAAAAGTGCCTTTTTGGCAGTTTTCAAAATATTATTAAAAATACTAGCAAAAATATTTTTGAAAATTTTCTTTTGCAGTAACTTTTTGAATTGTTCCAAGAATTTTTTTGCATCAAAATATTTTTTGTAAAAAATCGAGGAAAAAAGTTTTGAAAAGTGACTTTTACATAAATTCGAAATTTTCCAAGGATACTCAATGGGTTAAGGAAAGTTTTGTGCCATTCAAACGGAATTTACACGACCTTTCCAAATATATTTTTTTTATTGTGATAACTTGACTAACATAGCAGTTCAAGCAAAAATAAGGGTGCATACTTTAAGCTGTGAGCCACTGTATTTATGTGCATTTGCAAGAGAAATTTAGTAATACAATTTTAGATTGAAGTACATATTTAATGCAATTGTGCAGCGACACCCAAGCACACAATCAGGCCTGTTCCGAATTCCGAAAACAAGTCGATTTGCCACAAAACGAGTTGATTGCTGTTCCGAATTCCGAAAATCGACAATAATTGTCGTTTTCAAAATGTGTGCTTTAGAGTCACCGTTTTTAAAAGTAAATGTCATTTAAAGAATTAAAATAAAAACCTAAAATTATAAACTGAAAATTATAATAATGTTGAACATTTCTAGAATCATTTAACATTACTACTTCAACTTTAAATAGTTGAAGTATATTTTAGTCATAGCAAATTTTCCATTCTTCCTGTGTATATATGCTAGTCGCCTTCGCACCCTTCGTGCTGCTTTCGTCACTCGCGCGGTTTGCCGTCCGCAGTGAAAGATTTTTTTTATAAGCATCTATAAAATATTGCTTGAAAAACAAAACCGAGCATCAATGACTAAACCGAGCTGTTCTGGATTCCACTGTAATTTTTGTCATACAGTCGATGACTTACTGCTATTGAAACGTTTTCGAAACCGAATTCGAAAAGTAAAAACAAGTTAATTTCGTTCGGAGTTCGGAAAAGCAAATAGTAAAACGTTCGTTTTCGTTTCGTTTTTGCTTTTCGAAAACGTTTGGAATTCGGAACCGACCTGAATAATTAAGCTTAAATGGATTTCTGAAACGATTCTTACCAAAGAAGATCGACATAGCAATATATTTCATTTAAATCGAATAATATCCTTAAGTTTCATAAAGCATAATAAGTATATTTTGGGTGTGGCAGACAAATATTGTCACATAAAATCGAACATTAAATATTTATCTTTCAAATCTAATCATATATTAAAGTATCTGATAGATGCAGAAGTGTTTTTGGTAGTCTTAGATAAATATAGCTGTTCTTATATAATTAAAACACATCTTAAATTAATTAAAAGTTAAAAGCAAATTAATAAAGGACAGTAGAAGAAAGTTTCCTCTCAACAATCTTACTTACAATATTTAAAAGGCGTTGTATAACAATATTTTAGAAAAGACAGAAACAAGCTGAAAGCTTAAAAAGCATGACAAAAAAAGTAATTCTCTATCTATTATTATAAATACTGAACCAACTGCAAGATGAACTGCATTCTGCATTTTATTTCGAACACAATGAAAGTCAAACTATTATGCAACAATTTTCACAAAAAGTGAATACAAATAATAAAAAATATACAAACATAATATGTGCATATGTAAGCGCACTTCCGGTGAATGTTTTTTCTTTTTTTTTTGTTAAAATCTGTGCATTCAATTCACAATATTAACGATGGAATATAGGGGAATGAGTGCTTGGCCCGAATGGACAGAGCTTCAGTTCGACCGTCAACACCACGTTGTGATCCGATCACAATGATGAGCCAAGAGGGGAGGGGGACAGGGACAGGGGCAGGGGCAACATGCATGCATATTTTCCATTGTGGCACAGTGACATTTTATCTCAAAGTATGCAACAGAAGCACGTTCTCTGAAGCGGAGAGATGAGAGTGTAATAGATCAAAAGTAACGGCAGCATCTGAATCGGAATCTGAATCAGAATCGGATTCAGAATTCACATTTCACAATTCAGAATGCTGAGAACTAGCGATGCGTATCCCATGGCGTGGGTGCCTTTTTGTGGGGACGCTCTGTTTCATCTGTAGATACTTGTGTACATACTTATAGATACATATGTATCTCAAGTCGTTGCCGAACATTAAAGGCTGCTAATCAACCGGCATTCAGAGCAAGTGGCTTTTTTGAGCTGTCTTTGTCACTCTGTCACTCTGCGACGCCTTCGTCTGCTGCCCCCTCCCCGACAGACGCCTCGTGAAGTGCTCGTTAGGGAACGCCGACTCGGCTCGGATGCCTCGGATGCGGCAGGCAGCAGATCCACATCGGCAGCTCAAGCGATCAGTTGAACTCGCGACTGCAGACGCGTCGGAACATTTTCAAATTTCAATTTCAATTTGTGACACGCGTCCCACTTGTAATAGATTCATTCGATTACGTGCATTAGAAACGTCGTTAAATCGCAGTCCGTGTCTCTAATTTAATTGAAACTCAAGTGTTTGGAATATGTGTGCCACAAAGTGCTCAATTGATCTGTTAATATCGCTGATCCTCCTGCTGTTCACTTTGATTAGCGGCGAGCTCAATTTCAACAATGATCTTGACAATAATCAGAAATTCAAAAGTATTCCCACAACCATAAAAACCTATGAAAACGACACCGTCCTCCTGCCGTGTTATTCGGACAGTAAGCGCTATTAAATATCCATATCTAATTTACACCAAGATACATTCGATTCTAAAGTATCTCAAAGATGTAGTATAAATAGCTAAATGGGTTTAGATGACCAACATTAATGGGCCTTGAGAGTGCTCCTTTGTGCTGCCTTCCTCCCCAGGGGCAATTGGACCCGAACAATGGCATTTAATTCGACTCACAACTTGATTGATATTACGAGCATAAAGCCCCTGGAATGACTTCACAATGGTCAGCCAAGGAAATTCGTTCATCACAATGGATTTTCTCAATTTCTTTTTCAATTTTTCACAATAGAAATACATACGCTTAAACGGATTTCATTAATTTAACGTCTTACTGCGATAAGTTCTTTGTGGAAGGGCTTCTATATTTGACTCTTAAAAGAGTTGTTGACAGCAACCTATAGATCAAGTTACTAGATCAGACTCTGACTTAGATACAGATTAAAATTAGATTGAAGACCCATGCAATAATTAATTTTATATATTTCACTTAAATCGAATAATATATAAAATTTAAAATAAAATATATTTCATCAAAGCTTAGTTAATTCTTAAAGTAACTGAAAGATACATATGTATCTATATTCCCACAGTTATAGAAAATTAAATACATTTCATTGAAATCCAATCTTAAATAAAAGTAGACAGATAAATACATATGATTCATGCATACATAAAAATTTTTTGGTTGTGGAAAATTATTCTTGTCACAAAAGCCCAACATGAAATATATTTCATTGAAATCAAATTATTTAAAAAGTATATTATAGGTATCTTTTGGCAGTGTGAATTGAATCTTGTCATAGAAAATCGAATTAAAAACATTCATGTTTCATCAAAGTTCAAATAAATAAGAAAGTTACTTAAAGAGACGGAAATTTAAACATATTTCATTGATATCTAATCACAGCAAATATTACATCAATATCAAAGCAGATATCTAGGCACAGCAAATCGTAAATTAAAAATATTTCGATAAATTCTGATAAATACATAAGTATCTTTTGGCAGTGTGAATTGATTTCTGTTATAGAAAATCGAATTTCGAATATTTCTTAAAGGTTTTGTTAAGACTGAAAGTATCTGAAAGTATCTATTGACTAAGCGCGATGATTATCATTATAGAATCGAAAATCTAAGAGTATCTGAAAAGTACACAAGTATCTATTGGCTCAGTAATTCAAAGTTTAGTTAAATCTAAGAGTATCTGACAGATACACCAGTATCTACTGGCTAAGAGAGATGATTCTCATTAAAGAAATCGAATTAAAATTATATTTATCAAAATTTAGCTAAATCTAAGAGTATCTCAAAGATACACAAGTATCTACTGACAAGATTATCTTCACTCTTTCCTACTCCATTTCACTTGCAGCTCCATTTCAGTATGTGCGCTGGCATCGGGACAATGTGCCGTTGGTGGACTCGCGGCATCCGGAGGTTCTGCCGCCGGAGCGCATTGTGCTCTGGTCGAACGGCAGCCTGCAGGTGTCCCACGTGAAGGCCGAGGACACCGGCGACTACTACTGCGAGATCATGTCGAACAGCAACCAGGCCGTGCAGCTGCACGCGATTGAGGTGCAGTATGCGCCCAGCGTGGCCACCGAGCCAAGCGGCATCCTGGAGCTGGCCATTGGGGCCACCTTCGAGGTGGTGTGCCTGGCCCAGGGAGTGCCCCAGCCGGCCATCAGTTGGCGGCTGAACGGCAACACCTTGGACCAATACAGCAATGCGGCCAATCGCCAGAGTCACATCTTCGAGATCAAGTCGCGCAACATGGCGGGATTAATCGAGTGCCTGGCGGTGAATGGAGTGGGTCAACCCGCTGTCGCGGGCGTCCAGCTCCATGTGCTCTGTAGGTTTAGATGATCAACAGTTGAACAATTTCTGTAATCCCAATCTCCTCCGCTTCCAGTTGCTCCTGAGCTGTCCCTGCCACAAACTGTGGTGTACACCAAGGTCGGAGATCGCGCCCAGCTGGAGTGCATTGTGGAATCGGCACCGCTGGCCACGCTGCAGTGGTTCCATCACGGCGTGCCCGTTCACATGGGCACCCAGATCAACAGCCAGGAGACGGAGCTGCGGGTCAGTCACTCCCAGGACAGCTACGTCAGTCTCGTCAAGCACTCGCTGCTCGTGCGCAAGGTGCGCGACTCGGACATGGGACAGTACGAGTGCCGGGCCAGCAACGCCATTGGCTTCAGGAGCGCCACCGTCGAGCTGACTGGACGCCCAATGCCCTGCGTCTTCAAGATCAATCCCGGCACCCAGAGCTCCACGTCCCATGTGCTCGTCTGGCAGACGGAGAGCATGCTGCCCATTATGGAGTTCAAGCTCAAGTTCCGACAGATTCCATCAGGTTCGTATGGCAAGTTACTTAAATACTGATTTTAATTTAATTTAAAATTCAATCAAAGTAAAAAATAAAATAATTTACTATTATTAATAATTAGAATTAATTATAAGACAATTTTAAATAAAAACAAAACAAATTTTAGAGTTGGAGGATCAAACCAAAACGAATATCGGTATCAATTACGGTTTTAATATGTTCGGTTATCGGTTACGCAAAGTTTTATGTATCGGTTACGTAACGGTTACCGGTTTTTTGCGTGTGACGGTTTCGAAATACCGGCCAGATTTCGGCTTACGAAACAAATTTCAAAAATGTTAAGGATATGTAAATTTGAAAACAAATTTTCAAACATTTTTTAAAATTAAGATGTTTTTATTGAGATCTATATATAGATTAAATAAGGACAAAAGTATAAATTAAATTAAGTTTTAAAAAACGTCGAATACACCTCAACAACATACAGTAGAACTTCCATAACGCGAATTTCTCTCTAACTCGAGTTAAATGAGGGGCAGTTAAATTAATAAACTTTAGAAAACGAACTCTATAAGTCGAATATCCCCATAACTCGAACCTTTTCTATGGATAATGGTGATTCGAGTTTTAGAAATTCGACTGTAATTTAATTTTATGTTTGACCGAACCGAAATTAACCGTTATGCATGAATCGGTATCTTAACGGTTATCCCGGTTGGAAAAAAGTTTTGTTTCGATTACGGTTACCAATCTCAATCGGTTACTACCGGTTAACGGTTACGGTTTTAAATGAACTTAATATAAAAAATTTTAAATGGACACAAAATTATAAATATACTTATATTAAACTCATCAATAAAATCAATCGAATTTGAATGTTTGATCTTTTATTTGTTTTTATAGCGAATTTGACAAAACCCATCAGAACCAACTGGACAGAGCTGACAATTCCAGCTCAAGTTACCATTGGTGAGTAGTCCAAGAAACGGAATTCGGCATATATTTGACAAACAAATAAATTTAGGATAAACAATCATTTAAGAATTATTTGATAAAGCTGAAAGTTGATTTGTTTATGCTTAAATGAAAAAATTAAAGAATGCCACAGATCAATAAACTTATTCTGCCAATCTCAGGTCCCATTTACATCACATCGTACACGCTGCACGGACTGCAGCCGGCGAGTCTCTTCGAGGTCTCCGTGCTGGCCAGGAACAGCTTTGGCTGGAGTGACAGCAGCAAGATTGTGAGATTCGCAACTGGCGGCGAAGGTGAGTCTATATCTACTACACTCTCTATTCCATGATATGCTATAACTTATGTTTCCATACCTTCGATTTTCAAGTTGAGCTGCCCAACTATTCGACGGAATCGGAGCTGCAGTATGATGCAACGGAGGAGGCCTTTGATAACGAGATAACCCAGAGATCTCACGTCTTCACAGCGAGCATGATACACAACGGAGCCGGAGTTGGCCGTGTTTACAGTGTCTTGGCCTTGTCAACGATAGCCTTACAAATTTGCCTCGCAAATTATACATAAAATACATATACATACACATATGATACTCTTCATTTGTACTGACTTCAATGTTCCACAAATAATAATAAAATTTAAATAGTTTACTTTGTTCAGCTCTGTCTGGAGGGATTGGCACAGATCTCTTCAGGTTCTGGCTGTGGGGAAAGCCACCACAAGGCGTCAAAGACGATCAACTGCAAGAGACCGGAGCCGGCTGCACAATCCTCGAACGTGATCGGCGGCAATTCTCTCTTCACATGACTGGCGTATATCTTAAGCATTTGATTGTTTAATCCCAGCAAGGAGATGGACTTGTCACGGTGCTCTTCGTGGTTCCACATTGCGAGTAAGATGCCCGGCAGTTGGTTAACATAGTCCATCAGCGGCAGCACAGCATTCACATTCTTTGCCGTATTGCCGTTGATGATCCTGTTCAGCTGCTCCTCGTATGTACTCCTCGTAAGCAGCTCGTTTTCCAAACGCATAGAGCAGCGCACAGAGGCCGAGCAGAACATGTTCCTGAGCACCTGCTGCAGATCGCGAATGTCACCGAGACAGGGCAGCATTGCCAGTCCGCTCTTCTCGACCAACTGCGTCACAGCTGGCAAGTCCAGTCTGATCTGGTCGCAGGCAATGCCCACAAAGTTGTTCAGTTCTTTAGCTCTTATCTCCGTCAATATATAGGTGAGTGCCGTGGCAATGTTCTCCGGGGTAATGATCTGTGAATAGTATTAATTGATATCAAAGATGACCCAAGGAAACCATCACTTGCCGTTGTCTGCAGTATTCCCATCTCCGCATCCTCGCTGGCAATGTTCTCACTTGTGATCAGCTGAAATGCAGTTGCTCCTGGCAAACAATTGTCATAACTGAAATGGCTAACTTACTGGCAACTCGAATTCCTCCCTGTGTTCATTCCAGCTGCGTAGCTTCGCCATGCTCCGAGCATAGCAAAGATTGTGCTCTTGGCCATTTGTTCGGGACAGGAAAATAACAAATATCTGCAAAGCATAACCTTTTGAGTTATCTTATTACCTTGTCAATGGCAGTCCCTACCTTATGCACATATGGTTCCTGTCTCACCATCATTTCATCCATATTTAACATGTACGTCTTGGAGCCATCAATGCGACCCAGCACCTCGGGATGAAAGTACTCCAATCCCTCACCATCCTCCGTCCTGCGAACGCGCTCCAGTCTCCATTGCACCTTACGGCACAACAGCTCACACTCCGACTGCTTCAATGTTCGAATCTCGGCAAAATCTCCAAGTTCAACGCGAGCTCCAAACTTTGCGATCGACGGTCTTTTGGATCGCCAAGGTGGCTGTTTGAATCTCCGACGAGCCGACAGCAAGCGTTCATACCGCTCCTGCTTTGTGCCCTTTGTCACCAGGCCATAGGCGTAAAGTTCGCGCTCCAAGTCGAGCGCTGTGAATTCCGACAGCGGCACGTCCATTAATCCAATTGTAAACAAATATTCGCGCAGTGCTTAAAAGTGCTAAAAAAGTTGAGTGTTGAAAGCCGGCAAAATTGCAAGTTTCGCGCCAATTGCGAATTCTTATCGATATATCGATAACTATTATATTTAAAATAACTGCTGAAAGTGTAATTTAAATGATTTTTTTTAGATTCGTGTAATAACTCTAATAAGACATACAAACAGTATTATGAAAATTTAAAATAATAAAAAAAGGGTTAATTATGAAAATAATAAGGAAAAATTCGAAAATAAATAAAATATTCCAAACAAGCAAAATTTAAGTGCAGAAAAAAAGTTGACGCCATGCAATGATCAAAATGATACTCCGCATGAGATGTTAAGTTAAGACAAAGTTATGCGACTTCGAAATTGTCAAAAATATGTCAAGGGTCAAGAATAAAAAATCACAATTTTAGAAAATTTATATTTCTCAACAATGATCAAATTGTTATTATATATGGAAATCGGTTCAGTTTTTACAAAGTTATGGAAATAAAAATATTAAAGCAATGCAATGGTTTAGGTTATACCTTATTTATGAAATGATCTCACTTGTTTTATGATAAAAAATCATGAATCTTGCCACTAACATTTATTTATTTAAGTTAGTCAGCTTGTCTGCATCATATCAGATAACGAATAATTTATTCGGAATAGATGAATCAAGCTGTTGAAAACTTCCTGAAGCTTATCACATTTTGATTAGAAAATATGTAAGTAAGGGCCTCGTCACTTCAAATCCGGACGCAAAGTAAGTTGGTTTTTGCAAACAATTTTAATTTTTTTTCCAACTTGAGTACGCACGATTGTTATCGAATATTATGCAGTGCTTTTTGGAAAGTTTCGATAAAATTGTTGCAAATCTGGCAGAATGGAAAACAATTGAAAGGGCGCAAACTGAAAAAATTCTGCACACTTTCTTAGAAAATCCCAATTGGTCACTTTCAAAGATTGCAAAAGATTTGAAAATCGACATGTCAAACGTGGGTGATGTTATAAAACGTTTTTAAGAGACTCACACTATAAATAGAGCCAATAACCAAGC
Organism: Drosophila limbata; assembly: GCA_963924055.1. NCBI lineage: Eukaryota > Metazoa > Arthropoda > Insecta > Diptera > Drosophilidae > Drosophila > Drosophila limbata. The sequence goes on from OZ001355.1 coordinate 7,899,501, forward strand.
CCCAAAAAGTGGTTTTAAAAGCCGTAAGCTAAGACCAAAGGTAATAAGGGCATTGCGAGCAAATCCTCTGTTGAGGGACGGTGATAGAGCCAAAAGACTGAAAACCAGAGCATCCAGTATTCGACGAATACGACTTTCCGAAAGTATAAAGGCCTATTTATGAGCGAAATAGCCTAACAGATCGGATAAACAAAACCTTATCGTAAAAACAAGTGCTCATTTGCTCTACAACCAAGCTCTACCCAAATTTCAAGGGTACATAGTAATGGATGCTGAAACGTACAACAAAATGATTTTTAAGCAGCTTCCACGCCGAAAATTTTACTTTCCCTATAAACGTGGATGTATTGCCTTAAAATAAAAAATAATACCGATGGACAAATTTTGAGGGAAAGCTTTAATCTGGCAACTTATCTGTAGCTTTGGTCTGAAGTCGCGCTCTTTGTAGCGACATCCTCAATAACGTCAGAGGCGTACGTGAAAGATTGCCTTCAAAATCGCCTTTTGCCATTTATACGCAAGCACCGATCACCAGTAAAGTTCTGGCAAGATTTGACGACATGACACTTTTCAAATACGACGAGTCTGTGGTATGGAGCAAACAAGGGCAATGTGCTAACAAAGTGGCTCAACCCATATAATTGTCCCGAGCTCCGTTCTATGGAAAGATATTGGGCAATTGTTAAAGGAAAATTGAAAAGAAGTAGTGGAATCGTGGAAAATGAGAAATCAGTGCTGATTGCCTTTGACAAATATGTTGCGAAAGTGGACAGAAAATGTGTGCAGAAATTATTGTCAAACATTAAACAGAAAATTCTCCATTATATACGCTGTAAACAAAATTTTATATTTTTTTTTTTTTTAAATATAAATGCAAAGCATACACTTAAAATTAAGCCATATTTCATTAAAATCCAACTACAGGTAAAAAAGTTATAACCTTATTAAAGCGTCCGGATTTGAAGTGACGAGGCCCTTATGAGCTGAACTCTGACCAATCACCTAAAATAATTTCATACGTAACTTAAATGCATTAAAAAATGTAGTAATAAATGTTGCGATTTACCATTAAAGTATTCAAACCGGTCGAAATTTAGCGTTTTAAATAAAAAATAATAATAATAATAGTAATAATAATACTAATATTTATTTCTCCTAAAATATTTAAAATTGTTTCAAAATAGTGTAATAAATTGAAGCTTTTCAACTCCAAACACCATATTTGGCGTGTGAAGGGTATTAATTCAGTATAGGGCTTCAACAAGAGCAAAATCAACAACAACAATTGACAGTGACATTGCGAGCATCTTTTGGACTCATACTCCGTGTGATTGTCTCTCTCTCTCCCTATCTCTTACGCTCAGATAAATTTGGCGCCACAAGAGCAACGCGGAAAAGAAGTGAGCGTCACAAATTGTTTACCTGCAGCAGCAGCAAGCAGCCCCAAGAAGCGGCAGAAGCAGCAACGAAACCAATAGCAACAACAGTGTGGTGAGAGCAGTGTTCCATTCCATTCGTTGCGGCGCGCTTTTGGCTCCCAAATGGCATCCAAGCACGCGCTACACTTACTTTCAGTTCTCGTTTGAAAAGCATCGCGACGGGTACGCAACGAGCGCGCAGCGCACCAAACAAAACTCAAAATAAATAAAACAAAAAAAATATATAAAAAAAAAAAACTCCTATCAATACTGCCATTAAGTACTTGAAAACTTCAATTTGTTTTGTGAGCGCACATACAAACACACACACACAAACATACACAATTAGATTTATCTATCGCTGAGCGAGCAAAAGCTTTAACATTTTGTATCTAAAACAAAAAAAAGGGCTCCAAAATATGTAATTTTATACGGTGTTGAGCGAAAGCGTTGCAAGTGCAAGTGTTACAGCTGGAAGAGCAACCATCTTAGAGGGCGGGAGCGGGGGCAGAGGCGGGGGACGGAGGTCGGAGGACGGTTACCTGGTCGTAAATCAAAACTGCTCGTACAATATGTCGTCGTCGCAGTTGGCAGTTGGTTGCCTTTTGTAACGCTTTAACCGAATATTTGTTGTTGCCTCTCTCTCTTCAACTCTCCAACTCTCTAGCGTCTCCATCTCTATCTTCGCATCCGCACATCGTTCGCATCTCCAATGAACGCAAAACCAAAACCTGTTTATTCCTCTTAATGTTGCGCCGTGTAAATGGCACAGGCACTTCACATTTATCCATTCTTTACCAGGCAGCAGCAGCAACGTGAGCAGCACTGTTAACAACAACAACAACAGCAACAACGGCGGGTGCAGCTGCCCCAAAGCCTGCCTCTGATTCACACACACACACACACACTTGCACACACACTCACATTCACACACTGATTCATAATAATAAAATCTTTGCCACTGGCCATGGCAATTTACAAGAAATAATAAAAAAAAGAGAAAAACCAATTCAAATTAAAGTCCCAAATGCATTTTGGCAATCGCCACATTCGCAATTAGAAACAACAACAACAAAATCAGCAAACACAACAGCAACAACAATAACAACAGCAAATATGCAAATGCAATTGTGGCGCATTCTATAAATATATATGTGCAATATGTAAAATACTTGAATACCCCTAACATGCAGTTCTGTCGTCTGTCGTTTGTTGTTGCTGTCGCTTGTTGTTGTTGTCGCTTGTTGTTTTGCTGTTGCCGGCTCTCTTCCCAAAATGTACAGCAAACGAAAGCGAAAAGAATGAAAGGAAATGGGAATGGAATGAAATGATGGCGACAGAGGCTGTTGTAGGGCAGCAGGAGTCCGACACAGATGGACACAGTTGGGGCAGGGGATAAAAAAAACATACATACATACATACAACAGCGAATTGTATTATTTACAGTACAAAGTTTTCAATTCAATTTTGAGGCAAGGCATTTCAATTTCCAATTCCAATTCCCATTCCCCAATGATCGTTGCAATAGCAAACTGAACGCAGCTGCAGCTGCCCCATACACACACACACACACACACATAGCCCTACGTCTGCACTTGTGTGTGTAAACTTGGAGCGCAAAGTAAATAAACAAACGCCAAATAGACCAAAAAAAAAAACCAAAAAAATGAAGACAAGGCAAGACAAGTCCAAGACAAGCAAGTAAGCAAGCAGTGATTGTTGCGACCCCAAGACGAAGACGAAGACGAACGACTGTCGTTTGGAGAGGGCAGTTTTAAGAATATGTGCGTTTTTTCCAGTTGACGTCATTCTTAAAAAAAAAGTGTGAAAAAACTGCAAATAATTAAATTTTATTTTTTTCTATGCAGTTAAAATATTTAAAAGTTAACTTTAACTTTCATTAATGAAATACGCTCAGTTAATTTAAATTATTAGAGGGAAGTTCTAAGAATATTTGTTTTTTTTCCAGCTGAGCTGAAAATAATAAATTTAGATTTTTATCGATTGTGCAGTTAAAATATTTCAAAGTTGACTTGAACTTACATTTATAAAAAACGCTCAGTTATTTTAAATGATTTCTCAAGGAAATTAGTTGCATACATATGCTTTGAGCGACCCTCGTTAGAAGCAATGTCGGCAGAGGAAAAAGCACAGATCCATTTTACGTTTGTACCTTGCGCTCACCATTGATAAATAAATTCGAAATTACTCGTTTTGTGATAAGCACGAGCTTTTTTTTATGGCCTGCACTTGTCATATGGTAGCTTAAAGTGTTATAGACCCTATTTTTTGTTTTTATTTTATTTTGTATCACTTTGGACCAAGTTTAGAGCATTTGTTTTTCGCATTATAACACAATTTAACGCTTTACTCAAATGGGTCGCAAGATATTCGCAAGTGTTTGTGGGGAGTGTGAAGTGAGTGTATTTGAGTATTTGCGCTCAGCAGGCAACAACCAAATACGAGTACTAGTATTCGTACTCGTACTTGTACTCTTAGTATGTGTGTCAATATACCAATGAATATTCAGTATTCGTTTGTTGCATCGACTTAAAACGATTGCGAGACATTGCAAATGTATTTTGTGAGCAGCATATACATGTATGTATGTATGTACATAGAACAAATACCTAAATATCTTATGTATGTGTACATGTACATAATGTACATAGGTCTATGTACCATGTGTAAACATGCGGCAGCCCGAATGTATCTTTAAATGTTTGCATTTGCACACCCTGTACTTTTAGAGGGTACTCTTAGTGTGTCAGAAGACTCGAAATTTGTTTTATACACTAAAAAGGTATAACTTGAGCTTTTCCTTTCATTTGAGAGATATATTTTTAACTTCTCCTTATTTGTATATTAGGTTAATAGTAGAACAGTTAGAATGCTATGCAAAGCACTTTAGAAGAATCCTCTGTTAGTTTTAATCTCCTAAAAAACAAAGCTCTGTATTTTTTTTTTTTAGAAAAGTCGCTAACCAAAAAAACCCTTTAAATTGGTACAAATTTTGTTATTTTATTTTTAATTTCTCCTTGAGTTGAAGCTAATACTTATGTTTATAGGGTATCTATGCTTCGTAGCGCCTGCCATAGTTTTTTCGCCTGTTTTTTTTTTATTTGTTTTTTTTTTTTTTTGAATTGCTGTTTTTCGTTTTTCAGTTTTCGCATTTGCACATTAATTTATTTATATGCATACATATTTGCATGCTTTTCAACTTGGCACACCCTGTCCCCCAGCCCCCCTGTGCGGGTATGTTCCCCCGCCCCTTCGCTAACTACGTCGACCCGACACGACCCACTTTGTAGCCGTTCAAATGCTCTGGCATTGAAGTGAGCCAGCAAGAAGAAGAAGGAGAGGTAGACACAGAAAGAGAGAGAGAGAGAGAGAGAGTGAGATGAAGAGAGGGAGGCTGACCGAGGGGTTGCTAACGGGGTAATTTAGCGACCAGAGCAGAGCAACAACAAATTGCAGTTTTCGCACTGAGATCATAATATCATTGAAATACGATGCTTGACTACGAGACAAGCTTTTGGCTTGCATAACCCAGACAAATACCATTACCACTACCACTACCACTACCAATATCTATTAGCCATGTTTACCATTTAGCTGCCAATCAGCAAAAAATGTGTCCACTCTCAAGCTGTGATTTCTATCGCACAGCTGCGAATCTTAGCTGAAGTTTGTTTTATTTCTTTCGGGGTCTCTTGACACAACTGATTTCGAATTCCATAAATAAAATATGCGTGCGCTTTTCTTTGATATTACTTTTTGGCCAATTTTCAGTTTCCGGCGAACGCAACGCAATTCGCATACGTAATGGCTAGAAAACAAATATTAAACAATTAAATAAAATAAAATAAAAGAAAATAAATTATTGCTAGCTTTGCGGCTCCCAATTGGGTTTGGCAATTGGTTGTAGCAATTTAGTGGCAAATTAATTAAATAGGCTTGCAACAAAACATATTAATTACAGTTAACGATCTACCTCCGATAGCGCAACAACAACAAATACGTAAACAAATTCAAAGTGCGTGCTGCCAAATAAAAAAAGAACTAAAATAATAAAAAAGAGAAGCGAACAAGAGAAAAGCGATTAAAATGAGAGCTACGCCGTGGATCTTACTCAGCTGTCTACTAATTGTACAATTTAATAGTGGTAAGTTTTCAACTTTTGATCTGCTCAACTCCCAAAACGATTCCATCTGGCCGTTGATAGGAATGTGATAATTTTAATTGGCACTTTCGATTAGAAAAAGCCGCTTGGGGTAGACGCCCCTCAAATGGGCAAAAGTAAATCAATTTATTGCGTATACGCAATGCTGGCATTTTGTACGAAATTCGGATTAAATTTATCAATTTAAAAAAGTATATTAATAGTGATAAAATAATATATATTTTTGTTTTGATGAGTAAGAAAATAATAAATAATATGCACAATGAAGTGAAATTGTTTTGATTGTTTTGGCTTAATTTCACGTAAGTTACGTTTATCTTTGTGAAAAATATTTGCACTATTGTTATTTGTATATTAGACTAATTAGCAGAACAGACAGAACAGACTATTGAAAGCACTAAAGTAGAAAGCTTTATTCATTTTAATAAACACTCTAAGTGCTTTTAAATCTCGTTAAAAGAAAACCTATGTAGTTTTTTTTAACAATAATTAAAATTAAAATAGCAAAAAATAAACTACAATAATATTGTCTAAATAGTTAACTATTCAATGAACAGCTATGAATTAAAGTTCATTTGACTGTTTCTCAATACTAATTGTAATCAATATAAACAAAACAATTCATAATTCAATGATTGGGGGCGTTGACAATTCAAGTTTTACGTTTTACGTAAGTGTCAATATTATGAATTACCAATGTGGCATTTGCGCCATATTAATAGAAATGAGCCAGAGCCCACATATAAATCTGATGTGATGTGCGTATGTGTCAGCATGCTTATGTGAGTAAGTGTAAACGTATGTGCCGTCACATACTTGTGCGTATCTCATTACCTTTTTTTCTTTTCGTTTCGTTTTTACCACCGACAAAAGCTAAACCCTGAGACCTGAATGTGGGGACAGCATATCTTATCGAGAGAGAGAACGCTTATCTATTCTTGAAAGTTAAATTTCATACGCGTTCAGAGTTATGGCGCAAATGTAGATAACGGTAAACATTGTATGGCTCAGACTGAACTCAGTACTGTTATTGCATTAATATTATTAAGTATGCTATCATTGAGGCTGCGGGCCATGTGCCAGCGCCGACTCTGACTCTGGAAACATCCAAGTTTAATGGGAAGAGCAAATATTTGTTGTGCAAAGAATGGCAGTCTGATGTTAGATATTTGCTAATGCCAGACACGCAGTCAGTGCCTGTTTTCTCTTCGTTTCTCCCCCTATCCACCTCCCTATCTCCCGCCTCCATCTTACGATCTCTGTTTTCAGCCAGTTTCCAATTTTCTGCTTCAGTTTTTACCCTTTTGCCAGGGCCACCATGAATGAAATTTTTTTAATTAATTGAATGCTTTTCCAATTTTAGGCATGCGATATGCTTCCATTTGATTATGTTTTATCTGTGTTTATGCGCAATTTCTAGTACACAATTTTGGTCTAAATTTTGGTCTGCCAAAATGTGGGAAAAAGAAGTAAATAAATACATCAAAATAGAACAAGTTCAAAGCATATTTTCATCGGTTTTTTTTCTTGTAAATATTGTGAAATGTTTTTGTTGCATCAAAAATTTTTGAACAAATTTGACGGATGTTGATTTAGTCAGCAGCTGTACGAATTATGTTTGTTAATTCACAATTGCGACACTAACCAAAAGATCGACAAATGAGTCAAAAGTCGACTCTGTAGCACACTATGATTATAATCATTAATGGGAAATACCTCGCCAATTTATAACGAGTCTGATAAGAAAGAGTATAACTTAAAATTGTAAACAAAAAAATCATAAAATAAAATACGCAATTCTAAATAAATATTTTTAAATTTTTAAAAATTGTATTTCTGATAACAAATAATTTTAAAAAACACATGTGTAGCGAATCTGATAAGAAATATTATTACTTGAAATTTTAAGCAAAACAATTTTTGTAAAAATTGTTTTTTTTTATGAGCGAATATTAAAAAAGTTCGCCTAAGATTTTCTTGGATTTCTGATAACAAATAATCAAAAAAAAAAAAAAAACCCAAAATTGGGGTTGGTTGCAGATCGTATTTCTGGAAAGAAATAAATGTTAGTTCTTTGTAAAATAAAGCTTATTAATTCCAAAAATATTTTAAAAAGAATTAGCTGCTCCCCAAAAAGAGATTATGTATAAGCTTATGAATGTTTCGATTTGTAGGAATTTTGTATGCAAAAAGATCTCAAATTACGCATTCACTTGCCGTGCCCAGCACTTTAGGATTGATTTGATGAAAATACTGCCCAAAAATCGCATAATAAATCATATGGAGGAATCAATTGATCCATCGAACCGCGTGATTCCATGGATCATGGACAGAGACAGAGGCGTGCCCTCAGCGAATCGTGTGCAAAAGTTTTGTGTATGGAACTCAATTGATTTAAATTTAATTTTCGACTTGAAAATGTGTTTTCCGCTTTTATTTGTGACGATATGCAAATTCATGGAATCGAATTATGTATTGTACACTTATATAGACCAAAATGTATGCCGTCTGTCGGAGCATTTGGACATTAACGTAATTCTAACATTGCCTCGCCCGTGGCACTTTTATGACCCCCGTCATGACAGCTTTCCATGCTCCCAGTTTCATCCCCCCTCCCCCAATTTCAATTCCATTTTGACGGTTGCGGATTTTTTGGGGCCTAGCCGACAGATCCACAAAAACCAAAATTGGCCATTGGCGAGCCTTCAATATTTATTTATACAGACGATAGTACATATATTCCATTGAGACAGACATGGCATTTTATTTGTTTACGAGTTGACCCAATAACTTGGCGGTACTCGAATCTGTGTGCGTTCTGTTGAATATATACTTGTGTATTGTACCGTGCTACATACTATATATCCCCATATGTAGGACACGAAATAAAACATCGTTTGAAATGCAGTCTGACTGAGAGGTGGGCGCATCAATCGTGTTGATAATGAAACACCAATAGCAACAAATACAATCATCTTGAACTGAATCTTGAATTGAATGGAACAATTATTGTGGTCGCTCTTCTTATCATTTGAAAAACTGAAGCGATGCTTTCCAAGCTGACCTTACTGATATGTCAACTCCCAGCCAATCAATGTCCAAGTATATTCACTGACATTACAATTCCCAATATATACATGTTTTATGATAACTTGTGATATAACTGCTTTAAATATCCACTATTTCCCTAAGAGATGTGTAGAGATTTTATTTGAGTTATAAACTACTTATAAATTAAAGTGTTATCTGAAAATTTGATTTATCCATTTATTCATCTAAAAAAGAATGACTTAAATCTTAAAATTAGTTAAATTATAAAATTAACAACTAAAAATTTATATACAAATATGTGCGAAATAATAAGAACAGCATATGAGACAAATTAATTTGGTAAAAAAAGTGTTAAAAAAGCTTAATTATAATAAACCCTTATATTATTCGAATAGCTCACATTTTAAGCTATGTATATCCTAAAAGAGTTCAAGTCCTGCGATGTCCTTATCTTTTGTAATGTCAACTTTGTTGGGTTAAGTCGAAATTCAGGTGTTCGAAATTATAAGAACAAAGTGAGAAAATAACGGATTGTCGTTTTCTACATAAGTTTTAACAATTTATAAGTATGCTCTTAGTTGCCTACATTTAGCATAAGTGGGCTCACTCCTTTTCCGGATCATTTAGACACATCGGGACTTTATAGAAGCTATGAGAGCGCGACATCTGGAGATAGAAGTATTCTCCCAAATATTTTCTTCTTCTTGTCACAACTGTCCAAAATTTTTTATCCATCTCTCATTTCTATCGCTATAATATTCATTGATGATCCACTAGATTATTGCTTGGCGAAAGAGTCAATCCCTCCTTAACATCATTTGCTGTTCTTATTATTTCGCACACGTCTGTAGATAAAATTAAAGCTAAAAGAAAAAGAGAATTTTTCATTTAATGAGTTGTAGAGTCTGAGATATTCATAAAATTTGAAATTAAATTCCTCATTTGTTGCAACGAATATGGAAATCCCATAATAATCCAATCTGATCAATAAATATTAGTATTAAATTTAGAAGCTCTTTAAATTTAGATTCAAAATATTAAGAAAACTCAATAAAATTAATCAAATAACTTTATGTGCTTTTAAGTTTCTGTAAAGTTATTTCCAAATTGAGCGAAGTTGCCGTTTGACAAATTGACTTTGACTGTTGGCATAACGAATTGCAAGGCGATTCCCTTGGCTCAGTTATTACTGTGGCAACTCGAGGAATTCAAGAGCAGCATTCAGACAAATTCGAATTCCAATTCCAATTGCTGACGCCATTCCCAGTCGCAGTTGCCGGTCTAGTCCCAAAGGCCAAAGCCATTACGGCATTAAACTCAAAGGAGAAGAGCAGACAGCAGTCAGGGGAATGGGGAATGGGGAGGATTTTTGGGGTAAGGCTGCTGTTGGCGCCGCGTCGTCCTGACGCCATTGTTCTCCCGCTTGTGTGCTCCTTGCCGACACACGCTGACAAATGCAGTGGGAGCTGAAGTATCATCCATATGGCAGACTGTTGAGTAATGTGTGCTCCCCCCCTGGTTCAGACATCGGTCCAAGGACAATGCGAAAATGGAGTGTAACTGACGGGGCAGCTGACGCATGTGGCAAGTCCTTGCTACCCCTTGAGTTGACCCACTTAGGCGTAGTCCAATAGACACATGGGAATGGCACTGGAAACTCTGATTGGACTGAGCTGAAATGGGCGCCTCTTTGGCCTTGACTCGCCGAATAAAACGAGTCAACTTTGTGGCTGACCAAGATTGCACATTTGGCTTTCAATGATGTCGGTGAAGGTCTCGGTCTCCCGACGATGCTCTTGAATGCTCTTCGCTGCTCTTGAATGGCCACCAACGGCGCTGAGCTGACAACAAAAATGAAGAAAAAAATATAAAAAATACGCAGTTTCAGTTTCGATTTCAGTTTTAGTCTCAGTTTTTGGCTTGGTCTTGTTCAAGTCGATTGCCTTAAAAGGCGGATTGGATAAGATAACTGCCTTCCGAGTGTCTTTGCAGTTGATTGCCAAGTCTTTAAGGCAAACGTTTTTATCGACGCGTCCCTTGATAACGCGTCGTGTCCAATTGAAGCGCCTTCATAATGATGATGATGACAATAATTAAGCTTGCGTAACTCTTTAACCTCCACACATAACTTGTACTTATCATTGCTATCCAAATCCAGCACAAGATAATGGATTTTTAGATGACGTTAGCTCTCTTTCGGCTGGCTTGGATGACTCATTGACGTGGGCACTGAGTCGTGAGATTGGAATTGCCGTTAGTTCACCTCCTATTCATATATGTATATGGCATGCAAATTGTTATTGCTTATTTACCATTTGTTATTGGTTATTGGTAATGGCGATTTGCGTGAATCGCTGTGATAAATTAGTCATTAGTTTTACATACAATACAACAACGATGTGTCTTTTTTTTTGATTACGTGCATGTAATTCGAAAAGACGACATTACCTTGATACGGTTTTGTCGTCGACATGGGCCAACGCCTTTATCGATGCTAATTAAGATTCCATCACCCTAAAAAGACAAAAAAAAAACAACAGAAACTCGTTTCTTTTATGGGTTGCATCCAATTTCGGCTGTCTATAATTAAAAATAATTGCAGATCTCCCTCTTTATTTTTATTGCTATACAAAGAGCTTTCGATCTGCAAACTAAGAAACTATTCTGACTCATAGCAGGATTATGTATTCAGGAAAATTATTAACAAATTGCTAACTTAGGATAACTTATGCATAATTGTTTTAGATCTATTTTTAAGTATACGAGTTTAATTTGCGTTGGAATATAACTTGCATGTAGCTTGTTAAAAAAAAAAGATTTTTTTAATTTAACTATTGTTGTTTATAATCCTTAGTACAAGTTAAAAACAAGCTGAACAGTAGAGTGCACTCGACAGTAATATACCCTAGGCCTAGTCCCAGGCACTCCAAAGATTTGATGCCCCTGCAATTCTCATACTTATCTTTAAATATCAACCTATCGTTTTTGTGGCAGCTACATACATGTATAGTATAATATTATAAGTGATTCAAACCAATTTAAAATAAAAGTAAAAATAAAAAACAATAAAAATTTAAAATCATTTGCATCGACAGAACTGAGATTCGAACCCCGATCTCCCGTTTCGCTTGCCGAGCACTTATCACTTCCACCACTCAGCCACTTGGATTGAAGATGACAAATTCAATATACATTCTCGATGTACATTCTTTCAGAGTAAATGTAATATGAATTAATTGACCATTAATTCTATTCTATTTATAGAATTTCCATAAAAATACCTTGGACAAAATTGTTAATATCTTCACTATTTATGGCCCAATCGTGATGAAAGTTGGTGATTAGATTCTGAGCATGCTCTTACACACGCTGCTAAAAATTTTACATTTTAACTTAAGACCCAGAATTAAAGTTGATGTCAGTTTTTTATGAATTACGCCCCCCACAGTGGGCGTGGCAAAATTTTAATATAAGCTTGTTCTGCCTGACATAATAGGGAGTCTTCATACCAAACTTGGTGGTCCTAGCTCTTACCATCTCTGAGATCCTTTCGCTTATACGGACCGACGGACAGACGGACATGGCTATATCGACTCGGCTGTTAATGCTGATCAAGAATATATATACTTTATGGGTTGGGAGATGTTCCTTCTCCCTGTTAAATACTTTTGAACAAACTTAATATACCCCTAGGGTATAAAAATATATGTAAATATTGAATATCAATGAACATTTACCATATTTTACTTTATTCAGCAAAGACTAACTATATTTAGCTGATCCACAGTTTTTTCTCGGAAAAATACATAGAGTACTTCCTGAGTATTCCCCTAACTATGAGTAAGGTAGATAAGAATTTCCATTACACGATTGTGTCTTCTTCCGTTTACCCTTTGACTTCCGCTTTGCCAGCCAATTTCCTAAAAAGTGAAGCAATTTTGCCCATAAATAGCTGCAGATCGTATGACAAACTTGTTTAGCAACGCTCTCCACTTAATGGCGATGGGGTGTGATTTTTATCAATTCCAGTTAAGAGTTTCATAGACCTTGTAAACAAGTAGAGCAAACATGTTATTTCTCCCACCTTTCCGTCAATGAATCATCTTTAACCTGTCTGTTTTTTTGTATCTCCTTTCTTGCTTCTTTTTTTTTAGACTTTTGTCGTGCGTCACCAACTGGAGATGCAGAAGATGATGAGTTCCAGAACGATGATTATGGTGATTATGGTGACGAGGACGAGTCTGCGACTTTGGACGGTCAACCGCCTAAAATTGTAGAGGATACGTTCAGTGAGCCGATTTACTTCGAGGAGCCAGAGATTGCGATGAAAGCCAAGCCGGGAGACACTGTGATCCTCAACTGTGATGCCCGCAACTTTGCCAGTATGTAACCAAGAGACTTGACTTTTTTTTCACTCCAGTATAAGTATAACTTAAAGTTAAAATATAATTTATTAGCTTGTACTTTAAGTTATCAAAATGTCAGTAAATAAATAAAATAAACAAGCGGGAAAGGCTATAGTCGAATTCCCAACTCGTTACTTATTAAAATAAATTTAAAATATTTTGTGTTGCATACTTTTAGGCACTTGAAACTTAAATCGATCTTGTTGCGAATAAGTAGGATGTTAGATTTTAATAATAGATAACGTAAATTACCAAATAAATACGTTATTTTCTAACAATTCTACAATCTTTTTTTAATTTTTGATAGTTTCCAATGTTGCCATGTGGTACAAGAACACCACCCTTGTGGCAAATGGACAGAATGCCATTAGCAACCGGGTGGAGATGATGAAGAACAATTCAATGAAGCTGACAGCTGTGACGGCCGAGGATGCGGATGATTACTATTGTGAGGTCTTGCCACAGAACGTGAGGCAGCATACAAGGCTGACGGTGGGCGCCCGGCTCTCGATCCTTTGCGACGATCGCGATGTTACGGATCGATCGCAGACGTTCAAGCAGGGCGACCACCACAAGCTCCTCTGCCAAACGTTCCTGCCCACCAAGACAGACATCAAGTGGTCCTTTAATGTATGTGCTCATCTCATATCTATGGTCTCTATGGCTGTAGTCATGTTTCATCTTCTTGTTACCAGATTGTTATTAACTTCTTCTTCTCTCTTCGCAGGGTCAGAGATTGGCGACATCCGCGGAGGACACGGCCAATGGCGTCGTTGTGCTGGAAAACGTGGACGAGGAGAATGTCGGCGTCTATCAGTGCCTGGGCGATGATGGCAGCTCTGATCCGCCGCACGGCATGGTCACCATCGATGTTCAGTACAGTCCCAAGGTATCCACGCATCGCCACCATGTGAACACCCAGGAGGGCGGAAGTGCCGAAATCTACTGCGATTATCGTGCCAATCCCATTGCCATTAGCTTCTTCATCAAGGACGGCAAGACTCTGTCTTTGTCCGACAAGTATTCCATCAAGAATACACTGCACAAGGAGCACAATCGCACCACGCTCATCATTAAGCATGTCGATTCAAATGATCTGGGTGAGTATCTGTGCCATGTGGAGAACGCCATTGGATCCAACGAGGTGCGTGTCCAGCTGAGCTACAGCCCAGAGACGCCTCAGTTCGAGAGCAGCTCCATCGACGGCAACAAGGTCACCATGCATTGGTTGGTCCGCAGTCTCCAGCCCCTCTCCGAAGCCATGTTGGATTACAAACTGACGGGGGTAAGTTTCGCTTACAAATTGCAACAGAATCCCGAATCGGAATCAAAACTTAAATTTTACTATCTTTGATTTTATTTAATAGTAGAAAATTAATAATATCTAAACTTATTCTGTCATATTCTTGTAAAACTTGTTAATCCCTTTTCTACATCCTAATTTTATAGGATTTAAAAATTAGGAAAATTTATAAAATTTGTGTTATTTTGTGTTTTATAAAATGTAATTCCTTCACTTTATTGCAGTCATTTACGTGGAGCACCGTGTCGATGATCAAGACGCATCGCCATGAGAAGGAGAGCGGCATCTGGAAGATCACACACCAGATGGAACTGACGCCGGGACTGTGGCATGCGCATGTCAAGACGAAGAACACCCACGGATGGTCCAATTTCTCGCCAGATCACGATTTCGTCATTCAAGATCCCGAGGGTACAGTATTACCTGCCAATTCACAACTAGAACAATCACTTAACTTGCATTTGTTCATTTGCAGCCTCAAATGTAATCGATGAAGGTGCCGTGCCGCCAGAGGATTTAGTGCGTGCCGGATTTGGACCAGCGGGTGGAGATAGCAGAGATTCGGCGTGTACAATCAGCTTATTGCCAGGCTTGATTTTGGCCGCATTCAGCATATCTTTGCTCCGACTCTAAGCGGCACAGGCAACGAGGGAGCAGGTACAGGGCCATGGGAACTGTACATACGTATTTCAAGTAAATGATATGCCTTGAACCCGGTACCTGGGCAACTGGTCACCTGGTCACCTGGTCACCTAGGCACCTAGCAGCTTATTTATAAGAATGCCAATGCAAAAGGAAATACCCAAGTATTCTAATTATACATGCAAAAAACAAAACAAATGCTAATGCGCCTAAAAGGGGTCAATGTTAATGTTAATGTTAATGTTAATGTAAATGTTAATCTAAAAAAAATCAATCACGCATAAGCAAATCTAATTGAAACATTTGTGCCAACAAACATCCAGAGGGAAAAAGAAAGAGAATGAGAAAGAGAAGGGAACGAATTACTATGTGTAGCTAAGTTTAGATAAAGTTAAAGTTAAAGATGCGACGATTGGTTGAAAACCGCCCAAAACCTAGCATATAATATTTATTTGTTTGTATGTACGATAACAGTGACGATTACAGTTTATATTAAATCCGAGCAACGGAATCAGATGCACATGCAGATACAGATACGAATGTAAATATGAATATGGGTAAATGAAGATCATACATATATAGTGTGTTGTGGACGGGTGTACGGATGCTTAACGATAATTAAGATATGGAAACTCTTTTAATTTTTTATTTAATAAATATATTCGAATTACGAGAATCACTTGAAATATTATGATAACTAGACCAAAGCTTAGACATATGTACCTTAACCGCATACATATGTACTACTATTTTTTACGAAGGCAGTGCGAGAAGTCGATGAATCCGCAAGATACTTATTGGTTAAGATATAGATATTGAACAAATGGCGCGGCGTGTTAAAAAAAGTACTTATAACAAATAAATATAATCAGAGGAGAGCAGAAGTTAGGAATATATAGAAAAGAGCAAGAGTCGCTTATTTGTTTGGCTTCGATTGAAATTTGTTTGCTACAATACCTGAAATTAGCCATTGGCCATATTAGAAATGCAACCGCTGATCATACAGATGTAATACAGTATATATACATACTTACAATCAAAGCATCAATATAAGAATATATTTTGTATACTTATATTTTATTTAAGAATCATAAAATTAATATTAAAAAATTAAAATGGAAAAATTAAATAAAAATACAATATATACATATAACAAACTGATAAACGTGCCAATTGAAGCGACCGATATGAAAGATTGTGTCGAAAATGTTCCATATGAATTTTGCAATTGCAAAAACCTAATTTTGAAAGCCGACCTGTTAACATACTACATACATATTTAAAGCCAGTGTCTTAAAAACAAATATTGTAATCTTTTCATTTACTTTTAATTAATGCGACATTAAGAATATATACATACCGATAAATAAATAACGCAAATGTCATGCATTGTTTTATTTCCGTATTTAATTAAAATATTGTTAAATTTCAAGAAACTTTATCCAACATTTTTCCAAAAATCATTTTCAGAGCTGTTCTGAAATTCGCTTTCGCTGAAATTTTTTTATTTTGACCAGTTTCTAAAAGCATGCTTTAGTTCTTATCTTGTAATTGAATACAAATAAAATTTGGTAAAAATTAGATTTTGTAAATTATATAGCGATAAGTAAATAAAGCACATTTAATTCGTTGTTATATTTCCGTTTGCATATCATTAAAATTTTGTCAAATTCCAGAAACTTTGTCCAACATTTTTACAAAATTAATTTTCAGAGCTGTTCCGAAATCCGCTTTTGAATCAAATTCTCTGTAATCCTTTTATTTTTACCAGCTCAAATTCGCTGAAATCCTTTTATTTTTACCAGCTCCTAAAAGCATGCTGTAGTTTTTATTTTGTAATTGAATACAAATTAAATTTGGTATAAATTTAAATAAAATTTTGTATAGTTTCTACCGATAAATAAATACGGCAAATTTAGTTTACTGCTTTATTTCAGTTTTCATTTAATTAAAATTTTGTCAAATTCCATAAACTTTAGCCAACTTTTTGCCAAAATTCATTTTCAGAACTATTCCGAAATTCGCTTTTGAATAAAATTTTCTGATTTTATTTTTAAATTTCATTCATTGTTTTATTTCCGTACGCATTTTATTAAATTTTCTTAAATTCCAGAAACTATTCAAAATTTTTGAAAAATTCATTTTCTGAGCTGTTCCGAAATTCGCTTTTGAATCCAATTTGCTGTCTATTTATTTTTTACCGTATCCTTAAAGTATGCTTTAGTTTTTATTTTGTGGCTGAATACGAATAAAATTTGGCATAAATTTAAAAAAGATTTTGTAAACTTTGGTTTTTTTTAATAAATAAAATCGTTTGTCTTTACAAAAAGGGGAAATTCACGATCAACAAGACTTAAATAGCTTATTTTGCTTTTGGAGACAGAAGCGGGGGAGAGAGGGAGAAATGCAATTTCAGTGTAAATATATCTAAGCACATCCAAGGGACATTTATAAATCGGTGCGTAATACTAATGTACGATTATATCTAGAACTTCATATGCTGCAGAGCTGCTAATAGAACCGCAGACAGGGGCAGCATCAGGAACAGCCCGTGTGTGCTACTCTGAGCTGACTTGGAGCTCTCCGGCACTATGACGTCCATTGAGTGATCCCCCAGAACGACCAAGACGTGTGCGAAAGCCTGATCGGGCAGCAAGTTGCAATAATAATCACCGGCATCTTGGGGACTTGATTTCAATATGGTCAAATCGAAGGTCGTCGAATTGAGGCTGAAGTTTGGCACGACTACAGTGGGACCAATTGAGATGCCCTTCGAGCCTTGGTACCACAAAACGTTGCTATCTGCAATGAATAGATAAATGAGTTTCATTTCAAATTACAGAACAATTTCACATACTTTCTCCTATCTTAAAGGCACACTTCAGCACAACATCCTCGCCAAGAATTCCAGTTACTGTTGTTGTCTGACTTCTGTTCTGTTGCGGAATAAAGGGCTCCTGAATGTTTGTCGGTTGGCTGGGACTACTCTGATCATCGTCATCATCAACGTAATCATCATTCTGCATTAAATCGTCATCCTCTGTGCCTGCTGGATAAGAAAAAGCTGCAAGTAGAGAATTCAAATAAATGTATAATTATTAATCAAAAAATACATTATTATATTTAATTTGTTATTTTCATTTAAAGTGCTAAAGAATTTTCTTTAGTAGAATAATAAAAATATCTACGGATAACCTTGAATTTAAATCGTTTTACGATACGATCATCATCATTATCTGAAGTTTTACGAGACCTTTTGAGCTGTGTAGTATATAAAAGTAAAATAATGATTGCTATGGTAAAACAAAGTACCCATAAAAAAGGAATACCCATATAAAAAAGTCTATTAGGTTAGCGCCTGGTGTGAGTGTGTGTTTTGTTGGTTTGTGGGTGGGTGTGCCATATTGATGGCCCACATTTCCTGCTGGCTAATCGCGCTGTGCAGTTCATTAAATTGAAATCGAAAACCAACGATAATATTTTGTTTTGGCAATGCATTAGGGCAGCTCGTCAGTGAGTTCTATTCATGTTTGCTTAAACAGTTTGCAGCTCATATTCGTATCCTCCGCTCGTAGATACAGAGATACAGATACAGATATAGAAGCGGATACGGATACGTTAATTGTAACGGAGGGTTGGACAGGGACAGGAACAGAGACAGAGACAGGGAGCACCAGCTGCATTTTCGGGTTAAGGCAATTCGCATGTTTTTCCCTGCTTCATAATTTCAAATATTTCATTTCATTTCCTTCATTTCTCCTATGTATACACACACACACACACACACACAGTAGCATAAATACAATTTTGTCAAAGTCGTATGAAAACATTTCAGGGAAATGGGGTCACATTAAAATTGGGTGCACGGGGCAGGGCAAATGAGAAGCGAGAAATTAAAATAAGCGAATGGAAAGAGAAAACAGCGACGACCCCATCCCCCAAATCCCGTGTCGGTCGGCCGATCGCCGCACCCACATGAGCATACACGAGGAAAAGGGACGGGGACAACATTGCATTGGTGCCGTGGCCCGCAGTAGCAGCGACGCGACGTCGACAGCGGCGTCAGTTTGCGCTACTTGTGTTTTTAGTGCTGTCGACAGTGGACACAAAATCGAAAAAACATTTCACAACAATGTCCATTTTCATCATGGCAACACTGCACACGCACAGACACACGCACACATGGACATATCACACCCTCGCTCCGCGCTGCAGACAAAGTGTCGGCAACGGTGAAGGGAGTGCGAGAGAGAGTGCGAGGGAGCGAGTGAGTGCGAGAGTGGGGGACAGACGATCAGACAGAGGATTGTGAAAAAGTTTAAATTTACATTCGTATTTCACTTCTGCCATTTCTGGCGTCGCGTTAATGTCTGTCTGCAGCAGCTACTGCATGTGTTATTGTTGTTGTTATTGTTGTCGATATTGTTGTTGTTCTCTTTATTGTGTTATTCTTTGCCACACATACATACACACACACACTGACACACTCTTCATTATGGCCACTTTTGTTGCTGTCGCGTTGCTGTTCAGCGTTGCGTGCTGAAATTGTAACTTGGCATAAAGTTCGGACACTCGCACAATAACAAACGACTAACAAAGTTCCTTCGGGTATGCTCGACTATCAGCTTACCCTGTCTTGTATATAAAATAAGTGAACACGTATTCGTAAATTAAATAAATAACAGACAAGGACTAAAAAATGACTTTATTTATAAAAACAATAAAAAATAAATAAATTTCATTTTTTTTTTTAAATCAAAGTTTAACTCTTATATTCTTTCTCAATAAAATTAAAATTGTTTCATCAGCAAAGTAAAAAAAAACTCTTAATAAAATGTGACTTTATTTTAAATAAACTATTAAATTATAAATAAATTTCAAATTTTAATTAAAATTCATAGTTTCACTTTTTAAACCTGTCTAAAGAAAATTAAAATTGATTCATCAGCAATTAAAAAAAACACTACATTTTTGCCTTAATTAAAAAAGCTTTTAAATAACAAATAAATTCGAATTTATATTTACAAATCATAGTTTAACTATTTGTTTAAGTTTTAATAAAACTGAGATTAATATAAAAATTAAGTACAATAGATTCTTCTTTTTCCGTTTATCCCGATAATAAATGCTTGTATGATTTTTTTGAATAAAAAAGGAGTACTTACTACTCCACTCCCATCTAAGTGCAGGGTATCAAACGTCAGTCCACTTCAATTTCAGCAGTTAATGCTCTGCGGATACGGATACGGATATAGAAACAAGCACTGAGACCAGAGACATGTGTCAGAATGTGGGTGACTGAACTTGGGATCTCAGCAATTGGTTCAGCCGCGCAGAGGAGGAAGAAATTCTCTAAATGAATGCAAATGAATTTGTAAGTTGCATTCCATTTGGACAAACTCGTTACTTCTCCGGATACGGATGCCACATCCACCCAAAATATAAAAAAGAAGCTAACGCATTAACCCCATTGACTTCTCTCTTTGTCGTAAACTTGGTCCATAAAAATTGGAGAAACAACAACAACAAAAGCCATTGCTTGTGCTTCCCAGAAAAAAGCCAATGAACCAGGATGCGAACGTCACTAGATAATATATGTGCATGGATAAGTCAAGCGAATAAAGTATCTTCTTTCATTATTTACACATTTTTGCAGTTTTGAATGCAGCGAAAAGAGTCCAAAAATATGTTTACACTTGGCGCAAGTGATGAAAACTTGAAGGTAAATTGTTTAATTTAACAGGTAAAATAAGCAATAATCAAAAAAACATAACACGTGGTAAAAATGCTCCCACGATATTAAATAACCACAAAAATGTTGATATCGAGTGATATTACAAACCTTCTGAAAGCTCTGAAAAATTATAAAAATTCTGGTTATTTCAATGAAATCCATCTCTTTGGATTTTCTTATTGGCTTTGAAATGTAATGCTCCAAATTTGTGTGCTCCAATAAAATGTATTCTCATGAGAAAGATTTCTTCGCTTCTTTGTCGTGTTTTCAATGCTTAAGATAACAAAAACAACAGCAATTGTTGCTCATCTCGATGCTGTTTTCCTGTTTTAATTGGTACTCAGAATTAGGCCAAAAACAATTTATCATAAACACGATGATGATTCTGAAAAATATCAGCTAATAACCCCCAGAGGCTGACCCCGAACAAAGCCGACCCGAGTGCGGATGACGATGACCACTGAGTTCGTTGGGTGCCTGTCCTAAAAATTGTGCCAGTCATTGGCAGTTGCATGGAATCAACCAAGTGCAGCATTTTTACTACCTGATAAGCAGAGGCGAGTGCAGCCTAAAAGCGTTCGGATGTGGCCCTGATCTTTGATCTCCTGTCTCCCCATCTGTCCGACTGTCCGTCTGTGTTTTCAGGTCTTCGAGTTAGAGTTGCCCCTACGTGACTGACCCTGACTGTTGTTCGTTTGCTTCGGGTCCAGGCCAACTGACAAACAGTCTAACTGACTGACTGACGGACTGAATGACGGACGGACTGACTGACGGACGGACTGACTGTGCGTTATACGAGCCGAAAATTATGCTGTTTGTGTGGCTTGGCTCGGCTGGCAGATAGAGACATGAAACGAAGCGGATAATGATAATGGCATTCTGGTTCTCTGAAAGCGATCAGGTTACGGACCAAAAGGGACAACCCGACAGAGCCATAAACCAGGTTCTACCTACGCATCAAGGCAGATGTGCAGCAACCATTGACAACGTAAAAATAAAAATACAAATAAAATATATTCGCATTCAATTAGAGTTGAAGTTGAAAGGCCGCGTGTCCTGTGCGTTGCCAAGGGGATTGAATTCAAACTGGATTTTGCCAGGATTGCAAAATCGACAGATGCAGCAATTTCAAAAAGCTGTTCGATTGAAAATGCAAATCAAAGTACTTAAAATTAAATTTATACAAATTGTAAAAATTAATGTGGGCAGTTGTTGCGTTAATCGACATTCAATTGAAATGAAGCGGGCCAAGTGGTTGCGAGTAAAAGAAATTCCAAATTCAAATTCAAATTGAAATGAAAGTACGATGCAAGACATAAATTACACATCGACATGAATATGCACTTACAGTACAGTGCAACCAAATATAGAAGTACAGAACATTGATTTCACTCCCAACACAGGCTGCTTTAAATGTGCGTGCTCCCGTCAGCTTTATGATCAGCGCCAGCCAATGCCTTTAAATTTCTGGCACAGCCCAGGGAGGGGACAACGTCTGGAGACATGGACAACAACATTTCCCGTTGCCCAAAGTGCACGTGTCGGCACTTATGAGTTGCCAGTTGCGAGTTTCGAGTTGCCTCGGCAAGTGCCACGATGCGGGCACATAGCCAGAACTAAGATTATATATGTATGTACATAATGTGTATATACATTCATCACATAAACTGTATATATTATTGTTGGGATTATATCGATATAAGCGATTTTTTAACTTTTACTATCGATAATATCGTCGAGTTTGAACCTTTTCATTTTACAGATACAGGGGGTCACCGAAAATTATAAAAGCATTAGAAATTTTTCAAGAATTAAATTCCCACCGCCAACACCAATCAGACCCTAACTAAATTTATAAAAAATTAAATGGATTAGACCTTGGCTTTAAAAAGCAAATTTAAAAGATTTTACTCATATTAAGAACACGAGCCAATACTTGCTGAGCCGAAATGACCGAAGCCAAAAATATCGATAAGCTCATAATATTATCGATATTCCCCATTTCAACAGCCCTATCGATATTTCCTCGATATAATCCCAACACTAGTATATATGTATACGCTTGGATCCCCACAACAAATTCCAATAGGTCAACAATAGACAGTCTTAACTCGCATTGACCAAAACTTACAGAGTTGTCCGATTTGTCTACGCCGAGCGCATATTAAAACTCGCTTCATTGCGAGTCGGCATTTTGGGGATTGGGAGAGATTGGGGCAGGGCTCGGTCGCGGACTCGTGTTCCATTCCATTCAAGTGGCATGTAATTAATATGCGGCACTCCTTTTCCAGCACCGCCAACTATTTGGCGCAAAAGGCAACGCAGTTCTTTATATTTTATTTTTTATATTCCTCTCCTCTTTTTCTGGTTCTATTCTTTTATGTTATTTATTGCTATGCTACGGCCATTCCCTTTCAAGTGTGGCTGTGTGGGTGTGCGTGTGTGTGTGTGTGTAAGTCATAACTATACATAATGGTTTAGTTCGAAGAACCATCAATAGAGAGCGATATCGAATAGCCACTGTGAATTACGCCAAGAAAACTGTGTGTGCAACTCAAAACAATTAAAGAAAAGACTTAATAATATAAACTTTTTTAAAAAAAATTCATATTAATAAAATAAAAATGTTTAAGATTAATAAATTGATTATAATAATAAATTAAAATTAGTAATTAAACTGAAGATTTAGACAAATATCATTTTTAAAATAGTTAAATTTTATTTTATTTAAATTTTAATTGAAACCTTTATAAGATTAATACCCACTTTTCACTACGAAAATTAAGTACAGATTTCTTTATTTCATACACTTTTTTTTTATTATTATTGAAAATTAACACTTGTTTTAACAATGGAAAATATGTGTAATAAAAGATAAATTCTGGAATATTTCTGTATTCACACTGAATTTGTCACACCAATTCGTATCAATTTATGATATTGAATCTTTAAGGTTCATTGATACTATTTCTAAATGTATCTTAATTAAATTAAATGTATAAAGAAAAGCAAAGAAAGTCAAATTTCGATTTGATTGCCCAGACAAAGATTCAAATCGAGACAAACAGTTGTCAATGGACGCAGTTAAACTCTTTAATAATACCACATTTTGTTTATAGATTGATATTCTGTAATTGTATGAATAAGTGCAGCTTCAGCAGCAGCTGAATCATCATCATCATCATAATCAAGAACAGCATGAACAGCACGAAGAGCTCTTCATTATCATTGTGATCAAAACGTTTAATTTTTATGTTTTAATGTGGCACAATTTATATACAATGTGCGGAGTGCGAGTGCGAGTGTCTTATGTACAGTGAGTACTCGCATAAGCACAACAGATGCTCAAATAATAATAATACCCGCCTTTTGCCCCACTTGAGTGCGCACACGCGGAGACCGCAACCGAAATCGAACCCACTCTCTCTGTATCTTTGTATCTTTAAACCTCACTTTGGAAGCGGCACCCGCACCACAAGAAGAAGCAGGAGGGGAAGGAGGGAGAGGGTGAGGGAGAGAAAGAGGTGGAGGAGGAGAAGTAACAGCGCCAATTCGCCAGCTCAGTTAAGTAAATTGATTCTTTAATTGTTGAGAATTGGTTACGAGTTTGTTAAACTCGCTTTGCCGCTGCCGCTTGGTGTCATGCCCCCTACCACAATGCCCCCATCTGATGCACACAGACATGCAACCAACAGAGAGAGAGAGAGAGAAAGAACTGGAATGGAAATGCGAATGAATCGCGTCGGCTTACTTGAAGCAAACTTGTATCAGCATTCGTATCTCTGCTTGCACTGCCAAGAATGCCAGCAACAACAACAACAACAACAACTTCAGATCTATGTATCTGCTATGAGTCAGAGATTCCAAAATAAATATGTGCATGCAAATACCACAGAATTATGCAAAAGACAAACCCAGCCCCTTTTCAGCGATCAACAAGAGAGAATCTCTTTTTCTCAGTATGTCTCCCGATTCTTCGATTCTCGGATTCGCGGTCGTGAAATTTAATGCCCTCCTGATAAAAAGAGCAGCAGAAAAAGGTAGACAAACAAGAGCAGAGAGATAAGGTCAGATTATTTAGCTTATTTACCCATGTCACAGGCAGATGAGGGAAGAGAGAGAGAGAAGACGAGTATTATAATGCCAAATGTGAAAAATTGATGGCCATTTCAAAATTGTATTGAGAAGGGCAGATATTGCATATATACTTTGAAGTTCAGCTCTCTTAATTCCCTTATATGCAATCCAATCAAAGCGATTGCAATCGCATTGTTTATGGCCAAAAAGGGTAACTCAAGACAAGGGAGAGGGAGGGGGAAAGGATCTTAGGTAACTTGCAAAAAAAGAGAAGGGTATACATAGAAAACACACATTCTCACGCTTCCCTAACCGAACCAAGTTGTGGTGTGTCGCGATTCGCACTCGATTCCTGATCCCTGACCGAAGTGTTTGTCTATCTGTCTGTCTGTCTCTTTGTTGTTACCTGGTTTGCTGTGTTTTCCGCCTTGTTGCTCACTTCCTTTATGCCAAGCTGTTGTTGTTGTTGTTGTTGTTGGCTGTGTTGTCGCCTATTAGGCACCTATAGAATAATTAACAGCGTAACCGATATGCGAATGCTCATTGCTCACTCACCCTCCTGCCCCTCCTCAGACTCTGCCATTTTCTATTCATTCATTCAAAATTGGCATATTCACTTCCTATTGAGTGAGTGCCAGCAGTGAATGAGGGAGTGCTCGTTTCTGCAAGCTGCACTCGCTTTATTGATCGTGATAAATAATTGCATTAATGTGACAGCTTTCGCCAATAAATTATGGATTTTAACTGTTTGAAAATAGCGCCCAAGTCAACTCGGATAATTGTGAGTGCTCGTACTCATACTCATACTCATACTCGTATTCACAAACAGGTAGCATTAATGTCAGCGGGTATTCGTGCAATTTATGAGTTGATTGAGCAATAGCTCAGGGAGAGATTAACCTTTTAAACGAGAGACTTGATTATTCTCAATTATCATTGTTAATTTTAATTAATGCCATCACGCCGGAATGTCATTCCGCATTTATGATGAATCCATCAATGTCTTGCGTGTATCATTCCACAATTTTTTTAAGTTTAGTCACAATTTTCGCATATTTTGTTGAGAAATGAGAAAGAATTGAGATCTGTGTGATCGCTGATGAATCAATCAGTCCCTTGGAATTATAATGATCACATTTTTTTGGCAACTTCCAACATGTGAGTCATTTATTTTTCTAGGAACTGAATTCTAATATAATGTCGACTCGATCACATTTCGAATTTACATATAGTGTGACTATAAGGATAGACATGTTGCTATTTTGAGAACTGTGTCTAATCCTCTGGAATGAGTGTGCATCACATTGGAATAGATGCTAATGCTCAAAGTTCGAATAGTCATAGTGGACATATGTAGGTCAAAAATGGTTCTACACATTCCACAGAGAGACACACAATCATTTTTATTTAGATGCTCGAAAATAAATCTATTGAAAAACGCATTTCAATTCGAACGTCGCTGCAAATGAATCTGAATCTGATGTACACCGATTAGGTCGGTTCAAAGGGCCTTAATAATCACAGAGATTAGATTAAGTGTCTTACATAATCCCAATTTCCAATTGCAACAGACTTCCGTTGCACTCAGATAGATCAAATGTTGTTGGACTTACCCAGGCGGCATCCAAAGATTAGTAATGCTCCCAATAGCAGGATTTTATTTAGACCAACACTCGACACCATTTTGGTAGCGTTCTTAACTGGTTGACACTCGAAAGTAGTATGATAATGTGTTGGAAATATTCTGAAATCGTCGTCAGAACTGTTCTTTTTTTTTTATTTTTAAAACTGTGTCACACGTCTTCGGTTTGCTTTGGTTAGCGTCTTTTGTTTAGTTGTTCGATCGCTTGTTTATTATTCTTGTGATTTTTCAGAAATTATTGTCGAGTAATTAATTTGAGTTCAGCGTCCCAATTACCGGCCTACATATTCAGCACTTTTCGAACGGGGATTTAAAATCATTTATTTGTTATGATTTCAATTTTGGTTTTCAAGCCTTTCACTGACACTGCACTATCTGCCAATCAAGTAAACAATCTCAAGAAATCCAGGAAAAGTTCCACTTCTTTTTGGACCGATAACAATTCCGATCTCCGCACAAAGCTTGATACCACAAACGCGTCTCAGTTGTATCTAAGTCTTTGGGGCGCCAATTTATGAAATTGCTTTACCAAAAGTTCGGTTCACTTCGGCTTCTGTTTCGGTTTCGGCTTTGCCGTTTCACTGGGACTCGGACTGTTCGTCACAAGCGCACGACATCAAATGACGTCGGCTTCTGACTCGTCGCGACGCTGGCAAAATAAGAGAGCGAGCGATAGAGCGCAGCTAAAGAGAGTTTTTTTTAAGAGAGCGCCAATCGCAATCATAACGAAGAGAGCAGTTGATTCAAGGCGACTGTTGGCGTTTCTTTCGCCAAGAATTTGAAATATGTATGCTGAAACTATTCTCATATTAAAAATTCTTATTTATAGGACACTTGAAAACTATTCGTTATTGCTTAGAAATGCTTAAGAGAATTAAAAATGATTGCATTTTATTTTGTATGTACTTTTACTAAACTAACTTAAATTTGTTTGGAAAGTGAAATAAAAACGGTTAGAATTATTTTATTTGAATAAAATTAGATTGGATTATGAATAAAATTTGTACATAGATGGATTAAAATGTTATGCAGAAACACATATCATTTTTGAAAAATATTTAATTAATTTATATATTTAAATAAGCATAAAAGTTCTCATTGAAGTTGAATAAACACAGCAAAAAATCCATAAACTGAACTGATTTAATAGGCATTCATGTTTCATGTACACAAGTAACTATTTGTTTTTCATAATAATTATTAACAAACACATAAAGTATACGCCCATAAATATAAGCACAGCATAAGTAGGTTAAATTTAAGGCAATCGGTTAGCAATTAATTTCGGAATTCAACGTCGAAATGGCATATGAAGTGTAATTATATCATGTTTATCTCATTTCAGCATTCTTGTGCTAAATTCTTTGCATTGGGCAAAGCAACGCCTCCAATTCTGTGCAGTTATGGAATATGGAATCCTCATGCTCGTTGATTCCACATGCAACTCCTCCTCCTTCTCCTCCTCCAGCTGTCACTTTCTCAGAACGTCTGCAGCATCGCGAGATACATTTGCAGTTCAAGTTGCAGTTGCAGTTGCATTTGTCTTTGTATTTATATTTGTTTAATGAAATCGCGTCGTTCCCAGCGATTTGTATGGGAAGCCCGTTGATTGCTTTGGCAAGCACTGTGATTTACTTGCTCCATCTCCGACTCCGTCTCCTTCTCCAACTCCAGTTCCAGTTGCCTGTCTGTGCTTGCGGTTGTATCTGCGGCTGTGACTGTTGCACATTTAGGGGTCGCTTTTGTTTTTGTAAATATGCATCCTACGGATACAAGATACACTTGCAAAGCGAGTCAGCGGCAAGATATGACAAGAGCTGACGACCATTGGGAGACAGTGTCGTTGTCGTTGGCGTTGTCGGTAACAGAAAATTGTTTGTACTCATGTGGACACATGTACAACAATGTGCAACATGCAACATTTGCTGATATGTTCAACTTGAAGCGAGACAAACAAACAATTAAAATTAATCTACGACCATAAAACAAAGTGTGTATTGTGCATATGTACATACATATGTATGATTGCGAGTATCTTGCATTATGCATTATGAATCTAAATACATACACTTACATATGCAGATACATTCTGTATCTGTATCTGTATCTGTATCTGTGTGTGTGTTGCTTGTGTTGTCTTCTGTTTGGGGGACTTGACTCGTTGCCTGGTTGACTGTCTGTCTGTCTGTCTGTCTGACTGACTGCTTTGGGTGCCAAGTTTGTAAACATCCGCAAATGCAGATTTGGGCCCCTTTGGCTTGGATCTCTGAGATTTGTGGCAGTGCAACATGCTGATGCTGCACATGTTGCATGTTCGCGCCTGCAGCTAAGCAATCCGAGGATATTAATCAAATATTTATATTTACACGTAGACAACAACAAAAACAACCACACATTGTTGGGTGGCGACGGCATTCACCGAATTTCCCAGAATTTCTTTACAACTTTGGAAACAAATTAATCAAACAAACAACAACGGCGACAATTTGTGTGTGTGTGTGTGTGTTAAAAGCTGTGCACTGTCAACGAAAAGAACCAAACAGATCTGTATCTTCATCTTCATCTCCGTTTGTATTTGTATCTTTAGCCGCATTTGCCTTCGTTTCTTAGTCGCCGCGCAGACTCCATTTGGACCAACTTGCGCTCTCTCTAACAACAAAGAGAGCAGCGTGCCTCGTTTAAGAGAGCGAC
Source organism: Drosophila limbata (assembly GCA_963924055.1). Taxonomy (NCBI): domain Eukaryota; kingdom Metazoa; phylum Arthropoda; class Insecta; order Diptera; family Drosophilidae; genus Drosophila; species Drosophila limbata. The sequence goes on from OZ001355.1 coordinate 7,928,648, forward strand.
TGTCGGCAATATGCGACACAGTTGGCAACGCGGCGGCGTCGCATCTCTTCTTTGCTGATTGGTTGGGGGTTGTTGTTTGGCTGCGACTTCCGCGAAAAAATACAATACTTAATACTTGAATGAACGAAAATGAAACGAGTGAAAAGAAGGAGCAATGGCAACGTCAACTATTTAATATAATTGCTTGGAATTCGCAGTGTCAGCAAATGTGGCAAAGCAGTTTAAATCGCCCGCTGCAAAATACATGAAAACATACTCACAAACTCAATTTCTGCCGCAAACAAGCGAGAATAATTATAGTTAAAATTCGTTGAACGAACTGGGCATACCCTGTATATTCTTAGTGCAATAAACTGTGATGAAAGCTCTCAATTTTATTAAAATTATATATTGATTAAAATTTAAAAATGATAATTTTGACATAAGACTTTCTCTAATATAATAAAAAAAATAAGAAAACCCTCTTTATTTAAATTTTGGTAAGGAAATTTAACAAAAATGTTCATTTTAATTAATTAAATTTAATTATTGTAAAAATATATTTTTTAAATAAAATATAGCTTCAGATTAAGTAAACAACACATAGCACATGAAAATATAAGTTTATGCTTGTAGTGCTAGGAAACTGATAACTGAAAACTGATAATTATGAAAATAAATTTAATGCTTCCAAATATTTTTTCTCCAGAAATTTATAAAAAATATTAGGTCCCTGAAATTTAACGAACACCCACATTTTGTTTGTTGTTTTTTCAAAGCAATTGTCAGCAAATTCTCAAAAAATAAGTGAAACAGATCTGTCTATCATAATACAGTTGAACTTCTATAGCTCGAACTTCTATAACTCGAATTTCTCTCTAACTCGAGCTAAATAAGTGGCAGTAAAATTAATAAACTTAAGAAAAAGAGCTCTATAAGTCGAATATCTCCATAACTCGAATTTTTTCTTTGGATAATGGTGATTCGAGTTAGGGAAGTTCCACTGTACTATACTGCAGTTTCTAATAACATATCTATAAACAATAAATTGTTATAGATGTACTTGTACTTGTAGAGTATTAAGGACAATTGTAAAATTTAATAATAATAGTTAAACTAATAAAGTGGTTTCAGTGTAGAACAGAAATTCTCGTGGTTCAAAATGTCACATTGACCTAGGCGTCGAAGAGCTCGTTTAAATGCTTACACATACATACATACATACAGCATATGTACATAAGTATGTTATGTGTACGAATGCACCCTCCATAAGTTATAAGTTTTACGACATTTAGGCCATGCTCTGGCTGAAGTTATTGTTATTGTTTTTGTTATTGGTGTTGTGAAGTTTTGCTTGAATCGCAACTTCATTTCGCGGTTGCCTCTGCTCCTCTGCTGCGTCGATGTCGGCGTCGATGGCGAATCATTTGCGCATGGGCATGCGGTGAATACCGAATGGGAAATGGAAATCGCAACCGCCAAGTGAGAATATTCAGAGCGCGAAGCGAAAGAGACTCGAGTGAGAAATGGGGAAAGACATCTCGAATATCCTGAACACATGGTTGCTTGGCAGCTCACAACATGCTCAACATGCGCCAAATTTCCAATTGGGCAGCAAGTTGGCGAACGAGCGTTGTGAGTCATCGTCGTCATCATCCATCCATTCGCATAGTTTTCGTTTATTTCCTTTTTTTATGTATGTATGTATGTATGTGTGTGTATGCTGCTCCTCGAGTTCATTTGGCATTCGCCAGCAGTCAGTAATACACGGTTCGTGGTCTGCTCCGCTTGCTGCTCTCCTCGACAACGACAACAACAACAACGACAACAACAGCAACAGTCAAACAACCCACGCACAGTATTTTTTAGTGTCTCAGTGTCGCTCAGTGTGAACGGGTTTCGGTTCTCAGTTCTCGGTTCTTGTTTTTGCAAAGCACAAAAAGTGAAAAGGATTACGAGTTGTGGACTCCGCAACATTATCATAATTACATTTTGCCATCTATCTGTCGCTTCCCGCAACAACAACAACAACCACAACAACAACAAAATGTTGTCAATGACGCATCTGCTGCTGCTGTCAGTTATCATCGCATCTCTATATCTGCCAGGTACGAGTCCATTCAATCAGTTGCAGATACATAACTCATAAATATACATATATTCACTTGGCGCTTTTTAAAATCTGTTTAATGTTTATTTTGAATCTTTTTGTGGCATTTATTTTAGAATTATTCAAGCATATTGCAAGTCCACATAAAAACACTCATGCGAGTACTCATACGCATTCGTATTTTTAGCAGCATCTGTTTTCGGCTTTGGCATTCATTTAATTTTGTTTTTTGCAATTTTTGCCTAATCTTCAGTCACATCTGTGACTACAGAGAAACAAAAAAAAAATTGAAGTCAAAAACAGAAAAACTTTTTACATTTAAAATCTGTGAACAAATTGGGCTGAAAAACCATTAGGTTCGCCTCTCTGTGGTTTTTAGTTGTCTGGCTTTTGATTAACAATTAACATGCCAAACAAATTGAGCAGAAAACATTTTAAGCTTATCAATCATACGTCATGTTGACAGATCTTCCAATTGGAATATTTGTATCTGTCTTGGGGCAAATCTCTCACTCTGTCAGAAGCAAATTCAATAAAACATGTTATTTATTCAAGTTCTTTAACAAATAATGAATTGCAGCCTTTGTATTGTATAATCTCAAGACTAAAGCACAGCGATAAAAGAGTCCTTAACCCAAGTGGCGGTTTATGTTTTATATATGTGCATATGTATACATATATACAAACTGTACACATGCATCCCATACATACTGCTGACTGTGCACTGCTCAAGAAATCGATGGATTAACCCCTTTGCCCCCCTCACCCACCACTCTCGGTTTAAAATCAACTACACTGCACTTTATACATTCCTTGTTTGCATTGGAGATAAAGATGCTTGATTAGGAGGCTTTGCTGTTAGAGAACTTCCGACTTGCTTTCCAGATATTCCTAAAAGTGTAGCTAGTTTAAATGGAAAGTGTCTTTTGCCTGGGAATCAAATTTTCATCAAGGTAAATCAAAGCCAAGTTAAAGCAGCTCGCACCAATTTAGTTGCATATCTTTGCTATAAAAATGTAGCATACTTTTGGGCGCAAAATAAAATAAAAAATATCTGCATTTAAGGTGAAAGCAATTTAAGAGTCTTGCAAGTTGAATTTGTACGAAATATATTTGCTTATTATTAATGCCAGCTCTTGTCAGTTAACACTGAAATTATTCAGTATTTTCTCAAATATATGTAATAATAAAAGCATTGAGTGTTGTGCGTACTCCTAAATTTGACATAGTTTATTATAATTTTTATGAATAAACATAACGTCATACTTATGCATGCATATATAGTTACATATTCGCATATGGTCTTAGAACCAAAAAGTAACTTATCTACAACTTGGTCACGTATCTACGTTGCCAGAGGCAGAAGTACATACATACAAGTAAACACACTTTCCTAACAAAACCAACATTGAACATCGTCTTGGCAACCGAATGATGACAATAATTTTTATGATATTTGGAGCCCACTTGTAGCTGCCACTGTTGAACATAATGTGTATGTGTGTGTGTGTGTGTATATGTGTTTATGGAAGACAAATTAGTGCAATGACAGACTCATCCATGGAATGGGGCAATGAGCACATTGTTAAAAATATCAACATGATTAAAGTGGCTTTGAATAATTAAGCTGTATGTAGGGAGCCCGGAACCGGAGCTGTCAAATGAGTACGAGGGTTAAACAAGAACAAATAGCTTTTTTCAGTTAATTATTATTGATAAATAACTTTTACCCATTGTGTTATTAATTTAAGAAAAAATTTATTGAGATATTAAACATGTTTGACTAAGAGGTCTGTCATAGGATATTTTTAATTTAGTTGAAGTTGACCTTGGCATTAAAAAACATCTAATAAAGTCACTCCTTAAATTAAAATGAGTTAAATAGTTTAAAATTAATTTTGATATTTGATACAGGTATAAATGCATTAATTTCCAAATTTATAAAAATTTAAAAAATGTTTTCGCATGATGATTTGAGTTTGGAAAACTATTAACTAGCAGCGGATGGTATAATTTCCTTTATATAAACAGCGTAATGTCTGAGTATAAACTATTTCCGATTCGAATAATAGAATCAACTCACAAACGAAAGATATTTGCATAAATTTCATTAACCCTCTAACACCCAAGCGTGCCTCAAGACACTTATCGGTTAATTCACAATAACTAAAAAATTAATCAGTTTTTTAACATGAAACTATTTTTTGAATGTTGCTAATAAACACAGCTTGACATTTGCAACAAGCTTTAAAGCATTCGGAAGCTTTTAATAGTTCTCTTATTTTGACTTGTACACTCCATGTGTTTTTCCGATTTTCTTACGTGAAAAATCTCGGGAGAGTCAATTTCAATCTGTTTTTATGCAACACACACAACAAAATCTGTTGGGTTGGAGGCTCATAATAAAAGATAATTGACAAATCTAAAATGTAAACATATTTTCAGCCCACTTTTTTCACTGAGCCTTGAGGCACTTTTTACATTCTGTCACCTTACAGGTAAACGAATCTTGTACACACTTTTTGAGGTCATTTTTGAAATTGAAAGCTACAATTTACCCCAAAAAATATTATCCAACTTAGTTTTTTTAATATTTCTTCAATTGGGGCTTAGAGGCTTAAAGTATTCATACAAAATTTTAGGTGAAGTAAAAATAAGTTAGATTTGTATTATCTTATAATAATAAATAAAAGAAAGTATACAGTTTATGTTTATGAACCAAAAATTATCTATAATATGCTATTAAAAATCGAACAGATATTTTTACCTAAAATGTATAGAAATTTTTGTTAAATTTAAAGGCAACTCGTGGTTTATATTTATTTGGAATATGAGGTCTAGATCCTTAAAGTATCCATCTTTGTTGGTGTAGTAATTGAGGACAGTCGCTCTGTTTGATGACTTTAATGTGTGTGTGTGTTAAAACAAAACAAAACTAATAACCACAAAACGTTGGCCAATTTGAGGGGACCGAAGACAAAGACGTTGGATGGACTAAAAGTGCAAATGACGCAAGCAATTCGAATACATACGGGTATTCACAGTGAACACTCGTGTAGCTGAAGAACCTTGACACTAATCAATAGAATACAATATAGAATATACAGTGTCTAGTGTCCAGTGTCCAGTATTCATGTCGAAAATCCCAAATACTTCAGTCTGACAATTCCCGTGTGTTGAAGCTGCTATTCCATAAACGAAACGAATGACGACCTCGAAGTGTTGGGGATTGTGGCATGTGGCATGTAGCACATGGCATGTGAAGACACTGGGAATATGAGTATATGTGAGTATACTCGGACACGAGTCATACAAATGGGCGTTGACACGCCGCCACTTGGCCAGTTGGCAACTTGGAGCTGCGCCCTTTTCCTAATGGTTTTATGTTGTCCTCGCATAGACATAATGGGTGGGTCAGCAGTGGGTCGGAGTAGCCAAGGCCTAGGCCCAGTTGATATGCGGATAAGCGTGATTATCGCTCGCCACGAAAATCTGTAGAGCGTTTGGCTTCTCGATGCATAATTTCGGACTTAATTACACTATTCCCAGGTGGGCCTGTTGACCTTGCCGCGCCCAGTTTATTCAATTTCCAGTCAATATATGTATGCTAACCAATACATGTTTTGTTTTCGCAGCACATGCCGGCGAAACCAGCCCTGATTATGCCTATGACGATGAGGAATCCTCACGCCCACCAGAGCATTTGGAGAAGTCCACAGCAGCTCCATTGTTGCCCTACTTCAAGGAGGGGCAGGTGGTTGTCTATGTGAATCAGAGTACACAAAGCGTCAAACTCGACTGTCCGGTTAAGAACTATGATGGTAAACAGAGGATTCTACTGAAGTATCTACTGAGCAGTCATTAACTGGTCCATCTTTGCTTTCAGCCCAACATCATGTGATTATGTGGTACAAGGACGAGACGAGTGTTACCAATGGCGCCGAGTTGATAGCCAAAAACTATAAGATTGACGACCAGTTTGCTCTGACCATTCCCGTGGAGAATGCCACCAAGTATCATTATTCGTGTCTAATCAAGCCATCCGATGTCCGCCGAAATATCACCGTTGAGTTCCAGACTTCGAATGGGGCTTCTTCTTCTTCCATAAGCTGGTCGATCTGCATTATACCGAGTGTACTTGCACTCATCTATCGGTATTGAATCTCTCGATTGTGGCACACACTTAACCACTGCACCACCGGCACTTGAACTACCTTGCAGTAGGATTAGGCCATACCTGTTAAATAATGATTGGTAATCATAATCATTACTAATTAGATTCTTTTGATTTTCGGTTTTGCCCAATTATTTAATGATTACGATTATAAAAAATCAAAAAAAATAAATTTTAAATTATTCCAATTATTCAAAAATAATCAGAAAGAGTAAAAAATAATCTTTTTGAGTAGACGGATTATTTTTGATTTCTTTCTGAATATTTACAATTATTTTTGAATATTTCTGATTATTTATGACTAGTGAAAATCAAATTATTTAAAATTTTTACAATCAAAGTACCCAAAATAATCAGAAAAATTAAAAAAAAAATTTGAAATAAACAGAACGATTATTTTTGAATAATTGTAATAATTTTAGATTTTTTTTTTATTTTTTGTAATCGTAATCATTAAATAATCACAAATTTTTCAACAGTGAATTATATAGTCACTACGATTATTTCCAAAAAATAATCTAATTGATTAGTAATTCTAATCGAAATTTAACAGGTATGGATTAGGCTAACAATTCTACGAGTTTATAATGTCGGTAATTACTGGAACTGCGCACACACTCAAAGATGCAAAGATGAGCTTGGATTTAAGTTGTTGAACGATGAGTTGATTCCTTGGCTTCCTTGGTTCCCTCGTCCACGCGACGATGGCTTTTATAGTTAAATGTTAGGTGTTGCTTTATTACAACTGTAGTTTAGATCTAAGAAAACGTATCTACTATTTTTAGATCGATATATACAAGTACAAACATTTTGTACATTTAAGTTCATGTTAAAGCTGTCTTTTTTTTTCGATTATAAATTTTATCAACTGATTCCCTTTATTTATAACAATATAACTATTATATACAACTAAAGTTTCTTCTTCAATCTGTATTTCTGCAAATCTAAGCTAATATATTGTGCTACAAATCAGCCTTAATATAATATTTGCCTTCATATTCAAAGAATGTTTGAGTATATGAAATTTATGAGATCGAAAATAGGGACAAAAGTTAAACGGATGCCTTTCTAGGTCTAGAACGAGTTCTTATGTAAGGGAATACAAATATTTAGAATCATATTATCAAATTGAGAAACAGAAAGTAAAATCTCATACAAGTTTATGTTAAACATTATAATAAGTTATATCCAAATGATCTAGTATTTTGTTAAATGGATTTTAGATTCTTATATTGAAAATAAATACATTGAAATTGCCTATAATAAACATGAGCTTCTAAAAACATAAATTGACTAATCATTTCCGACAATTGTGATAAGAATTATGTAAGATACGAAGCTGATGAGCTGATGAATTGTTGGCGTGCAGTGTGCAATCAATGCAGAGACCGTTTAAAACTTAAATTTCAGCCAGCAGTCGAATCCACCCTTATGCTAGGGGCTACAGAATTCCATAGGGCACTGTTTTCGTCGCTGACAACCGAAATGAATAGGGGCGGGTGAAAACGAAGAATAAAACACCCGTCGTGCTGCCGTTTGTGTAGGGAAAAGAGAGAGAGGGAGACACACAATGCAGTGCGCCTCTCTGTTGCACTCATGCTGAGGGTCCTGGCCAGCAGCTGCAGCTTGTTGTGGGTAGGAATTCCGCAATGTGCGCAGGACATGCCAGCCATATGGCAACGCAAGCACAATGGGCCACTCAGAGAACCAGGGTGGTGGAACCGACCAACCGACCGACTGAGACAGCGACGCAAGCCAAGCGCGGCTCAGAAACACGTTTAGTTTCCTGCAGGAGACAGTTGAGAACAGAACTGCAGCCAGGACACACTTCTAGTCATCGATCAAATCAGAGCTGCAGCATTTTGACAAGGTAACTTCATAGTTTATTGCTATGGAAATCAGTTTATGCAATAATCCACTCTTAACTGCATCTCAGATGATTCCACAAACAGAAGACATTGCAACAACTCAGGACAGTCTTGCATCTGGAGCAAGCGGAGACAAAATCTTGTGCGAAGAAAGCCGATGTAATCAGCTCCAGACAGCGGCAGATGTCTATCGCAGAATTGTGGAGCATCTGCTGAGGCATCAGCAGTGCCAGGACAAACCAAATGCCCACGAGGAAACTCTCAAACAGATCTGGATATCCAGTTTTACAGGAGGCAATATATATTATCGTGCATAGCCCGATATTAAAAGCACACAGTTGGGATTTTAGAATTTAAGATTAAGCTGACAGAGCCAAATGAACTACTATACAATTGTGGAGAAAGTGAGAAGTATTATTGATTTATTAAAGTGAGTTTTGTATACCAAAAAGTGAACTTACTGTCTTTACTTATGCTCTTCCGAAAGTCAATTTATTTTGAATTCTTCAGCGTGAAAAAATCCTCAGATTCTGTTGTATACGGATATTAATCAGTGATGGTGACCAAGACTTTTGAACTACTATTTAGGGATTTGTCTAAGCTCTCAGCTAAATTTAAAACCTTCTCTGATAAATTAAAGTACACAGAATAACATTTGTCTTTTTTACAAATTCAGTTTATTTCAAATGCTCATTATTAAATAAATTAATTATATTTATGTACGTACCTTTTTGATTGCATATCCATATCTCTGCATGTAAATTTATACATATAATGCCCATGATATGTGCAATATCGGAGTGAAATCTAAGCTCTGATTATCCAAGGCAAACTGCTGTGCTCAACAAGAGATCTCAGCTAGCTGGAAGAGTAATTTGTTGGTTCAAAAACAATTACATTGAATATAGAATAATTGTTATTGTGCTGAGCATATTATTTATTCATTCAAATTTAATATGTTTATAAATTTTATTATCTTATTGTAATATGCGCATATTATGTTATTTAATTGAACTTTTCATTAATGTTCAAATATATTTTTCGATTGATCCAAAGTTCTTTTTTGTTTATAAACAAAGTGAGTCGCCACAGTTATATAATTTATAATATTTCAGTTTATATTTTCTATTGCTAGTGACAAAATCATGTAAGGGGCGTTATTATGGATCTATAGTATTATAATCGAATTTTTATAAGCTGCTTTAAATATTTATTTGAAATCATTTAAGAGTTTTCTTATTTTATTTTATATTACTTACTTATTTATAAATATGTAATTTGGAAGTAATAATTAATAGATTAGCTTTTAGGTTGCTCACGACGGTTTTGGAGCCAAAATACTTACAGTGTCTGCGATAATGAGCGGGACGTGAACATTTGATATTGATGTCAATATTAAAAACATTTATAAGTATGTATTTTCAATGTCATTACTGTATTATTTTTCATATTTATTTAGCATTGGGCATTGGTAATTCTGTTCAAAAATGTTTTCGCCCAAGGCCAAAACAAATTGAAAGGATTTCTTGATATAATTTATACATTAATAATATTATTCTGAATGTTATTTTTAGCAATTACATCATTTTTTGCTTGTCCCTTTTTGTTGTATTATCATTATTATTATATGCATATATAATTTCAACTTATTTTGCCTCTGATCAGATCACTTGCTTTTATTTATACTTTTTGAGTATGGTGTACGTATTGGGTTTATAAGACTTGATGGGTGGTTCGCGCATACGTTTCATGTCAGTTTGATAGGGCTGAGGCCGTTTATATGCAGCTGCGTTTGTTGGTATTATTGATGGGCGTGCTATAAAATTTATGCATTTTTATTATTTTATTTTACGTATCAAAATTGAGTAGGTATATTTGTAGTTATAAATAGAGAAATGGTTATTTGTAAAATTAGTCATAGTTTCATTGTTCAAATGCATTTTTAATATTTTATCAATAGACACTGACGGTCAGTTTTATTTTTTTTTTTACCCCAAAGCCCAACAAAAGACCCATTATTATAGGGTATATAGGTTATAGGGGACATTTAAGAAGAGGCACAACTACAAATGGATTTATCAACTTACGTTTGGTATATTCATATCCTGATGGTGCCCCACGCTTGGCCATCCTATGATCGTATTCGTAGGCCACCTCCTCAGCTTCTTCAGCTCTAGAAATAACAATTAAAAATTAACAATCGAAGAAACTTCATAGATTTAAATTTAAAGCTCAAATGTCGTAGACCCTGATTCGTTAGATCGATATCCATGGCTTATTAGACGCTTACAGAAAATTTATTTAAATTTATACTTTACAAGTAACTTACTCGGGCGGATTTTCCGCTGTTCTCTTGATAAGATTCAAGTACTTCGGTGCACCGCTGCTGCCACCACCGAATTTCTTGTCGAAAACGGATCTGTAAGTTCAATTCATATATATCATTTAAATATATTTGCAAATATGAAATTGTTTCATACCTGTATGCCTCCAAATTGGGTCCATGGATGTTCTTGGCAGATTCGGGATCCATTTCCATTAGCTCACGCAACTGTTCGTGCGAGACTTCGTCGTTTTTGTCTGGAATTAGATACTTACGGATCTCGGCTAGAGCATAAGCGATGCGAGCATAACACTCCGCTGGAGTTGCTACTGTGCTAACTTCAAGGAACAGATCTTTCTGGAGATGGGCATACCGAGGATCACCAGAGTTGCGCAACTGTTCCTCCTTGCCACGGTCACGAATCGAGCTGCGTCCTTTGATGGCAATCTTGCACTGTGTTTCATCTTGCAGGCGACGCAACGAATTGCCTTTTGGCCCCAAAATTTTGCCAGTGAAATTGAACTACAAATACAACAGCTTTTACAATTGCCTTCATCATGGATTTGCTATGCTGGTATTACCTTTGGATATTGTTTAACAGGCACAAACACCTTTTGGGTTATTTTCATGGGCTTCTGTTTGTAAACATCTGCATAGAACTCCCGGCCAGGAATTCGACCTGTACAGTACACTCTATCCACAGCTAAAGGAAAACATATATACGTATATTCTCAGATATGCATATACTGTATTTATAGTTTGTTATTCACTGGATTTACCTTCGTCAATCAACAATGCGCACAATGGAAACTCGGCAGACAAACGCTGGCGCTCCTCGTCTAAATCGGCCAGGAATTTCTGGGCCACTTCGTTCAAACGTGGCTGATGCTCATGTGGAGCCGGCTTTTCGTCAAATTGACTATTCGAAGTATCCATGATGACCAATTTACTTTTAAAAAATTCACGTGAAAATTATGTATAATAGTTTGTCAGCACACTCTTCTTCTTTACACAAACTTATCAACTTATCGAAAATGGCTTCTATATACGATAGTTTTGGGCTATTTCATCGATTGGCACGAAGGCTCGAATGTATCGATACTTTTGGCGCCGGCAAAGAAAATACAGCGTTGCTTTTATTTCGCAGAAAAAGAAAAATAAATAGAAATTGTAAGCAAAATGGCAAGTGAGGATTTGTTTCAAACTCATTACTCTGAAGATCTTGACTTGGAGCAGGAGTTACAGAAGAACGATGAAATGAATGACGCAGAGGAGCCAGACACTGACGAGGCGACGGAGCAAAATGGCACAACAAATGCCGCAAGTGAAAATCAAACGGAATCCACTGGCAACGAGCCAAACAAAACAAGTTAGTTAATTGCACGACAAATTTCTTTAATTATCTTATTTATACGGTGTGCATTATAGGTAGTAATGCTGACAAGCCGTCTGAGCAGGAGCACGAAGCTAAATTAACACATTTGCCGATGGCGCGCATTCGCAACATAATGAAACTGGATCCAGATCTGCAGATAGCGACCAATGAAGCCGTATTTGCCGTAACGAGGGCAGTTGAATTGTTCATAGAGTCGTTGGCACGAGAGGCCTTCTCCTATACGGCACAGTCCAAAAAGAAGACCATCCAGAAAAGGGACGTGGATCTGGCTATATCCGCCGTGGACAGCCTTATGTTCTTGGATGGCGCCATGAATTTTTGAAATATTTCTTTAAATATTTATGTGATAATAAAGTTATTAAATGTAAGAAAACTTCATTTGTTTTTGCTTGTATTATAATTGGTGTTTATTTGGGAAAGTGTTCGTCGAACAGTGATAGATGTAGATTTAAAATATTTAATTATATTGATCCTATTTTGTAATGCGCACATGGAGTTTATAATTTATAAATAAAAATTAAGTATATTAGACAATTATATTTTCTTTCTTTTATGATTTATCAGTTACCGACGTTACAAGAATATACGCATTTGATTTGTGTACAACGATGAACAACGCTCTGAATAACAACGAAGCCGGGAAAGTTAAAATTTTACTTGTTCCATTCCATTAAATTGTGTATTTTGTTTTTTGTTTATTAAAGCCGTTACATACTTACTTTGTCGTTGGGCGTTTCTGTTATTTTTGCATTAACTTTTCTGTTTATTGTTATTGAAAAATAATTCCAAAACTTACGCTAACATTTGTTTAGAATAACTATGGGATTTGTTTCGATTTCATATGGGGGTATGTGTATAATGTTTTTTGTCCTGAACTGATTATGTGAATTGCCTTTAACGTTGTTTTTTTACAAATACTTTTAACTTTCCTTCTCTTATTCTTTTGTTTTAATTGTGTTTTTTTTTTTTTTGCATTCTTCTCTGTTGCATTAATTATATTTTTTGTTTGTGGGATTTGCATTGTATTTTCTTTTTTTTTTTGTTTGGGATTAACACAAATTAAATATTTTGAACATCAATTACTATAAAATAGGTTTTTGCATTTTCTTTTTGTTTTGGATTTTTAGATTATAGTAGATCTTTATAATTAAGTGTATGCATAGATTTGATGTATTATAGGTTGGATTATTGGACTTTAAAACATTTTAATATTTGTTGTTGGGTGTTTTTCTTATTTTGTTTTTTTTTTTTGTTTTTTAAATGGAATTTTCTTTGTAGCTCTCGTTGTTGGATAGGCTAACTTCTTAACTTTGTTGGTTTATTACTGGTTATAATACAGTAATGTAAATGTAAATTAGCGCATTTTTGGATATGGAGCCGAGCGATAACGTACGCTTTCACGAGAACGTGATCCAGTTTCATAGTGAGCCGATGAATGTGATCCCGAGCCCGATGTCGTTGGTCTATATGACGATGATGAACGACCGTTGCTTGGTTTTGCTATTTTGGAAAGAATTTTTGATTGTTGTTTAGATTTTGAATTGTCTGTTTGTCTCTGTGCTTTTGTTTTCTCTTTCATTTTGCAGTTGTTAATTTTTATATTGATATTTGTCTTAAGATACATAAAAAAAAAAATATATATATAATGTTGTTTAACCGTTTTTTGAATGCACTACCCCCAGCAAATAATTAATTAATTTGTATTGAGTACATTTACAATTTGATATGTTATCACAGTTTGGTTTGAAGTAGGTAAAATTGGATTTTATTTGATGGATGAGCATTGGATTGAGATAGATTGCATTAAATGTGTGTTTTTGAAATGCTTTTGTACGAATGTTGTTGTTAGTAGTCTTGAGATTGAGATTGATATCGAGATTGTGATTATCGGTTGATCATCGCCAGTTGATCAGGCATAGTGCATTTAAAATCTTGTTAAATATATATAAAAGTATATAGAAGAACTTCCGTTTAATCATAATTTCGATTCGCGTTTTTACTTTGATATAATTTGGTGTTTAATTTGCATTTCTTTTGTTTTTTCTTTTTAAACTCTTCTTTTCTTTGTTTTTTTTTTTTCATTGCAGTTGCTGTTTTTTTCGCAGTTAAATTGTTTTGTTTCAACGTTTTGTCAACAGTTGCGCGCGGTTTATTTATTAGTCGTTTGAAAATAGTTCTGCTGCGGGAAAGACATTAATCTGAATCTAAATCTGAATACTCTTACCTGTATAGGCCGCCGCGTAGGATGAGGAAGACGAGTGCGGATGATACTCACGGCGGTAATCCCGCTCGTACGAGCTGCTGTCGTACTGGGCATGATGACTCGAGTGCTTCGACGATTGCGGCGGCGGCGGAGTCGCATAACGATCATACTCCCCATGGTGATCGTACAGTTCATGGTCCCTCGATCTGAACAAAATTATAAATTAATCAAACTCTCACTTATAAATAAACTTTGTTTATACCTGTGAGCTTTAACAATTCCATAATTTGGATCGTCCATTACGTATCGTGCCTTCTCTAGAATCGAATACACCTTCGGCTTAGATGTAGTTGGTGGTGGTGTGCTTTAATAAATCAATAGTTTACACAGATATAAATTTGGTTTAAAATAAATATGATCTACAAATCATTAAGATGAACTTGTTTATCATATGCAGTTAATTAGAAAAGGAGTGTAAAAGTGTATTTACCGAGTGCTGTAGGCGCCATGTTCACCGTATGACTTGGAGTAGTGATGAGATTTCTTATACATACGCTCCTTGCCGTCCATTTCGCGCAGTTGCTCCAGCCGAATGTCATCGTTGGCATCAGGTATCATGAATTTGCGTATTTCACACAAGGCATAACCCAGGCGATGATATGCTTCGGCTGGAGGTGCTACCGTTGATATCTCCACGTGCAAATCTCTGCTGAGATGTGCATATTTTGGATTACCCGAGCTGCGCAGCTCCTCCTCCTTGCCATGATCCCGCATCGAATTTCGGCCCATGACGACCATCTTGCACATTGTCTCCTCTTGCAGCTGGCGTAGTGTATTGCCTTTGGGACCCAGTATCTTGCCGACGAAATTGAATTTCGGATACTCTTTGATGGGGAAGAGCACTTTCTGAGCCACCCTAATTGGCTTCTCGCTGTAGACATTTGCGTATATTTCGGGTTTTGGAATGCGACCACTCACCAGGATCTTTTCGACCTCTGAAAAGAAGAATCTGTTATGTATTGCTGTCAGAATTGACATACGTGTCATCAACGCACCATCGTCCAGCAGACGCTTCGTTATAATATTTTTCTTCTCAAGTGTTTTTTTCTCCATTAAACATTCCTGCAGGTACGCATTTGTCTTCTCATTCAGTTGCGGCGTATCGTGCAAAGGGGCGTGGCTGGTTGTATGACCGTGGCTGCCGTCTACTTCGGGAGCATCTGCTGCGCTGCCGGCGCCGGCTGCCTCATCATCACGCCGCTTGCGTTTGTAGTCGGCAGCGGTGTCTTCATTGTAGTCTCTGTCGTAGTCACGCGGCATCTTAATTGCTTGAATAGATTCTAGTAAGATTTATGGTGAGCACACCTTAATGGTTCGCAAAACTTTGGTCAACACGTATTAATTCAAGGTACAAATTAAATTTGTTTCTTTTTTAATTTCTTAGTTTTTTTTTGGGCGAAAAAATTTTCTTTCTGTATGTATTAGAGCTGGAGAAACATCGAGTGAAACATCGATGTCGTCAATGCTTGCAAAATATCGGAACCATCGGTGTTTGGCAGGCCACTATCGAATGTTTTTATATACAAAAAACAAAATAACTCCAGATAATTACGGCCCTCTAAAATATTAGAAAGAAAGAATTTCAAAATTTTTTTTAGAAATATGTTTAATACAATCTCTTTTACAGATGAGATTTACAGATTCAGCAAGCATCGGGGACAAACACACACCCCTAATAAATAAATGCATTAATCAGCTGATTGCATTGGAAAAAAAAAGGTAGCAATCTTGGCACCGGTGGCATATTTGACAATATTTAAATCTTTTCAGAAAAATTGTTAAGCGGACGTGCTCCAAAATAATTTTTAAATGAACTTTATTATTTTAGAGAATTTATAATTTCTTTGGTTTATTGAATTTGTACTTTATTATAAATTAATAATAATAACAAAAATTAAATCAGAAATTAATTTTTTCATTAGAGAAATGAAAACTTTTGATAGCACACATCGACGGCACTATCGATAGTATCGTTTGAGATCATATGCAAATTTAGTGATGGTTTAAGTTTAGTTGGGTTTGTCAGGGCTGGGCGCATTGCGATGGAAAGCGCGTTTTTTCCACATTTCGCTAAATATGTACACACTTTGATGGAAAAAGAGAGAAAAAATTAGGGCCACAAAGAGGTTGCAAACATATTTGATAAATTCAAATAAAATCAACTGCTCGGCGAGGAGGCCATTAAGTTAAATCGCGCCACGCACTGTGCCGACTCCTTTTGGTAATATTCGCCACATCAATTAACTACGGGCGCCTTTAGGGAAAGCAAGTCAAATGGCGGAAAACGGAATGCGTGTGGGCCCAGGGTCATCGGCGGCAGCAGCGGCGGCGGCAGTAAATGTGAATGCAGGTACCAGCAATGGGGAGCATGAGAATGAACACAATGCTGCTGACAACGAGAAGGCCCAGCCGGCGCGCCTAAATGAGTCGGCTCAGAAATATATGCAGGAACTGATGAGCGAGCGATCGCGCATGGAGAACCAATTTCCATTGGCAGTAAAACTAATTGATGAAGGTATGAAAACGAATCGATTCAAGCTTTTGTAATATGTACACACTGACGGATGTTTGACATATATGTATTATTTGCATATGTGTACACATTTTGACGATCTTGCAGCTTTGGAGCGAGTGCAGTTGAATGGGCGCATACCCACGAGAGATCAGTATGCCGATGTGTATCAGCAGCGAACGATTAAATTGTCGCAGAAGGTGCACGTGCCGATCAAGGATAAGAAATTCAACTATGTCGGCAAACTGCTTGGCCCCAAGGGCAACTCCCTGCGCCGGCTGCAGGAGGAGACGCAGTGTAAAATCGTTATTCTTGGTCGCTTCTCCATGAAGGATCGTGCTCGCGAGGAGGAACTACGCAATTCCGCGGACGCCAAATATGCCCACCTGAATCTTCCGCTCCATGTCGAAGTGTCAACCATAGCGCCACCAGCCGAGGCGTATGCCCGTGTTGCCTATGCGCTGGCCGAGATTAGGCGTTATCTAATACCCGATAAGCACGACGATATTCGTCAGGAGCAGTACCGGGAGCTCATGGAGGATCCTGAAGCTGCCAAAAAGTTGACCCTGCGTCAGTTGCAACAGCAACAACAGCAGCAACAGCAACAACAACAGCAGCAGCAACAGCAATCAGCTGCTGCCGGAGGCAGTGGCAATGGCAACAATCGCTCTGGCGGCAACTACAGGTGAATTCATTAATATCACCCCCGTTTGTGTCCGATATTTATGTTTGTTAATTGCAGACAAAAGTTTCAGCAGCAATCGCACTATCATCACAACGACGAGACTGTCTATTACCGTTCACACAACAACGCCTACCACCAGCCAAAGCCCTATGTGCCAGGTAAGTGTCAATCTCAGTGGCTGTGAGTCTCAATAACTGTTATTTCAAATCTCTTGCAGCTGCCCAGAGGGGCAACGCAATGCATACAACCTTGCCGCCTCAGGCAATTGTTCGCGCGTCGCCGCCTGGGATGGTGGTCAGTGCGGCCAGTTTTAATGGACGCAACGCTGGCATGGGCAATGCCGGTGGTGGGATAATGACTAACAGCATTGTAGCTGCCACGGGCGGCGGAATTGGTGGTGCTGTGCCGCCAATACGGCACTACCGTCCCGCCGCCCCATATCAGTTTGTCAAGAAATAATACAGAAGCAATGCGCCGAATGCCGCTCGCTGTTTGTTCACCATTTCCACCATGTCATCAACTCATCCAAATGCATGCCCCGCCTAGCAATGTGCATTCATATGTAGGAAATGTGATGCATGTGCATGCGCCGCCATCTGATTGGGCTTCGGTCAGTTGAGGCCCGAGTCGAATCACACCACACACTGCTCCAAAGGTAGATGTAATAATTATAAATACATACATACAATACATACAATTTTCACACATTGACTTGAACACGATTTCGAAAGTGGAAAACAACAAGAGAGAAAAACCAAAACCAAACAAAGCGAAAAACGAAAAAACAAAAATGAAAAATGAATAACAAATGAAATGAAAAATGAGTAATGAATGTACGTTTAAGAAACTAGCCTAAGTAGACGAATGCTCCAAATGAACAGACATACAAACACACACACACACTGACACCAATACAGCCACAATGATTGGGCTTTCGATTGAAGAGGACTCTCGTTAAATTGCCATTTGCTATATACATAATTACTGTTGAAATGGATTCTGATTTTGAAATGTGTGTTGAGCTCTGCGAGCATTTTGTGAATTGGTCAATCCAGAACGGACCCCAAGGTGTCTTGAATTTTATTTTGTTTTGTTTCTATTTTATTTTAATATAATCATTACTACTGACGCATTTCTTCGTTAATCATCCATTTCATATTTATACATACATATTTAACGCATACGTACGAATCAAGAATTGATTTTGTAATTCTCTCCAATGCTATATAATTTTACCATTTATTTTCGTTAATGGATTTATTTCAATAATCAGGAGGCTTTTTATTTGTTACGTTGCACAGTCAAAAAAAGAATAAATATGATGTTTTATTTAATTTTTTTTTTATTATTATTGTATTTGCGAACACATACATAAATACATATACCTACATAAATACATAACATAACATATAATCAAGCATACATTACATATTAACATAAATATAAACCAAAAAATAAATAATGCAAACATGAATCTACACATATATCGGCGAAAGCGCGATAATATGACTAAAGATAATACGACATAACATAGCTTAGCATTATCACATCATACAAATCCAAATACATGAAAATAAAAAGAAAAACAAATCATAAACAAGTCAACAGAAATCAGAATTATAAAAATACATTTAATGAAAATGATAAGAAAGAATGCAAACCCACACATAATTGTTATTGTTGTTGAAAGCAACTAAAATTGTAATAGAATTATGCAAATATACATACAAATATGATGACAATGTTAAATTGCAGCTTATAGTTATTATTTGTGAACGAGAGACACGAGAGCAAAGTTCATACTACATACTTATATGACATACAAGTATAAACTTTCGTTTTTCCGATTTCCGCACGCCAAAAACTATTACCTAAGATGTAAAATTGATTTTGTTTATGCATTTCCTTAAAATGAACCTTAACTACGATCTTTGTATATGTAGAAACTCACAGTTAACACTCGAGAGTTGCATGTGAGTTTGTTGTAGTGTGTGTACACCGTACAGTTGAGCTTCTGAAGCGACACAATATATAATTTCTATTAATTTTCTATGCTTACATAGTTACACACCTACACATTATATTTTACAGTGCATTATTATATATTGCTGATTATCGTTAAATAAATTCCCAATTTGAATTGAATATGTTGAATAAACTTAAATCGAAATCCATTTTTTTTATTTCTTTTCAAATAAAATCTGGACATGTTTGTAAACTTTATTTCAGATTCAATTCACAATTGCAATCCAAGGTTTCTTTCTTTCATAATAATTTCGTTTATTTTATTTAATTACATTTTAAAATCTAACAACAAATGAATTCAAGTCAATCTACAGGCCTCTCACAAGCTGCATCAGTGTGTAAGGATTCATGTTGCTCATAAACTTGAGCTGATTCTCGAAGCCAGGCTGCGTCTTTGAGATCCAGTGTCGATCCAAGTAATAGTTGATACAGCTCTGGAATTCTTTGTCCGTGTAGTTGCCCACCTGGATAGGCACAAATGGATCCAAATGCTCAAAGCCCTCCTTGCCAAGCAGATAGCGGGGCATATGGGAATCCATGTAACCCTCGGTCATCGCTATTTTGTCAACGGACAGAATGCAAACGCCATTCGTCCAGTCGTAGCTGGTAATGTCCAGGAAGGGCTGCGTCAGGGTAATGCGATCTGGCGACACACGCTGTTTGTTGTCGGAGAAGATGCGCGTGATGGGATGGAAGAAGGCATTGTATCCATCAATGGCAACCATTATCTTGCACTGACCATTGGTGGCCAACAGCTTCAGTTCCGAGATCAGTGCCGCTGTTGTCTCCGATGCATACTTGATGCGTGCAATGCCATGCTCGACCAGTTCCACCAGGGAAGCTCCAGCCGGTGTGCTCTCCCGCTTGCTCCACACATACTCCTTGCTGGTTTTAAGCTGCAGTTTCTGCAGCAACTGTGCATTCTGATTCTTGAAATGCACCAGCCAAGCGGCAGCATCGAACGGCAGGTCAATAAAGCCCTCCTGGCTGGCTGAATTGGATGACTCCTTGGGTCGTTTCATCCAGTTGGGAGCCCAAGGCACATGCACCAATAGAAAATCGTTCAATGCACCATAGTGCAGCACATGAGCCATAGTCAGTGTCTTCCCCGCGCCATTGTCACCATAAAGCACGTAACGCACAGCAGGTTTCGTCAGGTCCGCGTTCTTGATGTAGTGCAGCAGCTCCAGGCCAGGAGATCGCACCATTAGACAGGCCTCGGTGAAAGTTTTGATCTGTTGCTCGTACTGCTTTGGCAGGCCGCCTCCAGTGAAGATTTGCTTCTTCTGTTCCGCAGGTATCGTGTAGAATTTGGCCACTTGCAGCGCCGAGTGCTCGCCGGGATTCGTTACGTTTGTGCGAAACTCGTCAATCGTCGCAGCTGCCGGAGCCGGTGCCACATTTGTGGACATTTCCGCAGAGCGACTGGATGCACAGAATGCTGTGGGATTCCGCTGAAGGTGCGTCGACACCCGAGACAGTTTTCCAAATTGTTTGCGGAACATTTTCATTAACAATTTCCAAATCAACCAAAATGAATACAACTCGCGAGCGTGTGTTACCTCACTCGTAGAGGTGGAGAAACATCGAGTGAAACATCGATGTCGTCGATGCTTGCAAAACATCGGAACCATCGGTGTTTGGCAGGCCACTATCGAATGTTTTTATATACAAAAAAGTAAGCAATCCTGATCATTAGACCCTCTAAAATATTGGAAGGAAAGATTTTCAAAATATTATGAGAAATATGTTTAATACAAATAAGATGTGCTCAAAAAATTGTATGTGTTCTGCAAACATCGAAGCATTGGGACTCACACACACACCTCTAATAAATCAGCTGACTACATTGGCAAAAAAAAAAAGAAAAAGGTGGCAGCCTTGGCAATGGTGTCAATTTGAACATTTGTTTGTTTTTAAATAAATATTGAAGCTAGAACTTTGAAACTTTCACAGCAGTTTTGTTATAATTTTTTTTTATTTTTCTAAATTTTTTTTTAGAATTTATTACTAATTCTTTAATATCTTCCCCACTCGAAATGTTACGTGCCCAAAACTAATTTTAAAATAAAATTTATTATTTTAGACAATTTATAATATTTTTGATGTTTTGAATTGCGCTTTAAATATTATTATTGAGTTACTTCAGTATTTAAAAATGTTCAAAAAAAATTACAAAAAAAAACACACAAAAAGTTGCAAAACAAGGTGGCAGCCCCTTGGTTGGGCTCCAAATTTGAAAATCTTAAAATTGATCATTTATTTACTGTCGATGTTTTCTTCGATGCTTAATTTTTAAACATCGAAAACATCGATGGAGGGGCACATCGATGGTTCTCCACCTCTAGTGAGATAGCCAGGACATTTTGTTGGTAGCTAAAAAAAACGGTAGAGTACTTAACGATATTTTTTTTGATTTAATCCAGTTTTTTTGGCTCCGGACAACACCAAATGGTCAATTGGGCTGAATGTGTGTCAATACACAAACATAATGCCGCCTCTTGTTCGCAGGTTTTCACAGGAATAGAAGCAACAAACGGTATTTTGAAAATTTTTGAGTTTTTGTTTTTTTATACATTTAAAAAAAATACATGAAGTTACGAGATGTTTTTAAAAAGCTAAAATTACGCCAATTTTGCGAGGAAAATAGCTATAATTCCCGCTAGCCGCTATTATACAATTCATCCCGCATTTGCCGATTGCAACTCACGCGGGAAAATAGCTAAATTGAAAACCCTGGTAGCAACTGTGGCAAAATTTGAATGCTGAATAAATCCTCTTGAAAATCTGCGTGTTTCACCTAATTTAAAGAAGTTAATAATATTTGAATGCAAAAAGAATTAAGAGGCCAAGCAAAATTTTAAATAAGAATAAAAACTCTGGTTAACAACGCACCCATTACATAAAAGTTGTAATAAATATTATACTCAATTACGTATTTTTAATATGTCTGTCATACTCTCCACAGCGTTCTCGAAACTTAAGATACTTGAAGGCATTAGATGTAATTGAATTCATATTGATAATATAATGACAGAAATTGCCTTATCAATTGACAGGCAATGCATGAAATATCTACCATGAATTCAGTTATAGAAATCAAAATTGATAAGAATTTCTTTCCTGCCTCTCTGGAAAGTTTACATTTATGAGCTGACTAGAACACGATCATGTGTCTATTGATGCTGCTGTCAATTTGTACCATTTATTTATTGGAATTTTTAACTAAACCAGAAATAGATGGATACTCCATTCAATTTGGCCATCAGCATCCTGCTGCAGTTCCCATCTATGAAGTTGAGTTAAAATGGAACACTTCAGTTTGTTATATGGTTTACTTCGATGAGAAACCAAATGAGGTAAATAAACTTGTATGTTTTTGGTAAATATAAATTATATATATCCAAGGGACAAGCAGCATTTTATAATTAATCTGATATTGGTCCTTGATGAGAGCACATTGGACTCGACTGTTCAGACTGAGATAATTCAAGGAGGCGTTGGCTTTAACTTTACCACATTACGTCTAAGCTGCTTCCATTGTGAAGGGTTTGAATCAAGGAACGCAGAGGTAACAGTTGTAATATATGGACTTCCAAAAATGCATAAAAATATAAATAATTTCATATTTACTGTCGGCATCTTAGATTTATTTATGATAGACTAAAGAGATAAAATAAATAATTGTACTGAATATAATTTTAACTCAAATTTTCAAATGTGATGAACTTCTATTCTTTTGACTTTAGTTCTGGGTCCAACTGCTTTCTCCAAGTATAACCATCATCGGGAAGTTGGCTTTTGATCAAAGGAAATATCCAAGCTACATAAAATCGTTGACCCAAAACAGTTCTCAGGTTTTCCATGACTCCATTATCGTATTCCTGAACATTTTTCTTTTTCACAGACACACGCGACAACTCTCCTCGCAACATCAGGGACACATAATAATTGAATCCAATTAACGAAAAAATCATTAGCACAATGTTGAGGATACAGAACAGCGTAAAGATAGGACTCATGAAATATCTTGGGAAGCGGATATAAAAAATGTTAGGCCCTTGGACTATCCAAATGTAGATTGAACAGTAGATCTGGGAGAAGAGTGATCCGACCATCAGATAGAACAGGAAACAGATGAAATATCTGTGATTCCGATGGCCAATACAATAGCCGGAGAACATGCAGTGGTGATCGCGTCTCAGGATGCAGACACCACACAGCTTACAATGCCAGGATCTGGGTGGTGCCAATCGCTCGCAGTGGGAGCAATGTCTCCAGCCCACACATTCATTATCCCCATTAGTCGCAGCCTCGACTCGTTTTCCTGAGTACGAGAGCAATTACAAAGAATGATCACTCTCTTATACTTAACTAAATACTCACGATCCACGCTGGTGTCAATGATCATGCACGCCATCAGGTTGCCCTCGATGTTAAGTGCTATGAAGCTGGCCACTAGAATAATGAAGTTATATGGAGCAGTACCTGGCTCATGGATTGCCGGCAGCACAACCAGAATGTCGTATATTAAAATGATGGGCAGCAGCAAGCCAATCAAAAGGAAACTAATGATTTCCTCCAGCCTACGTGGAAGTGGATTACGTTGAAATTTCATTCTTGCTTTAAATATGGGGCATACAAATTTATTACAAATATATTCTTGACTTTTGACAATTTGTTCATTTGAAAGAGAGATAAGAATTCATTTAGTTTTAAATATAACTCAATGAGAAAGGGTTTGGTTTAGTGAATTATCTTTGAGTCTTATCAGCTGATGGACGACAATTGAAGGAAATATCCAAAGACACTTTTCAAGTTACTGTAGACTCTGTTATTGTAGTATTGCCTTTCATCATTCTTCTTGTAACAGACTTCACCCCGCCACACACAGGGCGTATACATAATGAATACAGCTGTTGAAATAGTCATTAAAATGATGTTCAAGCCGTAGACTACAACTTGCAGAGCATCTTGCCAAAGAGAGATTTATTGAGTGTCGACATGTAGTAGGAATTATATATCAGTATATAGACACTTGCAACGATTGTTTAAAATACGAAGCACATGAAGTATCTGTGATTTTAATGGCTAACGTAATACCCTGTAAATGAACAATTTGCACAATTTGCCAATCGATCGCAGTCCTGGCAATGCCTCCACCGGAGAAGCTCTTTGGTTTTTATCGGTGCTGCCACGAGACTCTCAACTGAATACAGAAACTAGTCCATAGAAATGAGTGCAGTGAATACTCATTCTAATACTCACAATCCACAACAGGTTGCCTTCAATATTAAACAACTGAAACGTGGACGATCTGGCTGTGAAGATATATAGAAAACCTCAGGCTCCTGAATTACCGGAATCACAATAAGAATTTCGTAGAGCCATCCAAGTGTCACGAGGAAAGCTACCGTTAGGAATAATAACACCTCCAGAAGATGTCGAGAAAGTGCACTTTGTCGAATCCTCATGATTGTAAGTCTAACATAAATTTACAAGAAATATTATATAGTATTATTTTTTATTTATATTACTTAGATTCTCAAAGTGTACTACAACTCGGTCTTCTTCTTTGATTTCGAAATAGAGTTCCATGTGTAACCATTTACTGGCAATTCGCTTTTGACCAAAGGAGAGAGCCAAACCAAATGCATTCGCTGGCCAAAGATACTTCTCAGATTGGCAATTAGTCCATTATCATAGCTGTGCTCGTTGCCCTTCTCAGCACAGACTTCCCCGCGCACAACAAGGGGTATGTAATGGCCCAATGCACCCAACGGCGAGATGAAGGCCAAAATGTGCAGAGTATAAAGAAACATCTGTACTTTGATGCCAAAGTCATTTATGGGAAATCTTAGAGCTGGTCGCCTTAACATCACTTTCCAGAATTCAGATCCATTGAGAACCCACATATATATCGAACAGTAGATGAGTGCAAAGAACGATTCGACCAACAGATACAGCAAGAAGCACATAAAGTATCTGTGATTTTGATGGCCAATACAACAGCCGGTGAATGAACAGTGGTGATCGCGTTTAAGTATACAGACCCCACACTCTGTACAGTGCCACGATCTGAGAGGTGCTAATCGATCGCAGATCGTGCACTGCCTCCAATTGAGTCTCTCTTCCGACCCCTCTGGCGGCATCTCAATGCGCTCCGCTGAAATAGGTTATATTTCAAATAATTTAAATTACTTTACTTTTCAATTACTTACGATCCACGCTGGTGTCAATCATCATGGTAGCTAACAAATTGCCCTCCAAGTTAAGAATTACAAATATTCCTGTTGCGAGCGTAAAGAGATAGGGAAGACTACCTGGTATATGGATGGCGGGTAATACAATTAAAATGTCGTATATAAAGACGATGGGCAAAAGTAATCCTAGTGAGAGATAGCACAATACTTCGTCCCACTGTTGCGGAAAGGGATTCCGTCGCAACTTCATCCTTTTCCTCTAGTTTCTGAACTAACAAAGAATTTACGAAAAATGGAGAAATTCAAATTTTTACAAGATTGAAGTATTTCTTTAAAAACATTTAATTTTTATGCTTTAAAAAGCAAAGTTACATCTTAGCAAAGAAATTATAAATTTGCTTAAATACTTATCTTATAAAAAAAACCTCTTTACGAGGTAAAAGTCTAGTGACGAAATCATTTTCATGCACCAAAATTTCTGATATCCAATTTTGTGACGAATAATATTAAGGTTTACTTATAAATTACTAAAAAAAAATTTTGTCACTCGGCACATTGCGCTAATTTCTTCATACCTAATAAATATTTTTTTTTTGCGCAGTGCCGAGTGACAAAATTTTTTTTTAGTAATTTATAAGTAAACCTTAATATTATTCGTCACAAAATTGGATATCAGAAATTTTGGTGCATGAAAATGATTTCGTCACTAGACTTTTACCTCGTAAAGAGGTTTTTTTTATAAGATATCAGAAATTTTTGAGTAATATATCAGAAATTTTGAAAATTGCAATATTTGTTGACGGTACAACTTTGTCAAAAGGTGTTTATTGTTTGTACAAGCAAAAACAAACTGTCTGGCAACACTAGTTCAAAGTATGCCTAAGAGCCCTTTGAAATACCTTTTCAACGATATATAGATCACATCTGTAGCTTTTATCGTTTGGATGCTATGGGGGTTTCAATTTTAGCGTTTTTAGCGATTTCCCGCTAAACTAGCGATTTTTCGAAAAAGTCGTAAAACAAACGTTTCTATATTTTGATTATAAAATGATTTATCTGCCGCTAAAAGAATTCACCACTTGCAAGCAGTTTATTTCCGCATTACGCTGCAAGCAGTGTACATACTGCATATGTACAAGCAGTAGTGTAAAGGTAAAAGGTATATTCAGTTAATATGTAATATCTTGCCCAAACGAATTTTGACAGATATGTGTTATATGTCAAAAGACGCGGAATAAAATTGCCTATAACATATAACATATTTTTAAGTGATTTGATGTGTAGATTTTTCTTAAATCGCTAAAATGTGGGAAAAAATACCTTATTTCACCTGTAGCTGTTTACCTTTTTACTTAAAAAGAAAACTTTGAAGGTATGACTAAAAGCCCTTCAAAATACCTTTTCAACGATATATAGATCACATCTGTAGCTTTTATCGTTTGGATGCTATGGGGGTTTCAATTTTAGCGGTTTTTAGCGATTTCCCGCTAAACTAGCGATTTTTCGAAAAAGTCGTAGAGCAAACGTTTCTAGATTTTTGAGCGGGAACAAGTCCTCATTCAAACTTTTAAGCTAAATTAACGATTTGATCCAAACAAACAAACAAACAGACAAACAGACAAACAGACAAACAGACAAACGGACAAACAGACAAACTGACTTTTCATCTCATTTTCGGAAGGCCGCTAAAAATTTCAAAATTTATTATCTTTTGAACCAGTGGTCGGATTTTGAGGATCGAGGTGTCATTCGACGCGTATTTTTGATTAGAATAGTAAAAAATTTAAAAAAAAATTCAGAAAGGCTCCAACGGCCCCATTTGCTCCAATCATTTAAATTTTGCCCCTCCCACTTACGCCTGTTTATCTCACGAACCAGGTGAGTTTTCAAAAGTCTTAGTATGCACATTTGTAAGTTAAATTGATACCTTTCGATCGGTATATAACTCGACCTGATCGGACAGTCATAGCAAATTTTCCATTCTTCCTGTGTATATATGCTAGTCGCCTTTCGCACCCTTCGTGCTGCTTTCGTCACTAGCGCGGACTGCCGTCCGCAGTGATGTTATAATAGGACAAATAATAATCCTAGATTCAGTCTAGCTGGACTTTTTATAGTTAATATAAAAATACTAAAACTCTTATATTTTATACAAATAAATAAGATTACTCTTATCAACATAAACTTAAATATGATTATTTTAATTTGACTTTTTAATCTGTGTGTTCCAGCTATAACCATCATCGGGAAGCTCGCTTTTGACCAAAGGAGAGAGCCAAACCAAATGCATTCGCTGGCCAAAGACACTTCTCATATTGTGGAAGAGTCCCTTATTGTACTTGTGCTCTTTGCCCTTCTCCGCACAGACCTCACCCCTCAGAACGATGGGCACGTGATAGATCAATATGGTAATCGAGTAGAGCAGCGCCAGAATGTTGAGACTGTAGAACAATAGCTGGACATTTGGCCAGAAGTTGCCTATGACCAACATGAACATGGGACAGATCAGCTTGATTGCCGTTAGCCACTTGCAGTAGATGGCCGCGTTCAGCACCCACATGTAGTAGGAATTGTAGACGAGGGCGTAGACCGATCCGACGAACAGGTAGAATGTGAAGCACATGAAATACCGGTGATTGTACTGACCAATGCAGCAGGCCGTGAAGAGACAGTGATGATCGCGCTTCAGAATACAAACTCCACACACTTTGCAGTGCCAAGATCTCGGAGGTGCTAATCGATCGCAGGTTGTGCAATGTCGCCACTCGAGGCGCTCCAAAGCGCCATCTGGCGGTGTTGCGGTGCGTTCATCTGAAAGGGGAAAGGGAAAGTGAAGAGTGTAAATTATTGATCGACTTAAGGTTAGTTCAAAAATCACTCACGATCAACACTTGTGTCAATCACCATGCACGCTAACATGTTTGCCTTGATGTTGAATAACAGAAACATCGCCATGAGAAATGTGAAGGTGTGTAGAAAGCCGCCCGGTTCATGAATTGCCGGCAGCACGACAATGATCTCGAATATGAAGACAATGGGCAGGAATACTCCGATGACCAGGTAGCACAGTGCATCCACCAACCGCCGGGGCAGCGGATTGCGTCGCACCTTCATTGCGATCAGACTCAAATGGAACTCAACTGATAACTGGGCCCCAAATGGGAACTGATACACGGCCGCTCTCACAACCGTTTGGACATCACGTGTACCCAGAAGCTTTTAAGCTTTCCAGAAAAGCTTTTCTTATCTGCCAAAAGGCAGAGTGCCTATCATACATATGTATTTGTCATTATAACAACCAAATGCTTAGATCTTTCACATTAATGTGTGATATTAATGTGGAGAAGCTTTTGCCTGTGATCGTAAAATGTCAAGGGCTAAGACAGAGAACAATTCGAATAACCATAATATTTAGTAATTTAATAAAGTTTAGATAATGTAAAGTTGTAAAATTAAATTGGTAGATTCAAGAATGCATAACTTTATCTTATCAATAAACTTACCTACGTTTGTAAATGTACATATTTTTGGTACCTCATGCGAAATTTTAAAAAAAAAATTGAAAAAAGAAGGAAAAAAACAAGAATAAAATTTTTAGGAATCCAAAATAAGGAAGCATAAATTAGGAATCATGAATTGGGAATTTCAATAACAATATTCAGTGTAAAAAATTAGTAAAAAGAAAATTTAGAATTCTAATTTCGGATTCCTAATAACTGTACTCCTTATTTCGTATTCGAAGTTTTGGATTCGAAATTTTGGATTCTCAAGTTTTTCTTCCGAATTTTCGTATTCTGAGTAATATTTTTCGACATTCGTATATAAAAACATATATTTTATGTTCTTAAAAGTATAAAAGAAGATGTTTAACCCGTCATTGCTTCTGCCAATTAATAACTCTTCGTAAGGCATCAAAATACATTTTTTTTTCCCCACCCAGCCTAAAATACTATATGTTTACAAAAACTATTTTAAGTAATTAACCACTTCAAATTTCACTCGCTAGTTCAACTTGTTTTAGGCAAGAATAACTAAGTGGCCTTGTAATCTGTATTATTGTAGTTAGTCAGTGCAACTGAAACCGCAGATTAATCAAGTAAATTGTTGAAACGATTTCAATCAATCGAAGGCTCTAATTGTTTTCCCCTCAACTCTGTTTAATTAAGGGCAAGTAATTAGTTAGTGTAAATCGTGATTGCTTCTGGGTCAATATATAAGTAGCAACTAATCCCAGACGATGTCTTCAGTTGTCGCAATGGAAGCTAAACAAACGAAGCCAAAGAGTTATTTAATAGTACTCAAGAGTTTTCAGAAAAGTCTGAGTATATTTCTAAAGGAAACTGGACTACATGGACTTAAATTCGTTGGCGATGCAACGCTAAGCATCTGGGAAAGGTAAGACCTTTAATAATTGTATATTTTTTGATAATTCTTATTGTTTTGTGAACTGCAGATCTTTCTTTTTGATTGCCTTTGTGGCCGCATTTACACTGACTTTAAATCTGATATTAAATATTTATGAGAAGTGGAATAGCACCCCAGTCATCATTGGGATCAGTCCACATGCTACTTCTATCCTGAAGGTGCCTTTTCCTGCCGTTACCATATGCAACATGAACCAGGTTCAGCGCAGCAAAGTGGCTCATTACAAGGAGTAAATACTTTCTTATTAAGTATATTAAACCATACCTGTTTAATTTCGATTAGAATTACTAATCAATTAGATTATTTTTGGAAATAATCGTAGTGATTATATAGTTCACTGTTGAAAAATTTGTGATTATTTAATGATTACGATTACAAAAAATTAAAAAAAAAATCTAAAATTTTACAATTATTTAAAAATATTCAGGAAAAATCAAAAATAATCTTTCAGGTTTTTTCGGATTTTTTTCTGATTATTTTGGCTACTTTGATTATGAAAATTTGAAATAATTTGATTTTTACTAAACAGTTATAAATAATCAGAAATAATCAAAAATAATCTTATACTCAAAAAGATTATTTTTGATTTTTTCTAATTATTTTTGAATAATTGTAATAATTTTAGATCATTTTTGATTTTTTGTAATCGTAATCATTAAATAATTGGTCGAAAATAATCGTAATTTAATTATTAGTTCGACTTTTAAACAAAAATAATCTGATTACCAATGATTATGTTTACTAATCATTATTTAACAGGTATGTAATAAAACATTTTTAATTTCTTTAATATTTTTTAAAATTTAGCGGATCCCCTGAAAGTGATCTGCTGAAAGTTCTGTGCAATCACGAGTCGTTAGACAATGAAGAATCTGCCGATGTCGAAACCAATCCCTTTTACACTTCACTGGATAACAACAGCCTAAGAATCTCCGAGTTTGTTATGAATCATTCCCAGACTTGTGATCAGATGCTGCGTTTCTGTAGATTCAGTGGAATTGAATACAAGTGTGGGAATATATTTCGACACATAGTCACGGATGAGGGACTCTGCTGTGTGTTTAATTTTCTGCCCCCAGAGCGATTATATAAACGACAGTAAGTATTATGACAAAGTAAATTTTATTTAAATAAAATCTGTCTAAATATTTAAATTAGCGGCCAAAACTTAACCACTAAACTGGGCTTTGAGTCTGTGTCTTGGGATCCAGAAGCTGGTTATCCCAAAAAGTTGCCAAACCGATATTATCCGCGTCCTGCTGTCGGTAAGACTCCTTATAGATTAGTAGATAACCTGATGATATAGTCCCATCTGTAGCTTCTGGTATAACAATGGGCTTTAGTGTTGTTCTCGATGCGCAGTTGAATGAATACTACTGCTCCTCCACAAATGGTCCGGGATTCAAGGTCTGTATATTAATTAATTTAAATATCAGAAAAACAAAAAACGCTAAGATAATTCTTTAATTTCTTTAGGTCTTATTTCATAATCCCATAACGACGCCCGAAATGAAAGATGAGGGACTTGTGGTTGGCATTGGCTACGAAATGAACTTTCGCCTGGAGGCGACTAGATCAGAGGCCATGCCGAGCATTCGTTCCATAGCCATCAACAGTCGTCAGTGCGTTTTTATGGACGAGAAGAAGCTGCTCTATCACAATCATTATTCCCGCCGTAACTGTGAGAACGAATGCTATGCCAAGTTCCTGTATGAATCCTGTGCCTGCATTCCCCACAAATATCCACATATTTATTCAAATGCGAGTATCTGCACTGTGGGCGACACGATCTGTATTCGTCGAGCCAGTCGACTTGAGAATGCAAATAGATCGTCAAAGTGCAGTAAACAGTGTCTGCCGAGTTGCTTTGATCTGTCCTACTTGGCGGATGCGTTATATTTCCCGCTGGCCAAACGCGACTTTCGGATTGAAAATGCCCTTGTGGCCAATATAAATAAATCCTATCTGCTGGATAACATTGCTGTCGTCAACTTGTACTACAGGGAAACTGCCTATTATGGGAGCATGAAGAACGTCTACATAGGTTTAACAGAGTTTTTATGTAAGTTAAAAAAAACACATTTTATTCTTATTAATAATTTAAAATTGTTTTATTTTCCTTTGCAGCAAATATTGGTGGTGTTATGGGCCTGTTTATGGGATTCAGCGTAATTTCCTTAGCGGAAATGTTTTATTTCTTAGTCATGAAACCAATATCCGAACTTATAGCGTGGAAACGTGGCAAACTAACTGAAAACAAACAGAATCCATTCCAAGTAAATGAAGAACAACAGTTTTCGAAATATAACCAAAACATTTGGTATACTAGAGAGCTCTATCCCAAGGGAATCACATCAAAGACCCTCGAAAAAGAGCTTTTCAGTCCAAGGAAGGGCAAAATAATCAAGGCTTTCAAGTAAATTGAATAGTAAATTAATGGAACCTGCTACATCATTGTTATATTTGTTATTTAACATGCATTTTTGGGTCAGTGAAATAGGTCAACTGCGGAGAATATTTAAATGTCATGATGTCTTAAGAAATGGAATATTTAATTTTTTGTAGTGGAAAAATTCCTAATTATAATGAGTGTGCATTCTGTGGTCAGTTGAGATTATACTAATAAATAACGAAAGAATGCAGATACTCATAATCTAAACAGTGTTCATTTTTCTTCAAGTATATTTAACCAAAAAGTTAATGCATTTCATTTTATTGATGTTCTGTGGGCTCTTTAATTTGTTTACTCCCAGAACCATAAGTGGGTTGTGGAAACCAGCAGCTGCTTCAAATGCTAACTACTTGTTATAGTCGGAGCATACTGATTTCAATTAAGAGTTTAGCTTTCTTTTCTTTCCCTTTTCTTGCTCAACTCCTTGTTTCTAATATACTTGGTAGTTGTTCTATATACTTTGGTTATTTATTATATTTTATGCCAATAAGCGCATTTAGCTAAATTGCTTTTCTGTAACTAGGATTGCTCTACTTGAGTACTAGTATGAGTATCTGTAGATACTGTGTGCCTTCGGTGTACTCTTAAAGTTGCCATTGCGCTTGAAATACACTCTACAACAGCACAACATCAGCATTTTATGTCTTATGACTGTGGCTCCAGTTAAATATAGTATAAATATAAAACTGTGCCACAAATACAAGTATACGAGTACGAGTACGAGTGTGCTGAGCATTTTCACAATTTTCCTAGACATGGCACATTTTGTACTTACTCTTCGAGGTTAATTGCTGACCTACACACAAAGTGACTAATTTTTCTCATGCATAACATGCTTTGGCCGAGGGTAGCTCAATGAGTATGTGATTGACACACTTGCAATAGTATGTAAATATATTTAAAAACTTGACATTATATTTATTTCATTAAGTAAGATTCTGACTGGATAGATTGAAGTATTTTATTATTCAATTTTATAATATACATATATATTATTTAAGTTTTTAACTTAAAAGTAAATATTTTTATTAAATATTCTGTGACTTTTATTTTACTTATAATCAGGGATCGCAAATAAGAGTTATGAGAAACTGGATAAATTTTCAATTTTTATTTCAAAATCATAGTTAATCTATTATTTTAAATTCTTTATTATAAAAATTTGTATTATAAAAATCTGTATTATAAAAATTTGTATTATAAATTTTTTTTTTTAAATATAGATTAAATAAATGTGGTTGTCCTTAAAAAATACACCTCCACATTGGTAGAAGCACAGAATTAGTACAGAGCAGACCCACAAAAAATGCGAGGGGAAGAAGTAAATAAAGATTACAGAGTGAGCATCCAGTGACTAAGTAAAAAATAAAGGTTATTTTCCAATTTTTATAATAAAAATTGAAAGTATTTTAAAATTGTTATTTTATGATTTACAAAATTTTAATCAACTTTTATTTACAATTTTTATAATAATTTAAAATAAAAGATGTTTTTCAATTTGTATTATTATAATTGAAAATAAGATTTTTAAATAAAATATGAATTATAATTATTTGCTATATAATGTAATAAAAATTTAATTGTAATTATATTATTTTTTATTTAGTTTTTAGATCGAAGAATAAGATTTTTCTTATAGTTTTTTGATGAAAATCAAGAAATAACTTTCAGTTAATAATTTATATTTTAGATATTATATTATGTAATACCTGCTTATAATAATAATTATATTAAATTTTTTACTCCATTATTATTATCATAAAAATAGTTTTAAAGCTACCCTCGTTGATGCATAATTTGTGTTTCTGTAAATTTTCAGCAGCTGCTTCAAGCCCACTACTATAATTTGGCCAGAAGCCGCCTGCGGTGCAGCTTCTGTGCGTGCTGGCAGCTCGGTGGCCAAGCGGTTGGGGGATGAGGGGTGTGAATGGGGTGGGGGTGAGGACAGCTGATGCTTCAGAGATGGAAAGCGAGAAAAAGGGGGGTTAGACAAACCGAATGAAATGCATTCTTGCATTTCAAGACAATTTGCGAGATTGCAACGCTTGATGCTTTCACGTGCATTGCATCTGTTTTTTGCTCGGTGTTTTTATGGCAAGTCAACAATGTGGCCAGGACAAGAATGAGAATGAGAAAGAGAACAACAACGACAGTCAAGAAGAACTAAAACTGATGTACATAGCTGGCAAATAGGAAAGGGTTGAGGTTTGGGGATTTGGCAAACTAAAGTAAAATAAAGTAAAGAAACTTGACGTTCCAACTCAGCTTTCAACGATGACAACTGGTGTAAATGATTACGACGTGTTCATGGAATTCTATACATCCAGGACAGTGCAGGGCAGCTGCATAAGTGTCAGGAACAAACCCGGATTCAATTCTTTATGGCGCTGTTATCGAGCCAATGGCAATTTCCCCTACTTTCGACTCCCCATTGAGCTGTGGACAGAGCTTAAGCTCTGAATGAAAAATTATCACATAAAAGATGTTGAGAACTGCAAAACATATTTCAACTGGTTGATTAACTAAAATATTTATATTATCGTATATTACATTTATTATTTCGTATACACAGATGACAGAGAGAATGAAAGATGGGAAATGGGAGAAATGGGAAATGGGAGAAATGCACACGAGTTGAAGTAATTAACATCCAATTTCCAGGTAAAGTTGTCAAGTTAACAATGAAGTTTTGCACTTCACACACACACACACACAGAGGAGCAGAAGACACAACTAGTTGGAGGTCGGGTTTGATTAAGGTATAAATAATTTATGCTGGCTTGCTATGCTGCGAGTATGTGGGACCCGGGGACTCATGTCATCCTTAAGCATTGTCAACTTTATGACATTCCAGCTGGTGTAGCTTCTTCTCCTTTATGGCTTCGTTATGCACAACCTCGAGTACATACTATACGAGTATTCATCATCAAAGTTGTTGTGTTGTGCAGCAGGGAGAATGTCTTCTTAAATATGACTATTGCACAACATACTCATACATATACGTATACGTGTCTGTGTGTGTTTGGTTGCCCCAAAACACGTGGCTCTGTTAAATTTCTACTTGTATGTATGTGTGGTATGGCAGAAGGTGGGGCTGTTGCATGTTGCATGTGCTCACAAGTTGCATGCGGAAAAGCAATTAAAACTTCTACTCGACTTCGGAAATGTTCGTTCATATTTCATGATGTCTTTTCCTCAATAATTTTACTCGTTCGCTGCACCTCGATTATAAATAACATGTCAAATTACTTTTCGACTGTTGTCGCATAATCTTAAGTGCAACTTGGCAACAAGGTTTAGAAGAACAAATATGTCTTCATTTATTGCACAAGCAACGGATGCGACGATAATATTCTTCATTTTTAAATATACTAATAAATTAATTTTATTTATTCGTAAATAAAGAAGAACAATACTTCTAATTTTAAAGATATACAGGGATGCCACAGAAATCGCAAGCGAAATAGAATTCCGCAGAAAGCAAATCCGCACGGAAATTTCCGAGGTGCCACAGAACTTCGAATGATTTAATGCTTTTTAGCAATTTCACCAACCTTTTCGAACTAGGTTGCTAAGGGCTGACACCTTCTCAGATTAAATTACATAAAGTTTTGTTTAGCAACTTTTTTAAGTTTATAATTGCAAAACAATAGGCTTTTAATTTTTTTCTTATTTAATTAATATAATTTAATTTATTTATGTAATAATTGATTTTGTTCAGCTGAAAAAAATTTAAAAGTAATTGGCGCGAAAAAATAGAAATTACTCGACAGCTCTAGCAATTGTCTGCCATTAGTCTGGCAGCTCTTCGAGAAAAATGTTTTCACAAATTGCACAATAAGTTAAAGGTTTTATTCGGTAAAGCTTGATTTACCATAAAAGACCTATTTTTTTAATGCTTAATTTAACGAAAACTGAAGTGGTTCCATATATTTTTTTTTAAATACCTTACTTCGAATTCTGACTAAAAAATGTGGCATCGCTGACCCCGACTTCAAAAATCTGAATGGGACTAGGTGGCAGCATCGGACGCCAGCGGATTTAGCGCTACTTTAATACGCGTAAAATTATTCTGCGATTTGACCTGTGGCACAGCGAAATGAAATTGAAGAGAAATTCAAGCGAAAGCGATTTCTGTGGCACCCCCGATAGTATACAAGGGTGCCATAGAAATCGCAAGCGAATTAGAGTTTCGCAGAACTTCGAACAATTTAATGTTTTTATTTTAGCAATTTCACCAACCTTTCGAACTAGGCTGCTCAGGGCTGACACCTTTTCAGATTAAATTACCAAAGGGTTTGTTTAGTAACTTTTTTAAGTTTATAACTGCAGAACAGTAGGTTTTTAATTTTTTTCTTATTTAATTAATATAATTTAATTTATTTATGTAATAACTGATTTTGTTTAGCTGAAAACATTTTAAATTAATTGGTGCGATAAAATAAAATTACTCGACAACTCTAGCGACAGTCTGCCATTAGTCTGGCAACCCTTCGTGACAAATATTTTCACAAATTGCACAATAAGTTAAAGGTTTTTTTCGGTAAAACTTGATTTACCTCAAAAGAGCTATTTTTTGTAATGCTTAATTTAAAGAAAACAGAAGGGGTTCCATATATATATTATAAATTTCTTACTTCGAATTCGCTGCCCCCTGACTTCGAAAATCTAAAACGAACTATTTGGCAGCATCGGACGCCAGCGATTTTAGCGCTAGTTTAATACGCGTAAAATTATTCTGCGAATTGATCTGTGGCACAGCGAAATGAAATTGGGGGGAAATTCAAGTGAAAGCGATTTCTGTAGCATCCCTGATATACACATATTTTAGCATGTTTTCTAAATTTTCAAAATATTTCTCCAAAGTGAATTAAATGCAGTTAATCTCAAATTAAGCAAAATTATTTTCTACTTGGAAATTGACTATAATTTTGGGCTATTTCATAGCTTTTACGACACACTTACGCGTAATGCAGAAACTGTTGGGGGCTGATTTCCAGTTGGAAGCTATGAACAAAATTGAATCTCATTTCTCTACTTCGGCATATTTGTTAAGTGAAGAAACTTGTTCAGCTTGGAAGGTAAGTTTGATCGCAACATTGAACTTAATGGCATCCACTTAGGGCCCTGACAAATACGAGTTGGAGTACTCATATCTACTCGTAACATTTGGCTAATGGAACCTTCGAGCGCGCATTTGCTGTCTGCTGTCTGCCCTCCATCATGGCTATAAAACGACAGTAATAACAGGTTGGGAAAGCCAAACCCAAAAACGGGTGCCAAATTCCCACCCATGTGTAACATTTTTTGAGGTGAGCCAATGACAAACTCCACAAAAAGGGTTGTAAGAATGCGATGCAGAGTGCAGCCCGAAGCGACGCTTAAAATTTCATTGAAAATATGCAAATTTTGTCGGTGCAACCTCCACATTCCCTCTCTCCCCCGACACTTACCGCCTAATGCAGCAAATTGCATTTGAAATAAGGTAATTTTACACATGCAAACATCGCTTCAGGCGACGGGCCATTTGGTCTCGACCAAAATGTATTTTGTCGGCTCCAATCGCACAGATAAAATTCATCGTTGGGTTGGTTGGATACTAAGGGGTTGCAGGGGGTGGTTAGGGTAGGATAAAGTGGAGTTGGACAACTGGTAAGCCTGTCAAGCTGAATAATCATGGCCATCAATCAGACGGCCACTGGGTGACCTGCACACCTCATTAGGCTAATCCCGCAGCCACGGACGCACAGATGGACAGACGGACGGACACTCCAGCTGGGATAAGGAAAGGAAAGGAGTAAACATGCGCTTAATAATATTTCATTATTACGAGTTGACTTGTGGCTCAACATTTAAATCGGCTTCATTGCCAACTGTACGAGTATGTTACTGTCTCCGGTTGAAGATTGATCGCCAAGTCGGTTAATTATCAGCCGAATTATATGGAGTGCACGCCTCTGTTCCCTCTTCCTTGAACTGACCACAAACCATCCTCAGACACAGACACAGGCACATGTTGTTGGGCGGCATTCGCAAACTGTTCCCAATGTGTCGCCCAAACTGTTCTCAGTGCGCAGACTCGGCAATCGCTGCAAAACGGAGCGCAGCATCCACATGGACTTCGATTGCCTTCCATAACTGTGCCACGACTGGCAACAGTTCAGTCCGATAATGATATCTGAGCGAGGTGCATGCCACCACCGCTTGCCAACAGGTTGCATGCCTCCATGTGGCAAGTACGTAATTATTGACTTGGCGGAATTTTCCTGCTCCTGAAGATGTTGCCAGACTTAATTGACCCATAAACATATAATTTGAGTGGTCAGAAATTCGAAGTTGCCTTTTCATTCCATTTTGCTGATTTTCATTTTATTGCATTTTTTTATCAAGAACTCCTACACTATCCCTTTATTTGGAATTGGTTTCAGTTGAACTCGATAACAATTGCTTTTAAGCAATTAATCATAATATTTTCTAGCACTTTAAGTAAACATTTTTTTTTTTATCTTTCAGCTTTATAAAGTTTCCCTTTTGTTTTTTTTTTTGGAGTTTTAAAAATTGCATTTCTCATTTTATTTATTATGTAATTTTCGAAGGCTTTAAAATGAAACGAAAATATTAACAATGTAATGCAGTTCAGTTGTACGAGTGGTCTATTGAAATCAATTTTTATTTAAATATTCACATTTTTATACCCGTTACTTAAAAAATAAGGGGGATTGAGCTTTTAGTTTTTAGAATGTTACATATATATATTTTGGTAATAAACGTTATCTGTTATTATAAGCTATCATCCTCCTTAATTGCAACAAGATCGGCCAAACAGAACGATAGTAATGACTGATATAAGTTTCAAGCATTGTAAGTGCCTAAAAGTATGCAATAAAAATGTTTTATATTTATTTAAATAGGTAACATGTATCCTATGGTCAGGAACTCGACTAAAAGCCATTGCCGCTTGTTTTCATCTAGTTTTTCCTTTATTGGGTTCCATACATGACATTTAAATCGTATAGATGGATTCAAATGTAATTAAAAATACATCTACAATACATTTATATTGTTGTACCTATTAATATTAGTAATGGAGAATTTTTTAAACAAATTAATATTAATGTCACATTCACGCAAATTTGTGCGCATTTCAATGGATTCAACAATCAACGGTTTATCGCATTAATAACAATGAAAAGGTGCATTAAATCGACTGTTTAATGGACAACTAATCGCCTTAGCAATGATTATGTTTTAGTTATACGCCTCAAAAGGTTTACAAACTTTGCTTAAACTTGGCAATTTGACGGCTAATTAAATGAAACACTAAATGAGCAGAAATTAAATTCCTGAAATTTTGGCATTTGTGGCCCAAACGACGAATTAGTCAGAATGCAAAGGGCCAAGAGCCGAAGGCGAATAATGAAGAGCAAAGGGAAACTGCGACAACAATCGCTGGCACAATCAGAATCAGAGATTTGTTCTAATCTCTGTGCTTCATCCTGAGTCATAATAACTACTCGTACTTTTTGACTTCAGCTTTGGCTTTTCTGCCTTATCTTTTCGTTTTTAGTATACCCTGCAACCGAAAGGACTTGCAAAAGGGGTATGTCAGAACTGAATATACAGTATACATATAACATATTATAATAACAAACCATTAAATAATGTTTCCTATAGATTGTTGGTAATTTAATTTCTATGCTGAGTACAGGGTATACTTTAGTCGCCAACACTCGCCTGGAGCATTCGAACATGTGATTTCTTTTTTTTTGCCTTGCGTGACAGCTCATGTCTTGTTTATCTGAATCATCCGACTGTGTAAATGCCAGGCCTCGTTTCCTGTCCTCATCTCTACACTCCTCTACCATTCTTCATGCCCATCTTCTTCTTCTTTATATCCACTCCTCGACGGAGCTGCTGAAATCGCGAAACCACTCGAGCTGCACATGGCAATGAGTGAATGACTCGTCGACTCAACGGAGCCTGGTTCTTGGTTCTCGGCTCTTGGTGCGTGGCTTTAGCCACAGTCCTCGGTCCAAAGCCGTGCATCTATGCAAAAATCTGTCAAACGTCACTTTGGCAACAATTTTATGTTGAAGTGGATTTCGGTTCTCAGTTCGCAGTTCTCTTGGTTGGGTAATTACAGTTAGTACAGATTCGTTGGCCTTGTTACTCGACTTGTTTGTGCAGCATTTGACCCATCTATGCAATCCAAATCGGATATTGATCAGAAAAGCATGAAAAACAGTTGCATTAAAGAGAGATAGCAGTAAGACAGGAGTGGAATAGCAAATAAAGCGTTCCAAGTCTATGCTAATGTGAATTAACAGTGTAAAACTAAATTGCAGCTAACCGTTTTACAAATACTCGTAAATATAAACCTAACCAATTTACAGGATTTGTACTGACTAATCAAGTTTTGTCTTAACAACAACCTACTTACCTATAACTTCCATTGCATTTTTTAGACAGGAGTGGAATAATCATATAAAAGTCTATGTTAATTCTATGTAAAAAAACAAAGAATGTTAGCTTGCAGTTAACAGTAATGTAAACACTCAAGTTGCCGATTAATCAAATGTTATCTTAAAGCCCCTTCAGACGAGCACTTTTTTACCGACACATTTTGTCAAAAAGCTGTCCGTGTCGATCACCATCGCTCACCGATGGAATAGAACGTGTTCCATTTCCATCGGTGAGCTTCGGTTTTTCACCGGCGCTTTGAAATTTTGTGTGGTTACGCGACACGGACAGCTTTTTGACAAAAAATGACAAAAAGTGTCGGTGAAAAAGCGCTCGTCTGAAGGGGCTTTTAATAACTACCTAAGTAGGTTCCCATTCAGCTTCGTAGACTGAATTTTAAGTCTATGTTAACTATACAGTGGATAACATTAATATTCGGTTTTTATTTTTTTCAACTTCAAACGCGAATAAAATGTATAAAAGGTAATACAACAAGCTTTAATCTACCGTTTTTAAATTTTTGATTTTCGTTAGTTTTATACATTTTATTTGCGTTTGAAGTTGAAAAAAATAAAAACCGAATATTAATGTTATCCACTGTATGTAAAATAACAGAGTGATGTTATATTGCAGTTAACAATACTAATATTAAATTTAAGCCTAACAAATTGACAGAATGTGTACTAATTAATGATTAATCAAGTTTATTTTAATAACAATTATAACTTCCTCTGCAGTTTTTTAGACTTGGTCACATTAATTGGCTGTTAGGTAGAGGTTTTTTTTTGTCGACTTTTGTTGAGATTTGCAGAAATTTATTGTGCACTTGTGGTCCATCCGCCCCTGGCCAGATTCATCGTTATTTGTCGGAAATTGCTTCAACTTGAGACAATGCCATCATATTGATGGCATTTTTTGTGCTTTACCAGCCTGCAGCTACAAATAGAAGTGATATAAACACATATAAAAAAAAGAACAAAAAAAAAGAAAACGAATATTACAAACTTTGTGAGCAGCGTCACGTGCTTCGTGTTAAGGCAATCGAGAAACTTTTTCGGGGTTCCCCAAGCTAAAAAAGAAGAAGATGAAGACAGCTGTCTATGTAAACATGTGTCGAACATCATGGAAAGCGATTATTACTACGACTCTAGACGCGTTTATATTGCTGGAAAATTATTAAGAGTAAGTATGACTTTCGAAAGAGTTGAAATTATGATGAATTGAAGATCTTTGGATATTCTTAACTGTATTAAGTAACTAACTTGTGCAGTTTCTTAGCATGTTCTTATTGTGTATATGTATGTACATTTAATACCTGTACTCAAATGCCGCTTAAATGGCAGTTGTTGTTGCTCTCTCTTCGGGCAATTTCGTTGCGTTTCTACCTAATGTTTCCCCAGTGTCTCTTTGAGCCGCAGCCAGTAAGCCAAATCAAATAATGGCCGACGTTTAACAGTGCTTACTGCGTGTATCGTGCCGCATGCCTCATGTGAGACGTATACATTTGACTTTTGGGATTACAGAGCTCAGTTGCTGTTTAGATCAGAGACAGTGCCTCATAAAATATGTGGGATCTAGGAAATCGTCTAGGTTTGATTTGTTACACGATTATGATTTGTATTTTTTGAATTTTTTGCTTCTCACTGCGTTCAGCTGGAGGCCATTTGACTTTATGGCCAAGCATAGAATTTGCCCTGTTAAGGCGATTGGACTGACACAGTGGAACCAAAATGTAAATTTAAAATAATAATATTTTTTACAAAATTTACGTGTAAATTAAAATATCTTATGCCTTGACTCTGCCCAACAAACTTGTATTTCTTGTAAAATTCTTGAATGCAAAGCACTTTCCAATTAATATTTATTTAAAGTTTAGGAGAGTATTTAAACCAGAACGGAAATTACGAAATTAAATATGTATTGGGTTCAAGCTAATTATGGTGTTGAAGTAAGTACTCAATTTAGATAACAAAATGCTCTACTACTTTCTTTAAACAGGGGAATCCCATGCACGAATGCACTCAATTCAAGCTGACTGCCTTGCAACTTTCGTGTAAATATAGCAATGAATTCCTCAGTGTATTGACTGCATTCACAACACACTCACATTCTTATTCACATTCAATTTTCGTCTATTCGGTGCTACTGTGCTCTGGGATCAATAAACCGAGTAGCGCTCGTGTGAAATACTCTGAGCAATAAAGGCATCAAATGTGTTTGCTCACAGTACACACATACATACATTCATACATGAATAACACACTCACACATGTATGTGTGTGGAAGTAGGAAAATTATTTAGGTCCATCGTTTGTATGCAAATGTAAAAAGGCAGTAAAAAAAGAAAGAAAGAGCTGAGCAATTTGTGCAACGATGCCATTTCCATATAAATCTTCAATTATTTATATTATTATG
Source organism: Drosophila limbata (assembly GCA_963924055.1). Classification (NCBI taxonomy): domain Eukaryota; kingdom Metazoa; phylum Arthropoda; class Insecta; order Diptera; family Drosophilidae; genus Drosophila; species Drosophila limbata. The sequence goes on from OZ001355.1 coordinate 7,971,938, forward strand.
CATAATTGAAATTGATTTCTTTATGAAATGGACGCATACATCAGTTGTTTGATCAGTTGGTCAATCTACAAAAAACTACGACTGACATTGACACAAAGTCCTGGCCATGTGATAGATGACGGCTCAAATCAAGTCAAGTCAAGAAACAGCTGGCAATTGTGTGCAGAGCTTGTTATCCTGATTGATATTTAGACGCTTTCTCTCTGTAATCAGATACCTTTGTGTAAGCATTGCCTTACACTTCACTCAGATTGCTTTAAGCAGCTAAAAAAGAGGCATTAAAGCTTTAACAGTGGCAAAAAATTTGTGCAAATTTCCATTTGTCAATTGTGGGCAGCATTTTCTATCCCGTTTCCTGTCCGCTCGTCCGTCCAGCTCTCTTCTGTCCCCTTGCCACAGTTGCAACTGTTTTCAATATGGGCTACTTTACGACCAGCGGCAAATCCCCTGGCTGGCGCCATTGGCCTCATTCTGTCGGCAAATAATAGCAATCAAATGCCAGGCCTTTATTCCGTATTCCAGTATTCCCGTATTCAAATGCCACTGCAAATTTAATAACAAATATAAATCATTTCCAGAGCTGACAGCCAAAGCACGCCCTCCACACGCTTCACAGACCACAGCCCACAGCCCACGGACCATGGTCCAGCTTCTTCTCTCCCTCTCTCTTACTCTGTCTCTTTCTGTTCTTCAAGTCGGCGTTCTCACCTCAAGAGTGCGGATGTGGGATGCGGCACATTTGGCACTGCGTCCAAGACGGACGCACTAATGGCAGTGGCAGACACCAATAAGATGCCATTTCTCATCGCACTTGTGAGAAGTATGCGTGTGTGTGTGTGTGTGTGTGTGTACACGGAAAAAAACAGGCGGCAAAGACTATAGTCGACTATATCCCGACCATAGGATACCCGTTACTTATTTAAATATGTATACAATATTTTACTGCATACTTTTAGGCACGTACATTGATTAAAAACTTAAATCATCCATTACCACCCTTCTATTTGTCCGTTCTTGTTACTATTTAGTAGGATAATAGCTAATAATAGTAGTTAACGTTAGTTACCAAAAATAAACGTAGTAAATTTAAAACTGATTTTAGCATGTATTTTTTTGGTAGGTATTCAGGATAATAATGTAAAGTAATTCAAATAAATTCAAAAAAGCCCAAAACTTTTGATTTCAAAAAGTCAATATCTGCGGAGAAGGAATTGAAAAATCGTTTTCGTACTTGTTTTAAGAAAACCCGGGATGACCGAACTTCTAATACATTGGATTGAATTTAACGCGGAATCCCAGCTATTTGTTTTCTGTGTATGTCTGTGTGTTTGTATTTTGAACGCCCCTCGGGGCGGGGACAAACTTCTCTCGCTGTCGTGTTAATTTTTTATCACTTTGAAATTAAAGAACAACACTTGGGAGTGGAGTGTCGTGTCCTTGTTGTCCTGTCGCCACTGTTTTGCTTCTTTGTTTGTTTTTTTTTTGCTTTTTGGGGGCTACAGCACAGAAAGCCACTTCAAGATACTTCTCCCTCTCCCTCTTCCACTCATTTGGGTCTGTGCAAACATAAATAATTAACTTAATGCCATGTTGCCCATAAATTAGGCATGCCTGTCTTCTTACATTTGGCCAAAGGCCTTTCACTGCTCAAGCAGCTCCAGGAGCACCAGGAGCCGTGTTTGCTCTGACTGTTCTTTGATTAACAGTCGACAGCCAGGATATGCAAGGAGCCGGAGAACTCCACAATGGCTGCTGCGTCCTCGAATGCGGCCTATTTGCTATTGCCCATGCAATGCCAAATGCAATTTCAAGCAAATCAATTGAAAACACAAATCGCAATTGCCTTTCACTCAATAGCATTTCCCCTCGTTTTCTCCTCCCTGCCGCTTTCCTTTCCGACAACATTCTCTTTCTCCTGTTTACTCAGCCGTTCAATGGAGTTGAGATTTGTTTTGCATTGACCGCAAATTTCAATACAGTTTTGCGGCCAGTGTGCAATTGACTACCCCTCCGACAGGCACCCCTTGCACAGTGGGCTGAGGTATGTGGAAAAGGCTGTATGTAAAGCTGAAGGATTTTATTAAAAGATAGATCTTAAATGGCAAATTTAAAGATCACCTAATGCATAATATTATTTTAGAAATAAAAGGCTTTTGTTATTGTTTAATCTTAGGAAGTTTTTTTTATGAATTATAAATTTCACATTTTACACTTTGCACACTGAAAAAAACCAAATTTTTTGAGTTTACATTCGAAAATAATAGCTTTTTATATGTATTTGAAAGGTCATTTAAATGATGCAAAACATTCCTCATCCCATGAAGTACCCATTGAAAATTTCGAATTTTTGTGAACGTCTACTTTTTCAATTTTGTTTTGATGCAAAAAAAATTCTTCAAACAATTCTAAGAGTGATTGTAAAAAGAAATTTTCAAAAATCTCTTCGGTAGTATTTTCGACGATTTTGGAAAATTGTTAACAAGTTAAAAAGAGCGAAAAGGGGTTAAAATAGTAAATTTTAGGAATTTTTGAACTATCGATAGTACTTCGGGAACAATCGAAAGTGGGTGGCTGCTATCGATGGTAGCTCGATAGCTCTCCACCTCTACTAAGAATCATTATCATTTTTGTAAAATGTTATGTAATCTCTGTATCTTAAGAGTAGGTTACTGTCAGTGTTTAATTGCTTTGTTCTGAAATTCAATTTCATGATTAGCCTTGAAACTTTATTTTACAAAAACATATTTAGTAATTTTTGTACCATTTTTTTTTTAATATTAATATTTTACCTGAAATTTAAGCCCACTGTGCGGCTTCCACAATCGCATCTGCGGTCGAATTGGCATTAAAGATTTGTGTTGCGGCATTCCAACGGCGCCAACGTAATCGTACCTCGGGTGCAACTCTTCTAGTAGTTGTTGTGGTTGTTGCTGCTGTTGTTGTTGTTGTTGTTGGTGCTGCAGGTGCTGCACTGGTCGTGTTTGTTCAGCTGTGTGTCAATTAACTGCAGGGTCGACCTAATTGTGTTGACGCCATTCGTTTAATCAAAGTTTAACGCCTCCTGCACTTTGCGGCCTAATTGAAAACACAAATTATGCCAGATTGCAAATGGTTAAATTTTGATAATCAGCCCGAAGATGCGAGCAGCGAGCAGAGTGGCACATAACTGTCAAGAACTGTCACGATGCCTTGCTTCCCCTCTTAGTCTTCAAGGTGTCATCCTCAGCTCAGTTGAAGCTGCTGCTGCCTCTGCTGCTGATGATGTTGGCCCTGACCCACTTTGTGTCAGTTTTTGGCTAACAAGTTGAGAAAGTACATTTTAATGAGATGCCCTGCAAATTTCCCCAAACTTGCAGAGGGACGTCTTTAATGTGTTTCCTCTTGCTCAACTCGTTGTCAATTAAATTGCTTAAATACATAATTTCATTGATCATTTTAAGGCACAGAATGCGTGATTATACTGCTCTTATGAGTCTATCTATAAGCTTCATTTGAAAAGACGTGAAAAGACTCTGACGCAAATTAATGAATATTTATGCGGGCACGAAGGTTCGTTATACTCGTGTGAGCTGCACTGGCAAGTGTCTACACTGAGAGAAATTTTCGAGAATTATAAATTCCAATCTGTTATCAAATTAGTGATTTTATAAATTAGCCTTACAGTATTTTAGACTAGTTAGAAGAAATGGGGTAGAGATGGGCATGGGCCGTGCCGTGCCGTGCCTATTTAAAAAAATTCCGTGTTGGGCCGTGTTGGGCCCCTTATAAAAAATTGCCGTGTTTTACCGTGCCAAAGTCGGTAGGCACGGTAGGCACGGAAAGCACGGAAAGCACGGTACAGATTTTGAATTTAAATATGGTAGTATTGATAAGTTGGCGTAGTTTTATGGCTTGTTTGTCAGCTTGAGCTGTAGAATTCATCGATGTATCGCACAATTTGCGAACACTTACAACATCGATAGCACGATTGATGCCATTATGATAAAAAAGTGACGTCACGAAGTAGAGATGGGTATGGGCCGTGCGTGCCCGTGCCGTGCCGTGCCTATTTAAAAAAATTCCGTGTTGGGCCGTGTTGGGCCTCAGTTTTTACCAGCCGTGCTTGGGCCGTGTCGTGCCTCAAAAAGGAGGCCCATGCCCATCTCTAATATGGGGTCTTAAGTGTCTACACCGAGAGAAATTTCCAAGAATTATAAATTCTAATCTGTAATCAAATAAGTGTAATTATAAGAGAGCCATACAGTATTTTAGACTAGTTTGAAGATGTGGGATTTTAAGTTTGTATTACTCGTGTGAGTTGCAGTGGCAAGTGCCTACACTGAGAGAAATTTCCAAGAATTATAAGTTCCAATCAGTAATCAAATTAGTGTTATTACTAAATAGCCTTACAGTATTTGGATTAGTTTGAAGATATGGAGTCTTAAGTTCGTTTTACTTGTGGGAGTTGCAGTGACAAGTGCCTACACTGAAAGAATCAAATGGGCATTCTAAATTCCAATCAATGATAAAATAATTTATTTTTAAAACAGTCCCTAAAATATGTTAGACCAGCTTAAAGATAAGTTGTCTTAAGTTATTTAGACTTAAGTTTTCACTGAGAGAAACTGACTAAAATTATAAATTTTAAACTTTAAATGGTTTTCACAATATTTTAGACTAATTTAAAGATATGTTGTCTTAAATTGCGACGTTTGCTTTATTAATTTATTTTTCTGAGTGTATGCAAGTTACTCACAGCAGCGACCTCTTGACATCTCACTGACCTCGTTAACCCTTGATACGCCTCCGCCTCTTCCGCCTCTCGCCCATCACATCACAGCTGTCGAGAACATAAACTTTCGTTGTCGTTGACGTTGTAGTTGCACCTTCCCCCTGCCCCCTTTCCCGCCCACCCCTAGAGTCTCCATCCCTCGTTGTTCGTTGTCTGTGTGCGTTGTCGGGCAACTTTGCATATGATTACACGAAATTTGCATCACATTATTTTGTGTCTGCCGGACTTTCAGACCAGTTTGCTGGTCCTGAACCTCAACCTGGTTATGCTACCGTCTCCGACTCTTTTTCTTTTTCGGTTAAAAAAAGCAACACCAGCTGAGAGTCGAAAACACGTGGCGTGGCATACAAATGATGCCTGCAATATTTATTACTCGAGCTTAAATAGTGGCAACTGTTTGCCAAGCAGATAAATTGTGTATTTCAATGGACAGTCCATGCATCTCGAATCCGAACCAGGGATAAGACTGAAGAAGTCGATGCTGGCAACTCGCCACTATTGATGGCTGTTTCTCAAACTGTTTTATGGCCCCGATCCCACGTAACGCACTCAACGCATCCAAAATGAAATGGCGAAATGTCTTTGATATGTTAACTTTAAATTACGAGTATGTATTCGTATTCACATTGCCCCATGTGCTGTTCGATAGTTTATTATGCGAGTACTCTATGAATCAATCGCTTTTCATGCGTAAATTCAATTTTATTCAAGCTTTACATACAGAGCTTTCCCTTGTGAAACATCACTTTGAGTACACAGTTTTATACTTTCCTGGAGCAATGACGGCATCTATGGAAACAGTCTTAGAATTGTTTAACTTTGACAAATCTAGGATAGTGATTAGTATACAAAAAGCAAGCACACTTTTCTGGAATATTTCGACAACTGTTTGAGATACTTAAATTTTGTTTCAAAAACTTAAAATTTTGGAAAACTAGGCAGTTGAGAAAAGTTAAACATTTTCAATGCGGAATGTCAATTTGGCCACAGCTTAAAGTCTAAATTCCAAAATGATTCTACAATAAATATTTTGGTTGCTGGAGATATTCAAATTTTTCCAACATTTCTGATTTTTTCATACTAAACCCTTGATGTATTTTGGAAAACTTTACACTTAAGTTCATAACTGTGTCAATTTGATTTCAATTTGATCATTGCTTAAGGTCTACATTGATTCTGTATCAAAATTTTGGTTGAAAAATATGTATTTTTTCCAAAAATTCCGAACCCCTTGACGTATTTTTGACTACTTCACACTTTTATGACTTTGTCAAAACTTAATTGATTTCCATGCGGAATTTGATATTTATCATTGCATATAATATTAAATGATTCTGCATCAAAGCTTTGTTTGAAAAATTAAAATTTTTTTTAAAAATACTGCCAAAAAACTCTATAAAATTTATTCACGCTTCTAAGAGTAATATTATCTTCTACAAAATATAATTTTTGGTTAATAAAACAAGTCTATGCCAATGTATACAACCTGTGCCGAATTTGCGGTGTTTTTTGAAGGCCACAGCAAAGTCATCGAAGGCATAAAAAGGTGCACAAAGTATATGTGAATCTGCCGTTAAAGGATTAAATAATGCAGGAACTGCAGCTGTGACTCAAGGTGCCCAAATGGAAAGCATCCACAATGCTCACATGCAGCGAAGGAAGCCAATTGCGAAGGGAAGAGCTGGAAATGGATATGGATGTGGATATGGGAGACAGGATGAGAGGGGGGACAACCCACTTCAGACAGCAGTATGTTCAGTGAGGACGTCAAGCGTCACATTTTAATTCACGCAAGTAGAATGGCAAAAAGGGGAAGTGAGAGGGGGGGGGGGGGAAATACTTGAAGTGTGAGAGCTCCAGCTCCAGTTGCACTTGACGCGCCTGTGAAGGATGCGGGAAGAGTCCTCGGTGCGCCCACTTGGGACAGGATTTATTGCCGTTTTCGGTTTGAGCTCGAAATTGAAAAGCAAACAAGCCGCTAACAAGGTGAAGCTTTTCCAGCTTTCCCAGCTCGCGTCATTTTTTGTTGCCGCTCGAGACGCGAAGCACTTCAATCTAAATTTGAAGTTTTTCGACTCGACTCGACTTCGGCTCCATGCGAATCGATTCGATTCGATTCGATTTGATTCGATTCGATTTTCGGTACGTGCTTGATAATCCAGCTTTGGACTCACTCTGGTGAATGCCGAGCACTCGTCTTGCGATTCGCAATCGCTCAGCCAAAAGGAAAAGGAGCGTAAAAGCCAAAAGCCAAAGGACCAAAGGACACACTGAGTCCTTGTGCTTATCGCAACATTTTTGATTTCTCACGTATACTTATGGCGTTCTGTATTTGTGTGAATATTTGTTTGAGTACTCGTATTGGCTTGCGAGTATTTGTATTTGTATTTGTATTTGTATTTGGATTTGTACTGAACGCCATTAAATATCCGAGTGGCATGCAACATTTTTCTTAGTATTACTCTGTGGCATGGTCATTCTTCTCACTCACTCTCTCTCTATCCCTTCCTTTCACTCCTGCTTTGTCACTATTTATTTCTCTCCGAGGACTTGCTGCAGACAGACAAAGATATATTTATACGATGGAATTTTGTTATTAATTTTCTAGAAACGAAATTGCAAAGAGTCCTTAAGACTATGCGACATCATTTCAACAAACTGCTGGTTAAATAATAAATATAAACAAATATCTACAATATTTGATTAGTAAGTGAAGAGTACCTTAAATGAAAAGTGCATGTTTTTAGCAATTGAATAAGTGACAAATATTGAAAGTGAACCTGTTAAATTCGTCAGCTGTGAATAAAGTAGATTGGCCTTTATTAAGTTCGCAGCTGTTAGCTGTTATCTGTTAGCTGTTTCAGCACTTCTGACCTGGTTCAGCATTGTCGAAAGTGCCGTGGAAGAAAGAAAATGAAATGAGAGAAAGAAGAAAAATCTGTGAAAAGATAGCGAAGGGAAACAACTGTTGGGCAACAAGATTCATAGTATATAATCTTCAATTGCCATGCACTTATGCATTTTACAAGCAAAGGTTTCAAGGTTCTGCACAAGTTTTTATCCCTTCAGTACAACAACGAGAACTCTGAGTACTTTGCAAACTTTTTATTTATGGTTGTGTTTTTTTTGCACGGCAATAAAAACAAGTTACGCAAAAAGCACGTTTAAGATTTTGGAGACCAACCTCAACTCGTTTAATACGTTATTCAAGCGTGCAACTTGAATGCATTCACGGGTTAAACATGAATAATGCGCTTCAGCAATCAATGGGCCAAATTAGGCGCAGCAACACAATCTTAAATTTATGGCACAACCCAGGATTATTCTGTTAGCAAAACCCCTTTTATGAAAGTATGGAAGTGTTTGGCTGTGAAAGAAAGGCACACAAAACACATAGATAGATAAATGTGAATACACACCACGAATTGGAGAAACAAAGGAACAAATAAATTGGCAGAGAAACCAAGTTTGCTCCTATTAGAACACAACAAACGCAAAAGTTACACAAAAGGAAACTTTTCTTTCTATTTGCAAGTTGAAGGCATCGCTTTTGAAGGGGTATATCAGACGTGTTAAATGAATTTAAGAGAAAATAGACTTGATTTTTTAAATGTTGTATACATTCTTTCAAAATAATAAAGTTTATTTGATTCTTGGCTCACTTATTATTAGTCAAGAAAATAGCAAATAAACTAAGGTGCTTGTCATAATTTAATTTAAAACAAGCTGGAAAGACTCCCGACTAGAGGTGGAGAGCTATCGACACACACTGGGGTGAGAGACCCCAAAAGTGACGATTAATTCAACCGTCCAAAAATTTGATCATGTTATAATTTTTTATTTTGTATTAGACCATTAAAAGTACAAATCATTAACTTTTGGATACTCCGTAGACTATTTTTTTTTTGTTTTTTTTTTTTAAGTTTTTTTATTTCAGTCAATTTTCCTAATATTCGATTTTTTCACAACAAAAATAGGAATTCCATAATTTTTAACGCTGAAATTTTCCTTAATCTATTATATATCCATGTAGACTATATTCATGAATAATAATAAGAATCGATTGACTATATAATATATTTGCCATAGAAAAAACGTACTAAAAATGCATGAAAATTTTTTTTCTTTGAAATAAAAAACGGGTCATATATAATTCAAAGTTTATTAATAATAACAAAAATTATAAATACAAAAAAAAATTTAAATAATGTATGCATGAATCGGACTCGATATCATTTCGCTTTCTTCACTTTCATTTATTTCGCTTTCATTTAATTCTGGTGCTTTTAAAAGAGACAAAGCTTCTTTTGGTTATGTGTTAAATTTTTTTTTTGGTAACTTCCGTTTGCAAGATATTATTGGATCTGAGCTTATTAAAAACATATTCAAAATATCTTGGTTGCTCTTAATTCTATCCATTTTTCTCGAATAACACTCTCGATACTTTTTGAAATCCTTGTTTCGAGCTTCTTGAGCTTCTTCTGAGAGTTGGCCAATTGGTAGCAAAGCGTTGGAAATAATTTCAGTACCGTGAATTAAGATTTTGTGTATCGTTGGTGGCATATAATACCACGGATACAACTTTACAAAGTACATAGCAGTTTCATGAGTGTACTCTTGGAACGATTGCATGTTAACCTCGTGGCCTGATGCAGCGACAACCATAACGGTATGGAACCTTTTTATTAGCTGGAGATCGACTCCAGTAATTTTCGCCGAGACTTCTGCATTTTGAAAAAATCGTCGCGCGGTGAATTCGTTTGCATTTGCAAGATCTAAAATAGTGGTCTTAAAAATGTAATGATATAGGTCAGCTAAAATCTTTTGTAACATATGCTGAAACATATATTTACCGGTCATAAACAAACACCCTAGCTAAAGACGAGAAACACAATTAAAAGCATACTATTTATTACAAATTTAATAGACACATAGACACATTAGACGTTCACTGTTAATAAGAGTACACTAGTACATACACTTTACTTCGCTTTCCATTTCTCAATAAAATAAATTTAATAATTTAAGCTAAGCTTAAAGTTGATCTTTTACTTTGTCTTGCTAAATGCAATTGACAGACAGCTTACAGCTGACCAAAACAGCTGACAAAATCAGCTGACCGAAACAGCTGACCACTTAAAAATGAAAAAGTAACTCTGTTTTAAGATTTAGCGCGCAACTTTGAATTCAAATAACTCTCTCGGGGCAAAACGGGGCGCAAAACCCCTTGGAGAGCACTTAGACAGATATGTTACAAATTTAATAAAGAAAGAATGGTTACGTTTGGTTACGTTTGAAGTAACTTTTGCCTATCTAAAGATAAAAATACCTCTGATTTCACAGGTACTTTTTATTTAAATTTTTTTTCCATAAAATTACTAAAAATTTTCGATTCAAAAAAATGTCTAAAATTTGTTAAGGATTCAAATTTATTACTTCGATTTTAAAAAATTAATGTTTGGTAATTTTTTACGCGGAATTCGTCATCAAAAGTGACAAAAAAAATAAAAATTTTTCGTATTTCGAAAAACGAAAACACAAAGTTTCAACTTTGGCGTCACATTACAGGGTTTCTATTAGACATAGGGCCATAATTTTTTCACCCCCCAATGCAGAATTTTGTCTTCTTTGACCACATATTAATTTGATTTCGCAACTCCAAAATTTGTATTTTGAATTAATCGTCACTTTTGGGGTCTCTCACCCCAGTGTGCGACAGTCGGCTCCATCGATAGCCGACGATAGTAATTTTAAAACCATCGATAGTCGACGATAGTGCTATCGATAGTCGACGATATTCCCGGATACAAAAAAAAAACATATAGTTTGTCAAGAAACACTTTACGCAATGAAAAACTTAATTTTTTGACTTTAGCTTTCTATATATATTTGGAAAGGTCATTCAAATTCTATTTGAATGATGCAAAGCTTTCCTTAACCTATTAAGTACCCATTGAAAATTTCTCAAGCAAAAAATGTTTTGATTCTAAAAAACTCTTCAAGCAATTCTAAGAGTGCCTGTTAAAAGAAATTTCCAAAAATCTCTTCGCTAGTATTTTTTATGATTTTGAAAAATTGCTAACAAGCTACTTATTGTTTGAAAATTACGAAAAGGGGTGAAAATAGTAATTTTTAGCCATTTTTAAATTATCGATAGTACTTCGGGAACTATCGAAAGTGGGTGGCTGCTATCGATGGTAGCTCGATAGCGCCCAACCATCGATAGTGTCGATAGTGCTATCAATAGTTCTCCACCTCTACTCCCGACCATAGGATAACCGTTACTTATTTAAATATACATAAAATATTTTTAATTGCATACCTACATTGCTTAAGAACGTAAATCGCACATTACCACTTTTCTATTTGTGCGATCTTGTTGCGATTTTGTAGGATGTTAGCTAATAATAGTAGTTAAGGCTATTTTGCAAAAAATAAATTTAAAATTCACCGTGTTATACATTCATTTATTTTTCTTTTTACTTTTACTTTAGTATCATATATAATTTATCAGTTGAGGGATTAATTTTCATTTAAAGTTTACCTTAGAGTCGAGCATACCTCATGCTTGCACCTTTAGCAATGGGTATTATTTGGTTCTACCGCCAGCAGCTTTTGTCGACTCTGTTATTTTAGAAAAAAGAAAACTCGTGCCCATGTCTTGGCTTCTGCTCCGTTACTTGGTTCGGTTTGGTTTGGTTTGGTTTCTTTTTGGCTGGAAATGAAAGTGCTAGGATCGAGTAAGGTAACACTAATGCCAAGCGATGGTCTTGGCCAGGCCAACAGCTGCTGGTCCGTTGGTTGGCTTTGTGGGCGGCCAGCCAAGCGGAAGTTTGCTTCGACATACATAAGTTTAAATGATTTGAGCATAAAAAGGTTCAAAGACGATGGAAGTCAGCATCCAATTCATTATAATGACATCAACGTTTGGCCCTTTTTGCTGCCAGACATAATTGAGATTTAATGGGCAGCTAGACGAGTTTGGATTTCGCTTTCAATTCGGTCTCATTGGCCATTTGCTGTGCACAGTTTACGAGTGCGAATGCGATGAAAAAGTGAATGAATTTAACTAGTCGAATCCGATTACAAGCGCCCGCAGTCACGCCCTCTCCTCCTATATGTTTCCCTTTGTATCTTCACAAAGGGCGACACAAGGAAATGGCAATGGAAATGGGAATAGCAAAAAGCGCTGGCGGAAAATTGAAATTGCACACGAAGCGCGAAACGCTGCTAAACAAAAGCGACTCAGCCAGCAAATTTAGGAATCATTTGCTATCCCCCAGCACAAAAGCACACACAAAAAAGCGAAGAACAGCAACAACAACAACAACAACAACAACATGGAAAAAAGAAAAATTAAAAAGAGCATGCAGGCCCATTGTGCAATTGGCGGTTGCCCATTTTTGTGGGCTGTGGACTGAGAGATGCAATCTAAAAGTGGAAATAAAGCTGCAACTGGAGCTGGACAATAACCAGCGGCAGCTGCAAAGGACTCCAATAAAAGGACACTTTTGTGTAATTATCTTTTGCAGCAGTTGCCAAAGTTACAGACCAAATATTAATAGCAAACCGATAACAAGCACAATTTTGTAATTTAAAATTAAGCTAACCAAGTGTTCTTAATTGGCAATAAACATATGATGTGGTTAGAACCAAGCTAGACCATTGAGATAGCTGCATTCCAGGGCAAACTCGTTAAGATTAAAAGCTGAAAGAGATAGCCAGCTGAGAAGCTGGACAAAAAGAGGAAGCTGCTAAACTTCTGGCAGGGATTAATTCGTTTTGTGTGTCAGACAATGGGAGAACACATTAGTACTAAAAGGCAGCAAGGTAAGGCAATGTGAGAACGAGCTGAATGCATTCATGAATCACCAGAATTAAAGTTGAACGAATGCTCTTCATGCAGAGAATGCATAGGAAAAGATATTCTCAATATAGGTATGAAGAAGAAAAGATTTTATAAACAAAAAATTAAAGAGTCAGTTATAAATTAAAAACAGACTCACAAAAATAACTTGTATTTAAATAAAAAATAAAAAGTGTATAAATAATAAATAAGAATTATCAAACTTTGTAAATAATAATGATAGACTTAACTTGTAAATTCATTTAGGCTTTCATTTCCTTATAACTTCTTAGATTATTGTAATACCTATTGTAAACATTAATATTAATACCTACTTAATATATCGTAATTATGAATTCATTAGAGGCAGAAATGTTTGCTTTTTAAATAAATAAATCAAATAAATAATCAAAATTTTTTTAATAATAATTTCGAATTTAGTAATGAATTTCTGTATCAATATTTTTATTTAGAAATGAATTTCTGTATCAATATTTTTATTTCGTAATGAATTTCTCTATCAATATTTTTATTTAGAAATGAATTTCACTATCAATATTTTTATTCAGTAATGAATTTCTCTATCAATATTTTTATTTAGTAATGAATTTCTCTATCAATATTTTTATTTAGAAATGAATTTCTCTATCAATGTTTTTATTTAGTAATGAATTTCTCTATCAATATTTTTATTTCTTCTACTTCAATTTCAAAACAGATTTCCATTCTACCCATTTTTCATGCATAAGCTGTCAAAGATATAAATATTTACTGAGATGTAAATGAATATTTGCATATATGTAATTAGGGTGCAAAATCCAGCATAATCCTCAGCCAAAAAGTCGCGTAATATTGCAAAACAATAAGCTAAACATATCTAGAACTGTCGACTGTCGACGGCGAAGCAGAGGGACAAATAAAAACATTTAATTAAAATTTACCAGCACACACAGGAATAATTAAAATTTAATTTTGCAGCAATATATATTAGTCACACAAGCGAAAAAAGACAGAGACAGAGACAGAAAATGCGACTCTGGCTCGGAGACAGAGACAGAGCCAAGGCAACCCACATTGCCGCCCTTCGTCGTCCCTTTGCCATCCCCCGTCCCTTCAACTTACGCCAACTTGTCACCTTAAATTTCTGATGACGGAGCGTCCACAGAAGCACTGTGCAAATGTTAAGGTAACAGTGGAACAAAAAAAAACAAGAAATAAAGCATTCTGTTCCCATTCAACGGCGCCGCGGGGTCTCCTGCTCATCCTCCTCCTGTTTCCCCTTACCCTTTCCCTCTCCTTCACCAAAATTCTGCCCCGCAGCGTCCGGTCTTAGTCAGTTTGAGAATTTGTTATAATAATTGTTGTTTAGCTTCATTAAAAAAAGTCACAAATTCGTTTACTGGAATTTCATATGAAATTCCTTTTGTGAAAGGCATCCAAAGAACCGAGGATTTTGTTTTTTTTTAATACTTTGAAAAGAACGTGAAAAATTTATTGCGTTTTGCCACACAATAAAAAAGAAAACAGCCCAAAGAGTACGAGTTTGAGTTCATATTGTTTCGGTGTGGAAATGTATTTGCTCTTGTGGTCATAAAAAATGTCTGGAAACCTAAAGCCCATGAGAACAAAATATGCAACTGAGTAGAGAATGTAGGAATAATTATTATAGGCGAATTGTAATATAAATCATACAGAAAAAGAATAGGATTAGACTTGGTATATGTTGAAATGAAATAAATAAAAGTAAGTTATTAAGTACAATACTTAATTGAAATTTTAATAGACTAAAAATCGAGTATAACGCTGTAAAACTCTTATATAGTATAAGAAAGAAATAATTACAAATATTTTCTTTAAATTATTTATATTTGTTTAAAAGAGATGAAGGGTATTAAAGCGTTAAGCCAAAGAAAAAGATATTTTCTTATTTTTTTGTCGATAACAATTTAAATTTTCATAACAATCAAGCATTATTCGTAACTTTCAGAAACAACAATTATGATATTGGAACATTAAGATCTTTATCACATAAAGCGCAATTCAAATTTTTTGTTTTTCTGAAAAGTTAATGAGCACTTTATTGCTTAAAGCGTGTTTCTGTGAGTGATATACAAGCATTTAATAAATATGCAAATGCGACACGAGGGAAATAAATAATTTAATTGATTTCATTAAGGGAGACGAAGCATCTGTCGCTGACATCGTCAACATATTCCCATCCATAATCATATCGATTGCCATCGAGTGGCGTCTCCGGCGTCTCGTAATTTGAGTTTGTTGGAAATTGTCGCCGAGTGTCAACTACAACTCATCGCTTCCTTTCCTGCCTCCGGGCTGCTGTTGCTGTGACATCTGTCTGGGTCGGACCCAAAGTCTGGAAGTGAGTTTGGCTTGGAGTCTGGTCCTGCCAAGAGCGGGCTAACGAGATAAATTTCAGTTTGATGGCAAGTCACAGACGCAGTTGCAAATAGCTCGAACGAAGCGTCAGGTAATGTGAAAGAAGAACCAAAAGAAAAAGCACAAAAGTAACGCCAATTTGAGCATCAATTTATGAACGCAATTTGAAATTATGGCCCAAGTATGCCAGCAGCTGTCGACATGAATTATAAAGCCATCAAATCGCCTAAAAACACTGTGTCCCTTTTAATTTTGTCATCATGTAATCAGAGTTTTAAGTATTTAAGTTCCATGCACACGCTCATTTAAATTACAAAATTAAACATTCAAATATTTACGAGTACTCGAATGTAAATCGTGGGCGCTTTGTTGGTTAAAATTCAACAGATTTCTCGTTTTGGGTATTGTGCTCTGGGCAACGGGGCGTATGAGTTTTTTCTTTCAATTTCTCTCTTTTTCACTCTGTGCGTTGTGTGATGATGTGAATGAAACACAAGCAAACACAAACCAGTCACATGACACTTGATCTGTCTCACTTGTCCTAGACTATGTGCATGAGTATCCTGGCGTGCCTTTGGTGAGTTCCATTTCCACATTTGAACACTCCATGTTTGCTGATATGCCAAACAGAGGCAGCAACAGTTATTCCGCTACGAAGCAGGATTTGAAAATCAGGGATTTTTTTAATTCGTCAGCCATAAAAAGAGACGGAGTAAACAAGAGAGAAAATAAGACTATGGGAAAATGGGGCTTGCTGAATTTCATTGTGACCACAAAAGCAATTTACAAACGATTTTCTCTTTATTTACTCAGAAACAATCCCAAAGTAAGTTTAAGAATAAAACAAGAATCATAAATAAATGTTATGATATATTTGTTTTATGAATAAAACACGAATCTATTGTAATCAATAATTTGATTGCAACTACTATATTTTCTTATAATATTTTAAGCTTTTGTTTTTACCCTGTTTTAGCTAAGGTTTGTAGCTCTCAAGTAACCTTTAAAATTCACTGCGATTTTCTGCATTTCTCGCGAATTCCACATGAAAAACGTGACCAACGAGAGCAGATACATTAATTTCCTTTCCTCCTTTAACCGTTCCATTTACAATCTTTAAGCTTCGTTACGTCCTCATTCCCAGCACACACAGATGAACACATAGACAACCATTGATGTCAATTGTCGGAGGTGACATAAAAAGTGTGAGCAACATTTTTAAACTCAAACAAAGAACGCATAGACGACAACAACAACAACAACAAGAACAGCAACAAAAAAGGATGTGACAAATCAAACAATGAAATTTTGCAATGTTCTTTGAATTTTTGTCATTGATTCCGTGTCGTTGGGGAAGTCGCGTAACGAGGTCAAATGGAAATCGCCGCATTGGCATTAACTTTTGACACCACCAGCAATGTCATTATTACCATCATCATCATCACCGTCATCAACATCATTGTCATGATTATTCTGCTCCTGTTCCTGCTGCTACCACACGATTAAGCAGTCAGCCATAGAAATATCACGCAACTAAACGAACAAAGAACCTTTCCATTTCCGGAATGGAGAATGGTTGGATTGGTTTTTAGCCAGTTGGCACCTCGTTGCCATTTGGCATCTACACGGCAAATAAAAATCATTCGAAATTACAAGTTTATAGCTCTTTTTCAAGTATGAATTTAGAATATTATTGTTTAATGTATACAATATAAGTGGCAAACACTCAGCTTTAAAATAGCCATAAAAAGCATAAAACATTTGATTGCACTAAAGAAATTCTTATAGAGCGCCGATAATCAAAATAGTTGCGGGGAAGAATTTGAACAAGCGGGAAAGGCTACTTATTTTAATAAATATAAAATATTTTTAATTGGTTATCTTAGGTACTTAAATTGCTGGAAACTTTAATCAGGCATTACCACATGGGGTTGAGTTTTAAGTTCCCGACTAAGTTTTAGAATTTAGCAGATTTTTTTTTTAATTTTTTGTAAATCCTTTTTAATATTAAACCTGTGTTGGTTATTGTTTAGCCGATGCTAAATAAAAAGAAAATCAAAGTTGCCACCAGGCCACACAACACCAATGGTGGTGACAATAAATTAATACTCGCGTGTGATTGCTTTCGATCTCAAAATTCAAGTGTTTTATTGCTGCCCACGCAGCTTCGATTTGGGCTCTCATTCGCTTAGAGCGCAGAGAGTGAGAGAGCGTAACATAATTGAACATGAGCGTAACATGAATTGAGCGCTTAACATACCCAACTATGTTAAGCACAGTGGGACAGCAACAACAATATATAATGTATGGGAAATGACTACACAGTTATGTTACTACTTATCTTTGTATGTAAGGATTCAACGCTTATCAAATAAACGAAAAAATGTTGTAATTGTTGTTAAAAAAGCCATTTCCAACTTCAAATTTGTTCAATCCTGCTGCGATTTAGTAGAATGAAAGCTAATAATAGTATATAATGTTAACTACCAAAAACACTGTAATATCTTAAGTATGTCGAATTCGATTGAATAAATTCCGAGATTTTCGAGCTTTAGACATCGTTGGTAATTGATTTCATCCCGGACTTTCTTTTTTTTTTCTCTGTGTATGACTGCTCCTGGTCTAGGGTGGGGAGGGGGCCAGATAGTCGAGCACGTCTGCTATGAAAAATCAACTTTTCCTCAGTGCGCTGAGCTCTTTGCTGATTTTTCGTTAAATGCGCGAGCATTGAGCACTTCACGTTTGCCTTTGTGTGCTTTTTTTTGCTTTCCACCCACAGTCGATAGCTGGAGGGGCACCTTTCTTTTATATGTAGTTGCTCTTCTTGTACTTTACTTCTTTCCAAATGAGTTCAATTGCATTACAAAGTCACTTCAATTGAGCGATCAGCAGTAATACTTAACAGTACGACCCCAACCTGAAAATGGACCTGGTCCGAATTTGGACGGACTCAGATTCAGAGTCAAAGTGCCAATTCAACAATAACAGTTAAGTGAGTGTCAGCTACGGTCCGTTGGAAAGGTCCTCAGTGAAAAGTTTTTCAGTGTCCATTGACAAACTCGTTGTGGTTAATTGTTGTTTACAAAATTTGACATTTCGTATAATGAACACATTGTAAAAGCAACGGAGGCACATTCCAGTATAAAAGTTTAAGGAATTTAACAGGTAGCAAAATTGTATTAAATTCCTTTAAAAGGGCTTCGTTCAGCCCTTTAGCAAAAGTTGCATTCCCTCGACTCCTGCTCGATTGTGTTCGCATTTCATTAGAAAGTTGAAAATTAAGGAAAATTGAAAGCAAGTTTCTGGTTAAAGCTTATAACAATGCACTTTTGTGCAACAGTTTCACAATTTTCTGATCAATTTTAAAATCGGCTTTTGTTACACACAGAATGCTCTCTTTATTCGACTGAAATCTCTTTCCCATTTTCGGTTTTTGTTGAAAAGAAGTTGAATGCGTAATCAATGCATGACTCTTTACTGTCTTCTCGGTATTCTTTGTCCTTTTTCCAAAGCCAAAGCTGATTAATTGTTGTATCCAAAACTACCCTGCAGTACTAGAGGTGTCGATTGGCCATGCTTGAACTACCTACCCCACTACTCCCTACATGGGTACATTCCTGACTGACCCTATGGTAAGCGAACGCCGAACCACCGAGTGCATGGGTACTTTCCTGACTGACCCTATGGTAATCGAACGCCGAACCACCTAGTACATGGGTACTTACTTGAGTGACCCTATGGTAAGCGAACGCCGAACCACCAAGTAAAAAAATATGTGAGCTCGAAAGCGAAAACGAAACGTAACGGATTAGCATCACATTTGTTTTTGTTAATTCTCGAATAGGGCATAGATGACCGAAAAAAACATAACTTCGATTATGCCATCTGTCGCTGTTTGCTTATGAATTTACAAAAACAATTGCGATGCTAGTACCGTTTGTTTTCGTTTTGCTTTCGAACGCTGCTGCGTTTGCCAGTTGACTAATTTTGTGAGAGCATTGCAGTTTTCAAGTTGTTGGAGTGCAGCAGAAGTCAAGCTCAAGTACATATAAAGTGACAATTTAAATAAATAAACAAAACAAAAGTGACTTTATCCTAATATAAATTAACAACAAAGGTACGACAATAATATATCACTCAAATTAAGAACATAATATGTTTAGTGAACGGCATAAACGAAGACTCAAACAGCAACAGAAAAAAAAATATATGGACAAGTTAAATTGTGTCGCAGCAGAAGAAAATGCGCTTAAAAGGGAAGAACAACGGAACAAATACAGAGAAGACGAAATGGAAGTGGTCGAGGAAATAATAAATTCAAATAATATTGTTAGTATGGATTTAGTTAAATTTTTTTCTTTAAGTCTAATTCTTATTTATTTTTTACAGATTGATGCAATTAAGATCAACATTATGCAAGGTGGAATTTTAATAATACGAATATATGTATATATTTTAAATATTTAATAGTTTTATTTATTTTCACTATTAATTGAAGTCAGTAAAATTTAATTTAAAATAAAAAAAAAAATTTTATTAAAAATTATAGCTTTATTAATTTTTTTCTTCTGGGGACCCATTTCACCACCCCTAGCACGGGTACCCATGTAAGTACCCTTTCCATGGTTACCCGTGTAAGTACTCTTTTCAAGGGTACCCCTGTAAGTACCCTTTTAATGGGTATCCATATCACCACCCCTAGCATGGGTACCTATGTAAGTACCCTTTTTATGGGGACCCATTTCACTAGTTCGCGGTAAACGATGTGGTGGCGATTGACCCTATTTGCGGACATTTCATACAAAAAACGAAATGATGAAACGCATTGCTTAGGGTTGGCAAAGTAAGTAGAGGTGGTTTCCTAGTAAGTAGTTATTTCACCAGCTACGAACTAGTGCCCAGTACTAGAGGGTATGAACAATGTGTGCATAGAATTGACTCGAAATTCAAGCTTAAATAACAGACTAGAATTCACAATAGCTTTACTCTTAAATACACACACACACACAGGTCCAGAAAAGCACACAAACTGTATTATTTGCATAAAATGGGCCTAGATAAAATACAAAACTTCCAAAATTAAATGGAATTTTCAGCAAATCGAAAATTTGATTGAGGAGTTCATCAATTAAGGGTATTTGCTGACCTGCATATTTATGCATTGTCGGCTCAGACGAATGGACAAATACTCTCTCAAATCGGATGAGAACAAAAGGAAGTTGGATTTGTGAGCATATAAGTGTATAAATAAACGCAAGGATGCATTGATTGTTTCCGCTTCAATGCAGCAAAGGATAGTAAATATATAAAATTTGCATATGGCTTTGAACCACGCCCAGTTTACGCCCACTCATCGAATAAATGTCCATGGGAATGACTGACCACAAGTGTGAAAAAGCTTGAATTATTGAACAGCAAAAGCAACCCGTCATTATGGCTGCCTCCCTTTGCCTGGCCCCTTGCAGGTTTCCACTGACACTCAGCCAGATAACCGCAATTACATATGCACATTCATGCGAATATGAATGTGAATGCCACTTGCCACTTGCCACTTGCCTCTGCCACAGCCACAGCCATTGCTGATGCTGTTGCTGCAAGTGAATGCATTTCGTGCTCATATTCACACTCACACTCATACTCACAATCACACTCGCATTCGTGGCTGAAGCTGCGTTTTTTGAGAAGATTTTATTCGCGTGTAAGAGTGTGTGTGTGTGATTGTGTGTGTATGTGTGAGTGCCACTTGAGTTTGCCACAATTTTAATTGACATCCACATTTGGCTTTGAATGCAAACGCACAGCATGCGTCAATTGCGGCCTGTGGCGACATCTGTATTTTGAATGCAACATTTGAATTTGCATTTGAGTTTGAGTTTGCGACATCGACATGCAATTCAAATTTCCAAAATAGTAATTTAGCATCTGGGGCACATTTGATAAATGGCTCGTTGCTCAATCAGCCAACAGGCAGCAAGTTAATGAGATGTCCTATCGATTCTACACGGAAAAAAAACCCAAATAACGGACTAAAATTACAGTCGAACTCACCTAACTCGAATCAGCATTATCCATAAAAAAGTTCGATTTATGGAGACTTCGACTTGTGGAATTCCTTTTTTTTAAGTTAAGTATAATCTACCGCCACTCGATTTAGTTCGAGTTGGAGAAAATTGGAGCTATAGAAGTTCGAGCTATGGAAGTTCGACTATAATTTCAAACGATGTCTAATTATTGGTAATCGTCTTTCTTAAATTGAGAATGAAATACTTAATTTAAGTACAATTTTTCAATTCCTTCTATATTTTTTTTGTTGGGACTTTGTAAGAATTTATTCATTGAAATCAAATGTTTTGGGCTTTTTTTTGACTGTTTTAATGCTGAGTTAATTTAACAATAATATCCTTTATTTATACTTGAAATATTTATGAAATAGGAATCTAAAACTTGAATCCATTTTTTCGCGTGTAAGTAAAAGTCGAGTCAAATGAGTGCTCATATAAGCCATGCTAAAACCAAATGCAGCACATGCCAACTAACATTCAAGCCATGCAAATGGATCTGCTTTAACTCCGAATAGCCATTATACACAAATGTGTGTGTTTATCATCGTTTGACCTTTCATCTCTATCTGACAGGAGATTTCACTACTAACATACATACTAAGTGTGCATTTGCTTAAACTATGTAAATATCTTGCACACATACTTGTGCGTCTTTAACGTTCAAGCCGTATTAAATTTAACATCGAACCACACGTCGTATGAGCGATAAATGCATTTGATTATCTTGCACAATATTGGGCTATAGAGTTTCATAGTTTACGACTTGTAAATTATAGACTGTTGTTAATCTATCTCAAATTGATGATTTCATTAATTTCTCATAATTCCAAACGACGAGAATTTGGAAATTGAAAACAAAAACACACTGAAGTTACCATGGTGAACTTTTCAAAGTTTAAAATTAAACGAGACAAATATAAATAAAAATACATAGAAGTTTTACTCATATTAAAAAATGCCAGAATAAAATGAATTTAAAAATAAAAACATAGAAATATCAATATTCATATTATTCGAGTACAATAATAAATAATAAATAAATTTAAAAATAAAAACATAGAATTATCAATATCAAATAGTCCTCTTAGACCTGCATTTATTCAATTACAAAGTGTTTGAATTGTTAATAATTTTACGCAATCCTCTGAATTAAAAGGGCAATCGCAGTAAATAGGCTCAGTGCTTTTTTTGTTTTTCTTTAAAATTTTCTCTTTGTTTGTTTGTATTTACGTTATATTTTTCATTCACATTGAATAAAGGCTGAAAAAAAATATATGAGTGTAAAGCTCTCTTTTGTATTATTTTTGTGGAAGCCGAGAAAACTCGGAAAAAATTGCATGTAAAAACTATCAAAGCAAATACTGAACAAGCAAAGCCGAAGTGTATATACCTTACCTTGCCATTTTTTGAATGGGGCTTTTGAAAGCACTTAACAGTTGTCTGAAACAGCTAATGATTGATGAAAGGATTGAGTTGCACTTGGGCTAACTTTCTGCAGTTGGCCAACTTTGTGTAGTTGGCCAAGATGGCTGTCGAGTCAAGTGGAGCAGCTGAAGTGCTCCGTTATGGACAAAAACAAACATAAAGCGAAACAATCACAATAAATGCCGAAATCCGGTTTTACACTGCACTGCCAGGAATGTTGAATGGAATGGCTTTTGCGGTCCTGTGGCCGGTTCTGTCAGATAAAGGGTTCAAGTATTTAAAGCCACCTTTCGAATCTTTGAACTCCATTACGGGCCAATTCCAAGCCATTAGCTAATGAGAATTTGGCCGCAGTCGAAGTGGTTGCGACTTTAAGTATCGGAAAAAACGGGACAACACTCATATAAGGATAATACAAAAGAAAATCACCTTTGTGGAATTTAATTAATATAAAAAAACCTTCTGCTTGCTCCATTGAACAATCACATTCGATGCCCATGTCCACGTCGATGTCCGTTATCGGGGAATGCATTTCAATTTAGCTTGCCGCTTTCACTCCCTCCCATCCCCTCTGGTTATAGCTTTCTGTCGACGCTTCTCAGTTCCCTGACACTGCTGAGTTAATCAAGGCTTCGGTAATTTCGAAAAGAGTGTGAAGTGTTGGCCGAGACTCAATGGAGTGTGTTATGTGCGCTGTGCACACAGCTGGTCACCAACCCACCGACCAGATTCCGCTGGCCACTCCATCAAACCCACAATGATTTGCGCACAATCTTTTGGATGCGGATGTCGCTGTGGATGTGAATGAGGATGCCAATGTGAGGCGAGGTGGTTGAGGAATCACCAATGCTACACGGTGGCTCAGACTCCCGTTTAAGTGTTTTACAATGCTCTCACAGAGCTCACATCATCATTCATGTCCAACGCAGGCCGTAATATTTGCCCAAGGCCGTAATAGCTTCATGCCGACCACGTACTTCTCAATGAACCACGGACATATGTACATATGAATATCCTTCTATATGAAATGAGTGTGTGTGAGTGTTTCTGTGAGTGTGTCGTTTCAGCTGACAGCTTCTGCCCAGTGGCAGCCTTTGAATGCATATGAATCAAGTGGACGTAATTGAAAATCAAAGTCAGTAAAAATCTGAACATTTCTTTGGCAGTGTTGACCGAATTTGGCTGTTAAAACTAGCTTGATTTTCATAAAAAAAATTATGTTTAAAAAAGTTAAAATTCTAATAAATATGCTTTTAATAATAAAATAAAACAAATAGTAATAATATTATTTTGTATACCCGAAGTACATTGAAAATGGACAAAAAATGTTATTAAAATTCGTATTTAATAATTTAAAAATTAAAATGCACCCTAAATGGAAACAAATAGTAATAATTTTCTTTTTATCCTCCCCTTTATTTCAGTATATTTCTGCAGTCACAGTTAAATTTTAATATTAAGAGGACAATGCAAATTTTACCAGACATGTCCACGAAAATTGGATTACATTGAAAAATTATGAAAAAAAATTCCATTCTCAAGAATGCATTTAATATTTATAAATGCAGTATTTATTACGCGTCCAGCTTCAGCATTTGATAAAGACATTTAAATATATTAAGCATATTAAGCTAAAACGAGCAAAGAATGCTTAGTTATGGCAAATTTCTGAAAAAAATTAATTTTAAAATATGCAATGTAGATTTAGCTGTAAATAAGCTAAAGTGCCAACACTGATTTTCAGCTTAGTCTAGAGAGCAGTAAACCAATTTTCGGCTTTTGAGACTGTGAAGCTGGTTATTATGTGCTTACTTTCAGTTTAGCGAATATCTGGAATATCCAACAATTGGTTCTAATTGATTAGAGATTAAATTGTGACTGTAAGAAATCGAATTCTAAAAGTGCAAGTCTAATGTACAGAGAGATATCTACAATGGGGTTGGGTTGGTATATTTCTGTCTGGTGAATTCTTTTTTGGATGCCTGGCAAACGTGAAATTAGATGTGCTCTCATCCTTGAGGTCGCCTGGCAACAAGCAGGTGCAGCAAGTGTGGCAGGAAGTGTGGCAAGTGCGTTCAAGTGTCAAAACATAACTGGGCGACACACATCCGAAACATGACAAAGCCCAGTTGCAACATGTTGGAGGCAACAAGGAATAGTAAGTGCACCACCTGCCCACTGTGCCCACCTCCCACCTGCCCACCTGCCCACCTGCCCACTTTGCATGTGCACTGTGACACTTAACAGACAATTAAGTTGCTGACCTACACACGCACAAGTGTAAAAGAGACAGAGAGAAAGAAAGAAAGAGTGGGCGGGAAAAACAATTCGTGAGGAATTCACAACAATGCACTTGAAGCACACCCTTTTGGTAGGCACTGTGATGGTGCTGGTATTTTTCATAATTAATCCAACAACTGCCGCTGGCATTTCCGAGCGTTTCGCCACTGCTTGCGGTGGGTGAGTGGGTGGTTGGGTGGTTGAGTGGTTTGACGGAAAGCATTTTGCCATTTCAAGACAATTTGCAAAATTGCTGGCTGCTGCTGTTGTGCTTGCCATGTTTTCCACGTGCTTTTCCGCGTGCTTTTCCATGCCAACAAAACGAGCAGACAGCCCTTTTGGACCCTAAACAAAATGCAGGCCAAGCTGCAATTGCTTTACAGCAGTAAACGAAAGAGAAAGAGGAACAGAAACTGGCCGAGAAAACATGGAAAATCTCTGTGTTTGTGTTCATAAGGAAAAGCAGCAGAAAAAAAAGTGTGGAGCACTTTGAATGCGCCTTCGGGTGAGCTGCCCAGCCTAATCCGCTTTGGTATGTCTGAGGGCGCTGGATGTCAAATTTGCAGGCAACTCTCGGGTCGTTTTCAGTTACAGTTTTTAGTCGCCCCTCCCCCAGTCCCGACCGCCTCTTTCCTAGACTTGTGTGTGCTCCTGCCCAACGGCCATAAAAAGTTTTTGACGCTCGGCATGTTCAGGCAGCAAGTTTTCCATTGTAGCAAACTTTAATCCCGCTTAAATTATAAATGGCACATTTGGCTTCTAGTATCTGCGTCCCTCTTCCAATCTCCTAGGTTGCGCCTATGAGGATGAGACTGAGACTGGGAATGAGGCTGCCACGGCTTTTGGCAACGCTCGAGTGCCTGACAACTTTATGTGTGTTGTCGCAAGCTTGCCACAGTGGCAACACACAAAACACAAGACACAAAACACTTTGTAGCCTTTATTTTGAGAGCTGTGCGAAGCGAGCCGCAAGAAATGCACTACACTAAACAAAACTTTACGACTGCGCCTCCTACGGCTGCTACACAGGAAAAAAAACTCGGAATTCCGGCATAAAATCAATTGTGTCAAAAGTTCCGATTATCTCGGATTGCTCAAATCGAGTAAGAAACATTTGATAAAAGTACGATTTGAATTCCTGTTCTACTTTTTTTTACTATTTAAATGACTATTTTATGCGTTTATTGTGTTGATTTATCAATAATATCCGGAATATATACTCAAAGAAAGAAAGGCTATAGTCGTGTTTCCGACTATCGGATACCCATTACTTATTTAAATATATGGAAAAAAAATTGTATTGCATACTTTTAGACACTTAAATTTCTTAAAACCATACCTGTTAAATAATGATTAGTAATCATAATCATTAGTAATTGGATTCTTTTTGATTAAAAGTTGAACTAATGATTAAATTACGATTATTTTTCCCAATTAGTTAATGTTTACAATTACAAAAAATAAAAAAAAATCTAAAATAGATAAAACTATTCATAAATAATTACAAAATATCAAAAATAATCCGAAATAATCCAAAATACTCAAAAAGATTATTTTTGCTTATTGCTGATTATTTCCGATTTTTTCTGATTATTTTGGAATAATTGTAATAATTTTAGATTTTTTTTTATTTTTTGTAATCGTAATCATTGAATAATCACAAATATTTCAACAGTGAATTACAGTGAATATAATCACTACGATTATTTCCAAAAATAATCTTATTGATTAGTAATTCTAATCGAAATTTAACAGGTATGCTTAAAACATAAATCGGACATTACTACCGTTCTGATCAAGAATATATACACTTTACAGGGTCGAAGATGCTTCCTTCTCCATGTTACCCACATTTCAGCAAATATTATACACTCTCTTACTTATTTTTCAAGTAAAATCAAGAATTGCAAACTTGAATTTATGAATGCTTTTCTTTTTTTTCAGTGTAACGCACATACTACTATTTCAGCTACTATCTACAAGCAAGTTTCCTTCGCTGGGAGCTGGGAGCTGGAAGCTGGGAACTGTTGCACCACAACTAAATCTCGAGTGTTCCTAACTGACTTTACAGTTGGCATAAATTTGTTATCCTCCCTCTCATTCTCTTACCAGGACTGTCTCTCTCGATGGATGAGCAGTTACACGTAGACTCCTCGTATGAATTATGATTTTGTGTCTTTTCAATGCAATGTCCTGCCGCTGCAGGAAATCAATTAAAACTTTGCTCTTGTCACTGCCAACTCTGGGCCAATGACAACCTGGAGAAGGACATTTCAACATGACATTCAACGGCATGTCTGACACGATGTCACACTGACAGTTAAAGCTAATTAAACAGTTTGTAAAGCACAATTAACGACACACACTCATCCTCTTCTCTTCTTTTTTTTTTGTAGTCCATGTCACACACACACATCGCTTGATGTCAGGACTAAAATCTAGTATAACATTTACATTTGGTTTAAATAATATTCAAATATGAGTTGGGCTTGAGCAGCCAACGGACTAACTTTCCAATTAGCTAAATGTCAAACAATGTATATCAAACTTCCGACACGGTAAAGCCCTTAATCATTTTATGAAATGCATTGTAATTAAAAACGCACGTTTAAAATTGGGAAACATAGCGTAATTAACTTTGTAAATATTTACAGCACACAAAGGAAACAGGAGTATAATAACCGATATCAATACTCTGCAAATCTTTAGATTCTCGGAGAAAATTTAACTTATAAAATATAATGAATATTTGTGAATTTAAAAAAATACCCACAGAGAACTCGCAAAAATTTAAGAATTTTAAATAATAAAGTTATTAAATTAAATAATTAGGATAATCTGAAAAGTTAATTAATTAGGGTAAGCTGAAGAAAACAGAAAAAAGAAGTGAAAAGATTTAACCCTCTACCGCATGAACATATGTCCAATACGGAAAACAAATAATTGTATGGATTATGTTTATTAGAGAATACTATAATATATATTTGAACAAAAATGTTTGTTTTTGCGACCTTTCTATATTGTAGAAATAAGTTTTAGCTAACTTGAGGTCCAGTAATGTCTATAAGACACCAACAAACAACAACACACAAAACACTTGCAGATCTCAAAAATTACATTAGGCTGAGATCGCTGGTCAAGTCAGCACAACGGTACTGATAATAGAGATTGGCATCTCTTGAAACAGCTGTATACCGTGCCATGCTCCTTGCGATCTGCAAGTGTTTTGTGTGTTGTTGTTTGTTGGTGTCTTATAGACATTACTGGACCTCAAGTTAGCTAAAACTTATTTCTATTTGAACAAATTTTTTTTTTTTTTGTTATATATTTTAGGAAAAAATATATAAAGAGCCACACATTTTTTCGCCAATTTTTGCAAGAATTATTATATATACTGTCTACCTTACAGTCAAATTATATGTATTTATGAAAGGAAACTTATTTTGCTTTTGAAAAAAAAAATATTCTGCAACAAAAGAAAATGTTTTTATGCAAAATTTAAATTTATTTCGAAATTCAGCATAATTCACTTTCCTTCAACCACACGAGACGCTAGAACAAAACTCATAAAAACACGAAGTAAAGCAACATAAAGAAATTCTTTACATGGTATTTCCATAGAAAATAGTGCAAAGAGAATGACCAAAAACAATCGACTTCGCTTAAGTACCGTTATAGCTAAAAGAAAATTCATTTAAAATGAAAAGCCATATGTGGAACTGTCTGCGGTAGAGGGTTAATTCAATTTATCGAGAATTAAACCAAAAAAAATGATGTACTAAATTCAATGGAAAGAAATGTTATAATTTACAAAGTATAAACGAGTGTGAGCTATAAATGCAGCACTTTTCCCCTTTTTCTAACGAAAGTTTACAACCCTTTTAGACGTTTCTAAAATCACCTCGGGCGCGAGTTTATTACATTCTCGCTCTTGACCAAATTAAGCTGTTTTGGCATTTGCTTAGTTTCATATCGTATTTTTTTTTTTTTTGGCTTTAACCTCGTAAAACATTTTGAGAGCCCCTGGCCAAAATTTTAATTAGAGTACACCACGCAAACATGAGAAAGGCCCTAAACTCACACCTCCACTTGCACTTCAACATCCATTTCCGAGTGAAACTGCCATCCACAGTGGCTCCACAAAATAAACGCCGAGAAAACGATGCTTTACAGTCTCCATTTCAGCACACACAATGTTTATGTTTGTTTGTCATACATAGGAAAGTCCCAAGCGCATTGAACGGTATCCAAATAGGGCCCAAAGCGCATTGTGCTCGGTGCTGGACGCTTTACTTCACATTCGAGTACTCGAGTATGTAGACCATGGTCAGTGGAGTACAACCGAACAACACTCGCCCAAAAGGATAACGACATCACTGCAAAAATATGCAGTTTTCGGTGCAACCGTTGTGGCCACATTCATCCCACAGCCCACAAATTCCTGTTGTTGTTCTACCTTTTTTTATTTTTTTTATTTTACCGAAATACCTCTGATAACTCGAATGCAAATTTATTCTGCCCACGGCTCAGTTCAATTCAGATCGATGCGATGCGATGCGATGTGCTCAAAATTAAACTGGAAGCTCTTTTCAATCGATACCTTATGTTGGCTATACTCGTATAATCTGTGAAATATATGGGCTTGATTTACATATGTGAATCCCTCCCATAAGTGCTAGTAAACAATTGAAATCAACTTCCATGACTTTATTTCGTTGCAGCTCTTGTGGTATCTAAAATATAAGTTGAGCTGGCGCATTCCTTAAAACCTTTTCTCCTGTTTTACTCATTAAGTTCAAATATTTGAAAACTATTTCAAATGTTTCTAAAATTAGAAATAATCCTTATTTAAATTTTAAGAACGAAATGATTTTTAAACAACGATCAACACCGTCCAACAAGTTTCAACGGAATCACTTTCCGTAACGTCTCAGACTATAGTGCTAATTACTATATAATTATCGTGCCTTAATTTTCATGAGGTGGCAACGCTGTGTAACCCAAAAAGACCGCTAACCCGTCGTGGAGAAGGACATGAAGAACGAAGTAAAGTCCCGTTGGTTTGCTCGCTAAACCGTTTAATCCGTGGCCCATATTCTCCGTAATTATTACTGTTATCTTTGGAAAACTTCTTTGACGTTGTTAAGCGAATTGTTAAGTGCTTGTACACACGACCTGGCAGACCACAATAACAAATCCTCCTGGCGTCGGATCAAGTGTGGATTTCAATGTATAAAATCTCAAAGTGTTCCCAGTATAAATAAGAGAGAGAAAGAGCTTATAAGGGGGAAAATTGTGCGCAGTCTCCTTGAGGGCAGCATCCACAGCTGAGTTTTTGTTTTGGCCAAAATCTGTTGACGGACGTATCAGTTGCGCGCTGGTCTCTTGACGGAACGGTTCACTCCACTCCACCGGGAAAATTGTCGTCAGTCAGTGAGATGTGCTCGATTACTGGAAAAACTGTGGCGCTTCTTTAGCTGCTGCTGCTTCTCTCACTTCTCCACATCTCAGTTCGGTTGAGTTCTGTTCTGTTCAGTTCAGGTGTTTGGCGCCAAGCTGCCCATTTCGACGCGTCGCAGAGACAAATTGTTTATCTTGTGTCAAGTGCTAGGAACACATTGCCCGCTCTCTCTAACCAGCTCCAACTCTCGGGTAAATAGATCCAAGACCAGACGACTTTCTCAGACTAAACTGCCAGGCAGTGAAAGTTGTCGCTGCTCGGTGGTTCGGTGGTGCTGTTGTGGGTGCCGTGTGGCGCCGTCTGCGGAGTACTTAGCCAAACAGTTGAAACGCTCCTCTGGAGGCACAACAATTGTTGTTGTTGTTGTTGTTGCTGTCGTTGTCTCCATCGTTGTCGTCGTCGCGCGCTTTGCTCTCGTGCGGTTCCCCAATCGGATGACATT
The DNA here is from genome assembly GCA_963924055.1 of Drosophila limbata. Taxonomy (NCBI): domain Eukaryota; kingdom Metazoa; phylum Arthropoda; class Insecta; order Diptera; family Drosophilidae; genus Drosophila; species Drosophila limbata. Next base: position 8,002,622 of record OZ001355.1, read on the forward strand.
ATCTGAGGCCCGCGGGATATATCTCCAGTGTTGTTGTTTTTTGTCAGACAGACTTAAATTAAAAGCGAGCAAAGTCTTCGCACCTCGTGCGCCCCCTCCAAATAAAAAGGCAACCCACTCCAAGCCCACTCCAAGCCCACTCCACTCCTCCTCCCCAGGGGACATGCATCTTTAATCAGCCCTGATGAATTCGGTGGATGTGCAAATGTTTGCAGCGAATGAATAAAGCATTAAATAAGCACTTCCAGGCATTTGTCAACTCGACGCAAAGTGAAAATTAAAGTGAATCGCGAAAATTGAGATAAATGTTAAACAATTAAGGCAGCAAATCAAGCGGATTATTTTAACTACGCAACTTATAAATATTTGATTCCAATCCTAACAATAAATCCATTTTAAGCTGGTAAGTTTACTTTATCAAATTTATTTAGGTTTATTTTTAATGAGACCTTAAGTAAACATTGTCAACTGAAGCATTTTTAGGTACTAAATTTTAGTAATGATAACAAAATGAAGTCGTTATTTAGACAGTACGTTTTCTTTGCTAAAATAACGTTATCTACTAACTTAAGCTGTCATCCTGTTAAATCGCAACAAGATCGGACAAATAGAACAGTAGTTATGGCTGATTTAAGTCTTTTAAGAAAGTTATGCGCCCAAAAGTATGCAACAATTTGTATTCTAAATGCGTGCAATAAATAAGTAACGGGTATCCTATAGTCGGGTACCCGACCATAGCCTTTCCCGCTTGTCTTCTTTCAGTTTTTAATTTAATACATATATAATTTTGTTTGTTAATTTAAAAATTTTATTTTTATTATTTGATGATTAATATGAGTTGCTAATTCTTAAAATTTTAGTTTCAAATATTATTTTAAATTGTTGATAATTTTTTGAATAATTTAAAAAACCCATACTAACGTTCAAATTTTACCAACATTCTAAAGGGGAAGCCCCCTTATGACTTCTGTGTCCGTTTGTAGTAGATGTTGCATCTTTCTTTGGATTTATGTGCCCTTCTTAATAATTTATAGGTATTATTAACATAGAAAGTATTTGAATCCTTTGGGATTTGTGCTCTCAAGGGGTATCCCCAGAGACCATTTGTTAGCCAACTTGGGGAGTTTGTTGTTTGGCTGTTGTGGAAACCACCTTCCTTATTGATATTTGCTTTAATGTGTTTACATACTTGAACACATTGCCATTAGCCTAGATTTGCTTGTACAACACTTTCATTTATTCACATATGCCTTAAATATCAGTAAGTAAATTGCTATTACGCTTCTGGGCAAAGTTTAGCTTCGACTCAGGTAATCAATTTGAATTACAGATTAAATGAAGTACGGATGTGGAAATACGGCCGAAACTGTAACAACTTAATTACTGCTGGGAATACGGCTTAATTATTTACTTAACCGCAAATACAAAATGTCCAACGGGCAATTCAATGGTCAGTTACTTATGTGTATATATATTATGTATATAGGTACTTACATATCCACCTATATGGAGAAAACTCCCCGGGGGTCGCTGTAAACGGGAATGAATGCTTGTAATTGCTTCTGATTTATCTGAATCTCATTGCCGACAGCTCCAAGGAGACAAACAAAGCAGTTGGAGAAGGAGAAGATAAAGAATAGAGGGTGAAAATGTGGGTGTCAAAGTGAAGTGTCATTTATTTACTGATCTCGGCCCAGAGTCTTGACCAAATAAAACTAATTTATATAAATTATGACCAGAAAGCTTAAGTTTATTGATGTCCACTAATTTGGCCTCAGTTGCCCTCTTGTCTCTAAGAGAAGTTCATTTGATAGAACTTCTCTGACTTGAGAAAAGCCTCTAAAGTGTTTACAACTAAATTTTAAAATCATGAATATATTTGCTCTTACTATATTTAGACCCACACTGCTTATAATAAAGTCCCTGTCATATTTATAAAATCACCTTATAAATTGCAATAAATCAAAAACTACTGTCTGCAGCGGAATACAATGTATAGGGAAATGAAGAGGAAGAAGAAACAAAAAGAATGCATGTACAGTTAGTTCACAACAATCTAACGGTACTTAACAAAGAGCACCTTATTAAACTCTTAGTTTTGCATTTTTATAAATTCACAATTTAATAAAAAATATTTTAATGCAAAAAAATTCTTGGAACATGCAAAAAAATTCTTGGAACAATTCTAAGAGTAACTGCAAAAGAAAATTTAAAAAAAAATGTTTGCTAGTATTTTTAATAATTTTTTGAAAACTGCAAAAAAGGCACTTTTGCATGAAAATGAGGAAATAACCCACTTAAAATTCACAATTTAACAAAAAATATTTTGATGCAAAAAAATTCTTTGAACAATTCTAAGAGTAACTGCAAAAGAAAATTTTCAAAAATATTTTTGCTAGTATTTTAAATAATTTTTTGAAAATTGCAAAAAAGGCACTTTTTGCATGAAAAGTGGGTTATTTCCTCATTTTTATGCAAAAAGTGCCTTTTTTGCAATTTTCAAAAAATTATTTAAAATACTAGCAAAAATATTTTTGAAAATTTTCTTTTGCAGTTACTCTTAGAATTGTTCCAAGATTTTTTTTGCATCAAAATATTTTTTGTTAAATTGTGATTTTTAAGTGGGTTATTTCCTCATTTTCATGCAAAAGTGCCTTTTTTGCAGTTTTTAAAAAATTATTAAAAATACTAGGAAAAATATTTTTGAAAATTTTTTTTTGCAGTTACTCTTAGAATAGTTCCAAGAATTTTTTTGCATGTTCCAAGAATTTTTTTGCATCAAAATATTTTTTGTTAAATTGTGAATTTATAAAAATGCAAAACTAAGAGTTTAATAAGGTGCTCTTTGTTAAGTACCGTTAGATTGTTGTGAACTAACTGTACATGCATTCTTTTTGTTTCTTCTTCCTCTTCATTTCTCTATACTTGGTTTTCCGCTGCAGACAGTAGTTTTCGATTTATTGCAATTTATAAGGTGATTTTATAAATATGACAGGGACTTTATATTCAGCTCAAAGGACCTTTGCCATTGCTTTTTTTGTGGCCAACACTGGGCAACCACATTGCGGACAATAAAGGCAAAAGTTTCGCTTTGTGCGGCTATTTATATATGTATGTACATTGCATTATTATCAACATACAGACAGACATACATATGATTATGAGTACAGGCCGAGTTTCGATTCCCAAAAGGTTGTGAACTATTTTTGTGCTTCATTTGCGGCAACTAACCGCAAAACTTTGTCCCATTCTACGACCTTTAAGACGGTCTAAAAAATTACTTTTGTACAAATATGTCTTGGGACTTTGATTATAAATGAGATTTAAATTAAATATGTATACATTTAAGTAAGAATGTTGATTGGGGAATTCATTTAATTTGAAGGAACTCAAATCAGTCTCAGCAATTTTCCGAATCAAGTTCATTAAATGCTTTAAATATTTTATTATTGAGTTCTTGCAAAGTTTCTTCGATGTGTAAAACAAAAAAAAAAGTTATTCGCGAGTTTCCAATTTATTTTGCATTTCACGTTTTGTGTTTTCGCTTCATCTCTTTTCGTTTTCTATTATATACCCTGTACTTATTGGAAAGGTATATTATTTATTTATTGAATATTTCCTAGTGCTATTATTAATTATTGTTATAATTATTATTATAATCAAAGGGTATATTAAAGGGATTTTAAAGGCTGCATTCATTAAAAAATTTAAATAAATAATTAAATAAAAAAAAAATAATAATAATATCAAATAAATTTTAATAATTCAGAAAAAAGTTATCCAGTGGGTAGAGAGTATCTCCAGGTCGATCACTCCCAATTGCAGCATTTTTACTTGTTTTACAAATTAATTGGCCAGCGCTTGTGAAACAATTTCCGGTCAGGAATTTCAGTTGCATCTCGAGGAAACAAAAACAAAACTATACGTAGAATGACAAGGAAGAACAGGGGAGTTCGGGAGACAGAGGGGGCAGAGGGGCAGGCGACTAATTGTGGATGAGTTGAGGGAATGCAATTCATAGTGGGAATTGCATATATTTCAATTTTGCACTCATATGCACAAACAGATGAGCAAATAAACAAACAGTTGGGAATAGTTGGGAATTGAGGAAGAGTTGGAGTTGGAGTTGGATTTGAAGCACCAGGTGGACATTTTGACGCTGCGTTGAGCATTTGAATTCGTATTTGTGCAGCAACCCTGATGTTTATTTCCTATGCAGATCGACTGACTGAAATTTATGGAATTCCAAATGTTGACACAACACACACAAATTATTTAAATGCTGTGTGAAGCTGACGAAATTCTCATATGTTATTCCCAGTTCCCTTTGGCCCACCTGGGTGTGTGTGCGTGTATGTGTGTGTGTGTGTGTGTGTGTGTGTGTGCAACACATTGCCAGCGGCACGTGCGGCATCTCTTTTGAGCCCTCAGCTTCCAGTGCATTTCACACGATACACGAAATTGAAGTGGGCCCATTTTGCACCTAAAACGAGAACTACGAGCAGGACTTGACTCTCAAACCAGGATCCGTTGCATCCGGATACAGGTGGCTGTGTGAGTTACAACATGCTGGCTATACATATATATGCACTTGTACACTCATCTGCATTTGCATTTCCATTTGTGTTCTTTTGCCCCAACTTGCCCCCGCCATGCAATGTTCGCTTGAATAAATTATCCACGCTCGCTGTTTTACATACGAGTATTTCAGGACCTCTCTTTTTTCTATTCGTATTCAGACTTGACTTTAAAGCAAAAGCTAAAACGTGCATATTATGCGAAATTTATATACGTTGTTCTGGCGATTAACTTGACCTGCGAAATTCTATGGAAATTCGTTGAAATTTAATCGCTCAACATTTGATAGGTTATCATTTTCAGGTGGGTGGCAATTAAATGCGATTGTCTGATGAACATGATACTTGCATTAATTTGGATAACAACAATATCTGGTAAATATATTTTATTGTTGTTTTTATTGTTGTTGTTTTCCTGTTGCTGCCTGAGCCACAGACACAGCCACAAGAGCAAGCCGAGAAGTGACGCTCGGCAATCACGGCTTTCCTAAATCCGCTTCATTGTATTCAAATTTCTTTATCCTTTATAATGCCAGCCCACTTTTATAATGTCTCAGGCTTATTTTCCCCTTCCGTTGGCATCGCCAACTCACTTTCCTCTCCTCATCATCCCCATCATCATGCTCGGTGTTCGGCTTCTTCGTTTTATGGTTCATGTTCATGTCTTCTTTATCTAAATCATCCAACTGTGTAAATATTTGCCTCGCTTCCTGCATTCCATCCTCGTTATCCTTAAATCGTGCGTGCGAAGCCATACAAACTGACGACCGAAGAGTGCACGGGACGCAAGTAAATGAAGAAGGCGCCTCCGTCTCCTACCCGACGACTATCCGACTATCCCTCTATCCTTCTATACGACCCACTAACCCACGGAACAAACGAACGAACAGGACTTTATTCTGGGTTAAATTTTGCATACAAAAGACTGCGACTCTGCGACTGTCGTCTTTGCAGTTGCACAGTGGGTCACTTGCAATCTGAATGACATTTAAATATCAATATTTTAAATCAGGGTAATATATCAGAAATCATCTCTGTATTCAATATATGTTAATATCAAGGTTCATAGTGAAAATAATTTAAATCATATCATGCAACGTTAAATAAAAAATTGATGTTCCTGTAAACGTACAAATAATTAAATATCCTACATTAAATTAAATTGCAGCAAAAATAGAATTAAATTTAATTTTTTTGTTGTACACAAAAAGACATATGTACATAACATATACAAAATATTTGGAAATTAAAAATAAAATATTATATAATGACTTTAGCCGATTATTGTGATTAAAAAATAGGTCCTTAAAATGAAAACTCTAATACCGACATTTCTTTCCTTTAATTTATAGGCGATTGTCATCAAAATCTCTAGAGATTTGTACATTTGAAGTTGAATTTGCAAGAAATCGTAACAACTTTCATACCTAAATTTCTTTTATTTTCTTTAAAAATAAATTAATAATATTAGAGATAATATGTTTATGCATGATTGACATTCATATTTGAATATCAATCAACTTTTAACGGCTTAAATGGATACATCAAACATAAAAATGTTGGATGTAAACAAACAAATAAATAACGTATACGCACCACAGTACACAGTGCCAACGGTAAACAATAATCGCAGCATTAATCTGAAAATGCGCACAAATCCGTCAAACTCAGAGGCATCCCATGTTTTGGGATGGTGCAAGGGCGAAAGCGGGAGAAAGTGGGAGACAGTGAGAGAAGGGAGTAGAGAACAAAAGCAAAAACCCAACAATGACAAACAACATTGCCAGAGATTGTCAGTATCGTGCCATCATTAATTTTAAGAACACTCTCTCTCGCTTCCTCTCTTTTATTCTCTCTCTCTGCCTTTCCCTTATCCTTTCCGCGATTTATCAGGTAGTTGGCCTCAACTTTAATAGCTCAAAGAAAACAAATGTTTCGCGTCATCATAAAAGGCAATTAGACGGCATGACGCACAGTTTGATGACATCGAAAATTCTATTACCTACAATTTAATGCTTATGTATATTGCCGTACTCTTGAAATTAATGGGGCGTGGCCACAATTATCCGGAATCACACTCTACATACTTGCATAAACATATCAATTCAATTGGGTCAAATAGAAAGCCCGCTGATAAAATCAATTCCATTAGGATTAGTTGCTATTTAGTTAGTAGATAGATAAGATAATGTTGGAGTAAGTAAGCAAATGAAAACATTATTTATAAGATGCTAATGGAACAGTATATTCTCTCAATTTAGTTTGTGACATTACTCTCTGAATTACATTGCACTTCGCTTGAAATGCATTGAATCAATGAAAATTAAAAGCAATTGACCAAATAACTAAAAAATACTTAAATATAATTACGGTCGTTTAAACATAAATTTATTTCAATTCTCTTAATAACTTAACTAAACATATTATAATAATTTAATATTTAAATTCGCTCACAATATTTGCTGACTATAAAAACTTATTCTACATATTCAACACTCTCAGATGGCGCAAAAAAATTGGCCAAAAGCTCTTCAGCCACTAGTTAGGAGCCGCAGTGTCTGTGTAACACAATAACGACCAACACTGACAACATTGTTTACAAAGCATTGAACAAGCCACTTGACTTGAATTGCTTTATTTAAGAGCTCATTGAAATTTATTTGTTTTAAAGATTTCTAACGCTTTTTCCCAAATACGAGTACTTCAACAACTACATATATGAATAGAAAATTCCTCTAAAAAAATATATACAGGTATTTGCAATGATGTTGTAGGTTTGCCTCCACTCTTTGTCTAAGTATTATGATAAAATGTTTTTTAAATAAAAAACTTTGCACAGTAAGCTATCTATACAAACTCCCGTCGCATCGCATCGCATCGCGGTGGAAGTTGAGTGTGCTAAAGCTTAAGAATTCCAAAGTAAACTATTATTATGTACTTACATTGATTATTCAACTTCTTTACTTGCAGTTACTGGAATTTAAGCATAAAATGGAACCGAAACCCAGCTTAAGCTCACAGGAGGAACGTGCTCTTAAAAGTTCAGGTTTGTAATCAAAAATAAAAAGTTTGCCTTAAGTCGTTGCATACAAATTGTGTTATATTACATTTAAATCAAATATTAAATAGTAAATAAACTTATTAAGCATCTAGCATAAAATGATCTATTGATACCGCACTAGAAATTTATGATAATAAGTATTTACATTAGTTGGTTTTGAAGGTCTTATGTGCTGCAAATCTGTGAATTGAATTTCTCACTGGTATTTCAATTGTTGCCAAAGATAACTTATAGATTTTCAAGAGCCGCCAAAAGGAATCAAATATTCACCACCATCGAGTACCATTGCGGTGCTGCAAAAAGGAATTCAAACAGAGTAAAATAAACTTGCGGCAGGGTTTGTGTATTTTGTGTGCGGACTCGACGACGACTGGGCGTATTTAGAGGAGTCCCCATTGCCAGCCAGCAGAATTCAGCTTCCCTTTCTCTGTCCCACTCCCACTCCCTTTTTCCTTCCCTTTCCCTCACCGTTGGCTGCTGAGCTAAGCAAACGTCAAACGAAACTGGCGAAATGTGAATTTTCGCAGCGAGTTTCTCCTGCTTCTCTCTTTTTGCCAGTTACCTTTTCGACTTGGACTTGTTTGCGCCAAAGTTAAGGAAGGACATAAAGCGACGGGCATCCTGACGTCGTAAAAACTGTCGTCGTCTCGCTGGCTGTTACCGATATCGGCAACCAAACATACTCACCAAAAACACACACATTCAAATACACACACACTTGCAAAAATTTAATCATAAGCACACAAGAGGATTACGTCATGCGGTGATAACCGACGAAAAACAAAACTATTTGTCGTCCTTTCCTTTCATTTGAGCTCATTAGGTATTTGACTTTTTAAAGCCCCAACATTCAATGCTCCCTCAAAAACACACAGATACAAAAGTATCTAAGTATCTGCAATACATAAATCCAGCCAGAACATAACATCACAGAAAAACATATACAAGTAAAACACGAAGAACGAAAAAAAAGTGTTTTTCGCATTTGTTGTTCACCCCGAATTCAATCTTCTTGCACACGAGTCAGGAAAAGTTTAAAATAACAATGTTTCGCCATTTGAAGATGTAATGCCAAAAAAGGAAAAGACACGAAACCAAAAAAAAAAAAAAGGATACATTGGCAACTGTTGTTTGAATGTTTGATGTCCTCATCGTCTCTGCGGCATGTAAGCTCTTGGCCAGCACATTTTTTTCCTTCCCTTTTTTTTATTTTTTGACTAACGAGCCGCATTTTGGTAATCCGTCCCTTGGGTATTTCGCATGGAAATGTTAAAGCGTAACCAAAACCAGAACAGAGTCTGAAGCTGAAGACATCCCATCATTGGATGGCTCACAGCTCTCATGGGCTCCGACAAAAGACTTTCGCAAAACGATTAAATGAGCCATTGGCCATTGCCATGACATTGATGCTTTGACTCTAGCCCAAAGGCATTTGGTTTCCTTTGCCTTTTTATTTTGATTTGCTTTTATTTTTATACCCGTTAGAAATAAGTTAAAGGGTACATTGTATTCGTTGCAAAGTATGTAACTGGGAGAAGGAAGCATCTCTGACCCTTTAAAGTATATATTGATTGATTTGTAGCTAGAGCAACCAAATTTGGCACACAGACAACTAGAGGTGGAGAACTATCGATAGCCGATGATAGTATTTTCAAAACCATCGATAGTCGACGATAGTCCCGGACACAAAAAATACATACAGTTCATCAAGGAACACTTTACACTCTGAAAAAAACTTAATTTTTTGACTTTACATAAGAAAACAAGTGGGAAAGGCTATAGTCGAGCTCCCGACTATAGGATACCCGTTACTTACATAAACAAATTAAAATTTTTTTATTGCATGCTTTTAGGCATTTTAATTGCTTAAAAGCTTTAATCAGCCAGTACCACCTTTCTGTTTGTCCGATCTTTTTGGGATTTAGTAGGATGATAGGTAATAACAGTAGCTAACGTTCACCGTTTAAAAAAACATAATATCTTGAAAACTGTGCGTGTGGTGGATTTTCGCGATTTACGGAGGCGGAAAGGGGCGTGGCAAAATTTTGAAACAAACTTGACCTGCGTGGGGTTTATAGAAATCTGTGTGCCAAATTTGGTTGCTCTAGCTCTTATAGTCTCTGAGATCTAGGCGCTCACACAGACGGACAGACGGACAGACGGACGGACGGACAGACGGACATGGCTATATCGACTCGGCTGTTGATGCTGATCAAGAATATATATACTTTATAGGGTCGGAGATGCTTCCTTCTCCCTGTTACATACATTGCAACGAATACAATATCCCCTTTTACTTATTTTTAATAAGTAACGGGTATAATAATAGCTTTTTATATGTATTTGCAAAACTTTCCTTACCCCATTAAGTACCCATTAGAAATTTCGATGGTTTGTAAACATCTACCTTTTCAACTTTGTTTAGATGCAAAAAAAATTCTTCAAACAGTTCTAAGAGTGATTGTAAAAAGAAATTTTCAAAAATCTCTTCGCTAGTATTTTTAATGAATTGGGAAAATTGCTAGCAAGCCACTTTTTGTATGAAAATGAGGAAAAGGGGTTAAAAAATCATTTTTAGCCATATTCAAACTATCGATAGTACTTCGGGAACTTCGGGAGCGCCCAACCATCGATAGTGCTATCGATAGTTATCCACCTCTACAAACAACCACCCCACGCACAGTTTTGAAGGCATAGGATTTTTTGCTAATCAACTTTAACTACTATTATGAGCTATCATCCCACTTAATTGCAACAAGATCGGCCAAACAGATCAGAAGTAATATCTGATTTAAGTATAAAGCAATGCAAGTGCCTAAAAGTATGCAATAAAAATATTATACATTTATTTAAATAAGTAACGGGTATCCTTCAGTCGGGAATTCTACTTTTGCCTTTCCCGCTTGTTTATACTCGTATCTTTTTAAGATAAGCAGCAGGCAGGAAAACAGAATTAATACGAACAATGCTTTAACACCCTCTTAAAAGCACGCGACACGGTTTCCTCATCATCCGAATAAAAATAAAATATCCTATTCCAAGTGGACGCGTGTACTGAATATTTTACCCTTCTTAACTGAAGATATATAGTATGTATATCCTCAAAGGCAGGATTCGATTACACGCTGTGCATTTCGAAATTGATGAAACACTTGAGCAAAGTTTTAAAAATGATTGATACTCTCGTATTTATCATTTCAGTTCGAAAACCACTTCAATTGTCAATGCGAAAAAGCTTTTAAAAAAAAGCCTTTTGGGAAACGTGACTTTTACTTTGGCTTATCTAAAAGTGCCAAATGATAAAGTGCAATAAATCTTTAATCTCTGTGCCAGACTACTTTAGAAAAGTAGATTAATAGCGCCATGTCTGATTAGCTGGACAGGATATATGCAATGCCTTGACCGGAAGGTTAAACAAGAGTTCACTTATTTATTTAGGAAATGGACTTTGGACTTGGGATTTGCGAATGTGACTTAGGTGTGTCTTTTATTAAAGGCACATAAATCATGCTGAAGACGGCGTCATTGCACTGAAGAGGGTTCTGACTGATGGGATGACCCGGTGGCGGGTGAAGGGACATCAGAGTGTCGAGGGTCATGGGGTGACATGGGAGGGCAAACCCTCATGTTAACACAAGTGTCTGTCCCACGGGCAACAGGCGGCCTTTATTTCTGTCTCTGTCTGAAGGCCCAGGGAACTGTTTTCCGGACAAACAAATGACCTGGAAAAGCCAAACGAAAGCAAACACAAAAGAAATGGAAAAATATGGCAGTAAAATGCGAATGCGAATTGTTGTGCACAACAATGCTCGCAAACGGAAACAATTGCAATGACTGAGCAAATGTTTAGCATCTGTCCTAAGGCAACATCTCTCAGGAAGTGCTACTCCTTCATCTCCATCTCCTCTGTCTGGAGATCTCAACTTGTCAGATACGTTTATAATTCATGAATATTTCGTTTGTTGTTGTTCGGAAGTAGAAATTTAGTTTGATTTCGCATCGAGTGCTTATCTGAGTGTTATTTGCTGTGAACTTTACTCAAGCATGCCAACTAACCCAATCCAGAGCAAGGACCAAGGGACCAGCGGCATTTTTGGCATCCGGGGCCAGAAGCAAATGCCAAGAGAAACAGCCCGCATAAAAAAAGAAAGCACCTAATGCAATCTGATAGCGTGGAATGGGCAAGAAAATAGTTGGAACAGCAGTTGCCGTAATGGGCAATGGGCCCCGTGAAATGCATACCTAATTAGCTTAATGGCCTTTTGCCCATAAATTACACCTGATTAGGGTGCCAAAAATTTTGCATTTACCTGAAACTTTTGCAGTTCAAGCAACTCCAGCTTCAGCTGATAAAATTATTGTCAGTCTCTGGAAAATGAGCGAATAATTTTTATTATTATTATTACTCGAATAATAATTTGATGCGGTCCGTTTGAAAATCAATAAATGGTAAATGGTCGCATGGTAAAATGCCAATTAAACTGTTTTTAATGCATATGCGGTGCATAAAGCGGAAATTAATTACATAATTAGTTCAATGTGAATGTCCACTGGGCAATGTTGCTGAAGTAAATTCCCGCAACGGGGACATCAACCATATCCTGCAGTTAAACTATTTCACTTCATCTGTGTGCCATTTAAAAATGATTAAATATATAAAATCCCAGCATTACTTGACACTTGTCCTGGTCTATAAATTACTAACTGATTTCAGAAAATTCCACAACATAATTTATTTTATTTAAATATACATACACTTTAATTTTATCTATTTAATACTCTTGCATACTTTTTAACACAGTCTGCCCATTAAAAGCAATCTCTAAAATAAACAAGCAATAAATATTATTTAATGTGTTGCTAAGCGTATATTTGCAATTAATTAATTTTAGACAATCGAACTGTCTATGACCTACAGGCAACCCATTTCTGTCTGTCTGTTATTAAAAAAAAATAGTTTTTATTATTAAAGTGACAAGTGCTATAATTAATTGGCTTTGGGTTATTGCGCCAGCAGCAACAATGTCAATAAATAAACATACATAATGACAAAAGAATTTGTTGCAGGCTAAACTGGGTTGATTTATTTTCTACATTTATAATTTCATTTATTTTCCTTTGTTTGACAAGATCCCTTTATAAAATGGGAATTTTGTCTAATTATTCTTATTAATTAAGTTAATTATGAACAGAGAAGCCCTTTTAGAGCATTAAACGCAGTGTGTAATGAATCCAAACTCAAATTTATGTTGGTATAATATATAATACTTATTTACGTACGTACCAACATGCGTATACGTATTATTTTAAGCGTAATTTGCATGACACATACGCACCGTTGCCTTAAATGCTTATGTATTAAATTATGCAAAATGCACGCAGATATATAAGTGTGTATGTGTGTCTGTTGCATGTATGTGTATGGTAAATACGAAATTTGGTACAGTGTAAGAGCTGTGAAAGAATTGAAAGTCTGAGAATGTATTTTGAAAGGTGCCACGTTCACTGGGGAAATGATGAAGCGTGTTTTGATGTGGCAATGCCAACAATTAACACAAATAGCAGGCACGCACACAGTCACACCTACAAGCACAATGAAAGACCCACACACATACACACACACAGAGATATGAGTACGCATAAATAGATACAGGAAAGGTGCATATTCAGCTGCTGTCTGTTGCCTGTTTATGCATTTGTCAGTACCAGAATAGCTGTGTGTGTGTGTGTGAAGGTGTGTGTGTGTGTGTCTATGCCGGCAAAGTGCACTCACTCTGCTGACAACTGCAAACTACTTACGTATGTTACTGTCACTGACATGGCGACATATTCAGATTCAGCCAGAGAACTCGAGCCAGTTTCACTCCCAGAAGCAAGGGAAGGCGGAGACAGGGGGAAGGGAGGATGGGCGGTTGAACGACAAAGGTGTTAAGAAAGCCATTTCGCCTGCTAATGAGTGTTGGTGTGTAATGTCAGTATCTCTGTGTGTGTGTGTGTGTTTGAGTGTGTGTTTGAGTGTGACGAGTCCTTGTCTTGCCTTCCCTTTGCCTTCGTGAGACTTGAGCTGAAGAGCAAACAAAAATGTTTTCATGTTTGGGCTTGTCAACAGATTTGTCCCATCCAAGTCCTGTCCTGTCCTCCCTTGTCCTGTCCTTTTCCCCATTCAGCCTACGCCTGAGTTTGTTGTGTGCAAAAGCATTTTGCTTAATTAGTTACAAACATCAGAGCTGCGAATCCAAAAGGAATTATCCACCCAAGTCAGAGACACCGACCAAGTTGAAGGGATCACATCCCCGGACAGTTTAGTTAAGGATGTCACCTAATCATTCGATAAGCCCAAGTTGTCAAAGTCACATTTATTCCCCTTCATGTCAGATTGATTAATTCGCATGTTTCATGTATTGTGGTCGAAGTTAAACGATAAGAAAGTTGGTCAAGTGAAAAGGTGTCACATTCTGAAATTCATGGCTCTGTTTAACACATTCATTTCTAAGTTGCGAAAATTATCATAATAATATTTACAAATTGTCAAAATGTCATATCTACTCAAGTGTATGAATAATGTTAGCTCAAATAAGGAGTATTTCAAGCAGTTAATTCGCATCTTTGTCTGTGAGTCAATGCTAAATAAGTTAAAGTTATATTTATGAAATTTTGACAGCTCTTTTCTCTGTACAATTAAAGCTAGTATCAACATCTTTCTTTTGGCAACTTCTCGGACAATAATTTGGGAATTTAGCACTAAATAAGCTGCTGTATGAATTGAAAGAAAACAAGCGTGAAAGGCTTTATTCGAGATCCCGACTATAGGATACCCGTTACTTACTTTAATAAATTAAACATATATTTTATTGCATGCTTTTAGGCACTTACATTGATTGAAACTTAAAAAAGCCATTACCACCTTTATATTTATCCGATCTTGTTACGATTTAGTAGGATGATAGCTAATAATAGTAGTTAAGAAAGAGGCTTGGTCTCATTTTTAATACTAAAACTGTGTTGGTTATGTTACAATATTTAAATGTTAGGATTCAAAGCTGATTAAAAAAAAAAAAAAACAGGGCCATTACTACTGCTCTGTTTGGCTGATATGGTTGCAATTAAGTAGAATTATTGCTTTTTACTTATTTTTTCAGTAACGAGTGTGATAATATTTAGGGTATTCAGAAACTCTGATATTTGTGTTAAATATATTTTGTAATGACAATAAACACCCAGAAAAACGATTATCGCGACAAACATGCTCTGGGGTATGTATACAAAATTCGTCATAATAATCTTTTTTATATAATAAAATAAATAAATAATAATATAATAAAATAATAATAAAGTAAAATAAAATTAAACAAAATAAAAGTTTTCACTCAAAGTAAGATTTTGATACTTTCCAACTATCTCTTAATCTTTTGGCTTGTTTAATCTGCAACTCAGGCAGTGGAATATCCTGTATTTACTTAAAATTAATTAAGGCTAGCAATTTACAAACTGTAAAGTCAATTTACACGTTGATTTTCTTACCTACTTTACAGAGAAACTCAAAATGTTGGACATAACGCGAGATAAGCCCGTCAAGGTGTCCGTCAAAGTGGCCGTGCCTGTGCGGGATCATCCCAAAGTGAGTGAAAGATCTGGTAATCAGGGTTAATCACAATGCTCAAGTACTTGTATTTTTTTCTATTCTTGCTGTCATTTTGCCAGTTCAATTTTGTTGGAAAACTGCTGGGTCCGAAGGGCAATTCAATGAAGCGTCTCCAGGAGGACACAATGTGCAAAATGGCCGTGCTGGGCAGGGGCTCGATGCGCGACCGCCGGAAGGAGGAGGAGCTGCGGGCCAGCGGCGACAGTCGTTATGCCCATCTCTTTGAAGACCTGCACGTGGAGATTTCAACGTTTGCGGCGCCCGCCGAAGCACACGCTCGCATTGCCTACGCCCTGGCGGAAGTGCGTCGGTTTCTGGTTCCGGTAAGTGCTCAAACACTCCCACTATCAGACTACCCGTCTCCACCCATCTTTTGTTGGCATTTCCTGTTCTGTCCCTTTTCTGCCAGCCGAATATTGTTAAAGTTGCGCCACTTTTATTGAGCACACAAAACATCTTAAAGTTGCCGGAGCACAAAACTTAATGGCACACCAGCAGCATCTGTGTCCAGGACCGAAACGGAGACACTTCGTTGCTGGTTGTCGGCTGCACGTTGCCACTGCAGCTGCAAGGTTGCACTCGTTATCGACTTCAGCATCCGTGTTCTCGTGGCAGCTACTGCCATTGCCACTTCCACTTCCACTGCCTCTTCCACTGCCACTGCGTTATAGCATCCTCCATCAGTTTCCAACACGGCATGCCTCCACGCGTCGCTGACGAAATTGCATTGTGCTGTAATTACATTTGCCACCCCCTTGGCACCCGCCAAACGCTCCATAAACCGATGTCCATTCTGTGGCTCCTCCTGGCACGCCATCGCCATCGCCATCGACAGCGCGACCGTCACCTGCAGCGTCAGAGTCAACGCCATCTCCATGTATCGCATGCCCCTTTCCCCTCTTGTCCACTTGGGTCAAAAATGTCTACCATTTATTCCTCTTCTCGATGCTCGTTTACAGTCCTTGAGCTCCCATCACTCAGCTCCAAGACTGCACATGTTCACATGCCACACGAAAATATTTATTTATTTATTTGCTTTACACAGCAGCGTAAATAAGAACCACACTTTATGTCTCTTATCTTGCTTTTTGTGAAACTCTGTCTCTGTCATTGTCTTAAATATATAATATTAAGGAGAACTTAAATTAATTATATACGAATGCAGAATGAATTAAGAGACCAAAACAAAAGTTTAAAGCAGGGACTAAAACCGTATCCGTCAACCGATATTAACCGATTCAAATTGGTAACCGTAACTGAAACTGCAACCTAGTCAAAACTTTAATATTATAATCCAGTTGTCCGGTATAACAAATTTATATAATTTAACATATAACATTTCTGTGCGCTGTTTTAATGTTTTTTTATCTGCAATTGAACTTAAGCTAAAATTCAGATTTAATTTTTTGGTTTTTTGAAAAAAAGCCAAATTTGGCGGAATTGACAAGAAAAGTTAATCTGTTATGATATCTCAAACAACAAACATACAATCCGTGTGTTTGGTTGTTATACTATATATCTTAATCATACCAAGCAATTCTATGAACTTTTAACTATAAAATTGTCTCAGCTTTGTTGTGTGAAAATTTCAGCTTTCTATAATTTACCGTTTGGCCTATACTTTGATGTGTCGGTGAGTGAATCTGTCAGTCCGAAAAAATTAAAATCGAAATAACCGCTTGGTAACTGATTTATGCATAGCGGTTAGTTTTGGTTTATTTAATCGTTAAATTAAAATTTGTTGTTAATGTGTAAAAGTCGTTTTTAAGACAATTTTTGATTTTATTATTATTATGTATAACTAAATTTGTTGACAGGTAAAATGTATGCTAAAAGGGGAATTTAAGTGTTGCTTATAATCAAAATATTGGGCGCACCACGAAAATCTCTTAAGCTTGCTAGTATTTAGGAACATGTGGTTTCGGTGGTTTTAGTGGTTGCTTCGGTTGTGGCTCAAGCATAGAGTGGAGAATATTGTGAGTCCCCTAAGTAAATTGTGCGACACACGCAACTGTCAAGAACATAAATTCACTTTCGTGGCCGCCCCACAGATTTCTGATCTGATTACACAAAATTTGCATACAAATTATTTCAATTTTATACTTGCTATGTGAGTTGAAACATAAAACGTTTCAATTTAGATAAATTTGCCAAGTGAGTGTGTGGTGAGTTGGCCAATCCTTGTAAGCCAAAGAATTGTTTATGGCAGCTGCCAGAGCGATTTATGTACAATATGTGGACGAGTGTCATAAAAATGTGATCTCGTGTGATTTCAATGGATGGGGTTGAAGTTACTATTCATTCCCAAGTTACAGTTGAATAGAAACGAATGAAATTAGTTAGTAAGATATCAGACAGATTACTCCTGATTCGGCTGGGGAATACACACATGCTCTTCTGTCCAACTGTTGAACTACATATATTCGTAGTTTGGTTAATGTGCCTAATGAAAATACCATCTGCTGCCTCTGAATGTGACGTGCCCTCGCCTCACTCACTCTCTCGACCGCAGATAGAGGCCAAAGTGTGATGCGTATCTGTTGGTCCTGCTCTTACTTCATAATTGCATTAAATACCAACACACACACACACGTACATTTCTGCTTCAACGCGCACGCATGAGAGAGAGTGAGTGAGACGGCGGTTGGCGGGGGGCTAAGTGACAAAGTCAGAGCGAGTAAATCATTTGTATTGTGGCTGGGGTGTGTGGGGTGGGGGGAGGCCTTGCAAACTTTTAATTGACATCCAATAAAATTCGCATTTATTACGCGCCTGAATTAAATTTAATTGCTCGACGAGGCAGAATGCACTGCTCGTAAATGTCCTGACACACGTCTTGGCCAAACGATGTGGAATCGAACTGTCGTTAATCTCCACTGTACTCGGACTCTTTCTTGGCAGGACTACCACGATGACATCCGACAGGAGCAGATGTGGGAAATGCAGGCACTGACATCGACACCCACGTTGAGCCACTTGGACGACTCGCAGAGTCCGACAAACACAAATCGGGGCTTAGGCGGTGGCCTGGCCGACATGGACACGTCCAATGACGACAAATCGGACAACGACACTAGCGGCATGGACTGCCTATCGCCGGATAAGCTTGACTGCAGTCAATCCTGCAGCAGCAGCGGCGGCGATACGCAGCTCCAACATCAGCAGCAACATCCAAATCAACAGCATCCCCAGCATCATCATCATCATCACCAGCCAGCGCATTTCCATCAGCTGCTTCAGTCACATGGCGGAGCAACTGCCGCTGCCTGTGGTGACCATCTCACTGGACAAACAACTACTGCAACAGCAGCAGCACGTGAGTATCTCATCAGCGAAATTAATTAACTTAATTAGCGAGTCGAGTGCAACTGAAAAATGAGATTCGAAATGAGCACGGACACGTTGTCGCAATGAAAACTTTCAGTTTAATCCGCATTCATTGATTGCATTTGGGCATTTGGCGATATATAAGATACAACAGTTTAAAGTCTCACAGATTAAAAAATTATACTGATTCTTAATATATGTAAATTCACGACCCAATTCCCATTTTTAAAAAGAAATGGCTGACATTAATTTCGCGTTATTACGTGAAACTTTGAATAAAAATCATAAAGCATTATATCATAATAAAATCAAAATTTTAATTTAGATTCAAGAAAAAATTTATTTGACTTTAAAGTTCAAGGGAAATAAAATATTTTTCGGAGATTTTTATTAAACATTCTAAATAAAATCCTAAAATCATAATTAAATCATAATTTATGAAAAAATTAGTTATATTTTGCCATGTTATTAAATTGGAATAAAAATTCAAGTGAAATGGTATATTTTTTTGAGATTTTGACAAAAAAAATAGAAATAAAAATCCTAAAATCATAATTAAATCATAATCTTAATCTCGACTCTTAGGGAAATTAAAAATTTTTTATTAAACACTTTATTTTGGATTTATAATTTATAAGGAATCAAATAAATAAAAATATTATTATGCAGCGATCGCAAATAAGAGTTATGAGAAACGGAATAAACTTTTATTTTCAATAGTTATATAAAAATTATAGAATAAAAGTTATTTTTCAATTTTTATTACAAAAATTAAGTTTTAATTTTCAATTTTTATAATAAAAATTATTTTTAAACTTTTATAATTAAAATCGAAGAAAAATTCTTATTTTCAATTTTTATAATAAATTGTAAATTAAAGTTAAATTATAATTTTTGAATAAAAATTGAAATTCAATTATTATTTTATACATTTTTTATTTAGATCGAAAAATCAACAAATAACTTTTTTTGTATACCCCGAAAATAATGCAATTAAACTTAATAATTGCGAAAAATATTACTTACTAGCGAAATTAGCCAACTCAGCTGTTAGATTCGTCTGTTTCAACCGACAGATTTGTCAGACTGTCCGTTTTCTGTGTCTCTGTCATTTCGAGTGTCTGCTATTTCCGTTTCAGTTCACACCACAGCAATGGCGGTGGCACTGCAGCATCAGTTGACAGCTGCCGGCATAGGTGGACTTTTGAAGCCAGCCCAAAGCATGGGCGTGGGCGTCGGAGTGGGCGGTGGGATGTCGGGTCTGCCAGGAGCACAGAGCAGCGCATCGGCCCTGCAACTGGCTGGCGATGCTGGGGATGCCAACACATCACAGACATTGACGCTGCTGGATCCGCCAGGAGCACTGTTGCATCCCGCGCTGCGTAACGTGAAGGCCATCAACATAGGTGAGGCAGGAGGGGCTGAGGAAATTGAAGGGTTGCTCAACTCGACGTGCTCCGTGTACTCTTACAGGTGCCGGCCTTGGACGCAAGCGGCCGCTGCTGGGCGTTCCCCGGTCTGGCATGAATCCCACTAAGCGCACCGTGATGAGTTTGCTGGCGCGGGCCAAGAACTCGCAGGCGTTGCACACAGTGCGTCAACCCGTCGTCACCGCCACCAGCTTTGCCGAGTAATTAAAACACTTTTGGAATTATTGTATTTAAACTGTTTATTGATCAAAATGTTGGTTAAATGTTGTTTAAAACTTAGGCCTCTTCAGATGCTGGCCTCACCATTCATCATTCCGCACCAGGGTATGGATCAGTCGATCATAGCGCTGCCCAAGGAGAGTCTCGCCCAAGGCGTCTAACCCTACGACTTCTATACGCTGCACAGCACTGACGGTCCGGCCGACTGACCGACTACAATTTGCCCCGCCTCCTTCTTCTAAAGACACAAATAAGTTAAGGTAACCAGACACAACTTACGGAGCACACGGATAATGGACATCGAATCCAAGTAGAAAAATTTAAATCCCCCCCTTTGGTAACAACAACTGTACACGTCTTTGAAGAAGCTCCAGAGGTAATACCGATACCAGAGAGCCTACTGTCTACACACGACTTGTTTTAAGCAAAGTATAAAAATAAATGAAGCAAGTATTTTTAATGCGATGTTTTATTTCACGAAAACCAAAATATTTGAAACATTCAAAAATTAAAAATTAAAAACATAAACAAATGAAAACTAAATGCAAACTAGAAAAATGATAATCTAAATTAGTGTCAAATTAACGAACAACTTCAATAGAATTACAATGTAAACGCAATTACTTTAAAAAAATTACTTTAAATAAATATACACATTATGGCTAGTACCATACATATATACATACATATACATACAAACATAGTACATATATGTACTTAAATCTAAACACTTAAAATGTGTTTGAGTAATTAAAAACAAACTTAAAAATTGATAATAATTTTTGGAGTACTTTAGCACAGTAAATGAATGAGATCAGTACAAGAAAAGAAAAGAAAAGAAAAGCCAAACCAAAGATCATAAAAAATTCGCAAATATTTTTATTGAATCCAAAAATGCTCCCAATATTTAACTTTTGCATAGATTGAAGCGATAAAAACAGTTTCAAGTCCTGGATTTCATTGATCACTACGATCCCACCGCCTTCTGCTTGTTTCAGACTAAATCCAAATGTTGTTAATAAAAATGTTAGTGTTATAGGATCAACTATTCGGTTTCAGTTTGAACGCAAAACAAGTTTCAACACATCGAAAACATAATATTCCAGACCAATTTCAGATATTTCGCCTTCCTAAAACAACAAAAAGCGCTTCTGATTACTTCAATTTCGTTCTCTCTTTAATTCTTCGCAATATTTCAAAAAAAAAAACATATTAAAATATTCCTTAATTATAATGCTTAATGGTAATTAGATATAATTGAATTCAAATATAATTAAAATAAATTGGAAAAAGTTATCTATTTTGCACAGAACGAAATGAATTTAATCCAAGTGTTTGGCAAATTTGCGTGAACAGTTTCAAAATACTCGATATACAATTAAAGGAAATATCAATAGTGACAATTGATGAAAGAACAAGTACATAAATGAATACAAGTGTGCACTCAATGCATTCATAGCTAAATATAATCGCAATACGAATACAAATACAAATTACATACAAACATAAATAGTATATGCATAAATGTTCAACAGTTTAATCAAAAGGCATATTTACAAATTACAATGAAATAAAACCAAATATTGATTGATATTAATATTGATGTTGAAAGAAACGAACCGTGTAAAGTCCTAAAAAACAAAAACATAATGATTACTCGTACATACATAAATACTTGCATGTAGAAACCCAAATATGAATATGCAACTTGAATTAAATACATAATTAATTAACCTAAAGAATTAAACACAATATTGATGTGAGAAATTGCAGCTACACCACCACAGCTTCGAGCTATTCATAAATAAATGCAATATTTTAAAAAAAGAAAATGGCGTTTTGCTGACCAACATTTGATAACGTTAACGTTATTATATCAGTTACTTAAAAAATAAGTAAAATAAGTGTATTCATTGCATTGTGTGCAGCAGGGAAAAGATAGCATCTCCGACCCTTTGAAGTATATATATTCTTGATCAGCATTAACAGCCGAGTTTTTTACGATATTAAGATTTATTTAATTTTAGCTATCATCTTGCTTAATCGCACTAAGATCGGACAAATAGAACGGTGGTAATGACCGATTTAAGTCTTTCAAGTAAGTTAGGCCCCTAAAAGTATGCTACAATTTGTGTTTGCTATTCTAAATGCTTGCAATAAATAAGTTACGGGTATAGCCTTTCCCACTTGTTTTTATTTTATGTTATTCATATTGATTTATAATTATTAAAATTACAATTCTAAGTGTAATTTTATTATCTTATTATTGAATGCAAAAAAAATTAACTGAAGTTATAATACAAAACTATTCATTTATTATTAAATTATTGGTTATTTTAGCTGAGAGATCAAAGAATTTTTTTTAATTTAAACAATTATTCAATTCGAGAAATATTTATCCATAGTAAGTCTCACGTTCCAGCCAGCTTTCTGGGAAAAGCCTTAATAAATACCGACGGGCAGATTCCAAGACAATAAGTAGTATTAATGATGGCAAAACGTACAAGAATATGGAGGGGCAACTTAAATGGTAAAATAGAAATAAATTTACTTTAGGCGCTGATATCAAAAAGTATTTAATACTTACACAACAGAAGAAATTCGTAAATGTCTGGGAATATTTAAGAATGCCAACAGAAGACCAAGACCGATCAAATAAAAGACTGCAATATTTAAGCAGGCGTTTTTAAATCCATGACTTAACAGACTTGCGCGACCTGTTTTAATAAGTATGAGATTGGCACACTGCATTATAATCAGGGTCAAGAGGGTAATCGTTGAGACCTGATATTCCAGCTGTTCACGAGCAAATCGAGTCTGTAAATTCATTGAGTAGATCAAAACAAACAATATGGAACAATCAAATATGTACCCATTCTTGACCATACGAGTCTACAATATCATTATTGACATCATCGTACCAAGCATGGCCCATGCCGATCAGCATTCTTGGTAGAAATCCATTGTAGGCCATGAAGGCAAAGTAGGCGATAAAGACGACGCTGGCCTCAATGATGCCCACTTGCAGGAAGGCAATAAAAACCAGACTATCGAGTAAAAGGTATAACTAGGAATATATCTTATTCATTTGGTTCATTTACCGTTTGTTCAACACATAGTCATCAGAGATCTTTGGCTTTTGTCTCATTAGATCCTCTTCGGCGGGCTCGTAGAATAGCGATAGGGCAGGTATCTTTAAGAATCATTAAATTTGTGATGTAAAAATACATTCGAAAATCGACAACTCGATTTGTGCGAAAGGGATTTGCGAATACTTTAACTGAAATTATCGACAGTTCGATTTATGTTTTGAAAATTTTAGCATTTTAATGTAAAAGTCGATCCATGAATTGGCTACGATCTTTTAATTAAATTATTAAATCATAATACATCCCTAGTCAAAAGTATTTACACAACACTTAAAGTAAAATCATTTGAGTAATACAAAAATTTCCTTAACCCATTAGGTACCCATTGAATTTTTGCAAAAGTCTACTTTTTAAACTAATTTCCTCGGCCTCAAACAGAAAATGTTTTGGTACAAAAAGTTTCCTAAAACAGTTCTAATAGTGACTGCAAAAATTTGTTTCTAAAATCTCTTCGCTAGTATTTTTTACAATATTTTTGAAAACTGCAAAAAAGCCAAAAAAAGCTTTTTTCCTCATTTTCATACAAGTCACTATTCAC
The DNA here is from genome assembly GCA_963924055.1 of Drosophila limbata. Classification (NCBI taxonomy): domain Eukaryota; kingdom Metazoa; phylum Arthropoda; class Insecta; order Diptera; family Drosophilidae; genus Drosophila; species Drosophila limbata. The sequence goes on from OZ001355.1 coordinate 8,026,565, forward strand.
TATTAGAATTATATAAAGAAACTTTTTGTATCAAAACATTTTTTGTTTGAGGCCGAGGAAAAAAGTCAAAAAAGTAGACTTTTACAAAAATTCGAAATTTTCAATGGATACCTCATGGGTTAAGGAAATTTTTGTATTATTCAAACGGAATTTTCCTTTCCATTGATACCAAAATTTACATAAAATGAGTTCAAATTATGGGTAGTTTTAACTTTAAGGGTCGTGTAAATACTATTGACCACCCCTGTATAAATCATTAGCATTAGTGATGTAAAAATACATTTAGATTTTCGAATAAATTAACCCGATATTTGTATGACCTCGATTTTTGATCTGACGCTCGATTTAAAATTTGATTCATAATTTGGATAGCTTCTATCTTTAGTAAAGTTGAAATCTTAATGCTTACCATGCTGACAAAGATGTCCAAAATTAAGAAAACGATCAGAAAGAGTCGGAACGGAATCTTCAGCACTACAAACGCAATGTGAATTAGAATAATAGCCGTAATCGGGGACAATGAATAGGCGATGGCTTTCTTCATGTTCTCATAGAGCAGACGACTCTCCTCGATGGCGGCCACCAATGTGACAAAGTTGCTGCCCACCAAAATGATATCGGCACAGGATTGACTTGCCTCCGATGAGGCGCCTTCGGCGACTCCAATGTTCGCCTGTCGTATGGCGGATGTGTCGTGAACGGTGCTGCCAATGACGGTGACCACCGCACCCAGTTCCTGGCACACCTCTACCACCATGTGACGCTGTTCGACAGCTATCTCTGCGAATACCACATCCGGATGGGTGAGCAGCAATTGCTTGGTGTCCCAACGTTGATGGTGCTGCTTCTTGTGCCAGTTTTGCATATCGACAACAGCCGCTGTTATCATGCTCCGCTTGACCTGACTCTGCGGTATGTTAAGGCGCAAGGCGATATCCTCAATGGTCTCATGATCTGTGCCAATGATGCCCACAGTTTTGGCAATAGCACGGGAAAAGTTCACATCAGTTCGGGTAAAAAGCACGAGTTTAATTCCCGCCGATCGGCACTTTTCCACGGCAGTGTTGACATTGTAAAGCGGTGGATCGTAGATGGCAATGAGGCCCAGAAAGTGCAGAGATTGGGAGAGCTCGGGCAAACGCTTTCTGAAAGGCTCACTGTTTTTCATATTGAAATCTAAGGTGAGTCCGGTAATCAATTGAAGCTCCTCCTGGCTCAACACCTTGTAGGCAAAGACGTAGCACTGTCGTCCGGCCCTCACCAGATTCAATGCCTCCTCTTTAATGTTATCCCTGTAGTGCTCATCAAGTGGCACAATCTTTCTGTCAATATTGTAGGTCTGGCACTTATTTAGCACCACACTGAAGTGTCCCCTCATGAGCAGCAAATGTTTGATGAAGCCATTGTTATACACTTTCTTGTGAATGGTCACGTGCATCTGGTCAATGTTGTTGTAGGTCTGGTAGGTCAACAGCTCGTGATTGTGACGAACCTGCTGAATGTCGGAAATGATGCCCATGCCGAACTTATAGACGGCCTTATCAAAGCTTGAGCCGTAGAGGGTTTTCAGCATTTTCGGTACGCCCCTTTGGCCTGGACTTATGGATGCATCGTTGCACAGCACTGAGATCCGAATGAGTTTCTCAAAAGATGCGCTCAAGTTGTTAATGTCGATTTCCTCGGCACTCATCAGTTCGCCATCGACAAACACTTCCGATACTCGCCACTCCTTCAGGGTCATTGTGCCGATCAAGGAACTGCAAATCACTGTAGTCTTACCCAGAGTTGAGGCAGCCTCCATGTTTCGCACATAGCAACCCATTCGCAGCAATTTCCGCTGGGTGCGCCACAGACCAAAGTAGACCAGGACGGGCAGATGCAGGGGAACCAGGGCAACTGTCACGCCCACATTGAACTCGATCCACATCTTTTCAAACTTGCTCTTCATGGAGATCGTGAGAAAGAGACCACACAGCATTATAGTGCCGACAACATATGTATATAGTCTGACCTGCATAAGTTGTCAATTATCAGATATATAATATCTACTTAGATTTATTTTCTTATTTAATTTTTTTTTCTTTAATTTTTACTTTGACAATAAATAAATAAATAAATATTGAAATATAGATTTGTTAATTGCGGGGATTAAAACAGAAACGAATATCGGTTTCCATTATAGTTTCGGTTATGTTCGCATTTAGGTGTTCGGTTATGGTTACGCAAAATTTTTGAATAAAGGTTTCGTAACGGTAAACCGGTTTTTGTATTTTTCGGTTTTAAAATACCGGTTTGGTACAGAAAAAACAAATTTTTTTTTAATTGTTATATTAGTAATATAATAATTATGATTAAAAAGGCATTTCTTTCTTAATTTTGCATTCACACATTTCTTTTGCATATTCTTCAGTTTATTTTAAATTTATTTTATTTGCGCTTGTTTAGAACTATGAAAATTCGATCATGAATATAAAAAAATTCTAAATTTAACATAAGAAAATTAAAATCAAAAATCAAAATTAAAATTTTTTAACCGTTATCAATGAATCGGTTACTAAACGGTTATTTCGGTTTTAAGGTTTCGGTCAATTGAAAATATTTTTTTTCGGTTACGGTTTTAAATTTCAATCGGTTTTTTACCGGTTAAAGTTTACTTTTCCGGTTAGGGTTTTAATCCCTGGTTAATAGATTTGTTAATTGTATGCAAGATTATATTAAAAGCTTGGGTTAAAATAGAAATAAACTCTGACCTGTTTCAAATGTACCCGGACCCTGCTCTCGGGACGAGGTCCCATGCTTAAGCGTGCCATGATCCCAACTTCGGAGTCATTGCCGCAAGCAATCACAATTCCCATGCCGTGTCCCTTCATGACGTGACTGCAGGCAAAGCCAACATTGCGAGCCACCCACTTGTCCACATGAGTCACCTCCGTACTAATTACGACGGGCACAGAGATGCCAGTGAGGGCAACGTTGTTCAATTCCAAATTGTTGGATAAAACGATTCGAACATCGGCGGCAAGACGCTCTCCATAGGTGATCATCAGAATGTCACCGAGGACAACATCTTCCGCTCGTATGATCTGCTTGCGGCCATCTCGGAGAACTGTGCAGTACATGGGCATTAGATCCTTGAAGGCCCCAACCACCTTGTAATCATTGTTCTCCTGCAGATAACGCAAGTATCCAGAGATCAGGAATGCTGCCAACAATACCACACCGGAAATGCAATATTCTGGCACAACACTCTGATCGTCCTCAACATCCAGATTGTACAAAAAAAGACACGACATCGAACTCAGTATTGTTGCCAATCCAAAGGCATGAAAACAATTTGACATATATCTGCGAAGTTTCGATTCGGGCCTCACCGGAAAATTGAATCTATTTTTCCCATTGGCAGCCAATCGACTTCTAGCCGTCGGCGTTGTTAGTCCCTGCAAAAAAAGAAAACCAAAAATAAATGATTCGAAGAATTTTCTTTTAATGTACAATGAACTTCTCACATTTGATAAATCGCTCTTGAGTTTCGCACATATTTTTTCTGCTGGCCAAGTATGTATAAATAATTTCCTATCAGCCATCGCAATTGCTCAAAGAATTATTCAATTTTATTTATTGACTTCAATAAATTGTACAGCAAAATAACTTATTGAAATGATTTGTTAACAGAGGCATACTTTGTCCCAGCAAACATTTGGGCGATTGTACAATCGCCCATCGCCGAAAAGAGTCTTCTGCGAGTCGCGCAGGAGATTAATAGAAGATTAATCTTCCAAGCGATTGTTTAGCGATAGAAAGCTGTCAATCGAAAAAAAGTAATGTAAGAGAGTCTTCTGCGAGTCGCGCACGAGTCTTTTGGAAGATGAATCTTCCCGGCGATTGTTTAGCGAGTCCAAAACACAAAAATAAGCTCCACGTCTAAAGCAATTTAATTCAGATTTTTTCTAGTACTCGAAGTATTGGTCCCGTAGCTCAATAGTTAGAGTTGCTGACCTGTCATACTCCGAACTTTAAATTCTGAGGTTCGATTCCCCTGAGGTGGTAAAGACTGTTGTTTACATAAAATCTGATTAGACAAATTCCAAATAAAAAAAAAAAAATATATATTTGAAGGGTTTCTCCACATTTTTTTTTTTTTAGAAAGTGAGCCATTTGCGCGACTCATATTAGGAGAGTCGCGAAAAAGTCTTTTGGAAGACTCGCAAAAGAGTCTTCCCGAAGTGTCGCGGAAGTGGCTCACTCTCTAACAAAAGGAGATCAAAAAGCGATGATAAGGCGATGTCGCCTGAAACTTCTAGGCGAGTCGCCTGAGACTCTCTGGCGATTAAAAATGTTTGCTGGGGTAATTCAAATTGAAATAGTAGAGATGTATTTAGTATCTTTTAAGTTGGTGTGTTGCCTAATGTTATCCAGAACATCTTGGCTGCTTTAAAATTTAGACCTTTTTCATTTTTATGATATATAAATTAATTAATAAATGTATTTAAAAAAAACATACTGTTGCCGAAATTTCCACAAGGTCGGCAAACGTTAACGATAATTCAGCAGCGCAGCCAATTTCCAACAGGGGCTGCAGCTGCATAGCATAAAATAACTGTAACGCAAGCTCAACCGATTGTAAAGCAACAGCAACAGGTCAGCGGAGCTTTTGCGCTTCGTTTTGAGCATTTGTTCTTTGCGTCGCTGGAGAACTAGTCGAACGAGCAACACATACATTGGCTATCAGCTCGTTTGACCCACAACTCTAACATATTACAAGATTTAAATGAATTTAATTTTTAATTGGTAGCAAATAAAGATACAAACTCAAGAAAAATATTTTCATTTGACATTTTATACGTTTTATAGCTGAATTAAGTAATAAAAAAGCAAACACTCTTAAAAATATAGTGGATCAAATAAGCTGTCTCCCTGTCTACACATATTTAACCTATGAGTAAATAAATAATATAAACATACATATTCTCGCGTGAAACCTATCAATATTGTTGACGTTCTAAATCACCCATAATCGTAAAATTGGCTGCAATGTTTACACATTAACGTGCCGGATGCGACCGTTGCAACGTCTTGGCCAGGTCGATACTGACTGGTTGAAACAACTGAAATACTTTTGGTGGAAGTTGCTGTTCCATAAAATTTATATCGCTTGTTCGATTGTTCTTTGCCTTGAACTTTATGGCCACATTTAATAAGCCATTAAAAATTGATTGCTCTAAAGTAAAACGCACATAAAATGTACATTTACCAAAAAAATCATACAAATATAAATTCATATGGAGTCTTGAATTGACTTTCTTTTTAAGAATTTCAAATCATAGCAAGCTTTCCAATCATTCGGCTTTCAGTAAATTAAAAGTAAAATAAGACAATCCTTGAACTTCATTTCCAAAAGCCAAACACAAAGTTAATTAACCACATTAAACTCAAACTTGAACACAAAATTCGACTAAAAATTAAACAAGAAACGATTTAACATAAAAAAGACAAGTTATTTTTCAAATTAAAAGTTGATTATCTTGAATAAATTAGAGTTTTGAGGGAAGATAAATATGACAAAAGAGCTCGTTGGTATTTTCCTTTTTGCAACCTCGCTGCTCTTTGTTTGTGCCACCGAGTCCGAGTGTAAGTAGAAGATTCGATAATTTGACGGTATTATTCGAATAGATTGAAAATTATCTGATCTTGTTTTTTAGATAACATATTTTGCTACTGGGATGGCCAGTCGGCTAATCGCAGGCATCGCAACAATTTCCAGTCCTGGGATGTGAATACGAAACTTTGCTCACATTTGATATATGGCTCATCCCTGGGCTTGGATCCGGCTGGTTCGGGCGAAGTGAAGTTCAACCATCCGGAGGAGGACATGGACTATGGCAAGTATCTATTTATCTATCTAGTTATCGATCTTTTACTATAGAATTATAGGATCTTAGGATATTGGTTTCGTAACGGCTAGCGATTATTTGTTTGTTTCGGTTTCGAAATCCCGTATGGTGATGATTAACAAAAAAAGAGTCTTCATTTTAATATAAAACAGAAATTGTAATCATTATACGTGATATTAAACAAGTTTTGCAATAATGATTAATTTCATGTTTTATAGATTTTTCCACAAAATATTGATTAATTTTAAGTTGTTCTTTACTTCTCAACCAATAATCATTATTTTTGATCAAAAAATAATGAAAAAACTCATTGTTCGTGAGTTTTATTTTTTGCTCAAAATAAAACTCAAGTTGTTGTTTCTACTTTTTCCTAAAAAATATAGGCAAGAATTATACATATTCCTAGTCAATAAGCCAAGACAAAATAATAATACATCTAAAAAATAAAATTTCTTGTATTGAGCATCAAATTAAGGCTTGTCGAAATTACTATTTGAGTTTTATTTTGAGCGAAAAAATAAAACTCATTAAATAATGATTATAACATAAGTTTTATTTTTTTGGTCAAAAATAATGATTATTGGCTGAGAAGTAAAGTATAATTTAAAATTAATCATTATTTTGTGAGCAAATCAATAAAGCTTAAAAAATTTTTAATAATGGTGAAAATGCTTTAACGATCCATAGAGAAGAATATTGGTATTTTTCTCGGTGTCGCAAACTTATTATAGCTAAGTAAATGATTTTTTGATTACAGAATAAAACAAATAATCATTATATGCAGTCCCTGATATAAAAACCAATATTCTTTGATCCCAAAAAAGATATTTGTATTCAACTGGATTTATATTCAAATAAAATAAGAAACGATGATACCACATTAACATCGAAAATTAATCTAATGACTGATTGAACCGAAACTAACCGTTATGCATGAATCCGTTACTAAACGGTTAATTCTAACCCTTTGAACGGTTAATATCGATAATCCCTCATTATAACCATACAGATCTCTTGGCACAAGTGCGACGCTTGAGGAACATTCAACTGAAAACCATAATCTCCATTGGCGGCTGGAAGGATGAATCGAAGCTGATCTCCAAAATGCTGTCGGACACCCGGAAAAGGGATCGGTTTTATACAACGCTCATCAATCTGCTGTATAAGAATGGCCTTCAGGGCGTCCAGATAAACTGGAAGTTTCCGGCTCAGAATGGAAGCCAGCCGGAGGATCCGAAGAACTTTGTGACTTTTCTGCATGAACTAAAGATAATGTATGCACTTATCTCAGATTAATCGATACTTTCTCACCTACTCCTTCAATAGTCTGCAGGAGCACAAGTTTCTGTTGTTGGTTGCGGTGTCTGCCCGCCTGGATGAAGCTACTCTCGCCGCTTACGATATTCCCAGGATAACCGAATATGCGGATTTCGTTACCTTACTCGTCCATGACCATCAGGATCCTTATAGCCGGAGACTTAGCTACAATGCGCCTCTCTCCGGAGATAAAACCAGAAGCGTTGAGAGCTGTGTCCACCACTGGGTGGAGCACAGTGCGTCGCCGTCAAAGCTACTGCTGGGTGTTCCACTGTTTGCTCAATCCTATACCATGGACTCCTCGAACACTGCCGTGGGCTCGTCCAGCAAGGGACCAGGTCGCCAGCAGCAGGATTCCTTGCGCCCGGGATACATGACCTATGGGGAGTTCTGCAAACGGGTTGCCAGGTGGCACAAGGAATTCGACAGTGTGGCTCAGGTGCCGTACGCCTACAAGGGGGATCAGTGGGTCAGCTATGAGAATGGACGCAGCATTAGCGCCAAGATGCACCTGGTCAAGGAGCAGCGACTCGGTGGCGTTCAAGTGATATCCCTCGATGCCGATGACTTCCAAGGCGATTGCGGCGAACGCTATTCCCTGCTGCGTGTCGTCGTATCCATGATTGGCGACCCGGATACGCTGACCACTCAAATGCCAACCACCGAGGGCAGCGGCCTTTGTCCACAGGACGGACTCTTCCGCAATCCCTGGGACTGTCAGCAGTATTACGAGTGCCGCGATGGCAAGCGCATCGACTACGAGTGCATCCAGGGCTATTACTTCGATGGGAAACTCGGCGAGTGCAAGCCCTCCGGCCAGGTTGAGTGCAAACAGAACTTTGTCACCTGGCGACCTGGTCAGAAGCGTTACAGCTTCGTGAACTTGCCCTTAAATCTTAAGATTGTGAATTAAATTTAAATGAAATTGTCCAGTTCAAAGTGCACACAATAAATCCCATTAATCTATCGGTATTAGAATTAACATTTTACTGCATCGGAATAATTACAGCTGTTGGAGTTCAAGTCGAATATCAGACCCGACGGACAGGTAAAATTAAAGGTAGCTCCCGCACTGCAATAATAAAAAATGGAACAGTTGTGCGGATCCCGCACATATCCAATATTCCGTGGACAACTATATGCCTGGGTTACATCAGCCGGCGTTGCTTGCTGCGCCTCATCTATCAGTCCCGTGGGGGTTTCCCGGCCAAACAGAACTCGATTGATTTCATGCAGCAACGGATAAGTGTTGCCTCCACATTTACCCCGGAAATCGTCAGACTCAAGTGACCAGACCATGATGCCCGCCAGTTGGTTGTCCATTGCATACTCGGCCTTCGACGTCAAGCTATTCACGTTCTCGTAGCCCACCCACTGGCGATCCTTGAAGGCGTACGGCACATGCTGCTCATCATCCCACTCCTCCGTCCACCCATCCTGCTGCAAAAGTCCACAGAGCTCGTTGTAGCCCAAAACGCCAGGTTCTCGAGAGAATGGACCTGCAATGCCGCGTCCGATGTGAGCTGCACCCGGACTATGCTCCTCGGCGGAGGCCAAGGTGAAAGTACGACCGTAGAAGGGCACGCCAAGTATTAGCTTCTCTGGCGGAGCACCAGCACCCAGCCAATATTTGACAACAGCATCCACGTTCAATTGATTCGCTCGCCGAGAAGTGTCACACGATCCGGCGTAGAGCGGAGCATTGATGCCAACCGTTTCATCCCAAGGGCCGTGAAGATCGTAGGCCATGATGTTAATTAAATCCAGGTATGGCACAATGGCTGGAATGTCGTATGATATCTCGGCTGAGAACTCAGCCGATCCGACGGCAGCGCTGAGCAGATAACCAAACGGATCGAAGCCTTCCTTGAGTTCCTTCAGAAAAGTTACATAGTTATCGCGATCATTATTACCCGACAGACTGTGTCGTTGTCCTGGATATTCCCAGTCCAGGTCGAGTCCATCGAAACCATGACGCTGGATAAACTGAATAATCTGCTCGATGAAACGAGATCTTTTCTCGGGATCGCTGGCCACAATTGAGAAACGCTTGGAGCCCTCGTTCCAGCCGCCAACGGCGATCAGTGTTTTCAGCGTGGGATTCTTGAGTTTCAACGCATTGAACTTCTCAATGTTGCCACGGCCTCCGTTTTCCTCGAGATCCAGATAGGGATCAATGATGCGCAGATCGCCAGTGTCCTTGATGCCCATGAAAGCATACACCAAGTGCGTGCAGAGAAACGGATTTATGTCCTCGATGCCAAATTTTCCATCCTTTGGTCGATATACGGACCATGTTCCATGATAGCACACAACGTGCTCTGAGAGCAAAAGGATTCAGATAAGAGAAGGAGGAAATTTAATATGTATATACTCACTTCTAACCTCTGCCATTGCCGCATCTGCAACGAGCAGCAGAGCAACAAAGAGCGATATATGAGACCACATTACAACTCAGTCTTTGGAATTGTTCTGCATTAATATTTCAACTTTCCGCATTTTATACCTTTGCGGGACGTCCAAGAAAAATATCAACAAGATAATCGTTAAGTGCAAGACATTGTCAGATAAAATACTTGTATGTACATTTGCTACAACAACGTAGCAATAAAAAACAAAGTGTTTATTCTTGCACCAACAGCAAGGCAAATAAAACGATTCATCGATACACGATTTATTCAAACAACGGTTGAAGGGCGAGCGGTAAGTGCGACCAGCCCTGGCTCCCACAAAAATGCTCCACTTAAAACTTTTTCAGCATTGACAGTTGATTGTTGCGCCGCAACGCCATTTTGCGCAAGCGGCGCCAATACTGTTTAGTATTGGGGTCCAATTCATCCAATGGTATTATGCGTTCGGTGTTGAGTGTCCACAGCCAGTCAGGGTATTCCGCGTCCGGTTTGATCTGCAGCAGAGCATTGCTTAGAACAATTATCAAGTGGACAATTTACACCCACCTTGACATCCTCGCCGGTTTTCATGTAGTTGCTGCCACACACATAATTCACCAACTTGTTTGCATCCGTTTCGACGGGAATAATTTTCTTCTCCATTATGGGTCCCAACTTGCCGAGCTTCTTTTTCTTGCCACCTTCATTGTGAGATGATTACTATCAGTAAAAGTTTTCATACATGTCGTGGTGCTGGAACTTACCTGCTCCAGCAGCCGCTGGCTTAGCTGCATAGTTGCGGGTCGCTTGTGTTATTGTTGATGTTGCTGCTGCTGCTAAGCGTTGCCTTAGCAAGCCGATAGCCAGGTTCAGGTTATTCATATTTCTGTAGATTATTTTTGTGTTTTTAAAATTCTTGTTTCATTTTATTTACAAAACGAACGCAATCCACACTCTCGTTGTATAATCGGCATGCAGATGAACAAACGGGCACACCTGTAGAAACCTATCGAAATCGTCCCTGTACCGGCGAAAGTTCGATAACAAATTTATATGCATATTTATTATACAAGTTGGAGCCAACGAAAAATTAGAACATGCCATCAATAAAACTACGGATACCTTCAAACCGAACGCTGGGAAATATATGTGTATATGGCGCAGTTGTCTCCATTTCGGCTGTAATGTATATGCGCTGGAGGCTTCAGGACCGCGTCCGATCCACAGAATACTACAAACTCGCCATGCAAACACTGCGTCAACATAAAGGTATGAATGAAACAATCGACCATCTGTTGATTCAATCAATATTAATGACTAAAACTACTTGTAGGAGCGGTCAATTTGCTTGGCGAGCCTATAAGAGAATCGGGCTTTGATATGTCCAATGTAAACAACACGTGTGATGCCAACAAAGCACAGCTCGAGGTTACAGTTCGTGGCCCCAAGGACAAGGGTACACTCTTCTTTTGGGCCACGAATAACATAGACAAGGGCTGGTTAATTGATCGATTGGAGCTGGAAGCGAAACAACATCCCAATAAACGTTTCCTGCTCAAAAAGTCAGATGATCAGAGCATGACTCAGTCACAACTACAACAGTATCAAGACGAGCAAGAAAGGTACTTGGAGCAGGAAAGGAAATACCTTGAGAGGCAACAAAGTTCATCGCAAGAGCCTGCCGCGGATCAACAACCGCATTACGGCAGTCGAAGTTGTAAGCAACCGCAGCCACTTCATGAGGCAGAGGACCCAACGCCTTACATCCAGACTGCGGATGGGGGTCGCATGCGTTAAAAATGATGACAGTTATTTCATTAATTTATTCTCATTAAATTTGACTAATTAAGCATTTTCTATCTTGTAATAGTAATTACATTTTAGTGTACAAAATTTATTTAAAAAAGAACCAAAGTCTTCTGTTTGTTATTATTAATTTTTTATCTGTTTATGAAGCGCTTGTTAAGACTTTAAGGCGCCAATAAATTGTTGTTTATTATATTTGTAAATTTGCTTGCAATTTTGTATAGAGGCTTTTTATTAGCTGTTGAATTAATTAAATTATTGTTAGTTTTTAATAAAAACTTTATAAATTGTATTTATCGTTATTGTTATACTGTTACTGTGTTTTGCAAGGTGCCGTCACTTAAGAGAGACCGATGCTCATCTAAATTTATAATACATATTAGAAAGTGCATGCATACTAATTATTATTTTAATAAAAAACACGCGCTTAATGCTTTAGTTAAACGATAAAGGCGACTGTTGGTGGCAATTGTGACTGTAATTGGAGCTGGAGTTGTAAGAATGCGGGTTGACGAGCATTTATCAAAGTTGGATTGAGTTATATGCACCTATACTACATATCCACTTTCATCGTAAGGTAACAGATAAGAAAGGTATGTATGCATTTTGTATATATATATATGTATGTATGTGTATATATGTATGTTTGTTTTGTATAAGGGATAAGCAAATTAAAGACAGTTATTACATAAGCGCCAACATTTAACGATCGTATATAGTGTATGATTCTTGCTGCGACTCTCGTTCATTTCTCTCGTTCTCGATCTCGCTTGGCCATTGCAAGTGGAAGACTGTTGGGTCTTTTAATATGCGACTGCGCCGGCACTGCCATTGGCAACAACGGGGATGCTGGCATGCCATCGGCTTCGGCTTCCGCTTGCTGCTCCTGTTCTTATTGCGTCTTCAGCTCTTTGCCAATGCTATAAGATACGATTTTGCTCCAGTCAATCTTGGTCCTGGTTATGGGCAGCTGTCGACGCATCGCTTTGAACGTAGTGTCTGACATAGTCTGATAATTCTCCGAGATGGCAAGCTGATACTCATTCTCGGCCTCCTCAATTAGACGTATGACCTCCTTGGCCAATTGCTGTTCATTCGATACAACAACGCTCTCGCGGCAATCCTTTGAGGACACCAGCTGAACGTTGCCATCCTCATAATAGTGTACCTGCACTTTCAAGACGCCCTTCAGCTCCGCCGTACCGCTGCCCACTTGGAAGCTAACGTGCCACTGCGAACGCCACCTGCCATTCCAATAGTTCTTCGGTTGAAACTGGTGATCCTCGATGCAAATAGTCAGTGTCACCTGATTACCCTGCGATTTGCCAAACACAGAGCTAACCTGTACGCAAGATTTAAAGGATAACCATTCGACATTTATTTAAACAGATCTTGGACTTGTGTACTTACGCCGTGCCTGTAGTGATTGGCAGTGTATGCAAGCGTTTCCAGATCCAGGGCAGCGCGCCACGACTCCGCATTGGCATCGGCCTCCAGATCCTGGTAGTCGGACGCCTCTTTCCGTAGGTGGTCATACTTGAAGGCTTGTTTTGTACGAGGATCGTAGAAGCGACCGTTACCTGTAAATGTTAAAGAATTTCTTATCAGTTCAATTTAAGTGGTTAAGATCGGCATAAGCATTTGATATCAATGAGACATTGCACAGTGGAACAAGTGTTTCAAATTCTTGGCAGGTTCATCCCTGACTTCAGGGACCTTATCAAAGTAAGTTTATGTATGTTATCAATTAATTGCATTTTATCAATGACTCATATGACTCATTTTATGAAGTAAACATAATTTGTACAAATATTTCTGTGCCGGAGAAAATGTATATTAATAGCCTACATTCATTTTGTTGGCGGGTGGGGGTCTGTTTGAGTCTTTTGCCCATATTTGGTAATTCACGAAAAAATTGATTCGAGAGAAACTCGCACCGACCTGCACCCCCACTTCCCCACCCACACAATTGGAGGCGGTGGTGCAAGTCTGCGTAAAGAATTTATACGCACCCAAATCGTTGTATTCAGAGATAATGGCGTTGTGTTCGCTGCCCTCAACGCGTACTGGAGTCAACTGGTCTTTGTTATATTGCGAGAAGGCGTGGCTGGCGCCATCCTTAAGCAAAGCGTCGTTCTTCAATAGTTCGCGGACATCGTTGAAGACTTCGTTGAATTCACCTGGCGGAGCATGCAGTATGAAGTCGGACACAATGCGAACCTTTTCCGCATCTGAAATCTGTGTTTGTTCCATAATTTCGTCGTTGGTGATTCACGAATTCGGGGCAGTGTTTGGTTTTTTCTTTTTACTGTTGTTGTTCCCAACTTTTGTTATTCAGTATGTTTATGCGAATGTACGGTTAGTTGTGGCAGTTTTAACTATCAGACATTCACGACAATATTTAAATATACTAAATTGTTTCTATATAATAAATATAAAAAGCTAATTCGGCCTTTTTATTCTTTTTCCAGCAAGCAATTAATGAGTCGACTGTAGAGTAGAGGTGGAGAAACATCGAGTGAAACATCGATATCATCGATGCTTGCAAAACATCGGAGCCATCGATGTTTCGAAGAGCACTATCGAATGTTTCTATATACAACAAAAATTAAACAATCCTGATAATTTCGGCCCTCAAAAATATTGGGAGATAAGAATTTCAAAATAATTTGAAAAATATGTTGAATGACAATCTCTTTAAGAAATCCGTACTGATGACAAAGCCTTTAAAAGCTGCTCCAAAAAATTTGTATGTGTTCAGCAAGTTCTTGCAAAAACGAAAGGTCTTCGCAAAGCTGGAAGACTCATTTCGAAACTTATTCAGTCAATCATGAACTAAATCGTTCATTTCGCAGTTGGTCAGTAATTTCTTCAAACATTTTTTAAATTTCTTAGAGAAATACAGTAAATACATGGATTCAATTTCAATGTAACAATGTTTCAATTTCATATATTTTTAAGTTTTTAACAATGTGAAAGGTAACTAAAGCCCAAGATGCAAAACCAATTTACTCTTTTTTAACATTTTCAATAAGTATAACTCAAAATAATAAGAGATAATCTAGTTGGCATTTTTCGTCTATTTTAATTAAAAACTTAAAACACATTTCCCGTTCCACTAAAAAGAATCAGTTGTAGCCTATTCACATCGTTTATCATTCATAAACAACTGACCAACTAATCAGAATGACCTTCTTTCTTTCTTCGTTCATGACCTGAATAGAACCATCTTGGCTGCATTTGCATTTGCGAAAACATTTTTAAGAAAATTTACAATATTTTTGGTTTTTTGAATTGCGCTTTAAATATTATTATTGAATTATTTCAATATTAAAAATTTAAAAAAAAAAAAACACAAAAAGTTGCAACTGTGTGGCAACTATGAATGTTTTTTATTCAACAAAAAATAAAACGACTGGCAGCCTTGGTTACCAGTAAATGGGTCACCGATAAACTAGAAACTTGTGGCAGCCCTGTAACGTCAAAAAATGCTCCAATGAAACACACGGTTCTTCGGGAAGCAGCAGATCAAGCATTCCACAATCGTCGAATGGACCTGCTGTATCTTTAAAAAGTCCATATTCGAGAATTGCAGGCAGCATGACTTTTGAATTGCTATAAAAATTTGCAATCGGACGCGGCGAAGTAGAATGAATATGATGCCGACGAGCTCCTCACTCTCTCTCTCTCTCTCTTTCTCTTATTGTCACAAAACAAACCTGGCGCCATAAAACTTCACAACAGCTCTCTCGACGCTCTCTCTCGCTCTCAACGCAAAACGTCATTATGTTAAGTTAAGTTGCATTGTTAATTTGCTATGTTAAGTTCGCTGTGCGCGCCACTTTCAATCTTTTCAAGAGCGGCCTTTTTTCCGAGTTCGAAAAGTTAACTTTTTTAATTTTGAAGCTAGAACTTTGAAAATTTTACCATAATTATTGTTGCATTTTTCTCGAATTTACAATTACTTTTGTTTTTCGAGTTTTTCTCAACTTTTAGATTTAGATTTTAGATTGAATTTCATTATTTTAAAAAATTTTTCACTTTGTTTTTTTTTTTTTTCAAATTGCTTCTCAATTTTTTTTAATTTAAAAAATTTCATTTCAAATTTCGCGAGCAAATTTTGTAGGATAAATTTTCTGCAGCCCTAATTTTCGGTTAACAGAAACGATAACTATAAGATTGATACTCTTATCGATATTTGTTAAGCTACTTTGTCGCTTTGTCGCCGTGCTTATAATTTTGCCGCTCATTTATCGGCCTGCCGCTCATTCTGTCGCTCGCTGTTGAATCGTACGGACGCTCTCGCGGCTTTCGCGTTATTGTTGATTTGGCCGATTAACGTTTGATTTTAAAAACGATCGTGAAGTTGTTAGTTAATAAAATAGAAGCACTTAATTTACGTCCACATATAAATCTCCGAGTTTCATTTATAAAACACTTAAATTTAAGTGAACAATTCTACGAAAAAAACCGTGCTTGTGGCTTGCAAACGTTGGTAAAAGCAACAAAAGTGCCTTTTCTCTTACTCTTGCTAACGTACACACACTTTTACATAGAAGTACGTGTGTGTCGGGTTGGTAACAAATACAAGTGCAAACTGTCTGAGCAACGCGCTCTCAGCCGTCGTCTGTGTGTGTGCGCGCTTGCGTGTGTGTGAAACCACTTTTTACCTGGAATTACCTGTTTGTGCTTGTGCGAGTGAAATAAGCCGTAGAGCCGAGACGAAGCAGCGAACAAAGCGGAGTTGGCAATAAAATTAATACCAAAGCAAAGTCGAATGAGTGAATGATTTTCCAAATGTTCAAAATACATGAAAAAAAATAAATGCATAGCTAAAATTAAATGCATTTGTATAAATAATAATATTAAATTGCCCTGTGCACAGTGTGTGGCATTCAATTTATTCGATTCAATTCAATTTGATGATGTTTGTGTGCGGTTGTGTCCGTTGCCATGAAAATGCAGTCTAAACAAACTGCGAAACATACGAGCACAAACAAACAACAATTGTGAAGCAAAGAGCGGAAGAGAGAGACCACAAGAATTGGAGTTCAATAGAAAACGGTGCGGTGCGAAAAGAGGAATGAGTAGAAGCGAGAACCCTCGATCGTTGTATACTACAGTTTACTCACACACACCTACACAAAAATCACCTTAGATAAAATACTAAAATAAAATACTAGTTGAAATACTGGGTGATTCATAAAATAAAGTGTTTTGTTGCCGTGATGATTTCAAATACATGAGCTCGTGCACTCCCCAAATTCCCCTCCATCCAGTGTAAACAGAATATAATGCAATAAAATGTCGTTACAAACACACAACAACAACAACAGAGAAAGCAACAACAAAGAAAATCCAGCACAACAGCAGCCACATCAGCAGCACAAGCGAAAATGTCGCCATCAAAGAAGAAATTGCAGCAACAGTTACAGCTACATTTACACCTGCCCACAGCCACGCCCACTAACAAGGCTGATGGCATTAGCGATAGTTTTAACAATCGCCGCATACTGTTCTCCCGCCCTACTTGTCGAAGCCATTCATGCCGGCTCCAGTTCCAGCTCGAGTGCGTCCGCTTTTCACATGGCGACGACGTCACTCGTCGGCGGCTTCACGGGCGACAATCGAAAGCCCGCGTTCATTAATTGCGCCGGCTACGCGCCGTCCGTGAAGGAGGAGCAGCCGGAGAATACGTATGTGTTTACGGTGCACGCGGTTGATCCTGATCCCGATCAGGAGATACGCTACAGTCTCGTCCAATCCGCGGCCGATCGAACAAAGTTCATTATCCATCCAAACTCGGGCGTCATCATGACGGCGCACACCTTCGATCGCGACGAGCCGATCCACGAGAAATTCGTGTTCGTCACGGTCCAGGCCACGGATAACGGTCTGCCGCCCCTCGACGATGTCTGCACATTCAACGTGACCATCGAGGATATCAATGATAATCCGCCCGTCTTCAACAAGGCTCGCTACGACGAGTCCATGTCGGAGAATACAAATGTAAGTATTATACTTTGGTTAAACGTGCCCCATGGCCATCTCAGCGCCTGCATACGTGGGTCAGACGTGCGGACCTCGGATTACTGCCGTTTGATCCTCAAGTAGACGGAGCTGTGTGCCGGGTGGGTGAATCTCCCCATACCCTTTTCCTACCTGCGAAACAAAACAAAAATTAAATATTGTGAAATGTGAAGTATTTATAATCATTATTATAAAAATCTAAAAAGTATGTTTTAGAGATCAACATTGAAGTATTCCTTTTTTGATTCATAGCAATCTCTATAGTTAGAAGCTAGTTTAGAAAAATTTAGTTATTTATTTACTTTGTGTGAAATATTATTTATAATCAGGCATGTTCTACAAATTGTCAGTGTTTGTAAAAGTAGCTTTGGTTGCTTTTAAACATCCAAACATTTGTTGAGAGTTTAAATACAATTAAATATTTCTTTCACTATGGGAATTTAAAATGTTTTAATAAAATATTATGGTCAATTGATTAAATTATTAATTATTATAATTAATTATTTTGAAAATATTTCAATTCCAATAAATTATCATTTTATTTATTTGCAAAACAAAAAGATTACTAAATACAAAAATTATCCATTGCTTTAATTTAAAACTTTTAATTACAAATAATATTCAAAATAATAAAAATAATTTTTAATCAGAATATTTGTCGTTAAGATAAAGCACAAATTAATAGTTTTGTTTAAACTTAAAATAGTCGATTTTGTTTCTTTCCCTTCCTTTGGTTATTTTTAAGAGCAATTGTAATTAAATTCTCAGGAGATTTTGAGGAACACATTTGAATTTAAACTTTTAGGGCACTTTTTTTAAACAAATGATTTTAAATTATCTGAAATGGGCTTTACAATTTTTTAAGAAAAATGAAGAATACAGAAATGCAAAATATTTAAATTTGTTGATAAAACAACGATCTGATAAATTTTCAGACTGTTCAATTAATAGTTAAACTGAAATTGCGTTTATAGAAAACAAAGAAAAGTGTGTATGTCTTAGAATATTTTTAGAAAGCAAGCTCAAGTATTTAAAACATTTGGAGGATCGATGCTTGGGTGTGGGCGTTGAACTGGAAAAGCTGGAACTGGTTACTCTCTGACTAGAAAAAGAGTCACAGGTTGAGTTCATTGTTCGCGCTGCTCGATGAGTCAATCGCCCGAAACCTTGAAACTTCGCTTAAGAGCAGCTCTTGAAAGCTGCCAAACAAGTCTTCAATGGGCGGAGAGATCCTACTGCTGCACCTACTCAGTTTGTTAGGGAACGACAATTAATAGTTGTTGTAAGAGTTTAACAGGGGAGTGGGATGAATCTTGAACTTGTTAAGATTGTAAACTAACATGTCTGAGACTGAAAGGGAACCTTGAAAGTGTTTAAATGTGCAAATATTGATTATTTTAATACTTAGACTATGTAAAACAACCCCTAAAATAGACTAGACATCTAATAGTTTTTAGTTAGTTTTCTGGACTAGAATCATTTCGTAGTTGCACTTTCGATTGGACACAAGGAAAAGTCTAGTTTTTCCATTAATTAACTGTTTAGTTTCTTTAAAAATGTGCATAATTGTGATTGGATTATCAGTGAGAAGAGAGGAAAGTGTTTTCAACTTAGTTTTAGGGTCCTCCCTGATTTTTGAATGCCATCCAACCGAAATCGTTTGTCTTTTAATTGCAGCTCGACGCGGTCGTCATGTCGATCAGTGCCAGCGACTTTGATGATGGCAACAACAGCATTGTGGAGTACGAGATTCTGCGGGAGCGCGACTTTCAATACTTTAAGATTGACAAGGAGTCGGGAATCATTTATCTGCAGCGTGCGATTGATAAGAAACCTGGGCAGATGTATACGATAAATGTGCGTGCCTATAATATTGTACCTGATCCTCTGCAGGAGGCGCATATTGAGGTGCGGATTCGTGTGGTAGAGTCATCGATCAAGCCGCCCTCCTTCGTTGATCCCATTGACGTGCCCATCTACCTGAAGGAGGGTCCAATGAACTTCTCGGTACCGATTGTCACACTGCGTGCCGTGTCCAACATGCCCGACAAGCCGGAAGTGATCTTCGAACTAATCACGGGACGCACCGAGCAGACGAACGGCAAGAATACCTTTGTGTTTGACCAAATTGGCAACGAGGTGACCATCAGACTGGGCAAGAGTCTCGACTACGAATCCATCACAGCCTACTCCCTGACGATGAGTGTGCGGAACACCTTCGAGCTGGCCGCCGAGCATAATATCAAGATTATGGTGGAGGATGTCAACGATAATATACCATTCTTCACGGAAGTCAAGTCGGGCACAATCTTGGAGAACGAGCCACCGGGTACACCTGTCATGCAGGTGCGTGCCTTCGACATGGACGGAACTCCGGCCAACAATATTGTGACCTTCGAGCTGGCCGACAACCGCGAACTCTTTGCCATCGATCCCAACACCGGCAACATCACGGCTTTAACCACTTTCGATCGGGAGGAACGAGACTTTTACAACGTCAAGGTCAGTGCAACGGACAACTCTCCGTCCAGCCTGTTTAACAATGGGGAACATAATCACGGCTATCAGGTGTTCCGGATATCCATTGGCGATAAGAACGATCACAAGCCGCACTTCCAGCAGACAACATATCTGGCCGATAAACTCCTTGAGGATGCCAATACCAACTTTGAGGTGATCGAGGTTAAGGCCGAGGACGAGGACAATGCCTCGCAGATTGTCTACAGCATTGAGAGCGGCAACGTGGGAGACGCCTTCAAGATCGGACTCAAGACGGGCAAGATTACGGTCAACCAGCGTCTCGATTATGAAACGATCACGGAATATGAGCTCAAGGTTCGCGCCTTTGACGGCATCTACGATGATTTCACCACGGTGATCGTGAAAATCGAGGATGTCAACGATAATCCGCCGGTGTTCAAGGAGGAGTACAGCAAGACCATCCAAGAGGGTCCCGTTCTGTCCAACGATTGTATTCTGAACATTGAGGCTTATGATCCGGATATCAAGGATCGCAATGCGGATCAACACATCGTGTATTCCATTGTCAAGGAGGATCACAAGAAGCTGCTGACCATCGACAATTCCGGCTGTTTGCGTCTCATCCAACCGCTGGATCGCGATCCTCCATATGGACACAAGAGCTGGCAGGTGTTGATCGCAGCCAGCGATCAGGATGGAGTTGGAACGACCCTAAAGTCTGTAAAGCCCGTGATCATCACGCTGGAAGATATCAACGACAATGCTCCATTTCTGGTCAATCAGATGCCCGTCATTTGGCAGGAGAACCGTAATCCTGGTCAGGTGGTGCAGTTGGTGGCCAACGATTACGATGAGCCCCAGAATGGTCCGCCTTTTATCTTTGGCATTGACAGCGATGCCTCTGCCGACATCAGGACCAAGTTCAGCATCGATAAGGATTATCTCTTTGCCAATGTTCAGTTCGATCGCGAGGAGCAGAAGGAGTACTTCATCCCGATCCGGATAAGCGATGCGGGCTTTCCCAGGCAGAGCTCGGTGAGCATCCTGCATCTCATTATTGGCGATGTGAACGACAATGCCATGACGGAGGGATCCTCGCGCATCTTCATGTACAACTACAAGGGCGAGGCGCAGGACACGGACATCGGTCGCGTCTTTGTGGACGATGACGATGACTGGGATTTGGATGACAAGACCTTCTTCTGGAAGAACGGCGTAGAGCACGAGCAGTTCCGCCTCAATCCCAGCACTGGCATGATCACAGTGCTCTACGGCACCCAGCAGGGTGAATACTTCCTGACCTTCACAGTTTTCGAGGACTCTGTCCTGATACCTCGCCACTCCGTGGATGCGGATGTCACAGTTGTGATTCGCAAACTGCCAGAGGAAGCTGTGGACAAGAGTGGCAGCATTCGGTTCTACAACATCACCAAGGAGGAGTTCATTAACGTGAATCGGGACGTGTCGGCGGACGACAGTTTCTCGCTGAAGGATCGGCTCCAGCATTCGCTGGCCACGCTCTTCAATACGTCAGTGACGAACGTGGATGTCTTCACCGTGCTCCAGAATGAGAATCGCACCCTGGACGTGCGCTACTCCGCCCACGGATCGCCCTACTACGCTCCCGAGAAGCTCAACGGGATCGTGGCACAGAATCAACAGAAACTGGAGAACGAACTCGACCTGCAGATGCTCATGGTGAACATTGATGAGTGTCTTATCGAAAAACTCAAGTGCGAGAGCTCCTGCACCAACGAGCTGATCAAGAGCTCCGTGCCCTACATGATCTACTCCAACAAGAGCTCCTTTGTGGGCGTCAATGCCTTTGTCCAGGCGCAGTGCGTCTGCGAGGCAGTTTTACCCGAGTCCCCCTGCCTGAATGGCGGATCCCGTCGTTATGGGGAGAACGATGCCTGCGACTGTATCGAGGGCTTCACTGGACCCCATTGCGAACTGGTCTCCGTGGGCTTCTATGGCAATGGCCATGCCTTCTACGAGCCGATCTCCGCCTGCGACAACACGCGCATCAGCATGGAGATTGCGCCACAGCACGAGCAGGGTCTGGTCATGTATCTGGGACCACTCAACTACAATCCTCTGCTGCCGCTGTCGGACTTCCTGGCGCTGGAACTGGACAAGGGTTACCCGGTGCTCAGCGTGGACTACGGATCGGGCATGGTACGGATCAAGCATAAGCATATTCAACTGCAGCCGGGTCGATCCTATCAGCTGGACATCATCCTGCAGAGGTCCAGCATCGAGATGACCGTCGACAACTGTCGCCTGTCCACCTGCATGAGTTTGGGCGCTCCGCAGGGTCCCAATGAGTTCCTCAACGTGAATTCTCCCCTGGTGCTGGGTGGTGCTCCCGTGGACCTGTCCCAGCTGGGACGGCAGCTCAACTGGACCCACGTGCCCAATCAGCAGGGATTCTTTGGCTGCGTCCGCAATCTGACCGTGAATGAACGCACCTACAACCTGGGCAATCCGTCCCTCTCCAAGAACATCGACAGCGGGTGCCAACGGGCGGTGGCTGTCGCCGTCAGCTTTGGCATCGATCGCAACTTTATCATTGCGATCATCACGTGCATTGCCCTGCTGCTGATCATCCTGCTGGCCGTCGTGGTGCAGAAGAAGCAGAAGAACGGTTGGCATGAGAAGGACATTGACGACATTCGTGAGACGATCATCAACTACGAGGATGAGGGTGGCGGCGAACGCGACACCGACTACGATCTCAACGTGCTGCGCACTCAGCCCTTCTACGAGGAGAAGCTCTACAAGGATCCCCATGCGCTGCAATCGGGCATGCGGGATCCCAACGATATACCCGATATTGGTGACTTCCTTGGCGGGAAGAAGGAGAACTGTGATCGCGACACGGGCGCCTTCACAGTGGACGATGTGCGGCATTATGCCTACGAGGGCGATGGCAACTCCGACGGCAGCCTGTCCAGCCTGGCATCCTGCACCGACGACGGCGATCTCAATTTCGACTACCTGTCCAACTTTGGGCCACGTTTCCGCAAACTGGCCGACATGTACGGCGAGGAACCCTCCGATACCGACTCCAACGTGGATGACGAACAGGGCTGGCGCATCTGAGAGGGATCAGACAGGATCAGGAGCAAGACCAAGACCAATTAGACCTGGATAGGTAGCAAGTACGGAATTGAAAAGACTTTTACGTTTACGATAAGTTGTGTAGGGCGACGGGACGCCGGCTTAGCCGGATGGATTCCAAACTCGGCGGAGAATCGACGACGTGGCGTTCGCTCTTGAAGACATTGCAAATATAAATAATATATATAAATATATATATGTAATTAAGAGATAGTATTTTTTATAATCGAGCAGCATCGAGGAGGATCATTGCAAGGGCATAGGGAACACCTCTTTTGTTTGTAATCGCAAAAAGTGATCTTGATCTTACGTAAAGAAATCTAAAACTAAAACTAAACTTTAATTTAGCGAAGCAACTGCGAACCGAACAAAATGCGAATTCAGCAGGAGGATTGTTGTCTGTATTTTTCGACAAAATATAGAATAGAACACACAAATACATATACATATTCAAATATATACATACACATATGTAGCATATACATTTAAGTTAATCATTTAACAAGAAGAACGAAAAAAATACACAAAATTATGAAAATCAATCAAAACAAATTCAAAGAAAATTCCTACGAAATTAATATTAAAAATGAAACAGATGGCATTTGTTTTGCGCATACATATTTCCAACATGAGCGTTTATAATTCTAATTTAGTTAATAATATGTTAATTTAATGTACAAGTACTACAAAAGGCATTATGTTTAGGCTTAGACAAGAATGAAACTCCCAACTGGCGGGTCTTGGAGCTCGTTGAAACTTCCGAATAACAATTAAAACTATATTTAAGAAAAGTCGATATAATCTAGATATTATAATTAATTTATATTCAAAAAAAAACAAACAAACAAACAAAAAAAAACAAGAAATGAAAGAGAAGCGAGAGTTAATTGATTAAGTTTTCGCTGTAAATGTATCTTATATATATATAAATATATATGTATCTAAATATACTGGATATCAATCAAAACTATCGAATCGAAGGGTTTAGCTAGGCGCTGTAATTATGAATTGAAATACATATTCACATGTATGTAGATATGTCTGTGTGTGTTCCATATATAGAAATCGAAGTAAGGAAAAACAAAACAAAGTTTTATGTGAAAACGAATGGAAGAGAAATGTTTAATAATAATAATAATAAATAAATGCGATATGCGATAGACTATATGTATTTTCTATAAGTCGTTTTTCGTATAGAGTCCTAAACTAAGCGAATTTTTTACATGCCAACGCAGCTATATAACTTACAAATTTATTTACATAAATAAATTTATACCAACACACACAACAATTGTGTAAAAATAAACAAATTGAAAAAAAAATATGAAATCAAATTCTTGTTAATATTATTTTACGAGACTGAGAGAGAGACAGGAGATAAGCCTAGGTACGAGACGAGTGTTGAAGTAAGTACACACATTTACAGGGAATCGTTAATCTGCCTTCAAAGGTCAGTGAGACCTGCAATGCGTCGAGATTCGTTCAAATAATTGATGATATTGTCAGAATAATTCTTACAAACACGACGCTTTCATTACTTGAGGTTGAGGCTCCAAAAAAACAAACACAGACGGAATTCAAAGCAAACATGAATTTGAAATGGCGCTGTTTACACATCGGTTTCTTTGGAGGAGTGTGTGTAGTGGAAGTCATTGACTACCGTCCGCGTCGGCATCGGCGTTGGAGGAAGAGGCCCATTATCTTATCAGCGGGTCGAGTGGAAACTAGGCCGCCGAGTCGCCGGCTTTTGAATTGTTCGAGTATGAGTGCGAGTGTGAGTGTAAATGTGAATGTGAACAAAATCGATTGGGGCACGAGCAAATGGATTACGGCTAACGAAACGAACTGGAACGGTTTCCAATTGATGCACTCTATTTATCGTAATGCAGGTGCAGACTCTAGACTGTAACTGCATTACTATCTGTATCTCGATCTTACATTAGTTTCGACATTACCAGCCAGGGTCAGTATTCTGCTCCTCTAAGAAACTGAATCAAACACTCTCAACTGTTCTGTTAGATTCGTCATGCGACCCACTTTACTGCATACTTATACCCTGTAAATCGAGAAACGTAACCAATGAAAGATTGTGTAATGAGTGTGTCTATGGTCGATCATTGGCAATTTTAGCTTGGACTTTTGTGGCGACCAGATGGTCATAAATTTTCCGGAAATTGATTTTCAATTGGCTCTCGAGCGTATCAATAAATTTGTTGTGCTCAGCGCACAAACCGGAGTAATTTGAGAAGACCCCAAAAAATTAAACTCAACCAATTGCGCCCCCAAAAAAAATACAACTCGAAACTGTACAGAATGTAGCTAAAGTAACTCAAAGATCGACCAATTCATATATGGATTCTCCCGGATTGCGGAAAGAATCGACAAACGCGGACAGATGTGTTTCTATCTCGAACCAAATGTCGATAAGTAATAATAAAAAATAACAAAGAAAAAACTGCAAAAATTCGAGCGAAAATGACAAGGCTTCGTCAGAATGTGGCCCAGGTAGATGAGGACAGAGGAGGACGGGGAAGGGAGAGCCGGCAAGGGCGCGCTGGAGAGGAAGCTACGAAAAAATGGCTGTCGAATAATCAAATATCCGTCTGCTACCTGTTCGACGCAGCTGCAGCTGCCGCTCTAGCTCAGGTGAGGCACGGCACGGGATAGGAATTGGGATATTTAGCCAATGGATTAACATAACAGCCGAGAAAAAAGATGCGAACGGAGCGAAAGAAGAGAAGAGGAAAGAAAGGTAAAGCCAAGTTGAGAACTCGGCTCGGAATACCTGAGTACCTGGGGAGTTAGCAGCAACAGCAGCTGCAGTGTAAATGTATCTCTCAGATACACACAAACACACACATCAGCAGCGTCACTCAGATACACACACACACTCATGCTTAGAGCCGCTGTGGCCGTTAACGGAAAAATGAAAGCAAAAATCTTTGTAACGAACTTGGCCGCCTGCAGAAAACCAGTATTTCAAAACAGCTTTGAGCCGAGGTGTGTATCTGTTGGATGTGCGAGTATCTTTAACGCTCTGCTTGAGAGTGTTCTTGAGTGAAGTTCGAGTTGTGTGTGTGTCTTTTTCACTCACTCACTTTGTTGTTCGCTTTCTCTGCTCATTCGCCAGCTGCCTTTGCCGTACAGCTCTTCCACGATTTCTCAGATTCTCCAGCTCTCTCTCTCTCTCTCTCTCTCTCTTATGATCTGCTTGACGCCGAACATGTCACGCAAGATGCTATTGTCTTGATATTGATGGGCACGTCTTGGCGTTTTACTACCTGTTGATGATGAGCAGGATGCTGCCGGCTGTCGCTCTTGGCTCATGGCTCTTGGCTGTTTTCTGTCTTTTGTATTTTGGTCTTCTGCCTGTTCTCTTTGTCTATGCTCATCCATCGCTGTAATTTTGCATTGGCCTCGGCTGCAAAACAAACCCACACAGATTCAGATGCAGTTGCTGCCTCTTGATTAATAACTGCACGTTGTGGAATTCCAAGTTGAGCTGCCAACTGAACTGAACTGAGTTGAGTTGAGTTCATGCAAAAGTGTTCATTAACACTCGCTGACTATTCATCACCATTTTCAATTACCATTGGCGAGTTGACGCACTGACACCATGTCTGTGCCAACTTCACACAATAGTCTGCCATTGTATTCAGCTCTTACTTTTGCCTCAAATATTTAGAGAAATAGCAGACAAAGTCAACTACCAAAAAGTGATCTGATAACATGAAACATACTCTTTTTGAAAAAAAAGTGATCTTAAGTGATCCTCTATTTGAGCTAACGAAGTAATATAAACTTTAGATAGGTATAAAACTACTTAATTTAAGCAATTTTTATTCTTTCTCTATAAACAAAAATTACCGAAGTCAACTACAAGATTATCTGATGAAACATGACATGAAACATGCTCTTTTTTAAATTGAAGTGATCCTCAATTAAAGCAGCTAAAGTAGTTATTTAGGCATCAAATTCAATCACCTTTTTTTTAAATTTAATTCCTCTTAAAATTAAAATTACCAAATACAATTCTTATGTTAATAAACAACACGCTCTTTTCCCTTAACCCATAGACCGTTTAAGACGACACTAATAACTCTATGAAGCGAATTACGTGCCTGTTGTATTAACTCGCTTATTAGTTGGCCAACATGCCACATGCCAGCAGGTAGCTTCGAATCTGCTTGCCGCTTAGAATACAGAATCAATAATACAGATCGCTCATAAAGGGAAATTTCTTAAACTGTAGAAATGCTGTCTGTCCACTCGAGACCGCGACGTGACCGTCTGAGATTCAGCTTGTCCAAGCCGGGCACGTACAACAGAGAGGCACTGTATGTATGTATGTGTATGTACTTATAAGTACATATGGATGATATGCAACGATCGACCACTTCACCTGCTTTGAAAGAAACAAACCAGTTACAGTGACGCATAAAATCAAGCACGAACAATAAAATATGTAAATTTTCTCTTGAAATATATTCATTGAATGTTGTTGATTATTGACTGGTAAACAAAAACAACTGCGAATTGAACAGATTGCACTGCTTGCTCTGGCGTACACAAGTGCACTGCACTGCTTGGCACAAGCGTTTCCCCAAAGTAATTACAGGGTTGTTATTACTGATTAAAATATGTTAATATTAAAACAGAACACAAACGATTTTTTTTTATTTTTTTTTTGATTATAATGCATTTGTTGGTTTGTTTTGTCAGCGCAAAGCGTTAGCTTCCATTCGCCCCGTGGCCCGAAGGCGAAAACGTGGCAAAACTAGTTTAAGACCATATTTTCTGCATAAATTGCAATGTTTCCAAGTGATTCAGTTTTCAACAGCGACTTCGGTAGCAGTGGGGAGCAGCGGGGGAGGTGGTATGGGAATGGTGCACATACTCGTACGAATACTTACGACTGTGACTGTGTGCGCCTGGCTTATTTGCATTCGTCGAGTGTGAATTTTTTCACCTTTTTTGCAGCGACTTACAAAGAATTTGGAATTCCTAGAATTGCTTTTGCTGTTAGCTGTGCTCGCTCACACTTTCCCATGGCCAATTGTTTGGCCAATAATCTGCAGACCGTATAACAACACAGTGTATTTATTATTTTGTTTTTATTTTTTTTATTTCCAAAAATTATTTAATATAAAAATAAAAATTGGGAATATAATTAAAAATTATTTATGTATTTAAAAAAATTCAAAATAATTCCATTAAAATGGAAACCAAACTCTGTTTTCTTTTGTATCTGATTTTCAGAAAGTCATTTGCAGTCAGAATTTGGTAATATTTATTTGTAACATATTGCATGTGACATAATATCTGATATGTGTGCAAATAAATAGAAGTAGAAATCCATATGCCAGCTGTTCAACTATTTTGGGCAGAAAATTGCTTCAACAATTGTCGATTATTAATACGGAAAAGCGAATAATAAGAGTAAAATACGTGTCGAAAAGTATGAAACCCGCGAAATGCGTTTTGCACCCACCCCGCCGAAGGGGAGGACGAAGGGAGACCAAAAACAACGCCAGAGACCGCAGGGTTGGAATAATGGATAATGGACTTGCAGCTGAAATCGTAGCATGCCAAAAAAAAAGGACAAAAACAATGCATTCGGTTTGGTTTCAATGGCCCAGCGACAACAATAAAATTAAAATGAAACTTCGCTGGAAACCCTACAAGTGAAATATGACCCTAATACAAATTAGAGTCCCCCCACAACACACACACAAACTCTCATAAAGAGCAGAAGCAACCCTCGCCATAAACAATATTTTATGAACAAACAATGGAAGCCCAAAACAAGGAATTTCCTATAGATGTGAAGCAGCAAAAGGAGTGCACTGAGAATTCGCATACATCATGATCGGAAACAACAGATCCCCAGCCACGTAAATTCAGGGTATTCCTCAAGCTGAAGAGCCAAAAGAAAAGGTAAAGGTGGAATAAAGTTATTTCTAGAGTTTAAATGTTTGTTGGGTGCCACAAACGCCGCCTGTGCTGATAATTGATAAGAATACCGGATATCTAGGTCGTTACGCACACATACATACACGTGTAGATAGTTAGTATATGCAGTTGAAAAAGGAAGGAAAGATATTGAAATTCCGTTCGTTTATCTAGATGTCGCCTGTTTTGTTTGTTGTTGTCCCTGTCGTCTGAGTGCATGGGATATAGATAAAGGTGTGTGAGTGTGTGTGTGGTTGTGGACATGGATGAATGCATGCATGGATGGATGGATGGATGATTCTGTCTCTCTCTCTCTCTGTGACAGCTTTGATAAATGCCGCTGCGACGTGCTGCGGTTCCATAGCGGTAAATGACAAGGTTATGGAACCCTTAACCCATGCATGATGATGATCAACAAAGTTTTCGGTTTCATTTTTACCTAAGGGCCTGCTAATTTGTTTATATTCGAACCTCACATTTGTGAATAGCGAACATTGAAAGCTCCGCTGAAGCTTAATTGATGTTAACAGCATGTGGTGGGAGTCGAAAAAGAAAGAAAGAGGAAAACAAAAAACCCATTGGGTACAGAGAAACGCAAAGGAAAGTAGCTGTTCAACAGTTGGCACGGCTTGCTGAACCACTCCGAAGCGGGGAATGCTTGAACGGGAGGCACTGTTATTAAACTCAGCTCTTTTGGAAGGAAATTGAGAATGATTGCTAAAAATATTAAAAAAAATGTATATTATACACAAAGTGATATAAATCGAAATTAGAGATCGATGTTAAAATTATTAAAATAAAAATAGAGTAGTCGATAGATCGACTAAAAAATTATCGAGTTAAAGTACATGAAAACCGCGTAGATCGAGTTTTTGATGAACACTAATTGTAGCCATTAAGATTTTTTTTTTTTTTTTTTTTTTTATTATACTTTTGCTTTATTTGCTGGATCTTCTCCTTATCGGGACTAACAGCAAGTTTAAAAATCTTATAATTATAACTTATTTACAGTCTTGACGACTGATTAAGGTCTGGGGGCCCCGATATATTACTGCTGGGCTGGGAGGTCGTTGCGGTGGAGGCGGGTTCGATTGCAAACCCGAGTTAGACGCCTTGCAAGAAGATTTGGATGTGAAGATAGCTTGATGTTGTAGTTCGCCTTCTGTTTTGCTATTTCATCCTTCGCGGTTACAATGTTAAGATCTCTAAGGATGTTCTCGTTCCGAACATACCATGGTGCCCCAGTGATAGTTCTCAGGATCTTGGATTGTGCTCGCTCAATGATATCAATGCTGCTGTTGCTCGCATTTCCCCATAGCTGCGAACCGTAGGTCCAGATTGGTTTTAGAGTAGAACTGTACAATAGGACCTTGTAGTCCAAGCAAAGGGGAGATCGAGCGTTTAAAAGCCAATGAAGGTTAATGGACTTTAGAGCTAAGTGCGTTTTCTTAGCTTTAATATGTTCATTCCAGGTGAGACGCCTGTCAAGATGGACGCCAAGGTACGTTACTACATCAGCTTGGGGGAGTTGAGTGTTATACAAAGTTAGCGGAGGGCAGGTTTGCCTGTTGAGGGTAAACGTTACGTGTTTGCACTTTTGTTCGTTTATTTTAATACGCCAGTCTGAAAGCCATTTCTCCACTTCCACAAGATGATCAGCTAGTTTTGATGTTGCTTGAATAGGGCATCTGGAACGGCTTAGGATCGCGGTATCGTCAGCAAACGTGGATGTTGTTAGGCTCTCGTTTGTAGGGATGTCCGATGTATAAATGACGTATAAGGTTGGCCCCAGTACGCTGCCTTGAGGAACTCCAGCTTCAATTATGTGGTCGTCAGACGTAGTAACGTTGCATCTCACTGCATAGACTCTATAGTAGAGGTACGACTCGAGTAGCTTGTGGGTGTAAACAGGGAGTGTCGTTTTGATTTTGTGCATGAGGCCGTCAAGCCACACTCTATCAAAGGCCTGAGAGACGTCAAGAAATATCGCACTGCAGCCATTAAGATAAAGCTATAAAACGACGATATTATCCATATAAAACTCTTTGTCCTGACTGACTGACTCACTGAGAATCAACGTGCAGGCCAAACGGCTAAAGCTAGAAAGCTAAAATTTTCACAGAGCATAGCTGGGACATTTTGACCCTAGTTATAGTTTTTCACTTTAAAAGGAACTACTGCTGTGCCACTCCAAAATGGAAATTATTTGGACCAAATGGAGTTTTGACACCTTTTATTTCAATAACAATACAATATGAAGTGAGTGTAGTGCAGTTACGAAGTCGCGAGGTTATGCAACACTAGATATATGTATATTATGATATGTGGCATGCGATAACCTTATGTTATGTTAAGTTGGAAAAGGCAAAAACTCATAAATCTGTGTGTGTTGCGGATTTTTGACGACGCAGCAGAAATTCAAATCAGAACGGCAAAAAAGATTGAAAAACATTTTGGTTTTAAAAGCGACGACGCAAAGGTTTCGCTGTAAAAATTGCTTAATTGAAATAAAAGAAACAGAAGCAGCGACGACAAATGGCAGTAAACAAAATAAAGACATTTGAGACAGCGAAGAAAAAATAAAAATAAAAAAACAAAGAAAAAGACAATGCCAACAAATAGAGATGTCGACGAATTTGGAGCAGACTTCGTTTCTGGTCTTGGACTGGCGCTGAGTATCGAGCAACCCGCATTGCCAACGTTTCTAATAAACAAAAAAAAAGTAAATAAAAAAAACATTGACACAAAAGAATCAGTTTACAGTGCATAAAAGTGGCCAAAAGTGAACGCTTCTAAGGCTGCCCGGCAAACTAGACCAAAGTTCAGGCAATCCATAGTTCCAGAGCAGATATCTTGAAAGGGTTTCGGTTGTCACAATAATCCATAATCTAAGCGTCTTCCAGAAAAACAATTACAATTGCAGAGACCACAGAGACCCTTCACTTTATGAGGCACTTAAGCCATCCGGGGCCACACAGCGCGAAATCTCGCACCAAATGCAGTCTCTAAAACCCGATTGGACTTAAGAGCGACTTAAGACGTTTCTCACCAAGCAAACAGATACAAAAGTATCTACATGTGTTGGAAAAATCTTGGCATTGTTGTGTAATAATCCAAGTGGAGCACTAATGGACGTCAGTCTAGCATTTGACAAATTGCTCGATCAGTTGGGAATTTGATGTCAGGCCAAAGACATGGACATGAACATGGACTGACCAATTGGTCTATTGTTATTTGAGTCGAGCTCGAGGCGCAACAAAGAGGCAAACAATCCAATTGCAATGCGTGCGCTGTTTTTGGATCCGCTTAGTAGGTGCACCACCGCACCACCAACTTGGCCAGCATGAATTTACAAATTACTTTTACAGCGCGGCCCTTTGTAAGCTCTTCTGGTATTTGCAGTTTGAGGCTTACATACTTATAGATTCCTTCTTTTGTTAATAGCTGAAATATGTTTTAATCAAGTTCTCCAATTTTACAGTATCCGCTGCAAACCTACGAATGCCATCAGATAATTTATCTGAGGCCATGGCGTCATCATTGAGCTTGTATCTAAACTGCGCCTCGTCCATCGATACTTTCTGAATGTCCATTTTCTTGGCACTCTCGAATGATAAACAAGGTTCCACGTTACCCTCATCCTTTGCCAGCTGCTCCAGCAGGGCAGGACTAATGGTCAGCAGATCACAGCCAGCTAATGCCTTGATCTGGTCAATGTTTCTGAAGGATGCGCCCATCACTTCTGTCTTGTACTCAAACTTCTTGTAGTAATTGTAGATCTGGGTCGTTGATATTACGCCTGGATCATACTGTGCCTCGAATTTCTTACAGTCTGTATTGGCCACATACCAATCCAGAATGCGGCCAACAAACGGAGAGATTAGGGTAACTCCAGCTTCGGCACAAGCTATTGCCTGGACCATTGAGAGCAAGAGCGTCAAATTGCAGTGTACACCGTGATCCTTCTCCAGAATTTTGGCTGCTTGGATGCCTTCCCAGGTGGAAGCCAGCTTGATAAGAATCCGCTTCTTGTCTATCTGTTGGTCACTATATAATTTAATTAATTTCAATGCCTTCTCCACACTCCCCTTGACGTTGAAGGCGAGACGAGCGTCGACTTCGGTCGACACTCTGCCAGGTATAATCCTTAGAATTTCGCTTCCAAATAATACGGTCAAGTAATCCACAGTTTCGGATACTTGCTTATCTATAGGTCCCGCCTGACACTTTCCATACTCGATGGCTTCGCACACGAATTTCAGATTGCTCTCCTTTTTGGACGCTGCCAATACAAGTGATGGATTTGTTGTTGCATCTGTCGCTTTATACTTCCTCAGTTCCTCAATGTCACCAGTATCGGCCACGATTGTGGTCAGTTTCCCCAGCTCTTTTAGGGCTGACTTTTTAACGCATTTACTGGACATTTTACGATCTGACTGAACTTTTGGCAAGTTGATCAACTGCAGTCTTTGCATCGAACGCAACATCAGCGCAGCCATTTTATGTGTACTTAATTTAAATTAAAAATTAAACTAATGCACCCTTTAATTTTTCTACAACAAAAAACTGCTGTGTGAGTTAAAAGGCAGAGTTACTACCAAGAACTGATTCTATCTGACAGATATTTTCATAGTAATTTATGTAAAATTTGAAAATATCTCTGAGATTAAAGTTAGACAGACTATGATTGGTTTCTTCAGTGTCTATTTCAGGTGTTTGATATTTTTTGAAAAGAGAATTTGATGTAAAATGGATCGATATAAATGTCAAAATTGAAATATATCTTGGATTTAATATAAATACATGTGCATTTAAAAAACGGCACTATGAAGGAACAGGCCTAAAATAATTTTAGTAGTTTTCTTTTTCATAAAAATATTAACTATGGAAAATTCTGTGAACTATCAGATTTTGTTGAGCTATCAACTGTATATGCATCTGAATAAAATTTAAAATAATTAACATAAAAACCTAGTCTGCAAAACCTTCAACAATTTTTTAAAAATAACAATTATTTAGTGTATTATAATTATTTTATGCATTTATTCCTCCAATTTGGCATGTGAGAATAGCTCTTTTTTATTTTATTTATGATGATAATTTAGCTAAGTTTGCTTAATAAATAAAAGTTAATTTCAGTTTTCATTTATTGCTGGTGTCTGATCGAGTTCGAGGGTAACAATAAATCTCCCAATCATTTTAACGTCCTTGTGACATGTTCTGTTTGATTTTCTCAAATTTAAAACTAGATTAAGTTGCCCCAAATGTAACAGAAAGGCTCTAAAATCAAACTGAAAAATGTTTACCAAAAAAAAAAATAATAATAATATAATAGTAAAAATAATAATAAATCTAATGAGTATGAGGCATTGGCCGCGTTCACCAGAACTAATCAATCAGTAGTCATGTATTTTGTTTGTTCGATAACAAAGCATCACAATCACAGAATTTCAGCGTACTATTTTGGTGATGAATTTTCAGTCATCATACATCACAAAATTTGAAATCATGATTGCTAATCACTGCATTTCACCAGAATAATCATGCAAATTTCATCGATTTTCTGTTGTCGATTTGTTC
Source organism: Drosophila limbata (assembly GCA_963924055.1). Lineage (NCBI taxonomy): Eukaryota > Metazoa > Arthropoda > Insecta > Diptera > Drosophilidae > Drosophila > Drosophila limbata. The sequence goes on from OZ001355.1 coordinate 8,061,135, forward strand.
TGGTGAACACGGCCATTATCTTCAAAAAGTTATTATCAGAATTTAATAATTTATTTATTTATTGTCAAGCTAAAAGCAGTTGAAATAATATAAATTTAAGTTAAAGAAAAATACTAAATTACAGTTGAACTTCCCTAACTCGAATCAGCATTGTCCAAAGTAAAGGTTCGAGTTATGGAGATATTCGACTTATAGAGTTCTTTTTCTTAAGTTTATTAATTTTACTGCCACTCATTTAGTTGGAGTTAGAGAGAAATTCGAGTTATAGAAGTTTGAGTTATGGAAGTTCAACTGTATATATAAATGTAAATGCAGTATTTTTGTACTAACAAGCATCAAATACAGGGTGCAGCTGCTTTCGGTCAGTGCAAATTTGTTGCTTTTTCGCTGCACTTTATGCGCGTTTTGCATTTGTTTCTCGTTTGGCATTGCTTTTTTTTTTTTTTGTTTTTCTTGTTTCATTTTTCTGCGTAAATTGCATTTTACGCAGCGCTTAAGCTAAGAATGAGGTCACGTGTCGCATGTCGCTTTTGTAGTTGCTTTTGGACTGCGGGACTTGAATCTGGGCATGAGTTTGAGTTCCGACTTGGCTTCGACCTGGGGCTGAGATGGCGCTGCAACTGCGACTCTAAGTGCAATTGCCTATGGAACTAAGTGTGCCATAAAAATCGTTTCAAGTTTGCCGTTTGGCTGTCTGTTAATTTGGTGCTGGACGTGCCACTGCAACATTTAACATTTAACAGTCAATCCGCTTGCCACGCACAGTGGCTTCAAAGCAAGCCGTCTCTGACAGTGCACTTCCGCTCGCCGTACAATGAAATATATTTGGAGGCCTAATAGGTGGACAAGGGGGGAGAGAGAGAGGGCCTAGTATTGAGAAGAGTGGCGCGTGCGCACTCACGCACATTCCATTCCATTAGCTCATTTTGGGGCCACGCATTTCAATTACTCCTACTTTGGCAAAAAGCCGCATTTTAAGCAAATTAAAGTCCAATCGAACTACGAGTATGCATGTAAAAACCACGCATGTTTTGTTGTTGCTCTTTTCTTTAGTTTTGTATTGTTTTTATTTTGTTTTTTATTGAACCGGAAACGCGTCACTGAAGCCGAAAAGCAAATGAAGCGCGAAATTCAAATAAACAACGAGTCGAGTCGAAAATCGTTCACACGGACAAAAAGGCAACCCACCATTTTTCAACTTGTTTAAACAACCAAAACAAGGGCATTAAAGATGGTTATGGTTATGGTTTTGAAATTGGGTTGGGCTCTGCGTTGGTCTCTTTTTTTTTCTGAAAACACACATATATTTGAAATCAGTAAGAATACAGAAAATTCAAATAAGTTAAAGAGATTTTGAAAAATGGGCATATAAAATAAAGTAAAGTAATCATTTTATTCATATGCTTGCCCATTAAATTTAGATGAATTTAGATCAACGATCGCTTCGCTTCTAAACAAAGCATAAAAATGCCATAGGATTGGAGTAAACGAAACCATTTTCGAGCTTTAGCTCTTGCAAATTTCCCATAAATTAAACAAAACTGAAACACTACAGTCGAATGAGCTAGACTTTGAGATACTCTGTAATCAATGCTGTCGAAAATAAATATTTCTGTTTTGAAAATATGAGACTTTTTTATTATTTCTGAGAAAAATATTCATTAAAGGGATTCCGGAAAATAGTTTTAGATTTGGTTTAGATTTCTCCATTCAAAATTTTCAGTGTGCCCTGATTTTCTCTGATTTGCTCTGGGCACACTGAAAATTTTGTATGTAGAAATCTAAAATTGTTTTCCGGTATCCCTTTAATGAATATTTTTCTCAGAAATAATAAAAAAGTCTCATATTTTCAAATCTAAATCTAATCTTAAACTGTTTTCTGGAATCCCTTTATAATTGCAAGCAAAAAGTTGAGTTTTTCTCAAATCAATGCATTCGCATTCAATGTTTTTTACTTATTTGTAAGATGTTACAAATATAGAAGTGCGCTGCAAATTTAAATTGGGAAACGTATTTGAATTTTTCAGAATAAAATATTTTGCATTTCTACATTTTATCGTGGAAAACCAAAACTAAAGATAAATTGGTATGGGAAAAAATTTAGGAAAATGAAAATGGCCTTAAAGCATCAGAGCTCTCTCCTCCTGCCAGTTGGCAAACGATGCCAAGGCCTTAAAACACTTGCCTGCCCGCTTGGCTACAGGGCATATCAGTTGGAAAAGTGTTGGCCAAGCAGAATTCCGAATTCCCACCAAATTGTTTATGGCTGCATCCGCATCAGCTCCAGGGCGAAAGGTGCTTCCATATGGCAAATGGTAATAGTTGGTGCTCACAATTAGTTGCGCTTGCCTGGAGCTGCCAATGGATAAACAAACTTTGGCTAGCACCAAATATATGTATGTATATGTATGTACATACATATATACATTACCATGTGTACTTGCATTGTGTATTGTGTGCTAATGCCAGAGGGTTGCCACTGAAATTGTTTACTTTTTATTGCATTAGTTGAGCAATGTTTTTGTTGTTTTGTTATGCAAATCAAGTGGTGACATTTGTTGTTAAATAATCATAAAGCATTAACAATTGAAATTCTAATTGTTGTTGTAGCTGTTGCTGTGGGCGTGGCCCCGGCGAGTATTTATATTATAAAAAAAACCTCTTTACGAGGTAAAAGTCTAGTGACGAAAACATTTTCATGCCCCAAAATTTCTGATATCCAATTTTGTGACGAAAAATATTACATTTTACACATGAATTATTAAAAAAAAAATTTTGTCACTGGACACATTGCGCTAAATTTTTCATAACTAATAAATACCAGTATATACTAGTAGTACTTTTTTGCGCAGAGCCAGTGACAAAATTTTTTTTTTAATAATTCATGTGTAAAATGTAATATTTTTCGTCACAAAATTGGATATCAGAAATTTTGGGGCATGAAAATGTTTTCGTCACTAGACTTTTACCTCGTAAAGAGGTTTTTTTTATAAGATATCAGAAATTTTTTAATAAGACATAGGAAGTTTTGACAATTGAAATATTTTTTTACAGTGTAACTTTGTCAATCGGTGTTTATTGTTTGTACAAGCAAAAAGAAACTGTCTGGCAACACTGTTTCTCTTTACTAACACACATGCCAACATGCCAAGCGCAAAATTTATCAGCACTCTCAAACTCTGGCTGCTATGACACTTTGTTGCTGCTGTCCTTTTCCAATTCAAAGTAAAACGTATATATTCAGTTAATAGGTTATATCTTCCAAACCAATCAACAAAAATTTATGCATGATGTATCAAAAAACGCGAAATATTAAAAGCTCAAACATATTCAAAATTAAAAAAAATCGCTAGCGGCGTTTTCTCGAAAACCGCCAAAATGTGGAAAAAATTACCTTTTTTCACCTGTAGCTTTTTACCTGTGTACTTTAGAAAAAAAGTTTGAACATATGCTTAAGAGCCCTTCAAAGTACCTTTCCAACGACATATAGATCATATCTGTAGCTTTCATAGTTTGGACACTATGGGGGTTTTTAATTTTAGCGGTTTTTAGCGATTTCCCGCTAAACTAGCGATTTTTCGAAAAAGTCGTAGAACAAACGTTTCTAGATTTTTGAGCGGGAACAAGTCCTCATTCAAACTTTTAAGCTAAATCATCGCTTTGATACAAACAAACAAACAAACAAACAAACAAACAAACAAACAAACATACTGACTTTTCATCTCATTTTCGGAAGGCGACTCAAAATTTCAAAATTAATTATTTTTTGAACCAGTTGTCCGATTTTGATGATCGAGGTGTCATTCGACGCGTATTTTTGATGAGAATTGTAAAAAATTCAACGAAAATTCAAAAAGGCTCCAACGGCCCCATTAGCTCCAATAATGTAAATTTTGCCCCTCCCACTTACACCTGTTTATCTCACGAACCAGGTGAGTTTTCAAAAGTCTTAGTATGCACACTTGTAAGTTTAATTAATACCTTTCGATCGGTATATAACTCGACCTGATCGGACAGTCATAGCAAATCTTCCATTCTTCCTGTGTATATATGCTAGTCGCCTTCGCACCCTTCGTGCTGCTTTCGTCACTAGCGCGGACTGCCGTCCGCAGTGATTGAAATTCCATTTTCATACGTTGTTGGCTGTGTGTGGAAAATGTGACCGAAAAAGGTCAATTACGCGACGTCACTTTTAACAATTTCCCAGGCCCAAAAGGCAGCCAAGCGAAGCGGCAACTGGACATGAGGAATCAGCTCCCGTCGTTGTCGTGGCCACACCCCACACACACACACACACACACACACGGACACATCCTAAGGCGACCTCAACTTCACTTTACACACTCGACTGCATTTTCCGCTGCAATTTTGTTTAACTCTCATGCACCTACAAATTTTCGGTTGCCTCTTGCTGTGTGTGTGAGTGTGTGTGCATGTCCCCTTCATTATCATGATACACAACCTCGCACAGGTGTCATCCGCTTTGCCGTGTTTATCATGCAGTCTGTACCTCTTTTTGTTGCCTGCCTCGACTGTTGCACCTGTTGACCAACAAAGCTGAGTTCGTTACCTCATTTGCTTAGCTTGGCTAATTTTATTTATAACTCATTTCCATATAATATTTTCTATTTAAATGAGTAGAAAACGTGACAAATGCAATTACGTATCAAATTACTCGTTAATTCGGTTATTCGATACATTAACAATTTTGCTGATTAATTTTTAGTGAAAATTTCACAACTTACAAGCACAAAGAACACTCTGCTGCAACATGATTTATTTATCTATTATTTTTCTTTTTAGCTTGTTCCGATGACGTGACTTCCATTTAATAATTAAGAAATAAATTCGTTATCTTGTGAATAGGTATGAAGATACCGAAAGTCACATTCAGTCTTGGAAAATGTAAATAAAATGTTAATTTCTGAATCAACTTTGATTTCGGACAAGCCTCTCTCCCTCTCTCTCTCTCTGTGTCGTTCTCTTTCTGTCTACCTCTTTGTTGGCCTAATCAGGTCTGAGACAATTTGGTAGCGTCTTTTCACACGCTGCATTGTGTCACATTTGGCAATACCATTGTTTTTTTGCTATTACCATTTTAATTTGGACTCAACAATACGACTCGCATTTTAAGCTTGTTTTAGCATATTTTAATATTGTGAAAATTGCAGCTTATTTTTAATTTATATACTTAGTTTAAGCGAATTTTTGAGCTTTAATGTTGTGTATTCCTTATGAAAATTAGTTGTTTCCTTACTTAATTAAAATCTCTTGCTCTGAAAATATATTTTACCTCAAAAGCGTTTCGTTTTTTAACATAATATTTAAACAGTGCTTTGGGCTGTTAGTCTGTCCCTGTGCCATGTTATCTGTCAACAGAAGGCGACATTTCTATAAATAGAACTCAACATTTACCTGGTTGGAGTAAAGTTCTTCAAATACAGATTGGCAAGAGAATGTGACACATGCATAGACTTCACTGTATGCTCTTATTTACCATGAGTATGTTTATAAATTAACTCCGAATCATATCTTATCTCGTGCATTTTTATCTCAATAACCGGATTGATAAGGGACTGCCAACTGTTGGTTGGTAGTGTGATTTGTTCGTGTGCAACAAAAGCTATGTTGCAGCACGAGTATTCCATCAACATCCGCTGCACCCAGCTCTATAACCCTTCGTCAGTTCGTTCAACTCGAACCTACATACTACACATAAGCACATACCCTGGTCAAGTCATTACCAAACAAAGCACAGACTCAGTCAAAGAATAGTAAAAAATAAATAATAATGCTCATGTCGGGAGTGCACGACTAAAGGGTACTCATTGTTCTCTATATCTGATCAAGTCTCTGTATAAAGCTAAAATTCTTTCATGTTAACATTCTTTTAACTAAACCAGATTAACATTAACATTTTTTGAGAAAAATAAACACAGATCATCATACATGAATCAATTAGTAAGTGCAGGACAGCATACGAGGTGAATAACAAAACCCACCATGCTGTGGTGGATGCTTCAGCTCTCGAAATGACAAGCTGCAGCTAACTAAGCTAAATTTATAAACTGATTATAACATGATTAATAAGACATTTTATTACATTTTGTATACATTTGCACAAATCTATAATACCCGCTTTCATCCATTCAAAATATTAAAACTAAAAACCCCTAAAGGGTAACTTCAAATACAAAAGCCCGCGACGAAGCGACAACAAACTCGAAACCAAAACTGAGACTCGCAATGCAACAGGCAGGTCCGGGGGTCAGGCTCTCTGGCCAAACTAAAGGGTCAAGCGTGGCCGACATGCCACATAAATACATACGTACATACATACATATGTCATGCTCCTGTGTCGACTTCCGCTGCCACGTCCTGAGCTCGCCATGAGTCACGAATTCAAATCCCAAATCCAATCACAATGTTGAAAATTGAGACTTAGCAATTAAACAGTCGACCAATCGACCCCCACCGATTTTTCCGTTATTCAACACTTTGATCCAGTTGCAATCACGAGAAAAGTAAGGTAGATAAGACATACAGTGTGTCAAGTAATTGTTTTGAACATTTTCCTCTATTTAAATTAATTTATATTTTATTATAGTTGCTATGTTTAGAACAAGTTAAAATATGAAATATATTCAATCCAAAAAATATTTGTGCATTTTTTTCTATGTCAAAATATTTGCCGGACTTACTGTAGTTTCCTTCTCTCGCTCTATCTCTTTCTCTCTCGCTCTCAGTCTTTGGCCCTCTGTTGGACTTTAATCGCAGCGAGCGGCGCATGCGCGACCTCTTTAGGTTGCATGCCTCCAACTTGCACTCCTTTTGTCGATGTTGTTGTTGTCTTTGTTGCTGTTCTTGTTGCTGCTGCTTTTGCTGTTGCTAATTATGCGCACAAGCAACAACAATAACAAGTCCAAGTTTTTGGCTTTGTCGCTGGGGCAGCAGCTGCCCAGAGACTTTGCAGTTCTCTTTTGATTTGGTTTTTGCATTCTGTTTTCTGTTTTCTGTTTTGTTACCATTTGCTGATTTATTTGTTGCACATTCCACACCCTTTCCATTGATATGCCCCTAGCCATTAAGTCACCCCTCGTTGCAGTCGAAATGTATTTTTGCCGCCACTTCAATGACTCTGAATATATTTGAAATATCCACACTCACAGACACACACACACACTCACACAAACAATTCAGAAGCAGCTGCTGCCGTCGTGCAATTGCAATTAGTTGTAGATCGTGGAAAGGGTTGCTCCACAGTCGTCATGAAAGAGGTAATGAAAACTTCTATTGATACTTGAATTTTGTTGCAACAATGCAGATCATTAAATTAAAAGTATATCAAACGAATAAGAATACAGTAACAATTATAATTAAAATTATTCAATTAATAGTTTCTCAAATGAATAACAATAATAATCAGGGATTAAAACCCTAACCGAAACCGTAACCCTTAACCGGTAAAAACCGATTGAAATTTAAAACCGTAACTGAAACCGTAACCGAAAAAAAAAATTTTCATTTGACCGAAACCTTAAAACCGAAACTCTCTAAACCGAAATAACCGTTTAGTAACCGTTTCATTTATAAGGGTTAATTTCGGATTTTTATACATTCAAAAAAAAATTATTTCTCATTTTTTATTTTGATTTTTGATTTTGATTTTCTTATGTTTAATTTTTAATTCTTATTTTTGATCGAATTTTCTAGCACTGAATAAACGCAAATAAAATAAATTCAAAAAATAAACTGGAGAATATGTGAAAGAAATGTGTGAATGAAAATTTAAGAAAGTAATACCTTTTTAATTATTATTATTATTATATTAATATAACTATATTTTTTGCAAACAAAATTTTTTTTGTGAACCGAAACCGTACCGGTATTTCAAAACCGAAACATACAAAAACCGGTTCACCGTTACGAAACCTTTATTCAAAGATTTTGCGTAACAGATAACCGAAAACCGAAATGCGAACATAACCGAAACCGTAACTGAAACCGATATTCGTTTCGGTTTTAATCCCTGATAATAATAATAATAATTAGCTGCATTAAAAGAAATTTCCTTAATTAATATAGGTATTTTATTTGGAAATTAATAAAAAACTCAAATGTCTTTCATTTTATCTTCACTGAATCAACTGTCTATATCATTTTCAGAATCAGTTAAAAATAGCATCTATTGACTATTGCAAGTACAGTAAAAATTCGCTAATACCAGAAATTTGATACCTTATTTGATACACAATTTCTTAAATTATTCTTTAATGAACCAATTTAAAAAAGTAAGAAAAAAAACCATTAGCTTCTGCATATTTGAAATCTGTTTTAAACAATTCTTCAATTATTCACACTCTACACACTCTTTTTTTGAATTATATTATTAAATATCACATGCTAACGTATGCGGAATGAAATACGAACAAAATTTAACACGTTCTCAAAAAGTTCCAAGAATTGACAGCGCAAAACAAAACTTACGATAATAAACGGTACTATTCCAGCATGCAATGCAACAAAAATTAGCTTTCCAGATAATGCGTAGTTGCTGAAATGTCTCTGAGCACAGCAGATCGTCGAAAATTGATTTGCACATATTGCGCAAAGAACCCATCTCAGCCGAAAAATGCAATTTTTCACTACTTTTCTGCTATGGGCTTTAAGAAAACTTTTATTTATAAAGTAATTTCTGATGTTCAGACTGGGAAAAAAATGGATAGAGCTCCTGGGTCCGGAAAAAAATGTCAATTACAGCAGTCTGAAGTTAGAGCCAAATTAAAGGCTGAAATTGTGGGTCGCACAGCTAAATCGTATCGTGCGCTTGTCAAAAAATACAATGTGAGCGACAAAACTGTTAAAAAGTATGTAAAAGACATGGGAGTGATGAAATATTCTAAAAAAACCGTTCCTAAAGTCACAGACGTACAGAGAGAGACAATAAAAGTTCGGCTGCGTGCGCTTTCTAGAAATTTGTTTTCTGCAAGCTGCCCAAAGGTTTGCATAATGGATGATGAGACGTATTTCACAGTGGAGGGTAATGAATGGACTCCGAAATATTACTTTAAGCTTCCAAATACTCAACCACCTAAGAATGTCACTGAAATTACAAAAACAAAGTTTCCTAAAAAGGTTTTATTGTGGCTGGCCATAAGCGAGCGTGGAATCAGTGATCCTGTATTTTTTAAGGCAGGATTGGCTGTAAATGCGCAAAATTACAAGGACAATTGTCTTCCGGCGCTTAAAAAATTTATTGATAAGTATCATGCGAATGATAATACGGTGTTTTGGCCCGACCTAGCGTCTGCTCATTATGCCAAAACAACTCTGCAGGCTCTTGACCATTTAAACATTGAATTCGTGCCTAAGCTGCAAAACCCTCCAAATGTGCCTCAGTTAAGGCCAATTGAAAAGTTTTGGGCAAATTTGAAAAGAAATGTTTACAGCAAGGGATATAAGCCAAAAAACATCGACTGTTTAATATTAAAAATCAAAAGAGAGCTTGCTAAAATGGATACAAAAGGAATTCAGGAGGCTATGCACAAGGTACCCAAAAATATAAGGAAGGCTGATCGCTATGGTCATGAATATTTTTTGTAAAAATAGCTTATAGTCTAATTAAAATCATATAAAAAATTGAAGTTGTTCGGACTTGGAATAAATTTGTTATTTGTGTTGCAAAAGTTGTTCGTATTTCATTCCGCATACGTTATCTATTAAAATTATTTGGCGAGTCCCTTTTCCTTAATTTTGTCTTTACCGGGACAATTGTATAACCTTTTCGGAATCCTATAAAAACAGCTTCTGTTTACTAAGCACATTAGGAAATTCTGTATCGTATTTGATACCTAATTTCTGAAATTAATCTTTAATGGACCAATTGTCGATTGCCTCTACAATTTGAAAAGAAAGAAAAGTATAAAAATATCTTTGAAATACCCATGCGTCATTTATATTCTGACAGATCATTAAGATTTAGCAAATATGAAATCTGTTTTTAAACGATCTTGCAATTATCCATACTCTACAATATTCCGATTTTTAGAAATATCTATTTGAAATGTTCTCCTTTTTTGTGTACTTCCCATGCCATGTCATGGGTAGAGATTTTCACTCCTTGTTGACGTTCAAATGGCAATGACTTTCAGACAGACAGAGTTGACTGGGGACTTGGTGACTGGAAGGGGCGGGTAAGGACAAGGGCTGGGTGTCAACGTGTGTCGTCGCTCGGTCGTCAGCCAAAACTTCCAATTAGGCACATCCACAACTAGAATTTGAATCGGAATGAGAATCGGAATCAGACTCATTGGGCAAAAGCGGCGTCGTCTAAATTAGCGCCAAAGTGCGCATTTAACTTTTATGACAGGAAAGTAAACAAACTCAAAGATGCATATATGTATCTGTAAGTAGAAGACAGACATGTTGCATGTGGCAGTCGCTGGAAATGCGACTTAAGAAGCTGCCCGTCTGATTCCCCCCCCTGATATTTGCCATGAAAAGCGAAAGCAAGTGCCATCAGACGCCGTCTCCCGTAACTCCTCCCCACCTCCACCTCCACTGCCACTTCCCTCTCCCTCTTCTACTTTTAATGTTTTGATTCCTGGTGTCGCTTAATGGGCAACTGCCACTGTCGGTGGATGGCGCAGACGCAGCCCAAAGATTTATGGGCAATTGTAAATCTCGTGCGTGTGCAGATGCAGACACAAATACATATACAGATGCGGATGTGCTTCTGGAAGTGCCCCTGGAGGTGGATGCATAATGAGGGAAGCGAGGGGACGACTCGGTTTTTGGGAATGTAAAGTTTATTATTAAGTTTTGATCGAGAATTATACACACAAAGTATTAAAGATTTTGTTTTGAATATCAAAAAGCTGCAGGGGCGTTTCTTCAAGTCTCCTTCCCACTTCCACTTCCCACTTCATTTCCTCCTCCTTGCTTATTGTAAATTCTCACAGAGCCATAAATAATATGGGCGCTCTTAATTAAAATCGTTGTATTAGCTTTGGGTTTGCCCATTTTGTGTGAAATATTTCTCTGACACTTTGGTAAATGAATGCGCTTTGCCTTTTTTGATAAATGTCCGGCACAGTTTTGATAATTAATATGATTTTTATAGACATGCAGAGCCGGGCATGACCTCTAACTAGACCGAAACTGGAACACAAGTCGAACAGATTTGATTTGATTCGAATTGCGACGGAATACCCCAACCAGAGTAATGCCTATGAGTATGTACATATTTATAATGAAGTTTCAAACAATATGCCGCCATGTCGAGTTGTCGAGAGCTGTTAATAGACCCAGTTGTGTTCCTAGAACTCGGCAACTCCTGCTGCCTGCTCTATATCAATATTTTGTGGTAGTTTAAGGCCCAGTCCACTGTCAATCACAGCGATCCCACAAAAGGGGGCGAGTTTTAATTGAATCTGAAATAATCATGTATATGCACACATATGTATGTATGTGTGTAGTACTTACAAGTAAATGTGTCTGCTGGAATTTCAATTTGAAGACCGTCTCGTCTAGTGCCTCAGCCTGACAGCTCAATGACGTCTCAGCTGAATTCGGTTAAATTAAACTACGACTCGGGCCATTTGTAAGTTCCGTTTAGCTGCAGTCCCAAATAAATGGATTTCAAGTTGTTTCAGCTTTACTTTGAGAATATTAACTGAAGAATATCAGGGATTATCTTAAAAATAGTAACAGTAAATTAAAATAGTAGATACTTGGAAAGGCATCTTTTTTAAATTATCATCTAACTATATATTCAAGAGCTTCAATTACTTCGTATTGAATTAATTCTGCATCTAAATTTGTATATTAAAATATTTAGAAATTTCAATTTCTTAAAAAATTCAGTTTTGATTTCATACTTACCCCTTTAAATTTTCCGATTAGTTGGAAAATTAAAAAATCTGTCAAAATTTTACCGATTTTCATGCGGAATTTTGATCATTGTTGGATTCTGCATTGAATTTTTTTCACTTAAACTCACATAAAATTTCTGATTATTTCCTTAGATTTTTAATTTTTTTTTATTTTTAATTTTAAATTTTTTTTTTAACTTTTTATCTTTTCAGTTTAAGTTTAAATATAATAATAAATATTTAGTTTAATTTTTATTTTAATTAACTTATACTTTAATTTTTACTTAATTGTTCAACTGCTCTTAGTTGACATTAACCCTTTCATGAATTAGTCCCATATCCTTTCATGGATTAGTCCCATATAAGGGACAAGTTTATTAGGAGTTTAAATGCAATCAGCTGATTTAATTCCATGAAAGGGTTAAATAAATAAATAAATACTTTCCGCACAGTTATACCTAGATTATTTTGAGTTTCCATAACTTCGTTAAAACTTAACTAATATCCATGTGAAATGTCAATTTGGTCCATTTTGGCGTCTAAATTGATTACGCATATAAATTTTGCTCAGTCGGAAACGGCAAATAAAACAGATAAAATAAAATAGTGTCTAAAATCTAGATTTATCTTACCTTTATGCCCAATTAACTTTAACTGGGATCGCTGTCTTGGTAGATAATTTGAAAAGGTGTTGGGCAAATTATCATAAACTATAATCAAAGCATAATTATGCTGGGCTGCAGAAACAACAATTTCTTTTTAATGGTTCTGTTATGACTGTAATTATATAGAATGCCTCTGATATATGTATGTAGTTGAGTGTGGGAGACTTCTTTTACCTGTTGTCTTAACGATGGTTATTCACTTTTCAGTACGGAAATGAAATGCAATCTCCAAAAGTAATTGAATACTTATAAGAGTCTGCCAGATCTTTGTTGATATATAAACTCATATATGCACTCTTGAGTACGCTTGTGTGTGTGAGTGTGTGTATCTGTGACTGCCATGATCAACTTTGACCTCTTTTGCGACTGCCAAGCCTCATTTGATTGCCAGCGTTTATGTTTATGCTTTTGCTTTTGTCTCTTTTCCGTTTTGTGCATTTTTCAAGTCAGCAAAACCGGTCTTCTACCCTTCTCTTTCCCTCTACCTTTCTCTCCATTTATATATCGTTCTCTGTTGCCCTGTCAGTTACCAGTTTTCAAGTTTACCAACTGTTTGCAGTTGTTGGCCAGCTTGAAAGCCCCAACAGCAACAGCAACAACAACAACAATATAAGCAAGCCGACCAACTGTTGACTAACTGACTCTCGGTTGATTTTCATACCCTCCCATAGGGTATACTGGCTGATTCATATGGCTTGTCTTATAGTTCTTACAATTTACTCCTGATATTACTATTTATGTAATATTAAAAGAGCATCTGTGCTTTGTTATTGTTACAAGAATTTTTCATTTTACTTTTTTTATTTATCTTGCACCTTGTTTATAGATAAAAATATTTTCAAGCTTGCAGTTTTTTTTGCCTGGTTCTCTAAAGCCTGAAACCTTGTGGGCTCGATTATAATTTGCTGCGAGCGCTTTCAATAAAATAACTTGGTTAACTTGGCTCCCTCTTGAGTGGCGGAAGCTGTCCACATACCTGACAACTGACACATTCCAAAAGGATCTGAGGACTTCGGTGTTCCTTCGCAGTCTCCAACTACACACAATATGTTACTCCAACTGATGTTTGTGAGGCCTCTCAACTTTCCCAATGCATTGGGGAATTGTTTTGGCGCGTGTTTTCGTGTTGAACAAGTTTTCCATGGTGTTTTTTGCTGCACGATCACTGGCAATTCATTGCCATTTATATGGTTGTGTTTCAAAGCAGTTTTCCCATTTTCCTTTCGCGCTGGCGTGCGTCGATCCATTAGCGCTGGACATGGCCAATTTACACTTAAGGGCCTCCTCTTGACCGGGACAAGTTTCACTGCCGCCAGCGCAGTTTGAAGCCGACCCGGCCAAGATTAACGCCAACTCAAATGGCCAGCAGACACCACGTACCAAAGCCGTTAAAGTGCCTGCCATGATGCAAATGCAGTTAAAAAAAAAGGTAAATCTAAATATGTATACTTGAGTTAGTTGAGAGAGACTTGGGAGACTTTTCGCAGCATTTCATAGTAAAAGTCATCACAGTCTTTGTAGTATTTCGTATAAAATCAGTTTATGAGCAGTTTAAATATGAAATTTTCTCTAGGATAATTATGAATCTGTTCCTTTTCTTAAGTCTTGAAAAGATAGCCATATCTTTATTTACCTTAAGCAATTCTCCGCTTAACATACCTTAACTGAAATGCTTGATCTTTAAACATACTTCATACTATTTGTCTACCTCGTGACATATTTAAAGAAAATAATAATAAATAAAGTTTTTCAAACAAATAAATAAATAAAGTTTTTCAAATAATAAATAAAGTGTAACAATTCTTAGCTATAATTGCTCTCTCGACAAACATTACTCTGCTTACATGCAAACGATATATGGTCATAAATACCTCCCTCTCCCTCCCACACTACTGATCACATTGACACTGAATATCATTTAAGATGTAATTTTGTTGTTGTTTTTGCAATTTCTCGTGTTGTTGTTCGTTTTACAGTAATTAAGTTTACGAGTTTTTGAATGAATTTAAATTGTTCTGCGACTCGACAACAATTATGATGACTGATCGCAGTCTATCTCTCTCTCTCTCTCAGTCTCGACTTGAGCGTGATCTCGAGTTGACTATGTCAAGGGCTTTCTCTCTGAAACTTAATTGCATTACGCAAGCTTTGGATACGCTTAACTGTTCTTTGTCATACAACAACAACAAAAACAATTATGCGAGAAGAAAACTAAAAACACGCGAAACACAGTAAATGGCAGACCAAAGTCAATAACAAAAACAACAGCATCACTTGGGCATTTGTTGTACTGTGATTTATGCACAAAATGCCACCCTGGTTTAAGAAAAAACAGCAACAACAACAGTTTGCTGACGCATACAGTTTGCTGAAAGTCTAAACACAAATGTCATACATACATATGTATGTACATAAATATGTAACATATGTATGCATGTTTGTGTCGCTGTGTGCGACTTTTCATTTATCAATTTCAAAAGTAACGGCAACAAAGGTGTGATTCAGCCAAAGCCCAGTTTCGTGTTCGGTATCTCAAGTCGGGTTTGCGTTTGCATTTGGGATGGAGACATGTATACATACAAGCATACGTACACACACATATAAATATGTACATTTAGGTATTTTCTTGCGTTGAGTTTACAATTATATGCATGTGTAAATACGTGACAATTCCCATAGAAAACCGGCAAAGAGTAAGGAGTAAAGCATAAAGGAGAAACATGAACATAAATATCGTATGTAAGTGGAGCCAGAACTGATAGCAATTTATGCATATGAGACATACCTACATGTATGTATGTATGTTTAACAGACCATTGGCAATGTGACATTGGAGCAGCAGCCCTGGAATGACTTTTGCATGTCGTTTTTCAACACTCCCTTTGTTAGTTTGAGTGCGTGCGTGTGGGTTTGTGTGTGTGTGTGTGTGTGCATTGTGTGGGGGGAGAGCGATCATAAATAAATGTCATAATGCAATAAAAGAGAAAAGTGTCGCATTCGACGACATGGACACGGACACGCGACCCAAAAGGCAAAATGCACTCACATTTACACACATTCACACTCGTACTCACACCCACACACATGGAAATACCATGTCGAAAGGAAATCCAGTTTCATTTTAAGATATTTTGCGGCACCTCCACAACGGAATTGCGTGTAGAATGCAAAAGAAAAAAGAAAGATTAAATGTGAACTTGCAACGAAAGATTAAATATGCATACATCATAAAATATGTACATCAAGTATGCGTGTACATCTTGAGAATATGTACATAAGTGTAGTATGTTTAGGTGAGTGTGCTTAGTTAGTTCTTCACTTTGCCAAATGTCTAATGTTGTCTCGAGGCCCTTTAAAATATACTCGGATTATCGCCTGTAAAACTTAAGTCTGACATCAAAGTCAAGTTTTTAGACGCCCACGCAACGTTAAGGCAACGAGCTGAAGAATTCGTATTCTGGTTTTTTGCACGCAAAACGCGCTGAACTGTAACCATAAACGGAGCATGGGACTTTTGACTTTGACTCGGCTTTGGGTGCGATCCATAAGATACGACCCACAATGTGGCATGTGACTTTTCAGTGACAACATATCGCTTTAAATGGCAAACAGTTTTTCAGTTTCAGCTTTTTAGTTTTTCCCCAACGCGACAATTTGGCGACTTTGCCCTCAGTCAACGAAGTTAATTTCAAGTAGAGTTCTGTCGGATTGAATTAGACATACTCTTTATACATATGTATGTATGTTTGTACTCATGTATCACACGCTTTCTTTCTTTTTGCCCAGTTCAGACTTTCCGGTCAGTAATTCTTTTATTTTTTTTTAGCTGGGAGTTGGGTGAAAATTTTAGTTTATGATTATAATTAATACAGTTTAATGTGTTGTCGGACCCCAAAAAACTTTGCCAACTTTCGCTTTTGATTTTTAAGAGCTTTAAGAACAAACTTTAAAAACAGTTTCTAATTGTATTTAGGCACCTGTGTAGTTAAATTATTACAGTCTTAAAAATATTGCATATATTTTGTTTTATTATGAAAATCATTAAAGTTTCGTAGAGCTCAACAATTTTTGCTTAAAAGGCAATAAAGATTATTTCAGTTGTAATTTTTACTTTTAGTTAAAACTAATGTTTTCATTTGAAATTTGATATATGTATAATTTAATTTCAAATTCAGCATTTCCCATAGATTCGTTGTTTGTTAATCTAACAAGCAAACACATAAAATATTCAAATATTCAAAAGTCAAGTCTTTTGCTTTTGCTGCAAAGTTATTAAAACAATATCACGCATTAAATTGGTTTCATTCTTTTGCTGAAGGATGGTCATAAATATCAAGAAGACAGTTCTCGAGTCCCAAGTCCCGAGGGTTGTATTTGTATTTGTTTATTTTGGTTTACTAGAGGGCTTAACTGCAGATAAGCGGCGACTTAACAAGACCACGCTCCATTCCATGGATAAATAAATGGCCACAAAAATTGTGCCAGACAGACAGACAGGGAGTCATCGAGGGTTGTCACAACAAGAACAAGAGCAGGGCGTGGCAACCCTGGCAACCTGGCAACCGGGTTCAGTTCATGCAACTAAGTAATGAAATCAGCGAGCTGTACCGAAGTCCAGGACCTAATCCAGATGGTCTCCCCCATCTTCGCGATAAATACAAGTTGAATATCAGCCCTTTCGCTCTTGCTCCTGTTGTCCTGAGGCTCTGAAGTTCTGTGTCCTGTGTCCTGTGCGGCAGCTGCCGTGTGCTCCTGGGGTTAATTCCAGTTCCAGTTGAGTTTCAAGACGCGTGCGGAAGTCACATTACTCAACAGGCTGCGCCGCAGGATGCCCAAAAACAGTGTCCTTAATTTCATTTACTCTTGTTTTCTTTTTTTATGTGCTTCTCCAATTCACTCAAAAATTGATGCAATGCAAATAGAAAGTGGAAAAAAGGACTTTGAAGGGTGAAAAAGATTTCATAATAAACAGCGTATGTTTACATTTTTTGGTCATGTTTATCCAACTCCAGACCAGACCAGATTCAGATTCAGATCTAGCATCATTCCTAGTCATATGCACTCCATTTACGCTCTACTTCGTTTGCTTTCTGTGACAGCTTGTCCACCAGATTTTGGGAGCAACGTTTGCTTGGAGGGGTAGCATTACAAATTGCTCGAGTGATTCAATTTCGATAATGTTTCCAAGGCAGCTCTATTGCAGTTGTAGTTTAGAGTAGTTTCAGAGGGTGTTTGTTCTCCTCTGCTGTGGCATGTGCCATGTCCATAAATTTCGTAATACGACACACAATAAACACTGAAATGGAAATGAAAATACAAATATAAATAGTAAATTTCACATTTCTAAATAGTTCTGCTTTGTTTGGAAATGTTAAAATTGGATTACGATTTTCTAGCACTTGATTGATGGCCATAAAAAGTGGCAATCAAATTTGTGATAACTTAAAGACCAACAATAGATCATAAACATAATAAAATGAAAGAAAAAAAGAAGTAAAAGTGAAGCAAATTCGATTATCAAACAACTCAACTCGGTGTGGTTTCTATATGAAAAATATAGTAAAACTTTAATTATTCTAAAGTTCTAAGCACCAGATTTTAAAAAGAATTTGAGAACAAACCAAACTCCAATTAAATAGACATCGAGAGAACTTTTTACACGCGTTTTTTTCTTAAATTGCCACTAAAATGTTGAAGACTTGGAACCGCCCCCGGTTGAGATGAGAGACGTTTTTATGTGAGATGTGCGTGATGTCGGTAATTACCAGGGCTTCCACATGTTGTGAGTTGTCAGCGACAAATCTGCGATCTCCGATGCTGGCCATAAAGTCAAGAGCATGTCGAAAAGTGATAATCGACAGTGTTGAGAATCTAGCGGCAGATGTTTATTAATTTTCCCCTCTACAAGAACAGCGAAAAACTGTAAATTTTAAAATGAATACGAAGTAAAAATGGGAATTGTCACGAATTGCTTCGCACAGGTGACCAAGTGAGTGAGTGAGAAGCCATCAGAGCGAGACACAAGACTTAAATGCGTATTTGTATATGCCATACAATGCTTAGATGACTTACCGCCCACTCCACCCCACTCAGAGTGTCCACAGTGTATCTAATAAGTAGCGCACCCATAGATAATAAAAGCGATACAATGCGATCAAAAGTAAACAGTCGAACAAAACATAATTGGCACACAAAAAACATGATTACGACTGAATGAAAGTTGACCGCGATATACCCTTTATAAAAAAAACTGAATTAATAAATGCAACATTTCAACTACATATATAAACATTGTTTATTTTGAAAGACTAAGAGGAAATTATCCTTGATCCATCCTCAATATACATATGTATTAGAGGAAAGGATTTTATCATATCTTTAACTAGATGCATATTTCCAGTCAATAATTTACTTAATTTATCTCTCTCTCAGATCTTTGCTCTGTCTCATTTTCCCTTACAAATAATTCATATGAACAAGCTACCCTTTGTTACCTTTGCAAATACTGGGTACAAATAGCAGCGAACTAAACGGAAGCAAGCTGAAGCTGAAGTAACTGACGACAGATACGATAGAAACGACAAAACGAACGACAGACAATGACAATTAATGCGTGACACAGTGAAAAAGCTAGACGGAGACAGCCAAATGTGTTCAATAGATAACTTGGCATTTAAACAGGGGAAAAGCCCAGCAAGGGGGAGGAGGAGGAGGAGAAGGGCGACCCAAAGAAGCACCGCAAATTGAACGTTGTTTTCTTGTCTTTGCTGTCTGTCTGTCTGTGACATACGAGTACAGTGAATACAGCGAGTGCGTCTCGACAATAGATCCACAACCACATTGTAAAAGTCTGGCTGACAAAGCAATCGATGTCATCCCCCGCCTTGCACTCGCCCTGTCCCCAATTATGCCAAATGAAATGGACTCTTGTGAGATGACGGAATGCGATATCGCCATGAATACAGCTATGTGTACTGCACTTTTTAACCAGAAGTTAGATTTGGCATTTAAGCATTAGTTACACTTTAGATCTGTTCCATAGTTGATTGCCCAGCTCAGATATTGCAGCTTGCTTGAAATACAGGCAATAGTTGACTATCCGACTATAGGATACCCGTTACTTATTTAAATATATAAAATGTTTTTATATAAAATATTTTTATTGCATACTTTTAGGCATTTTAATGGCTTAAAAACTTAAAACACCTATTTCTATTTGTCTAAAAATAAAAAACTCTGCTTTTCGCGATTTGCAGAGGTAAAAAGAGGCGTGGCAAAAATTTGTAACAAACTTGATCTGCGTGGGGCTTATAAAAATATGAGTGCAAAACTTGGATGCTCTAGCTTTTATAGTCCCTGAGTTCTATGCACTAACATAATATTTACAAAAAAAATTTTAAATTTTTTGGAATTATTTATAAACAGATCTTAAAAATGGAGCTGATGATTTCCAATGTTTTTGACTATAGTATTTTCTTATTCAGAAATCGAATACATAGTTTGTGTGTTTTAAAACTATTCTTAATGTTCATAATTTTGATAAGAAATTTCAAGTAAACTGCCAACTGCTCCCTTGTGTATAATAAATATAATAATAATATTTTTTCCTCCTCAACTGTGGTATCTTAATGAACTTATTTAACTCGTGTACAGTTAGAGTAATCCATCAAGAAAACTATTAACCACTTTCTGTTAATAAAAACAGTTGATTTCTGTTGACAAAGGGAATGTTACTGTGAAATTTAAGTCAACCGAAAACTGAAACACTTTCAATGATTTTCCATTCCCTATTGAAATAATTGTGGGATTTGATCAAACAAAAGTTATAATTTGTTCTGCATAATTGAATCAATTGAGTGAGGGTCCCGAAATATGATTATGTTGCCCGAATGCTTTCATAAAAGCTGCCAATACTGATCGACTAAAGTCATACTCTGTAACTGATACTAGGATCTATTCTAAAGCTTCCTCAAAACTTAAAATATCTGTAAGAAATTTTGAAATTTTTTTGAAATTTAATTTGAAAATTTAGTCTTTTTGAGTGATTTAAAGAAAGTGAGTCGCATATACCCCCCAAGTGTATGCGGGGTAGTACATAATTAGTGCATTCAAACAAATTCGGGGAAATTTGTAAATGGAATTGTGGCACAAAGCACTGCACAGATTTTCTCTTGCCAGCATAAAAAATGAGCAAATGAAAGGCACAGAATGCACTCCATAAATAAGTTCATAATAATAGAGGGAGAGGGCGAGCGAACGGGAGAGGGAGTGGAAAGGAGAAGGAGAAGGGGCTTCAAGTAGCCCCGAGACGGTAGCGCACAATTGAAAGCTTCCAAAGCTGTAGAGATTTCAAGTATATGTGGTTGCAGTTGCAGTTGCAATTGATGATGGGGCAAGTTAAGGCTGCCCACTTGTGGCATGGATCGATGTCAATCGACTGCCATTAGGGGCACTTAAGGGAGAGCCGAAATTGATTTTAAATGCCTCACAATAAAAAGTTCATTTCGCATTCGGTTAAGTTGTGATTCGTTTTCGAATTGAGATTAAGGTTCACATGAGTCACGACAAGATCGTCCACTCCCACTTGCAATCCCAGTCCCACTCCACGCCCATCTGAAGATTTACTGTGCGAGCGGAAGCCACTTGAAGGCATGAGGAGGCATGAGGCAGCCGCTGTGGCAGCCCAAGAATGCCACTTGAGGAGCCAACGACGCCAGCAACAATTCATATTCGTTGGCATGAGATCGAGATCGAGAAAACCAGGAGGCGGACGCCCAACAAAAGCAAATTAGCAGCTGCCCCAAGACTCGTTATTGAATATACAAGCTGCAACTTGGCAAACGCATCAATGAGATGCAACTTAAAGTGGCTGCAACTGCAACATCTTGCAGCACTCACATTTAGATTCAAAACTGCAACTGCAGCCAAGTGTCGCAGATCATTTGCAACAAATGTTGCATGTCCATGTCGTTTGTGACGAATTTCAACTTGATTTATGCATTTCTATATGGCGCTTTTTATGTGCCACATTTTGCTGCCCATTCTGTTGCCGCTGCGCTTTTATGACCAAATCAAAAACAATTCATTGTCAACTTTGTGCAGCATTCTCAGTTGCAGCTGCAACAAGTCTGTTTGCCATCAGCATCAACCAAATATCTGAAGAGTGGTGAATGTTTCATTAGATTTGGCCTTTAAGGTTGAGAAAACTCAGAATTGAATTATCTCAATGCTCATTAAATCCAACTGACTTGTTGTTAAATTAAGTCTAAGCCAAGATTAATTTAACAAAAAAAATTAATAATTACAGATAAACTTCCCTAACTCGAATCAGTATCATACAAAGCAGCGGTGGGCACGCATGGGCTCCGGGAGCTAGCGGCTGCTCCCTACTGTACTTCTGGCAGATTTCGTGCCCACCGCTGATCAAAAGAAAATGTTCGAGCTATGGAG
The DNA here is from genome assembly GCA_963924055.1 of Drosophila limbata. Taxonomy (NCBI): domain Eukaryota; kingdom Metazoa; phylum Arthropoda; class Insecta; order Diptera; family Drosophilidae; genus Drosophila; species Drosophila limbata. The sequence continues at coordinate 8,083,123 of OZ001355.1, forward strand.
ATATTCTATTTATAGAGTTCTGTTTCTTAAGTTTATTAATTTTGCTGTCACTCATTTAACTCGAAAAAGAAAGAACTTCGAGTTATAGAAGTTTAACTGTATTATTAGTTTTCTTAATAGTTTTCCCTTCTACCCTGCATTTTAACCCTTAAGATTTCTTTAATAAACAAATTCCCAACTTTTAAAGGTATCTAACTGAAAATATTAGAAATATTGGTTTAATTATTATTTTTCAGTGCAGCCAAATTAAGCTGAAATCAAATTATATTTTATATAAAACTAGGGGGCTACGCCCCCTGCTCGCTTCGCTCGCCAACCCCCAGCTCGCTTCGCTCGCAACATTGTCTTTAGTTGTTCGGTTTAACAAATTTACATAGTATTCGCCCCCTGCTCGCTTCGCTCGCCAACCCGCAGCTCGCTACGCTCGCAGCATTGTATTTAGTTGCCCGTTTTAACAAATTTATATAATATAACATTTTTTCTTTAAAAAAAACGGAAATATTTAGCTTCCGCTGTCCGCTGCCTTAATTTTTTTCCTTGCAATTGAACTTTGGCTAAAAAGTCGGATTTGGTGATTTAGCGGGAAAAAGCTAAATTTGGCGGGAAAAAGCAAAATTTGGCGGGAAAAAGCTAAATTAAGAGAATTTGTCAAAATTTGGCAAGAAGAGTTAATCTGAAAGTTTTGTTAGGATATCTCCGATTGCATCCGATTGTTCCTATGGCAGCTATATGATATAGTCATCCGACTTTGACCAAATTTGGTCAGAATGTAAGAGACAGCCCCAATCATACAATCTGTGAGTTTGGTTGAGATATCTTAAGAAACAAAAAAGTTTTTCATACTAAAGGTTTTTTCATCGGATTGTTCCTATGGCAGCTATATGTTTGATATAGTCATTCCACTTTCACCAAATTTGGTCAGAATGTAAAAGACAGTACCAAACATGTAATCTGTGAGTTTGGTTGAGATATCTTAAGAAACAAAAAAGTTTTTCATACTAAATGTTTTTTTCATCGGATTGTTCCTATGGCAGCTATAAGATATAGTCATTCCACTTTCACCAAATTTGGTCAGAATGTAAAAGACAGTACCAAACATGTAATCTGTGAGTTTGGTTAAGATATCTTAAGAAACAAAAAAGGTTTTCATACTAAATGTGTTTTTCATCGGATTGTTCCTATGGCAGCTATAAGATATAGTCATTCCACTTTCACCAAATTTGGTCAGAATGTAAAAGACAGTACCAAACATGTAATCTCTGAGTTTGGTTGAGATATCTTAAGAAACAAAAAAGTTTTTCATACTAAGCAATTCCGTGACCTTTGACCCCGATTTGACCCACTTAGAGGTCGAATTTCGCAAAACGCCGTCTTATTGCACGATGAAATTATCTCACCTATGTTGTGTGAAAATTTCAGCTCTCTATCTCTTACCGTTTGGGCTGCACGTTGATTCTCAGTCAGTCAGTGAGTCAGTCAGTCAGTCAGTCAGTCAGTCAGTCAGGACAAAGAGTTTTATATATATAGATATAAAAAAAAAAGTATTTAATTAATGCAATATTTTTATTTTTAACCTTTTTTTTTAATTTACGGCTTCGAAGGGTAGCTAATTGTTTAGGTACGGTTCATGATCCAAGTCAAGCTTCTAAATTAAGTATTTAGATTTGCATATGATTTTTTGAAAATTGCTAAAAATTACTATTTTAACACATTTTTCCTTATTTTTTTTAGCCGTTTTCAAAAAATGATAAAAAAAATACAAGCAAAGAGATTTTTGAAAAAATTTGCAGTCACTCTTACAATTGTTTGAAAAATTTTATTGCATCAAAATATTTTTTGTTGAGACCGAGAAAAAAAGTCGAAAAATATACTTTTAAAAAAATTCAAAATTTTTCATGGGTACTTAATGGGTTAAAGAAATTTTTGTATCATTCGAACGGAATTTAAATGAATAAAATTTTAATATAAGAAACCTGCATCAAAACGTTTTTATTATACGCAATTTTGACAAAGTTATGGTGTATGAAGGCATTAGTGGCACACTGTATATCTTAAGAGCCCTGTTTAAAATGAACCCTACCAAGTGATTTCAAACCTTAATGCATTTATATATTGTACAAAACTGCTCTATAATTATATAAACTCTTTGATTAACATTTCCTTAAATTATCTAAAGTGTTTATTGAACTTGAGTAGCAGCCTGGTGATCTTCACTTCTGGGTGTTGCAACATTCAATTGTCAGTGACAATAGCCTCGGATTATTGAAAGATGTCAATCAAATCAACTGAAGCATTCTCCAAAGCAGCAGACTCGCGACAGGGCCACGATCATTCCAAAATGTGAGTGATAAAACATGTGTTCCTATATACACACACTCACAGCTAACTAAATATATATGTACATATATGTATGCATGGTTTTATGTAGAAAACTTGGAACACCAAAAGTGCTTGCCACAAATTGATGGATGCGAAAAGGAAACGAAAAAGAAATCAATCTGTCGATGGAGACGCTGCGGACCCGTTTTGAATATTGTTATCCAACTTGAGATCGAGATGGAGACGGAGATGGAGACGGAGACGAAGGCTTCACATCAACCACACAAATAAATGATCGTAGGAAGACCCCAACGCGTGCTATTGTTGCTTTCCCATTCAGTTTCCCATTTCCATTTGCCCTCTCCCCCCTTAACCCTCAGTTTGTCTGTAGAATGCATTCAATCACTTCATTTGTTTGTTACGTCTCTGGGACTCTGCTTCAACTTCAGCTCCAGCTCCAGCTTCATCTTCATCTTGAATGTTGTTGCCTAACTCAAAAATATTTTATTTACTCTGCACTTATGACCCCCATGCCGTGGCTGCTTGTCGCCGATCGGGTTAAGTGAATCTGATACCGACTCTCTCACTGTGTGTAAAAGTATCTGTATCTGTATCTGCATTCGTTGCTGCATTTGCATCTCGAAAGCGACAAAGATGCTGAGCTCTGTGTAAGTCTGTTGTCTGCTGTCTGTGTTTGCCACAGGGTCTATTCAGAATGTCATTGCAACGACAAACACGACACAACAGATCTCCCAATCTCGCTCTCTCCCTTTCTATCTATCTGTCTCTTTCTCGCTCTCGCATTCTCCTCTTGACCGTTCTCCGTCCCGTTCGCCCATCAATGCTGCAGCTGCTGTTGCAACTGCAACTGCAACCGGCTTTGAATGTGTGTGCAATGATGGATTGTGTCCCTGGCCCCATACATAGCTGCCTTTACTCGCTGCATAGGCAGTAGCAAAATCATCCGACGCACAGTGGCTCAGCATCTATTTTTCTCACTCGAAAAAATACTTCAAGTTTTTAAAAATGCGATTTGAAATTGTTGTTTTATACTAATGTTGACATAAGAAATTGATTGCAAGTTAAAACTTAGGTTTTAAATTTTAAAATTATGAATTTTTTAATAAATTTAGAGGCCAGACCATGATTAAAATAACATTACGCTTGAAAATCTGTTCAGTTTTGGCAAAGTGAAATTTCAAGTTTCCTGTTTTAAATTTTATTCTAAGAAAACTCGATATATCGTTATTATTTTGATACATAACGACATCTCGAATAATTTTCTTTTGTCGATTTTAACATTTTTATATTAAACTGGATTCACTTCATGGATATACATCTCCAGTTTTAACATTTGTACATAGTTTAAATATTTAACTGATTAAATCAAAAATATGCGATTTCCTAAAAGATACTTGTTTCTTATAATTTTACCTTATAATTTTAAGAAAGATGTTAAATAAATGAATAATACAAATGACTTGCCTCACTGTGCGTTGCAGTTTGACATCGATTCAATGGCAGATGCAGATACACACACACACACACACACTCGCACACACTCATACACTCGCACACACACACACGTCTTAACTATATGAATGCATCTTCTTTTGTGTAGTGTCAAGTCGCCGATCTTTAATTGCAGAATTGTGTTGTGTAGTGTGCTGCCGACCCATAGATGAACATGAATGTGCGTTGTGGCATTTAGCCCCCTTCCCTATCCCGCCTTCCCCCCCCCCCATCCTCCTCACCGTCTTCTCGATCATGGTGATTAATTGACGCTGGTGTCGCGCGAGTTGCGCGGGTTTATTAAAAGGATTACAAGATGTGAATGTGCGAGGCGAGTCCATAAATGTGGAAAGCTGGCAGCTGGGCGGGACGGGGATGTGGGCACCATCACATCACGAGTACCCGTAATAAGATTAATTACGAGAGCCTCTCTCTTTAAAAAAAAAAGCCCAGACACAGACAAAGTGACAATATTTTGACATGACAATTACAAACTCAAGTTCCTCCATTGTATTCTCCAAGTGTCTCATTAATTAAGAAGCTTTAGAAGATCTTTCTGCGAGTGCAAGCAATCAGCATAAACTTCAAATGCTTTTGAACTAATCCTCCAGAGACGTGGCCAACTGTAATCCATGCTTGCTTGCCATTTGCACATTTACATTTTGTATCCTGTTGACACGCGAACTCCTGTGAGACCGAGGGAGGGAGGGAGGGCGGTAAAAACTGCCCCAGCGGCAGGATAAGTGTCATCAGGGTCGAAAATTATATAAATTGGCATTTAATAGAAGGGCAAAAGCGTTACGCCAATTAGCTGAAAGTGTCGTTAAGGGTCGCATAAACACACACAACACATATGTATATGAGGATGTGTGTTAAATAATAAGAATCTTTACCTAATATGCAAGGCTATTGAGGGAGTTGTTTTGAAAGAACTGAAAGATGCTAGGACCGAAAAATTCTAAAGAATTATAGAAAAAAATAAAGAAAAAAACCTTAGATACATACGAGTATATGCCACTTTCAGCGGACCTTTCTAAATAGCTTCTATAAAATGATCTGAAATAATGAGTGAGTTTCTTCATATTAAAATTAAGGATCTCTGTGCAAATCGATGATAGCAATGATTTAAATTTGTCATTGTTTTTATTTTTCAAATGCCAAATTTTTGATTAAAACCAATAAAGTTATCAGGTATCTAAAATTTTGACAAATCAGAATGTAAATGGTAGCGAATTATTAAAATACAGTCGAACTTCCCTAACTCGAATCCCCATTATCCAAAGAAAAGGTTCGAGCTATGGGGAGATGCGACTTATAGAGTTCTTTTTCTTAAGTTCATTAAGTGCAAGTTAAGGAAGTTCAACTGTATTTTAAAAATAAAACTGAGTTTATATTAGAAAAGAATTATTTAAGCATCGTTATTAGCTGAATGCCTCTGTTTATTATTTTTTGTATGTATATATGTACGTATGCATACATATGTATGTATGTATATTCCTGAATATCTCCCTGAATATTACTGATAAATGAGACCCTTTTTGCGCCTGGCTGCGAAGCATCTCCGTCTGATTTTATGTTCTCCGTCAACGCGTGCTATGGTAAAGGGAAGGGGAAGGGAAGACTGCAAGTGAAATTCGCAAATGTTCCGCACAAATCTGCAATTTATTTTACTGTTAATGAAGCTTTTTCTTTTTTTATTTGTATATTTTTACTTTTATTTGTATATGTATTTTTGCCAATGATGATGTCATCTGCGGAGTAACAGAAAATACGCTGAGCATAGTACAATAAATCAGGGGCCGATCTCTCTCTGTGCTTATGCCCATGCTCAAGTCTGACAGCTGGAGACCCGACTGCGACTGCGACTGCGACTGCAGACAGCGAAGTGGAGCAGCTGCCAGAGATTAGTCAGTTTTAGTGACTGGCGGCACTGGCGCACTTTAATTCTCTTGGGGCAAGCTGCTCAACTGGTTTTCTTCTATTCGAGCCCCAAGGGGCAACGGGAGCTGAGCTGGAAGTGTGCTCAAAGATCAAGGTGAGTTTCGAAGTAGATGCTTAGAATTTTAGCGTGAATGCCGAGACGATAATCTTAACAAAAGAAATTCATTTCCCAATCACAAATATCACAAGAAACTTTTTCAAATATATTGCATAAGAAAAACATGATCAAAACAACGCTTGTAACGGTCTCCAGCTTAGAGGTCAGTCACAGAACCGAACGTTTCTCCAGAAGAAGAATCCAGAAATTTTTGCCAAGAGAAAATAAAATAAAAAAAAGATGCCACAATGAAACCGCAAAATTTATGAAACACTAAAAGTGAAGAGGTCTTAACCCTCATACACTCTCAGACCTATTCTCAGCCCAGCTCAGCTGCCTCGGTGAAACGAACCGCAGCCACAGAGCGATTCTTCATGTGGAAGATTCAAGATACAAAAAGAAACGCATAATTGCATATAGCAGTTATAAACTAAATACACTAACGTCTCTTGGGCTGACAGGAAATGCAACTCAACTCGGCAATTTGATGGAATTTTCTGTTCCCGTAACCCAGCAATAGATCTTGAAACCAGTTCTCTATGGATCGCATGCCAGATCATTATAAGCTCATAATGTTTACTTAGTCACACGTTAGCAGCTGATTTGTTTACTTGCAGATCATGACAACCACGAACACTTAAGTATTCCTATCCATGTTGTTCCAATCGAAGGCCTGTCAGATTCATATATGTAGACATTTAGACATGACCATGCCACATGCATGACTCACAGTCACGCTTGAGAAAGGTGAAAAAAGAGGTAAGAGAGAAAATGCCCAAAATGACTAAGTGCACATTCATGGCTTTTTAAATGGGCCGTCGAAAAATCAAAATAATAAACTGTTGGCTTAACACTGAGCGTGACTGTGTTCCGAGTGCTCCATCGTTGTAGTTGTCCTCTGTTTTGTTGAACTTAATTCACGCCAAAGCGCTGACATTGCCGAAACTTGAATATTTGCATAGCTTTGTGCCGTCTTTACTGTGCAGGATTGAACTTCACCTTAAGCTGACACACGTTGTAGATTATCACCACTCACTTGGCATTTATTCGGTTGCATTTTCGAAGCTATACAAGTGCCAGTTAGTTTCCTTTTATTACATTATTAGCTAAACAGACGCAAGAGCTTATTAACCATGGTCAGTGATTTGGCTCTTGTTCACATTTTATACTCTGCCTACTCCTTCTTTTCCGCCGTCCAGTTTTTGGGACGCTCGGCCATAAGGGAATAATCGTTTTGGGCAATGTTTAAGCCACCATATTGATGTGTGGGTGAATCCGGAAAGAATTCCCAGCCCTGTTCAATGGACATCTTCTTGATGACGCCGGCAATGCCTAGCATTAATTGTCAAAATTAGAATAGAAATTACATAGAGTTCAGGGTGAACTCACCTAGGAATAGACCGGCTACTAAGCCAGCTACATGATTGTGTTTCCATGCACCAAAGACGCCACCAGCAGCAAAGCCTCCAATCAGATAGTTTATTCTGTAATGCAAGGCAGATTTAAACAGGAAATCGACATTAATTTAAACAAACTATTTACTTATCATCCTTGCCGCGCACATTTGTGGCAGCCAGAGTGGTTAGCGTAAATGCCGTGGCCATGCCCATCAACGGGCCCGTGTTGTACGCAAAGCGACCAATCGTGGGTATGTAGCCTCTTGGCTTCGACAGCGTCAACACGTCCACTGTGGACCACGCCAATCCGGCGGCGAGCGCGTATCTGTTGGTGGCCACAATCTTGCCAAAGGCATCTTCGCCATCGGGATGGTCGTAGTATTTGGAGCGTAAGAACGACATGTTTATCTAAATGCAAACGAAAAAGTAAATGTTACATAGATATTTAAAACATGTACATATAAATGATCACAAACATGTACTCAGAATTTAGATTAGTGGCTTCCAGTACCCACAGTACATTTTGCAATACTTGTGGCCATTGGCCATTTCACAATTATTCCGCTTTATTGCTGTTAACATATTAAATTCCTTAATTTACTAACCTGCCGAATTTACGTAATTATTGCCAAACGCAGCACAGCTTGGCAAAAACAGCTGTGGAGCAGTGTGTACCTATCGGCAAAAAGAAACTTTAAAATACCAAAACAGAAAAAATACTTCGCTAACTACGCCATTTTTTTTTTGTGCGCGCAAAAATTTGAAATGGAAAAACGTGAAATTTTCAAAAATTAATTTAAAAAAATTGAGAAACAATTTCAAAAAAACAACAAAATCCAAAATTAGGTAAAATAATTAACTTTATTTAGAAATTGGTTGGGTGGCCAAATTGAGAAAAAACCAAAAAAAATTGAGAAATAACGAAAAAATTGAGAAACAACAAAATCTCTGATACAAATTTCAAAGCTCTAGCTCAAAAATTAAAAAAAAATTGACTTTTTCGGCCAAAAAAACCATTTTAAAAATTTGACATTGCTTTTTTTTGTCGTTTAGCGAGGCGAGAGAGCGCGCTTTACAGCACACTGGAGTGACTGGTGCGACTAGCTTTTGGTGTTAATAGACAACACAAAACTACCGCAAGGTGTCGTATTTAAATTTAGGTCACTAGCGCGCCATATGTTTGCAATTTTCTGACAACGCGCCAAATTTGAAATGAAAATTTGCAATTTCGCAAAATCAATTAAAAATTGAATAAAAACAATTTGAAAAAAAGGACAAAATTGTTTACAAATGCGATCAATTAATATAAAAGGAGAACACAGTTTGTCAAATCAAGTTTTTAATTTATTTTCAATGTATACGTATGTATTTATTTTAAACTAAATTCACAAACATTGTGGCACTAATATTAGTTCTTTAATCATATGGTGCAATCGAACGTTTTAATAAAAGTTATATGGTAGGATGTAGATTATTTCGAAAAAGTACCATTATAATTATAGACGATTCAATCGATATCAAATATGAATTCGCTTAGTTCTTAAATCGATGGTGGTAGACTAGTTTTTGATTTGCATGTCGACTAAAAATATACACATAAAATCTAGCGATTTAAGATGATGTATTATGAATATCCATTTAATGAGCATTTTGGCATACAATTTTAGGAGTTGAGTTGACCGATTGGAGCAGATACGAGGCAAAAAATTATGATTTCGAAAAATAAAATCGATATCAAAACACAATACACAGTACATACATCCATACATACATATAAGCATAATTATATACAAATCAAATGTCAAATAAATAACAGGTTCTCTTTGCATGTTTTATCAGTCATAACATTTGCGGTGAACTTGTCATATTTCACTCATAGCTTTCAATCGTGTTGTGTCAGTCCTTAAATGAACTTGAATATTGCAAGTTAGACTAAACAACAATGCGAGTGGGTTCGATTAAAGCACTGCCATTGTCCAAACATTCATACGAGTACAGTTGTGTATAGATCGAGACATTTTAGTGTTCATCGTGTCCAATTATTTCAATATCATCAGCCAAGGGACTTTCGATTTCCTGTTTGTTGTCGCTACCATTTTGTTGATTTGCATCCAAATTAATCAATGATAACGTCATCTTACTGCTGAGTATGACCTAAAAAAAGGAAAAAATGGTAAACATCTTTAAATAAAAAAAACGTTATGTTATTTACGGCCGGTTCTTCAGATGATCCATTCAGCTCAGAGTCATAGACCTCTTCACGTTTTGTTTGTGAATCGGCCACCAAAATCTGTGAGTCGTGTGCCAAGGCGCCTTCCAAATAAATGGACTGCGGCTCGGGTAGATTATCTTCCAATTTATTGGACTGCAATGAAATCAAAATTTTGCTGTTAAATCAATTCTGATAATTTCGATACCGATAAATTAGGTAAGCCGTTGAGATTTCAAAGTGTTTTGCTGTTTAAAACGTTCTTTGACTGTGAGGCAGGATTCGTGAGTTGGCAACAAAGGTGCAACAGAGGCACTTACATGTTCACTATGTGCGCGATAAACAGGCGTTGGAGGGCGTCCAGTCCACCGTTGGCCGCCCTCGCAACTAGCTGTTACCTCCATGCCAAGAACCTGCACCACACGTAAATTTAATATGAAACAAATCATGCGAGTATATACAAAAATATATATAAAAAATTAAAAATTAATTTGTATATATATATATATTTACCGTTACTTCGCGCTCAGCGCTGATGTCACGACGTTTCCTTTGCTGTTGTTGTTGTTGGTTATTCTCTTTGGCCGCCTTCGCCCTGTCCAGATCCTGATCCCGATCGATAATTGTATGCCCATTGGAAATGTTTTGGTTTTCTACATTGGTCAAATTCGTATTTTCGTTGTTGTCGTGTTGCTATTTTTGAGCCAAATGTACAAATAGTTATTAAAGGCAAATACTTAAAGGTAAATAAGTAACAAAAAAACATGAGCATTTCTAAAGTTATCGCTCATACAAAAGCAAAAAACATTCACAAAAAATTTAAACTATATTAGCTTATTAAATTTTAAGTAAAAACAATGCACAAAATAAATCATATTTACTTAATTGTTGTTAAGAAACGAAACACAACGAAACATTAATTCGGGGGATTCTCAGTTACTTTTGCTGGTTAATAATAATAACTAAAGAGTTAAGATAAAAGAAAAACAACTTTCAACGATTGCTCCGGGGCGGGCCCAAGGACGACGCTAACCTTATTTAAATCAGTTTCAGTTTCAATATCAGTATCAGTATCAGTTTCAATCCTCGACTTGTGCACGTCTCGAACGTTCAATTGCTCATCGGCAGCGTCTATAAGACCTTGAATCGCCGTTACAACTAATCGAATTGTGCAATTTTATGGTATTTTAGACACATATACACACACATATATATATAAACAGGAAGAGAGAGAGAGAAAGGGAGAGACATACATGAACAAAGTAACGATCGATTAAAGTTAATTGTCTTTGATAAACTCCTAGTATTTCAATGCATGAATTGTGAATTGTGATTTGGCATGATATAAAAATCGAAAATATATATACTTATATCTTATAGCAAGTATGTCTTGTTCTCAATTGTTTTGATTTCTAAAATATGTCCCCATCATAAGTATTTATATTGAGTTAGAGAGCTACAGATACAATTACGTATACGTTATACTTAGTTGGATAGTTAGTAGGGCTACAGAATTTTTGCATGCCGATCGAAGATAGAGCAAAGTTAGAAAATACGAGTACATTATTTTTAGTAAGAGTGCAACAAGAAGAGACACAAACAAAGACAAAGAGACAGAGAGAGAGAGACAACAGTTGAAGCATGACAAGGAGAATAAGAGAAATTGTTTTGATACCGGAAGAAAAGGAAGACAGGCTTCAAGAACGAACATCTTCTAAAGCTGCGCTCTCGCATGCAACTCAAGAGCTGAAAGATGAATCTTTTTCGGGACTGTCAAACTGCCAAACCATTCAAGGATTAGGTTACAGGTACAATTTTGTTCAGGTATGGATATAACTCAGGTATTTACTAGAAATCAAAAGTAGAAACGAATTCATGTCTTGTACTTAGTTTGGTCTTTTTCTGTGATTTTTTGAATATGTATTGTGGTAAATGGTTGCATTAGAAATTTGGCTGCCGCTTGAGAAACTTCATTGCAATCATCTTGAAAATGAGAATACAATAAAATCAAAATTTAGCATATAGTATATATTAATAAATGAGATTACAAACGCGCGTCAAATAAAGATTTAAAGACTTCTAGAGTGATTCATGGGATAAATGGGAATGCGATACTAATCGGGTTTCCATGATCTGCAGTTGGAGGTGTTGCTAGCTACGAGTTGATGGATGCTAACCTTTGCCTCATACTGATCGGTGTTCATTTCGGCAATTAACTTTGCCATCTCTCGCTCCGTGTCCTCAAGTTTCTTGCGTAACTTTTCAATTTCCATCAATTGCTCCGTTTCCTTATTGAACAGCGTCTTCTCCACTTCGGCGAGGCTCTTAGGGGCGCTTGCCTGCTGGGCGTGGCACTGCTGTTGATGAGCCTTTATCGTGCTGGAGAGATTTGTGGCCAATTCAGCCGCCGACAAAGTCGCATTGTAGAGCTCCTTATCGTTGCGCCTGCCATTTGATGATGCACTGGACGCGCTTCCTAGAAAGTTGGCGTAGGAGTTTTTGCTTTAACTAACAGTTAGGTTGAGGCAACAACAACAATAACAATAACAACAACTACTAATATTTAATACATTTATACATAACAAGCCTTATTTACAGCATTAAAATAAAAAACAATTTATATGTCATATTGCGAATGCATTCATTGGTTGTGGTTCGTGAATTAGTAGACACTTATACAAGTACAACATTTAGGGATATATAGTACTATATATAGGTAAGATAGTCCAAGACTACACCAAATGAGGAGGACATATTTTAAAACTCAACAGAGCGAAGAGCGATTCTCACTGAGCTCTTTCATCCATACAAATAATTCAGTTGAACTAAATACTTAATCAATAATCAAAAATGAGATCAAATCTATTATCGGGCTTACTTGTCTGATGCTCGCGCCAACCTTTGTTTCGCAAAAAATGGCAACGCAGAAAGTACAAATACAAATTAACGGATTCAAGTGGTTAGATTTCATAATGAGTTAAGTACGTGTGGTTGTGTGTGCGTGTGCGTGTGCGAGTGTGAGTGTGTATGTTGTACGAGTATTCAAGGATTCAAGGGTGCAAAGTGTATAACTACAAGATATATCGATACATACTCGCAACTTGGAATCTTTTATCAAAAATATTTTGAATTCGAGCTAACCTACAGATATTTCGACATTAAACTCACCCAATTTCGTACCGCCCAAATCCTCCACCTGACTGTGATTCTGCTGTCCAAATACCTCTTGACGGAAGCTCGGATCTGTTGGAGCGGGTCCATAGGGAGCATTTGGTACTTGCTTCTTAAAAACAATCTGTAAAAAAAAATGACTTATTTAAAAATGATAAATGCTATTAAATTTATTTATACCACCTTCATAATCGTATATCCAAAAAAGACCACAATGCCAATGGTATAGAGGGGCATCAGGAATCCCATGCTGCTGCCTCCACGTTGCTGAGGCTGATGCAAGGCGCCTGCTCCCATTGGTGGACGCATGCCAGGTATGGGTCCAGGCTGCATATTAAATATACAAATGAAATCCCATTAATTCGAACCATATTGTCAGAGAAATTCATCAAAGCGCAGTTCTAGAATCTAGAATATTGAAAATCAGTTTCGGGCAATATATATTTGCATTAATATTCATAGCGATCGACACGCAGACTTGTCTTATACTGTTTATAGTTGTCTTCTATAGTACAACAAATGGAGGCGCGGGCAGGTGCCGCATAAGATTTGGCACAAGTTCAATATGAACAATATTTTTGTTGTTCTCATCCCACTCTCTTCCTTAACAGTTTCTGCTGTATGTATATTTTCATTGGGCTGTCTTTTTTGCCTTCAATTTGCGTGCAGTGTCATAAAAACAAAACCCAAATCCAAATAAAATAAACTCATCTATTTATAGTATTTTTTTGCTGATGTCTCATCCCCACCTCATACCTCACTAGCACCCTCAGTACCCCTCCACCAACCCCGATGCCAAATGCCAAAATGCCCAAATGCAAATTAGCAGCCTAAATCTTTGACGAAAAATGAACTGCAAATCGAAGTCATAACTCACCCGTCCGTCAACAATACGAGGCGGCGGATTGCTCGGCGATGTCTTGCGTTCAACAATCGGCACAGTGGGCGTGGCAGGTATTGCACGCCCACGCTCACGCATCGCCTGGTATATAGACTCCGGATGCAGATGGGCGGGACGCTCCTGACGTAGACCTATTTGGAATAACAATAATATGATTAACATAGAACAGAGTCTAGCTTAAACAAAATATATGTTTTTTAATATTTTTAATTCGACTAAAAGCAGCCGACAAAGAAGTGTTAGCATTAATCAAGATTCAAACTAACAATTAATTAAAATAAAATAAATTTTTTAATTTAAAATTAAAATGTTAAAAAAAAATGGTATGAAAAATTGAATTGGAAATTATAAATGATGTGATAAAACAATTAAATTAAATAAAATAAAATTTTGAATTTAAAATTTTAATTTTAGAAACAATTAAATTATAAAACAAAAGCAGTTACTTGTATGTTATTTTACAATATGTTGTAGATTTTCGAAAAGCCGTTGGATTAGTACAGTGCCAAAAGACAAATGCCGTTAGTCAAACTGAACGAAAGCATAGAGAGAGAGAGAGAGAGAGAAACAGAGTTTCTTCTATGGTTGCACAGTGGCGCCACCTACTTATTTCGCCTGTGTACAAATTGACTTGTTTGCGATACAAATGCGGACCAAATGGCTCAAGCGCCGGTTTGGAGGCATTCATGAACTCCTCCCTGTCAAGCACGACATCACAACAACCTGTCCACAGCGACAGACAACATCAATACACACAACACGTTTACAATATACAAAACATAAATAAATAAAATAAAAAAATTAAAATAAATTAGATAAAACATTAAATGGAATTAAGTTAAGAATAGAAAAAAAAAACTCACCGCCTGGTCCGCCGCGCTGTTGGGGATCCTTGTAGCTTGGCTTGGGTGGCGTACCGCCAAACATCATGGGATGGAACACCTTTGGCCACAATATAGCGATGCATCCAACCACAGTGACAATCGCAATAATGCCCATTTTTCTAGGCGACATGCTTTCCTCCGTCCCGGGGCGAGATTTCAACTTCGTTGACGATGATGTTGTCGGCATTTTGTCGTTACTCTTAAAGCTCAATACCTAAGGCAATTCTGCGTTTAGTTCTGTTTGTGTGCTTGTTGTACTCCTGATAATGTTTCCTTGGTGGTAATCCTGATGAGACTGTGTGAGTTTCTTGATTAATTGAGGTTAACTGTGGCGTTGGCTCATTTTTGTGACGTTTATTGCTTATTGTTGTTTTTGCATTATCTGAAAAACACACACATAAAATGATGTATTCACCACTACATATCTACATATATAAGTATGTTTCGGTTTTCTGGAACTATCCAGTTCGGTACACATCACTGCACACGATTACGATCACAATTACAGCTCAAAGTAGTCACTGTATTGCGAATGTTGTATTTTTATGTCGTTTTAATAGAAAATTTTATTACATAAATAGCAGTCCCGATTATTTTATTTTTAGCGCTCACACTTTTCGGTCTTTTTGCCCATCTAATAATTCTATTTTTTTTTCTTGTGCCGTGAACCATAAATATATATAATGCATTTTCAACTTTTAGCACAATTCTCACAATTTACGAGCACATAAGTAAACAAATACACAAAAATCAAATCGATAAAAATTAACAAACAAATACAAGCAAATAATAACAATAAATTAAAAATATTGCTTTCTTGGATATATCTTTTGAGATCTTTAAGCACTGAGAACGACGACTGCTTACGCAAAGATCCAATGTTGTTTCCGAACTGGCCAAGCAAAATTTTGAAACTATTAGCAAATTTTTAAAAACAGCACCACAACGACAACGATGTCGGAGACGCTGACGGAGACGGGGGATGGGGGCGGGGGGCGGGTACGGGGCGCTGCTCGTTGCTCACGCTGAGCGAGTACCATACTCATAAGGCCCAGTCAGTTAGTCAGTCGGTCATAATTTGAGCATTAGTCTGTTATTTTTGCCGCATTTGCCGCCAGTTGGCTGAAAAACTAAAATATAATGAATACGACAAAATAATTTGCAACTTGGCCCCTGCGCTTCGCTCCGTTCCCTTCCCATTCCTACACTCGGAAAAAAAATCAAGACTTCCGTACATAAACGGAAAGAAGAAACGATCACAAAAGCTGACGGAGTTCGGAAATTAAAAAACTGAAAACCAGGGATTTAAACCTTAACCATAACCGTAACCGTTAGCCGGTATTAAAAATAAAAAAATAAAACTTTTTAATTATACCGACACCCAAAAATCTAATTTATTCCAAACGAAATAACCGATTAGAAACCGATTCATTCAAAAAGGTAAATTTGGTTGGGTCAAGCATAACATTTTATTATGTTGTTAAATTTAAAACTAAATTTGATTTGTATTTTTAATTTTGAATATTGATCTCCAATAAAAGATCTTATTATTTTAAATTAATAAATATTTGTATATCATATTTTTCTGAGTGTAGCATTCACCAAAAAGCGCACGCGCTGATCATCCTCATGCTGGGTGCTTCGTAATTTTCATACTTTCACACACATATGTATGTACATATCTACATATTCAAAGTACATTTGTTATTGTTTGCTTTCATCTTTACCATCATTTTCACGACCTGCTCTATGAATTGTACATACGTATTTATGTAAATACTATGTATATGTCTCAGTTAATGTTTTTAACGGGACCAAAGAGGCTAGCGTCTCTAAGACACATTTTCATTTCACTTTCGAACGCACTCACTGGCGAAAGTGTGCAAAATTTAATTTTTTCTATTTACTCGACTGCAATTGCTTTACTTTTATTTTAATCGCATGGCACTGCAAACATAAATACATTCACAATTACTTTCAGTCTCCGTTAATTTATTAGTGTGGTCAAGAGATGGCGCTCGCTGTCTGTCTGTATGTCCAGTACCTGCTGGCTGCAGTTATTTTTAGAGGCACTGGCATTGTAACAAGTCAATGTCGCACAGATCACAAATGTTTTCATAACTTATTTATAAATATACAAATTTGTAAAGCACAAGCTAATACCGTTTTCTGATGGAATTTATTGTTTTTTTTTTAATTTTACTTTATAAACTCACCCACTTAATTTATTTTAATTGTTTTTATCAATATTTACCTTAATTTTGATTAAATATTTCGTTAATTCTTAATTGCTAAATTCAAACTGCAAGTTTGTCGTTATCAAGTGTAGTCGAAAAATCAATATACTTTAAACAAAACTTATCGGCCTACCACCCATAAAAAGTAATCAACAATCGATCAGTGTTGCAAAAAGACATTCAGCTCAAATGCAGTGCTGCAGACTTTTGTTTGAAAAAAGCCCAATTTTCCATGTCTTCTCTAATTAAAGTTCATTAATTTTAATAAATTAAAAAGTACAAATTCAATAAACCAAGAAAATTATAAATATTCTAAAATAAATAGGTTCATTTTAAAGTTGGTTTGGTGCCAGACTCTCTTCGCGTGGTGAAGTTTAGTAAGAAATTCACATGACATTTATAGTAGAAAGTGAGTTTGAATTCGAAAGGGATGAACTGATGATTTTGGTGTGCTTCGCATTAAATCAAAGTGAAAAAAAAATATTTATAAAATGTCTTATTAATAATGTTGCATCATCTGCTTAAAAAAATATACTCCAATTCCTTGTTTTTTAAATGCAAGTTTGCACTGTTATGCTAAAAAGTATGCAACACAATATAGGAGGGAAATTCATTAGGAGACTCGCAGAAAATGTAGGGGAAATTTGGTCAAATCTTACGGATTGAAATTCGGAAAAAATTATTGAAAACCGAAACAGCCCTGATAAAATATGTATTTATTGCTGGAATATGCTTTTTGAACTTTAAAATATGCTTGGTTTATGGCTATAAGCTATCTGCAAATTTTATAGGCTATTCCATTTTCAAATGTGCTATATCCAGCCTGAAATAAGCTTGCAATCGTGACCTGAAAAAGAGAGCGAGTCGATCGAATTCACCACCTTGTTATAATTTCATCATGGTTGGACTAATCAGCAGGTATTGCAGCCCTGGCCCTGGCTCCCGGCTTAAATGTCAACGCGTCCTCAGTCAGTACTTTCACATTTTGTGAAGCAATAGTTAAATGTAAAATAAATTAAATAAGACAACAACTAATCTCATTTTATATAAACAAATCGTTTTATGGTAAGTTACACAAGCCGCATTCATACATATGTACGTTTACATGCATTCATATTTCGGTTTGTGTCGTGTTTTATATGAGAACAGCTGCTTAGTGCGCCAGAGCTGTCACCTTACGCGACGAAAAATATTGCTTTCTGTGTTTGAGGTGTAGGGCAACTCTGGTAGTGATGGTGCTCTTCTTTGTGTTATTATTGTAGACGAAGCCTAAATAAAAGAAAACGAGATTGCCAAATATTTATAAATAACATAAATAGATCGAAAGCAAAGTGAAAATTGGAATTGAGACTGAAGAAGTAGTGTATAAAAAGCTTCTAACTTGTATTTGGCTGGAAACCTAATGCGCGCTGTTGATTGGCGTCGCTCCAAATTCTCAAAATTTACTGTTGATCCGCAGACAGAGTTGGGCATAATGGACAACGAAGCATGTGCGTCTGTTGAAAAGGAACTCGATCGTGTCGTTACCAAGCTAGAGCAGCTGCACGAGAATTCTGCTGCCGAAATTGGAGACATCGCCTCGCTCATGTCGGAGCTGGTCAATGTTCTCGGCATGGCTGAGAAAATGGGGGTTAACACGCTCAATACTGGGACGCAGATGAATGCACCTGCTGACACCAGCAGCACCGATGACCCCATGGGCGATGGCATTAACATGCAAGTGGAGACAGAACCGTCGGCACCGCAGCGTCTCAACGATAGTCAAATGGAGAGAATTCGAGAGGCGATCGCCCAGTGCAACGACCGCGTTCAGAAGCTATCGACGGAGCATCGTGAATTGCATGGTTCAGTTTCAAAAATTGGCAAGGCCATCGACCGCAACTATAGCTCGGACTTCAGTTCCACGATGCGCGTGGACGCACTGCAAG
This sequence comes from Drosophila limbata, assembly GCA_963924055.1. Lineage (NCBI taxonomy): Eukaryota > Metazoa > Arthropoda > Insecta > Diptera > Drosophilidae > Drosophila > Drosophila limbata. Next base: position 8,101,719 of record OZ001355.1, read on the forward strand.
ACGAGGAGAATTTAATGCTACTGAATAAGGCCATTGCCAAACATTACTGCCGTCAGGGAATGGACGAGGTGGCTCGCACCCTAATTAAGGAGTGCAAAATGAGCGAGGATCATGCCCAGGATGTGTTCGACTCGGAGCGGGAGTTTGCTGAAATCTACAACATCTGGATACAGATACAGAAACGCGAACTTGCCGATGCCCTCAAATGGGTGGCCCGACACTCGAGTCAACTGATGGAGCGTCATTCGGTCATCGAGTTCCGTCTACACCGTATGCGCTTCATGCAGCTCGTTTCCTACGGTTTAAAGTCACAGAACGAAGCTATCATGTATGCCAGGACCAACTTCCAGAAGTTTGCCGTGCGTTATGAGCACGAGATTGCCAACTTGATGGCCAGCTTTATATATCTACCTGGTGGTCTGGAGAATACGCCTTATAGGATCTTCCTATCCCAGGAAATGTGGACTGAGCTGTCGTTCACATTCCTCAAGGACGCCTGCCAGCTGCTGGGCATTAGTAAAAATTCAGCCCTCTCGGTTGTGGTCAACGCTGGATGCACTGCGTTGCCAGCTCTGCTAAACATCAAGCAGGTGATGCAGTCCCGCCAGGTGCTGGGCATGTGGAATGGCTGTGATGAGCTGCCAATTGAGATAGATCTACAGCCGGAGTTTCGGTTTCATTCGATATTCGCTTGCCCCATCCTACGGCAGCAAACCACTGAGGATAATCCACCGAAGAAGTTGACCTGTGGTCATGTCATTTCAAACGACGCCCTGCACAAGCTCAGCAACGGACACATACTCAAGTGTCCCTATTGCCCTGTCGAGCAGAATGCCGAGGAGGCTGTTCGCATCTACTTTTAAAAACATAGTCCTTATAATTTCAATTAATAACTAATAAACACAATGTGAGCCTGCCTGGGAGAAGAGCAGCAATGGAAGACGGACGGATAGATGACTGGCTGACCGGAAAGGAATTCGTATAATGTTAATTGGCAGTTTTCCTTTTACCTTAAAAGTTATTTGCAATTGACAGCTCGTTTGGATTGTTCTTTAGATAAATTGGCAACTGCGTAGTTGAACTTCTTGTGCGAGTAATGGATCCTAACAATACCCATATATAAACCCCCTAGTTCTTAAAACAAGTACATATATTATTAATAATAAATAAACATTTATCTGTATTATGACTTTGGTTTGTCTTTAATTTATCGTAAGCACAGTTTAATTGGTGTCTTGCCACTGTGCAGGCAGTCAAACGGCAATATTGCCCACTGTATGCTCGTTGCCTGCTGTCGAACCGGTTTCGGATTTTATCGTGTCGCTGTCTGTGAGTGTCTTCGTGTTTGTTTTCTTTATCGCCTGCCAGTGCATACTGAAGTTTGTTGGCGGACGACAGCTGATCGAGATCGTGATCTGAAACGGGTCACAACACATTACTCCAACTACATTTTTTCGGTGCTCTCTTTATTATTTATCCATTTAGTGGCAACGAACTCGCAACTGTTTTCATCATCCTCTCCGATCATCATCATCATTATCCAAATTAAATCAATTTCATTCAAAGAAGAGAAATTAAAATGAAAAACGTTTTGGATGTCATGTCGTTGCAGCAGCACGTGGAAACAAGCAAAGCCCAGAATATGAAGCCCATTGATTATCGGTGAGTCAAGTCTCTCGTCTTTCAATTGCTGATACGCAATGCCTTGTGCTTGAGATTTTTTTATTTATTTATTTAATGTCATCTTAGAGTAGTTGATCAAAAGTAGTTTTTAAAATTAGATAAATAATATTATACATTTAAATTGCAGCAAGTGCAGTAAGCCTGGTCTTGTCCCGCTCTACATATTCGAGTGCGCTGCCAAGCTGAAGATGAAACCGCTGACAGCCGCCTGTGCTGCCATTGTCTATCATCGCTTCTTCAAGGAGGTCAAACCCACTGATTACGACGAGTTCGTGAGTTGCCATTTTGCCCTTCACTTCTTTTCCTAGTTTAATTATCTTAAATTATCAAATTACAGCTGATTGCCGCCTCATCGCTCTACTTGGCTGGGAAAATCAAAGACGACGACACGGTCAAAATTCGCGATGTCATCAACGTGGCATATAGTACACTCAACAGGGGCAGTGCTCCGTTGGATCTGAACGATGAGTATTGGGCCATGCGGGACGCCATTGTCCAGGCCGAGCTGCTGATTACACGTACCCTGAGCTTTGATCTAAACATTGAGCTGGCACACAAGGTAAAAAACTCGACAATTATTAGCATTGCAACATCAAGTTATTAACAGACTTTCTCTTTATTTTCATGCAGCATTTGCTGTACTACATGAAGACCCTGCAGGATTGGGTGGGCACAGATGTGTGGAACTCGGTGCCGATTGCCAAGACAGCTGCCTCATACTTGCAGGACTTTCACCACAGTCCCAACATACTGAAATACAAGCCCACGCACGTGGCCATCGGATGCCTCTCACTGGCACTACAGACATACGGTGTGCAGGTGCCACTGACTGACGAATCCGACGAGGCGTCCATGTGGTACAAGCCTCTGGTTAAGGATTTCACCAGGGAGAATCAATGGGAGATCATTGAAGATGTCATCGAACTGTACAAACACGAGGCCTCCCTAAAGGCCATCTAAACTTCCCATTGCCACTCTCTAACCGGCATCATCTACTGGCTACACTGGAGCTAACACCATTCCCATACGATTTTATTTATTTCCAGCACAAATCATAAGCCAACAATATATAATTTCTTATAAGATTCTTGGCTGCTCACTGAATTTCTGAATACATGAACTTAATAACGAGTAAATACTATTTATACTCCTTAATGTCGGTGCTTGTGCTTGTACTTCTCGGCACGATGACGTGGTGGCGAGACGCTGGTCCGTCTATTGGAGCGCGAACTGTAGTTTGATGACGTCGGCGAGGGGGATCTGCGTGTTGGGCGACCGGAGCGCTCCGTGTAACGCTTCGGCGAGTCCGATTGGCTTCGAGAACGATTACGCTTGACCGACCTGGCGCTGCGACTGCTCTCGCCTCCGCTGTATGGGGAATGGGAGCGCTTGCGACTGGAGCGTAGAGTGGGGCTGGAACGAGAACTGCCGCTGTGAAGTGTCCCAGGTCCATGCTTGCTGTCAGGACTCTCGCTGCGCTGTGAACTTCTCGATTTTGAATAAATGTAGCTCAATGGCGAGTCCACAGAATCCGTGGGCGAATTCTAAGAAAACAAGTTAGATCAGTTTACAGTTAAACCGAAGGATAAGTGGACAACCTACCCGCTTGAGCAAACGCTTGCGATAGTATTCAACCTGTTCGGGCAGTGTCCAGCCAGGTTCCAGACGACGTTTTCCAGATTCCATTTCATCCTGATACTGCATGACTTTCAACTCAATTTCCCGCAGTTTCTGACGCATCTCGTCGCTATATTTCTGAGAGTTATCCCCATCGCTTTCTTCATCTGAGCTGAAGAACTTGGGTGGATCTGGTGGATCTAAGGTGTCCCACTTGCTGGTGGTTATGGCTTGAGCCTCAACCTGTTGTGGATCAACAGTTTCCCACTTGGATGGTATAAATCCAGGCATCTTAGCCTGTGATTTTTCTGCAGGTTTTTGCACGTGCTCCATGGGTACTCCATCGACATCTTCATCCACTGAAAGTATTTCAATCATGTATATCAACAATTAAGGATGCTTAAAGCTTGATGGCTTACAGGGCACTCCGTCGATTTCATCATGGTATTGTTCCTGTTTTGGAGTACCGCGTTGTGTGGATTCTGGCAGAACTAATTTCAGTGCACTCTTCAGTAGTGCAGCACCGTCAAGCGGCACACCATCTAGATCTTCGTCGTCCTTTTCCTCTCCCGATAGTGGGGCACCGTCAATGTCCTCATCCAAGGCCTCCTCCGATCGCGACTCATCTGCTTGGGCCGGTGAATTGGACTGCAATGCAAACTATTTAAACGCCGTGAGAGATCCCATTTTGACAACAAAGTTAGTGCTCCACATACCTGACGGCCTAAGAATATGCCTCGCAGTTGAGATAGGAATTCCTTTGGATAGATTGTCCATTCCTCCCAGGTCCTTATTATATTACAAACCCTTGTCTTAAAGCCCTCTGCCTTCAGTCGACTTTCAATGGCCAGATAATAGGTGTGAAGACTCTCAAAGATGTCCAGCAATTGCTTTTCCACGCTGCAAACAAATCAGTTAACCAAGATAAACGTCTGTTTTGTCTTTTAACTTACGATTTGCGAAAGAAGGAGGCGTTGGCCACCTTCACCGTGCAGTTATGAAGAATATCAGAGACAAGATACAAGCGAGCTATCTTCTTAGAAGCCGGTGTCTTTGGGTTGGCCAAGGACTCGGCAATGCATTCGCAGATCTCGTCGGCCGCGTCGGCGTGCTCAATGCAAAATATCATAGCATCGCCAATGCGTGCCCGCTCTGGTGTTAAAGCCCGTATTAGATCTTCCAGACGATCGCGTTGCCTTGACAAAAAATACTCCATAAATCAACGCACAATATAAGATAAAACTAAATAATTTACGCATTGGACAAGGCGCCCTTGTGGACAACGGGTGCATCGGGATCCACGACCAGTTCATCTGGCATGCCTTGGGTGTAGAAATTGGCCACTGGAGGCTTCCAAACTGGTCCGCCCTTAAACATACGGAACTGGTCTTCCCGCCACTCGGACGGAGTATCGCCCTGTAGCAGTGAAAAGAGCTTCCAACGGTAATAGATGTGCGCCGGACTCTCGTTGTCGAACAGAAAGGTAAAAAGCGGATTTTCCATTTCACGACTCATGATTAGCGCTTCGAACATCGGACCCTCGCGTATTACAAACTCGATCATGCGATGGATTATATTCAGCACGGATCTAAAATATAAATATTGCACATGTTTAGTAAAAATCATTGAGGACATTCCAGGAGATCATACTTTTCCGTCGGTATAAAGACTTTAACAACGCATTTGGCAAGAATCTGAAAATAAAGCCATATTCAAAAGATGCTGAACTTCTGGCAAGATAAGTGACTTACCCTCTCCATGTTCTCTTTGTCCTCGATACAGTCGTAGTCCTTGTAGTTCTTTTTGGGTAATGTGTTGGCCTCACTTGGCGGTGGTTGAGCATTGAATGGCAGTCCCGAAGGAGGCGGAGGCAATGTCAGCTCTAGCAGAGCTTGTGGTGCAAAAATGGGTGTATTCATAATGGGAACAGTCTTTCCCCAGCCCAGACGCATCTCATAGCCCATTATATAGCGTCCGTTTAGGGTCCGCAGCGCACGCTCCGCATCTTTGCGGCTCATGTATGCCACAAAGCCACAATTGCGACCACGTTGCTTTTCTTCCTCGGAACGGGGCCACATTATCTTGATGCTTGCCAGCGGACCATAACGACCGAAAATCTCCATTAACTGTTGCTCCGAAATTTTCGGATTCAAATTGCCCAAGTATAGATTCGTGGTATTCGGATCACCAGTGTCAAAGGAGCCACCCGCATCCCGCGAGTTATTCGACGTTTGTGTGGCGCTTGGGGCTTGTTGTTGCTGCTGCTGCTGCGGTTGCTGTTGCGAAGCTGGAGGATTTGACACTGCCATATGCTTGTACTTGTGACGCTCCTCACGCTCTTCCTGTATTCTATAGAATTAATAGAGATTTAGTATAATATTCTCTTAAATTAAAGCATTTACACACTGTCTTAATTCCTCCTTAAATAGTTCCAAGTTGCTCTTCTTCTTCTCCTGGTTCTTCTTCTTCAATGGAGCTGGATCCTTTTTGAGATCAGAGGCCAACAACTTGGCGTATTCCTCTGCCTTCTCGGAGGCGCTCTTTTCGACCAGCTTAGACCCAGGCTTATATAGTTTGCCCTTCTCGCTTTTATCCTCTCGCCTGGAGCCCGCATCATATGTGCCGGCTTTAACCCACACCTTTGAAGAGGCCGTCGGTGCTTCTTGGAACGTCTCCACAAATTCTTTAAAGGCCTGTTAAAATGAAATCAAGTAGTATTCTAATAAGCCACTTTTAAATAAGTCATCTAGTTACTCACATGTGCCGCGGCAGCTTCATCTTCCTTCTTCTTTTGTTCCTCCAACTCTTTTTTGGACTGCAAGCATTGTTTATTGCTTAATAAAAGTAGGACAATCAATTTATTCTCAAGAAACTTACCAATTGTCGCTTGGAAAACGTGCCGACAGTAAAAGCCTCCAACTTCTTTTCGCTTATGCGCTAAATACAAAGCAAAACCAAAAACATTAAATACTTGACTGGACCTTACAATTCGAATTATTACCTTCATTTTGAGAAGCTGTTTTATATGTTTTATTTATGTTTTTTAACCACTTTTTTTCATTTTTCTTTCGAGCAACTTTAGCGATTAAAGTTCTTTGAATATATCGATAGGTATCTAGGTGTGCAATCAAAAAATGTCAATGTCATATATCGATGTATCGATATGCCGTAGGCTCCCATCACAGAACAGAATCAAGTTAAATTTTACCAAAAATAAAAAAAAAACAAAAAACTGTGGTGGTCTCTGGCTGCCACCGTACGTAGACAAACAGATTATTTCGCTGGCGAGGCACTGACAGCCGATAGACAAGCTGTGAAAATGGAACCACAAATTTGTCGTCTGTGCTTGCGTGGTTGTGGCTCCCAGATGTGTCTCCAAATCTTTGGTGATGCAGCAGGTGCTGCTGCGGGTAATCTGCCAAACGTTGCGGAAGTTCTACGCCAGCACTTTTGGTTTGAGGTGAGCTAACTGGATTATCATTACATGCACCCACTTAGTCATATTTATTTCTTAGTTACTGCCAAACGATCCAATGTCGAAAGTTGTTTGCAATGTCTGCTGGACTCAGGTTTCCGAGTTCCATCAGTTCTATGTGTCCATTCAAGAGGCTCAGGTTATTTACGCCAACGCACCGAAATTCAAGCAGGACCCCGATCCAGACATGCTGAGTGCTTCGTGGCCAGAGGAAATATTGATGTCAGCTAATGAACTGACTGCCGATGGGAATAACGACTGTCGCAGCACGCAGCTAAATGTGAATCCCTTAGATGAATTAGACCTAGAGATGTCAACGTATGCAGACACAGATGTGGAGGATCAAAAAGAAATCAAATTGGAGAGACTATCGCCAGACGAGTTCCTGAACGAAATCGACGATGTGGATCTTATTGTTACCCGCAGTGGCTTAAAACGTAAACGTGAAACTGAACCTATTGAGAAGCTAAAGACATCCAAAGTAAAAAGATCAGCACGGTGCAAGAATCACGAAAAGCGCAGGACCATAGCAAAAAGGACATTCAAGACACAGCAGTGGCCACCGTTCTGTAAAGAGGACGAGGAGTTAATCAGACGCTATGTCGTAATGGGCTGTGAGCTGTGCATCTTTCTGGCTGACGATTTCGATGGCATCCGAGATCACTTTAAGGATAAGCATCCCAACGAGCGACCCTACATTAAATGTTGCGGACGCAAATTGAATAAACGTTGCCTAATAGTCGAGCATGCCCGACGTCACGAGAATCCAGAGTACATTAAGTATATTCATTTGAAATTGAAACTTAGATATATTTTTTATTAATATATCTCCTCTTAAGATGTAATGACTGTGGCAAAGTGTTTGCCAATTCAAGTGTTTTACGTGCCCATTGGTTGGCTCATCACGTGCCGGACGAGGAATGCGATTTTCAGTGCGAGGAGTGTGGCAAACGATTCTCGCGCCGGAATCTCCTGGAGCTGCATAAAGGCTCACATGTGCCGGCCAACGAACGCAAGTTCATCTGTCCAGAGTGCCCCAAACATAATGCGTGAGTATGAAGCTACACTTGACGTGTAAATTGTCTAAGATTGGAAATCCCTTCTAGCTTTGCAACCGAATACCACATGCAGGTGCATATAAGTATGCAGCACCGCAAGGCAGCCAATATATGCCATGTTTGTGGCAAAGAGATCAAGGATAAGGCTGTTTTTGAGAAACACGTTCGCCTGCATTTCGAGGACAGCGGACCACGCATTAAATGCCCACGTCCGGACTGCGAAAGCTGGCTGAAGGACGAGGACAATTTGAAGCAGCATTTAAGGCGACATAACGACGAGGGTAAATCTTTTATCTGCTCGGAATGTGGCAAAAGCTGTAAGAACTCGCGTGCGCTCATCGGTCACAAGCGCTATTCCCACTCGAATCAAATCTATACCTGCGAACAGTGCGGCAAGACCTTTAAAAAAGATATTAGCCTTAAGGTTTGCATAACTATGATCATATATTTTATATAAAGTGGTAATAATATCTTAATTACAGGAACACATGGCTCAGCATACTGGGGAGCCCCTTTATAAATGTCCCTTCTGCCCGCGGACATTTAACTCAAATGCCAATATGCATTCCCATAAAAAGCGTATGCATCCAAATGAATGGGATCATTGGCGTAAAACGAAAACGGGTAGCTCCCAAAAGGTGCTCCCCAGTGCACAGGTGTCGCAAATGTTCAGAGAAGATCCTGAGACGGCCGCCATTCCAAATATTTCAAACATATTTTAGAAGAGAATTCGTTACCCCTTTCCTACGCTATTGTTAATATTCTTTTCTTTAGTTCTATAACTATGTGTACATACATATAAATGTTTACAAAACTAATTTACACTGTTGTTAATGTGATCTTTTTGAAAAACGGTTTTTTTTTTTAAATAATAGAGTTTTGAAAAGAATAAGATGGTTAGTGGATGCATTTATTAAAAAATAAAAAATGAAGCAACATATGAGGATAATTTATAATAAAATCATTTTATTAAAATGTATAATATAAATTAATATTTCATTATTTTTATTATTTAGTATTTAAATTATCGGAAAATAAAAAAAATTTTCAATTTGGTTAATAGCATATCGATAAGTATTTCCACTTGTTCAGCAATTGTGACGTAGGCGCAAAATAATCGAGCTATCGCGTGCAACCTCGTAGTTTGATAAACCTATTTCGTTATGGATAGAAAATTGGTCCCATATAATTTATAAAATGAAATTAATTAATTTTAAAATAAAATAAATTATGTACAAATTCAAGTTCAATTCAAGTTCAAGCTCAAAAATCGAGCAGAAGAAATTGAATACAATCGCGGAATGTATATGTATTCTATATACATAATACATCTAACTGCATTTCTCTAATAAGAAATTTTAAATTTACCAACTGCGAAATGAACGATTTAGTTCATTATGATTGACTGAATGTGTTCATTCGGTCATCTTAGTGACCCGTTCATTTAGCAAACAGCAACGTCAACAAAGGAGAAGAAATGAATGTAAGTTTTGTAAATAAAGTATTTAAAATGTAAATCAAAGGATATAAATGGTTTATATGGAACATTCATCTGTGACTGTGTTATATGAAATAACTTTTATCTGCATTTCAGGAGTCCGAGATTCCCATAGACATCCATACGCTTAAGCTGCAGGATTGGCTTATTAGCAGACGGATCGTGCCAAAGAATATACAGGCGCCCATTAAGGATATACATGCCAAGATCAGCAATGCCCTGCAAGATATGCCAGCCAACGATCAGCTTATTAAACTTCTCTCGGGATCCAGTAGGTTCTTACATTGGATGAATCCTTTGTTTTCGCAACTAATTCTTATCACTCTTTGCAGACATAAACTATCTGCACGTCAAGGAGATAATCGAGATTCTGAAGCAGACGGAGAAGGATACGAAAAGCGTTTTCGGCACCTACGGCAGCCAGCGCATGAAAGACTGGCAGGAAGTGTGTCGCCTCTATGAGAAGAACGCAACGTATCTGGCTGAAACCTCGCAGATATTTGTACGTAATGTAAACTATGAAATTCCGGGAGTGCGCAAACAAATGTCCAAGCTGGAGCAACAAACCGATGAGTGTTTGAAACGAGCCCACGACCTTCAAAAGCCAGAGGCTCAACTGCTGGCCGAGCATGCTGCTTTACTGGAGCAACTGGGCGTCAAGGGGGATAATCTTCATGCCGAATTCATTAAAGTGCTCGCAGGCTTGCCAGAACTCTACACGAAATCCTTGCAGGATATTGGAAGAATACAAGCTGGAATTGACTTGTATGCTGAGGTTAGCGGACAAAGTCAATGCTTGCCCATACTACGTCACTTAGTTGAGCATGGAAACACTACAGTCTATCAGTATATACACAAGGAAGCACCGCTTGCTATTGAGGAGCCAGAACTGAGACTTAACTTGACCGGCTCCAACTCGGCTAAGGAGAACGATGGCAATGAAATCGATTTCGGAACTGATGACAACGGCGGCACATCTTCAACAGTCTCGGCGGAAATTATTGACTACGGTGATTTCCAAGAAACCGATGGCGGCAACATTGATTGGGGCATTGAAAGTGCACCAACGGATGCTGTGGAAATTAATTTCGATATTCCAGTCGAGGAATATGGCATCGTTGTCGAAGGCACCGGCATGGATGGCGGAACGGCGAAAGGTTTGCTTTATTAGATTCCGAATATACTTGTTCGTTATTGACAATTGATTACAATTTTGCAGGTGATCAGGCATATACGCTGTTGGATTCGCCCAGCTATCGGGATCGTTTCCTGGACGAAATCTATGAGTTGGAGGCATTCTTGCGAATGCGTCTCTATGAACTAAACCATTTGGAGTCTTCCAGCAATATTATGTTCTCATTAATGGACAACATTGCCACCCATGACAGCGAGAGTATAGGCAAAATACTGGCCGATGTCGAGAAGATCATACAACAGAGCTCAGATGAACAGACGCGTCATCTCTTCCAACTGAAGCATTCCCCCAAATATGCCGATCTGCTGGCCAGCAAACTCCAGCAGATGACCAAAGCCGTGGAGAAGGTGCGCGCTACTCAGGAGCTGATGAAAAAACGTGCCGTCGATCTGCGGGAACAGCGTCAACAATTGAATCCCGTTTTGGATGAGCTAATAGCCCAAACTCGGACATTGCAAACTTATATTGAAAAGGATATTTCCAAGCGCTATAAAAACCGCGTTGTTAATCTTATTGGTGGCGTTAACTAAATGTTAGTTTAACTAAACTGTTCATGTCTTATGATTTTGTATGAAAAAGTGCAAATAAATTGTTGAAAATATTCATAAAATTAATAAATATACTCACTTTAAATGGCCAACAAGTACAGGGTATAATCGTAGTCTCGACTTGTTTTAAAAGAATTTTATTTATTTTTATTTTTGCTATTTTTATTAAATATACAAATTTTATTTATCTTTTTGTGTGTTTTGTTTTTGTTGTTGTTGTTGATTTTTCTTATTTTTGTATCCAGAATACAAATCTAATTTAATGTAGTTGTTGGTTGCTTTTTGTTCATAAAAGTAGCCTTACACTTGTATCGTTTTAAACTTTCACTTATGTAATGTTTCTTAGCTGAATTGAATACACAATTTGTAAAACAAGAACAACGCTATATTATATATATATATATATATATGTATATTCATATATGATTAACTTAAGGGGTTCGAAGAGGATTAAGGAAATAAACACATGTTTAGTTGCATTTGGAAGCAAAGTAAGTAAGGAGATTTGGATATACGAGTATACCAGATGGCAATTGAATGCCCAAAAATAAAACAATTATATGGAGGACATACATACATACAATCTTGACATGGGTCGAGGGAAGGAAGGGGCAGAGACAGGCGACGGGAGTCTTTATAATTATACAAGTTTTGGGTGTAAAAAGCCACAAATTGGGTATACATGATATCAACTAGACTTAGGCACTAATCTAACAAAAATGTGGCATACAAATCTAAAAACTGAACTAAGTTTTGTATGTATGTATTGTATTTAAACATTGTTTGTTCAAACTAAATAGAAAATAACAAGCACTATCGAAATTAAAATACATATTCATATATGTATTTATAGTTAATTACTACTAAATATTTTACGGCAAAGGGCCTCATGATATGGTTGCAACAGCTTTCGTGTTGTTTAACTCTTGTTTTTTAAATAAAATCTACGATCTTTCAAGGGAAGTGTTTTGGGATTACGACTTATATCGTATGCGTATATATACACATATATATCAGCATACGTATTTGTGTTCTCATTCATCTCATTCATTATTAAGTTAAATAATTATTAAATAATCATGCAAAATTTGTTCGAAAATTGGTTGTTTGGTTGCTGTGGTTGTTGTTGCTGTTGTTGTTGTTGTGGTCTGCCGTTATTTGTTAGTACAGCCTTACAAGCTACATATTTCATAATTTACGTTATTATTTATAGTGTTTTTTTCTTTTTTGTTTGTATTTTTGCTGTTGTTTGTTTTTAACTTAAACGCTACTATTTATATATGCATGTATGTATGTGTCTGTCGTCATGTTGTTGTTATTATTATATGTATATAATTCTATGTGATTCTTGTTATTGTTTTTAATTACAATATTTATTCACTTCTCTTGATTGTTGTAACAATAGCATCGGTCGGATTGGAAATTAACTGAGCACTGAAGCCCCAATCTTCAAGTTATTGCTCAAACATTTCAGTTTATATGTTAGTATTTATAATATTTATAATCTTAACTAGTTAGAATCATCATCATTCTTTTTGATATCTACACAAGCACACTACAAATAGACAAAAATAGTGCTCCTTAAGGTTATCTTAACTCATCTCGTATAAACTAAACAAATGTTTTTATATTTTTCCTTTTTGTTTGTTTGTTAATTAATGCTTTTCAATGAAAAACATCGCCTCTCTTGGCGCCTATGCCTGCTGCTGGTGCTGGCCACCAGCGCGTATGATTATGATTATGATTATGCGCGAAGTGGTGGTGCTGATGGTGGTGCCCTTGAGCACCACCCAGCGCCGGCTACTTTGGTTGTCAATCGTTCTTCACTGGATAATAGATTAGATCGGGCTGCTGCTGTTGCATATGATGCATATAGTCATTGATCGGCGGTAGCACTGACTTTGAATCATCGCCCAACATGGGATAGCCCACACCAACTCCAACGCCTACTGGCGGCACCACCGTCCGCTCATAGACACTGCCATGTGGCGGCGGCGGTGGCAACAAGTGTGTGGCAGCTGCCAATGAGTGCAACGGCTGTTGCAGTCCATGTGCATGCGGATGACCATGGTATGGCTGAAAGCTGTTGTGCTTCTGCTGCTCGCTGACCAATTGGTCACTTAACCCGCTGTGGTTGTGATTGTGATGCTGCTCGTAGGACACAGCGCCACCATATACGTTGCCGGCAGCTGTGTGCCTCATCAAACCACCTCCGTAGGCACCGCTGGCATTGTGATGTTGCTGTTGTTGTGCCGCTTGCTGTTGTTGCTGCTGTGGCTGCTGCTGCTGTTGTTGTTGTTGCTGCTGCTGCTGCTGCTGTGGCGGTTGCTGTTGCATTAGATCAAAGTTGTACTCCAATGGCGTGGGATTTGTGTCAATGAGATTCGTGAGAATGCTGCCAATGTTGTTGTAGTTATGAGCATCTCCCGGTCCGACTTGATTCGCCTGCGGCTGTGCTGTTGCTGCTTGCTGTTGTTGCTGTGCTTGTTGCTGCTGCTGTTGTTGTTGTGGCTGCACCTGTTGTGGCCACATGTGCTGGAAGCTTAATAAATCACTTGTCAGAGCCGGATCTTGTGGTTGTTGCTGCTGCTGTTGTTGTGGTTGTTGCTGTTGTGGCTGCTGCTGTGGCTGTTGCGGCTTGTTGACAACGGCCGGTTGCTGCTGTGCGGGCGACGCTGTGGCGCCGACATTCATTGGAAGCCCAAGAAACTCGCTCGAATCAACAATGTAGAACTTATTGTCCTTGAGCTCAACTGGCTGACTGTTTGGAGCACCGCCAAAGCCCATGTTGCCCCACGAGTCAGCAGCCGCCTGTTGCTGCTGCTGCTGCATGAATTGCTGCTGCTGTTGCGGACCAGTTGCCGCTGCCGATGGCGACGGTTGCGGCTGTGGCGACTGCAATCTCGAGTGTTGATGCTGTGGCGAGTGACTGTGACGATGTTGCTGCAGAATCAGTTGGTGTTGGTGGTGCATTGGCGGCATGTGGTGCGGTGAGCTAAAGTGTTGCTGTTGTTGCATCTGCTGTGCCTGGTGCGGATGCGGATGAGGATGGGGGTGTGGATGCGGATGCTGATGTGGACTTTGGGGCGTGTGACTGCGCAAATGTTGTTGCTGCTGCTGCTGCTGCTGCGTCTGTTGTGTGTGCTGCTGCTGATACTGATTAATCAACTGATGCTGCTGATAGCTGGTAGCTGGATTGCCAGTTGGCTCAAAGTGAAACTGGCTCTCCTGGCCACCAAAGCTGTTCATGCGTTGCAGGTGCAACTCCGGCGTGCTGTTGTTCGGCGTATGCGTATGGCGATGATGCGGCTGCTGCTGTTGCTGCTGTTGTTGTTGTGGTTGTTGTGGCTGTTGCTGCTGCTGAGGTGGTGGTGGCTGTGGCACCGCGTGTTGCAGCGTTGGCGGTGGCGTCGCTGTAGCATGTTGTTGTTGTTGTTGTTGCTGCTGTTGATGTTGTTGATGCAACGCATTTTGCTGCTGCTGCGCCGGCGCCTGTTGCTGCTGTTGCAATTTGTCCGCACTAAAGCTCTGATTGTACATGGAATTCTGCTGAGATTCGCTCGTAGACACCGAGTGCTGAGACGTGGATGCCGTCGAAGACTGCGAGCTGTTGCTGCTCACCATGGCGGCATTGAACTGATCCTGCTGCGAGCAACCTGGCGTCGTTGACAACGGTGGCGGCGGTGTGGGCGTGGCCCCCATGCCACCAACTCCCTTGCCAGGACCTTGCTGTGATCCAGCTGCCGCCGACGCCGATGCCTGAGTTTTGGCCTTGCTGCCGGCTGACTTTTTGGTGGCCTTCACCGGAGGCGGACCTGGCATATCGGGCAGAGGCACCATGTCTAAAAGGCAGAATATATGCTATAGTTGTCTGTTTATTTGTATTGATAATCAATGACTTACCATCTTCATTGGCTTTGGGGAAACGCTGTTTGCCCTTCTTGGGAGGCGGCGGCTGGTTTCCATGCATGGTCTGTTTATGGCGCACCAAATGCGTCTTCCACTTGAAGGTCTGTGAATTTAAGGGGTTGGTATTAGTTGGCTGGTAGAAAAAGACTACTTATTTTGTAAAAATGCGAATAATAGCAAAAATGAATTACAGACGTGTCTGGATAAAGTGAACACCCTAAAATATTACACTATCGAAATTAATAAATAATGGTATTCCGGAAAGCGTTTAAGGTTTGGTTTAGATTATTCCCGGAATACCATTAATATTTAAATGCGATTGTCAAACAATTTCAAATTATATTTGAACTACTGTTTACATCAGCTTGTACTTAGTTTCTTAGCCATTTTTGATTTATTCATTATACACTAAAATCTAGATACCAAATTCGGTGCTTCTAACTTCTATATTATCTGTGATTGAGGTGCTTATACAGACAGACGATTCTTGGATTCCTTTCTACAATCTTATCAATCCTTTTACTCATTTTAGGTATCAGATCTAATGCAAATGGATTTGGATCCTTTATTACCTGATCGCAATGGTTGCAGCAATGCGGTCGCTCCTCGGAGTGCGACGGCAGATGCCGCTGCAGTGACTTGGCGGATCCGAAACGTTTGCCGCAGAGCGTGCACTTGCACTCGGAGACATCGACGTGGGCGTTGCTGTAGTGCTCCTTGAGTGCAGGATATGTAAAGTAAGAGGAGCCGCACAGATCGCACACATAGGTGCGCTTCACCTCCGTGTGCAGCTGCACGTGCCGCTCCAGATTGGCCTTGAGTGTGAAGCGGTTATGGCAAATGTGGCACTCAAAGAAATTGTCCCGCTTATGCACACGTATGATGTGCTGATAGAGGGCATTCTTCGAGGGAAACTCGGCGCCACACACCTCGCAGATGGCGCCGTCGGCCTTGTGGCCCGTCTCTTCGAAGTGCTGCTGCAGCTTCTTCTGCGACAGCTTCAGGCCGCACTCTCCGCAAGGAAACACTGCAAGCAATAGAGAACCAACATTAGTTTAAATGATTCCCACAAGTATGAGCATATAATCTAAATAAAGTCCTTCTCTTTCGGTTTCTGGCTGTGGTGGGTGGCATTGGTGAAATTTACATTCACATCGACTCACTTTTGAATTCCTTCTTGTGGGACTCCACATGGGCGTGGAACTGTTGTCGACGCGAATAGGACTCGCCGCAGGTCTCGCACACAAACGGAAACTCTTTCACGTGCATCGTGCGATTGTGCTGAATGATTTCCTGCAATTACAATAAAGTAATTAATCAATCTAAATATATAAAACTCTTTTGTTCTGACTGACTGAGCCCAAACGGTAAGAGCCAAAAGGCTACGATTTTAACACTACAATTATTTACTTAATTCGTCTACAATTTACCTCCAGCGTGTTGCCATTGGGCTGTCCACAGTCGTGACAGTAGCCGGGATGCATCTTGTAGTGATCCAGCAGAGATTTACGCTTCCTATATGACTTGGGACACAACAAGCAATTGTAGCTAGGCTTATCCTTTTTGCTCCCGGGCGTGTGTCCGCCACCAAGCTGAGAAGGCGGCGCCTGCAGGGAGGTGCTGCTGCTGCTGCCACCATCGATCAGCTGCTGCTTGGCAGCGTCCATCTCATCCAGCTCATTGTCCAGCTCATCATCATCCTCGTCACCTGACAGCTCATTGTCGTCCAGCTCCAGCGAGGAGTTCAATTGTCCGCAGGCATTCGATCCCATGACGGACGGCGACAGATGAGCTGCCTGACGTGGATGTGAGTGAGGATGTGGATGCAGATGTGGCTGATGATTGTTCAGCATTTGTTGTTGTGGAAACTGTGGATGATGTGGATGTTGCTGTGGTTGTTGTTGCATTTGCATCATGCCACCCATCATCGAGAGCGGATTATTGCTTGAGTTGTAATGATTGGAATTATCATTCTGTATCTGAATCTCAGTTCCTGACATTAACTGCGCTGTGGCTGACATGGCAACACCTTCGTGTCCATATCCAGTTCTCAGGGGCATCGACAAATGCTGTGACTGCGACTGTGACTGCGACTGATGTGACTGCTTGGAGGAGGGATGTTCCTGTCCCAGTTGCTGATTGACCACATTGTTGCTCTTGTTCAAATTGTTGTTATTGTTGATATTGCTTGACGTAAGGCCGTTGATCACAAGGTTTCCACCGACACCGACACTGGTGCTGCTACTGCTGCTGTAAATGAAAAATGGATTTTATTAGTGACTTCATCAGTTCACTCTCGCAATTTTCCCCAACTTACAGATGGTGAGAATGAAGCTGCGTCCCATGGCTGGTGTCCATAAGAAGCGATGCGATTCCGTTGTCATGGACGGCGCTGCTGTTGCTGTTGCTGTTCCCGCTGCCGGTGCCTGTAACGCTGCCCAATCCGCTGCCGGCACCAGCCAGCATCTCATCTATTTCCGGCTCCATTTCGAGCCCATCGATGAGACGACCAGCGCCTACACCTTCGTCAATGAACTCCTCAAACTTCATAATCTCTTGCGCCGCCGATGACAGCTGTGACTCCGTCTCCGACTCGAGCTCAGAGTCGCCAAACGATATGGATCTCAGCTGGCGTGTCTCTTGATTCTCCTGCAGCTGCAGCGGCACTTCCAATTGTTGATCCAGTTGCTCAGGCTGACTCTGACTCTGCTTCAGCTTACGCTTCTCCTCCAATTCCCGCAGTGCTGCCACTGCAGCTGCGGCCGCATCCTTGGCCAGTTGCCGCCGCTCCCGTTGCCGGCGCCATTCGTCTAACCTTTGCTCCCGCAGCTCTTTCAGCACCCGGGTCGAGGGCGTGGTGCCCAGCAGACGTCCGGTGACCACAAAGTTGTCATAGAACTGCTTAAGGAAGGGCTTGTGATGCTGACTCAGCGCCAATCGCAGCAGCACCCGGAACTGCGCCTTAAAGGCCCGTTCACTGAACTCCCCGCTACTGTGATGGTATCGCAACGTGTACTGGGTATCCTCGTGGAACACGTAACCCTCCCCCAGCCGGGATCGTGTCACAGGCGCCACAACATCCATGCTGCTCAAAATGTTGTTGGTTCGTTTCCGTTTAACCAACGCCCTGGAGCGGTTTAGCTTTTGCTGCCGTCGCAGTTGGAGTTCCTCACAGCTATTGCTGTTACTCTCATTGTCCACGTCATCCTGCTCATCATCGTCATCTTCGTCCTCCTCCTCGTCCTCATCGAATGTCGCCACATACTTGCGTTTCACCAGCCCACTGGCTGCTGCCGCCGTATGGATCAGATCGAGGGGATCGCTGGTGAGGAGACCACGACCTGCAGCTGCTATCACATCCACATTGTTGCTCCCACTGGCGGAGCGATGAAAGTGCAGGCGTTTGCTCATGGAAGACGAGTTCTCGGTATCGGCATCGGCATCGGCATCGCCATCGACATCACCATCGACATCGGCATCATCATCATTGAGGAAGTCATCCTCCTCGTCGAGGCACATAAACTCCTCTTTGCAGAGAATCTTCTCAAAGTTTTGATTCAAATCGATCGCGGATGATGTTTCATTCTCGCTCTCACGTTTTATTTTCGACACCGGCAATACTCCATCTCCATCCGATCCCGGTTCGATCTTCTCCTTTTTGGCGCCAATCTTCGCTAGCTGCTTCGAGTCCGCGTCCGCGTCGGCTCCATTATCATTGAGTTTATTGTTGTGACTGAACAGATTCCTAACGACTCGGTCGCAGGCTTCTGGATATTTGCACTTAAGCGTTTGCAGCAGAAATTTGATTGCATCGCACCGCGACGCCGCATTCAGACTGTCCAGTAGATTCACTGACTGATCCACCTGCAACACAATAAAAAAAGCACGTTAAAATAAGTTAAAGCACTTTAGAAGCAGTTACTAAGTAAACTCTAATTCGATGGGTTTCTATGCTGGTTTAAACCGAAAATACACTCGTACACAGCTTATTAGACTCACTACTTTTGTAATTATGTTTTCTTTTATTGCCTAATTCAGATATTATATATATAAAAATATATATATATATATATAAACATTAATGAACATTTTGAATATATCTCCTTTATTTGATATTTGCATTATGTAGGCTGGGATCCACTGTGTATTTAAATTCCTTCTCGATATTTGCACAGTGACTCTGTTGTTGTCCAAGTTCCCAAGTGTACGTCTGGTATACACTTCTCACATGCATGTTACAAACACACAACAATACATATTTAATTATGCATTAAAGTTTCGCGTAATAAATGATCAACTTCCGTTAGGTGGCGCTACATTTCCTGTTTGACCCACACAATCAAAGGGAATGGGGTAAAATGAGAGAAAAAGGTAGATAGAAGAAGAAGGTGGAAAGGTATTGCAGCTCTGCTGGCCACGTGCTCCAAAAATGGTAAAGTTAAGTAAGAGTCCAATTAGAGTAACAAATGATTTATGTAAATTTACATATGTATACATACATTAATATTAATTTATGTGTGAGTGGAAATGTAATTGAGCAAAGGTAACATTCACACGTGCATGCCAAAGAACTGTCTTCAAATGCAATTACTGATTATGATTTTCCAAACAATTTAATGCAATTAGAGCGCCAAGAGAGCCCGCGCTCTGCCTCCGTTCAACACAGTTCAGCTGGCGTCAGCGTCAATGGAATCGCGAGCAGACAGCGCGGCGACAGAGATAGCGACTGCGCTGCTGACACAAACGATTAGCGCAGAGTACGACGAAGATGGCAAAGGCGAAAAGTGTATAAAAAATAGCAGGCAAAATAAAAACAAGCAACATTCACATATACACTTACACACACACAAATACATACATACAGACATAAAATAATAAAAAATAAAGAGCTCGCTTCCAGCAACGACGAAGGCCAGAGAGCTGGGGAGGGGAAGGCAAAGAAATTAAAACAGCGCACAATTTGTGCTACTTTTTCCCCATTCCACAATGTTGCCATCTCTCTATGTATACGTATATGTATTGTGTAGTGTATATATGTATTTGAGTGCTGGTGTAAGTATGGGTTAAAGCAGAGAGTCAACACTTTACGTAGTTGTAGTTGTAGCAACATCGATGGCGCTCTCTAAACTGCTCTCCCACAACCTACCCACTGGCTGACATTGTTTTTTGAGAGCAGAAAAGAGAGGGCCGCATATAGGAGCTAGCGTGAGAGGGAGAAAAAAGAGTAAGTGAGAGGCAAATGAGAAGATTGGGATGGGGGCAACGGCACTGAACAACACAAACATTGGCCCCGCTGGCAATTCTCAAATATGTATTTCATTCTTTTTGCAGAAGCATAAAATTAATACCATGTTTATCCACTTGGGAGAACTAATTACGAACAACATGAATAAAACAAGAGACATTCATTTAAAAAAAGGCATAAAGGGTCGAAAAGTCAAAGTTAATTTAATAATTATTTAGTAATTTACAAAATCTTCCACCTTTTTTTAGTTAATATAATTATTCGGTAATAGCTGATAGGCTTTTTAGTTCCTCTTTTAAATCTTTTTTAAAATAAATCCATCTACATTGCCTACAAAATGCTATTATACTATAATTAAAAAATATCATTATCTTAGTGTTAAAATATATATGTATTATTAATTTGAAATGGTGGCAACTCGGATCGCTTGCACCTAACTGGCAATTGACAGTAAATGTTGTTGTAAGTTTAGATTGGAGATAACACTACAATGTAAGTTCCACGTGCGTTTGTGTGCGTGTATGCGTTACACTATTTCGAGAGAAAGAAAAAGAGAGAGGGAGATAGCGTACGTACGCTCTAAATATGTATGTACGCAAATATGTACATGCATATCTATATATATTTTTGTATGCTTTCTGTTGTGAAGCAGAGCGCAAGCAATGCAGAGAATTGTTAAATACGATATTAATTAGATAAATAGACATTTACGCATATGTGTGTCTGTGTGTGGATTTGTATGTATTTTCACACAGATAGTGACTTTATATTTGTGCTTTAATTAAAATGTCATGCTCCTTTCTACATACATACATACACATGTGGGTTATTTAGAGCTGAAGTAATTAATAAATTTTTTCATTTCAATGCACTTGAGATTTAATTTAATAATTTTAATGGATGAACTATCTATTAAATATTTAAGCTAGAAATCAATACTTGAATCCGTAAGACTTTAATTAATTTAATTTAAAATTATTACCATTTAATAATTTGAAAGTGTATTAAATTTTCAACATGCAAAAGGTAACGGCTTTATAGCTTATTAACAGCTGAATAAACATGTACTATATTATAAATTGCCCATAAATACGTTTTACAACAAATAGCTGAGAGGTAATTTAATGTTTGTCGATATTCAAAAATGTTCTTGGTCAACAACAACATCAAATAAATACGCTTGTAAAAATGCTTAAAATAACTCTGAAACTAAATTGAGCACAACAATTACATACATACACAAGTAATGTATGCATATACATACACATAAACATTAATCTATATATAAATACCATATAAATTATATACAAAAGCTTAAAGGCTTAAAGTTGTTTCTATGTCGCAAACAAAGGGTACATGCTCGAATTTTGTTCTTTGTTTTATTCAAAATTTATGGGCTTTTCGTTCTTTGTTTCCTTTTATCGTATTTATGTAAGTCGTAACGAAGCCTTCAAGCGCAACATAATAAATTTGCCCCGTTATATACATTTGTACATACACACTATGTACACACATACATACACATAAACATATTTCTAAGGAAAGTAAATTTTGGTTTTTATCGGGTGTGGTCAAGATATGGAATAAATTATGGTCATTATTTATTATTATTCTATGTTTTTGTCATTAAATCCAATCAAATATTTTTATTTACTTGATAAACTATGGATTATTAAAGTTAGCAAATAATTGGCAAAAAAAAGATTGCTTTGAAATTGTGATGAAGTCATCGGACATTGAATAGTATTCAAAGGGAAAATATCTTTCGACTTCAGCTCAATACACATAAATTATCAAGAAAACAGGTAAAAATTAAAGATTCCCATGAGCAAGAAACATTGTATTGAGAAGGAATGTAATACTTCAATAATAAATTTTATTTTGATGTCTGTCCCCCTTAGAAAGTTTGTTTGTAATTGGACAGCTGATTGCCGATTCGAACCCAATAAGAATTGATAAAGATTTATTTATGTGCTAAATATATTGTGAATTAATTGTAGAATGAATCATAATTGTAATTTGAAGCTCAAGCATAAATTAACAATTGATTATCAGCTAAGATTTCCCCCGGGTTTTAAATTTTTACCCCAGAACAAAGGTCAGTGAAAATATCATGTCAAGTGAGTCATGGGTTTTTTTCTACCAAGTTACTTTATTTTATTCTTATTTTGGTATAAGGAGTATAGACCAGTTATACAACTAATTAGTAGAAATAAGCGTAAATAACAATAATGTAACCTCACAATAAAATGTAGAATAATTTCTACATCACATCACCGCAATTTCTACACACTTTTTGGAATATCAACTTATTTATTTTATTCTTCTATGTCACAAAAGCTTTGAATTGTTTAATCCCGGGAATCATAAATTTTGAGGCTTATTCCTTATCGTTGATGTCGGATCGTCCCGTGCCCATTTCCAAGTCATAAATATTCATAAAATTAATGGAATCTTCTGTAGGGTATTCAATAAACGATTATCTTTGTATGTACACATGTATTTTCAATACTAATGCAGTTTGTCTTGATTTATTGGACTTAGTTGCTTCTTTTTTAGCTAGTTCGTTTTAATATTGTTATGTACCTGTTTAACACGCACACACATACGCACAAATACAGCGATAGAGCAACAGGGAAAGAGAGAGAGAGAGTGAGAGCGGTCTACACACACGCACCAACACACAAGCACATAAACAAACAAATATACATGTTTTAAGGTATTTGTTTACATACACATAGTACATATTTAGGTTGCCAAACTGTAAACGTTGCAGCTGTGGCAAGTGGGGCAAGAATTGCCGCTGCATTTTTAGCAAATTTATGTTTTACATTTTGTGCTCTCATGTAACGTGTACTAGTACACATATGTATATGCATGTATATGCGTCAATGTGTCTGTATGTATATTTTACTAATCAAATAAAAATAGCATTTACGTTGTCCTCTTTTATTAATGAAATTGGCACAAGCGAAACAAAACTAGCTGTATATAATGAGAACACACAATCATACATTTATATGTACAGTGGCTCACAGCTCTTGTTTTGGACTCAACAGAGAATTTAATTAATTAGAAAGTTTACAATATGTTCGTTGGTCACACAAATAAATTAAATATTGTTCCAATCGAAGAGCAGAGTTACACTTGTTGTCCTGCTCCTTCTTATTTGAAGCTGCGCCGCAGCTTCGTTCATGTCGTAAACTCAATTAGGGGCGATAAAAGTTTTAATTAAAACGTTCAAAGGCTGAATAAAAGAAAGCAACAACAAGATCAACAAGATGAAATGCAAGACGGAACTGCAATTTAATTCTATTGGTTGCTTGTTTACCATTGAGCAGTAAATTTACCCAATTGGTATCAGCATCTCTGTCTTACTACAGAATAAGTCTCTTAAAATTATTCCAACAAGAGAAAACACAAAAAATGCAAAGTCCCTACTAGAAATGTTTTGTTCCACTGTGCATGCTGTTTACAATTCTTCATTTGTGCTTTGCTCGTCCATTCGCTCTCCCCCTCACACAAACACAAACAAATTCATGCTCTCTTGCTGCTCAGTTTGGATTGCTGTTGTTGTTCTTGTTATTTTTATTGTAGTGTAGTCAGAGTGGCGCGCACAAGTTGGATTTCGTAGTATTCGTAGTATTTATGTAAATACATAGATACATATACACTAGTTATGCGTGTGTGTGTGTATGTCTGTGCATTCAAGTAATGTAATGTTGTTATAAACTAATAAAAATAAAAATAAATATGTTCTCGAAATAACGAGGAAAACAAAACAAAAGTGAATAATAGCCAGCCCCACAACTACAGCAATAACAACAACAACAAAACAAAATGGGTCGAAAGTGGGAGAAGCAAAGCTGACTGGCTTTGTGGATTTAGAAAAGGGAATTCAAAGAGGGAAACAAAACTACAATTCATTTTAGAAAAAAAATAGAAGAAGAGAAGAATGCCATTATGTAGCACTGGTGTGAGGAATGAGGAAAGGGAGTGCTATAGGTTAGTAGGTGGGTGGAGAGTGTACGAGTATAGTGGGGTGAGGTGGGGGATAGGGGTGGAGCAAGGGCACACAACAAACGCTGCGGAAGTTCATACACAGTTACAAGCGCAAGACGTCCATGCTTGTATGTATATATGTATGCATGTGCAAGTGTGAGCGTGGGGGTTGTGCAAGAACTGATTGTGGGGCGGCAGTGGGAAGGTTGAACGAATGAATCTTTTAAATAATAAAATAAACAGCTGCCCCCTCCCCCTCCTCACACACACACTCACACTCACACAGACATCCAAATAAGCTGGGCTTAAAAAAAACATATTGGAAGAATTATGATTAACGTTTTGTGTGTTTGCACGTTATGTTTACTTGTTTATATTAGATAAATTTTTAATTGCAGCCGGCTTTAAAACAAACCTCTTTAAATTTAATTTACCAAATTATATTAAATTTGGTAAAGAGATCAGATAAAAACAACAACATACCATACCATAAAATTACAATTAAAAACAAGAGTATAAAAAACAACAGCTGAATTTAAACAACCAGTGCACACTGTACTTCACTTCATTTGTTATCTCTCTTCTCCTTCTCTATCTGCCTCTGCCGCTCTCTTCTTTGCCTACGCATTACACGTTGTTTTGCCACTCTCATTTGATAGTCGCACGGAATGTAGACTTACACAAATACATACATATCTACATATTATGCTTGAGTGTATGAATGTGCACATTTATATACTTGATATAAACGAGGGGCTGGCGGCAGGGTATTTTATAGGAAACATTATTTAATTACCAGTAATTTAAAATCCAACTGTGTAGTTTTGTTATCCATTTTGTTGTTGGTTTCTGCATTTGGCTGAATTTTATTTATACGTTTCACTCACACACACACATATACACTTGCACTGCGCATACAAGCACAATTTTATGATACACCCATACATACATACAGTTCGACGTACGTATGTATTTTATTATTTCGATTTTTCTTTGCTTGTGTTTCGCGTTTCTTCTACTTGCTCGCTGTAGCGCAGCTCTTTTTTTTGTGTTATTTCATTTTCCACATTTTCTTTTGCCTTTTTATACGTTAACGTTGACGGCTACTGCGGATGTCGCTGTTGCGGCTGCTTCTACACAACTTTTCACTGTATTGACAACATTGAGATATTGCCATTGGTTTCACATATTCGTGAATGCATGCATGCAGATTTTATAATTGCATAAATTAACAATATAAAATGATTTACAAATATATGTACACTTAACAATTGCTGCGCCTGATTGCCACTTTCTGTGGCACACGCACGCACACACACACACACGCGCGCTCAATGATGATCTGCTGCGTAGGAAAAATGTCTTTACTATTGCTTTTACTTGTATTTCAATGCACGCAATTATTCGAGCTGTTTTCCAATAAGGGAACCCGTTTATTAACTATTCTTACAAGTGTAATTAATATATTAAGAGCGATAACTGAAAAAAGCGACGGAATTTCCCACAAAATGTTTTGTACGGTATTTTTTAATGCTTACGAAAAAAGGGGAATATTTAGTCAATTTTTCGAGTGGCACTGCCAACTTGTTTAATTGTCAGGGCTCCCATATCGCGAATTAATTTTCTTATATATTTAGATGAAAAGCTACTAGCAAATTTTTTAAATCGAATTTTTATTAATTAAAATTGACAATAAAAATGATCAATTCTAGTCTCCCCCAGGGCTAGAACTCATACAAAATTGCTAGACCTAGCCACGAATATTGTAAAATGTATCTGTTTTTGGGAATCAATATTGCCACACGTATCAAAACCGTGGCGCCCCCTTTTGTTTTTGTTTAAAAGCATTAGTACGCCATCTATAGATTGTGACACTTTATACCAATTTTGAAATTTTATTTCATTCATTTACAAAATTAACGCAGGTTGCCATCATTAGAATAATTATAGATTATGCATTCTTAAACTGGCTGCTTAGGATTTCGACTGCTGAGCCTGTTTCTCCTTCTTGGCGGCTTCCGCTTCGGCCTCCAACTTATTGTACTTCTCAATCAGTTTCTCCACATCGGGTTTCTCGAGCACACTGTACACGGTCGTGTTGTTTATACGCTGCAGTGTTGCCATTTCAACCTTCTCGGTGGTCAGTTTTGTGGTATCCAAAGTTTTGCTCAGTACTTTGACGGCCAAATCCTTGGCTTCCTCTAGCTTAATGTTCTCCTTGTCTGACAGCTCCTGCTTAAGCATCGAGATGGCGGCACCAAAGTTGTTGCCAATGCAAGTGGCCTTCCAGCCACCGTAATTGCCGCTAGGATCCGACTGATACAGCTGGTAACCGTACTTGCTGTCCCAGCCCATGTAGAGCAACGAGACGCCGAATGGACGCTTGCCACCATACTGAGTGTACGCCTGCTTGACGTCGCACAAGTGCGAAACGAGCTGTTCACATGGAATCACCTCGCCGTAGCTGAATTGGTAACGCTGTGCAATCAAACGCAGCTCAGATGTCAAGACATTCGCATCGGACGTAATGCCCGCCACTGAGCAAACCATGTTTCTACAAATGCAAATGTGTTAAGTAACTTTCAGCTATTGCATTGAATATTGCACTTACTCATTCAGCCGGTAAATCTTTTCCGATGGAATGGCGTTGTCTAGCAACTTGTTTGTGCTACGGCATTCAGCCGCAAGCACAATTCCATCTTCGGCCAAAATGCCAAGACATGTGCCAGCATGGGATATGGCCTCCATTGCGTACTCCACCTGGTAAAGTCGGCCCTCAGGCGAGAAGATCGTGGTTCGGGAATCATAGCGGCGCGCCTGAAAAAAATGGAAAATAATTACAACGATGATGAGGCAAATTGCAAATACACGAGTAAGCCTTCGTAAAAATGAATTATACAAATACTAGTCGCATTAAGTTGTTTTTGGTGCTCAAATGTTACTCACCATTTTGTATTAATTTCAATGCTAACAATTTATTAGAAAATTAAGCGATAATGCGGCTTCTTCGATTGTTGTTCCTTGCTGCAAATTTACTTGTCATTGCCGAACAGAGTTGTCGCATTTTTTATTTGATTTAATCCAGAGGTGGAGAAATATCGAGTGAAACATCGAAGTCGTCGATGCTTGCAAAACATCGGAGCCATCGGATATCTTTATATACAACAAAAATAAACAATCCCCCTAAAATATTGGAAGGAAAGAATTTTAAAATATTATGAGAAATTCAATCCCTTTTAAGCTGGCAAAAAAAATTATATGTTCAGCAAACATAAAACATCGGGACACACACCTCTAATAAATCAGCTGACTGAATTGGCAAAAAAAAAGGTAATAACCTTGGCAACGGTATCATATTTGGCAGAATTTAACTCTTCTCAGAAAAAGAGTTAAATATCAACATTGTTTTTTTTTGTTAAATAAATATTGAACTTTAAAACTTTCACAGGAGTTTCGTAATATTTTTTTTCGATTTGTTTAATTTTTTTTTAGAATTTCTTACTAATTCTTTAATTTCTTCACCACGCGAAGGGTTACGTGCCCAAAACTAATTTTAAAATGAAATTTATTATTTTAGAAAATTTATAATATTATTGGTTTTTTGAATTGCGCTTTAAGTATTATTATTTTATTATTTCAATTTTTTTAAATTATCAAAAAAACTACAAAACAACACACAAAAAGTTTCAACTGTGTGGCAGCCTTGGCCCAACTTTGCCAAAACAGGGTGGCAGCCCCTTGGTTGGGCTCCAAATTTAAAAATTTTCAAATTGATCATTTACTGTCGATGTTTTCTTCGATGCTTTATTTTTAAACATCGAAAACATCGATGATTCTCCACCAGCTGCAGTGAGCAACTAAACATGTTTCTAACGTGTGGATAAAATTGCATCCAGCTGATTTACCTGAGAAATTTATCGAAGCTTAAAATTTAAATTGCATAATTTTTTGCTTTCTTCTCAGGTTAATGTACGTTGACTGGTTGGTTGGTTTACTAATGCTAATATGTGATGTTTTAACATATTATATCTAAATCATTTATTTTTTTCTAACTTTTTGTACAAATAAACTGTTTATAAATGTATAGATATTTTACTTTAAATAAATTGGAGATCATGTGCAATTAATTATAAAAAACATGTTTAAAGCTTGGTAAGTTGTGTGTGAAATTCGTCTGCCTTTTGATCTCTTTAAAGTTATTTGCAGTCCTGGGGAATTCAACTGCCATTGGCCCATTAACTCAGTTCACTCAGTTCAAGCAGACACTGTTATTGTTTTGCAAGCAAAAGCAACAAGTCAAATCCATCCCACACCCCAATTCCCTGTCCGATAAACAGTGAGAGAGTGAGAGGGAGATGAAGAGAGATGAATTAATTGTTGGCGGCACGCGACACACACGCAGTAGACTGTTGCTCCTTTTCAAGAGTGAAACAGACTGGCAAACACTTTAAATTCAAATAAACAACAACAAGAACAACTACAACAACAACAACAGGGAAATCAAAGTTACATTTGTAATGACAACAAGTGAAAGCAGACGCACTGTAAGAAGGAAAACGATTATGTTCTGTCTTGGCGTTGACATTGTTCGCCTAACCTTCGACATTCGCATTTTAATTGACGATGCCGGCTTCAAATTCGGCTCCACGAGGCGCCATTTTAACCGATTCAGACAGACGATTCACTCAAGCGAATGCTTCCCATTGGTTGTCGCACTCGTGTCGATGCCTTCTTCTTCTTCGTCTTCTTCATTGCTTATCCTTTTGCCGAACAGCGGCCTCCTTATAAAAGGAGTCCGACACTAGACTCTGCCTCATTCGACAATTCGCGACTTCCGCTGTTAGGTGTTTTTAACAGTACCTCTTTTCTGGGAATTTAAAATTGTAACTTTAAGTGAACTTTAAAGACATTAAAACTATTCCCAAAGTGAAAAAATTATTTATTGAATGTGATTTTCTGTGGTCTGTGTAACTATTGAATTGGACTTTTTACAGTTTATTGAGAGAGCTTAAAGGAACAATTTTTAATGTATTTAGAATTTGAGTTAATTTCTCATTTCTATATTGAGATATTGTGTTTCTATTTTAATTATGATTTCAGTTTTAAAGTAGAGAATTTTCACATCTTAGGAGTAAAACATGCTGTATAAAATATTGTGTGTATTCCAGTGGAAAGTCAAATTGTGTTGGATTCTACTTCAAGTTAAAGAATATGTTGCAGATTAATATAAGCCTGTCTGTCTGTCTGTTTGTCAATTTTAAAGACCTTAAATTCTTTTGAGAATTTTATTAATTTACAACTCATTATTTTTTTTAATTTATAATTTGAATTATTTTCCCATTTGCATGCTCAGTTATTAAATAGTATTTTAATTGCGATTTCTTGACTGAATTTAAAATGTTTCCACTTTCCATTTTATGTTTATTAAATTTATTGATTAATAAGATAAATGCTAAATCGTATTGATTTCTTCTTCAAGTTATCAAAAAATGTTACTGATCAATATCAGTCTGGCTGTCAGTTTGCTGATCGTTTCAAGGGGATTTGGATTTAGTTTGCATCAAGGGATCAAACGAGTCGATTTCAAGTCCTGGGAGGGCAGGGAGATCGCCATTGAGAGCACGACAAGTCATCAGGCTCGAACCGGAAACGCAAACGGAAATGGCAACTTTAATGGTCACCTCAATGAGAGCATTGATATCAAAGTGCATGAGAGAGAGCGTATGAGAGAGTCGAAAAATCTGAGTGTTGCTTTTAGTGAATTGGACATTAGTGAGATGCGTGTTTATAATGTGGGCGTTTTAATGGCATCCCATTTGGGTAAGTGAACTGAAGAAGGGGGGGGGGGGGGGGGGAAGATTAGGAACAGGATTTTACTCTCAGTGACATGTCTTAGATTCACCTTTTGACCTGGAACGCTGTGGACCGGCAGTGGACTTGGCTTTGGATGAGATTAACAGGCGTTTTCTGAGCCTTCATAACATCAGGCTGGTAAAAAAGAAAGCCAGGTGAGTTTAGCCTGGATTTTGGGCAACTGTGTGCTTAAATTGTGCTTTAATTACTTGAATTTTGCTTAAGTTCCCTTCCCCATTTCTAAACCACTTGTTGCGTGCTGCACGACTCAGTTAATTACTCGTATTTCATTGCCGCATTCTTGAGCTCTCTCTCTGAGCCTAATCCGCCCCATCTTCATTGCCCTTCCCCTTGGCCCAGGAATGCATTTAAAGCGTGTTTTGTACAAATTGTTTGTCTCAACTGGTCTTAACCGATTATCCTATTCGCAACCGTGACAGTTACCCATCGTGCTCGGGTGCCAAGGCGCCAGGACTCGCAGCGGACATGCATTTCAAGGACGATGTCATCGCGTTTATTGGACCCGCGTGCGCCTTTGCCCTCGAGCCGGTTGCCCGTTTGGCCGCCTACTGGAACACCCCCATTATAACGGGAATGGGCGATCAGGTGAGTGCTTTAGGTTTGACCACAAAATCGAATCTTAGAAACATCACAGCACGTGGCTTTCAATTATGTGCTCTGCTTGATGCACAAGAGGCAACTAATCCCCCGCCTTATTCCGTGACATTAGCAATTAAACTCGACAGCTTTAGAAGACTCCTTGACACTGATATTTGGTTCGAGCTCATTTCGAATCCCTTTCTTTTTAAAGCCACCTTCATCGGAGGGCGAACTGACCGTTACTTCCGGCATGCTGGGCAGAATTCATAAATGGAAGAACGAGAGTACGGTAAGATTTAAGATTTATATATATTGACAACATTTAAACAAAACAAACAAATACACACCAGTTGTACTAAATGTATTTTAAGATATTCTCAAATATCCAGCTATAAAAAAACAAAAGAAAATTGAAAAAAAAAATGTAGCCAAGCAGCGCCACTTGAGCTCTTTTCAAGAGAGGCATTTTTCGCGTTTCTTTCTTTCTTTTCTTTCTTTCTTAATTTTGAAGCTAGAATTTTGAAATATTTACCAGAATTATTTGTTGCATTTTTCTCGAATTTATAATTTTTTTCTTTATTGGATTTTTTCTTAACTTCGCTAATTAAAATTAACTATTTAATTTATTTATTAATTTATTTCAGCAGAAAAGTATGCAATGCTGTACTAAATGCTTTTTAAGCTATTTTATGCGGCAAGTACTTTAAAATTCACCTAAAAGTATGCTTTAAATTGCGCCACAGCCACAGTACAGCCAGTATTGCCAACTACATTGTTTTCCCGTACTATAAACGAAATAAAGAATATTGTTGCCAACAAAATAAGCGCGTCAAACAATATCACATCAGTTGAAAGAAACCGACTGAGGTATACACTGCACATACTAAGGAAGATAACGAGTAGTTTTCAAAGAATAGATTAATGCTATTTCATTTTTCTTGTACTTTCATGTAATTTTAAGACGATCCTAAAAGTATGCTTTTCTGTTTTTATACGGAACGCAAAGCCAGTGTTGCCAACTACTTTGCATACACGTAACGGAATTATAAAGATACTTCATCTATTTTGCAGGGCATGTTCAAAGACAAATCCAAGTATCCAACATTAACGCGAATGTCGTATTGCCAGTGTCGCCTCAAGTTGGTCTTTGCCAGCGTTTTCCGTCAATTCAATTGGAAGCATGTGGCGCTGCTAGTGGACAGATCGGAGTTGTTCTCGCTGACAGTGGGCAAGAACTTGGAATATGGATTGCGTCAGGAGGGACTGTTGAGCTTTGTGCGGGAACTGAATGGCAACGAGGAGGAGCATTATGAGAATTATCTGAAGGATGCGAGCATGTATGCGAGAGGTAAGAAATTTTAGAACATTTAATAATTCAAATATTAAAAAACCAATTATGTTTTCAATCCCTTCAGTCGTCATACTGTCTGTTCGCGGTATTCTGGTTCGCAAATTCATGCTGGCAGCCCATAGTTTGGGCATGACGAACGGTGAGTGGGTTTTCCTGGACGTGGAGATCTTCCAGAGCGCCTACTGGGGCGACAAGGACTGGGAGCTGGGGGATGAAAACGATATGCGGGCCCGCAAGGCATACGAGGCGCTGTTGCGTGTTTCGCTCCTGCAACCGACGAGTCCCACCTTCCAGGACTTTGCGGACAATGTGCGGGAGAACGCGCTGTCCGAATATAACTATACCTTTGGCCAGGGAGAGGAGGTGAACTTCTTCATTGGGGCCTTCTACGACGGTGTCTATCTGCTCGGCATGGCGCTCAACGAGACGCTGACCGAGGGCGGCGACATTCGGGATGGAGTCAACATCACACGGCGCATGTGGAACAGGACTTTCCATGGCATCACTGGACACGTGCGCATCGATGACAATGGAGATCGCGATGCTGACTACTCCATACTCGATTTGGATCCCATCAATGGCAAATTCTCCGTTGTGGCACATTACTACGGTCTTCATAAGTACACATCTTTCTTGGGGTCGATTCTAAAAATGCTTCTTATTCCGTGTTTAAATTTCAGAAAATATGCAGCTGCTCATGGCAAGAAGATCCATTGGCCTGGGGGACGAGAAGAGCCCCCGCCAGATATTCCACCCTGCGGCTTCTTGGGCAACGCTCCAGGTTGCCATGGAAATGGTAGGACCTTCACTTTTCAGGTATCAGATCAAAAGGTATCAGATAATTTTTATCTCCTGCAGAGACTATAATTATGTACTCGATTTTCGGAC
The DNA here is from genome assembly GCA_963924055.1 of Drosophila limbata. Classification (NCBI taxonomy): domain Eukaryota; kingdom Metazoa; phylum Arthropoda; class Insecta; order Diptera; family Drosophilidae; genus Drosophila; species Drosophila limbata. The sequence goes on from OZ001355.1 coordinate 8,134,641, forward strand.
TGGCCTTGTTCTTGGGACTCGTTCTTTTGGTCATCTGTCTGCTGCAAAAGTGAGAATACTCTGAGAATTCCCGGATCATTTCTTATTAGTTTTATTTGAATATTTCAAAAATATTAATTTTTCATTTCAATTTTAAATTATTTTAAAATTAAATCTGATTATTAATTTTAGATTATATTCCTAATTTTCATTATTAATAAAAATAAATAATAAAAAGTAAATAAATAAATAAATAAATAAGTAAACAGATAAATAACAAATAAATAAAGAAAAAGCTAAATGAACAAACAAATAAATAAACAAACAAATAAATAAATGAATGAATAAATAAATAAATAAATATATAAGTAAACAAATAAATAAACAAACAAATAAATAAATAAATTTATAAATAAAAAAATAGAAAATAAATAAATAACCAAACAAATAAATAAATAAACAAATAAATAAGTAAATAAATAGTATATGAATAAATAAAAATTAATTAAATAAGTAGATAAATAAACAAACAAAAAAAAATAAATAAACAAATAAATTAATAAGTAAATGAATAAATAAATAAATAAATGATTTAAAAAATAAATAGAAAATAAATAAGTAGATAAATAAACAAACAAATAAATAAGTAATTAAGTTGCTAACTTAATGAATGAATAAATAAATAAATAAAAAATATTTAAACATACAAATAAATAAATAAACAAGAAAATAAAGAAATGAATAAATAAATGATTAAAAAAATAAATACAAAAGTAAACAAATAACTAAATAACTTAATAACGAAACGAAATTCACTCATCAATTTTCCTCCGCAGGCAAATGAAGCTCAGCAAGGAGCTGCACAACATGTCCTGGCGCGTTCGTCCCGAAGATGTCCTCATCGAAATGGGCGGCATGTTCGGCTCCAAGGGGGGATTGCAGCGTCTCGACGTGGAGAATATTTCGCTGCAGCAATTCGGAATCCACTCGGGACGCGCCTCCATTGCGAGCTTCGCCTCGTTGCCGCCGCAGGTGTACACCACCATTGGCCAGTTCAAGGGCGAGCGGGTGGCCATCAAGAAGGTGAACGTGAAGAAGGTGGAGGTGACCTCGACGCTGCTCTGGGAGATCAAGCAGGCGCGGGACGTGAGCCATGAGAATACGGTGCGTTTTGTGGGCGCCTGCATCGATTTGCCACGCCCCACGGTGCTGATCCTCACCGAGTACTGCTCCCGGGGCAGCCTGAAGGATGTGCTGGAGAACGAGGCCATTGAGCTGGACTGGAACTTTCGCATGTCCCTCATCCACGACATTGTCAAGGGCATGAGTTATCTGCACAACAGCGATGTGGTTGCCCATGGGAAACTCCGATCCTGCAACTGCCTCATCGATGGGCGCTTCGTCCTGAAGATCTCGGACTTTGGCCTCAACACGCTCACAACGCCCACGGACTTTGTTCGCGATCAGAACTACTATACCAGTAAGTCGATATGGGTTAACCTCGATCCTCGGGCGATCTCCATTAAGGTGACAATGTTACAGAGCTGCTGTGGATTGCGCCCGAGTTGTTGCCGATGACTTCGATTCCCGGCTGCCCGGCGACACAACGGGGCGACGTCTACTCCTTCGGCATTATCCTGGAGGAGATTGTCAACCGGGGTGGTCCCTACCAGGAGGCACGTCAGCAGGGCATGGACGTGCACACGATTCTGCACAAGGTGCGTCAGTGTGAGTATCCGCCCTTTCGTCCCCTCATCCGCGAGAGGGAATGTCCACCAGATCTACTGGTCCTCATGGAAAAGTGCTGGGCCGACAACCAGGAGGAGCGTCCGGCCTTTTCCATAATTAGAAGCAACATTCGCACGATCATGAAGTGAGTCCCAAGTTATTCCCAGCATTTTCCATCATTCCATTTCACAATCGTTTTTTAATTTGTATTTATTATTTTTATTAGAGGATTTTGTGAGAATCTTATGGATGATTTGCTGAATCGCATGGAGCACTACGCCAACAACTTGGAGAGCCTCGTGGAGGAGAAGACCAGGCAACTGAGCTTGGAGAAGCAGCGCACCGAGGAGCTGCTCTACCAGATCCTGCCACGTCCCGTGGCCCAGCAACTAATGGCCGGAGATCTCGTCGAGCCGGAGGAGTTCAGCAGCGTGACCATCTACTTCAGCGATATTGTGGGATTCACCGAACTCTGCGCTCGCAGCACGCCCATGGAGGTGGTCAACTTTCTCAACGATCTCTATAGCACATTCGATCGCATCATTGGATTCTATGATGTGTACAAAGTGGGTAATCCATGGAATACCCTTAATGTCCTTTAAATGGCATTCCTTACTCACAGGTGGAAACCATTGGGGATGCTTATCTGGTGGTGTCGGGTCTGCCCGAGCCCAATGGCGACAAGCACGCTCGGGAGATTGCCCTGATGGCACTGGACATACTGCAGGCAGTGTACTCCTTCAATCTCAGACACAAGCCGGATTACAAGATACAAATCCGGATTGGCATGCACTCGGGATCCGTCTGTGCCGGCGTCGTCGGCAAAAAGATGCCGCATTATTGTCTATTTGGGGACACGGTTAACACCGCCTCCCGTTTGGAAACCACAGGATTGCGTATGTCCCTTCTACTCCACATCATCAACTTCTTATCTTCTAAAGATATTTATTTCACAGCTGGAAAAATCCATGTTTCATCTGCAACCAAAGCTATTTTGGACAAGTTTGGCACATTCCAACTGGAGCAACGTGGCGATGTGGAGCTCAAGGGCAAGGGTACCGTTACCACCTTCTGGCTGAACAGCACCACCGAAGCGGAGGCACGTGCTCCAACTCCTCCACTGCTCAACAACGATGAGGTGCCGTTTCCTCTGCTCTTCGCTGGCATGGGCAAATAATCGCATTGATTACCAAAGATCATCACCAAGTTATCCACAGTACAAATAATCCTATTCCTAGCATTTTTACGCTAAAGTCCGTGTTTTTTTGGATGCCCAAAATTGACAAGAATTGTGATAAGTGCAGCTCAATTTAGGCCGAATTCTGAATAACTTCAGTGCCAATATTTTGAAAATCTCAGTATATTCTATTTCAAAGACACGCTCAAAACTGTTGCGCATTCAATTTGCAAATCTCCAACATTTGGAGACGGTCAAAATTCGAAATAAATATTCGAATATATTTAAAAATTCCGAACAGACTATATTTATACAAATTGATAATCGAAATTCCATATAAGGCTATAAAAATTTGTATGTTAAATGTTTGAATATGTGGAAATGTAAATGTTGTGCCTACAATTCAAAAATAAAGGGTCCAAATTATATTAACATACTTCATTATATTCTATTGAATGTACAAAAATTGTATCAAATTAAAATGTTTACTTTTGCTGAACTGAGTTCGGTTTAAATCTACTTATAATGGAAATATTCAGAGTTTGTTTAAGGCTAATGTGAATATATTAAAGGATTTATGAGGCAGAGGAATGTGTCAGCATCCCCAAAAGGGGTTGACTCGCATCCCTTAGAATTCAATACCAAAAAGGACTCTCTCACTTACCAAATGAAAAGCTCAGCAAAAGCTTAGCTCGTTATTAAACCGCGAAGCTTTCAACTTGAAGCTTTTCGCAATCAGCTGTTTTGCATTGAGGAAACTTTCGAGACTGAAAAATACAGTCGCAAACTCAAAGGGAAAGGCAAGAAGTTGAAGCTAAAAACAAAAGTGAGCGAAAAATTAAGAGAAATGCATATACCATGTCAGATGCATATGAAAGTGTATGTGAATCATCAACGAGAGCATCGACAGGATAGATTAATGTAGAGAGAAGTCCGCATAGCGAAGACAACCTGTAGTCCAGGCTTAGACAGCGCCTGCCAATCCTCTGACAATCATCAAAATTCAAAGCATTATGAAGGTCTATCGCCTGCGTCTGGTCAAGTTGTTGCTGCTCGGCTTTATTCTGGCGAATCTGATATTCTTCTACTACACATGGAACACGCTGCTCTGGCGACGCATAAGTCGAGCACTTTCCGGCACAGACGGCGACCCGCAGCCGCAGCCGAAAGCGGACGGAGCTCAGGGGACAAAGCTTTCGCCGAAGGACAAAGCACGCAATGCCAACAAACACATACGCAAGTCCATAACAATCGTCTTCTATGGACACTACAATTTCGAGCAGGATCTGCGGCCCAGCATAGAAAGGTATTTTGTACTTTATTCGGGTTTCGCTTGAGGTACCTTAAATTTTAATCTATTTATTTATTTAATGTCAACTAAATTCAAATGAATTAAAATATAATTATAAACAACTTTAGATTTAAATGAAAGAATAAAAAAATTATTGAATTAAGAGTTAAAATAAAGAATAAAGAATCTGGGAATATTCAAAAAATTAATAATTATGTGACCCAACATTTGTTGCATGGATTGGGAAAAACCCAGAAAAACCCAATCAAATCAAAAAATATTAGTAGTAATAATTAGTGGTAAAAAAGTATTAGAATTAGGTCAGGAATTTCTAGAAAGGTTTATAGAAAAAATATGCATTGTTTTTGTTGGATAACGAACGTGAAATTAACTATTAATAATTCTTACGCTTAAGAGTATGCTTTAGAAAAGTTTCTAGAGATTTTTTTTTTTATCTATTTTAAATTTGTGTATATTATATTAACCATATGTCAGCTTAAAATAGTTTTACATGAAGGACAATTAAAAATAGTGACTTTAACAATTACAGTAAGACATACAATTCAGACATTACATTAAATTTTTAAGTACAACATATTTAAATTTTTACATTAGTTTTATATATTTACGACAGGATTCTAGGGTCAAATCCTGTGGGTGTTTTTTTTTTGTTTTCTATAGATGCTATTGGAATAGTAAGTGTAGTTTATTATACCCATTCCACATTTCATTTCATCTCAAACTTATTCAGAGCAATAATCTCGTGTTTGTTCACATCTATTATACCTAAAGCCTAAAATGATGCTTCCAAATTAGATGCGTGGATGTTATTGAAAAGTAAAAGTGGAATTTATTATTGCCATCAACAAATCTGTCTTCTGTTCCTTCTTAAGATTAAAAGTATACTTTAAAAAATGGTCTGTCGATTCTATTCGAACGTAGAAGTATATTTTACAAGATTGTCCCTATATTCATTTTCTTAACGACTTTTTAGCATACTCGATGTCATTCCCAACATGCCCATCCTGGTGCTACAGGAAGGTGTCCCGGAGTACGCCTATCCGCCGGTTAGCTTTGAGCGGAATTTGACCAATGGCGAGGAGCAAACAGTTCGCTTTATGAGTCTGGCCTTCGATGTGCGCAAGTCGCGGGAGCAGCTGAATCCCTTGGCCGCCATCCGCACCAAATATGCGCTGTTAATGCCCGACAGTGTGCGGCTGAGCAGTAAGAACTTGCTGCAGAAGCTTCTCCGGGAGATGAACACGAGATCACGTGCACGTGAGATTAGCAAAAAGGAGACTCGGGTGACTGTCGCCCCGGAGGAGACAGTGCGTCATCTGCTGCTGGTTCCCTTCGCTGGGAATCTCAAGTCCTTTAGCAGCTGTGCCAAACTCAACCTGGACTTACCCAACTGGACAATGGAGCTGGATGCCCGCAATGACAGCACGCATTGCGATATGGTAAGTGTTGGACAATCCCAAGAGAGCACTAGTAGTAACCACCTTTTTATTCTTCCAGTTCCTGCAGAAGCATGCCATCTTGATAGATGCTACGGTTCTTGGATCTATGCCGGAGCCCTTTACGCTGCCCTTCCCGGAGATGCTCTACATGCAGGCGAAGATCGCGAACCTGTCGACGAGCGTCTTTCCGCAATCCTTTCTGGAGGGACGTCGCCTGTTCGCCTCGTTCCACACGAAGCAGCGTCGCATGGAGCTGCGACGTCGACAGTTCCGAGAGATGTATAGGAAGTTGCAGATCAAGCGATTGGTGCGAAGAACCCACAGGAGCGGTGGCAAATCCTCAGCCAGGGAGGGCAACTGGCAGCCCCATAGTCCCGTCCTCGATGCCCAGTTCTCCTCCTCGAATTTCTCCCTGCCGCTGGTGACGGACATCGATCTCTTTGGCTGCGAACGAACAACCAAATCGTGCATTGGTAGCGTCTACAACAATCGGCCATTTTACTATTATCTGGGAAAGCACACGCCTCCCTGCTGCCTGGACAAACTGAAGACGACCTTCAACCATGTGCTGGACGAGTTCGAGAACGTGGGCATCCGCTATTGGCTGGACAACTACGCCCTTAAAAGCGCCATCGAAACGAATCAACTCTCTCCGAATGCCTACGACATTGACATCAGCTTCAATGTCCAGGACTTGGAACGCTCGAATGCCATGAAGAAATCACAGAGCAAACCGACTGTGGACCATGAGGGCTTCTACTGGCTAAAGGCCACGGATGGTCACTACTTCCGGGTGCAGTTCTCCAAGGTTAACCAAGTGGGCGTCAATCTGTTGCCCTACGAGATCATTGGCAACGAAGTCCGTGCCAGCGGATTCTTTGGCTGGAAGGCGGGCACCTTTTCCTCCGATTACCTGCACCCGATGTCCACAGTGCTGTTCCTGGGCAGGAGCATCATGTGCCCCAACAATGTGTTGGAGTATCTCGAGGCCAAGCACATAAAAGTCAAGTCCGAGGAGATTGCCATTGATGAGGAGGAGGATTAAATGCAACTTTTGATTTCATTTTAGCATAATTCAAGTTGAGACTTTCAAATAAGTTAGGCCATTAATATTAAAGACATAATTAATATAAACTTTTTTTTAAATTTATTTTAAATTTGTATATATTATTTTAACAGCTTAATATATCACTAAAATTTCCTATACTTTATGAACTTTATAGAATTGCTGTTGAGTTTTTGAGTTCGGTTTCTTAATGTTGATAGTTAATGAATGTGGGGTTTTATATTTAATATTAAGTTTGTTGGCTTAGATTAGGAATATGGTTTAATGTTCTCTTCACAAATAGTTTAATTTCTAGCTGCTTGCTCGTTGCCGCAACAGTGCAGCATGTTGCCTTCGTTCTCGTTCGTTCTCTTCTTATTCGCCGCCTCATGAATTCGCCTTCGTCGTCTTTGCATCTTTGTTGCTCGTCGTCTTTGCAACATTGATGCCGTCGTTGCTATAGCAACATTTAATTGTTGCTAATCTTTGTCACTCGTCGTTGTCTAGGGATCTTTTCTGTTTGTTACCTCAATTGGGATTAGTGTACACAGCTATACTCTAACCCACATGAATGATTAGAAAAAACTTGAGTTTATTTATTTTGAAATTTTTCCCACATATGTACTATGAAGAATCATATTTGTGGCTAAATGACTAGAAATCACTTTAGTATTCAGTTTAGCATAATTTAATTTGAGATTTAAGTGTAAGTTGGTTAACAATTTGTAGGCCATTAAGTAAAAGATATACACATTTCATATTTCCCTACATTTCCTTTCTGTAATATATGGAATGTTTGTTGTCTGACGTTTCTAATGAGGTTTTGAGTTCCTTTCCTTGTTTTAACTTTTATGTTGATAGTTAGCTCGGATAAGTAGCACTTTTAGCTCTATTAGATCTATAAGTATAACTAAGTAACGATCTAGGAACTAAGTACATATGTGAAATAAAGACCTCTGTACTAATTGACAACTAATTAAAAATATATAGTGGATCTGAAGATCTCAATCTACTCCTAGCTGCGAACTGTGGATGCCGGATCTGCGACGACCGCTCCCTCGGGTAACTCCCGCACCAGGGACAGAAGCTTCTCCAGCTTCGCGTTCTGCAATGTGGTTTGATCGAGATAGAGCTGCTTCTTGGGTGGCTTAACCATGGCCCTCAAATTGGGCGAGAGCTTCAGGGAGGTGGTGACACCCCTAGAAAATAAGATGATGAAATGGATTAGTGATGTCTTTAACTTTGGTTAGTTGGGAGCAGACTCACTTCTCATCGCCGACAACGATAAAGTGAAGCTTCTCATTGAAGGCAATGCGTGTGAGTTTGTTCTTTCGCTTGGGAACCACAGCCTGGACACAGATGGGCTTGTATTTATTCACATTCAGATCGAAGACATGCACTTTGCCCTCCGTGGTGACAGCGGCAAATACTGTGCTGGAGTACGGAGCCCATTTCACGTCTCCGACAGCAGAGCCGAGATCGAAAATGAAGAGGGGATCGGGTCGCATATCCTCCCAGACCTTGACCCTCCAATCTCCGCTGCAGGACACAAATATATTCGAGTCGAAGCGATTAAAGTCGATGCGATAGACAGACATATTGTGGGCATTATAAGTCATCAGATACTTGGAGCTAAACAATGTGCTGCACTTGTAAATGAAGCCACATTCGGTGCCCACCAGAAACACGTTGTTGTCAAACGGATGGAACTGTAGGCAAGAGCCGCCAGTCTTGAGGATTACTTTAGTGCCATCGGGACCATCGGCCACCTCGTTCTCCAGGTAGAGTGTGATTATGGTGGTCACCCAGAGTTTGTTTTGCATGAGGATCCATTGGAAGACACAGCCATCGGATGAGACGGAAAAGAAATTGATCTCCCCGTCGCTCATATCGGGTCCCCACCGTATTTGCCAGACGCACTCGCCGTGCTTGCAATTGACTCCCCTGGACACATACATCGGTTCCTTGCAGCCATCGCGCAGATCATAGACACAGACATTGCCATCGTAGAGTCCCAGAACTATGAGGAATGGATACTTGGGATGTATATCACAGCACATGACACCGCAATCTGTTTGAACTAGTTGAACGGAAGGAGAAAGTACTTTGAGAACCGGAAGATAAGGGGATGAATATAGAGTCTTACTTATGTAATCGGGAAACGATGGATTCTTGACGGTAAACAGACAGAGGTATCCCTCATTGGGCTGTTTTAGGAAGTCATCTGTGGGAATAAGGAATATGATTTCAGATTTATTTATTTATTTACTGGTATCCCATACAAATTCTGAATACTTTTGAAGGAATTACGAAATAAAACCAATAAAGTAACAAAACCAAAATAAGGATGTAAAAAAAAGAAGTTTGAAAAGAATAAACATTCAGAATTTAATAATTAGGAAAACGCTTTCAACTTTCTGCTTTTCAATTGAATTTTCTTTTTAAATTTAGAATCTTTAGAATTTACTTAGATAATACTAAATTTAGCTATTTAGTTTTTGATTTAACTTTTTTTTATTTCAGTTTAAATTTAAATTTATACTTAATGGACATTAATTTAATTATTACTTCATTTAAATATTCCATAGTATTTCTCAAACTTAAACAAAAGTTAAACGATAGCTGGGTAAAGTGTAAAAGTAAATAAAAAATCGTTGAATTAGAACACAGCAATTTCAAAATATAAACAATTCGCAACTATAGATTCCATAATTTTATTTCCTATATCTAGAAATATTTGTGAAAATGTCTTTTAAAATTCCACAAATGTTACTTACGTGATCCGAAGCATACGGCAAATAGATCATAGTAAGCCGGATTAAAAACGATCTCAGTGACGTTCATTTTCTTGGTCTTCTCATATTGGAACTTCCACAGGGGCAGAAGGTTTCCTTCGCCATCGCGAAACTCATCGGCTGGATCCTCCCAGTAGCGATAGTCGTTGCCGATATCATCGTAGATGTTTTGATTAATCATCCGCTCGAGGATCTGCCAGCATCGCAAATACTTGCGGTTTAGCATCTCCGCCAGAGCAGTTTTCTTTTTGAAGGTCTTCTTGGCCTTGCCCTTGACCGAGGTGCGTCCACTTGCCTTTTGCTGCTCCTCAAAGTCCTCCTGGTAGGAGTCATAGATGATCCACTGGAGCACGGTGCCGCCGAATTGTGATCTTGGCGGCGGAATTGTTTGGGTATCCACACTCTGAAGTGAGTTACATTTAAGCCGGATTAAATGGCAGTCCATTGATCAACTTACGCGCTTGGGATTGACATAGGTCAGAGTAGCTCGTTCACAATAGTTGAATTGATTGATGAGCTTTCGTTTCTTGCTGGGAGCTGCCGCCGCTTGTGGAGCTCCCGCGGGAGCATCCTCATCGTCAGCTCCGGGCTCAGTTTCCGTGCCTCCCTCCGTCGGTTTGCCTTCCTCGTCCTCCTCCTCTTCGGCTTCCTCGTCATCGGCTGCGCTTTGTTTGCCGCCAGCTTCGCTCTTCTCATCTTCCTCACCCTCGCCCTCGCCTTCCTCCTCGCCGTCGACAATGGTTTCGCGTTGCTCCACCACCGAATAGTTGGGCATGGGCAGGGGATAACCAATCTCATCGGATTCCTCAATCTGAATACGCGCTTCCTCGGAGTCAACGTGCAGCGAGTTTCCCGCAAAACTGATCAGGGTTACGGTATTTCCCGGCAGCGGAGCGGGCACGAATTCGCCCTCCTTGAAGCTAAACACGACCAAATTGCGAACCACATTCGTGTTCGTCGGTGTCAGCACCTTGGTCACCTCCTCCCCCAACTCGGCCTCGGTCAGTTCCAGTTGATCGTCGGGTTTGATCAATTGACGCGACTTCATCCAGGCATCAAAGTCATCAGCATCGCCACCGCCTCCTTCGGTCTTTGTCTTCGATGCCCTAGTCTGTTGTTTTTGGTAAAGAATTAGCATTATTCAATTAATTAATTTATAATTTTACTTATGCAACAATTGTCTGAAAAGTGCGGCGGGGAGCGGGATTGATTAATGCCGATCTGATCTGGTCAAAGACTTACCTTCGAGGACATGACATTGCAGTGCTAAGGATACTTTACAGGAATCATGCATCAATTGTTCGAATATGTATATATTGTGCCTTGATTTTGGGATATTTTGTGAGTATTTATACTTGATCTACAATTAAATCAGAATTGCTGCAGCATGCAAAGATTTTTTTTATTTCAAGTCAGATGAACTCTTATATTTTTACAGTACGCTTTCCAAAAGTATCGTAAAAGTATCATAAATGATTGAAAAGTTGAGTCTTTATTCTGCAGAGAATACAGAATACAAAATAATTAGAACAACATAAGTATGTAAAACCTGAGTTTGTACTGACTGACTCACTGACTGAGAATTAATGTGTAGGCCAAACGGTAAAGGCCAGAAAGCTGAAATTTTCACAAAACATAGCTGAGGCAATTTTATAGTGCGATTGCGAAATTCAACCTGTAAATGGGACTGCCGAGTCCTTATTTTCTATAATACAAAGCTTAAAAAGTAAATTATTAATATTTATTATTTAATATAATAAATAATAATGAATAAAATAATAAAAAGACATCAACATATTTAGAAAAGTAATATTCTTTAACAAATGATTTTTAAACCTTACTTGTTGTTATTCTTTCACACCTGTCTGTATTTAAATGACTTTTGGAAAGTGTATGCGCATTCGGTGAACCGAAAACAATGCACTCCACGGCTCAAAACTGGGATGACATGACATTATCAGTTATCAGTTACCTCCTCAAGGTGCTGTTGTTCCATCACAGCCAGATCATCGGCACTACCGGAACAAGGGCAAGCCTCGTCATCCCTCGTCATTAATCCCCCCGGGGAGGAGGAGGAAGGAGCATGTGTAGCCTCTGACATTTAGAGGGTAACTAAATAACTAAACGATCGAGTGCGGAGCAGACAGCTGAGAGATCTCTGATGATATTTTGTGGATAAAGCTACTTATATACATTGATCTACATACAATTGGATAGGCAAAAAAAATAAAATATGGTTTCGTTTTTGTTTTTTTTTTTAAATATATTTACAGGAATCAGAAATTAGCATAGAACTTGAACTAAGATTGTATTTACAAGTTGTTTGGCTTGTTGCTGTTGCCATTATTAAAACCCACACACACATACATTTGCACACACCAACAGTTATATATACATATATGCAGATACATTTAGACATACAGAGATGTATCTACTTGCGGATAAAAGCAACTTTTGCAGTAGTTCTAAATATTGTATTGTAGTTGAACGGATCAGATAGTACAGGTAACAGTAACAGCTACAGTGAATACTCATATACCGCCATCGCTTTGTTGGCAAGCTTCCACATCTTGTCAATTTTAATATCAGCTCTTACAACTTGAGATAATCACAAATAAGATAGTATGTATTTTACAAACTTCTATATTTAATTGAAATTGAGCTGTTAACCCTTTGGTTATCGCAATACAACTGAGAGCGGACAACTGGGAACTGAGAGACCTGGCCAACAACAGCCTCAAGGGAACACTGCCAACAATTATGAATAATGACAGAAAACGAACCTCATGACGTTCGACGTTGTCAGCGCCTCAAAGCGAAAAAGCAAAAAACTTTCCAACTTTCTGACGTTGAGAAGCACGTCATAGGTGAGGATGCGATATACATATACAGGATTGACTGAATTCGAGGAGTTCAGGCTCAGGGTGTTGACATTTCCGGCTCATTTTGGAGTTGGGCGCGTAAATAAACAAATTGCACACAACTCGATTAAAGTTCGTTGATGGAAATGGCGATAAGAATGGAAATGTTGAGTAGTTTGACTTGCGACAATACAGTACACTGAAACAAATAAAGTGCTAGCATCTAAACATTTAAAAACATAAGAAATGGAAATGAAACTCTAAAAATCTAAGAAAAAGTTATTGTTTTACTCAATTATATAAACTAATATTCTGGGATGATATTTTGTTTCAAGATATACATATATTTCTCAAGATTCGTTTCTTAAATAAATTAATTAGTTATGAAATTTCACAAAGCTTTTGCTATATTTTCTCATTATAAAAGAAGTGATATTATATTTGTATTTAATTTTAGAATGTAGTACTCTTAAATTTAAAATTAATGTTTTTTACTTATATTTTATTTATTGGCTGAATTGTAAGTATGTAACTAAATTTTACGTGAACTGTTTGTGTGACTATGGTTGAGTTTAAATTATAATAAAATAAAGAGTTTTGCATTCTTTGTTTTTTTTTAATTTACTTTTCTTAGTGTAATTAACCCAAACCCAATTGGGATACGTGTAAGCGTCAGTTACAGTTATATAAATACCCATTCATTTTTATGGCCAACAGAAAGGTGAGCACAGAGTCATATCCATGACTGATTTATCGTCTCTTTTACGGCCGAAATACTCGTAAGGCGACATTGATTGCTATCGACACCCAATATTCCAATTTCCCAACTTATCAACTATCAACTCTCTAAATATCAATATGGATACGTATACGAATTGTAGATGAAGTTGCATCTACCGTGTCTATAAGCTGGTAGTGCCATCATCTATTTCAGCGGCACGCACATGCCAACAAGGCACTTGCCCTTACCACCTCCTGCCCCCTACCCCCCCTTCCCCCTTTGGCCCCTTTCGGCTTCTTGGCCAAATTGCAAATTATGTTTCGTGACAAAGTTCCATCAGTGCGCCAATAACTTTGACTACGCTACGTTTCAGCAAACTTATTAAAAAGTAATCGCAAATTTTTAAATAGAATCCCGAAACGAAAGCCAGAAAACCTTCCGAGAATTCGCCATGGCCTCAGCACAAATCACAATGTTTTCAGTTCTCCAACAGAACGGACGTATAAAATAGTTCCTTATACGGATTTTATTTACAATTTGTGCAGTGAGTGTTTCAGCCTGTCTCGGCAACTGTTGCATAATTCTGTGGAGTCGTAGTCTCTTACCTTCTTATGTTTGCCCTCTTTGGCTTTAGTTGCTGGCTGCATTTCGAGGCTGTGTTTCTTATAGTTGGTGCTGGTGATGAATATAATCCTTGAAGAGTGTTTCTTTCTGTTTAAATACACTTTGTCGGTCCTATTTGGGTATATTTATGCTTTTCACTGACGTTAACTGAACGAATTTTTTTGTATAACCCAGTCTAAACTTTATGTAATTGTGAAATAGAATTCGCTTGCTTGCTTTTCGTTTCGATTCTCTCCCATTGACATGTTTTGTTTGTTTGAGTTACTATAGAAATTGGCTAATGCTCGGTCCTGGCACGCACTTAACTCCATTTGCATATCGATTTGGCAATAGAAATCAACGTTCCGTTTCTACATAAAGTTATACTTACTTTTGCTTCAATAGTTATCCTTCTAGCATTCTTAATATCAGGCTCTTTGTTTTTCGAGACAGAGACAAAAGTGCATATTAGACTTGACATTAGCTTTGACGTATGGAAACATTATGGAAAAAGTACAATAGATATGCTTAGTTTTCAGCTATTTTGTTACTTTTGCGACTTAGAATTCTCAACTGGCTCTAGCGTCTCAACGGTGGCATTAGGCTTGAATCGCTGGTCAAGTCAGCACAAAGGTATTGATGATGTTGTTATTGGTTTTATTTTTTAATTTTACCAACCTTTTAAAGGAAATATAAGTAAAGTTTTCTGAGAAGCTAGTAGTATTCACTTTTTCTGAATGATAAATAATAAATAAATAAAGTGGTTACATCAAAACAAATTATAATTCTAATAATTAATAGAGTTCAACGCTCGCTCACAAGTGTAAGTGTGAGACTCATAAGATGATTAAGTATTCGTGTTTTGGCGTCTAGTCGTTAGAAGGCCGTGACTGGGGTCAAAAGCGAACTTCGCACTTGGACGGCTGAGCCTCTCACTAGGCGTAGACGTAGTTGAAACCTTGAAAGCATACAAATCAAACAATTGTCTAGACACGATTTCTTCTTCCACATGAACGTATTTATTGCAGGTAGTTCAATGGTATGTTGATTATACGAGTACATCAGTATCAGTTTAAGTATAAATTGTGTGTGTGTTTTCTTTAAAATGAATACCTATATACTTGTCTGTGTATTAACAATTAATTTGAGTGTATAAAAAAAGGCCTATGTGTACTGCCTTAAGCTCTTCACATATCGCACTGGCACTTCGGGTAGGTAAACGCAGACAAAGAACATCATGGGTCCAAATAATATCATGCAGATCAGCCAGTAAATCAAGCCAATAACTGAAATCGGGTCCATATATGGGCTTCAGGGATTATAATGCCAGTTTCGATCAGACAAAAAACCGTATATCAATTGAATGTAAATGTTAAAAAAAATTGTATTGTATTCTTAAATAAATAACTAGTATCACTAAACACCGGGTATGGAGATTGTGCAACAAGGCAAAAAAAACACGTCTGTCACAGCTTCCGATGTCTCTAATAAGATGCGAGCACAAACCGCTGCAGGTCACTTTAGACTTAATCTTAATGTTACTATGGCTCTCTGTTGTACTGCCAGCTTTTCTGGGATGTCTTCAAGATCGCCACCTGTAAAGAATAAAAAACAGATTTAACAGCTAAATTGGCAACAGTTTCTAAATAAATAATTGACACTTTCACTTTTTAGCTTAGAACTTGCAGCATTGAGTCACTGTTTATCTGTAGTTTAACACTGTTAGCTCTAACAATTAAATAATGCTCAACACAATTGCTTACTTTTCACTGTAATCCTGCCCGATGTTGAACTGCAACTGCTGCAGCTGCGTTTCTGAATCACGCACTTTATAACCAGCAAACGCCCAGTTGAGTTTATTTTTGGGTATAACCCTCCCCGTACATTCTAAAAAAAGGGGCTTTACCGCAACGCGTGACGCTCTTGGCAGCTAATTCGTAACTAAAGTGGCAATAACAACTGCCAACAGCTTCCCCCCTTAAAGCTGGTTTTCTCTCTCGTTCTCCCTCTTATATTTTCACACTTTATATCTCTCGCTCTCCCTCTCACTATTTAGATACTTAGCTTTAAAGCTTCGCTTTTAGCTTTTGCTTCTGATTTAAAAATACTTGAGCCTAAAGCTTCTTTTATGAACAATACTGGTATATTTCAAGGTAATGACAGCTCGAAAAACTGGTTTGATCAAAAGTACTCGCATTAGAGAACATTTAAAAGCTTGATTTAATTGTTAAACTGTTAAATAATGTTGGCTTTTAATCAAATGGTTTACCCTACCCCAAAACAAGTTAGTTTCCTTATTGGCTTCTTTAGCAACAAAAATATAAGTAAAGTTTGTTCTGACATCTGACTGCTGATAAAGAATTCAAAATACCTAATTGTTATTATTATCAGACATTTTTGGCTCACAAAAATTTGAAGGCAAACAAGTTGAGGTCGATTACTTGGTAGATGTGGTAACTGTTCAAGTTTTTGTCAGTTTCATGGTTATTTTTAAATTTTTTGTCGAATCTATTGTTTCATCTATAACTAAAAGATGTTATTAAATGTATTGGTTCTACTGATAATAATATTATAAACGTGATTTAGAAACGTTTGAAAATGTTTGTGATTTAGAAACTCAATTAAAATATTCTACCACTTTTTAATCAATTTAGGAATTACTACCTTTTAAAATAATCCTAATGTCTCAGATTCTTTTCCCCATAATAATATTTAAAGCAGAATTTATGAACTTACATGATGTAAAAGTAATTATCACTGTCCTTGCGCTTTGAGTCGAAACTAGTTGGGTTCCGCATGGTCGCATTCACCGCAACAGGATCCGTGTGAGCTGGAATGTTCCGATTCCAGTTGTTCCAGCGTCCCGCAACGCCATTTTGCGGATTGCCAAGATTATTCTCTTTGTTTGGGTTGGCAAAAAACGATTTGACGCTATCCATAGCTGTTGTTGACGCAGAGAATCAGAGACGAGGGAGAATTGAGATGTCGAGCCTCCGAAGAAAACACACAAATTGATAAAGCTAAAAATATATCAGAAATTATTTGATTTGATTTTGTGTATGAATTTGGATTTTTAGTGGACTCGATGAACGTGTCGTCAAGTCATAAATATATGTTTGTACGTTTATAATCGAGACTGTATATATATTAGACTGTATATATGTATGTATGTATTAACGGTGTTCTTTGCTTGGTTCTAGGTGTGTCTCGTTCTTAGTGATAATAACGTCGCATGATCGCTTCAAATTAATTCAACTCAATTTGTATTGGAGTTTGGAAAGCATTTCTTTTTGGGTACGAATTTAATTAATGAAATTTCTTAGGGATCGTTATCTGTATGTAGAGTGCAGTGTAAATATGTAATGCTTATATTCATATACTCCATTCGTAAGTATTTATTCTAGAAGGTTGTTGTCGTTTCAGAAGCGATAAGTACACAATTTATTAATGTACTTCTTGTTATCTTTGGAAACGTAAATAAAAAATGGATTCAAAACAAAAATTTCCAAAAAAAAAGAGAGAGAGAGAAAAAACGAAATGCGTTTTAGATTGGGGTGAGGCTATTTATGAAGATTAGCTTCTATACATAGTCGATCTGATATTGTATATATATTATACATACATATTATCAATTAGCACTTGGTCACTTAACAAGTTCAAAACAGTTCAATTCGCACCACTGATAACAAATTGACTGCAAAATGAGCAGTGAACACGCGCCATACTAACCAACAATTTGATTTGTGACTTAGTATTACTTGCTTACATACATTCGTATTTGGTTAGATTGAGTAGACGTGGCACGATTAGACGGCCCTTAAGACATTCCAACTGATAGCGCAGCCTTGGGCTAATAATTTATTATAACTATGTCATTTACGCGACCTACCTCAATGGGTCTTGTGTTCTTTGTAGAAATTGCTAAATTTGTCACTTTGAACGATTTGCCTTTTATTTTTTTTATGGTCACGCCCTTTTAAACTGATTTAAAATTGGCTTGACACAGTTACAATAACAACAAGAGCAACAACAACAGGTCAGCACTTCCAATTTCAAATTCCACTTTCCAGCCTATGCGAACCGTTTTGCACAATGTTTGCGATCGCACTGAATCGCAGCGACAACTAAAACGAGGCTCGACCCGACGACAGAGAGACGACGCGTCGAATCGTTTGTGTTCGTGGTCGATCGTTGATGCCGATGCCGGGCGCTATGTCGTTTTAGTCAATTGCGAAGGCGTCACAAAGACAACGTTCAATTTACTGTATCTCTGAATACATACACACATTTGTTTGTCTGTATGTATTGACTACATTGTATTTATGTGTATGTGTATATATACTAAATGCACATGGATTTCTTTCGCTGTTGCCGTCGCTGTCGCTGTCGCTGTCGACATCTGGCGCTGCCTTTTTTGTTATTGTTGTTATTGCTGGTTGTCTTTCGTTTATCTACCCGGTCGAGGCAGTTTTTCTTGTTTGTTTTGATCGTTGTTTCTCAGTGAAATACACATACGCACATTTACTTACCTGAATTGAATTGTATTTACATTGTATGTGCAAGGTGTGTTTCAAAGTACTAAAAGAAAACATTTAAAATTCAAAAACCATTTGTGTTATTCAAAATGGTTTCCTTCAGGCCTTGGACCTTCAATTAACTGGAACGCAGATGTTATTTTTGGATTATGTATGTTCATATTTATGGCCATGTAAATGTAACTCAAGAAATTCGTGTATAAGTTAACCCAAAAGAAATATCCATTCTTTTGATTATCTCTGATACTCTGGGCGATTTTGTACCTACATTTTGGTATCGGCACATTGTCAGGGATTCCTACCCGGAAATTCTTTGTTCTGTTAGCCAAGTTGTCTCTTCACTCAGCCACCTTGTATCTAGCAGATACACATTCTCTCTCTCCCTCATTCTCTCTTATGTTCGCTTGCGAAAGACAAATGCATAATTGCTTTATTATAAGTAGATAAATTACACTTACACACATAAACGTATGCACATACATACATATGTATGTGTGAAGGTATACCTGTCCCACTGCCAGCATTGTATCTTTGCTCTCACTTCCGCACTGCCACCATCTTTCTTTGCTCTCTCTGTTGTGCTCTACAGTTGATAAGGTGAATGCATTATTACAACAACGCGTACAATCGTTCACGCGCCTAGTCTACTCTGACTTTGTGGACTTTGTACTCTACAGTTTTTCTCAAACAAGCAATTTCACATACATACTATACGTAACATGCATACTCGCATACATACATATATTTATAAATATTTGTAAATTTGTTCTTAGGTTTAATTGATATGTAAATGAATTTGAATGACAGTTTACTTATTGAGCACGATTACACTACTAATGAAGTGAATTAAGTGTTTTATATAAATGCCCTACTTAAAAATTAAATTGATTTTAATTTGTTAATAGTGTGACACTTAAAATTAATATTCAAGATAGCTTTTGTTTTCAACAAAATTGTATGATATATCATAGAGTTCATAAACCTTTCTATCTTCAATAGGCCTTATGGCTTGCATATTTTTTGGCTTAAGTAAAGCAATTGTTAAACTCAAATAAGTTCAGTCTTATGTAATATATAAATATAGATCAGTTTACTCAGCTGTTTCATACGAATAAATTAAAATCCGAGTGCATTTTCACTAAAATAACTAAAATGTTCAGCTCATTTGAATTAACCCTTTAACTGGCCATGTGAACGAAATGTTACAAAACCCTAATTTGGACAAAATTTTCACTTTTTTTGTTTAATGTAGGCATATTGGTTATTGCAACACAACTGACACAATCTGTGTATCATATAAAACTAATCAGAGAGCGTGAAATAGTTTATTGTTTACATATTTTTCGCGACAAAAGTTCAGTGCACAGAATTTTGCGAAAACGTAACGAATGTTTTGATTTGCAAGTAAAAACTTATTTAAATATCGCAAAAAAACGTGCTTTTTTCTAAAAACTACTAGGCACGTATCTAACTAAATGGTTGTTTTTTATCGGGTTTAATTGGAAAAATAAGGAAACTCGGTGTTTAAATGGCCAATTTGGCAATGTGACATATCTGTGAAAAATGACATTCTTTCTTTATTTTAACAGTAGCTATTAGAAAATAAGGGTTTGGCTTAAAATATAAGATTGCCCGATAAAGGGTTAAATATTAAGCAATTAATATTTCGTGTCACATACTTTTGGGCTGCTAAATAATTTGCAATATTTTGTGGCATACTTTTAGGCTGCGTGAAAAACAAAATGCTGCCATTGGAAGTTTGTTTTCAATTTGAGAGCAGAGTTTCTTTGCTGAAGAATAAATATAATAGAGAGTGATATAGTGAAAGTATTTATTACAAAGTTCGCATTTCTTTTTTACATATACTGCAGACAATTTTGCAGGCTGCCGGACTTCCTACGCCGACTCTGTGATAAACTGTTGGTGCTTCTTCAGGCAGCTGTTTCCTGTTTCTGCCCAATCCTTTGTTTTGGCTCTGGTTCTGTCGTTTCCTTGACTCTTTATCGGTGCAGCAGCAGAGCAGGAAACTGAGTGGCACTGCCTCGCCCTCTTCCAGAGTCTGCGGGAGATTCTTGCCGCGCGTTTCGGGCAGAAACAGACTGGCAAAGCCGCCGACAATAAGCAAGGCTCCCATCACGATAAGCGGCAACACCAGCATCTGTTGGCCCTGAAATGAGAGATATTAAAAAATGTATTTATAATTTAAATTGCACAATAAATACATAAATACTCACCATGTGGTTAATTATGGGTATGATAATTGGCCCAGTCATGGCCACCACTGAACTGAAGCTCATGCCGAGTCCTCGCACCACAGTCGGATACAACTCGGATGCCAGCAGCGGCAGCACGACAAACGCTGAGGAAATGCCCATTTTTCCGATGCAGTAGAGGAGCAGCATCACATCCGCCTGCTGCTGGTACATCAGAGTGGCCACACAGGCCACGCCTCCAATCAGCATTGAAATGAAGAGTATCCAACGGCGTCCAAAGTAACTGAGTCCTGGCCAGAGGAGCAAGTACGTCGGCAACTCCACTGCGCCGGCCAGAAAGAAGTTCCAGATCTCATCGCCGCCCAGTGCAGGGGCATAGTAGCTGAGGCCCACATAGACGCTGGTGTTGGCGAACCAGATCAGGGTCACTATCAGCGTCTTCCTCCGCATGTTGGTGCCCCTAAAGAGATCCAGGATCCCATAGTGGGTTGTTGCCACCGGTTGTGTTAAGAGCAACCGTTGATGCAGTCGCTCCACAAACTCCCGGGTTACATGAACTCCATTTATACGAGCCATGACCTTGAGAATCCGTGCAGCTCGCTTTGGTTGCCCCACAGCGATCAGCCAGCGTGGCGACTCGGGCAGCACAAAGAAGCAGGAGAAGAGCATCAGCAGTGGGAGGGAGACAGCCAGAGTTAGATAGCGCCAGTCTCGCACCAGGTAGACCACGCCCTTTATAGCGAAATTTCACTGTATACACAATTCAAAGACTCCTCATCCAGATCACACACTCACCGCGAGCAGCACCAAGCCCAGAGAGTAGGCAATATTGGATACGATTGTGCAGAAGACGCGACGCTCGGGCCCCACAAGTTCAATGGCCAGGACGTAGGGACTGGCCAGGATGGCCGGCACAGTGAGACCCACCACAAAGCGCAATCCCAGCCAGGAATAGTAGTTCCAGGCAAAGGCACTGGCGGCACAGGCCACAATCTCCAACAGCAGGTAGGCATAGAAGGATGGACGACGACCCCACAGATCCACCAGATAACCAAACACATAGTTGCCAATAAGTCCGCCCAGCCCGAAGAGCACCAAGGCCAGGGTTACATAGAAACTCCTATTGCAGACCAGATTCCACTGCAAACATGAGAGAATTTAGAAGATTATATAGTCTAATCTCTTAACGCACCTCTTGCACCACTGTGCTGGGATACATGGATCTGTCGTAGTGCCAGCCATGCTGACAAGGCACCACCGACTCCTGGTCCAACCTTAACAGCTTGGAGGACTGCTCCCTTTGCAGCTCGTAGGGCGTGCGATATTCCAGATAGCGCACCTGCAACGATAAAAAGTGAGATTTCAAATTTCTATAAAGTTTGGTAGATTAAAAATTGATATTTTGAGCAAACGATTATTTTAATGAAATTAATTCAATTTGAATAAATTCAGAGGTCAAATTATGACTAAAATGACATTCCGCTTGAAAATCAATTAACTTCTAGCATAGTAATGATAGTTTAAAGATAATTTGATTTTTCCACTAAAAATTCAACAAATCAAAGTGTATTTGTATTTACAACAACGTTTTCTTTTAAACAAATAAGTAAGCGATTAATATTCAAATAAATAAGTAAACAATTAAAAAAGCCCTAAAAGAGAAACAATCCAATAAGAATAATTTCAATGAACAGCATTTGAATGCTTCCGTTGAACTGCTTGAACACTGCTTGCTTTCGTTGCGCACTGCTTGATTAAGCAGTTGCCAGTTATTTTACTTATCAAAAAATACAAAAACCAAAATACAAAAAGGGTTAAAAATATAAATATCTCAGTTACAAAAAAATTTAAAGCTTAAAATAAGATATTAAAATATGAAACTTAAAAGGGAAAATTAAAAAAAAAATAATTTTAAAATGGCAATTTTAGAAATATTGATTAATAAATGTAAACCTAATTTAGATATGCTATGTAAACAGACATAAATGAATAGTTTAAGCCTTCAGCCTAACTACATAAATAACTCTTGTAAATAAATAAACAAATAAACTGTTTCATGGGCACAACTTTTAAGTTACAAAGTCTAAATAAAAATAAAATGAATAAAGTGCCACAGTATTCGCAAGTCAAGATCTCATTCAATGATCTCTCTTTGTTTTGATGTGAGTACTAAACAAATTCCTTGAATTCAGACCTTGAATTGTCTGACAATATCCAGACGTTACTTTAAGGGTTGCCAATCTATTTAATTAGAGAACTTTTTCGCTTGTTCTAAATTTACTTAAAATCCAGATAAATGGGATTAAAAAAAAAGGGCCATGATTCATTTAAAAAATGATATTGACGCACCATTTCACTGTAGTTGCGGACAAACATGGAACACTCAGAGAAGGAACCATGTCTGTCCCTTGGGATGCTCAGGTTCTTCACCAGCTCTATGTAATCCTGAGTCCATGGCTCGAGCTCGGGAATGCGACACCAATGCTCTGGCGTGGCTGCGATGAACAACTGACTGCAATGGAAGGGAAGAAGAACAGATTTGCTGATGATTCCATTGCCAGCCCGAAATGGCTGAGATCAGCTTCGCACCTGTAGGCGTGAAAGGCGCATGGCAATGCCGCTGGCAGCAAGACGGAGCAGATGATGATCTTCTGGTAGAGACCGAAAGCGCCGACTTCCTTAAGTACTTCATCGAAATCCATGGCAGCCCGTATCCGTATCCCGCTTAGTCTGCACCCGAATCCGAATCCGAATCAAATGCGCGCACAACTGACCAAAGAGAGAGGCCTTGTTGCACTTCCAGGCCCGGAAAAAAATCTGCCCCCCCTCCCCTCTCCTCCATCCGTCAAATCTCAATTGGACATAATTACATTACGGCCTTTCGTGTGTTTTAATTAATTGGACACCGCTGCGTAAAGCAGGGTCATGATGAGATGATGATGAGATGCAGTGGGAGACCATTGGGATCACTGGGCACAGTCACAAAGCCACAGAGTCACTTGTTAGTCAGTGCATATATTTCTTGAATCTCAGTTATACTCGTGTTATATAATAAATATATTTCTAGATATTTCCGACTACGGACTACATATAAATTTATCTTTAGTAGACTAGTCCAATCGAATTTATCTGCGTGCCAATCCAATGATCGAGAGTATGTACATGAAGATGTTGATAATGTCCAGATACAGATTGAGGGCGGCAAAGATATACTCCTCGGGACTGATCGAGTACCTGTGGTTGCCTCCCAGCATCAGTTGAGTATCGTAGACCAGATACACCGAGAAGAGCAAGGCGCCCAAGGATGCATAGACCAGGCCAATGATTTGGCCGGGTATAAAGATGGCAATGATGCCAAAGATAATGAAGACCACCAAACAGGCAACCAAGACGCCGCCGCACATGGTAAAGTCCCACTTGGTTTGCAGGGCAAACAGGGTTAATCCAAGACTAACAGCGGCTGTGATTCCCACTGCCATGAGCACCTCATCCGCCTGGTACTGGCCGGCCACGATGCCCAAGAGGAAGGACTCGGCCAGCGTGAACAGAAACAGAAAGATGAAATTCAGCGGCGTTTTTCTTCTCACTCCCTCGCAGCAGGCCATGCAGATCATGGTGACAATAAGCACTGCCTGTGGAATAAAATAGATAAATATAAAATATAAAATGTAAAACATAAAATGTAAAGTATGAAAATAAAAAATATAACACACTAGGTATTTAATATATAATATGAAATGTAAAATATAAAGCATAAAAAGTTAAATATAATATAATAAAAATAAAAAAAAAATTATGAAAGACATAAAAGATATAAAATATAAAAGATGTAATATAAAAATATTAAATATAAAATACAAAGTATAAAATGTAAAATATAAATTATAAATTATGAAATATGAAATATAAAAAAACAAATATAAAAACAAACAAATACAAAAATGCAAAGTATAAAAAATGATGAATAAATAACATAATATAAAATATAGAACATAAAATATAATTAAGCAATACACTTCAAGACCTACCAAAGCAATCCAGAGGAGCGCCGGGTTCCTCGCCACCCAATCCTGTGTACCCTTGGAGAAGGTGAAAATGCACACAAATCCAAAGGTGATCAGCAATTGCATCTAAAAGAATCACTTGATTAGTTGAGAAATTTAAATGTGCTTGATTTAGAGTTACCATGAGAATGAGGTAAACCTTGCGTATGAATCCCTTGCGTATGGACTGATCATCGAAGGAGAAACTCTTGTCCGCTTCCGGGTCTCCATAGACGCCATTGTTGTCGCCTGCAGAGAGAAACAGGAAGAGAATTGGGTTAGGAAAATGAGAAAAATTAAACTAAAGAAAAAAATTAAAATAAATAAATTGCAAATAAATTTATAAATAAATAAATAAATAAATAAATAACTTTACCGTACTGAAAGTGATTATCGCCCATGGTTTTACTAATATAATATATGTATATAAAATCGTTTTCCGCCTTTGATTGCTCGTCTGAGTCGTTCGGTTAATAAGAGTAGCCTGAAAACGCTTTTACCTCTGCAATGGCCAGATATCTACAGATTAGCGACATCGCTATCGCCACACAGACACTAATACAGTGAAGCCTGCTGATAACGGACTTGGGTAAATAACAGGTGGAGGAATGGAAAGTAGGACTCTTGGTAACGCGTCACTCCAGAATCTGATACTGATATGACACACCTGGGCAGTATATACCAATTGATTGGTAAATGGCATTATGTAAACTTCAACATGAATCACATCCATTATTGGCCCTTGTCTTATCAAATGCCTTTGATAAGGAAAAGTTAGGGAATATCTACATATATGCGATGAAAATGATTGTAATTTGAGGAATTTATGAGGTGAAATCGAGAGCAATCGACATCCAACAGCTGCCGAGAGTACATACCATTTATACATATATATCCCTATATATAAACATATAATTATTTTTATCTTATCTCTAGCGCTTATTGTTTTACAACTTGCCTTGCTGGTAATGATGCATTTTATGCGCTTTTATGTCCAATTTCCAATAGAATTCGATGACTGCTCGCTTTAAATGACACACACACTTTGCTGTTAGCTACCGAATAAAACTGTCGGACTTGGACACAATTACCACCAGGTGGGGATAGCACAAGTTCCAAATATTTTGATAGTCTCACTCACTTATCGTCAGATAAGAAAGTAACCTCAATAATATAAATGATAATGATAGCAGCTGTGTTTACTATACAAGTGTATGAGTGCGACTGGCTGCTGACTAATCCTAACTAACTGTTGACTGATGTTGCAACCACAAATGAAGCCAACGCCTCAACCGGGAAGACCTACAAGTCCACAGTCTCACAAAAGACTTTACTCAACTGCAATTGCAATTATTCATTCAGTTACGCGAGAGATACAGATACAAGTACAGAGAGAGCGAAAGCTTTAGTGATACATTTGTGATTTTATTTTTGTTTAATAAATAAATAGATTCGCTTTATTGTTGACTTTATACCACAGTGTCGTTGCACAATATAAGTATAGTAGAATTATTGGGGGGTTCTCCTAAAACATCTGCACTTGGTAAATTTTAGTTTTACGTATTTACTTGATTAACACTTGCAAGCGACAACTGCTGCATATACTTTACGTATTCCGTACATATTTATATATAAATTTCATTATTTATGTTTACTTGTATGCATGTATTGTATTGTTGTTTTATTGTATGTGGTATTATTTGGTTTGGGACATCAATCAATATCAGGTATGCAGAGTCTTAAGAACAATTTTGAAATAGTACATAACATCAAATTAATCGACATAAATATTAGTGCATTGATATATGCATAACAAAGACAAATTTTTATATAAATTTCACCTTAATCTTAATACATTTTCTTTAAGGAAATTTGTAACGCATAAAACATATCAACTGTTCATTATTTCAGCAACAAAATAGATCAACAAAATAATTCCTAAACGCTTTCTATTCGGACTTCTTCTTTGACTTGTAAATGAGATTATGCGATTATAAGTAATACAAGTATAACTTTAGTAAAGAGCAATATTAATAAGCTAGTTTCCGGATTCCGATTATGTTTTTAACGTGAAATAATAAATTGCCAAGAGGGCGCAATTGAATTAGGCGCGGGTTTAGTCCCGCGAGGCACCAATTATGGTGAGAATGTATATGAAAATGTTGACAATGTCCAGATAGAGATTCAGAGCTGCAAAGATGTACTCCTCGGGACTTATGGAGTACTTATGATCGCCGCCCATCATCAACTGAGTGTCGTATATGAGATACACGGAGAAGAGCAACGCCCCAAAGGATGCGTAGACGAGCGTAATGATTTTGCCCTTAAAGAATATGGCCACAATTCCAAATATCATGAAGACGACCATGCAGGCAAGTAATATTCCTCCCATCATGGTGAAGTCAATCTTGGTTTGCATGGCAAAGATTGTTAGAGCGAGGCAAACGGCAGCCGTAATACCCAATGCCATTAGAACCTGCGGAACGAAGAATAAGAATTGATAAATGGTATGATATGCAACAGAATGTTAAAGAAGTGTACGCACCTCTGTTGGAGCATAGCGAGTAGCCGTTACGCCTAGTAGAAATGATTGCGCTATTGTAAATATTCCTAAGAAGATGAAGTTCGTCGGTGTCTGGCGGCGCACACCCTCGCAGCAGGCCATGCACAGCATTGTCACAATCAAGACGCCCAGAGCCACCCAAACGAGCCAACGATGACTCGCAACAAATAACTTAGTGCCTTCGTGGTATACAAACAGTGCAACAGCTCCAAACGTGACCATAAGTTGACCCTGCAATAATAATAATTATCAAAGTTAAAGGCATTCCTGCTCTCGCATATTCATTAGCATCCATACCATTAGAATAATATAAACTTTTCGTATGAATCCGCGTCGAATGCTCTGGTCATCAAAGGAAAAGTTCTTGGGCTGACCTTCGGGATCATCGTAGGCACCGTAGCCAGCTGGTGCAGGTGGTTGAACAAAGCCTGGTTGAGGTGCATAGTGTCCGGGTGGCGGGCCTTGTCCATACGGATCCTGGCCGTAAGGACCTGGCGGATACGGCTGACCGCCGCCCTGGCCGTAAGGCGGATAGCCACCTTGTGGCGGTCCACCGCCGTAGCCAGCATGTGGCGGGTAACCACCACCTTGCGGCGGATAGCCACCACCATAGTTGTACTGCTGATTGGGATCTGTGGGAATCGGCAGAGGTTAATTAATGGATCCCGCATGCATTCCAACGGACTACAATTTTAAATGGATGAGTATACATTCCAAGAAAACATCTACCAAGTGTTATAAAGCCCTAAAACTTAAAACATTTAAGAGCCACAGCTTGAGATAAAATAACCGCATGTTTTTTACTAAATATAGTATTTGAAATTAAAAATAAAGAATTTTTTTGCGGTTTCCAAGTTGATTGACCCCGATTTTAATGAATCGATCGAAGCAGTTTTAAATGAAGCGAATGTGCGTGTGAATCATGAGTTGAAGTAAAATTAAAACTATGGTTTTTTCAATTTTTACATTCTAAAGTTCATCTATTAATTTTCATTGTCAGTTCCTACTTGAAAGATAGGAACTGCTATTTATTAATTGCTATTTTCTTATCTCAAGCTGTGTACAAATTGAAGGTGATAATACTAATAACACGACTGATCGAATATTTTTATCAAAAACTTGTTATTTATGCAATTGTACAAATGAATTTTTGAGGCAAATATTCGAGCCGTCTAAACCTGGTTTAAAAATAATTAAAAATTCAATAATTTCTCGTTAATTAAATTCTTAACAAAAAAAGCTGAAAACGAAGAACAAAAGCCCATATCTTGATTACAAATATACATAAGTATGATTCAAATATTCCGAGTAGAACTTAACAGTAAAAATAAGATAAGAAACCATTCGAGAGAAAACAGATTGAGCAGAAAACCAAATGGGTTGCAATACTTAAAGTAAATAAATGGCATTCAGACAAACTCAACAAAAGCATGCGAAACAGAACAAAACAATAAGCGAATTCATATGTATGGATAAATCGACAAATTATAAGTCTAAAAAAAAATAAAGTAAACCTTGGTATTGAGGATATTGAGGGACACTTTGCCACGACATTTTGTTGTTGATTTGTTGACTTTGTCTCTTTAGCTCAACTGAACTGAACGATCTGCTCCTACAGATAGCTACAAGAAACCACTGTACGAGTGTTCACTGTAAAAGACCCGAAAGACCCAAAGAAAAATGTTAGTTAGTTCATTATGTTCATTAGATCTCACCTTGCATTTCGTTGTCCTTAATTTATCGTTATAGTTTTGTTAACCCAAGAAACACAATAAGCGGGTAATTTACCTGTAAAGTAAAAGAGTAGAATGTTTTTAGCATAATGAAGTTGAGATTATATCTTGTTCGTATTTGTTTTTCTAATTTGCTTCACTCCGTAAAAACCCAAACCACAATAACCAGTCGATTTTTTGCTAACAAAGTGACTTTCTGGGGGAATTAAGACAAATGTGTCGTATCTGAGACACGAAATGCGTGGTTTGTTGGGCAAACATGACGTGTGAGGGAATGATACAGATGTACACATGTACATATTTACTTATATACTCACTTATGTATTGTACAAAGGAGCACACGCAAAAGTGTTAATGTACACCCGTGTAATATTTTACTATTGTGAGCAACTTAACAATTCAGCTGTAGAGTTATAACTGTAATTTATTTTAATATGCATATTAAGAACGATAAGACTCCTATATTACATACATATATTAGTCGGCCGTTGGTGACTCACTCACCAATCGGGCCCCTTAAATGATTAATAGGGGAATAACCAAAATAGACAGCGGTGTCGTAATTACACTTGCCCTACGGACGAGCCTTCTATAAACAAAGCAGGTTACGAAAACTTACCTTCTAAGTACACACAGACACGTAAGATAAACAAACAATATTTTTTCTCACTAGCCAAAATTTTCTTCTGGAAATTTGTGTTTCTTAGTGATGCAATTATATTTCGATATGACAATTCAGTCGATACATCGAAGTAAGCTGGATACGCAGCTCATACAATGTAGTGATAAGCCAAGCGCCTTGGAATTTACTAGAACTATATTTAATTAGGCTGACCTCAATTAAATGATCAAATAACATTCACAACTTAAATTTTAGCTGTGCCGAGAAAGAACTTCTCCTATGTTTTGTTTATACGAAAACAAATTGCCCGACATCATCTATAGTGGGAGGCAAACGAAGGTATTCATTGCATCGATATCACTATCGAATATATAACTTGCATATCGCCCGACCGCCACCATTTATCGACCGTACTGCACTGCTGCCGAGCATGCTGCTGCAATAGTTCCGCGAACTCGTGTAATCTATTCGTTTGTGTATTAAAAAAGGCGAAAAATAACTGGTAAGCGAGTTTGTGATGCAGCAAAAACTCATTAAGTGAAGTGTATACACTGTGCACATTGTGAACAAAGGCTTACAAGTATAGGTTATGTGTTTGCCGCAGCAGACAAAGGAGAAGGAGAGTCCCCTCTCTCCATATGGAATAGGCAATTTCTGCTTGCAGTTGACTGAACTGCCGATGCAGCGGGCTTTAATTATATTGTATATGCAAATATAGTGCACCCAACACCATCTTCTATTTATATATATGCATATGTGTATATACATGACGCAATAGTTGATTGCCGGATGCGTCTCCCCCATCCCTCTCTTTCCTATTGCCTGTTGCTTATCAAAGCCATTGTAAAACAATAAAAACATTTGAACTTTACAGCCGATTTTGTGCATTCCAAAATGGTCGAGGAAAAGGAGAACATAGCCGCTTCTGGACAGGAGACTGTCTCAAAGAAGGGAGCAAAGAAGCAGGCAAAGGCAGCTAAGGTAATTTCCGTGCAAACGTGGCATTTAAATGCCTGACTGATAACATATTTATTGCTCTTGTTATTACTTTAACTTTATCTCACTCTCTCTCTCTCGCTCTCTCTCTGTAGAAAGCTGAGCAGAAAGCCGAGAATGCCGCTGCCAATGCTGCTGAGAACGCAGCCGGCGACAATGCAGTCGATCATGCTGCATCCCGTTATGGAGTCTCTGAGATGATCCAATCGAAGGATAAGCGCAGCGAGCGTGAGTTTTTGTTGGTGCCCGAGCTGAGCAAGCATGTGGACAAGGGTCTGGTCTGGGTGCGTGGGCGCGTGCACACTACGCGTGCCAAGGGCAAACAGTGTTTCCTCGTTCTACGCCAGCAGAGCAGCACCGTGCAGTGCATTCTGGCCGTGGGTGATGTGATTTCCAAACAAATGATCAAGTTTGCCGGAAAGTAAGTGCAACTCTTGTTAAACTTAGTAACATATATTAAACACTTTTCAATTACAGCATACCGAAGGAGAGCATCATTGACATCCAAGCGAAACCTATTGGAGTGCCCATCAAGATCGAGTCCTGCACTGAACAGTTTGTGGAGCTGTGTGTGGAGCAGCTCTTTGTCATCTCGCAGGCGAAGCCTCAGCTGCCACTGCAGATTGAGGATGCCGCTAGGCCTGAGAATCCAGATGACGCCGAGGGACTTAACATACGCGTCAACCAGGACACGAGGTTGGACAATCGCGTGCTTGATTTGAGAACACCAGCCAATCAGGCCATCTTTCGCTTGGAGGCGGGCGTCTGCCGTTTGTTCCGCGATATTCTTACCGACAAGGGTTTCACCGAAATCCACACACCCAAGATCATTTCCGCTGCCAGCGAAGGTGGCGCCAACGTCTTCACCGTCAGCTACTTCAAGGGTAAGCCCTTTTTGAGCATGTTTTCTAACTGCAGTTGGAATTAATTTTATGGTTCTTACAGATTCTGCCTATCTGGCGCAGTCTCCACAGCTGTATAAGCAAATGGCTATCGCCGCCGACTTTGATAAGGTGTTTACAGTTGGAGCCGTGTTCCGCGCTGAGGATTCAAACACGCACAGGCATTTGACTGAGTTCGTTGGCCTTGATTTGGAGATGGCATTTAAATATCACTACCATGAGGTGCTGCATACCATTGGCAACACGTTCACGGCCATCTTCAAGGGACTGCGCGATAATTACAGTCGCGAAATTGAGGCTGTTGGCCAACAGTACAAAGTGGATGCCTTCAAATTCTTGGAGCCGCCACTAATACTGCAGTTCGCTGAAGGCGTAGCCATGTTGCGAGAGGCTGGCGTGGAAACTGGAGA
This sequence comes from Drosophila limbata, assembly GCA_963924055.1. Lineage (NCBI taxonomy): Eukaryota > Metazoa > Arthropoda > Insecta > Diptera > Drosophilidae > Drosophila > Drosophila limbata. The sequence continues at coordinate 8,166,318 of OZ001355.1, forward strand.
CGAGGAGGATTTGTCAACGCCAAACGAGAAGCTATTGGGACGCTTGGTGAAAGCCAAGTACGACACCGATTTCTACATCCTCGACAAGTTCCCACTGGCGATACGTCCGTTCTACACCATGCCCGATCCCAACAATCCCATCTATTCCAACTCATACGATATGTTTATGCGTGGCGAGGAGATCCTGTCGGGCGCACAGCGTATACACGACCCGGAGTACTTAATGGAGCGTGCCAAGCACCACGGCATTGGTGGGTTAAATAAATTACAAGACTCTGATAACTTTTAGCTAATCCTTTTCGTTTTCCTATTTGCAGATACTACAAAAATTGCCGCTTATATTGAATCCTTCCGTTACGGATGTCCACCGCACGCTGGCGGCGGCATTGGCATGGAACGTGTCGTCATGTTGTATCTTGGCTTGGATAACATTCGGAAGACATCCATGTTCCCACGTGATCCCAAACGGTTAACGCCTTAAACGTGTCCAGACACAAAACTTCGATATTTAATTGAATTAAAATCGCAGAACAAACTTCTTTTTATTTTTTTCTCTTAACTTTCCAAACTGTGACCCTTTGCCAACTCCCAATATCTTTATTTTAGTCGATCCCACACACCTCTACTTAATATTGGAACTCTTTCCTTAAGACTTGCATACTGCAAAGTTGTTTAACAACGAGAAATGTAAAGACTGCTTAGAGTCAAATTGTTTAATACCGTATGAAATAAATCTTTGCAAGTGTGTTTAGTAATTGCTTTTTGTTTTTTAATTTAATGGTAATGCCCTAGAATCTAGGGCCTAGATAAAGGGTATATAATTGTGTTCTGCAATTATATTGAAATGCTCAAAAATATATATTTTATTGAGTTACAATAGCTTTATTAGATAAATTAAATATTTAATAAGCTATTCAAAATAAAAAAAAAGCAAAGCGAACATTGTAATTATATCTGAGACATAACTGGAGTCTGGGAGATATTTAAAGTCCCTTTAGAAGGAATCCTTCGACATATGCTGTACCGCTTAAGTTAGGTAGTATTTAAAAGGGTGTATTTGCTGGACTAAAATAAATCAGTGGTCTGGATAACAAATGTTTCTATTCATAATTTTTTTTCAGCCGCCCCTTTTGGCACAATTGCAAGTTAGGCGCAACTAGTTAATGATCTCCCAATATTAAAAGACTCTCCAAAAAAGTATAGCATATTATAACTATAGTTATAGCTATTTAACGATGTCTTCTGTTTATAAAATATTTATTTAAATCTTTTTCTTGTTTTCAACAGCATAAATTACATACTTTTTAAAAACCGAAACTGGTGTCTATACCAAAAACAAGGAAATCTTAAAGCCGAAATGAAATTTGTTATTATCTGTTATTAAAAAGCGACGGTTATTTATATTATTGACAATTAATCTAGTGACGAAAGCATCACGAAGGGTGTAAAAGGCGACTAGCAATATATGTATGTATAGTACAGGAAGAATGGAAATATTATTAATGCACATTAAGCTTTTATCCATTTATCCAATTCCTTCAACAATTATGAACACTTTTCAAAACAGCTTACTGCGAGAGTATTAATTATGTGAAGTTCCTCAATACGAGAGCCATTTGTTGACATAAAAATTGTATATTGAAGGTTCAGAAAATCACAAGCAATTCGACACTGAATTGATTTAATTAATATGCGTCCTTTATCAACGCAATGTGCAGTGTGCCAGTCGCTGATTAAGAGTTCATTATATAGTGTGAATATGAGGCAATCATGATAATGCCTTGTTCTTGTTCAAGAGCACGATGATGATGAAGATTCACTGAGAATCGTTGACATATTGAACTTATCGCACAAGTGTCCGCTGTGCGCACCTTGTCAGCAAAGAAGAAAGCACAATAAAATTTATTCAGTCTCAATCAGATTATTATCAATGCGAGTACGTATACGTCACGTTGTGTCCAACTGGAACACTGTTGACACAGTTGGCAAATACTTTTCGGTCAAACAAAAGGACGAATACGAATTCCTTTCAATCTGTGTGCATGTGCGTATGTGTGTGTACGTGCTGCACAGCAACTGTGCGGTGCGGTGCGTAGCTTCTGCTATATCAGAAAACGAACTTTAAAATCAGACAACAGAACGACAAGCAGTCGAGAACAGTCGAACAGTCGAGTGGCCATAACAGAACAGAACAGCGCAGAATGAAATGTAGCAGATGAAAAGAGAAGGGAACAGGGCAGAAGCCAAATATTTCCTGCTGTGTGAGTCCCGTCTACTTCAAGACACAATTGAGACGCACTCCATTTTATTTTCACACCGCGGCATCGTTAGTCCAGACACCGCGCACCAACAATAACAACAGCAACGGCAATAGCAACAACAACCACTGCACATAAATGCCACACATACATACACACATTAACAAAGTGGGCGGCGCTGAGTGCGAACGCACAGCACACAGCTGTTGTCCCGCTCTATTTCACTCTGGCAGCGCTAGTGGCAAGCGAGATGGCATGTGGTCAGAATGCCATTTTGTTTGCGCTTCTGCTGCGCCGTTGTTGCTGTCGCGACTGCATCATCGACTAACAGCCAGCAGCAGGCAGCCAGTTTGTTTTCTCCCTTCCAATAGAGCGGCAGCGGCGGTTCTGCATCGCCTTACGCTCGCGTACTCGTATACGAATTCGCCTTCTCAGTTCTTCCAGTCAAAGTGAGCGATCGCAGCCAGTGCAGTTCATTTTACAGTGTATGCGGTGGCAATTAAAAAGATTATCCGCTATCGTCGCCGTCGATGCACTTGCACCTTCACTTAAAGCTCTATTGATGCTGCATGCGTAACGTAAGCTAATGTGAATGTTAGCATCGGTCGTCACAGTCACAGTCAGAATTGCCGTCGTCGTCGTAGTCGTATCTGTCGCCGTCGCCGTTGTTGTCATCGCCGCCGCCTTCGCCGCGTTGCCAACTCGCAAGAATTTATGGAATTTGGCATTTGTGGATTTAGCGAAAATATTTTCATTGAGTGCGCGAGCAAATGTTTTTGTGTACGCTTCGCTTTCGGATCTCGCCACGGGACACTGTCCCCGTTCCCGTCCCCCCTTACCAATCCATCGTAGTAGCAATGAAAGCAGCGCTGAAATTTTAAAAATTCACGTGAAAATTCCGACGCTTATAAATTTAATTACTATTTAAATTAACTGCAAGCAAAACGCAAATCGCGTGTCTTAACGACGGCATTAAACCGTCACTGTCACTTAAAATCTACCCACATGTGAATCAAAAACAAAGCAAAGTGTTTTCTTACAATGCAAATATATTAATAAATACCTTGTTATTGTTAAAGTGCATAAATCAAAACAAAACAGTCTGGAGAACACAACAATTTGCTTTATACTTGGATTATGACATTAATTAACTCCAAATGGTAAGTACATGAATTTTAATATTCTATAATAATATGAATAAGAATTATTCAAAATTATATTATAAAGTACAGGCAAAGTTAATACCCAGAACTTTAATTCACATATAATCCTAAACTCAAGTTCGCATTTTAAATGTGTGATAAATTCCAATTAGTTTCAAATGTGCTGCATAGCTTACAAATACTTTCAAGTATTTGTGTTGAAGGTGTTCACAATAATCACATATGTCAAGTGTAATTAAATGTTAAGCAGCTGTTTGAAATTTCATTAAAAATTAAGCAGGTTAGCATAGATAGTTGACAGGAATATAACATAAGCATACATACTTTATATTTAAAATTTTATTTTTAACATGCAATACAATACAACATTACAATATAAATAATTGACAACCCACCTTATTTGGTGAAGATTTGTGTCATGAATCTTTATCCTAGATTTTTATTGAATTTTCACAATTACTCAAATTAATGGCTATTTTTTTGTAATACAGAATATAATTAAAATAACTTTGAAATTGGTCATTTTTGATATTTGCGATAAGATTTGTTATTCTACTTTAGATGGGAAATTTTCATTGCCAGTGACAGAGTTAGTCAACATATTATGCATAAATAATATATTAATAAAAATAATACTTATACATTAAATTTACTTGAACACTTTAAAATTGCCGTCGGATTTTTGAAAAGCTTCAAACTACTTTAACTACTTAAAAATTTACGATACTTTTGTCCTTTAAATAGTTGCTAATCATAAATGAACTCCAGCGAACAGATATAAGTGAATTTAAATTATGTAAACTTGACAGAATAATGTGTGTTAATCTTAAATTATATTACTTTAAAGTTTCACGAGTTTCTTGATTAGTTTGCCACATGCACTTATTGAGAACTGACAGATACAAATCTATCTATTATATCAGTAGACACAGGGAGAAAAACACTTTTGAGCCCTTTTTATCAATGTCTCAATGTAACCTCATTAGACGGTTCTAAAGATGAATAATAGAATTCTTAAACATTTATCCCTATAAATATTTAAAAAATTTAATAACGTTGTTGTTAACTAAATAATCTGTATATAGATTTATAGATATGGTTATGTTTACGACTAGTAATTATGTGGAAACTTTTATTTTGACACAAGCAATCATTTTAATGACTTCCATTGCCATTTCTGCTTTTCTTCCAGAGATTGCAATTTTTCAACGGAAACTCGGGCAAGGGAGTGGCCACATAATGGATGCTAGCAAATCAACAACAACAACAACGACAATAACAATAGCAACTACAAAACAACAACAACAAAGACTAACAGCAGTCAACAATGTGGAAATGATAATTGCAATTGCCTGCGCATAGAAGCAAAGCAAAGAGGGAAAAGAGAAGAAGAAAGTTGAAAAAAAAGCCAAGGCAAGGAAAAATTCATAGAAAGAAGTTTTGCAGAGCACACAAACAAAAGAAAAGCGCTGCAAACAAGTTAAAAAGAAAAGCAACCACAATAACAACTTCAACTTAAATAAAAAAAAAAAAAAAAAAAAACAAAACAAATAAATAAATAAAAGGAAAAAAAAGAAAAGAAAAAGAGACGAAAAGTAATTAAATCGCTTGATACAAACGCGATGGTGTTTTACAATATGTAAATATAATTATCCGAGCGGAGTTTTCATTCCTGGAATTCGCCATTGCCAACTTCAGCTGCAGTTTCAGCTTCAGCCACAGCGGCAAATACAAAACTACAAAAACTACAATAACAAAACGCAACACGCCAACTGCAAGTTGAGTTCAGTTTTGAGCCGGTTTTATAATTACTGCAATCCACTTCACTCCACCACAACACACGTCACTTTAGCTCACTTCAGTGGCCGCCGGTTTTGGCCCAAAGCTTCAAGCCAGGCCCAGACCGAGGCCTAGGCGAAGGCGCAGTCGCGGCCATTGCAACTGCTGGCAGTGCTGCCAGTGCTGCAACTGCTGCAAGGCGGCTGTAAACGATTCCAAAAGCAGCAACAAAAAATTTAAAAAGTTAACAGCCAACGGCAATTGGAATTGCAATTGGTTTTGTGCTCAAGGCGCTGCAATTTCCATCAGCGATCATTGTGAAAAATCATTTATTTTGTTCAAAAGCTTACGGGGAAAACTGTGATTACTGTGCAAGTGTACATATAAAACCAGTGTGTGTTTGTGTGTGTTTGTATCCTGTGCTTTAATCGAGACATCGGGAATTGAGTGCGACTGCGACTGCAACTGCAACTGCAACTGCAACAGCGACGATGGCAGTGTCCTGCCCAGAAGTTATGTACGGTGCCTATTATCCATATCTGTATGGGCGCGCAGGACCTAGTCGTTCATTTTATCAATATGAGAGGGTAAGTTGCCATTTAATCAGACTTTAAAGATTTTTTAAAGTTAATATAGAATTTTATTTTGATGCTTCCCTAGTCTCATTTAAAGTTTTAAGTTCTTCTCCTATGTCTATCAAAATGTCAAAAAAATAGTTACCACATGAGAAACAGTAGACCTTATAAAAAGCTAAGAGAAATAAATATTTATGAACACAAAATTTTATAAAATAAAGTTTAAACTATGAAATTTTTTTTAATTTAAAATTTAAGTTAGTTGCATCAACAAAAATACAAAAAGAAACAAAGCAATATAATTATAGTACATCTTACCCCAATTACAAATTTCGATGACTATTAGAAGGCTTGCACATATAAAAACAAAACATAACATCCAAAAACAAAAGCTGCCTACTAAACAAATTTAAAGTTTTTAAAAATAAATGAATACAATATTTATTGCACATATTTATTACACAAACTGTCATCAAAATAATAATTATTGATTAGATTTGATTTTTAATAGAGATTTAATTGTTAGTATTGCAATATTTATTTTAAAATCATTCTGAATTCTTTAATTTAAGCACATCTGGTGTTACCTATACTTTGATAGTTTAAGCACTAATGAGCTTCTCCATTTCCAATTAGAACATTTTTAGTTACCTGTAACTAGAAACTAACTTAATATGAGTTAGTTTTGAACATAGTAAATACTTTTCTTATATTTAATTTGTATTGAATTTTAAAACAAAATCCTCTAATGCTGGAAGAAACTTTAATTTTGCCTTTCAAAATACTTTAAACAATAGTAAAAAAAATAAAAAAATTGTTTAAAAAATATTTAATTATTTGAGTCTTTGTAGATGCATTCCACATAGTTTAATGTGACTTTTAGTTAATTATACCTAATTATTTGTGCATATTAAATGCGAAACGAACACGCACAATTCTAGATGAAGACTGAGGAAGGGAGGAAGGGCAGGGAGGTGGTGCTGAAAGGTCTACGCGGCAATTTGTTAGCCTTTGAAACTGGCCACAATTAAATCGGGGTAACAAATCATAAGAATTCACGCAAAACGCAAATCGTTTTTGGGTTTGTGAACTTGGGCCAAGGATTCAATGGAATTTTGGCCAGCAAATGTCGCTTTGTTTGCGCTTTTTGCCAACATTGATTTCGAAGATTTCAGTGATTTTTTTGTGACAAGTACAGAAAAGTTCTCACGATGCCAGAAGCGCTTCACAGTCACAGTGTTGCCCAAAAGGGTTCGACTCTGCATCTGAATCTGGGTCTTGACTTGGGACTGCGACTGCGACTGAGACTGGAACAGGGATTCGGGACTTGGGACTTGGGACTCGGGACTGTCTCTGTCTACATTTTGCTGTGCTGTGCTTGTCGCTGTGGCACAAAGAAATTCTTGTGTCGCAAGTTCCAATTATACAAGGCCGCGGCACCAAATCGAAATTGGCCTTTTATGTAAGTAACCGATACGACACGATTCTGATTCTATGCTTTTGCATGACCATAAACAGGCCCAGATAAACTCAAGATCACCGCACGATGACTCCCTGCGTCTTCCTCTCCCACTCTCCCACTCTGCCGTTCTTCTGGGAGTTTAGGGTTATGGCTTAGGGCTTACCTCGGCCTCGGCCAATCGCAGATTGAGTCAGCAGCCAGCCTGGTGACCGCTGACCGACCAAACGGTGACCGGTTTATTTGCCCACAACTCCAAGACAGAGACTGAATATAACGCCGAGTTCCCACTGCGTCACAGACTGTCACAGACTATTGTCACAAATCTACACAGAAAAGCGAAATTCTGGTTTCTTGAATAAAATCTATTCGATGTGTTGTGAGAAGCTCGGTAGTCTGGATTTACTTACGCCAAGTAAAAAATACTTAATTTAAGTGCGATTTTTCAATTCCTTCAATGCAAGTATTTTTATAATCAGGGCTTCATCAGAATTGTATCTTAATCTTTTTGACTATTTTAACTCTGACTGCATGCCATTTTAATCACAAATATTATGTTAATTTAACAACAATCATGCCAAATCAAGAATCTTAAACTGGAATTTTTAAATGATTTCTGTCTACAGTTTGGCATCTATGTCGTCAAAGCCCGATAGGTTCGAAGGCACTGTGACAGCCTGTGACGCAGTGTGAACACGGCATAGAACTTTGTTAGTCTCACAACAGTTTTGTCGTCCCGTCGACACTTTGCTTTTTTGGAGGGCTGCGACAAGAAAGAAAAAAGAGACTTGTGTCCCTTTCCTGCTCCTCTTTCCCTTCCCGTTGCCTTTCACTTAATTTATTGTGTGTATCGCCATTAGTTCTTGCCGAGCACATCAAAAACGAGCCAGTGTGATCAGATAAACCAACGTTGCTCGGGATCCCAAAAACAAAACACAACAAGAAAAGAAGGGAAAAAGCAGAAAGAAGAGAGAAGCGAAAAGTTAGTCTCAAGATGTCGCAAGTTTGTCTGATTTATGCCGTGTGAGTTTCGAACTGATCGTTCAGCATAATCGAAATATCGCTGCAGCTAATAACAGCGACGACAACAACTGCAGTCGCTGTCGCTGTCGCAGTCGCAATCTTGCAGATACTTTTGTATCTGCGCATTGTTCGCACTTTGGCTACTGCACTTGGCTCGAAGCAACGATCGTGTCGCTTGATAAGCAGCCAAGGCAACATACTGATTATGTGCTTAAACCGATTGACAGATGCCGATGCAGATACAGATACGTAGATACATTTGCTAGCTGGTTTATCCTGTTGCCGCACGCAATGAGTTGGCGTTTTTCCTGCCTGTCTAATTGGGTCGCACTTGAGGGGGCCAACAAATTAAGACATTGTAAACAAGCCGCAACGTTAAGTGAGTTGGCGAAGAGTCTGTAACTGTAACTGTATCTGTATCTCAGCTGCTGTATCTGTGAGATACACCCACGCCAGGCGTCACATTGTTGTTGCACATAAATCATGGCTGTCGATGCTCGCTGCACTTTTCAAATGGATCGTGATGGTTAACCCATTATTAACCCCTGGCAGCGTCATAATTGGCGTGCGCCAAGGGGGGAAATTAGGAGTAGGAGTGGGAGGGGTTTAAATTTAGAAACGCTCGCAAATGTGGCGAGACGACACTGCGCCCTCGTTGGGTTATCGGCCACTTATAGAACGCTCGCTAATGGGCTCATTAAAGAGTCGAAGAGCAGCTACGCCTGGAGAGGGGCGGGAGCGGGTGCTGGGGGTGGGGGGTAGGAGGTTAAGGTGTCGCTGGGCGCTCGTAAATTGTCGCGAGCGCCGCATTATGTTTGACACGTCGCCAAGCTTGGAGATTGCGGCGTGATTATCGCCTCGGCTTTTGACTGTGACTGTGACCTCTTCCCCCAAATGAGTTAGTATAACTTGCCCCGAACCCTCTCCCCCTATCCCCCTGTCATCCCACACCTCTATAGTTTCGAGGCAACTGCGTGACAATATGCGAACGCTCGTAAATTTAATGGCCTCACTGCATTTTCCATCAACATAAATTTTCGTATTGTGTCATTTTCAATTTGCAGCAACGCTTCCATAACTCATTTCTGCCTCAAGCTGTTCCCCCTTCCTGCCCCCCAGTTGTTAGCCATGGAATCAGTTGGCACATGATTAAAAAAAAGTTAGAACAAAGCTATCTACACGCTATAGAAACTAAATTAGAAATAAAAAAAAAAATAATAATAAATATTATAAATTTGTATATACTTATCAATATACAAGATTTACACAAAACATGATAATAGCAGGAATAATAATAGCAATAAGATTTATAAATAAGACTCAAATTGATAATTTTTTATCTCTTTTTTTTTTACTATACATACAGTGGCTCACAGCTTATTTCAACCAGCACCTTCAAAAAAGATTAGGACTCTATAAAATCGAAACTAAAAGAGATATGAAAAAAATTTAAATGCAGAATATTAGTCTGATGCTTCAACTTATAAAATATGACTTTATTTATATTATAAATATTTTTTCAATATTTTATAATAATTAAAAACTAAAAAAACTACAATGTTTAACTTAATTTAACTTTTTCTGTTCTCTACTGTAATTTTAAATTTAAATATGAGTTGACACAATTATTCATCCGTAGCTTAATTTATAAGCTTTAAATTGTAGGGCCAGGAATCAAATCATAAAAAAATAAACAAATAACTCGCACTCTGCCTGTCCCTCTCCGTATCTTTCTGTCTCACTTTGTCTCGCAGTTGTAGCTAATGGATTTCCTCTTGTGTCTTTTTGCAGTTCAACCAGGATCTGTACTCGTCCTCGGGCGTTCAGCTGGCCGCCTCATCGAGCGCCTCCGGCAGCTCCCACTCGCCCTGCAGCCCCATCCTGCCGCCCTCGGTGAGCGCCAATGCTGCCGCCGCTGCCGTCGCCGCCGCCGCCCACAACTCGGCAGCAGCTGCCGTTGCGGCGGTGGCCAATCAAGCCTCCTCTTCCGGCCTGCAACTTGGCGCTGTTGGCGGCGTCGGCGTTGGCGTTGGCAGCGGTCCAGCTAGCGGACTACTGGGCAGCAATGTGCCCGGCGGCAGCAGCGCTGGCAGCGCCGGCCTCGGCATGAGTCCCGTGTTGAGCGGCTCCAGCGCCGGACACCACAGCATCCACAGCCGGACGCATCAAACCAAAGAAGAGGATCTCATCGTGCCGCGCAGCGAAGCTGAAGGTGAGAATAACTTGGCAGCAATTTCAGGGAAAGCAATCGATATATCAGTTGACAGCAGAAATTAATTTGTTTATCCAATGTCAACTAAGAAATGTCGACAAAAAAATAATAACTATTTTAATCCGAAAGATATCATTTAATTTGACTTTAATTATTATGAGTTTTTCCAAAAAAATTATCTTTCGCTTAATTGATCCATTAACTTGACATTGGAAAAATGAGTTTTAGAACGCTAAATAATGTCAGAATACAAGATTTTAAATGAAAAATTTAATTAGGTAATAGAAAATTTTAGTTTTCAATATTGACTAGTTTTCTTATTTATTGTCGGTAAATAAATTAGAAAACTTCTCAATGCCAACTGATAATTCAATAACAACAGACAAAAATATTTGAAATTTAAAATAAAATTGGAAAACAATATGTACTTTAAATTTGCAACTTATTTAAATAAAATAAGATTTTAAATGGAAAAGTTACAATATAATTTTGAATCCGAGACGAATTTTATGTTTAATATAATCAATTTAATCAATTCTTTAAACTGACTAAAGACAAGAATACTATTTAAAACTTGACGTGCAAATTGATTGCATAAATATTTTAAACCAAATTTTGTAGCTTAGTGTATACATAGTCCATAAATAAGTAAACAAATGTATTTATTATATTTGCTTTAGTTGCAAACAACTAAATGAATATACAAATGCTCACATTGCTGCTGTCAGCATTGAGGATCGATTGTTGGCCATGGTTGGAATGTGCTGCCGTTTTTAAAGAGAGGCAGCGAGCGAAGAACGAGAGCGAGAGAGAGAGGGAGAGAAAGAGTAAGAGTAAGAGAGAGGGCAGCAAGCAAGCTAATTAATTTGCACATTTTTGAGATTGCTCGACGGCATTCCAACGAGTTAACATTTAATAATTTATATCATATTTTATTACGGAAATGCAACTCGGAACATGCTGCAATGAATGCAATGAACTTCGCACCTCTCCTGCCCCTCTGTGTCCCCTCTCTGTTTCCCCTTGTTGTGGTTTTGTCAGTGCAGTTTGTTGTCAATAATGAGATGCATTTTTTTTTTTTTATTTTTTTTATTTTTGCAGCGCGTCTGGTGGGCTCCCAACAGCATCATCATCATAATGAATCATCCTGCTCCTCTGGCCCGGACTCGCCGCGCCATCCGCACTCCCACCCGCATTCGCTGCACGGCACGGCCGGCGCGTCCTCGACGGGCGTCTCCTCCGCCACGGGCGCCATGTCCAAGGAGCTGCCACTGGACACCAGCAGCAGCACTGGCGGCGGCGGCGGCGGCGGCGGCGTCGCTGGCGCCAGCAGTCAAGGACACGCCCAGTATCTATCGGCCACCTGCGTTGTATTCACCAACTACTCGGGCGACACGGCCAGCGTGGTCGACGAGCATTTCTCCCGTGCACTCAATTACAGCAACAAGGATACAAAAGGTAGGCACCAGCTGAACATTCTCAGCATTTACACACAGAAAGCTTAAAATTCTTTATTTTAGCATGTATTTTTAAAGTACATGTACATTTAGGATTTTATTATTCAAATTACACAATATGCGGATAAAATTGGGACTATCACCAACATTTGATTTACCTGAAACAATTCTTATAGAGCACCGGGGCTCTCAAAATACTGAGATGAGATGAAATTGACCAGCTTGTCAACTAGTGTAAATGCACCTTTACTGAGCAAATTACATACAATTCTTCTTCTTCGATAGGTCGAATTTCTCGAACCAAAATATTCTGTTTTATTTATTGAGTTTTGTTTTGGGTATTTTAAAGAAAAAGTCAAACTTATTGAAGAAATCGAAAGGGGATAAAAAAAGGCAGTGGCTGAGAAATATGATATCCCAGAGAGTAAGGTTTCTAAATTTAAATTTAAAAAAACACAAATTGAAATGTATATATATACAGTGGAACTTGCTTAACTCGAATCACCATATATCCAACGAAAAGGTAGTTATGGAGATATTCGACTTATAGAGTTATTTTTCTTAAGTTGATTAAGTTTACTGCCACGCATTTAGCTCGAGTTATGGATGTTTGAGTTATGGAAGTTCAACTGTATATATATATATGAATATATGAAATTTTAGTTTCTTTTCGTAAACATAAAAAAGAGTTCCATAAGTTAAAGTCGCCATAAGTCGAAGTTTTTCTTTCGATAATAGTGATTCAAGTTTGTGCTAGGTTTAAGAATATCCGGGATGACCGATCTAATAAAAGCGCCCGCGTTGGATTGATTTAATCACGGAATCTCTGATTTTTTCCTGTGTATACAGTACTAAATAAAATGTGCCATATCATTAGCTCCCTCTCCTGCCCACACCCAGCATTTACATGTTGATCAAAAGACCCGCACATGTCATGTACTTGTCCCAGCTGTCAGTTTGCGTGTTGGCGTTAACAATTACCCAGAACCTGAAGCAGAACCACAACCATTATGAGCAACTGAATCAGCATCAGAATCAGAAGCAGTTCCAGAATGGGGAGTATTTGCTCTCATAATTAGTCATGGAATCAGAGCAGAGTTATTCAAATGTCGCGTGCAATTGAAAATCCCATTTGCAACTGTAGAAAAGTGCTCAAGAAATTTCTTCAAATCTAATGAAACTTGCAACTCATTTGGCCATATCTGGCTAAGAGAATTTAAATAGCACTGCGAACTTGAAACTATTCAAATGAACCTCGCATATTGCATTTAAGGCAGACGGCAGACAATCTCAGATGTATCTTGTATGTATATATAGTACGTATTCCTTCCGAGTGCCCCGATGCGGCTGCCTTTTTGCAGTTCTCAGTTCTTCCCCTCTCCTCTCTGCGCGTTGTACTTTTGTTTTTGTTGAATGCCACTGCGTCGCACAATAAACCAAATAAATCAAGTTGCCACTTGCCACTCGCTTGTTCTTTCGATTTCAAAATTAATTACCTCCTTTAATGAAGATAAACGTTTCGTTTGTTCATGCCTGTCGCTCTCTTTCTTCCTCTCCCTCTCCCTCTGCCTCTGTCTCTTGCCCAAGTCTCTTGTCTCCAATCTCTTGCGTGTTTTCCTAACCTTCTCTCTGTGTTTTTGTCATTTCTGTTTATTTTTGAGCTTTGCATCTTTTGGCTTGTTTTGCATTAATAATGGCTCATTGTAGAAAAATGTTGAAGATTATATAATTTTCTGGTTTTTATATAAAAGGGCAAAGCTGCGATCTAAAATTCATTTATATTTCTTAACACATTAAAAAAAAAACTACATTTCTTAAAAAGCTGTATCAGTTACTTAAACAAAGCTTTAATCTCTTTTTTTCTTCATAAAAATATTATTCTATACTGATTATGTATTTAAATTTTGTGCTTATCTAATGCTTAAATATTTTTGGAATATTTTCAACAATTACAAACTATACGTTACATACTTTGAGCTCTCATTACTTTGTGCAAACCTATCCGATATTGGTACTTGTGATTTTGGATCAAAATTTGACTACTTTTTTCGAAAATTTTCCCCTTCACATATTTTTGTAAAACTTAAACTTTAATAAATTTGTAAGAACCTAAGCGATATTGATAAACAATGCCTTTTTGATCATTATTTGACTTGAAAGTTTATATATTTTTTTTTAAGTTTTGTTTAATTGACAAAATATGTAAAATATTTTCGAAAATTTCGAGCACTGATAACTTTGTGAAAACATAACCGATTTTAATGAGCAATTCCTCTTTAAATATTGTTGTAAATTTTACATTTAAAATGAGTTCATTTGTGCAACTTTAATTATTTTGTAAATTTCCCATAATTTCCAAGCTTACTCATTAGAAAGTACTGACTTGCTTTGACTTTTTACTGCACAATTCTTTTCTAAATTTTTTCTTTATATCTTTCCACATTTTTGCTTTAAATTGCCAACTTACAAAGTATTATTTCAAGCCAATTTAAGCTACTCATTTGGCTCACTTTATATAGTTCAATCAATCAATTATCGCTTTTTTTGGGGACACACATTTGCATGCTAAGCAGAAGCCGCATTTAATGTGCTCTACGTGTCCTTGTACCGTGTGCTGTGCTCAGCATCAGCATCATCTTCAGCCACACTCCATTCCATTCACATTTTGGCCTCATCCACCCACAACATTTTGGCCAATCAACGAGCACTTGAACAATTTGCGGCGTATTCCTTTTTACCGCTAATCGCAATCGCAGTCGCCTTTTATTGACTTTCTGTGGCTGCTGCCAATGGGGTAGAGTGTGTGTGTGTGTGTATGTGTGTGTGTGTTAAACATACCTGGCTAAGGCTATTGCCACTTTGTGCAATTTCGGTTGTAGTGAAATTGCATTCGACACGCGTTAATTGGAAATTTGCGTTCGCTGTAAAATTCAATCAGATGTAAAAGCTTAAACAATTGAAGGGGAATTCCCCTAATAATAAGGCTACTTGTTTAATGTGTTCTTTTACATATCAGAAATTAAACTAATTTATTTAAGCATATAAGATAGCATTTTAAATTTTAATAATTATTTACCATTTATTTGTAAGCCATTTTATTAGTAATTAAATAAGTGTAAAGATACTCTGCAAAGTATCTTTGTATCTCATTGAGTCTTTTGATGTCTTCTTTGTCTAAGTTATGGCATAAAGCGAGATTTATTATTTGAAATTTGCTTTACATTTAATATGCACTTGTTTCCATAGCAACTTTTGAGCTTATCTTTGATATTCATGATTAAATTCAATTTGGCAATTTGCTGAATGAAACCAAAAGATTGTGCGCTAATTTGTGACTTGTTGTTGTATTTGTTGTTGTTGTTGTTGCAGTAACCACAAGTGAACCACACGCCCACTAAGCAAACTGTGAAACTTGCGCAATTCAAATAACTAAAGGAATAAAAAAAAACTAGTTTTTTGTTGCGTTTGCTGCTCTTGTTGCTGTTGTTGTTGTTGTGGTTGTTGTGACGCTGCTTAATGGTATTTAAAGTTCATTTTGGCCATTTGTCTATTTGAGTGGTTTACACACACACTCACACACACACGCATTTGAACACGTGGTACTTTAAAAACTATTCAGCATTTATATAGATTTTTCTCTTTAGCTCAATGTGCAGTTTGTTGTTGTTTTTGTTGTTGCTGTTGCTGTTCTATGTACGAATAAACGCTTGCAGATATATGTGTGAATATATGTGTATACATATATATATAAACTTGTATATATATCTAGTTGGAATGTGCTATAAAATGTCGCCGGAATGCGATGTGGTCGATGTTGTTGTTTTTGTTGCTGCTGTTGTTTTTGTTGTTGCTGTTGTTGTTGTTGTTGTGCGGTTCGTCTGGCGGTGCCAATGCCGAATGCCGCATAGATTCCTCATTACGGTTTTAAAATGCATTTCAATTAACTGCTCACTCGAGATACACTCACATTCACACACACACACTCACACACGCACACATTCACACACACTCTGTGTGGCACGCTTGCACTTTCAGTTTGTGTTTGTATTTGTGTTGTGACTCTTAAAATATCGCCGGCAGCCCTCCAAGATTGTGGATGCCCCGAGACGTCCTCTTCCCAGCTGCAGCCTTCAGTTGTTCATTTCATCATTTGCTCAGTTGTTCAGTTTGCCTGGCACTTTCATATGATATTCGAATGCTACGAGTATTTAATTAGATGCTTCAAGAATTCGATTTAAAATTCCTTGGCACCCGCCGCTGTATCGCAGATGCAATCGCACCCGAGACCGAATTCGAATCCAAATTCGAACCCTAAACAGAACAAAAATTAAACTTGTCTCTGCCTCATTCCAATCCTATTTACATTTTCATTTCCATTTCGATTAGAAGAGGAAAATAAGGATATTTTCGACACACCAAAGAATTGATACCCTTACAGAGACTTGTATTCCATTTGCGACTAATTGTTTATATGAGTTTTATAAAATAAAGTAGTCTTTATTTTAGTAAATTGTTAATGAATCTATAAAATGACAACAAATACCCAATTTGTGATTTTTATTGAAATATTTCAAGAAAAAAGAAAGTTTTTCATACTAAATGTTGATTTTCGACAAATTGTTTATATGACTTTTATAAAATAATGTAATCTAAATTTTAGCAAATTTGTTAATAAATCTATAAAATCATATTAAATACCTAATTTGTGATTTTGATTGAAATATCTGAAGAAAATAGAAAGTTTTTCATACTAAATGTTGATTTTCTACAGATTGTTCCTATGACAGCTATATGGTATAGTGATTACATATTAGCCAAACTTGGTCAGAAGGTATTAGACATTACCAAATACGCTAACTGTGAGATTGGTTGAGAATCAGACTGAATTTTGTTAATATTACTCATAAAACAGCAAGATATTTCAAACTAAAGATAGATTTTCGATCGACTGCAGCTATAAAAGAAGAATTCTTCTGAATATTATGTAAAGAATAGACAATAAATATGAGTTTTTTACACAATATAGATCAGAATACATTGGATATATCTGCATTTATAACTCAAAACTCAAGATTGTCAGGAGTTGGGATAGTTTTGAAGTAAATGTGCAATATACCCCTCTGGAAGGGTATTTATCAAAAGGACACTCTGTAGGTAACTGTGTCCATGTGTGGTCGTGTGATCTGTGCTCTTATCTCTTATCAGCATCAGGTGCAACTTCATTAGGAGCTCGGGATGATCAGGTGAAAGGTGAGCGCTGTCATCATCATCATCAGGTAGCAATTGCGGCTTTCGCTTTGAAAGTGAAATGTGTAAGTGGAACTTGATGTTGCAGGCGTTGCAGGAGGCAGGGGACAGGCGACAGGGGTGAAAGGGGATTGTCTTTGGCAAATCTTTGACATCGTCGGTTGCTGCTGCTTGTTTGCACATTAATGGGAATTCCTGGCCGTCAGTTGGGCGAGTGAGTGAATGACTATGACGCTGAAGATGGCGACGATGATGACGACTTTTTGTCAGGCATTTCATTTCTCTCTCGCCCTCTCTTAAGTTGCTGCCACTGAATGAGGCACGCGGCATCACTAACCAAGCAGCGAACCAAGTCAGCCAAATCATCAGCATTCAAGGCACACTCACAACGTGCCGGGCAAAGTCGCGACTTGCAACATATCCTCAAAAGCTACAGCTGCTGCCCCAACTTCAGCCAGCTATTCTTCTTCTTCTTCTTCTTCTTCCACTCTATTCCCATTGCCACATGTCTCTGGCTATGCCTCTCTCCATCTTCCTCTGTTGCTGCAGTTGTTGTATATTTTTCTCTCGAATTGAGTTTGGAATGTTGTCAACGCAAATGCGCCTATGTCCCAATGCACTCGCTGTGGCAAGTCCCCAAGTTGCACAGTTGCACAGTCCTTGGCACATGTGCATGCCACAGACGCCAGCCAGGCAGCCAAGCAGCCAGCCAACCAAAAGTTGTTGCTATTTTCGGCAACAATTTTCATGCAGCTCCATTACACTCGCCTCTGTTGTTGTTGCTGCCACATAATGGAGATGTCTTCGTGTTCTCGTCTTTGCGATTTCATAAACGCGTAGATTTACAACCATTTAATACAAGTGATGATCCTGAACACGGCACCAACAAAGCAAACAGCAACAACAACAACAACTACAATGAGTACGACAACGACAACAAACATTCCGCTCAGTTATTTGCAACAAGCCGTGGCGCCGACGACAACTAAGTACGTGCTGCGTGCCACAGTTGCCACAGCACACAGTGCCACAGTTAATCATCATGCACTTGAATTCAAATTGCAATTTAAGTTAAGTTGCCCCAATCCCCAATAGAAAGAGTTTTACTTATACGACTTTTACTTAGTTATATTCATGTTTAAAATTCTTGATTTTAGCATGTATTATTGTTAAATTAAAATACAATTGAACTTCCATAACTCGAATCTCTCTCTAACTCGAGAAAAATGCGTGGCAGTAAAATTAATTAACATAAGAAAAATAACTTTATAATTCGAATATCTCCATAGCTCGAACATTTTCTTTGGATACTGGTGATTAGAGTAGTCAAAAAGGGCTAAATGCACTGAAAATGTGCTAATGTGTGCACTGAAAAAAAGAGAGCATGTTTCTTCCAACTAAAAAATTCGAATAAAACACAAGCGTCTCACGTTTCACAACGAAGTGAGTTTTCCTTATCAGTGCACACCAAACGATAAGACAACAACAAAATACATTCGGATTAGCAAAAGCAAAACGACGCAATACAATTGTTTTTGTTTTGCCAGCAACGAAAGTTGACGGAAGGCGGAATGTGCAAAATTGTTAGTGTAATTTGCAATGTGTGCTAAAACCTTACCCATGTGTATTCTCACACATTCGCCTAAACTATGTGCAAAGCAAAAACAAAAGTGCGTTGAGTGCATAGGCGCTCTTCACCTCTAGCCTAAGTATTTGAGGAGAAGAAATTGAAAAATTGCACTTGAATCAAATGTTTTGTACACCAAAAAGGATTTATTTTCTCCCGGTATCCCGGTATATATGTACTGAATCAAAATTCGAATTTTGATTACAGTTAATGCTAAAGCGTCATCCAGGTTTTATGCTCGATATATTCTACTCGGAATAAACAGTTCAGCATCTTAAAATTGTCTTGTTTTGGTGAATTTAAATAAAACATAAAATATACGAAATGCAATCTGTGGCAAGCTTTATCAATATTTTCCTTTTCTTTCCTTTTGTTTTCCAACTCGTTTTCAGATAGCAGCAGCCCCATGTCGAGTCGCAATTTCCCACCATCGTTCTGGAACAGCAATTACGTGCATCCCATACCCGCCCCCACACATCCACAGGTAAGTGTCGACTATCAAGCTACCGAAGCCGAAACACAATGCCATGACCACGAAAACGATTAACTGCAATACGTGCCGCAATTACGAGTGCGAGTGCGAGTGCGAGGCTGAAACTCGAGGATCGAAGGTCTCAGGTTGCCGAGAGTCTCGCACATTCTAAATAAGTTGTAATTCGGACTGTTCGCTAACCGGCAATCTCTTCTGTCCAATCTCTGTCCATATCCAGGTTAGCGACTTGTACGGCACCGCGACGGACACTGGCTACGCCGCAGATCCCTGGGTGCCCCACGCGGCGGCCGCGCACTATGGTTCCTACGCGCACGCGGCGCATGCGCATGCGGCCCACGCACACGCCTACCACCACAACATGGCCCAATACGGCAGCCTGCTCCGCCTGCCCCAGCAGTACAGCCACGGCACCAGGTAAGACTCTGCCCTCACCTGGCACTATCCTAAGTGAGGGTTAAGCGATCGTTAGACGATTCATTCGGAATGTTATAATGATAGGCTCCAAGCAGAAGCTTTCTTAACTCAAACGGATCCATTTAGCGATTGATTGATCAATCATCACACAAAAACTTTATTTTCCTCAAAGAGAGCATTTTGTAATCCTTAATTGATTCGATTGGAATGTTATGATCATAAGTTCCAAACAGAAGCTATGTTAACTGAAACGGATCCATTTAGCGAATGATTGATCAATCAACACAAAGAAATAATTTCTTCTTGCCCTAAATAAGGATTAAGCGATCGTTAGACGATTCTTTCGGATTGTTGTAATGATAAGTTCCAAACAGAAGCTATCTTAGATAAAACAGATCATTTAGCAAATGATTGATCAATCAACACACAAAACTAAAATGTATTGACCCCAAAGAGACAACTAAGCGAACAAGAGATGATTCCTTGGGAATCTAAAATTGATAAATGTGGAAAGAGAAGTTTATCAAATCAATTATCTACGAAATAGACGCATTAAAATGCGAAGACTTAACTTGCCTCAAGAACAAATTTAAGCGAGCACATCAGAGCACATCAGAGTGATTTATTGACAATTTCGATAATAATAAGAATTTTGCAAATATGTTATCAATCATTAATAACCATACTCATTTAAATGATATGACTTTACTTACTTGATTCTATCTCAAATTAATAATACTAAATTAGAAAAAAGATTCATTGTATGATACATTTCCGTTTAATAAATGATTGAACAATAATCAATAAAAACAAAATATAATTTATTCTGCCTTCGAGAGGATTTAATTATAGTTTGTTGGTTATATTCAAATATAATAATGACAAACACCAAATAAAAGCAAACAACATGTAAAAGATATGTTCAGTAAATGATTGACCAATCAATAAAAAAATTAAACACATTATCTATGAATGTCAATCCTAATTGAAACTGTAGAGAGCTACTTTTAAAGCATTTTTAACTCAATCATATTGATTGATTAATCATAATATTTTTATTTCAATAGACTTTTCATTCGACTTTTTATTAAATCTCTTCTGACTCCGTCCTTGTTTTTAACCCCTTGCAGACTCCACCATGACCAGCAGACAGCTCATGCCCTGGAGAGTGCGGCGGCTTACTCAAGTTACCCAACAATGGCAGGTGCGTCAAAGGACCAAAAAGGACATGTGACATTTGTCCATTTGTCCATTTGTGTGCCATTGTCATGGCAATGCGCTTGACCTTTAATAAAACGTGTTTTATTTTATTTTGTTTCTTTCTTTGCTCTTTTTTTGTCTGCCCGCCTAAAGGACTCGAAGCTCAAGTGCAGGAATCGTCAAAGGACTTGTACTGGTTCTAGGAGCGCCCGTCGGAGAGGTCTCTCGTGTTATCCCACAACGCCGGCTGGGCCAGCTGGTGAGGGGGGAATTTTCGTTGATGTTGTATAGAAGGAAAAGCGGCACTCAAGTAATAAATCACAAACCAAGAAACAAGAAACAACAACAAGAAGCCCAACAATAAATGCTAATATTAAGTAAAATCTAAATAAATGTGCAAAAATAGCAAAAACATCCGTAGAAAAACCCCTGAAAACTACAAACTGGAAACACATTTTGAGAATGTTGCAGATAATTGAGAAATTTGTTTGTAATTAAAGTGAGTCTGTGAGGTTTAAATATAAATTTAATTATATACTTTAACTCTTAAATATTTGTAAACAATTCGCGTATTAAAAATTGTGTAATTTTTGTATTGTAATCCCCATAAGTTTAGCATCCCATATCAGCAAGTTAGACACGCCTACATATAAATACTATATACTAAATACATACATACATACATGCATAATATACAAATAAATATAAAATTAAATTTATATACATACACACACACATATATAAATATGTATATGTATTCTTATGCATAATCTGCGTTAGAGTTTTTGGGTAACAATTTACTAAAGCGATAATAAGATAATAATCAACATTTCTTGTATAGTTAACGACTTGGACATACTTATAAATATTTGAAAAGCTAGAATTTATTTTGTTTAATACTTATATCTTCAATTTTGAATTTGAATTTCACAAATTAGGTTATACAAATTGAATGCGACAAAAAAGCAAAAACAAAACAAAAAACGACTAAAATAAAAACAATTTGAATACAATCAAAATAATACATGCGTTTTACTTCTGAGGTTGAAAAGATTTTGGGAAGCGAAGACTTGGATTTGGATTTTCGTCACTGAAATATCTGGAATTAATAAAGATTGAAGTCCTAAAATCCTCTAAATTTATTTATCCTTTTCATCGGGCACTTTGATAAGAATCAATATTATTACATAACATAATCATTTGGAATATTCTTGCTGCTCTTTTTTCCCTCCATTCGCGATCATAATTTATGCAAACGGCCAGTTAATGATTCCATTTAGACTGAGATAACGTAAGCTGCCAAGTCAAAGCCGAGTTGGAACCGAGCCCAGATATGAATCAAGAGAACAAATTTAATAATCGTTTATTTCACATGTGCATGTTTTCCACGCCATTTAGCCAGGCGCCTTATTAATCTCGGGCTATTTATCATCGGCGTTGGCGGACGCAGACGGAGACGGAGGCACCGAAACGAGCAGAAGATGCATAATTAATGAAAAACAAATCTCAGATAGCGCGACTCATAAATAAGATACAAATTTGTGACCGTGACTGAGACAGAGACTGAGACTGAGATCGTCTCTGAGTTTTTTGATTCAGACTGCAGCAAATACAGTTGCAGATACAGATACATTTACAGAAAAAAGATACAGATACTTCCTGAGTAAAGTTGGGGCGACGATCTTATTGTTATGGCTATTATACAATACGCGAAGAAAGGCGCGTAACATATTATTGACTTTCAATGACTTATCGCACAGTTGGCCAACAGTTGGCGAGCCTCTTAGCCAGTTAGCCTGTTAGCCAGCCAGTCCGGCTGCCGTTCTCTCCGAGCAATCCTCTGCCCATGCCTCATGCTCTGCTCATGAATTAAAGAAACGGACAAACGCGCGACATGCTCCCGTGTGCGTATTTACATCAAGTCTTTTTGCCACTGTCCACTAAGCTGGCTGACTGGTTCCAGCCTGGCTCTGACTCTGACTCTGCCTCTGCCTCTCGATCTGACTTTGTCTCTGGAGCATGGACTGGGGAACGAAGGCAACTCGCGTTGCAGTGAAACAAATTTATTACTGATCGATCGTTGTGGTTGCCGTTCTGTTGTGGCAGCCGTGGCAACATTATTTTAGCATAAGAATTCCATAATTCGGACGCGGACACACGACTAACTGGGCTAACTGCGGCCCTGTCGCCCTATCGCCCCTGTCGCCAAGGTGTTCAACAATTCGCCAATGCGTTTGCTCTGGGTTTATCGCTTTTTAATAACTGCACGACCACTGTTTAAATTCGTTTATTTTATTTACTTTTTTCATTGTTTTTTATTTCTTTCTCTTGTTTTTTATTTTGACGTTGTCACTCAACTTTGGCTTGCGACAGATGGTTCCGTTTTTTGGCGGCACTTCCTCCTTCCGCTTTGGGCCAAAACTGAATCAGCAATGGGTCAACATCAGTGTTTATTGTCGCATTGTGTGCTAATGAGTTGCATTTTCCTCGACAATGTATGTACTTGGCTTCCCACCTGGATGCAGCTTAGTGAACAGGTTGTGAATTCTAAACAGGATAACTCTAATTTATGTAATGCTGAACTTAATACGCTATTTTTAATTTCTGTGTAATATAACTAGTAATTATTAAGTTATTCCATATATTTATGATAATATCAGATTCTTTTTTATTCATATTTTTAATTAAATCAGTGGAAAAATTCCGCAAATATTTATTCTGCATTTAATTCTTAGTAAATCATGGTAAAAATTGTTAATAATCGTTGAGATAGAAATATCAATTTTACATGAGAGATTTTATTTTCTTCTTTAATTTGAATACTCAACAAAAAGGTTATTAGTTTATTAATGGGAATTATTTAATTTCTACTACATGAATATTGAGAGCTTAATGTCTTATAAAAAGATAAAATTGAAATATATTGTACAAAAGTTTCCAAACGTTTTGGAATTCCTTTCATCCAACAGTTCTAAAAAAAAAAAGAAGAATTGGAATTGAAAAATATTTATTTAAATACATGTAACTTAAGTAAAAGTGTATAGTAAATTTCATAAATTGTTTTTTCTAAAAAGAATAGCAACGAATCGTTTCTTCTCCTATTTGATAA
This sequence comes from Drosophila limbata, assembly GCA_963924055.1. Classification (NCBI taxonomy): domain Eukaryota; kingdom Metazoa; phylum Arthropoda; class Insecta; order Diptera; family Drosophilidae; genus Drosophila; species Drosophila limbata. Next base: position 8,190,334 of record OZ001355.1, read on the forward strand.
GCTTCACAATTGATTTGCCACACCTATTCATCGAGTCGGACAAATAATGAAAATGAAATTGTCTCGAAATAAAATGGAAATTAATTTCGGTGCAAATAAACAAGAGGTCGGGGGAAATGTCAACGAGAACAAATCGAACGACGTGTTAAATTATGCCCAAAGCAGAGGAGAGCTAACCAAAAGTTGATAATAAATAAGATGGGAAAACAATAATAAAAATCGAGCCAAAGACAACAACATTGGATATTGGATATATATTTTTGGGACACGCACACTCGTGTCAAGAGTGTGAACTATGGACGGGAACTCTGACATGAGGAAACCGAGGCACTTTATGGGCGCCGCATGTTTCGCCAGCACTCGTGCCCATCGTCATTTCCCATTTCCCAATTTCCCCAGGCCGCATTACCTTTGCCTGGCCACAGCACATAAATAAACCGCATTTCCAGCGAGAATCGAGAGCTGGGACTCGAGTGTTGTTGACTTTGGGGCATTGCAGAGCGTTGCGGATACGGATACGCGATTTTCGAGGCTTCTACGCGTCACGTATCCCGTGGATGGCTCTTAAATGCTTAATGGCCAATCGTAAATTCGATCAAACTGAATTGGCTGCTAATTGAGGAGGAGGAGGTTTCACTCACAGAGTTATGACTGTAGTAGCTCCAATGTCCAATTGGAAAAACGTTTGTGGCTCAGCTCGGAAATCAATTTATAATTAACGTAGAATTAACATATTTGGACCACATGTTTTTGCATTGCTCGTCCATTGATCCCACATGCAGCGTTGATTACGGCTACTGATGCTGTGGTGGTGCTACATGTTCTGCTGTGGTTCGATTGCCACAGTCACAGCCACAGCCACAGACGCATCCGCATCCATGTGGCGACTCTCGGCTCTCGACTGGCGATGGCTCCTGCGATTGCGATTGCGCAGACTATCAGCAGCGTTAAAAAAGCAATACATCATTTCATTTGCCTGCTGCCTTTGCTGTTCGTCTCTCATTTTGGGTTCATTTGTGCGTCCGCCTGCGGTTGCACTCGATATGCATGTGTGTGTGCGTGTGTATCAGTGTGTCTACTCCTGTCTCTCTCTCTGACTGTGTGTGTGTGCGGTTTTTGTAGGTTGGCCGGTCACGTCAGGAGCCTGGCGTTATTGTGATTTATTTGTCTGATCTCTGAACCAGCCTCCATCCAGCAGGCAATTCCCAGCTTCTGTTTCAGATTCAGTTTCGAATTCTGTTTCTGTCTCAATTTCTGTTCTGCTGTGTAAGGTGGCGCAATTGACATTTCCTGTGGAAAATATCGGAAAAGCGAAATGCTCCATTGATATTCTAATTAATGTGCTCGAAAACATATGCATTCCCATAATTATACTTAAGAGTACAAACATGCACACAGAAAACAGAAATATTCTAAAATTAATGTTTTAAATTCTTGATTTTAACAAGTATTGTGTTTAATCAGAATGTTATTGTTAAATTATCGTTAAATGGCAATAGTCAACAAATACGATACTATTAATATGAATAATTATGTGATAATAATCAAAAAAGCTTAAGGCATTTCAGGGAAAAAAATTTAACAGTTTTCGTTAACCCATTATCTGCCGCTGTTTGACTAAAAAATTTTTAATTTTCACAGCTATATTTTTATGCGAACCAATGTAATCAATACCAAATGGAAAATTAAGAAAATTAGAAACTTAAGAAAATATTCAGTCTGGTCAGCACATATTAAAAAAAAAAATGTAATTAAAAAAAATTTAATTTTTAAAAAATGTGAATGATATTTTAAAATGCTAGCTGCAGAGGCTTTCGGCCACATGAATTTAAATTTAATTTTTAAGCTCATATTCAATTTTACATTTTTTTTTGTATGGCGTCAGAAAATGGGTTAAGAAAATGTGAGATTACCGAACCACTGATACCACATCGGATCGATTTTATACCGTTTTTTTTTTTTGTGCTCCACATTTATCTACTCTGTTCTTTGGGTTGACATTGTCAGTTATTCAGTAATTTACACGTTACACAAATATGGTGAAATTATGGAAAATTCGCATAAAAACAAACACTTCAAAGCGGGAATTTCAAGTCCCATCCCCGTCTTTATTTGGGACCATCCCATCTCTTTCTTATGTTTAACCCTAACTACCTACAAAACAGACTCACATTGAGCACCTTGGCAAAACTTTTGATATTCAGACCGCGTTAAAATACTTTTCCCCTTTGTTCTTTTCAATTTGCCTAACAAAAGCGGCAAATGGCAACGAGAGAACTTTCTACCGTTTTCGACATGACAAGACAACACGACGGGGGAAAGAGACAGACAGACGGACAGATGGGACAGACAGACAGGACGAAAGGCCTTTCCTTTCCTTAGCTCACCTTCCTGGCTTGGGGCCCAGTCTGTATCATGAGCCCCAAGGCATCCTGGAACAGGACCAAATCGGGTTGATTTTCCGTCTGCCTGCCGTTTACTTTCCCCTGACTTCGCAAACTCCTTTGGCTCCTTTGGCGCCCGTTGCCAAGACGCTTCACAATAAACCTAATCTGCTCATAATGGGAAAATAATTCACAAAAACGCTCCAGTTCGAGACCAAGTTCGAGTTGTAGCTGCATTTGCACTTGGCCAGCGCCAACGCCAGTAGGTAAATTTGCAAAGTCCCCACAATCTTCGACCCCCCTTTCCCCCTACTGCGATATTCCCTTTTAAACAGCAATTAGAGGCGCGCTGTTCAAACTCGAAGACAAAGAGTCCCTTGGACGTACTTAGTTGTGGATGTTAGGATGTGGGCAAATCTAACCAATGGAAAAAAGCGAGTTTATTAGTTTTTGCTTGTCCTAAGCCAGTTGTGAACAGCTTCAAGTTCTCTTCGTCCTGCTTGAAAAGCATCTGGGCTAAGGGATAAGCAGTTATTTTTGATTATAAACTGAATGGGATAATATTGCGGCGCGTTTTCTTAATAAAAGTTAACATCATTCGCCTTTACTTTCCAGCGCTTTTAATATCTGAGCAGCTTAGGAAATATACTTGTATAATGTGGGGAGTTCGGGTGGGAAGAATTTAAAGAAAACTCTTTAATAATTTATAATGCTCTCTCTTTGAATAATGAAATTTATAATTTTATATAATTTCCAATTAGTTAATAAGTGTAGGAAATATCACTGCTAATCAAATTATTATTATCATAAAAAAGCATGATTATATTTAATAATTTCTTCACATTCAAACTTCATTTTAATTTTCCTAAAGAAAGTTTTGGATTTTAGTCAGGTTGCTTACAAATAGTAATGCATAAATTTGTGTTGGATAAAAGAAAAAGTAAATTTAAATATTTGCTAATCAAGCAGTGTAAATTTACAGAGACTTACAACACAATTTATACTCTCCATTTATTGAAATGGGGAAAAAGTCTATGATAAGAAAACATCTATTATGTAAAGTGAAAATTTGTGATTAAATTCAACAACTAACCGTTCCAAATAGTTTCAACACTTAGGATAGGATAATTAACACATAAGTTGTAAAGGAACAAATGAATTTAATATACCTAAGGAACACTGCTTTATCTTATTGTAACATACCTGCCTACAGGGTATCTTGTAGTCAAGCATTCTCGATAAGAGCTCTGCAACTTACGTTTCCATTATGCACATATTATGCAATCAAATGAAACGAAAGCACTGAAAGCTGAAACTGATTACTGTAACCAACAGAGAGGTGGAGACAGAGAGGGGGAAAGAAAGAGAGAGAGGGAGAGAGAGTAAAAAATATATGAAATATGTTGAGATCAGGATAAAAAAAGTGGTAAATGGCATGAAATTGAGTTAATTAAAAGGGAATCCGATGCGCCCACGGCCCACACGAACATCCAAATAGACGAACTGAATGCCATGAAATGCAGGGAGCAAGCAGGAAAGAAACAAGCCAAATAAAAAAGAGACAGACGCAGAGATGAATATAAAATATTTGGTTAATAATGCACACGTATGAGGAGAGCACACACACATACACATACACACGAACACACGAACACACACGTATGCAGTTCATAACGCCAAATGCCTCGTGGATGCGAACAGAAATTGTTGAAATTGCTGAAATTCGGTAGAATAAAAAAATGAATATAAAAAAAGTAGCAGAAAAAAAAGAGAAAATGCGGCAAAGCTGCTTTAAAATGCATTCAAGTGCAAGTGCCGCAAATGCAGTTCACTTCGTTGGATCGATTTTAATATTGCAAGAAACAGAAACGGAAAAGAAAAACCAACAAACACAGCTCACAGCAGCAGCAGCAGAGGCAGCAACAACAACCACTACAACAACAACAACAACAAAAGAAGCAACGGCAGTTGCAACATTTGCCAAAAAGTTTGGCCAAGGTAGCAGAACATTTTGGCTATGGCTCCAGTTCCAGCTCCAGCTCCAGCCCTAGTTCCGTTCCAGCTCTCAGCCCCAGGCCCGTAGAGAGAGCGTGCGTGCGAGCGGGACAACCATAGTGTGCGTGACAGTAGCAGCAGCAGTGGCAGCTGGTGTGATGTATTCGCATGGCAAGCAAACAATTCATTTCGTGCAACATATCAGCAACAACAAGCTGAAAGGAGGGTTGGGGCAACAGACGACAGACGACAGGCGGCGGCTTCGGGTTTCGGCTTATTGCCATCAGATAAGAGCAAGTAAAAAGGCAACAACAACATTAGCGCAGCAGCAGCAGTAGCAAAAGTCTCCGCCCCATGCGAGCGCACACAGTGTGAACCCCTTGGCAGTGTCTGTGTGTGAGTGCACAAACCAGTTTGCTGTCAGTGTGTGTGTGTGCTTGTGTGTGAGTGTAAGAGCAGCAAGCAGACATCTTTGCCAAGGGTTGGACTTGGCAACAACAACAACAGCAACAATTACAGCAGACTGTGAGTGGGAGGAGGGGGGAGATATTATGCTCGCACATATACATAAACACAATAATGGCGAAAGGACACAGACACGGACACATACATCTATAGTCACTGAGACAGGGACACTCGCGTATTTTGATAAACTCCATGCACACCACTCAGACTTGGACTCGCTGCTGACCTTATGCGCAAATTGGCCACGTTGCAGGCAGCAGGCAGCAGGCAGGCGACAGGACAGGCCAACCAGACCAGGTCAGGCCAGGATTTGGTAATGGTAATGGTAATGGTGGCTACGCATGCAAAGCGGGCTTTTGGCCACGCTGCTAATTGCCACACACAAAATACTTTGTTAACTATGCGCCGCTGTCATAATTCTCCAGACCACCACCACCTACAGCCAAACTCTCTATCTGCTCTATCCGAAAAATTATGAAATATGCGCAGTGTTATTGCTAGTGTTATCGCATTCCAGCTGCAGTTTAGCAGCATCGAGCGAGCCAAACCTGGTACACTCAGAAAAATATGCCATACTAAAATGAAATACAGTCGAACTTCCCTAACTCGAATCACCATTATCCAAAGAAATGGTTCAAGTTATGGAGATATTCGACTTATAGAGTTCTTTTTCTTACTTTCATTAATTTTACTGCCACTCATTTAGCTCGAGTAAGAGAGAAATTCGAGCTATAGAAGTTCGAGTTATGAAAGTTCAACTGTATGTTTAATTTAGGTAAGTCTGTACTTGAATTAATACCATTTAGTTCATATAATTTTAAAATTGTTGTGTACTATTAATCTTGAATTAAGTATCAAACGAAGTGTAAAGGTTTCATTTGTCGTTCTTGCGCCTTAGAATTCTCAACTAATTCTAGCCGCAAAATTATTAAAATTAAAATTTATTTATGTAATTTTATTTTTTTGCGTCATTTTTATGTAATTAAATTAATATATTTCAAGATTGAAACAAGTACAATTTGGAGTTCAAGATTTTTGTGTGCTTAAACTAGTGTTATTCGTTCTTTTGCAGACCTAAATAAAACCCTACACGTACTTAAAGTGTCCCAGAAAAATGTTGTTTTAAAATATCCGCGATTGCACAACTTTAGAAATTCCGAGCCTAGATCGTTTATTCAAGAATATACCCTATTTAAGTGCGATAATCTTGATTTTTTTCCGAGTGTAGCTGGCAGCTGAGAGTTGGGCTTAAGCGACCGCCCAGCTGGAGTTGGAGTTGGAGCTGGAGCTGATGCTGAAACTAAAGCTGATGCTGATGCTCCCTCACAGTGGAATGCCACTGTCGTTGCCGGCATGTCAAAGTGAATAACTCAATAGCCATATTGGGTGTCCACCTGTCTGTCCATCTCACTTGCTCTCTCTCTCTCTCTCTCTCTATCTGTCTCTGTTGCTGCAGCAGGAAGACAAACGTTTGCAATTCCGCGTAAATCCGCCAAGTTGGAGCTGAAGTTGGAATACAAGTCAACATGATTTTGTTGAGGTTTGTTGTCGCTGTCGTCGTTGTTGACGTTGTTTGCTGACTGCGCACACAAATGGCCGTTAAAATTCTTAGACCCGATATGGAAATGATAATTTCGCACATTGAGCTGCAATTTACACTTCTGCGGAATAAAAGAAACGCAAAGAGTAGAAACTCTTAAGCGACTGCTCAGCCAATTGCCATTTTGGAGCATGTTGATGCCGTCTAATGTGCAACTTGTTTGGTCAGCTTTGTAGCTTTTAACTCAACTGCCAGCCAGTCTCGTTGGCAGCTGTGCGCCCAATCCAATCCAATCCAATCCCACCCAGCTGGTTAACGACGACGACGATCCGCGGAATGTCGTGGACACGCGCTAGGCATAATCTCCAATTAGCGGGCTTTTTCCCAAAAAACGCCAAAGACTCAAATATGCAAAATATGACACAGATGCAGTTGAAGTTGAAGTTGAAGTTGCAGTTCAAGTTGAAGCTAAAGAAAATAAATAAAAATAAACAGAAACCGAAACCGAAACTTGGACCCTCGCATGAGTTATACTCATTTCGCATGCAGGCACTCGAAAAACGCATTTAAAATAACTTGGCCAAGACCGACTTGCGACCGTTGTGCAGGTCAGTAGCAATTAAGATAAGCCGCTTACAAGTGTGCCGATAATGTCCTGTCAATGTGTCGTCGATAGTCGAGCGCACCCGGTGGCCAGCTAAATCAGCGTACCGAAAAACAGAGCTAAAAAACGTTGCCTGGGAAACGAGAACTGGATTGGGAATGAGACTCGAACTGAGAACGAGTCTCTCGCAAGTCTCAAGTGACTTTAGCCGGTAGCTGGTGTCCAAAATGCCGCTGATAAGGTGCGACGGACACCTGGTCTAAGTGACCGCAGGACAGCCGCAGCAACGGAAATGTCCACATCCACAACATCCACATTCACTGTGTGCTTTGCATAATGCATTCATTCAGTTGACAGCACAACGCTGCGTATCGGGACATCATTTTGTCATCTGCAACTGCAACTGCAACTGTCCCCGAAGCTGCTTTCTAATGGCCTTTCATTTGTTCCGCCTGCTCAGCGGATTCCCATTCCCATTCGAGAGTTCCCATTCCCATTACCATTCCTGCTCGCACTATTAATTAGAATGTATGCGACTCGGCTTTTGGCATTTCGGAGTTAACGGCACGCGACATTTTAAATATGTATCTCGCTCTCGCCTTCTGCTTCTGCTACTGCTCCGACTTTTGCTTCGACTTCTGCTTCTGTTTCTGGACTTCTGGGTTCCCTCAAGCATTTCGTGGCATTCCTCAAATATTATTGCTCAAATATTTGAAACTTGATTTGCATTTTTAAGACAGTAGCATCAGCACAGCAGTGCGACTGTCAACACTCATCCACTTTATATAGGACTTATAAGCAGTAGGAGAAGTAGTAGTAGTAGTAGTATTAGTATTAGTAGTATTAGTAGTAGTAGGATTAGTAGTAATAGTACAGTAGTAGGTAGTAGAGTAGTAGGTAGTAGAGTAGTAGGTAGTAGTAGAGTAGTAGGCAGTAGTAGAGCGGTAGGTAGAATTACTAGCATCTACTACTTATTTAACACATTTGTATGCGACAGAGCATCCGTTAAAATTTTTAAAATAAAATTAATGACATCAAGTAGTGATTGACATACTGAGATAATGACTTTTCACACAAGGCAGAGTAATATTTTTCACAATAATAATAATAAAATGGCCACTTCCATGTCTTATATTTATGTTTTATTATATTTTATTAATACAGCATTCTAGCACTACAAGATACATATGTATATGTACATACAACTGTCAAAAATATTTATATTTAAATTCTTCAAAACATTTACATATTTTATACGCTTTAAATGTAATAAGTAGTAAATAGCGATACTTCTTTTTGTGCCTTCATTGAATCAGTTTAGAACATACCATATATTATAAATATGTAATTTTTCTGCCTTCTAATACTTTTTTTACATTCGAAGAATTTTCCACTAAAAAAACTTGTAGCTTTAATACTATTTTATACATTCTAAAACAGTGGTATCCAAAATGTGTATTTTCTTATATGATATCATGTTATAATAAAAAATATTTAATGGGGTGCTTTCGGACGCCGCTGATCTAAAATAATATTATTTTATTTTATTTATTTATTTATTATAGCACGACTAAAAGCAGTCTGCTGGAAGTAAATGAAATATGACAATTAAATTTAATGAATTAAACTATAACTAAAATTAAAAAGTAATTAATTAAGTAAGTAAGCAAGTAGTTCTCCATTAAAAACATTTGCTTTTAATCTTTTCAGCGGATTTAATATATACAGGGATGCCACAGAAATCGCAAGCGAAATAGAATTCCGCAGAAAGCAATTCCGCACGATATTTTCTGAGGTGCCACAGAATTTCGAATGATGTAATGTTTTTTAGCATTTTACCAACCTTTTCGAACTAGGCTGCTTAGGGTTGATACCTTCTCAGATTAAATTAGCCAAGGTTTTGTATAGCAACTTTTTTAAGTTTATAATTGCAGAACAATAGGTTTTTAATTTTTTTCTTATTTAATTAATATAATTTAATTTATTTATGTAATAATTGTAATAAAGAAAACTGAAGTGGTTCCATAAATTTTTTTTTAATTACCTAACTTCGAATGCTGACTAAAAAACGTGGCATCGCTGACCCTGACTTCGAAAATCTGAATCGGACTAGGTGGCAGCATCGGACGCTAGCGATTTTATCGCTAGTTTAATACGCGTAAATTTATTCTGCGATTTGACCTGTGGCACAGCGAAATGAAATTGAAGAGAAATTCAAGCGAAAGCGATTTCTGTGGCACCCCCGATAGTATAAATTGATAAATAAAATGCAAAAAACAGATAAATTGATATCTCGAAACAAGTTACCATAAAAAACGGCTTGATTTGCTCAAAAATTATTATTTGAACTTCCCTGTTAACTTTTCCAATCTTTTCGCATTTATTATAGATCGTTTTTTAGTTGTTTTAGCTGAACATGCTAAAATTTGTAGACACCGTACTTATTAATAATTATTTATGAATATTGTATACTTTTATTAAATCTTTCCAGACCATTTAACAATCTTTTGATATTCTAATAGCTTACAAGGTCACACGCAGGGTAAAAAAGTCCTTTGGGCTGCTTTGGTGAACTTTCAATGGCACACAAATTAAATAAAAATCAGATGGATGTGGGACGCGATTTGATGAACTGCCTCGCATCGCCTCGCATCGTCATGGAAGCAGGCACAATTTTGGGCTCATTACCCGCCGAGATGCCGCGTGCGCACAGAAAGTTATGAATAGAGATGGGGATGGAGGGAGATGGCGAAGGAATCAGGCAGCCAACCAACGAAGCAGCGAATCAACGAACCAAAGAAGCAACCAGTCCAAGTGCGGCTCCAAGATGACGACGACAAATTGACGTAATGAAAATGTTTTCAAGATATTTACTTTGAGGTAATCGCGAGTGACTTGGCCCAAAAAAGTGTGAGTGTGTGTGTAAAAGCTATTGGAATATCAAAAGAGATTATATGGTGTGGAAAAGATTTAATCAATACAAATCAAAATGCTTACAATAATTATTAAGAATTTTAGCATGTAAATACAATAACTTTGTATATAAATATTAAATATTTAACAGACTTTCTGTTACCTTTGGGGCAACTTTATCTAGTTTTAAATTTGAGAAATTAAACCATTGATATATTTCAAATACGAAAATATTGAAAAAGATAATAGGCTAAGTTCCAATATTCATTTTTAAACAAATCAAGCAGTTTTTCTTGCTAATGATATTAATTTTTACAAATTTTAATCTATCCGTTTTATTGAGCATTTTATGAATAAATTTATAAATTGCGCTGAAAAGTATGCTAGGAAAAGGCGGGAGTTGCAATATCCTGTTTTCCGAAGATGAGAGAAGCAGGAGGCATGATCCTCTTAGTCATCATCAGTTGACCAACTCCTTGCACCGCATCGCATCTTTCTATCGCAATGCGAAATGTTTCAATATGTTTTTATGTTTTTTCAACAGCATGTTGAATGCTTCCAAATCGCTGATAAACGCTGCAAAATAAAGCAACAACTGCAAATGCCCCCAGCTGTGGAAGAGCGGGAGCTGAAGCTGAAGCTGGAGGCAAAAGGGGAATTGTGGCAGCCTGCGACTTTAACTCGACTCGAAAAGCAACAACAACAACAACAAACAATACAAAACGACAGACAAAACCCACGAACGACGACGACGACGACGACGAATTTCGGTGTCTTTGAACAGCGCCTCGTCCATGGAGTCATGGGAACCAACTTTTCACATTCCGCGCGTGCTTCTGTTTTGCAGTCTTCGCTTTTGACTTGATATTCTGTGCGTTTTTGCTGCCGCCATTCCCCAATCCCTCTTCAGCTTCATCGGAAGAGAGTCCAGTTGTTGGTTGGTTGTTGGTTGTTGCTCGAACAACCATTTGTTCTCTTGGCGGCAATGGGCAAAGACAAAGCCAAAGCCAAACAAACCAACAGGGCCTAAACACAGGCAGCAGTCGGAGCAGTCAAGACTCGAGATGGGCAATCGCAGCAGGACGAAATTCTAAGCGCACTTTTCGATATCGAACACGATCGCTTTTGTGCTCGTCATTCTCAACTCCATCTCGCTCGCTCTCTCTCTCTCTGTCCCACTCTTTTGTTGTCTCTCTGATAAGGCATGCTCTTGCAATACCTGGAAATGAACCGGATAATCAAATTGTTGCTTTTCTAGTTTTCCCAATTGGTCGTCGTCGTCGTCGCAGCAATCGCAAATTTCTTATCTGCGTCGGCAAATGGCCAAAACCAAACAAAACGGCCAACGCTCGTCAGCATTAAATTGCCATCGTCTCCACAACTACAACTGCAACAGCAACTGCGAATCAGCCTGGCCAGAAGCTGTAGCTGGAGCTGAAACTGCAGCCCCAAAGATGATGAAGTCCACCAAGTTGGCGGCGGCTCAACTGCAAAATGCTTTCATGTTGTTTTTGTTTTGCGTTTTCAGCTCGACTCGAATGCAGTTGTTAGCCCACAGCCACAGTCCCGCCCTCCCCAGCCGCCCGCCTCCCCAGCAGCCCCCTCCAGTCGGCGGATCGTCGTCGGAGCGTCGATCGACCATTCGAAACAGCCGAAGCAACCAACCGAACGAGTTGCAACCAAATTTGTTTCAAGACGACGGCAACTACACAAAACTACTGCACAAATATATGTCTACCTACACACAGTTACTACCGTAATTGAGTTGACAAAAAAATAAAAATAAACTTATATGAAATTTCTTATCATTTGTAAACCCAAAAGAATATTTTTCTACCATAAAAACCTCTTAACGAGGTAAAAATCTAGTGCCAAAACTTTTTCATGCCCCAAAATTTCTGATATCCAATTTTGTGACGAACAGTATTAAATGTATTATATAAATTATATAAAACAAAATTTTTAATTTGTGAGCACAATAGAATTTATTTATTAATATTTGTTTTTAATTGTTTTAAGAACCATAAGAAACTATAATAATAAGGTAATTTTTTCACTCTTTCAACAAACTGTTTTGATAAAGATAGAAGTATTTAATTTTCTTTGTCAATTTTATAAAAAAAAATGAATGTAACTTGTTTTTACAATCAAAATTAATCTTAATGGATCTCATTATTATATTCTTGTAGATTAAATTATAATTTTGTTTTTGGCTTTTGAATAGTTCTAAGAACTATCAGCAAATAAAATATACGGGGATGCCACAGAAATCGCTTTCGCTTGAATTTCTCTTCAATTTCATTTCGCTGTGCCACAGGTCAAATCGCAGAATAATTTTACGCGTATTAAACTAGCGCTAAGATCGCTGGCGTCCGATGCTGCCACCTAGTCCGATTCAGATCTTCGAAGTCAGGGTCAGCGGTGCCACATTTTTTAGTCAGAATTCGAAGTAAGGTATTTAAAAAAAATATATGGAACCACTTCAGTTTTCTTTAAATTAAGCATTACAAAAATAGGTCTTTTGAGGTAAATCAAGTTTTACCGAAAAAGAACCTTTAACTTATTGTGCAATTTGTGAAAACATTTTTCACGAAGAGCTGCCAGACTAATGACAGACAATTGCTAGAGTTGTTGAGTAATTTTCATTTTTTCGCGCCAATTACTTTTAAATTTTTTTCACCTAAACAAAAGCTAAACAAACCCTTGGGTAATTTAATCTGAGAAGGTGTCAGCCCTTAGCAGCCTAGTTCCAAAAGGTTGGTGAAATTGCTAAAAAACATTAAATCATTCGAAGTTCTGTGGCACCTCGGAAATTTCCGTGCGGATTTGCTTTCTGCGGAATTAAATTTCGCTTGCGATTTCTGTGGCACCCCTGATAATACTAAAAAAATTAAAACACAAATTATGCGAATTAGTTGTCAAAACAGTTATTGGACACACTGTATATGCTTTTACACGCACACATACAGATATGACGTACGATCCGAAGCTTGAGAAACTTTTTAGTCATTGGCTGCCTGTTGTTGTTGTTGTTGTTCCCACCGCTGCAGTTTGAGTGGCAAGAAGCACTGTGGCAGGGACTCGGCCGCGGTTGCATGCCTCCCGTGTACGCGCGGGCATGCAACACGCTGTGGTTGTTGTTGTTGTTGTTGTTTTTGGGCCTTGCCTTGCCTCGGCAACTTGCAACAATTGACGTTTGAGATGTCGATGACGACGACGACGACGACGATGAGCGTGTGACAGTGGCAACTAATACTAATGGGCCCCATAGTTCAATGGGTCCGCACGTGGGCTCGTCATTGAGTGAAAGCTGGAAGCATCTAAGTAGTGTGTAGTGTGCAGTGCAATAAGCCATAAATGATGAACAATTTGTCAATAATAAAAGTTACTTCCCACCCTCCAATCACTTTTATTAGACTTCTAAGATACAGTTGAACTTCCATAGCTCGAACTTCTATAAATCGAATTTTTCTCTAGCTCGAGCTAAAAAAAGAAAAAAAAACTCTTTGAATCGAATATCTCCATAACTCGAACTTCTTCTTTGGATAATGGTGATTCGAGTTAGGGAAGCTCGACTGTATATTGATTTATTCTATTCCTCATCAAGTCAAACTTTATTCAGGTAGCTCTACAGCACACTAAATATAAAATACAAGCATTAAAAAATAAACAAAAAATAAAAAAAAATATTAATTTAACATATCTTTTTGTAAATTTTAAAAATGATACTCAAAATAGAAAAGAAGCGTGTTAATATTAATAAACATAGCCTAGAAAGTTTTGATAAGAAAAAGAAATTTAAAAAGTTAATTTAAGCTTAAGCTATTTAATCTTAAAATGTGTTTAGCTTAAGTAATTTATTAATTTAAATAATCCATAAATTATCAGTTTAAAGTATAGATTATTTATAGTCTTATTCTGATCTCTGATTAAGCTATAAAAGCAAAGTGAATTTTACTGAATAATTTGTATAAATATTCAGTTTAATAATTTTAACCTATAGCTTAATTAATGGCCAACTTAATCGTTTTATAACTATTTTAATATATTAATTATTCATAATTTGTTTTTTTTACTTTTCTGCTGACAAAATGAAGTACTCTCAGCTAGGAGCAGAATTTCAGTGATGTTGCAGCCATTGAAACCTTGGGTTTGAGTTTGAGTCATCAACCATTTTGTCAAGGAGTTGCAGAGTCTTCTTGCTTATCGATTGCTGTCATCTGGCTGTGGTGAGAGGTCTCCATCCTCATCCCCTCCCTCAACTGCCCTGTCCACTCCGCAGTCGTTCTGCTTGTAAAAGTCCTCGTTGTCATTGCCTTATGATGATTTTCTGTCATCTTCAGTGGGACAGTGGAAAAGGAATGGCACGGAGGGAGGGGAGCAGGGAGCAACGTCAATGAGTAGATCAATCAAAAACGCCGTCAACGGAGCAGCATTAAATGCCAGGCAATAATGACCAATCGGAAGAATCTTAAATGCATCATCACGTTTAGCGCAGTATCCGGTTGTTGTTTGGATAGTTGGATGGTTGGATGGTTGGATGGTTTCTGGCTTTCGTGGACTCCTGGACGTCTCTTCAAGTCTTTTCCCAATGCGGGCAGCGCGATAAGAGAAACAGAAATTAATTTCAAAAAATTTCATGTTCGGCATTTGGGCTTTTTTTCTTCTGTTCTTCTGTCTTCTGTTTTCTCTCCCTCTTAATTTGAGCTGCTTTTCAGTCGACTGTCGATCGCTTGGCAGCCAACGCCTAAATGCTCAGCGGGACTTGGGCACTTGGCTAGAAGCTAAAAACCCAACATAGTCGTCGTATTCCCAATCAATTGGCTTGTATGCGTTATTAGCCTCGGGTATAAGGCAATAACAATGCATCTTGCATCTCTGTTGCACTTCTAGTCCAGCCAGTTGCATTCTAATCCGTATCTATTTGGCAAATTTAATTAAAATTTCATTGCCCATGCTCAGGCTCAGTTGGATTGCTGCCGCCACTAATGGATATACACATATATTTCGGGGATTTCCCCTTCCTTTTCTTTTCCACTCCCATATTGAGCCGCCCCTTGATGCCATGACGATTAGATTTTATTAAAAAGCCAAATATGCACAATTATTATGCTACGCCAACCACTTGACAGTCATGAGTCCATGAGCCTTAATATATGTATACGTGTTATTATTGTTGTTCTCATTGTTGTTGTTGTGCCGCTCCCTGCCCAGCTGGCCGCCATATCCACCACCCACCACCCAGCAACCCCCACCCTCCGACCATTAACATTAACAATGCTCTGCTGTCTGCGGTGTCCTGGCTTCGTTTATTTGCTTTTTAATAAAACAGGTGCTCGACCTTCAACGTTGACGGCGCGTGAATGAAGGGCGGGCCAACTGGCGAGTGAGGGGTGGTGGGCGGTAGCAAGGGGGTTTCCCCTGCCCTCCTCACTCCCGGCCTGGCTCGTCCTGCAGCATACGCTTTGTGTGCGTGTGTCCTTGCTATCTTTTATCATTTAATTTCGCATTCAAACGTTTCGCACCCTCAGCATCAAAAGGATGCAAAAAGGATCACACACACACACACACTCGCACACAGTAGAGTCAAAGTCATTCCATTTCTCTGCTTCGGAAAATGCGTGCGGTCGTCGTTGTCGTTGTCGTCACTCGACGACCCTGCCAGTGTTGTCATTTTTCATTTTGCGCAGCGCCCCTTCCGAAAATTTGTATATGTCGAAAAGTCCAACATTCCAAGCAAGACGAGAATCATCAGCGGCAGCAGCAGCATCTCAAATAGGAAGGAGCATCAAGGCTGCTGTCGCTGCCGCTGCTGATCCGGCAATTAGGCCAAGCGGAAAGCGTGCGCAACTATTGAAGAGGGCCAGGACCAAGGACCAGGGACCGAGCACCAGGACATTGATTACAGCCGAAAGCGGAGGCAGCGAGTCAGCTGAGGGTTGTTTGTAGTTGTTGTTGCTTCTCTATCTCAAATCGTTTTGTGATTGCTAAAAGCTGTCGTTGGACTTTATTGGTTTCTTGACACGAGATTTTTTTGTACACTGAGAGAAAAGCATAGTAACCACTTTATTTGCATGCAAAATAATAATATAATGACAATTGATAGTGGAATATTCAGTTCTGAGAACCTATTTAGGGTAGTCAGAAAATCTAATATTTGTGTTATTTTATAAAGTGATATATTTTGTAATGACAACAAACAGACAGAAAAAAGATTATTATGACGAATGTTGTATACATACCCCAGGGCATGTTTGTTGCGATAATCTTTTTTCTGCGTTTCTTGTCATTACAAAATATATCACTTTATAAAATTACACAAATATCAGAGTTTCTGAATACCCCAAATGTTGACCTGTTTTTTATTTTGCCTGATTTTTTACAACAAAATTAGACGTATCAGAATTCTAAATATGACATAAGAAGTTGATAGCAAGTTAAAACTTGAGATTTAAAATATTTTATTTAAAAAAACACTTAAAAATCGGTTTCTAGCACATTATAAATCATTTTAACAAAGTTAATAATATTTTCATGCAAAGTGAATTTAAAGAACAAACCATGACATCAAACTGACATTGCGCTTGAAAATCTGTTAGTTTTGGCTTATCTATAAAAGTTTGAAGCTGTTCAAATTTAAAAGTCAACATTTTTGGATGAATTTTGTATTTATAATTATATAACAATTAACCCTTTCATGGAATTAAATCAGCTGATAGCATTTAAACTCCTAATAAACTTGTCCCTTATATGGGACTAATCCATGAAAGTGTTAATTAATTAAGCTCGATTCGTTTTTGTCCATTTTTACATTTTAATATTTAACTCGATTTACTGTTTGTATTTACATCACTAAGCAAAACTATTACATTTTTTTCAGAATAATGAATTTCTTCATTTCTTCAAATTTCAAACTCGTGCTCAATTATTGCATTAAACCATAAATTCATTTAAGCTGTGTTTAAATTTGGTTTCAGTGCACAATTCTGGCAGTATAAATATTTTGGACTATCATTTCTATTATCAAAAGTCATTGACACCCTTTTATTTATTTTTACATTTATTGTTTTCTTGTGCTTCATACATTTATCCTAGCGATAATCGCTTACATGCCACTTGTGAGGATGCGGATGCGGATGAGGGGGATGCTAAAGGCAGGAGAGCAACGGGGAGAGGGGAAATGAGAACAATGCCGTGAAATAAGGATTAATGGTGTACACGATTATTTGTGCCGGGCGACAGAGAGACAGACAGTCGGACAGACATACAAACATATTAAAAAACACAATACGAAAACTGTCGCGAGGGCGGCAAGGATGAGAATAAGGACGCAGGACAGACAGACAGATAGACAGACAGACAGTGCTCCCATATTCATGGCATGGCGTAGGTCGAATTTAATAAAAGTCCCTGCGCGGCAACATCTCGAGTGCGAGTGCGGAGAGTGTTCACTTGCCAGAGTCTGAGTCTCAGGCAGGGCAAAGGGTGGCTCGAGGGGGCGAAGGGAAGGCTTGGCCGAGGGGGTGGTGCGGAGTGGTTTTTGTTGGTTTGTCGGTTTGTTGTTGTCGGGATTTCGCCACGCTTCTGGTTGGCTGACTGCTGCCTGCGCACAATTGTTTTTGCTGCTTGGGGATGATGAAGAATTTATTTGAAAATTAAGAAGACAAATTATTTAATTTCGACTTTATGAGCTTTTCCGAGCAGTTCCACAACCCCACGCACACGCAGCTGCGATTCTGCTGATGATGACGGCAAGTGCTTTAATTTCCTTCCCCCTCCATGGCCACTGCTCGGACTTTCTCGGACCTCCTCGGACTTCCTCGAACTCGCTCGGATTGTTCAAGTTCTTGGAAAAGGGGCTTTCCCAGCACACAACAGGCAGGGGCGGCCATTTTGTGCCATTTGATAGGGAGTTGGACGCATTTTGCATTTTATGCCCGTCGTTGGTAATAAACACGCAGCAAACGCGAAAGGATTAGAGGAGGATTGAGGGGGCAGGGAGGGGAGTGAGGGGGACCTCTTGGACCTGGTACCGAGCACGTCAGAAACTTAATTTCATTTAGTTTTATGTACATTTCATTAAGCAAAAAATTTCTAGCGACGCGACGCGACAGACGACAGACCACGAGCCACTGAGACTGCCACAGGAACTGCCACTGCCACTGACTGCCACACAATGTATGCCACATTGAAGTGCCCGAGAGCCGTTGCCCGTGTCCCGCAATCCGTATCCTTCTACGTATCCGCGACTTGGACTTGAGCGAAGGGACAATCAAGATAAATAGCAAACGGAATTTTTATTGCCGAAAGGATACGAATGAAAATAAAAACACACACACACACACACGCACACAGAGGAAGAGTTGAAAGTGTTGACGTGACTGTGTCCTCAGTGTGTGCGCACAGGACACTCCCCCCACCATCACTGCCCCTACCCCCACACACACATACACATACACCTTTCATACTATGGAAAATTGTCAGCATGTTTTGTATTTTCCTAAATTTATTGCCACTTGCAACATTTTGTTTGCCTGGGTCAGACCATAGATTATCTGGTCGTTTAGGGCCTAATATGCACCAGAGGCAGCCGCAATATGATTTATCACCGACCTACCGATATATGATCGCCGTGTGTGTAACGGATGCGACAACTTTATAGACAACAGTGTCTGCCATTGTCTTTGTCTTTGTCTTTGACTCTTTCTCTTCCTCTGACAGTTGCTGCCGACTGTGAAGGGCACATTTTTAATTACACTTTTTACAAGAAAATTAAATGGCAACATGTCATCGCTAATTAAATTGTTCTTCTTTCGGTTTTGTTATTTGTTTGTTTGTTTCTTGTTGTTGTCATGTGTGTGTGTGTGTGTGTGTGTTTGTGCCATGTTTGTGGTAATATTTGAAAAGGGTTGCGAGAGTGAGATGGCTGTAATGATAGCATTAAGGGCAAATACAGCAATCAAACAGGCCAAGTTTTAATATCTTGACACACTTTTTTAAATATTTAATTAAAATGTCATGCATCATGTCATTTTATTCACCTTAAAAATATATACATTTTTGGTCTATCCTAAGACAATGTCATTCTTTGAAAATCCCACTGAAATTAGGTATTTGTCTTTCAATACATTCGCCTGTGTTTTCAGCTATTTTAATAAACATAAATATACAGTTTTACTTTAAATTTCATCGTGAAAAGCCAAAACAAATCAAATTGAAATGAGCTATAATTTCTTGATTTAAATTATGTTCTCTGTCCAAAGTCAAGCATTAAAAAAGCGCGCCTTTTGCAAATACTAAATGGCAAGACAACCCTGCGATGCAAATTGCAACTCTGTGCTTGCAGCTGCGGCAAACTTAACAAAGATCGAATAAATCGAATATGTTAAAAATCATTTTAAACAAAATTTCTTATTTTCCGTTTACTAAAAACTGTCAAATAAAACTATATATTTTTTAGATCAACTATTTATTTGCCAGAAACATAAAGGGGACAGGGAACTATACAACAGCAAAGATAATATATAAATAAACACATCAAATCTTCTCAATGTTGCCTCTGAAAATAAAAGAAAGAATTTAAAAATGAATATAAGCTAACGAAATATAAATTAATTTATTAGTTTACATAAAAAATCAGAATCATAACGGATTGCATAAACTCTTTTTGACTTCTTTCATGCGCTCAAGTATTTCCGGCCTTAATCCGGAAATCACATCACAGCTGGGTTTGCGGTTTACAAAATCGCCATCACGTTCCAAAATCGTGCTGCAGCTGGCCCACTCTCGGGTCTCGTTCTCGAACTGCAGGCGAATGTGGGCAAAAGGCGGCGCCGCTCTCATAAATGCATAGAGCACCCGCGTGCGCAGATCTTCTCTGGACTCCCGATGCACATTAAAGCGACTGTTGTAGCTGAATTCGCCGATATCCTGGAGAAGGCATCGCAAATCGTTCAGCAAACTGGCTGTGCAATGGGGAAATAGATTCTCCAACAAGGGGCCGTAGACATTGCACAACTTGCCGTTGGCACAAATCAACGCCTGATGATACGAGCTGCCCAGAGACAAGCTATTGATCTGATACTTAGTTATGTTCGCAGTGGTCAGCGAATTGAAATACATGTATCTTTGCAGCGTGCTAAACACGATGTGCACCGTCTGTGGACTCCTTTGAGTAGTAGCTGCCCTATCATTCTTATCACTATCAGAAGCCACCTGCACTTCAACAACATTTACCTGTCGCAGGTTGACATACGGAGCATCCAGCAGGCGCTGCAGTTGTGACGACTCCATCAACTGTGTGTTGTCTGCGGCCAGGGCCAGATTCTGGGATGCCGTCATCTGGCCACCCTCTTGTCCTTGGCTGAAGATCGTGGGTAACTCTTGCTCTGCACCATCTTCTCTTCCTTGCAAATTTCCCTCGATGCGAACCATGGCAGTCAGCGGTAAGGGACGGAAGTCATGCCTCAACTGGGGCACATTGTCAGCCATTAGACGCGGTTTTTTGGAGGGCACTGTTGATCCTGTTCCTCGTTGATGCTTTCTGGCTGTAACAAATCTAGCGGGAGCTGCGACTGGCTGAACGACAACAGGATTTCGTTCAACTTCGACTTGCGGTGCTGCAGCTTGAACTGGAATCTCCTGTAGCGTCTCATCCCTTGCCCCATTGAATAAATCATTAACTTCTTCTCGCTGGGAATTGGTAAGCAATGCAATCGCAGGTGTAACATTAGGTGGGGTCATATTGAAACATGCCAAATCATCTTCTTCAGTATCCAGATTAATGATTTGTTCCTCTGTTGTGATGGGTTCACACCTGAACTCGTCACTCTGTTCGCTATTCATGCAAAATCGCATCATCGTGAGGAACTGAATAGGCTCCTGCTTGACTTCAACTGACGCTGGCTCGACTGAAACTGGCTCAACTGGAGCAGATAAGAGACGACTTCGCAAAACTGAGTTATTTTGAGTCTCAGCAGAGTTTTGTACAACTTCGGCTTGAGTTGTTTTAGTGGATGCAGGTTGAATTTGAATCTGATGTGACACCTCTGAAGACTCATTCCCGACAGCCATTTGCTCCTTATTAACCGCTTCGTCGAGTATATCTTGATAATACTCTATATCGCAAGCGCTAAGCAATTTAATTACAGATGTAACATTAGGTTCAGTCTGTTCATCTACATTATCATCCACTGTTGAAATTGGTTGAGATGTCAGCTTCTCTGGCTGATCTGGCTCAAGTGGAGCCACTGGGCTAGTCTGAGCCTCAGCAGGACTTTGATCAACTTCACCTTGGATTCCATCTGTAGAAGCAGCTTCAACTTCCATCAGCTCAGGTGTCTCTGAGGATTCCAAATCATTGAAACTAGCCATCTTCTGCTCATACATCACTTCATCGAGTATATCTTGTGAGTCATCTATCAAAATTGTAGATGTAACATTAAGTTCAATGCGTTTATCTCCATCTGTATCCTCTTTTGCGATGGGTTGGGATGCCAAATCCTCTGCCATCTGTTCATCTTCATCATTGTCCACATTCTCTGTTATGATGGGCTGTGATGTCAGTTCCTCCCCCTTGCGGTCATCTTCTTCAGTATCCAGATTGATGATTAGTTCCTCTGTTGTGATGGGTTCACAGATGAACTCACTATTCTTTTCGCTATTGATGGAAAACCGCATCCTTGTTAGGAATTCAACAGGCTCTTGCTTGATTGGAACTGGAACAGGCAGGCTAGTCTGCATAAGTGGATCATTTTGAGTCTGTGCCACTTGCGAGGCTGGACAAACATTTTCCACGTCCACGAAACTGTGTTGATCAAGAGACACTTCCAGTTGAGTGGGTGGACAAGTAGTATCGTATTCAGTCGTTCCCTCACTTAGGATCTCGATAGTAACTTCGGGCGCATTTGCATTGTATTCAATCAGGCAGACTGGAACTGAAAATTTTTAATTAGTTGGCAGCAATACAACTGATATGATCGACACTTACTTGCAGCTGGGAGCATTGTTATGTTGGCTGCTTTAGTGTCTTCCCGATTTTGTGACTGAGCCCAGTTTTCAACTGTGATATTTGGAGCTTGCTGAATCCACTGGTCGTGCGTCCAACACCGCACGTAGAACTGCTCGACCAACGTAAACATATGGGGAACATCTTCAACATTGCGACCAGTTCGATCACCATAGTCACACTCAGCGATATCTTCGTAGTTGGTAAAGCGACTCAGTTCACGCCAACAAAATATCTTGGGTGACAATTGACCCAAATCCAAGACATCGATATAAACACCTTTGCTTTTGAACAGTTCACTGAGCATTGAGAATTTCACATGCAAACTGATGGGCCAATTGCCTTTGGCAATCACATGGTAATAGACACGGCCCAAAAGACTCTCATCCGTATACAAAGATTCCCCCTCATAAATGCTCGTATATGCTCTAAACTCCGAGAAACTCAACTGCGAGAGTATACGCCAAATGGTCTTGTTTAGTCCATGGCTTGTGTATATTAAGTACTTCATGTTGTGCTCCTAAAATGTGATATTAATATTACTTTTGAATTTTTAAACAATGAATTGATTTCTTACCTTGCCGTTGGGAGTAAAGAAATCCTTGGTTAGTTTCGAGAGTGTGTGACTTGGTCGTGAGGAAACCAAAGAGATTGTCAAAGTCTGAGATTCAGTGACAGATTTGCTTGACTTAGCAGCTAAGACTGCCTCACTCGCTGATTCAGTTGCACTTCTTTCCGAATTAGATGCGGATGAAGTGGAGGGCATATCTTTAGATGGAGGTACCACATTGACTGTTGTAGAAGCCGTTGTCTCAGATGATGCGGATGAAGTGGAGGGCATATCCTTAGATGGAGGTACCACATTGACTGTTGTGGAAGCCGTTGCCTCGGATGATGCGGATGAAATGGACGATATAACTTTAGATGTAGATACCACGTTGACTGTTGTACTCTCTACTGAGCCGGGAGTTTTGGAAGCATTTGGTGTTACAGCTTTAGTTGCCTCAGGTAATGCAGATGAAGTGGTGGGCTTATCCTTAGATTCTTTTACCACATTGAGTGATGCGGAAGCAGTTGGTGTAGCATCTTTGGTTGCCTGGGATGATACGGATAAAGGTGGCGATGTAACTTTAGATGCGGGCTTAGATATTAAATTGATTGTTGTAGAAGCAGTTGGGTTAGCAGCTCTGGTTGCCTGAGGTAATGCGGATGAAGAGGAGGGCATATCTGTAGAAGGAGGTACCACATTGAGTGTTGTGGAAGCAGTTGGTGTAGCAGCTTTGGTTGCCTCGGATGAAGTGGAGGATATAACTTTAGATGTAGATATTACATTGACTATTGTAGAAGCAGTTGCCTCAGATGATGCGGGTGAAGCGGACGATATAGCTTTAGATGTAGATACAACGTTGACTGTTGTAGTAGCAGTTGCTGTTGCAGCTTTAGTTGCCTCAGGTAATGCGGATGAAGTGGAGGGCATATCTTTAGATGGAGGTACCACGTTGACTGTTGTAGAAGCAGTTGGTGTAACAGCTTTGGTTGCCTCGGATGAAGTGGAGGATATAACTTTAGATGTAGATATTACATTGATTATTGTAGAAGCAGTTGCCTCAGATGATGCGGATGAAGCGGACGATATAGCTTTAGATGTAGATACAACGTTGACTGTTGTAGTAGCAGTTGCTGTTGCAGCTTTAGTTGCCTCAGGTAATGCGGATGAAGTGGAGGGCATATCTTTAGATGGAGGTACCACGTTGACTGTTGTAGAAGCAGTTGCTGTTGCAGCTTTAGTTGCTACAGGTAATGCGGATGAAGTGGAGGGCATATCTTTAGATGGAGGTACCACGTTGACTGTTGTATAAGCAGTTGGTTTAGCAGCTTTGGTTACCTCGGCCACAACAGTTCCCATTGCAATTTCGGATATAGTTGTTTCACTTATTGAGGCTGATTTTTCTACCATTTCCGATGCTGTTGTTTCTACTACTTCCATGGGACTAGTCCTATCCACAGTGGCTGTAACTACCGATTCAGTTACTTCACTGATTGAGTCAGGATTTTCGACCACTTCCGATGCTGTTGTTGTTGCTGTTTCTTCGACTTCCATGGGGCAAGTCTTATCCACAGTTGCTGTAACTTCAGGCGTTTTCGATACTCTATTTAATTCCCGTTCTGGTTTTGTCGCCGCAACTTCAGATGTTACTGTGTTTTCTTCAGATATTGCAACTTTAGAAGTTGCTGTTATCTTTGGTCTTTTCCGTTCCATAAAGTGCTTTTCCAGCAGCGAACGTTTCTGCGGACACTGCAATCGTAGTGCTATATAAGACCCCAAATTATGCGGCACATACTCGACAACGTTCTCCTTTTCCATTCTATAAAAGACACTTTTAATTGGAATCTTGAGTATGTATTTTAATATCGCTTACTTGGATAGTTCTGCTGCTCTGCTTGCATACATATCAGCAAGAATGCTCTCGGAGTCTCTCTCTGGGGAACAACTGCTGTAGTTGTGATCGGATATCACTGGTATCTCAAGAATTTTGGCTTTCAGGATCGATGGACATGGTTTCATGATATAAGTATACTTTTCGCGTATCTTGGGATACCGATAGAATGCTTTATAGTAGGCCAGCTGGCACTCCTTGGCCGACATCTTGGCGTAGTGCGCCTCCTGCTGCATTTGCTTAACAATATCATCCAGATTCAATAGGTTTGAGAAAGCCCTAAACGTGACGGGATACTGACTGTCGTTGTGTGGCACTCGCTTCTGGTCCGGTATTGAGACAGCGGGTGAAACAGCAACTGGTGCCACTGGAACAACCGGTTGCACTGGAGCAACTGGTGCCAATGGAACAACTGTGGGTACTGGAGCAATCGGTATCATTGGAACAACTGCTGGTGCTGTCGCAACTGGTTGCTCTGGAGCAACTGGTGGTGCTGGATTAAATGGTACCACCGTAACTATTGGTTGCACTGGAGCAACTGAAGCATCTTTTTGGTTACATTCCTGAGTTGTCTTCGAGTCGATCTTGATAGCATCTTGTGGAGCTGTTGACATCGCGAACTCGCGTTGAGGCACAGCATACTGGAGCAGTCTCTGTTGCATCTCAACGGGGGCGGCATCAAAATTATAGTTAAACTTTTTCCGTATGCTCTTGTCAATGTAAAACGAGCGATAAAAGCGTAGCAATAATATTGAATTACTCCGCTCATTACTCAATAATTTTTCGACATTGTTGGACTTTGCAAATCGTTTGGCCAGCTCAACTTTTAACGTATCATAGTTGATGAAACGTTGGAAGGTTTGGACCGAAACGGGAAACACATAATTGATATTTTCTATGGGTATTATAATCCTTTCGTCCAAAACCACAACTTTGTTGCCACTGTTTCCTTTAGGGTTCCTATTTATATCGACAGTTGTTTTTGGCTGATGGTTCTCAGTCGATGGTTGCTTCTCGTTCTCCGGCTGCTCGTGTGGTCCACTGTTTGTACATGGTTCTGTGGATGTTCTAAAATAGAAAAAACGTCTTAGTATCTTGTGTATTAAGGAACCATAGATTGCTTACTTAGTTACTGAGCTAGAAACTTCTTTTGGCGGCTGTTGTTCCTTAGCACTTGCCATTTCCATTAAATTATGTCTGAGCTGAGCTGGAGCTGTTGGCTTATCTGTTAACTCAATGGCTACCGATGATCTTTCAGTCGAAATAAAAATATCTTCTGGTATGCTGAGCAGTCTCTGACGCATCTTGGCCGGACAAGGCCGTATTTCATATGCAAATTTTTCACGTATCTGGGGAGTTGCATAAAACGCTTTAAAGTATTCCAAGGCGCACTCATCTTTAGATTTGTCTCTGTACTCCTCGCAGCTTAACATTTCTTCCACAATCCTGTCTAGATTTCTTATGAAACGTTTAAACAAGGCAAATGTAACGGGCTGCGTTTCTTTCGACTCTTCATTCGCCAGTGTCTGCTTATTTTCTAGTCTGCGAATTAAAGCAAGCTACAGGTCAATAATTTATATTCTAAATATTTATATACGTACACTTTAGATTCCATTTCGGGGACGTTCGTTATTTTACATTGGTCTTCGACTGGTTTGGATGCAAGTTCAAATTCTTGGGAAAGTAACTGCTGCCTGCGAATTGTATAGCATGCTACAGATCTACAATTTATATCCCAAATTTTTATATACGTACATTTCACATTCCAAAGACTTTTCGAGGTCTTTCTCAATTTCACATTGATCTTCGACTGGTTTGGAGCAAATTTCCACTTCTTGTGATTCTGACTCCAGTCTGCAATTATATAAGAAGCTATATAGATCTATAATTTATATTCCAAATATTGATATACGTACGCTTCAGTTTCTACTTCAGGAACATTCGCAATTTTACATTGGTCTTCAACTGGCTTGGAGCGTATTTCAAGTTCTTGTGAGAGTGGCAAATGTATATTAAGTCTTTCCATTTCAAGCAACGCCTCCACATCTTGATGGTTGGGTGAAGCAAGCAAGCGGTTCCTCATTGCCGTTGTGCAGGGCGCTAATTGATATGGATATCTATCCCGAATTTCGGGCCTCAAATAGAAAGCCAGGTAATAAGCAAAGGCACAGTCTTCGAATCCTTTACAGGCATATTCCGGTTCGTTCAGCTTTAAACACCAGGCGATGTTGTGCATATTAGTTACGTACTTTTGAAAAACAGCAAAATTCACTATTGAAGATATGCTGCAAGTGATTAGAAACAAATTAATATACATATATTTACATACAGTTGAATTTGGGACTCACCTGTCCTGTGGTTTACATGCTTCAGGCAACTTTGCAGTGCCGGAATTTTGGCTGCAGGGGTAAGTAATGTCATTAAATGATATAACAAAATGTTTAAGCCTATGGCACTTACTTAAAGAATCCTTCCACTGTCTTTTTAGCCATCTCGTCCAGGGGAATGCCTTCCTTAAGCAACTGTGACTGCAGCGACGGTGGTGCCTCTTTTAAACCGTATTTATGCAACTTGCGTTTGCTTGGAAATATGTAAAAGGAGTTGTAATATTTCTGCAATATGTAACGACATTTGGATTTGTCTGCCAAAATTGCTTTCCTTTTGGCCTTATCCTTGGTCTGCTTGCGCACAAGGTCAGGGAGCAACATATCCTTAATGATATACTGCTCAAAAGTGGCAAACGTCACGGGAAACAAGAAGCGCCCACATCTATCAAAGATATTAGATATTTACTATGAATAAATCAGTTATCAGTTATTATTCACTCACTTGGTTACTGAGACTTCAACCCCTTCCGTGTTCTGGGGTCTGTCATTGTCACTACCTGGGGACGATTCAGTATCCCTGTTGATGCCATCAGCAGAGTCAACCGAGGGCAATTGGAGTAACTTTTCCTTGATCGCCAGTGGACATGATCTTAGTTGAATTTCATACTTCGTTCGTATTGCGGGGTCACTGTAGAACGCATTGTAAAACCATTCAGCGCACTCATCCAATGTCTT
Source organism: Drosophila limbata (assembly GCA_963924055.1). Taxonomy (NCBI): domain Eukaryota; kingdom Metazoa; phylum Arthropoda; class Insecta; order Diptera; family Drosophilidae; genus Drosophila; species Drosophila limbata. Next base: position 8,217,742 of record OZ001355.1, read on the forward strand.
CTTATATGCCGAGATCTCAGTGACCTGTATCTGGAATGCAATATCCGGCAGATTTTCCACCAATTTGCTGAATGTTTGGAACGAAACTGGTTGCGTACTAAGCAGAAAAACACAAAGTGAGAACACAGAACTGAATCATATTCATTCATCGAGCATTTTACCATTTTGTTGTTGTTTTTGGTTTATTTAACCAGTTGCGCATCTGCTCAGACGCTTTAGCGTCACTCTTAGGCTTCTTCTTTTTTCGTTCTGTCATTATTTACAATAGCATTTTAAATAACTCGCATTTTTAATCTCAAATAGAAGCGTCAATTCGCGCGAACTTTGTTGACATCAACAACTATACTCTTTTAGGGTGACCAGAGCGTAAAACAAAAAAGGGGAGAAAGATTACAGCTGACAAAATTTGAAACTGGTCGACTGGGGTGAGTTTGTGATTTGTTTGTTTCTTCTTGAATAGAGTCAGCACACTCGATTAAGCGTAGTACGCTCTAGCTGAAAACATTTTATGCTCTCGAAATGCTCGATGTTTTGAAGTTCGGCCTTACAAACTTCAGTGTGACAGCATAATCCCAAAAATCACTAAAAAGTTTAGAGATTGTTGGTGGTATGCTGTTGTGTTAGCCACAGCTAACATCAAACAAATAAATAACATTGAGAACTGCAAGAAAGAGAAAATGGACCAAATGGACAGGATAAGAGATGAAGCAGCGACTAATACCCTAATCTTTAAATTAAAAATAATTAATTATAAAAATCCCATTTAAATGTTTTTTGGTCAAAGATCTCAATTCGGCTATTATTTTGCTGCTTGTTGGTCGCCATTTCTGTTCAAAAAGATTTCGACTAGTCGAAAAAAAAATCTGCCATCTGTTTATCAAACAGTGTTGGAAAACGCCCGAAATTTTCTGAAATTTTTTGAAATGGCCTTGCTAATTTCGGCTAGAGTGTAATGCTTTATCTTTGCATTTGTTCAATTCATACCAATTTAATGTCTCTTAAATAAAATACTTTATAACTAATTAAATGTAAACGTAAAAGTACTACAATTATCAATCGGCCTGAGATATGTTTTGTGCCGCACTAATCAGAGTATCGTGAATATCTTTAGCCGACTGTACGTGCACACGTACAGTGTTCAGATACGTGGGATAGGGAATGGGGCCAGCTGGATTATCTTGCATAAAGTTCTCCATTCTCATAGCAGTCACAGCGCCAGGGAGATAGTGTTGGGACGACGTTAACTGTTGCATGCATTGAATGGCCGTTTTGAGATGCAGTTCCATTTGATCGCAGCACGCATAGAAATCCTCCAAATGTTTGTCAAAACGGGGCACATGGCCATGTCCGCCAGTATCACGCTTAAGGTTGTCCGCCAGGTTGTTTTGCTGCAGTGTGAATGCACTAGACCGTATTGTTAGGAACATCGATTCGCGCAACGGACCCAGCAGACTCTTAACCCTTGATATGTTGTCGAGTTTCTCCGCCTGTTGTTGCTGTTGTTGTTGTTGTTGATGCTGCTGCTGTTGTTGCTGCATTGGCACGGGACCCGGTGGACCGGAAGGCATCATCGGCTGTGGCGACGACTGCATCATGGGCGACACTTGCATCATAGAAGGTCCAGTCATTTGCATCATATTCATGTTCGGATTCATTTTATATTCAAAATAATTTACAACTTCAACTTTTCACAACAAATCCGGTAGACAAAAATGTATTAAGAACTAAAAAATGCCTGTGTAAAGAATTTTTAATTTGGTCACACTTCATTGAAAAGAGCTCGCAGCTGATTATTGTTGTCGATATCAATTATATCGATATCGATTACATCGTAAGAATAGTTTAGCAATTTAATAGCATTTTATTCTAATTTAACAAAAATATCTTTTAAAATTTAAGGCGCAAAGCGCATTGTTAAAACGCAAGCAACTTTCTTTACAAAACAAACATGACTAGGTAAGTGCAAAAGCTTCGCTTGGAACGCGCTTGTCCTAAGGGCGCCTAAACACCCTAACCTAAAAGTGTACATGGGAGTGAATGAGTCTCATCGTGTGGGCGAATTTGTTTGCAGATCCAGTATCGAATTGGGCGACGTGACGCCTCATAACATTAAGCAACTGAAGAAGCTCAACACGGTTGTCTTTCCTGTTTCCTACAATGACAAATTCTACGTGGACGTGCTCGAAGCCGGCGAACTGGCCAAGCTTGCATATTACAACGATATTGTTGTGGGCGCCGTTTGCTGTCGCATTGATACGACCGACAATCAGCGGCGTCTGTACATCATGACCTTGGGCTGCTTATCGCCCTATCGCCGCCTGGGCATTGGCACTGTCATGTTTGAGCACATACTCAACTATGCTGAAAAGGATGGCAATTTCGACAGTATCTTTCTGTGAGTATTTCATTTAGCAAGTTTATGCGGCAGCTTAAATCTAACTAAATGAAACTGTGATATGCTTTTAAATAACTGTTGTAGCTGCCATATAAACTTGTGGGTATAATCTAAAATTTAGATAATGAATTAAATTTAAATTATTCATTAACCAGGCACGTGCAAATCAACAACGATGGCGCCATCGAGTTTTATAAGAAGTTTGGCTTTGAAATCGTCGACACCAAAGAGCAATACTACAAACGCATCGAGCCAGCGGATGCGCATGTGCTTCAAAAGGCGCTGCGACGCAAGAAGTCGGATATACACAACCATGCGTTTACCAACGGTGCCGTCAACGACAAGAAGGATCGTCGAACTTGAAAACTGGCTTATTATGAAACCATGAAACATGATCGACAACAGAAAGCGAAACGTATTTAGTTATAATTCATAAATTTCACATTGAACAAAATCAAACAGTTAGAGGACACAACACCAACTGAGCAACAACAACAACAATACAACTAGAAGTATAGTGCGCCAAATGTATACAGTATGTCAAGTTAAAAAATGCACATACATATTTAGTTTGGTTTTGCAAAAAAAAAAAAAAAAACAAATACTTTTTCATTTAATTCTTATAATAGTTGGTTCTTAGGACATTAAACTTTTTTTTTGCAAAATGAAATGATTTATGTGATTGTTTTCTCTTTGTCGAAAAATTACTTGCTTGACTGTATGTACATCTAAATTAGATAGAACGACGAGAGGTGAACACATGCATAATGTACGTTGAATAAACCGAGCTGTCAAATTGTGTTTTCGATTACTGAGTGCGATTTTATCTAATGTAATTAAGAAAACTAACGCCTAGCTTAATTGACCTTACTTTCGCATAGAGCAGACCCAGGCAAAAGCAGTTCAAACTGAAACGAATATCGGTATCAGTTACGGTTGCGGTTAAGCTACAAATTTTGTGCCTCGGTTATCGGTTATACTCTTGAATTTTCAAAAAAAAAATTTTGCTATTCAATGAGATAGAGAGATAGATAGATAGATAGATATTGTAATTAAATAAAAAATTAGTTTTAAAAACGACGATTAGGCATTAACAACAAAATTTAAAGCAAAATTTAATTTTAGCATGAATCGGTTACTAAACGGTTGTTTCGGCTTGAATAGTTTCGTTTTTTTTTAATAAGGTATAATACAAATTTTTTAATTCGGTTTCGATTACCAATTTCAATCGGTTAATACCGGGTAAATCGGTCAATACCGGTTAAAACGGTCAACACCGGATAAAACGGTCAATACCGGTTGAATCGGTCAAGATCGGTTGCAACGATGCAGAGGAACGAAGCACATGGCGAGGGATTCGTCTACTGCTACGACAGCCTCTACAGCTTGCTCTTCTACTGGGGCGTCATCACATTCCGGCTGCACAATCACAACGAAGGTGGACCCAAGTCAACACCGCTGAGGATTATCTATGCGCTGACTATGCGCTTCGGCTTAATCCTCGGCTTTGTGGGCGGCATTTATGTCAAGCTGAGCGATAGGGAAATGTCGCAGGCGATGTTTAGTCAACTGTCGCCGTTAGTCAAGATGATATTCACCTGGGAGTCGCTCTCCTGTATTCTCACCTATGTGCAATATTGTGTAACTCTAGATGGTCATCGCAGGCGGCACATTAAGCTGCTGACCAGGATGCAACTGCTGGACACTCATGTGTCTGCGCAGTTTCCACATGTTCGTTGGCGCTACAATCGCACGCGTTCCAAGTACTGGTATGGCACCGTGGGGATTACAATAAGCTACAACATTGTCTCACTTGCCCTCATGTTTGAGACGACACGTTGCAGCTGCGGCTTTGTGTCCACAGTCCTGATTGCCTGCACCTATTCGTGGCTGACGAGCAGCGTGGGCGCCATGGGATTCGTGCACATTGGCCTAATGGATTATCTGCGCATACGCTATCGGCTGATGCAGAAGCTGCTCGAGCAGTTCTATCGAGCCAAGTACGACCAGGAGAAGCTCCATCAAAGTATTGACAAACTGTTTGAGTTCTCCAAATGCTGCTCCCAGCTGTTAACGGAGATGAATGCGATATGTGGAGCTGTTGCCGCCACAGGCATCTTCTATGACTTCACCCACATGACCTGCTTTGTCTACGTGCTGTGCCAGAAGGTGCTCCGCTCAGAGTCATTGGATACCCAATATGCGTTCCTATCGCTGCATCTCGTTGTCCACATCTACAAGGTCATCATCACCTGCACCTACGGTTATCTATTGCAGCGGGAGGTAAGCCCATGTGGTAACTAATCCTCTCTAGAAACCAGGCACCATAACGATTATAATTTTAAAAATATAAATTATTAAGTAAAAATTATTTTGATTTTTGATTTAAAAAAAAAATTAAAAGAAAACCGTTTTTTCGATCTAAATAAAAATAAAATAAAATTAGTATAAAATAATTATAAATTTTCAATTTTTATTTAAAAATCATAATAATACAAGTTAGTTTTCAATCTATATACAGTGAACCACTAATGTGTTTATACACCATAAATTTGTCAAATTCGCGCCACTTTTTGTATGAAAATGAGGAAAAAGGGGTTAAAATAGTAATTTTTAGCAAATTTCAAGAAATTATATAGTAAAAATTACTAGCGAAGAGATTTTTGAAATTGAAGAATTTTTCTGCATAAAAATATTTTTTTTTTTAAATCGAGGTAAAAAGTTAAAAAAGACTTTTTTTTTAAATTCAATACTTTCCGTGGATACTTAATGGGTTAAAGGAATTTTTGTATCATTCGAACGGAATTTAGGTAAATAAAAGATTAGTATAAGAAACCCGCATCAAAACATCTTTATTATATGCAAATTTGACACTGTATGGCTCACTGTATGTATATATAAAACTCTTTGTGCTGACTGAACCACTCTTTGTTGACTGCGAATCAACGTATTGGCCAAACGGTTAAAGCCAGAAAGCTGAAATTTTCACACAAGAAATCAGAGACAATTAAAAATAAAAAATATTTTTTAATTTTTAATACTTTGATTTTTAAATAAAAATTGAAAATAAGTGTATTCTCATAACTCTTATTTGCGATCCCTGCTATGTAGAAACGCAACTGCATGCGTCTGCTTAGTGAGTATGCGGTCCATTTTGGCGACCAGAGATCCATACAAACTCGGGTCGAATGCTTCCAGCACTGGCGGATGCATAACAATCACGTGGCCACCATTGGCAGCAGCTTTCCCTGCAACATATCTATGATCTATATTGTAAGTCTATAAAGTGTTAAATTAAACACATACATGTTTATACTCTCCCATCGCTCATTTATTTTAAAATAAGATTTTACAATGATTAATGCAGAAATATTTAATTTAACTTAATTTGATTTATTTCTTTCATTCAACAAGAATTTTCTTACAAGTTAATGCACTAGTCACAATTGACTTGTAAGGAAAACTTTTCACATTTAGATTTTTATGCTATACATTTTTATTAACTTATTGTCCCCTCTTTAAGCTATTAATTTTATTTATAATTGCTCTTGCTTTTAATTTTATTTATATTTTTGTATTTTTTTGATTTTTTTTCTTCATTTCATTTTACGAAATAAAAAAATTAAACGCGCAAATAAATAAGTGCAATAATTATAACTCATAAACATGTATTTAAAATGAAGTAACGGATATCTCACAACATTGTTTAACATTCAATCTTTTTTTAGGTATTTAACGGATTAGCTAATTACGTGATTGTTCTAGTGCAATTGTTGTTTCAACTACAACTTAAGGATAGGCAACAAAGTCTTGCGATTGTTATACCCAAGGACGTCGAACTAATAAATCCTATAGCTCAAATAACTCATCAAAATTAGGCAAGAATTCAAAAATACATTGTAAAAAAAAGATTGAAAAAATAAAAAATATCTTTATTCGATATTTGGAAATGATTATTTAAAGTGACTTAAGCAACGAGCGTAGGAAAGCTTTTCTTGATCACGGTACGTACTGAGAGTATCATAAGCTTTGTCCAGTATGATTTCATAGTCGGAAAGTTCTTTTGAGGATAGACTACTCAACAGATTGATGTTGCCATCCCACATATAGGGCAAATGTTCGCGGTTAATAGCATTGTATAATTGACGAAGGATCTGCAACAAAATGGAATGAATTATAATTCGAATTATTTGAGAATCAATACTGACATACCTCTACGAAAATGTCCTGTAAGCTATGATTTGATGCATAGACGTTAATTTGTTTCCCAAGCACCAAATTCATCAAATGATAATAACGTATTTCGGTCAGACCCTTCGCATTGCAAAGAAGCTGCATCAGAATCATGGCATTCTTGAGATCCTTATCCTGCAGCGAACGATTCTCACACTCTGTGTTGCTCATCATGAAAGAGTAATTAGCCTGAGAACCGGGCATTAATTTGGGAATTGCATGAAAATTATCTGAAGATGGATAATCCTGGTTGACTATTTTAATTGCCGGCACAAAGTCAATGATCAAATTTTTTGAATCTGAATTCCCCTTTGCAAATATAGTATGACGCATTTCTCTCAATTGATAGCTAAGACTGAAAGTCTGATAACGAGAATCCGTAACACTCATGTGACATCTTTTAAATAAATCCAAAAATTTTTCATTCAACCATTGCTGCAGAAACCAGCGATTGATGTAATTACAATTATCTTCCATTGGCAAATTGTGGGGAACATTTTTTACATCCAACTTGAAATACTCGTCATTGTTATCTTCCAGCTCGATTCTCTTGTAATGTGGTATCTTAAGTACAAGAATCACGCTGAACTTGCCTCGACAACCATAAAGTTGAGTGCCATGAGCAGCGGGTCCTAAGAAGCAGATTGAATTCAATTGAAATTCGCATTGTTCTTGGAACCACACTTACCAAAAGGAATGCTTTCATTAAAATAAGACCTGAACTCGTCATCATAATTCAATCTCTGCACTACATGTTCCTTGATCTTTTTAAAGCTTGGCCAATATTCTTGAGTATCCGAGTAGTCGTCAGCAATGTCTTCTAAGTAACACTCGAACGGTGTGGACATTTTGTTAATCAGAAATTAATTATTATGTAAAATTGACAAGCTTTATTTATGGGTATATGCCATGAAACAGAGTGACAACAAATTTCACACGAGCAAATGACAAAAATGCTAAAAAATACTGAAAAGAGCAACTTAAGCGTAACGGTGACTGTTACAAAAGCACAATATATGAGTAGCAGTTACTGTAATTTCATATAGCAGGTATTTCCATTTGTTGAATGTATGTAACGTTAGTGAATTCAAATACTTGTGAAACAGCAAAGCCATTATCGTTTCTCGTGAAATGCTGTCGAGATATTATCGCCTATCGACTGACCGCCACAATCTGAAGAAGTTCATTGCGCGCCTTTGATAAAAAATTATATTTTAACATTTGCTTGATTTTGGAATAGGATTACAACTATTTACACAATTTTAATTCGAAACTAGATCAAACAATGGTGGTAATATTAATTAGTGTGTATTAATTAATTTCTAATTAAAAAACAACTCGAAATTCTTCAAAACTTGCAAAAGTCGTGCAACATTTATTTATATTATTTCGAAAATATAAAAGTGCAGTTGAAAAATATTAGTAAACATATAAAAAATATTTCATATATGTAATAGGGTTAGTTAGAAAAATGCAATTGGCAGCGTCCAAAGCTCAGATTCGGCTGGTGCGGATACGACTTTAGAGTATTGTAGGCAGAGCAGAGGTCACTCGTATACCGTGACATCTCCGCAGGCGTCAAGTGGCTGAGGAGATTCATGCGAGAGTCCCAGACGTAGGACAGATGACCGTCGATAAATGCATCGCAAAGATCCGAGAGCAACTGTGGACAAAGAACTACATATGAGTATAAGAAATAAACAATACGGATAGTAATATATGTACCATTAGAAAAGCGTCGCTGACGGACAGATTGGCAACATTGGAGTGACCCATTTGTCGGGCCACCCAAATGGCCACGCTGACCATGTGGTAGCAGCGCAGCTTGGGAAGATCTTTGGAATTGCGGAGAGCCTGTAAAAGTCGGAGGGCATCTCTCAGCGTTTGACCGCAACGCTTCACTTGCTGAAATTCCGCCTGGGAATCGCTAAGCATGTACGTAAAGTTGGCCGTGTTGCCGGAACCGGCTTTTTGCTTTGGTATCGCATGCCAGATGCTGGAATTGGGACGTACTATCTTCACGGCCGGCACAAAGTCAATGGAGAAAGAGCGCGACGGCGACTTGGCATAGATGGTGTATGTGATTCCACGCCAGAGATATCTCAGTGTATAAGTCTCGTAGCCAGTGTCAATCACATTGCCATAGTTGCTTAAGGCTGACTTGAACACATCATTCAACCAGCTCTTGAGGCAGGATTGACTCAAATAATCTTGATTATTGTTAGCCAATGTATAGGCAACCATATTATCCACGCAGGCCTTTGAGAAATCCAAATACACAAAACCCGGACGATCTTTGCACTCCACCTGCTTGATGCGATTGTGAGCCGGAAATTGCAATTCCATCAGCACATCGTACTCATCATCATTGAAGATGCGAATGTTATGAGCAACACTGCCTGCAAAATCAATTGATTTGATTACCTTTGATCGATTGATCAATATTAACAGGGAATTATCAATGTCACCTACCAAAGAGTATATCGTTCTGGCATATGTCCTCGAAGTATGAATCCTCCATGCGCATGATGTCGAGCACGTGATCCTTGACAGTGACAAAGTCGCTATTATCAATGGGGTCATTGGGACAGCTAATATCGGACGCAATCTCTTGCAGATAATACTCGAAATTCGACATTTTAAATTAACTGCAATAGATACAAATTTTGTGCAATATGTAGACCACTTAATATTATTATATTGTCGGATTAATTACCATTCATAATATACAAATCTAGAAATTAGTAAAACCTTAATACAACTGTTAAAAACTCTGACATACCTCAGGAAAATGTCCCTGAATTTTAGAATTATGTACTTAGAAGTATAAATCCATGGACAAATTTTAAAATATAAATCAAAGTAAAAGAATGTGATTTTACAAGCATTATTTTCTATCTCATTGTAATAATGAATGAATAATGGAAACTAATTATGATACAACTAATAAAAATGAACATTCATGAGTTCTTCCTATGATAAATCGTGCATAGATAATCTAAAATATCACTTAAATTAATAGAAGAGCAGAAAGAATCATCAATGTATAAGAAAGTAATGTGTTCTAGAAATATAGTTATGTATATACATAGAGAAATGTGTACATATGTACATTATGAGCGCAGTGATAACTGCACTAAATTGTAGAGCGCTGCTGACCAGCCACGGGACATTGTTGGGGCCGCTTTGCCTCACACACACACATACACACATACGTACGCATGACTGTACACACACACACATGCATGCATGTACATACATACATATACACTTATACATATGTAATGCTTGTACATAGGTATACACGCAAAGCGCTTGGGCTATGCCGCAGTCCCGGACATCGTTTATCGATTTGCGAGAAGCAACAACAACAGCAGCCAACAACAACAGTAGCAGCAACCAGAGCAGCAGCAACAACAACAAAAGCGGCAGCGGTGACTGCGACTGCGACAGCAACTTCGTCGCTCTTTGTAGGCCGCTCCGCTTCTATATGATAGCAAAAGCCCCAAACAGCAGCAGCAGCAGCAGCAGCAGAAACAACAACATTACACACACACACTCATATACATACATAAATGCACACATACATGCACACATCTACACGTCCATGTATACAATTTTGCCCCCGACTTCACGCCGCCTCACGCAAACGCCCCACGCCTCTTATACAGTTGTCCCCCCCTCTCACTTTCCCCTTCCCACTTCACACTCCCCACCCCATTTGCCATCTGCCTTCCAGTCCGTTCGCTTGCCATTTGGCGCTAGAGCTTGCAGTGTGAAGGGGGAGGTGGAGGCAGAATAGGAGGATAGGTGTATAGAGGGAGAGATAGGGGAGGACGCACGTTGCCGTCCCTGCGCTGGCTGCCGGGCTTTTGATGGCAATGGTGATGATGATAATAATAATGATGATAATGATGACGACGATGGTAGCTGGGGAGGCTACAAGGACGCGGCAGTCGGGAGGCGACTCGCTGGGTGGTTACAGGAGCATGAGGATGGGGAAGGGGACTATGGCGATATGCGGCAATCATTCGCTGTAGGAGCTGGCAAAAGGAAGGTGCTCGTTGGCTGCCGCTGCCATTGACGTTGTTATTATTGTTGTTGCTGTTGCTGATGATGTTTTTGTTGTTGTTGTCGTTGGCGTCGCTGACTGAAGCACGGGACATAGAGAAAAGCGAAAAAATACATATAATAAAAGCAACAAAAACGCGCACAAGCTCAAGAGATACAAGCATACACACACACATTTATTTATATATATGTATATATGTACATATGTATGTATGTCAAATATAAATACATATACAACGACGACGACGGCTTATACGTGTTAGTTTGGGACACGCTAGTCCGCTACACACACACACACACACAGGCACTGACACACGCACATAGCAGCAGGAGCTGTGCGGGCGGGACGCAATGCTTGGGGAAGGGAACTGGTCGTAGGTTCGCTACAGTCACAAGCCAGCGACAGCGACAGCAGCAGCTGAGTGGGCCAAGTGTGTGGCGTTGGCTGAGACGACAACGTCAAAGGCAACGGCAACAACAGCAACAACAGCAACAACAATAACAACGGCAACAAAACAACTTGAGAAAAGGAAAAGAGCCACAGCAAAAGAGATGATTGTGCAAAACGGGGGGATGCTGTTGGAAAGGGAGGAGGCAACTCTGGCAATGGGGCACAAAAATTCTACAACGTCGATGGAAACAATTTGGGATGATGCTGTGGCAGCGACAGCGACAGCAACAGCCACAGCAACGACGACAACAGCGACAACGGCGGGCGGACGTTCGTTCGTTCATTCGCTCGCTCGGGCCAACCGTAACCAAAGCAGCTTATGATGAGACGCAAAAGGGGGGAGAGAGACAACAACATAAAATGCGAATCAGCTCAGCGACGGCGGCCCCAAACAACAACAACAACGGCAGAAAACAAACCTAAAGAAGAGCAGAAGAGGCAAACGGCAGCAAAACTTATTTAACAGCAACAACAATAAAAGTTGCCGTGTTGCAAAAACAGAGAGGGAGAACGAAAAAGAGAGAGAGCGCCGTATTGCAGAGAGAGTGAGAGGGCGGTGGCCGCAGTAACTGATAACAGCAGCGACAGCGATTGAACTTCACAACAATAAGAATAGCAACAACCACAAATAAGAACGACAACAAATAAGAACAACAACATATAGCATATAGAAATCGGAAGCAGCGCAGTGCAGTCAGGCAGGCAGGCGGGCGGGCATCGTTTGCATTGCGTCGATCATTTTAAGCGTCGGACTTTAAAATTGGAATTCGTGCTAAATGTAAATGTACATACATATGTACATATTTAACTGTACATAAATACATATGCTAAGTAATGACCTTGAACTTCAGTTTCCGTAATTGCAATGCCACTCGTATTCGCACTCGCAGTCGTACTGCATGAATGAAAAGGTGCAACAGTTTTGCAGCTTTCAATCATACATACGTACAAAACTATATGCAAACTTATATACACACACGCATACAAATTTACATCTGCATGCACGCATACATATGTATGTCTGTATGCAAATATAATCTGTTTTTAAGCCTGCCGCTGTCGCTGTCAGCTGCGGGTGGGCATCAATGTTCGCGATTGCGGGTGGAAAGCGAAGAGCACGAGGAGCAGCTTACGAGCACTAACACATAAACAGACATACGCTCGCTTAGATTGAGAGTGAGAGCAAAAATACGTGAGCTTTTGAAAAGCTTTTAGAACTAACAAATCAAATTTTCCTGAAAAGGAGTATCAAATAAACGACAATCTACAAAGCTTTCGTTGATCTTTAAACCAATTTGTAGAATATTTTAGCCAAATGTGAATATGATAATTTTATACAAGGATGCATTCTTTAAATTTTCAGGATATTTTTTTAACTGATTACAACAAACTTAATTAAGAGCAATCAAATATGCCATAAAAAAGAGGAGCTGGCAGATCTGTTGGAATCTAGGCAAAGAGCTTAGCGAAATAATATGGCACAGACTCCCTAAATAGGACCCCCAATACCTCACAATGAAAATACTCTTCGTACACGCATTTGTATGGCATAGAGGGGTAGAGTGGGGTGTGGTTTCAGTATGAGTTTCATCAGTTCTCGCATGCTACGGTGTACACACACACACACACACACACACAACAAAAACATAGTGAAACGACAGCAGCAGCAACTACAACAATAACAACCAACTCATGCTTTTGCCTTGTGGGTCGGCGACAGCAACGGACGAACGTAGTCATGAAATTGAGTTTGCTGTTGTTTTTGTTGTTGTTGTAGTTGCTGTTGTTATTTCTGCTGCTGCTGCCGTTTGGCTCCGCACACCAGCGGGCGTCTCATGTGGGCGGTTAACAGAAACGTTGGAGCGGTGCTGTGGCGGCGGCAATGGCGTCGCAACCGTTGCGCGTATATTGCGAGCGCCAAACTGCGCTGTGGCTATGTACTTCGTCTCTGTGTGCGTAAATCGATGTGAGTGTGAGTGCCTTTGTGTGAGTGTGTGTGTGCATGTCATGGGGCTGACTGCCGCCGTTGCTGCTGTTGAACGCCAACGACGACTCCAACGACAACAACAAGAACAACAACAACGATGACGACGATGATGGTGATGACGATGATGAGGTTTGCTGCTTCTTGTTCTTCTTTACACGTCCTCCAACGACGGTTTGCCTCACTGTCGCTTCGTTCGTACGCTGGCGCGTTGCTGTTATTGCTGCCTTCGTCGTCGTTGTTGTTGTTGCTGTTGTAGCTGTTGTTGTTTTTGTATTGCCCTGCCTGCCTGCCTGGCTGCTGCTGCTGTTGTCGCGTTTGCTGGCGCCGCTGCCAGCTGCGGTCTCTGCTGCTGCTGCTGTCGCCGCCGCTGCTGCCGCTGTTAGGTTGTGTGCATGCAGCTCATGTGCGCTCTCCTCATTCAAGTGTCCAACTTTTGTCGAGGCGGTCATACAAAACGGCAGTCGCTCGTTCGTTCGTTCGCTCGCTCATTTCGCTTGGCCTCTCGCTGTTCACAGTTCGCTCATTGTCTGTACGTACGCTTTGCCTGTGTGTTCTTTACCGTTCATTCGGTGAAGGAGGAGGGGAAGTGAAGGCAGGCACACTGGTCGTGGTCGTGGTTTTTGCCGTCAACGGTCAATAACGCGCCCACACGCCTATAAAAAGATTTCTGTTCGTGTTGCGTGCGTGCGTGAGTGAGTGAATTGACTTTGGTTGAAAACTGCAAAAGCTTTTTGAAAAACCGTTAAAGCCATGAAGGAAATGAAAGTGGCGCGAGTGATTAGTGAATCCTCGACCACATCTGATAACACATCCGACTTTATTGATATTGTCAAGAAGTACGATGTTGTTTACAACAATCACAATCCCGATTACAAGAATGTTGAGGTGAAGATGAAAGTCTGGACCCAAATATCAGACGAGATTGGACTTTCTGTGGGTAAGCACATCAACAACAAGAATAAAAACAAAAAACAAAATGCAAAGACATACGGCGGCACACTGACATTTTTCTATGAAAAAGGAAGTTGTGTGGTGGCGGTAACAGAGGAGCAGCAACGGCCGCCTGTTCGCTCAAATTCAATTACTACGTGCACGGGAAACATGCACATAAGCACATAGCATGTACATACATAAACATCCATCCATACATAAACACTTGTATATACTGCGAAACTCACACACACACAAACTCACACTCAGCCAGCGGCGCGCGTCGCACAGCACAGCAAGCCAAAGCGGACAAATATTCTGCCATCGTCGCTTCGACGACGAACCGCCGGCCGTTTTGTTTTATGTATGTGTTCTATGTATGTATATGTACGTATGCTGTGTATATGTGCGTGAGTGTGAGCGCGCCTACTATAGACTGTGAGCAGGGGGCGGGGGCGAGAGTGCGGTGCGGATGGCATGGCGCTGTGCAGAACGCGGCCGCAGTCGGCGAATTGCAGTGAGAGACAAACACAACAAAAAAAGCAACAGAAAAACCTGCCCTAGCACGCCGAGGCTTGCATACACTGTTACACTTACGTTTAAAACTTTTCATACACCTGGTTATGTAACACTATTTATAACTAAAAATGTGACCAACATTTTCATCCAAAATACATATCAATTTTGTATATGTAAATATGTGTATAATCAAAACATGTGTTAAAGTCATAATGTTTTCAGTAAGAGTATAATGAAAACACGAACACACAGAAAAAGCAAACAAAAACACAAGAGCGAAATTGATACAAACAGCGCGTTCTGTGCTGTTGTTTTTGTTAGTGTTGCCAGCGCGATGCTGAGAGAGAATTTTGCAGGCGCGCACTTTTACGTACATATGTATGTATGAATATATGTACATGTGTAAGCTCTATATATATTTTAAGCATACAACAGGATAAGGTAAACATTGCATAAGAGAACGTCTCAGACGAATAACAGAATCATTTTACTCATTTTCCTTCAGTTGTCTTATTATAGTGAAAATGCAATTTTCAATAAACTGTTCCCTTCATAAATTTACGATTCGCATTTCCTATAAGAACACAAACCCATGGCACCCTGTTGCTTCTGCGCATCACTCACCCTCTCTTTCTAGTTACATACATATCTCTCACTTTTGCCTTTTCTCAATTTGTCGGCATAAAAACAAATGCCGAGGAAAATTTGTTGCGATTTGTTGTTGTTTTTGATAGCGGACAGGTTCGTTGTTGCTGTTTTCTCAAAATTTTTTTAACTGTGTTGATCTTATCAATGGTTTTTCAAACCCTTAAAGGGTATAATATTAATGCATGTGTAAGAATGGAAAGGAGATCGAAAAATTGAAATGGCGTATTATTTTATTATTTATTTGAGTCAAATTCATATGACGGAACGTAAATAAAACAAAACTAGAATACAATTTGGATATTTTTTAGTGTTTGGTTTAATTCTTAAATTATTTATCACTGAAACATACTGAATAACTTCAATGCTTACGTAATAATTCTCTTGGGTAATTGAATTTATACTAACTCAATGTTAGTAATGCACTTCGAAGTTAGCACTTGGAATACGTCCGCCACGATCAACTGAATGCGACAAACTAAAGCAAAACAGAACTGAAGTAACAAAGCACTACTTAAGAAAACCGTAGAGTCGAGAGAACATTGCTTGAAAACTCAATAGGAAAAGGGACAGGGATAGAGCAAAAAGCTGAAGTTGTCAAAATAGAAGAAGTCGCCATTAGAGATGATCGTATTGAAATTTTTTTAAACTGTGATAGTGACGGTGAAGTGATCAATTGAAATAATTATATTATATTATATATATATATATATGAGATGCATTTATATATTTGTGTATATGAAAAAATATATACATACAATATAACATACATATCGTACTATTGAAGTCACAGTCTGTGTTTGGCAAGTCACAATCACAGTGTACGTCAAATTGCTCATCTCTAACACAGAGTGACATACAAAACGGATTTTGTGTTTGCCCAGAAATTCAATCCACATTTATGGGTTTATGAATTTACATGCTGACAAATATGTATGTATGTGTGCGTGAAGTGTTTATGCTAAGCGATCGCGTTATAAACAGCGTCATCAAAATTTCTTCATTGAAACTGCGGCTTATACATAAGTACAGAGCTACATACTTACTGTCATACACAAAAATTAAATAAGCATTTTTGTTATTCATTTGTTTATTTTACATTCACTTAAAGTATGCAATTAAAGTGTATTATCTTTCATTGTGGACCACACATACATACATATATTTACACATGCATATGTAGAATCATATGCATATTTTTTTATATACACAATGTAAATACAGTAAAGTATTCAAAATTGTGAATTTTTATTAGAGAATTCTTAACTATTGAAACAGTTTGTTAGCAACATGCGGTTTTTTTTAAGATTTTTTAATATTTTGTGGTCTATTTTTTAGGGCCAATTTAATATAATATTATTCACATTTCGAATTAATTGAATTTTGCAGAAGCCTCAAAGCGAAAATGGAAGAATCTACGCGACAGTTATACGAAATATTTGCGCTCCTTTCGCGTTGGCAGCAAGACATCCAAGAAGTATCAATATTGGGCGCACGCGGATCACATGGAGTTTCTGAAACCCTTCCAGGGACCTGGCAGGTAAGTGCCTCAGTCTAGTTATTATTTTACAATTTAAATTAAATAATTTTCTTATCAACCCACAGAAATTCGGCGAATGGAAATGGCAAATCGAACGATGAGGACGACACCGAATGCGACTTTGGCTACCAGGTTCTGGCCAAGGCAAGCAGCAATGGGGGCGAGGATGATCTGAAGATTACCATAGCGACAGCTGCGCCGACGGCAACGGCATCCACATCGGCGTTGAGCACACAGACAGTCAACAGCTATACGACTCCCATACTGACGCCCAGTGTGGCTGCCACGCCCCCCAATCTGATATCGCCGGGCAGCACAGCTGGTGCTCCGCTTCACAGTCACAATAGCAACAGCAATGGCAGCAACTGTGCCGCGGTGGCGCCACTAACATTCAATGCCATGTCTCCGCCAGCGAGCAGCAGCAACTCCAACAGCGGAATGCTCTCCCTGCACGCCTTGCCCCTCACCGCCGCTGGCAAGGCTTCGGCTTCAGCTTCGGTCTCGGCGGCAGCAGCGGCAGCCAGTGCAGCAAATGCAGCTGCCTTGGCCACACTGGCCAGTCTGCCCATGGGCATAAGTGGATTACCAGCTGCGGCTGCAGCCCAAATGTTCCCGCTGGCAACGCTGAAGGCGGCAGCAGCTGCTGCCGGATTGCCGCTGCCGTCGACGCCGAACTGCAGCACGTCCAGCAATGTCGGTTGTCTGATCATCGAGCCGCACCTGTTTGCCGCCGCCGACAACTTTAAGAAGGAGCTGAGTGCGGCGGCAGCAGCTGGTGCGCCACTGGGACTGTTCCAAAACTTGGCCAATAGAGCGCACTGTCTGAATGGCAATGGCAATGCCACCCTTGGCTTGGGGAATCCAACGCCGCCTCCTCCGCCACCACCGAGCTCCAAAGTGCGTCGGGTTCAACCGTCGCCGCAGACAACTGCCATCAATTTGAGCTGCTCAGCATCGACAACCGCTTCGTCCTGCTCTCAGCCCTCGCCCGCCAAGACGCGCAAGATGAGCGACCCAAGATTTCCTAGCGACTGGGATGTGTCAGCTGTGCTGCAGGCCAACAGGGAATTGGACGCCAATACGTTGTTCTTTCTCAGCTTGGCGCGACAGGTGCGTGCCATGCCCATGAAGTTTCAGTCGCTGGCCAAGATGCGTTGCATGCGCATCGTCAGTGACATTGAACTGGAGCTGGAGAACTTTGACTGCAACGGTGTTGTGCCGCCAGAGGAATCCGGCAGCACCGCCAATCTCAAGTACTGCACGGACACGCCGCCTCCACAGTCCCAGGATGGGTCAGCGTTAATATCAGCTGGTTCCATGGCGCCCGAGGGATCCACTGAGCACTTTGTCTATGTGATGTCGCCATCGCGTGTGGAGAGCATGATTGATATATCATCCGATGAGGAGAGCAATATGAATGGCAGTTTAAGTGGAGCTGGAGCTGCTTCCGCTTCCGTTACCGCTGCAGCAACGGGAGCAGTGCATTGAGTGATGCATTTCCTTTCCTTTCTCCAACCTCTTTCTCTGTCTCCTTTGGCTTATTAAATACTTATATTAATTCTAAGTAATTTTAAATATTAGTTGCATTAAAATGCATTTTGTCGTGTATAGTTTTGATGGAATCTTTGACTTTTATTTACACGATTCTCGCACTTGATAAAAAAGTGTGGCAAAATCTCTGGAAAATGATGAGTGGGTGAATCGCTAGTAATGTCATTAATTTGTTTCTACATGGTATGGTGAATGAATTTCATTCAAAAAGTCGATGTGCATCCAATCTGGACTTAGGATTGCACCTTGCTCTTGGTGGTGAAGGCGAAATAGGCGACACCGCCAACGAGGATGGCAGCCAGAAGTTCAGCTTTGATCCATGGTCCCTTGTAGGCACTCTTTGTGGGCACACTGATGTCCAGCAGGGACTTGACCGACGACACCTTATCGCCATCACGCTGCGCCTTACGCACATTGGCATAGCCATCCTCGTCAAAGAGACGCACTTGGACGTTGCCGCTGCTGCCCTGCTTGATCTCCTCCACCCAGCTCACCTGCAAATGGCCACAAGATGAAATAGCTGTTGATATGGCCACAAATAAATAACAAAAACTCACCTGGTATTTGCTGTCGCCAACCTTGGCAACGGGCACAACCTTGCCGCATGGGAATTCAGCAAAGAGACTGGGCTGCGCCGAGTTGCTGCACTGCAAAGTGAATTCGGCAACATGAGCCAGCTGGGTGAGAATCGTCGCATCCTGTGTGCTGAAGGCATTCAACGTGGCCTTGCAGCTGCCATGGGCGCCCGTTGCACACACAACGGCAACCAGGCAGAGCGCAAACAATTGACGATACATTATGTTTTTAATTGAATATTCAAAGCACTTATTCAGCGACACGAACTGATCGGCGACTATCAACTTTCTTTCTCTTTCAACGCCACGACAGCAGCAAACGTCAATTGACAGCCGACGGCAAAGAAACGTCAGCAGCAGGGTTGTATTGAATCGTTAAGAATAAATACGTTTGATACGTGTGGCAACGTTAGTTCACAGAAAATGAGACTACAAAAGTTTTGATGCGTGGCAACCTTGAAACCACAGAGTAAATAATTTGAAAAGGAGTACCTTTTATGGGATTTTTTTAATATTTAAGCTGGAATTTTGAATACAGGCAGGCATTTTGTGTATTTGCTTTGTCGAATTTCAAATTTTTTCATTACAATTAATTACAGCATCTAAATTCCTCGAAGGATGACAAGCTCGCAATATTTCTTAAAATTATCACCAATTTTTAATCAATATATAATAATAATGAATAAATAAATAAATAATAATTTCGAATTAAACAAATTGTTACAATTTAATTTAAATAAAGCGCCAGGCTGTCGGACTGTGTTATTTGTAATGTGTTAACAGACAAAAGCTGCCTGCTGTGACAATCAGCTTCAACAACACATTTCGTATGCAACAATATATCGATAAGTCGCTTATGGAGTAATTTGTAACCGTTTCTTTAAATTCAAATATTTTTAACAGAAAAAAGAGAATGTATTATAATTGTTACAATTTGTGAACATATAATAATCAAATAATTACATTGAGATAATGAAATGAAAGTTAAAGTTTAAATTAAGAGTTATTAGCTAGAATGTTGGTTATCCAAGGCATAAAACTGCTGACCTTCGTGTAGACACCTGGATATCCGGAGCCACAGCTGCGTGCACCATAGCTTACAATGCCAAATTGCACAAATCGCTGTTTATTCAAATATTCAGCCGGAAACGACAATGGGCCGCCGGAGTCGCCTTTGCAGGAATCGCTGGCTTGATCGCCAACACACAGTTGGGTCTGTGTGATTTCTCTGAGGAAGGACTGTGCACATGTTCGACGACTCCGCATCTGGATGCTTGCCTCCATCAGTACATCCGATGCAGTGCCATTTTCAGTGATTCCCCAGCCAGTTACAAAGTAATCCTCATGCGAATCCGTTTGTTGTTGCAGTCCTTCAGAAATTGGCAAACAAATGGACCGAATGTGCTCTATAAGAAGTATTTTTAATTTTAACTCTCGTTGCTATAAATTTTAATATGTGCTTACGCTTGTACTCCACAGATCTGGCTAATTTGATCAAAGCTATATCATTGTGGCCAGTGAATCGAGAGTAATCCTCGTGCAAGAAGATTTTCTCGACATTAATATCCTCAACGGGCGGTGAACAATGGACTTTCCTCCCTGTTCTCCTGCAGTCTGATTCTGTTGATATTTTATGCTCACCCAAACGCACAGATACTCTATAAATTGTAATTAAATCAGTTATATGTCTTTTAATTTATTTTAAAAGCGTCGCCATAACCGTTAACCGGTATTAACCGATTGAAATTGGTAACCGTGAATGAAACCGTAACCAAAAAAAAATTTTATATTATACCTATACCGAAAAATCAATTTTATTCCAACCAAAATAACCGTTCAGAAACCTATTTACTCATAACGGTTATTTTCAATTTGGTCCAGCATATAATTAATTTAAGTGGTTAAGGTGTGCTAATTGAATTTATACATATATTGATCTCAATAAAATTGTAAATTTTGGAATATTTTTTTTTAAATTTACATGTTTTTAACATTTTAAATAATTTTTTTTTGTGAACCGAAAGCATATCGGTATTTCGAAGCCGAAACATACAAAAAACCGGTAACCGTTACGTAACCGATACATAAAAGCTTTGCCTAACCGACAACCGAACAAACCCGAAATCGTAACTGAAACCGATATTCGTATCGGCTTTAATGCCTGATTAAAACTTACAGTTGATATCGTGATACGCAGTGGGCAGCGGTGAGTATGAAACCTGCAAATGTAAATTGATGAATTTGAATTACTGGTGATACTTTTAATGACACTGATCATTTGTTTTCCTACGCTCCGATATAAGTGTTCCACCGCACGCGAATTCCTCCTCGGTATTGCTGCGTAGAAGAAGCAGCGCCATCCAAGGCCTCGATCCCAGCTTAACCTCGTAGCCATTTATGACTTTCACCCTCGTAAATGTGCCGCAGTTTTGTTGCTCCAACAGCCGCAAGCCATTCTGATTAAGTTGCTGACCAAGACCCTTTGGAGCAATAACAGTTTTTACTTGATCATAAAAATGCTATCATTTTTTAACTGAGATACGAACGGATTGGCAGCAGAAAATCCCATACAACAGTAAAAAACAGGTATGTAGAAACATCTTCTTCGTCGTAAGTTTCGAAAGCTACTGTTGAGTTCTTCCTACAGCATTATTATTATCATTATAGACACAATCGGGTGCTTATCATTAGTGTAGGTCAAATACATACATATATTATAGAATATACTAGATTTATTAACATTATTAATATTAATCACAGATCAGAGCGTCAAATTGTAGTATTGATAAGGAGAAATTGAATTATACTGTGTATAGACGAGAAACTCTTTAAGAAAATCTTTTTGAAATACAAGTTATATAAAAATTAATGCATGATAAATTTATTTTATATTATTCTTTAAATTTATTTTATAATATTATAATTTTATATTAATCATAGATCAGAGTTAACCATATTCATCAAATTCAATTGATTAGGAGAAATTGAATTATTATTATAGGCGAGAAACTCTCTCTCTCTCTCTCTCTCTCTCTATTTATAATCAATTAATGCACGATAAATTCATTTTATATTATTCTTTAAATTTATTTTTTAATATTATTGATTAGGAGGAATCGAATTATTATTATAGACGAGAAACTCATTATGAAAATCTTTATTAAAATATCTTCTATCTCTTGATATCTTGAAATTATATAGAAATAAATGTGGTTTAAATTAACTTTATATTATTCTTCAAATGTTTTTCCAAGCTGAAGTAAAAATAATGTAGAGTATCTATCAATTAGTCAGTGAATTAATTTTATTTCATTTATTTCATTCATTTATTTATAAATTTTCATTCTTTTAATAATAAGCGACTCTTTAAATTCTATCTGTAAGGATGCTAGGGTATCTGCTAGTCGCACACTTGCAGCGGTTGCAATTGGGGTCGTTTTTTAAAACAATTTTGTACTATAACTAAAATTAATATTACTCATCAAAGTTATTTTTCAAGCAAAAACAAAAATATTGTAGGGTATCTAACAATCGGGCCATGCCAAATATTGTATTCATTTTATTGGAATATACACAGTTTTCAGATTAATGAGTAATTTCCATTTTTATTTTAGTTTTGAAATCTTTTCGAGTTATATCTAGCCTGCTAGGGTATCTGCTAGTCGAGCACTGGCAGCGCTTGCAATTGAAGTCGTTAATTGAAATAGTTTTGGATATCAGCTAGGCGGTGCCTGTTGGTACCGCTTTGTATTTTGACACCGCCTGACAAATATGAATTTATTTGGCGCTTTGTTTGCTTAGCTCATATTGTTTTCTATTATAATTGTTGCAGAGATTGCGAAAAGCCGAAAATGAAAATGAATTTTCATGCCAAATCGACGTGTGGGCGAAATTTGCGATTTTTTTATTATTTTTTTCGTAAACGAACGAATAAATATCGAACGAAATCAATGTGATTAATGTGAGAGACCTTCGAGTTGAGTTTTTTTTGTTTTAAGTACCCGCTGCCTATTCATTCGCATTCACAATGATTCGCTGACATTCAGTGACACACTCGGAAAGCATTTTCTGCATATATATATGTATATATTTATACCCGTTACCTAAAAAAACAAGTAAAAGGGTATATTTGATCAGTTGAAATCATACCTGTTAAATAATGATTAGTAATCATAATCATTTTTAATTAGATTATTTTTGTTTAAAAGTCGATCTAATGATTAAATTACGATTATTTTCAGTTTTGCCCAATTATTTATTGATTACGATTACAAAAAATCAGAAATAATCTAAAATTATTACAATTATTCAAAAACAATCAGAAATAATCAAAAATAATCAGAAATAATCTTTTTGAGTATTTGGATTATTTTTGATTATTTTCTGATTATTTCTGATTATTTTTTAATAATTGTAATAATTTTAGATTATTTCAGATTTTTTGTAATCGTAATCATTAAATATTCACAAATTTTTCAACAGTGAACTATATAGTCACTACGATTATCTCCAAAAATAATTTAATTGATTAGTAATTCTAATCGAAATTTAACAGGTATGGTTGAAATGCATGTAACAGGGAGAAGTAAGCATCTCCGAGCCTATAAAGAACAGTCGAACTTCCCTAACTCGAATCACCTTTATCCAAAGAACAGGTTCGAGTTATGGAGTTATTCGACTTATAGAGTTATTTTTCTTAAGTTTATTAATTTAACTGCCACTCATTTAGCTGGAGTTAGAGAGAAATTCGAGTTATGGAAGTTCAACTGTATACCTACACTAAATCAGCTTCATCAGCCGAGTCGATATAAAGCCAACACATGCACAGTTTTTAGAATATTATGTTTTTCTTATATATTCAAAGTTATCTATTATTATAAGCTATCATTCTACTTAATCGCAACCAGATCGGACAAATAGAAAGGAAATGTAAGTGCCTAAAAGTATGCAATATTTTTTTTTATAATTTATTTAAATAAGTAACGGGTATCTTATAGTCGGGAGCTCGACTCTAGTCTTTCCCGCTTGTTTTATATGTACATGTATGTATGTACATATATATGAATGGCATATGACCCTGAAATCGGCTTGATTTGGTTCTTGATGCCATTTGCTGTTGTTACTTGTATTGTTGTTGTTGTTGTTCCTGTTGTTGTTGCTGTTTCATTTGGTTCCTAGGGCAGTTATGTTCGTTACTTTTTGATTGCCGACGCGCACGAAAACTTTTATACAACTTTGCATGTCTTTGATGAATTTGAAATTGTCACAAATGTGAAAGTTTTTCACTTGCCAGCAGATACTTTTCTTCTATGTATCTGTGTGTGTGTGTGTGTGTAACTTTTTGGAAATTTGCATCTAACATTTTTGCTGACATTGAGCGACTTGTACGGCAAACTCTTCACGCACTCTCCTTTTTTTGCCATTCATATTTATTCATATTCATATTCATTCATTCATCGGCTTCTCGTTAAGTGCATTTTATTCGCAAGGATTTTCATAAGGATTTAAGCCAGCGAATATTGTAATCGCCAGGCATTTGATTACATTTTAAGTGGGTGTATTCATTCCGTCGGACAGGCGGACGGACGGACGGACGGGCGGACGGGCGTCGAAATGAAAACAAAAGTTCGTGCGAGTTCATTGAGTTGGCAAAAACTTGCCAGTCAGCCAAAGCTACAAACAAACATACTTACACGCATGCACATACACTCCGGCGAGGGCAGTTTAGTAAATTCGGTTAAAATTAAAAGTAACTCATAGGCAGCAAATGTGTTAAGTTAAAATTATTGTTCAATTTCAAAGTCAACACAGTCGTAGATTTTAATTAAATATTACCATATATATTTTTTTTAATTTGACTTCTGTAGAAATTAGCTTCTGTACATTTTACAATAAAATATCTGAGACTAAAACTAGACTACACAGAAAAAAGTATATTGAGACCAACTTCTATTTTGTAGTTAACACAATTCATAAAAAATAATAACGTAAATATTAGAAAACATTTTTTTTTTAAATATACAGTCGAACTTCCCTAACTCGAATCACCATTCTCCAAAGAAACGGCTCGAGATATTCGACTTATAGAGTTATTTTTCATAAGCTTACTAATTTAACTGCTACTCAATTAGCTCGAGTTAGAGAGAAATTCGAGTTATACCTCAGTAAAAGAATTATATGTGACACATATTTTTGTTGAATTAGAAATGCACAAGTGCAAGTTAAAAAATTTGTGGTATGCAGTTTTATTGTTTATAGTAATATAAGACTTAAATAAGAAAAAAGTTTCCGAAATCTTATTTCCATACAGAAAAAACTTAATGTGAATTTTTACTTCATTATAAATAATTATATGTGATTTTTCATATTTTGCGCAAGTTAATAGTATGATTAACTTAAATTTATTAAATTTGATATTATTAAGTAAAATTAATAATTAATAGACGTTACATTATTCATTGTAACTGAACTTTGACGAAATGGCATGAAATTAACTAATGATTTTAAGTGGGATGGGTCAATTTTTGCCCACTCTTGTTCTATTGCCAATTTTAGCTCTTTTTCTGTCTTAAACTGCCGGCAATTTTTAAACACTATAGCGGAAGGTTTATTTCACAGATCTTCAATCGGATTGGGGTCCGGACCCATTGCTGTTCACTTTAAAACTGGTATAATTGTTCATTAAAATACTTGGAACTCAGATTTTCACAGGGTATTGGAGCAATATCCTGCTGAAAGGTCCAGCCATCGCCGAAAAACTGACCACCAAACTCCGCCAACTCGTCGTCCAATAACTCCTCTTCCATTTCGGCATTCCCTCTGGTGAGTATAAAATGCATTGGACTCTTTCTCATATAGCAAAACGTGGCCTATACCGTTAACCCCCAACCACCTTGACCACGCTTTTAACAGGTGCTTCGATCCAGTCGCATATCTCTCCTATATTTCTCACAATGATCAGGACCGCCCAGATTAAACTTTTTTTCATCACTGAAACTAGTATTTTGCCATTCCTTTTCCCAGAATTGGTATCTGTGTGCGAGCTCCATGCGCGCCCTAATTTGGCGAAGTAAAAGCTTAGGTTTAGGAACCAAAGAGTATATTTAGGATATGGATTTTCATAGATTATTTTAATAATTCTACTCCTTGTTATATTGACTCCCAATTGAGCATTAATCTGTCCACTGCTCATTGAATCCACGGCTGCAAATCGGTGGATTTGTCGTTTCTATCGGGTGTCAACATCGGCTGTCCCACCATTGCGTGGTGGTCTTCCATATCCACTTGGATTTTTAAGGAAATTAATTATTGTCCTTTTATGACGATTGAGTCTCCTATCAATGTCAATGTTTTCGGAACCGATTTCAAGCATTCCAAGGATCAATCCTTGTTCATGCTCTAAAATGCTAGTTCAACGAGGCATTTTGCACATATATTGCATTTTAACATATATGAATGTTAACTTTTAAATATAAAACAAAATTCTTGCACTTTATCCTTTTAAAACCAACTATCGAGCAAAAGCAGTGAGCTAAATGTAAATGTCACATATAATTCTTTATAACCAAATGTCAAAGGCTCGCTAACGTTTTGAGTTAACGATAAACCGAATATGCAGATAATGGGGAAATCATAGTTGATTAGACATAACAATATATCACTAAAACAAACTGCATTCTCACAAATAGAGTATCTTTACCTGAAACGCAAAGAGGAGCAAAAATAATTTGTCACATATAATTCTTTCACTGAGGTAAATGTTCGAGCTGTAAAAGTTCAACTGTATGTTCAACCCAAAAAATATATGAGTTATTACAATATATTCAAAGTATAAACAAGTGGGAAAGGCTATAGTCGAGCTCCCGACTATAGGATACCCGTTACTTACTTAAATAAATTTAACTTTTTTTTTATTGCATGATTTTAGGCACTTTTATTGCTTAAAAGCTTTAATCAGCCAGTACCACCTTTCTGTTTGTCCGATCTTGTTGGGATTTAGTAGAATGATAGGTAAAAACAATAGCTAACGTTCACCGTTTAAAAAAACCTAATATCTTAAAAACTGTGCGTTTGGTGGTTTTTCGCGATTTACGGAGGCGGAAAGGGGCGTGGCAAAATTTTGAAACAAACTTGACCTGCGTGGGGTTTATAGAAATCTGTGTGCCAAATTTGGTTGCTCTAGCTCTTATAGTCTCTGAGATCTAGGCGCTCACACGGACGGACAGACGGACGGACGGACGGACGGACGGACGGACGGACGGACGGACGGACGGACGGACGGACAGACGGACAGACGGACATGGCTATATCGACTCGGCTGTTGATGCTGATCAAGAATATATATACTTTATAGGGTCGGAGATGCTTCCTTCTCCCTGTTACATACATTGCAACGAATACAATATCCCCTTTTACTTATTTTTAATAAGTAACGGGTATAAATATATGTGCCGTTTTGCAATGTAAATATAAGTTTTATCTAGAATATATTTTACTTAAAAATTTTATATTGATTTATATACATTTTACGTCAATATATATTTTCAAAAAATATTAAACACCATTTAAGTAGAATAGAAATAAATATTTTTTTTATTATTTCCTTTATTCTGCTTTTTTTTATTTTGTGAATCAAAAACTAGACTTATTTGCAAATTTACTGAAAAATAAATTTTTTTTAAATAGTTGAAAGACTTAATTATAAATTTATTGATAAAAATATTCAAAAAATTGTTAAACTAATTTATTTCTTATTTAATCATAATCATTACGTTCTTCGTAAATTCGATGTTTAAAAAATGCATTATTTTTTGCCCATGTTTTGGTCAACAATTTGAATAGTTTGCAAGCTGCTCTCGTTGCTGCCGCTGTTGGCGTTGCCAGCACGTGTGCGGGCCGGCGGAAGTGGGACAAGCAAGTCAACGCAGGAGCCAAGGGAGTCAAGGGAGTCAAGCCGAGCGACAGCCGAGCCGAGCTGAGCATTAAAGAGTCGCTGCACCGGCGATGGCACCGGAACAGGCACGCAAGGGACAGGGAAAGGGTATGAAAGGGGGGGGGGGAGTGAGGGGGGCATTGGCAACCGAACGATGTCGTTATGTTGTTTATTTCGCTCATTTGTTTGTTTGCTTGTTTGTTGGTAACATAACGAAGCTGCTCCAAGCGATTCGGCTTCATTCACAAAACGCAGTTATCGCGCGGCAGGCAAACAAAGTGGACGTGGAAGTTGCAGCCACCCGGAGTTGCACCGACAAATCCGTAAACGTAATCGTATCCGAGACGACGATCCTGGCCAAAACAATAACAACAACAACAACAGTTGTTAGTTGCTGTTAAATTAACTTCCAAGTGAAAGTTCAGCCTCATTCAAGTGGCAAGTGGCAGTTTCGTGACTGCAGCCGGTTTTGATTTTTTTGATTTCGGTTTTTAGTGTTTGGCTTTGGTTTTGGTTTTTCGATTTTGTTGACAAAGTTATTGCCTTGGCTTAATGACTTGGTAATTGATTTGCATTCGATGTGGTTGTGGCAATTTATTGGCAGTTGAGAAAGAAAGCGTTATTCGATTCTTAGACGGCATTTAGTCGTCGTCGCCGTCGCTAATCAAACGCCAGTGAACAGAATCAGAGCCATGTCGTTGTCAGTGACAAGTCGCCGTCGCTACCAGACGACAACAACAACAACAACAGCAACAACAGCAACAGTGCGCAAACAGCATTCCCTTATTGAGCCGGCCAGCCACGCCCCCTTGCATGGTCACGCCCATGTTCACGGCGTTGGCAAATATTCGGCACAGCAACGTGGCTACCTGTCGCGTGGTCTCTCCGTTGGCCGTTCCATCGAGAGCATTCGCCAGAAGCTGTATCCCTCACCCACAACCTCAACGGTGGGTCGACAGTCATCACTGGCCATTGACGAACTCGCAATCAAAACAGATGGCCGACTGACGACGGATCCAAGCGTGCGCTTGAGGGACACCAGTCTCGTCGCCTGGTCATCCACATCCTCGCTGCTGCAGACGTCGGACAGCGGCCACGCCTCCCGCCTGCAGGCCGAGCAGAAGGAGGCGCAGATCAAGGCAGACAAGTGAGTGAATCTCTAAAGATTTGATAACTAATGAAAACAAACCTCAAAGGACATCTGGAGATGTGATATCTAATGAGCTTAACTATGGGAAGAACTTTGTAGAGACAAATATTCAAATTGTGAAGAATTCAACTGCCTAAAACACGTCTACATTTTGTTGTTTGACGGATGTAGATAAGGATTATATTAAATCTTTTTTTTTTTAATTTTAAATATCGCCAGAATGCCAAAATTTCAATCAATATATATATATATATTTTTTAATACTTATGAGAAAAATTCATTCCGAAGAATTTCAAAACTCATCATTCAATTCTAAATTGAACTTAAAATTATTAATTTTAATTTTACACTTTTATTTAAATTTTTGAACATTTCTATATATTTTTTTGACTTACTAAAAGAAGGAATTAAAAGTACAGTCGAACTTCCCTAACTCGAATCACCATTATCCAAAGAGAAGGTTCGAGTTATGGAGATATTCGACATATAGAGTTATTTTTCTTAAGTTTAATTATTTTACTGCCACTCATTTAGCGCGAGTTAGAGAGAAATTCGAGTTATGGAAGTTCGACTGTATTTAGATACCTTCAGAATGCCAATATTCTGTAAGTAATTTAAAATTTAAAACTGTGATTTTTAAGTTAAAAAATTAAAAAGTATCATTTTTTTACTTTTTTAACATAATGTCCAATTAAATTATAAAAAAACTTATAATTAACTGCTACAATAAAAAAGTTGAAAGAGAAATTGTAAAACAATTTAAAAAGAGTTTAACTTAATAGTTTATCTACAACAGTTTTTAGATACTTCTGAATTTTGACATGAATTCCAAAAAAAAAAGATTATTTTATAAACATACTTTTTGGCGCTGTACAGATTATAACATGGAATTCGTAGTTTTTCTGATGAAAGCTTTATCTTATTTTACCGCCTTTCTTTGCATTGTTTTTCACAATTTCAATGGTTTTCTGTTCATACGAATAAGTAACTTCTAATATGATATGTTCCAAAGTTCTAATATGATATGTGTCAAGTATATACTAAGAATATATTATAAGAAATGTCAATATTTCATTTGACCTTGTCATGTTGTGAGGCGTTCAACTTGTTAATATTTCTATGCAAATGTTATGAGCTAAATCGGGTTCTTGCTCCCTGTTTTCACTCCCTTCTACCTCCTCCATTTCCTCTTGCTTTTTATGGTGCACACTAAAAATATGCGCAAATGACACTTTGGATACTTTGAGCAATTTGCATGCTTGACACCGACATCAAAGCTCGTCTAGGCAGTGCATATATGATTAGGCAGCTAACATAACATATGACAAAAAAAAAGAAGAAAGCCCGTAATCGGCAATCGTAACCGTACCCGGAGTCAAGTCGAGCCAGGAGTAGAGAATGACATGCTCGAAAAAATAACGAACAAGTCGCGTTGTAACTGGAGCTGGGAGAGGAACTGCAGCGGCAACTGGAACTGGAACTGGTTCAATGAACTTTGGCAAGATTCACTTTCGCACTGAAGGACTTGCTTTCTGTGTGAGAATATACCAAATTTCGGGCGCAAATTGTAAATGTAATTGACATGGTTTCATTTTTCAAAACAGACAGACAGATAGATTGCAGGTAGAAGAGAGAGGTAGGGAGAGGGGGCATAGAGTGTGAGCGAGAGAGAAAGAGAGAGAGGTGCCGCCTTCGCATTTGCACGAATTAATTTCTATTTTGGGTCGTCGTCATGTTGCTTGCATGCGGCCAATTTGTATTTGATTTTGATTTTGATTTTGAAATCGAGCACAGCATAAATTGCAAACTAATGCCAAATAATTTGATTTAGATTTAGCAGGCAGACAAACACCTCAGCTCTGGCAGTAGAGAGTAGGTTACTCGGCCAGTCAAACAGTCAGTCAATCAGACAGTCAATCAGTCAGTCAGTCAGTCAATCAAGTGTCTCACTTGCAATTCGTGTTTTCACAGCGCCAAGGCGGACAAGAATCGCATCAATTTAAATATTGTGCTCGCCCAGACGATACGTGCCACCAACGAACAGGAGGCACTTCAAAGCGACACCGAGTGCAGTGACTTGTCCAAGGAGTCAGCAACAGCAACAACAACAACAACTACAAATCACACTCCTGTTCCTGCCAGCAGCACTGAGGATCAGGTCTCGTCTGCCTTGACGGTTCAGCGGCGTCCGCCTTTGGTGCGTGCTATGTCCGCTCCGGTGCGTCTGGACGAGAGCAGCCACAAGAGTGTCCTTGGTGCGGCCGGCAAGCGTAATCAGCAGAAGCTGCGTCGGCGCAAGATCTTCACGCGTGCCACATCCTCGGTGGCCGTGCCCGCCGATCCCGGCAGCCCCTTGCTGTCCGATGCCAACGGCTCCAACAACAATAAGAAACAACAGCAACTCAGTCGCGCACGCAGCGTCATTGCCCCCGATGTCATCACTTTGGTCTCGCTGCTGAGCTCCGAAGGCAGCGACTCGGAGCGGGAGGAAACCTCCTCCTCCGCCTCCACGCCCACGGGCAACGAGAAGCAGTCGACGCCGACGGCGCAGCGCAGTCCGCAGCGAAGGGCGCCGCTGCTGCGCAAAACGGGCAAATCGGGTAAGTTCAGACAGAATGCACTATAATCACAGTTGGAGTTTAAACATAACCATTAAATCTTGATTTATAAAATTTTTTAAAATCGATATCTTGGGGGTGAAAATTTATTTAACTGAAATTTGAATGCTAAATGAATTAATAATAATTAATAATCTGTTCAGTTTTGGCAAATTTATGAAAGTTTAAAGTTGTCTGATTTTCGACCTAGCAACTTTACAAGTCAAAAGTTGTATTTTGTATTCACAACTCGTATTCATTTAAAATTATTTTTTTTTTTGAAGAGAAAACTGTTGTAACTTTTGGAGATTTATGAAAAACTGGATTTATTTTTGTCGATTTTTGGTATTAAACTCGATACACTTTTTGGATTTACATCACAAACGCTATCATGATTTGCTAACCATATTTTTCAATCTGATTCTGAGATATTTAAACTTGTTGTACAAAATTTCACCACAGTTAACAAAAGTTTTAAATTGTAATAGGGTTTTCAAAAGATTTTAAAAATGCCTTATTCTGTGAAAACTGAAAAGATTTTACTGCGAAATGGATTTTTGAGCATGATTGTTACTCCAAATGCATTCTAAGTTCAAACTCATTAATTTTGATTATTTTGTGACAATTATCTTTATTAATAAGTGGGCGTGGCTACAGTCGAGTTTGCTCGACTGTCAGAAACCCTGTGCCACTCTCCATAAAATAGAATATTGGTTATAATAGAATTAGAAATGTGTGTGTAAGCACATAAAACATAAATATTAAACGCCGCTCGAATGTGCTGTATGATAGAGTAGACCGATTTAAACCAAATTTGGTCAAAATGCATGGGATCATTTTGGTTCAGTTCTGAAGAACAAAAGAATTTTCCTACTAAGACTTGACTTTAGAATGATCGTTCCTATGGCAACTATATGATATAGTGGTTCGATTTCAACCAAAGCTGATCAGGATGTATAGGACCTTCCCATATGTTCAGTTTGGTTGAGATATCTCAAACAACAAAAAAGTTTTTCATACTGAGACTTGATTTTCGACTGATCGTTCCAATGGCAGCTATATGATATAGTGGTCCGATCTAAATTTAAAAACAAACTTGATCTGCTTTCGGTATCCAGCAACCTACATATCAAATTTGAAGTCTCTAGCTATTATAGTTTCAGAGATCGGCTGTCTCAAACAGACGGACGGACAGACGAACGGACAGTCGGACGGACAGACAGACGGACATGGCGCAATCGACTCGTCTGTTGATGCTGATCAAGAAGATATATACTTTTTGGGGTCGGAGATGCTTCCATCTGCCTGTTACATACATCACACAAACCTAATATACCCTGTTTGACCATTTTCAATGGGCGCAGCGTATAAAAATTAAGTCTTTGCCAAAAATTGTAAATGCCAAACTGAGAGTTTTAATCAACTGCTTCTCAGCGCTGCTGTCAGATGTCCTAACTATTTTTGCAGTCTCGTTTCAAGACAGCTACCCGCCCACCTTCCAACTGGCCTCCAAGGAGTACTCGCACATGATCCGACGTGGATCCATTGCACCGCTGGCAGCGAGAATCCGAGCTAATCGACCCCCAACGGCGCCGCCCGTTTCCATCTTCCTAAGTCAGGAGTCTGGCGGCAAGCCGGGAATGCAGATGGAGCCAAGGCAACGTCAGAGCTCTCCGGTGGAGGCAGATGCACCGACGCATCTAGCCTCGGATGAGGCCAAGAAGGAGAACAATGCAGCGAACATCAATGTGCAGCAGCAGGATTACAACTTTCCACTGTATGTGTGCAGCATTAAGGAGCGCGAGTGCTGGAAGCTGCACCAGAAGATGTCCGCCAAGGGCGTCAGTGTCAGCTACGAGACCGTGTTGCGTGGCATGCTGACTCCCACGGAGTTCCGGCTCTTTCAAAAGCAGCGCGAGCACGAGGAGGCCAAGGCCCAGGAGGCCGCCGAGGCCGAGGCGGAGGCAGCTGCGGCTGCGGAAAAGGATTCCTCCAAAAAGGAAAGGATTCCTCCGGCTACGGCCATTGAACGCCTGTCCGAGTCCTTGCTGCAGAGCAAGTGAGCAGCTGAGGATGCGGAGGAAGAGGACCAAGTTATGCATTTGCCCCTAGAACAAACCTAAAAGTGGAACCCAATTCCAATTCCCAATTCATGCCCCGTTCCTTGGTAGTCGTAGTTCGCACTCGTTAAACGGCAATGCACCAAGCTGAGGCACAACGTCCAAGTGCATCCTGCGTAGCTGTAGTTGTAGTTGTAGCTGGGATTAGAGTCCACAAATATTTTGAAAATCGAAATCTGTCTAAGCTTAAGGACGTTGTGCCCGCCAATTGCAACTGAAATTAGCTGAGAACCAAATAAACTGTAGACACAAAACAACATTCGATTGTAGCGATTACATTATTTATTCAATAAATACGATTAAAGCAAAAGGACACAAAAGAAAGTAAGTAAAAAGGACTCTAAGAGACTCCAGCTTAGAGCTTAGTTGGAAAATGTATTTAAATCGCTTTCAATTTTAAGATTTGTTGCGTTTTTAAAAGTCAGAAGATCGCTCACTCGAAACGTTTTCCAGTAATTGCAGATAATTTTTGATATTTATAATTAATATTTTTAAAAGGTAATAAAAAATCTTCTAGTTAAACAATTTTATTCTGCTTCACAATTTCGCTAGCTGTGAAATTAATGCGAAAGTGAGTTTTGGAACAACACCGTTGTGAGCGATCAATGAATGTGCTAATTGGGCGGGATTTAACATTTTGTTCTACGTTATTAAAATTATTCAATTAATGATATTTTAACCAGCAAGATTGGGACTAGGATCACTTGATCCTTAGTTCGCTTGGCGCCTTATGGCGCTGGCCAAGTAACAGGCCAGGACAATGCCCAGAATTTGTATGAAGGCGATGCCAATGCCGACGCCAATCAGAATGGCAGCATTCTTATCAATGCGTTCCTTCAACTTGCCCACACAGCCCTCCTGGTAGAACTTGTCCTTGCCCAGAGCAGGCGAATCCCGGCAGTGTCCAACGGCGGCATCAATATACTGCGGCTGGCAACAGCTGGCCGGAAGCGTCTTGTTCAGGCTAAGAGCACGCC
The DNA here is from genome assembly GCA_963924055.1 of Drosophila limbata. NCBI lineage: Eukaryota > Metazoa > Arthropoda > Insecta > Diptera > Drosophilidae > Drosophila > Drosophila limbata. Next base: position 8,252,415 of record OZ001355.1, read on the forward strand.
AATCGGCGGGAGTGTCCACGCCGCAGCACATGAGTTTCCGCTGGACATTGTCCCAGGCCATGGTGTCCTCGCTATTGGAGCGCTTTATGGACTCTTGCAGGGAATTCTTCAACGCTCCCTCCAGATCCTTCTTGAAGACGCTCGCTGCAATTCCCACAGCCAGTTCAATGATGAAGATCATGGCCAAGAGCACAGCATACTGTCAACGAGTTGAATTTGAATTATATGCGAGTCCGTGACAAGTGAAGGACTTACTTACAGTCAAGAGCAGAGTGGGCGACTCCTTGATGGCTCCGAAACAACCCAGAGAGGCAATGAGGAATATGATCAAACCGGTGACTATCAGGACAATTGGTGGCGCCAGGACGCGACCCTCCACGAAGTGATTGAACTCATTGACATCGGCCAGGACTATGGCACCAGCCACCAGAATCCCAAGACCAGAAAGCTGTCAAAACGATTGGAGCATAATGCATAAAGTTATGCGATATAGAAGTTTAAGAAAAAATATTTTATAAAATATGAAAAGTAATGTGAGTCTACGTAAAAAGACTCTTAAATTTACACTAGAATTAATCTAGGCTTTTAATCACTATCAGGAAGATAATACTTATGAAAATCGGCTGAGTTTCAACAAACTTATGAAAATAAATAGTTTGAGCAGTGTTTTTTCTTTCTAAAAATTAAAAATTTTGTTAAACTTCCGAATTTTTTTGTAAAAATTCTTTCAAAAATTCTTTAAAAAATTACTTTTTAAAATAAATTTAGATATCAAATCATGCACAGAAAGATAATCCGCTGGAAAGCCTATTCAAAGCTATCATGTTTACAAGTTTGTAGAGTTTTTCCAAAAAAGTTAACGAGTGTAAACCATGAGAAAATGACTAAAATAATGTTTTCCATTAAGGTTAATTATTCAGCAAGCAACCTTAAGCATTTTCTGAACAATCATAATAATGAATTCGGTTTCTGTTTAAAACAGCCATCGATTTCCTTTAAGCAGACGCAATCACATTGCCCAGAATAATCTATAACACAATTTGTTTAATGACCCACCCAATCAAACCTACGCACTTTCTCTGTGCCTGCACTTAAATACAACTACTTTTGTATATATGTATAAGTTTGAGTTTGTGTTCGTGCCTGTGGTTGTGTTTGCATTACCAACTCTAATTGCCTGATAAGGCATCGACCACTGTCACAACCTTAACCACGGACATTGGCCAAGTCAATGGCAATTTAAATTAGTCATTGATGTTGTTTCATTTCGAAGGGCAAAGTTGTCATTCATCAACAGAAGTGTTGCCTACTTTTATGCGCGCCAAATAAATTTAAATTATCCACAGTCCACAGTCTACAATACAATACAGTTTATTTAGAATCCTCTAGAACTGTTTGAACTCAAATTATTGTAAAATGAAATTACGTCTGAAATCGAGAGTCATTGCTATAATTGTTGATGTTGTTATTGTTCATTTCAAGCTTCGGGAAGTTTCGTTGCATTGAAAAAAGTGCTGCCTACTTTTATGCGCACTAAATAAATATTTTTTTATTCACAGTCCACAATCTCATTTAGCTTATTCGCAACTTCCTATTTGCTACCGTTTGTGGTCATACTATTGATAAATTATATTAAAATATTATTAGCGAGAGTCATTGCTTTAATTACACTAGTTTACAGCCAAAATGCAAAGTGAACCAAAGTATTTTTTTCTTATGGACATTGGCCTGCTAAACACGAAAATGGCACTTAAAATTTTTTTCATGGAAGCGTTTTCGAAATATTCGAGTTTTTTCGAATTTTCGAGGTCACTCCAACACTTTTAAGTATATTTCCATTTCTACAGATCCGAATTGACCGAACAGGGACTTAAATCAAAGGTGAGTTAATTATCTTTAACTTTCTTTTATAAAGTATTAAGATCGGTTCAGCAGTTCAGGTGCTAGCGATTTTAATAAGTTCGAAAATGGGCGTTTTTTGCGATTTTTTGAGTTCGAAAGCTAACATATCGTCCTGAAAAAAATAGAAATCACAAAGATAAAATTATTTTTAAAGATTTAACGTAAAGCTTAAACTGTTCCAAAGAAAATAAAGTATTGCTTATTAAAATCCATCGGTAGATGGCGAAGTAATGCCAAAGTGAGTAATGTTATTTTTAGCGGTTTCCGCATAAGGCGACCAAATGCACTTGCAGTGTGCAAGGGCGTCAAGAGGTTAACATAGCTTTTAACATAGCTGTTAGCATAAATAAAGAAAAAACGTGACAATCTAAAAACGCTTAATTATATATTACTTCGCCATCTGTCAATGGAATTAAATGAACAATACTTTTTTTTCTTTGGAACAGTTTAAGCTTTACGTTAAATCTTTAAAAAAAAATTTATCTATGTGATTTCTATTTTTTCCAGGACGATATGTTAGCTTTCAAACTGAAAAAAACACAAAAAACTACCATTTTCGAACTTTCTAAAATCGCTAGCACTTGAACTGCTGAACCGATCTTAATACTGTATAAAAAAAGTTGAAGAGAATTAACTCACCTTTAATTTAAGTGCTTTCTTGGCCAAATCGGATAAGTAGAAATGCAAATATACTCAAAAGTGTTGGAGTAACCTCGAAAATTCGAAAAAATTCGAATATTTCGAAAACGCTTCCATGAAAAAAATTTTAAGTGCCATTTTCGTGTTTAGCAGGCCAATGTCTATAAGAAATAAATACTTTGGTTCACTTTGCAAAAAAAAGTTTTATTTTTGTAAACTAGTGTTATTAATGTTGTTGTCGGCCAATGCAAAAGCGAAGCTTCGCGAAGCATTGCAGCATATGGCATTGAAAAATGTGTTGCCTACTTTTGTGTGCTCACATTTAATCACACATTATCCGCTGCCCACTTTCCACAATCCACAGAGAACTACGTTCATTTGCGGTAATTTGATTTAATAATCTTTTAAAGAGCGCCTAATTGCATGTGTTTAAATTTCTTAACAAAACAAGTCACTTAATTCGTAAGCACGCCATTTATTCCCAATGGCAAATGAAAATTAATTTTATTTATAAAGCCAGGGGAATAAGTACTTACTTATGTAAATGCGAAAGTAAATAAGTAATTTGCGCAGTGTAACTAACTGATTCATATTAAACCTTTTAATTAACTAAGGTAAATAATCAATTTTTTCTCTATTGAAACACGGTGAAATAATAATAAATTAAATTCAAAATTTTAATATAATTCATATTAATTTGTAGCGTACTTTGTTTCTCAATTTAATTTTAATTTTTACAAGTTCATTTGGTCAACTTTACTAAGCTGACATTCAATTAATAAATAAATAATTACTTTTATTCTCTACATTTGCAAAATATAGGAAATTTACTTCAGAATTTAATAATAATTTTTTTTACTTAGACGACATTTCGAAATTTAGAGAAATACAAAAATCAGAAACCATCTCAAATTATTATTATTATTTATAAGCTATTACTAACAGACTTGTTTTATTATAATAAATTGAGCAATTTTGTACAGAGATTAAATGTAATCTCTTAAATATAAGAACTTACCGCAAATAGCACATTAAAGGCAAATAGAACATATTTGATTAAACTGGGACCGCAGGAGCGCATTTTGATATTCATTTAGAAATGGATTCTGAACGATTGCACTAAAAACAAACTTATAAAGGCGATTGATTAAGTGTTTCCAAAAATCAACGAGTACACGTAGTTTTCTAAGTTTAGAACTCCTTTAAGATGGCTAACACTGATAAGTATGCTACGATTTTATGATTTTCAGATTTAGATGCGAACGCGTCTTGTCGAATTGACGTTGGGATTGTAACTGACCGGTTGTTGGCTTTGGTGCTGGCCAAGATAATGGCGCTGGCAACCAAGTCTGGCCAGTGTTGTGGCCACAATGTGGCAGCTGGCAACCAGCGGGAATAACGTCAGGCCGCCTTTGGGTCATTTACAATGGCAAACTAAAGTAAAAGTGAGTGAAAGTCTTTCCGAGAAACCCGAAGCCCGTTCATAGAGCCTATTCAGGCCATGTGATTAGGGGCTGGTCGATGAAATCGACGGAGTAGGGATTGGGAATTGGGGGGGTAGGGAGTGAAACATGCAAGTAGTCCGGCTTTTATGCTTTGTAACCCATTTCGTTGATTTACACGTTGGGGTAGCCGCAGTTGTGGGAAGAAGGGACTCCTACAAAAGCCAACAACTTTGACCAGCGCTGAACTGAGCAAAGTTCCCAGACATTACCACCAGGCTTTCTGGGTCGTCTGCGGCTTCCGCTCAGTGGAGCTAAATGTGGGTAACAAGTCATTGCACTCATTAGTCGGACTCACTATTTTCTTTTGGTTTTTACTAGAGTCAAACAAAAGTGAGGTGTACTGGAGTACAATATTAACCCAAGGGTTTACCTTTAAAGTTCAGCTATTTGACACCACAGCTCTTACCTGCGAGGGCTGTTTATTATTTATTTAATGATTATTTTACTCTCTATATCATCTATTATTGTAAGCTATCATCCTACTTAATCGCAACAAGATCGGCCAAACAGAACGTTAGTAATGCCTAATTTAAGTTTCAAGCAATATAAGTGACTAAAAGTATGCAATAAAAAATTATTGAAATAAGTAAAGGATATCCTACAGTCGGAAACTCAACTATTTAATTTTCTCATTGCTTAAGAGACCTACAAATATTTCAAAGCTAAATATAAAGGGGATTCTTTTTAAAAATCCTTAATTAATTAGGGCCTTTTTCTATTGAACTGCAATATTTTATTTATTTAACGATGTCTGAATATTCCATAACTTTTATCATAAGGTATTATTATTTTATAAGTGGACTTATTACTAAACGATCGACCCGCGGAGTGTGGGACTCGTTTCACGTCACAATACCAAATAAATTGCGTGCCGTCAAGTGAAGTAACGGCCAAAGTTATAAATGCTATTCATAAAATAAATGCCAGACTGTGCGAATAATTAAAGAAGTCGGTAAATGTGCGCTTGAAATTGTAAGTTGGCACCTAGAAGCATGCAAAAAAAACTTGGCCAAACTCCGTCATCATCCATTCCGGACTTCCCCTATCGTATACTCTGGGGTCGGACGGATGCGTGGGTGAGTTTTACTTTGCGGGGAGTTGATTTTAATGTTGCGTGTCGCGCTTTCTGTGTTTTGGTATTTCTTCAAGATATCCGCAGAAATGTCCAACTCTGCATGCCAATTTAGTTGGGTCACTTTGGGACCTACATTCCGACTCCCTGGGGGCCTATCTGGTCGCAGAAATCTCGACGATTGTTGCTTTCGAATTTTTGGCAAGGTAACAGTAAATGAAGTGGATCGATTATACATATACATACATATATATATACATATATGCAGTATATAACAATTTCGAATTTTATTTTGATGAACAATTCAGGCAATTTACAAGCAGTTTAGTAGTAGATTTCATATGAAATGGGGAGTATTTTTGTTAAGTTTTAAGTACGAATTATGAATGGAATTTTAATTGCTGTCCCTCACAGTCCACGCGCCAGGAGCAGACCCACGACGACTGTGACAAAGGCCAAGGATTGACGTAGTGCTCCTGCACCGTCACCTTGACAGGGCCATTCCAGCAAATCAGAGCTGTAATTAGCAGAGTTATGATGCAGTTAGCAGAGCAGTTGGAGGCGGAGACGAAGACGGAGACGGAGGAGACGAGCACAGTACAGAGAACACACTTATAGATAGAACGAATACGGATATGCATATGGATAGGGATGATGACGTAGCAGTGGATATATAACATGATCGTGCGGCTGATCGTGGGGCACATAGAATGTGGGCTGATTTACGGCATGACTGCGTCGACGACTATTGTGCAATGTTGATGCTTGTTGTTGTTGTTGTTCTTGTTGTTCTTGTGGTGGTTGTGTGGTAATCTGTTCGTATGAGGAGGTGGAGGAGAAGGCGAGTGCGCTGCAAAAACAAAAGCAGGCCCAGCAGAAAGTGGAATACATTGAGCGTAAGTGCATGATGTGGATTGTGTGTGGATTGTGTGTGAATGAACTGTGTTAGCTTGTGGATTCGATGAACTGGCGATAGGTTAAGCAAACATAATTAATGGAATTAGATTGCTATACAGGCTAATGATGTTAGAATGAGAATACAAACCCATATTGTCATACCTACCCTTCAAGCCAGAACTTATCAATAAAAGTTTACTTAGGCCTACAATAATACTATTAATGACTGGCTAAAAAATACAATACACACAAATACACTCAAACACTCACTCATACACATATGTATACGTGCATATTAAGAGAGCGCGCACATAAATGTATGCGAATGTGTAAGACATGTGACAAGTGTGAGGGGGAGGGAAGTATTTTAATGCGTGCGTAGAACAGTTACAGTTAGCAATATACGAGAAGAGAGAGAGAGAGTGAGAGCGTAAAGAGTAGTTATTTATTAGCTGACACAAATGAGAAAAAAGTTACTTATAAAGAGATTGCAATTAATTTCAGATTTTCTCTTGGACTGATATTTACTTAATTCCAATAACGCCGCACGCTGCAAAGAGAGATGACATTTGTGAGTATAGTTAATTGTAAACTGTTAACCCTTGTGTGTTCACATACCGATTCTGCCGCCAGCATTGCCAGTCTTCTTGGAGTCAGTGTGATTGCCCAGTCCGAGATCATCCTCCAGCTCGTGCAGGACAACGCCACGTCCGATGATTGTCCGCTTGCCGGTTAGACTGATCACGGAATCCGTGTAGGTGATGTCAATGATTCCAGTGGAGTTCACCTCAAGGTTGCCCAAATCGCCGACGTGGCGGATCTCGTGATGAGGTGCACCATGATCCACCTTATCGGGATTGTAGTGACCGCCCATGCTGGCACAGCCATTGGTAAGATCTCCCTTCTCGTGGATGTGGAAGCCATGCTTGCCTTCCTTAACACCCTCCAACTGGACGCGCACATGGACACTCTGGCCACAGTCGTTCTGGGTGAAGGTGACGTTGCCTTTCACCTGGCTGTTGTCCGCCTGAACCGGTCCAGTTAATGTGGCAATCGCCTCCATTACGTTGTTACGCTATAGATAAGGTAATACTGATTAATTTTAACTTATTTAATTAACTAATTTAATTAACTAATGTAGCTGTACTTACCGTTTGTGCGGCGGCACACAGAGTGCCACACAGAGCCAGAGTTATGGTCAAAAGGCGCAACATGTTGAAGCTGCAAGTGCAACAAGTATTTAATTTAAATGTGAGATTTCGAGTTGAATGCGATTGTCGGAGCATGCGAAAAGTATTCAAATAAATCATTTGCATCCCATTGCTCAATTCAATGTGATCCAGTTGCGTCAGACACCTCTACCTCCACCTTCATCTAAGCCCCTCAATGCCCCCTTACTATTTTTAGTTGCCCCAGTGATCGAGACCTTTTATCCAATTTAGAATCAACCGCACTTTCATTTGTCACACACACGAGCTCATTTAGTTATCCAGCTTATGAATTCTACGAGCGTCAGAGATGATCTATGGAATCACTTGAAGGAATTATTAATGATATTGTAATCTAAGTATTTACAAGATCATGGATTAGAAATAAAAATATAAATCTAACAAATTTTAAAACTATCTAAATTTTAAATATATTCAAAGAACAAAACAGAAACAAAACACGCTCGCAGTGAAGCTTTCTATTTTCTTAAGGTCATACGTTTTATGTACTGTATTCAAAATATGGAAAATTTTCCATTATTTGTAAAAAGTTTTTTGAAAATAGTTTTACACTTATTAATTGTGGAACTATTTAAGGATTTTAAAATTTATGTTGTCGATTTGAAGTTTACTTATCTTAATTTTTCTTAATTTCAAGGCAAATTTTCAGCTGAATTGCACTAAACCTGAAATTATTTTAAAAAATTGCGATCTAAGATACTTAAGAACTGCACATCTCTATTGATTCATCAGCTGTTTGCCAGCTTGTCAACGTTTTATTTATTTAGTCGTCGTGTGTGCGGAATTGAAGCGCCTAACCTCAATTTATGAAACGATTTGTGGGTCATGCACATTGCTTATACATAAAATATACATATTTATTTGTATATACATCTTCAATTCGATGTAAAAGCCAATGAAAATAGCCTTTTTCACAGGGTTAAGTGCGAATGGCCTACAAGTCACAGTCAGAGTCAGAGTTGCCGTTGCCGGTTACGCCAAGGCCAATCAACAATCTCTTTTTGTACGCACTGTTCAATGAATTTATGAGTGAGCATTTAAGTATTTTGAATGGTGAGTAGTTTATGGCTAAGTACAATTTGACGGAGATAAAATATGTTTACTTTTAATTCATAACATAAACTGGACTAAGAGAAGTATCTACTGTAGAACTTAACACTTTAGAAATCAATAAGAATTGAATATTTATTTAAAATATCAAAATAAAAACCTCATAATTGCAGATAATTTCGTAGTAGTAATATAATAAAAGATGACAAAAATATAGAGAGTATCTGAACGAAGAAGTACTGCCGCTATAGGGTATAGTCAAGTCTAAAAGTGTGGATTACTTGTAGCTTTTAGCATTGCTTATCATTGATTACTTCCGATTAAACAGTCAGAAATTATTATTGAATGATTTCATATTATTAATTTGGAACTGTTTACCAAAGAAGTGATTGCATGGACTCAGAACCGTATCTGCATCTCGACTGGAATCTGGAATGCGCTGCTACTTCAAATGATAACTCGTTGCCGGCACGCAACTGGAATCTCTCACGGATAAGATAAGTTTTATTGCTTATATACTATATTTACTATAGCCAAGAAGTTCAATTAGTTTCAGTTAGTGATGTAAAAAAGATTATTTTAACGAAATTAATAAATGAAAAGTGAATGGAGATGCCAAACCATGATTAAAATGACATTCCGCTTGGTAATCGGATCAGTTGATCTGATTTTAGACCTTCTTGGCAACATTAACAATTACATTTATTTTCTACTCGAGATAACGGTATTTTTTGGAGGTATATCGATAACTCGATTCATTTTTTTGCCGATTCATTGCTTGCACTTACATCTCTAGTTACAGTCAAGAATGTAAGCTTAATGACAGAATGACTGAATACAACGTCTCATTAAATATGTATCATAAGGGTCATTTAGTACTAACAAATGCGACAATGTTGATTGATTGAAGAATAATTACCTACATACTCGCTAATAGTTCTCAATTCCGAGCTTTAGTCAATTAGTTACTACTGTAATTCTAATCATCTGCTATAAGGTAATAAATTAGTATTACGTACTTTTATATTTATTTAAATTGACAATCAAAAATGCTCTGTTTTTAAGTGATTTACCCTGTAAATAAGGTTTTATTCCAGCCTTATTATCCAATTTAAGATTATTCATATTAGCAGCGAATGTTGACTAACAAGTTAAACTTGTATGATTAATACTTTTTTACGATGACCCTGGAGTTAGGATGCTAATTACCTTAGAAAATCTGTACTCTCACAGGTATTTATTATATTGCATACAGATACTACAAAAGATATGCTTTGTGGCTGTTGTTTAAATTAGCACACAATAAAATGATGATCGTCTCACGATAATTGGTGGAACTGATGTCGATTGCTGGCACAGATAAGATGGGAACATCAGTTGTTTAATGGATACTGCGACACATATCAAACTGTAAACACTTGTTGTTGATATTCTTTGAATTTTGGTACAAAGCAATAGCCAAAACAACAGTATTTTGCACTTTTCTTTCATATTTCTTAACATTTCTACCTTACACCTTTTGATTCTTTTTGGGATCCATAATGGATCGAGAGAACTGGTTACAGTAACGCACGCAAGGAGAGAGAAGAGTGTACGGCCAGGAGGAAGGTTTTTGTACTGTCAAATATGCGTATGCGAAAACAGGTTTACTTATTGTTTTATTGATTTTTTTAAAGAACAATTAACCAGTTTTGTTGTCTTGAAAACATTCGTACTCAATTCTTTTGCGTATTATTCACAAATTTCGCATAATTTGTATAGTTAGTATTTTGTGTACATACATTTATTCGACAATTGTTTATTATGTGCACTTACCTAGTTAGCAACTGTTTGACTTGTTGTTTTTGTTTCGTATTTATTAATTAATTGCACACGAAAATTACCGCTTCAATTTCAATGCACCGTACCGTTTGCTTGGAGACTTGCGACGCAACTGATTTGAGCTTTGCCATTGCGAGTGTAAATCAACTAAGTACTTGCGCCTCTGCCAGCGTCGACAGCGACTTTGTGGGTGGCAAAGCACGAATAACGATCGCGCTCTCTCGTTATCTGCCGTACATGCTCACGATTGCGCTTACGCTCACGATCGTGCTCCGAATTATGCATTCTCGCTCACCTACACATTTATCTGCAAGCGCTCTTGCAATACAGCTGTAGGCTTAGCTCTTTAGAGTGCCCATATTTGGTATGCAGATTCTATTTAGGCAAACTTGATATTTAATCAATAGGCGAATGCATTTAATACAACTAATAATAGTTGCTTATAATAATCTATTAACTTTAGTAAATTTGAATACTTGCAATTTAAATAATTTAAAATTATTCAAATATAATCAATTGACATAATGAATAGTAAACACGACAACGTGAGTTTCACTCAAATATTTATCATAAATACCTTTTGAATGAATCGTGTCTGTTTTAAAAATTGCTGCAGTTGAAGCGGAAATAAATGCTGAATAAAGAGAAATATCAGTGCTAATGAACGTAGGTCCATTATTACATACAATTTGAATTATATTATATTCCCAATCAGTTTTATAAGCGCATTTGAAAATTGCTTCAATTATGAAAACTGTTTTGAAAATTAAAGTAAACCAGTTGTTGTTGATTCAGAAATTCGTGTATTTACATTATAAAATTGTGCTAATCATTCTCGATTCTCTCGAGTCTGTGATAATGATAATGGTGAAGCGTTATAATAGCCAAGCCCTACTTAAGATATCTAGTAAGTACATCAATAATATAATTAAATTAGAACTTTAAGATGTGTGAGAAAATACACAGTTGTAAGCTTAGAAAATAGTTAGGGTATTTAATTTTGCACATGTCCGCCTGCTGGGTAAATTAACTGCGAAGCAGCTGTTTCTCCAGTTTCTAAACTAATTCCAGATGAGTTTATAGCTAAGTTATCAGATAATTTAGATGAGTTTATGCCTTCCCAGTGAGGCCGTGTGCATCGGGCTGCAGCTCTCGATGAGGAGACCTGCGCCTGGTGCAGGATTATGATTCTGTCCCTCGTCGGTGGGCGAGGATCCGCCGCTGTTGCTGCTGCTGTTGTTGCTGTTGTTGTGCATTCGCTTCATGGGTCGCTTGCGATCCAGATCGGAGCACGGATGCAGCTCCACCGTCTGCAGACTCTGGGCGCGTTGGAGTGAGAGGCGCAGAGGCTTCTTCGGCGGCGTCGGTCGCACAGCGCGCGATTCCGTGGAGGGCTTCGATTCGTTCTCGCTGTCAAAGTCGAGAGACTTGACGCTCCGCATATCGCTGGGCAGGCGAGCTCGAAGGGTCTGAGCTTCGCTCTGTCTTGGCGTATCACGACGACGCTCCAAGCTGAAAATAAGAGTTTAGAGATAAAGATGTTAGTAAAACTGACGAATTTCGAAAAAAATAACACAAAAAATACCAAAATTAGGAAATAAAAGCTAGGAAAACAAAACTTGGAAGCATTTAATATGAAAATACAAATTAGGAATCCAAAATTAGGAATAATGTTATAAGGAAATTAAAATTAGGAAAAATAAATTTGAAAGACAAAAATAGGGAAAAGCCAAAATCTAAAATATTTTGTTAAAAACTGTGTTTTAGTATTTCAATAAAATTTTCGAGCATTTCTCCAAAGTTTACTTGAAATAATTTAAGACTTTGTTCATCATGCTCCTTCATAATATAATTTAAAAACTTAAATATTACTGAATGATTGCGATTATTCATAAAATGTTATTGATTTTGCTAATTTTTGTCTTCCAAAATCTGTTGTCCTAATTTTTGTACTTAAAATATATTTTTTAGCTGAATCTCTTAATTTATGGAGATCAGTTTCTCTCCTTCTTTTGTCTCCCATTGTTACCCATTGTAGTGATTGAGATGCTCCACGCTGCGAGCATGTGTGCTCATCAGATGCTCCCTGTGCAGCTGCTGCTGCTGCTGCAGTGCATCCGATCGAGATCGATCCCTGTCCCGCTGTCGTTCGTGTCGATCCCGTTGTCGCTCCTTCTCGCGCTTCTGCTGCTGCATGTAGGCCGAGTCGCTGTTGATGGATATCTTGGAGGCAGACAGGGACTTGGACGGCATGGAGTAGAGATGCGAGTGGGGCAGACGCTCGCGCAGATCGATGTGTGTGTTCTCCTTGATCAGAGTCTTGGTCACATGCGCCGGCGGCAGTTCATCGCCCACCAGCTCAATGGGCTTGCCACCCACCAGGGTGGTAATGTAGTTGCCCCGCTGGAAGATCAACGGCTTGTCCGGCGGGGTGGAGGGAGAGGGCGGCGAGGATATGCTGATGCTGGTCACATGTGCGTTGTTGGACAGATGTTGCTTCTGTTGTTGTTGTTGCTGATGTTGTTGTTGTTGTTGATGTTGTTGGAGTTTCTGCTGTTCCTTGACAGTCTGCAGTTCACGCACTTGCTCCTCCAGATACGAGATGCGATGTTGCAGTCGCATATTGTTCTCCTTCTCCTGATCGAGTTGCTTTTGAGGAATGGGCACGGATTTCTTGCGCAGCACAACCATCTGGCATTTACCAGAGTTGCCCACATGCTTCTGCAATTCCTCCTTCGTCTTGCTGGTCACCAGTCGACCGTTGATCTCCAGTATGCGATCCCCCTTGTACAGTCCGTCTCCCTCCAGAGCCCACTCCACATAGAAGCCCGGCTGATCGGGTCTCTGTTGGGCCGCCCATCTCCCGGAGGTGGCGTGCACCGCATGCAGACTCAGTGTAACCCCGGAGCTGATGATGTTGTACAGCGTTTGGGCCTCCGGCTTGGATTTCTCCAGGCGAGCCTGCAGAGCTCTCGCCTCCTCCACAATCGACAGCATCTGCAGCTCCTCCCGACCCAGTGCGTACTCCAGTTCCGCCTGTCGAATTCGTATGTCAATGTTGCTAAGGGAAAACAATTGTCAGTAAATGGAAGATTAAGGAATTCCTCATTCAAGCTACTCACTCTGTAATGTCCAGCTTCTCCAGGGCGCTCTTTAGATTCTTAATCTTGATGCGTTTGTTCTCCGCCTCGGCCTTGAGACGATTCAGTTTCTGCTCGGCCGCCGGCTTCTCGGACTCATCGAGAGGCGGGCCGCTGGGGCGTGGCAGTTTGCCCAGGCAGAGCTGAATGCGTAGATTCTGTATGACAGCCTCGCGATCCTGCAGAGCGGAGCGCAACTCCTTCGACTCACTGCGCGTGGAGCGCGAGGAGAGCGTACCGCCCAGAGAGCCGCCCTTGCGCCGGCGTCCCGTTGTGGAGCAGTGCGAGGCAGCGCTGCTCAGCTGCAGCTGCGTGTCGTGATTGTTCTCCGACGCCGTGTGCAGACTGTACTTGGCTGCGTTTCCACAGCTCTTTGGATTGAGAATGGTCTGCAGAGCAAAAGAGAGAAACAATTTGATTAAATACAGTAATGGAGGAATATTTAAAAAAATATTTCTAAAATCATATTTTAACTTGTTTTTGTTTATAAATCCATATTATTATCTGAAGAGAATATAAGCCAAAATGGTTTTCAAAACAAAAATCTGAATTATATAATATCTAAAGCATAACAACAAGTAATTTAAGATAATATATTTATTATTTTGAAAACTTTTCAGATATCGAATTGACACATAATTTATAAAATCCTGAAAATCAAAAACCATTTGTAGTTTTTCATATTTATTTATTAAAAATATATATTTTATATGTTTCGATTATAAAGCTTTTCATTAGAATAGTTGAATTTATTACGAAATGATTTAAAATATAGATTATCCTTGAGGAAAATTGAGCAATGCCGTTGATTTCCATATCCCTTTTAGAAAGTTGAACCTCTTTAAATCTAACACATTTCTGGTGTATACTGAAAATGTTACTCCTTGGGTATATCGTAAACTCCGCACTCGCGATTGGCAGGCAGCGAAGCATCTGCAAAATAGTATATAAGTTTACAGTTAGTTTTTTCTTTTGATAATGGCAATTTCTAATTTTTTTTTTACCAATTTTCTTTGGATAGGGCAAATTCAAGTTGTCCATAATCTGGATGAATTCATCGAGACTCTTTGTGAGTCGTGGATTGTAGCGTTTCTCCTCCCACACACTGCTCTCCAATTGACCTCTGCAATCAGAAAGATAGAAGCGTTAACCTGCGTTATTTTCTGTCTCTTTCGCGCTCACACTCACTTGTAGTCGTGAGCCGGATAGATGCGATAGTTCTCGGGCAAACTAAAGATCTTGGAGTGCACGTTCTCGTAGAGACTCTTCGGGCTGCCCTCCTGGAAGTCGGTGCGTCCACAGCCGCGAATCAGAACTGTATCGCCCGTGAAGATGCAACCTTGCTCGCTGATCACGTAGCTCATGCATCCATTGGTGTGTCCAGGTGTGGCCAACGCATCGATCCAGTGGCGTCCAAACTCAATGCGATCGCCCTCCTTGATATGACGATCCGCCTTGGCGCCACTTGCCGCAGCGATAACTGACTGACAACCCGTCAGCTGTCTTAGCCAACCACTGCCTGTTATGTGGTCTGCGTGCATGTGTGTGTTAACTGAAAAAATTTTTGGATATTATAGTTAATCATTCCAAGTTTATTGAACTATCACTTACTGGCATATTTGAGCTTAAAGCCCAAGTCTTTTACCAGCTGAGCATCGCGTTTGGCCTGCTCCAGGACGGGATCTATGATGACAGCCTCCCCGCTGTTCACATCCGCCAGCAAATAACTGTAGGTGCTGCTTTCTCCATCGAACAGCTGTGGAAAATTGTCAAGTTTCAATTTCATGAATTGTTCAGCGATTACATCACATCGATAATCTGATAACGACAATAATACCCACTTGACGAAAGAAGAAGTCCGGCGTAAATGGTTTCCGCTCCGGCAGACTCATTGTGGCTTGTTGACTATAAAGCAATCGTGGTGAAACAACAGCCCAGAATCTTTTAATATTAACAGTCCTCGCAACTGGCGCAGGTGAACGAAT
The DNA here is from genome assembly GCA_963924055.1 of Drosophila limbata. Lineage (NCBI taxonomy): Eukaryota > Metazoa > Arthropoda > Insecta > Diptera > Drosophilidae > Drosophila > Drosophila limbata. The sequence goes on from OZ001355.1 coordinate 8,267,655, forward strand.
TAACGAAGGCAAACACACGAAGGCCGATAGCAGACTGACACTCGCGGCTCGCATTTCTGTGGGGCTTGGCTCTCACTGTGAAAGTGGGAGAGAGTGCCGATCACAATCTACTCGCGGTGCGTGTGCGTGTGTATGTGTGGAGCTTAAGCTAGCGCTTAAAGCTCTTGTCGTTCGTTTGTTTGTTTTGTTGTTTCGCCGGCCGCCGCACTGATATTGCGTTAATCTTTGGGTGTTTATTTATAATATCTGTGCTTGTATTTTATTGCATTAATCAATTAGCGCAATGCTATGGCTTAATGTTTTTGTTTTACGACTGATTACGTTTAATAAATCACTGATAGGTTCATTTTGCGTATGTGTACAAAGACATTCAGAAATGCAAACATGCAATGTTTGTAGAAATGTTTATCACAGCACAGCGGGTTTAATATGTATATAAATTTTTCCACACACTTTATAATTACAAATATCGTTTACAAACGTTTAACGTGAATTGCACATTAAATAAATAACAAAACAAATCTGATGAGAAATGAAAAAGCTGCAGAAGCAACAGCTGTTGGCACGCGTACAATTCTTCGTCAACTGAAAAGCTTCGTCAAGTGCGTTGAGCTTTTATGTGTTGGTGCGATAATGCGAAAGCTCACTAACCTGTTGACGCTGACGTAATAAAAGCTTTTCGCTGCAACTACGTGCTTAGCGACAGCAAACCGAACGAAGAACCAAACCATGAGCGAAACAAAAAGTGCAATAAGAAGCCGGCAACAGCCGTTACAACAACGACTCTCAAATGCACACAAAGAACAACCACCAAAAATGTGACACACCCCTTAATAAGTAAAAGTAGAAGATTACGAACTTAACAACGTTGCCCGGTCAACCCCTTGCCCCTTGTAATAAGTAATATTTGAGAATTGCATCTGCAGCAAGGAAGTTTTTAAGAAATTTTTACAATTACTCGTCACGACCGGACATTGTCCAGTTAAAACGTGAGAACTTCCTGGTCCTTTTTTCATGACTTTTCACTTGGATCATAAATAAATTTACATACATTACGAAAATTTCTCATCGTTTGCAACTTTGAACCAAATACTTTGTGTTAAATTAATTGGTGTAATTTTGTGGAAGAAATTAATTGAGCGTATATGACACTTGGATCTTCTTAAGGGTGTGAATTATACACCCGGGGTGATAACTTCGGTAATGATCGTATTTAGTATGCTAATTCAATTCGTATCTATTAAGAAAACCTATTGACTGTAACACATAAATTAATACACACTAAATGAGTGCTCAAATACACAAATTACCTCATCTTTCTCAAAAAAGTTTTCAAAGTTACGCCTTTGACTTGACTCTTATGACTAATAAGCTGTCCAGTTAACGGTCCAACATCGATGCTAAACATCTAAAAATACTCGTAATTTACTGTTGCTTTCAATCATTTCGCTTCGAGTGAAAGTCATTCAATAGAAGAGTTTTACTGTTTACTGTTGTTAGTTTTAGTTTTTTCTCCTTTTTTTAGTGTTATGGATGACTGCCCTAACTTGCAAGGCATTGCTTTGTATTGCAGTATTTGGAGTAGTATGTGGAAAGTTTCTTTATGCGTCGGCGGAAGTAGCCTCGGTATCTACTATAAGTAATATATAAATCAGTTTTTATAGTCTAATGAACACTCGCAGCTGTAGGTTTTTTCAATTTTTTCCATCTCTTCTCTTTTTCCGATTTTAAGTTATATCGTGGTTGCAACAAGAAAAGCATTTAACTTTAGTATGTAAACTTGAATTTTTTTTAAGATATACTTACTTACTTACATTTCTGCAATTTTGAAATTTTAAAATTAATTGTTTAAGGGCCGTTTTTTCAATGTATGTCTATTTAACATATAGTAACAAATTTGACATTAATTTCTATACGTATTACGTCAAATTTTCTTCTCAATAGTTATCAAATACCTTATTGAGACATTGAAAAAACGGCCCTTAATCAGAAAATCATGCGTCATAAATAATATGTGCTGCTTTGCACTGCTTGCCACTGCTTGCTGCTTAAAGTCGGGCTGTAAAAGAGATGGCATCTGTAGTTAGCCGGTTTTCAGATAGCATTAAAACATCCATGTGAATTGTTTATTTAATTGCATATGTTGATTGCTATCAGAATATCATGAGTATTTAGACGTTAATTAAAAGGCAACTTCACAATTAAGTTAAGTTCATTATACAAATTGTTGTATGTAAATAAAGTACATATTATAAAGTACATATTATAAAAGAAGGCTTGTCTTTCAAAAGAATCTTTGGATGTTTTCATAAATCATTTTTAAAGTATATAAATGATATTGCACTAATCTGAATTCTAAAAAAAAAAGAATTACAAATTTTGTTACATTTTTACTCTTTTTTTTAGTTATTGATGAATAATAAATGATATTGCATCAAACTAAATTCTAGAATAAATGTAATTGACAAATTCATGTTGTGAAGAAATCAAAAGATATGTCGAATTTTCTTCAACTATCAAATTTCGTTACTTTTTATCCCCTTTTTTTAGTTATTGAAAAGTAATGAAGTTTGAGTGTGTGTTGGCAAGATTTATTGCCATTGCGAGTGGGAATGAGTTCGTCTTTTGGGGCCGAGAAAGTGTTGCTTAAAAGTGCATTACGATGCATTAACAATTAACCATTAATAGCTTTAAACTGTTGATGGTCTGTGAATCCATAGAGATATCCAAGGAGTACGAAGAGTATTCAATGCTTTACAGACTTGCCGATTTTAATTAAGTGTTGCATGTTGCAAGTTGCATGTTGGCTCTTGTATTTGTATCTATAGGTTGTATATTTACTTTTGTGAATTTCATTTTAGACAACTTTCTAGCGTGAAAATTATGTAAAGTATCTGATGCTGACGACGCTGGTGTAGCTTGTTAATATTGTCGGTGCGTGTCGGCAGCTAATTAGTTGCAAATCATTTGCGCACTTATATAATCGAATTAGACAATAGGGCGGCAATCATAATTTATGGACATAAAAGTAATCATACGTGTTATGTTTACACATCAACTTGAACTGTGAGTTCACTTACCATTGAGGCCGATTTCTGTTTGGCAAAGGCGCGATGATGCGCGGAAATCGGTTCGCTAACGACACTTCCGGTGTCCATGATCCAATTTGGGTAGCTGCAAAAGAAATATAGATAATTTTAGAGCATGGAAATATATATGTATCTGGCAGCATAATACACTTTGAACTTTGATGCCCAAGTGCTGCCACTTCAAAGTCACTTTAATTTGCGTTCCGCATCGTTGCGCTAAAACAATTGCCAAGTGTACAGACAGTTGAGTTTGTCTTGTAGTATTCAATCTTCAATCCTCGGTTCTCTAAGTCTACAATTTTCGGTTCGTCGGTCTTAACAACATTGGCATGTTACAATTTTGTAGCGCGCCTCGTTGAGAGCCAGTTTAATTAGTTCTCGGCTATATTTAGAAGCTTCTATCTATGCACCACATAGGGCCCTAAAACGTGTCTTTTGCTGCTAACTGAAAAACCAAAAGAAAAAAAGATAGTCATATAATGACATGCAAATGTGCTGTAGGGCGTTGAATGTGCCGTTACTGCAACAACAGCAACTGAAACTGCAACTGCAGCCCACTGAGCTGCTGATTGTCAGTTCAGTTGCAAGAGTTGCTCACAGCACGCATTTTCGTTCGTATAGATACAAAGTTGTAGATACACACACACACACACACCCATAAGACATTGTCTGGGAGCCGCGAAAACAAAGATATGCATTTGATATGCAGATTTTCATAGCTACACACAAGGTACACACAACAAGATGCAGATACAGATACAGATACAGATACAGCTATGTACATACAAGCCAAAGATGATGTTGCTGCTTGTTGTCTGCATAGATCACATTACCTAATGTGGCGGCAACTGTTGCCTTTGTGCTTTTCACTTGTTGTTTTTACATCTGCATCTGCTTCTTCCTCTTCTTTTACCGCGGCTTACTCTCAAAGCACAAACAAAAACAAATACAAAGAGTCTCATTCATAGCTTGTCATAGATACTTGTGACACACAAATGTATCTGACAGATGCTGCCTAAGATTTCCTTAGCATATGCTAATGGCGGAGAGATTAATGTATGTGGAAGCACTACAAACCGTTAGCTTCCTTTTTAATGGGCTTGACAAGAAGTCAAGTTCTTATGGAATATTCAAACAACACTCTAAAGCTTAGCTACTAAATGAGATATTATAATATAAGGTTTTTTTAACGTATAAATAGGCATCCTAAGATTAATATTGGAAAGCTATTTTGACGTATAATGTATAGAATTTAACGTCAAATTTTAAACTATAGCTTAGATAAAATAAAATTATTATAGTTTCTTATAATTTTGATAAGAACCTTATACACATGCATGCAAACGGAGAAAATCTTAAATCATTCTAAATCTTTGGCATTTTCTTTATCTTAAGAAACTAAGAGGTAAACTTAGAGGAGTTTGAGCGAAAAAAACTTGTAGCACTGGGATGTTAAATAAATAAATAAACAAATAAATAAACAAATAAATTAAAAAGTTCTACTGCATATGCAGTTTTATTAAATGAGATATTTTAGTCCAAGTGTAAGAAGAGAAAATCTAAATTCATTCAAAATCTAAGGCACTTTTTCCCTTAAAACACAAATATCTCAATTAAGAGAAGTTTGAACTACAGAAGTTCTACTGTAATTCAGTGATAAGAATGTAATTTTTGCCTTTTATTTATATGTAAGATTCTTTGAAACTTCGAGTTAACTTGTATGGTTGTCAAATGTGCGCTTTAAGTACTCGTATCTGTATCTGTATCTTCTGCTGTGTATCTGCTTATAACATCACTTTGACATTGTGCTATTTTGGCTGAACTTCCTTGTCTTCGAGATGAAACAAGTCAGTCATTAGTCTCTTAGACTAATTACCATGCTGGCATCGTTCTACAAATTCAACTTAGAACTTCATCAACATGACAGCTTTGAGACTTATCTGGGTGTTAAGGTTGTTTTCAGTTTGCGTGTTGCCTACAGGTAGACAGACAGGTCGACAGGTAGACAGACCGTCAGGAACTACACTACACTACACGACACGTTCTCAGTCAGAGTTGTTGTTGCTGTAGCCTATTGTTTTTGCAGATGTTTCGAAAATCCGAGAGACCATCATTAATCTAATTTAGCATTAATGCCTAATTACGAACTGACGAGACCCAAATGAGCGAGAGCTTTCTTGGTATAGTGAGTATAGAGTGCGAATAGAGTTAGTTAAAACTGAATTACGACAATTTGTGCAAATTGCAGGCTTGTCAAAAGTCCAAAAGTCGCTAAATTGCTGCAGTGTCAGTTACAGCGTGAGAGTAAAACAACAACAACAACAACAATCATTTCTGCACTCAAGCATGAAGATCATTGAACTATGTATAAACGGATGTATGTTATATATGTACATAGAAATTCATACACATACTCATTTAATATGTTGCAGAATTTGCGTGGCCAACTTGAAGGGCTTTGCTCGCAAATTCAATTCAATAAAAACAAGTGCAACAAGACATGGCCATAACCCAAGACTTTAGACTGCAACTGCAACTGCGACTATTTCCCAGGCACACACAACGGGGGCCGTGTGGGCGCTGAAGGGGCGTTGCGACCGCTGAAGCGCAACCACACCAAGACCCAAGACCAAGAACAAGACCCAGAACAAGACCAGAGGAACCCAAAGCAATAGCCAGAGTTGTACCTTTGGCCGTGTCTGATAATTACCAAGCGATGGTCGCCGTCGCTTACCAAACGCAAAAAGTTGCGGTGGTCTTAAATAAGTCTGCGAGGGGGGATCAATAGGTTGTAAGACAAGAATTGCTCTGATAGCTAAAATTAATTATAAAGAAGAAATGAAAAAAGATTTGTTAATTTTGTAGAGAGTAACAAACTTTCAATATATTAATATATATTTCAATATACTAAAAAATTAACCAAATTGAATTAATTCAATTAACAAGACCGGTTATATCAACATCAATAAATTAAAAAGGGTTTGTCATATTAAATTTAATAGATAAAAATCCATCTCTTGACAAAATAATTTAATTTTTATAGAATGTATCTTATGAAAAATGCTAAAAATTCAGAAGAGTAAAATAGGTAGCAGATACATATGCTACGTTGCATTGTTTCTTAAGCAGCCCTCGATTATGTTATGTATATTTAACAAACATTAAGTGAAGCGGCTGCGTGTTTCCGGTGTTATAGACAACAGTGAAACAGAAAATTGACAAAAACGAACCGCGTTTTGGCACAGGGTGCGAGAGAGGTGAGGTGAGCTGAGGCAGGTGCCGGGCTAAACAGTTGAACAGGCTGTAACCGAGAATGAGAACTAGTTGCAAATGTACTGTTAAATTTATGTTGAAATACAAACAAATTGCATTCGGCTGGTCAAGCAACTGGAACATCTGCAAGGTGAAAGAAACTCGTTGGCTTTAAGATTACAAATTCCAAATTCCGGATTCCGGATTCCGGTCTATCAACTGCGCGTTATCTTGTGTTTCTTTCCGAGTTTGACCGAAAATGACCTGAAAGAAATGTTCACAGGTCTCGAAATTGGTGTCGCTAATGTCGCCACAAGTTGTCGATCGAGTGGAAAGGTCTTGCGGGAGCTCAACATGCTAGGCAAAGTCAAGCAGCCAAGAGCAACCACTGATCACTGATCATGGTCATAAATTCTAATTAGAGGTGCAGTTTTGATAGGTAGATGATTCTGTTGATGTCTATATGGTCAGGCGTCTCCTGGGGAATCATAAGTGGTTAGACGCCTCACTGAATTGGTTTGATTTGATCTCTTTGCCCATAAATATGCATTGAAATTATAGCTGATCTCTATCACTTGACAATTGCATAAGTTACTTGTACTTCATTACGATGCAGTGAAAAGCTCAAATCGTTTGATCGCTAAACTTCCAAACTTCCCACGCGCTGTTAAGCTTTGCCCTGTACGAAAATTGAAATTGAAATGAGCTTTTTATGCTAATGAAATGCACGAATTCAAAAGCAATTCCATTTCAAATTATAACATTTATACAGTTGCTGTTATTAGTGTTGTTGTTTTTGTGCATTCGAGTGAGCTGAAATATTTGTAGAGACGTTTTTGCCCCCCACGTATAAAATGTCCAATTTAGACGCGTTTTCTGATTGAAGGTGTTGCCCGACTCAACTTTGTCGTCGTCTGCCAGCTTGTTGTTTACATATTTACAAATATACATATGAATATACTTAAAAACATATTTATATATTTCACTTTTTAATTTGAAGCGCACCTACAAAATTGTTGCGAGATGAGCTCAGTGCGCCCACAATTTGTGTGTTTGTTGTCGTAAAGAGCAATGCAAATTATTTTGTTCAATTACTTAAATGGAGATGACACCTGTTTTGTTTTCAAATTCAGTCAGACGCAAACAACATTTAATTAAACGCTTATGACGCGTTAGTTAATGCAAATAAGCTAGTCTCTGTTAACTAGCGCTGTTAGCGATTGCTGCTTCCAAAAAAAAAAAGAGCCAAAACTTTTTTTTTTGCAGTTCATGTTATTTTTGCATTTATTTATATAAAAAATATGTTTTCACAAACACATAGCTATAACACATCATATATCCAAAGTATTTCACATTTTCATTTTAATCTAGTGATTATGTAATTAAATAAAATTAAACAAGTACTTCAACCAAAAACTATAGAAAATAAAAAACAAAGTGCCATTGCGCCAACAGGAAAAAAAGAGCCAGCTTTGGCGCAAAAACGCCAATTGTGGCAACCGATGCTGCTTGTTTAATTATGCTGTTAACTTAACAGATGACTGCTTGCGTATGCTGTTAACATTTGTGTGTTCTGTTAAGAACCATTCTGCTTGCGAAAAGGCTGGTACAAATCAGACAACATGCTAGCAAGCGCCTCTTTAGCTCAGTGGCAGAGCACTGGTCTTGTAAACCAGGGGTCGTGAGTTCAATCCTCACAGGAGGCAACTGGAAAAAACGAAATTTCTTTTTTTTAATTTATGTTTGCTCAAATAATATACTTGTAATTAATAACATTGTTATAAGTCAAGGCTTAAGTTATTTATTTTACGAATTCGGTGTATATTTTAATTTGGTTTGCCAATTTTATATATTTACCATAGTTTTTGGGGTATAAGAGATTTGTTAATATTGTTCGTTATATTTTAATCAAGTTATCTACTCAAAATTAACTAAATTTTAAGAGTGTTGTGTCTTCGTTTTGGCTGAAAAGCTTTTGTTATGGTTTTTTCTGTTATTTAAGATAATTAACGAATCGTTATAATAAAAATTGAGCACGGTGGTATAATGCCTAAGGTTTGTGTGTTTTATAATCATAAACATTTACCCCGCGGGCACGCGAAAGATATTTTTGAACAGCTGTTTTTCGCTGATAAATACGGGTACTCTCTTTTATGTGTGAGTACTCATGACTGCTGGTATCTGATGAATGCCTTTGGCACAGTTTCAATTTCAGCTCAAGCACTTTATAGACGCAATTTATGTGACCAAATGAATTGTTTGTCACACACACACAAATTAGCACAGCTCTAAACTCACTTGACAATTGTGCTCTGGTATGTGCACAAGTGTTTCACTGTAATAATAACAACAACAACAATAATAACAATAATGACAATAATGACAATGGCAGCCAGAGCGACATTGATAAAATAATCACCTTAATAGAGGCTGAGCACATGGCCAGCAAATGGACCAGCGACGACCAGACGCTGAAATGGCCAGAAGAAAACGAGGAACTGGGGAAACTGAAGTGAGTATTACAATATACAAGTTAATAGACTTGACACAAATACGTTTTGTGTTTTAGGTTTGTGATTCTGCATTAACATTTCTTCATTTTAATCATCAACTTCAGCTTCAACTTCAACTTTGACTTTGAGTTCAGCTGGTCTAAAGAGGTTTACCTGTCCAGACTTCTTAGCCAGGTGCTTGGCAGCTGTGCTGCAAGTCTAAAACAGTACGTACTTGGCCATGCTGATAATTAGCCATAATCTCAGCGAACAATTAACGTCAATGAGTTCACCTAGAATGTCATTTGGGTCGCGTGAAAGTTGTGCTGGCAAAATCATTTATGCAAATCAATTCTCTAAGCTCTAGAAAGTTTATAGACTCAACGATCGTACATTGATATCAGTTATTTAAGTATTGGTTACACTCAATCGAAACGAAAGTGCAAATTATTATATTGTCGATCTTTCAACGATTTGTCAAGCATCGGAAATATCAATCTTTAGATGCAAAGCGAAATCTAAAGTCGAAGCAGGTGAAAATAAAGATCATGCTGAATGAAGCATTAATTGTTGTGAGCTTCTTTGTAATGAAAGTGAAACTAAAACAGTTTCAACTCATCGAGAAGGTTAAATAAACACAAACTCAACTCGTTAGCTGCTTTCCAATCAAGCTCACGTTGCATTTGAGTCTAGACTCTGGAAAGAAGAAAAGATTGAGAAGATTTACATATCAATGGCCAGAAACTTTGATTGGGCTGTTGGCATTGAGCAGAAAGACAAATATACTCATAAGACAAGAGACAAAGAGCAAACGAAAAACAAATACGACAAAGTCAACAGAAGAAGAATCTAAAAGAAATATGTTAATTGAGCCCCGGTTCAACATCCTGTTTGGGACTGGGTCTAAAGGGTTGCTTGGCCCTTTTTTGAGAATTTCGAATCTCAATAAACCTATGTAGGTACCGTTTGTCGTTAGCTGTCTACCTCAATTGTTATTCAAATGCAATGCACACAGACAGAGACAGAGACAGAGACTCTTAAAATTAATGACAGTATCGAGAGAACAAGACAATTGGAAGCACTGAGATACCTGCCGCTGCCTGCCGCTGCCACTGTGCTTGAATTGAATTCAACAATTACCTGAGTCTGACTCTGTGAGTCAACCGCAGAAAATCATATGTAATTATAGCGCTGCATCAATGCATGAAACATTGGTCAAGGGCAAAACTAGAAATTCCAATAGAATTTTCAATTTCAATTAAATGCAACTCTTGATTTGATATTGTGGCTATTTATATAAAATTGCCATCCAGGCAGTTAATCAGCTGACTGAAAGCGATTTTAATTACTGAAAGCATCAGCAATTCAAATCGCGTTTTAATAGCTCGTCATTTATTTATTTCTATATATATATATGTATACGAATATGCTTTAAAAACAATTTTCTTTCTTGATGGCGAAAGGCAATTCTTTTGTTATGATAAGCCAACAACTTTCAAGCCAACTCTATCAGGTCTTTTGTCTGCTGAAAAAAAAATAGAAATAAGCAAAACGAAGCAGAACAAAAACTATTTCGTAATCCATAATTCAAGAGTACGATTTGCCAAAATGCGAGAACGTAAAGTGCAATTTAAAGTCAAGATCTAAAGTTTTTTTTTTCAAATCTTCAGCTAAAGAACCTTGCATAATCATTTAGTGTTGCAGATTTATACAATGTGCATATGTGTACTTGGAGGAGCGGCCTTAGCTAGGTAGATATTATTGTGCCACATCATTGCTAGGTGCGCCTTTAGGCAGGCTGCACTGTAACCAAGCTGTAATCATCCAATGATTTAACCTTTACAAATGACTTGATCTCTTACCACTATGTGTTATTCGTTGTATATGCTCGATAAATGCGATTCTGAATTGCCTTTGTGTCGGTTTCGAAAATGTTCAAAACACACGCATCAAAATCAATGCAATTTCACTTCAATTCATTTCATTTGGTTTCGTTTGAATTCATTTCGTGCGACTTTTGTTGCAATTATTTACACTTTGGCAATAAATCAATGAAAGCGGCTATTGTATGAATCTGCTGCTGCTGATAATGCTGCGACCGTCACTAAATCGACGCACAATTCACACTATTAACGTTGTTATTATCTTTTATGTACATTTGTACATATATTTATTACAATTGTTGACTTGGCTTTCAGTTCAATTTTTCCAAATGTTGACCACAAATTATTGCCGTTTTTGCTTTGATTCAATTAATTCAATGATTCAATTCGTGCGCACTCGCACATCGCACACAATTCAATTTCCGTTTGTCATACAAGTATGTTTGACTTCCTTTTCGCTGCATTTCCGTTCTCTCTCCCCCTCCCAATACCCGCACAGGAAATTTACACTCGAGCGCGAAAAACTAATAAACAAACGACAACAAGACAAATACACAAATATTCGCGTCGCGACTGACGGCTCAAGTTCCTTATTCACAAGGCAGCACAATTCCAAATTGCGCAGGCGCACAGCAATTCAAAAGATCGCAACGGACGCGAGAGCGGGCAATGAGAGCGTAACAGCGAGAGAGCGCAACGTTGTGTATGGGACGACGGCTACTTGAGCACTGAACGTGCTGAGCAACAGCAGCAGCGACAGCAACAGCAGCAACAGCAGCAGCAGCGGCAGCAACAGCCGCCGTAAGCAGCGACTGCGCCAATGAGAGGGTAGCTTTTACAATTTATGTTAAAGAGTAACTAAGGCTGTGAAAATTTGGTATGTTTGTTATATGGTAATCACGCTTGTACTTACCTTAACAATTATGTCATATTTTCAAAGAAAATGTAAAAATAAATATAAAATAATACCTTTATAAATTATAAATACATTTAAATTGATTTGTTAACATAAATTTTTTTATTTTTCTTTTTAATAAATATTTAGTTTAATTTGTATAAATGCGTCAATTTGTTCAACCATCAAAAATATTGCATAGGAACTAATGTTCAACTCAAAAATATCTCTCGGTTAAAATTTAACTGGAACGAAAAAACGTGGCTAGGCTTCACAGATAAAAAGCTTACGCACAACACAAAAAATATACGGTTGCTTAGCAAATTGTCAGAGTAAGCAAAAAATTAATTAAAAATAATAATATTTCATTTAAAACCAAGTCTACGCACTCATTTTTAAGTCAGCAACATCTATGTCAGCCCTCGCTGTTACACGCTACACAGTCGCATTGAATTTGATCTCAGCTCTGCCGAATTTGGTGGTGGGTTTTTCTAGAGAGTAAGCCTAAGCGTGAGAGAGAGAGACAGAGAATGAGAGATGTGTTTCGTTTGAATTACTAGGGCAAACATAGCTCAACTTTGGTTTAAAACTATGTACAATATTCGTTGCAGTATGGAGTTAATAGTGAAGTGCATTGAACTCCCCCTACCCAAATGGAATTGCATCTTTGGCAGGAGGCGTCTCCTTATTTTGACAGCTGCCATCGGCTTGAGATTTTTATGATGTGCATCTTAAATGTCCATTTCCGTGCTTGGATTATCGCTCGAGTTTCATATTGGTAAACCCATTGACTGGCTGACACACGACGTCGCGACGGCAGATAAATGTTGATAAAGGTGGTGCCTTTATGAAGTGGCTCGGCATTTGGATGTGGCATTCTGATCCAGATAGAGATCAGTGCGCGCTCGTGCGCAAAGTCAATTAAAGTGATCACAACAACCCAAACACAATCCATGCACAATCATACCGCGCAACCCTTTGTTGTAGGGGGTTGTAGCATTTTGGATTTATAAGGGCGGCGTTGATTACATTTGTCCATTAAAAATCATTAAAATTAGCACAGCACGAAGCACCCAAAACAGACACAAAACTAAAAGGCATAAATCAAAAAAAGGATGCATTTGTGAATTTACCGAAAATATACATATGTATGTGAAAAGGTCCTTTCGCATGCCGTGCACGCTTTTCAAGTGCTGCCCTTCTGCACACTCCCTTTTTTTAGCTAGCTTTTTTTTAACTCAACATTTCGATTAGCTAATGTCGCCGCCTATAAATCAAAGCTCGGACAATGGTGCGGGCTTATTAAAACATATGTAGAAAATAGTGAGATGTGGGCATACCGTTAGTCTATTACAAAATCAAAACTGTTAAAAACCAGCAAAATAAAAAAAGATGTTATTACCATACAAGTTTGTTGTTTGAGTCTTTTGATTCTGCGTTTCTGCGTTTCATTGACTCTACGAAATGTGGTGACAAAAGAACTTGATGAACAGCAAGAATAGAGAATAGAGACTATGTAATAGCACACAAGGCGAGTGTATGAGTGTGTGCCTGTCAACTTGCCACAAACCATATCATAAAATAACAGGCACTTCCTTGAGGATGCACAGGCGAGGGGCAAATCACTTGTCGCTGTCATTCCACAGCTACTTTTTTATGGTTTTCCCGAAAAGAGAAGAAGCAAAGTACACATTTAAAAAGGCCGCAAGTGGCAGGAAAATCTCTCAAGCATTTGCTGGGAACTCAACACGGGCCAAAAGGCCACAGAAAAACGTTGTAAATTGTAAATTGTAATTTTGTGGTTGCACGAGAAACACACAATATTCGTGAGCACTTGAAAAAACAGAAAACAGGACGGTGCCTGCCACTGCCACGCTGAACTAATTTATGCCCCAGGGTCAAAGTGTTGCCTGAATTTCCAATTGCCTCCTCTTGGCATCAGAAATAAATACTCTGCTCTGTATTCCCAATTAAACAAATTTATGCGGCACGCCAATGCTCTTAGTATGTTCATATGATGGTGTTACACAGTACGAGTATTGAGTGGCACTTTCAACAATTTCAACATTCGTCAGGTGTCTCTCTATCCCGGTCAACGATTCCCTGTTCCCAGTTCTCGCTTCTAGCTTTCCGGTTGCCAAGTGCATGTTCATGAAACATAAAACATTTCATGATCGCGGCACCATAAATTGTGACACTAATGCAATTTCGCAATTAAAGTGCAACAGGAAAGTAAGAACTTCAACATCATTGGCCCATAAAATTTGTTATACTTACGAGTGCACTTACGAGCTCTTAGTTTCTGTAGCTAGCTCAAACAAATGCAATATAAAGGTTATTTTCATTTTATTTTTATATGTTTTATTCATTTCAAAATCAACTAAAACTTTAGTAAACTTAAATTTTAAAAATCGAAATAAATCTGAAAAAAAAAAAATAGATTTTAAAAAGTTGTAAGGTCTGTATGAATTTAAAAAGTTGTGATTAATTTTAAAAACTCAATTGACTATTGATAGAATAATTTTTAAAAATAGACAAAGATACTTATAAATATTCGCTTTAACAATACTTCACTGTATTTATATTTCTATGCATAATTTTAGATTTTAATCAATATTTATGGGCAGCAATTCATTAAGAATTTTGAAGTTACGATTTAAAATAAATATTTAACAAACTTCTCATTTTACATAAATTGATTATGATTGATTGTTAAAGTGAGAGCGGCTTTTGTTAATTAGCTAGTAGTTGCTGGGACGGTTAGCTGAAGTCTAAAAGATACAATCTATGAAATGATATCTGAGCTAGTTACCAAAAAGATACTCTCTCAAGGATTGCCTCCTGTGAGGATTGAACTCACGACCCCTGGTTTACAAGACCAGTGCTCTGCCACTGAGCTAAAGAGGCGGCTGTTTTAGTGGCGCAAAATTAGCGAGCTTCAGCTACAACTTCAGAACTTCAAGCTGCTCGTCTTGCAGATGCAAGCTTTGCACTTGTATCTGTATCTGTATCGGTGCCTTGTATCTTGTATATTGTGCGCGTATCTGGGGCGAACACATGTTGACACAGTTGCTGCCGCGTCTGATAACTGTTTTAATGTTTTCGACAGCGTCAATTATGAAATGTGTATAGACACGACAAGGTCAGCGCCAGGACCGGATATTAATTTAAAAAAAATTACACACACTCATACTTATTATCATTATTATCATCTTAATAATCATCATCATCATCATCATCTGAGCTCAACCCGAACGTGATGTCGATGTGCCGCGGGCTGTGCGCTTCAGTGGCCCATGACAATTAGGGCCAAAAGAAATTTAGTTTCGGCAGGCTCACCTGTTGTAAGTGAAACCAGCTGAAATGGCGTCGAAGTCGCAGATGAAGATGAAGATGAATCCATTAGTCGGGCTCGAAATGAAAACGACATGCCCAATGAACAAATATTTTCACATCATCGTTTTGATTACCACAGTTTGCACTTGTGATTGTGCGTGTGTGTGCGAGTGTGTGTGTGTGTATAGATCAGTTCAATTTCAGTTTTCAGTTTCGAGGCAACAGTGCGTGGTAAATGGATCAACGATCTATGCGCTTCACTGACCCATCTGAGCCTCATCAACCTCATCCTGCCCCGCCAACAAATCAATTGATTTCAGCTTCTGCAACACACATGTGATGCACACGGAATTCACACGGCGCACAGCAGGATCAGGTCCGGGACCAGGACCCTTGCCTTACCCTGCCCCTGGGCCAAAAAAAAATAAAAAAAAAAAAGGTAATTGCAATTAGGCGAGACAAACAACTGGCGCGTGCTGTGCGCCGTCAGAGTTATTGGAAATTTAACAGCTGTTGAACACCTCCAAAGGCGTTAACAACAAAACCAAACACACTTTTATCAAAACCCATCGAACATAAGGTTTTCAACTAAATTCATACATATGTTTGGGCAAAGATCATAAGTTCTTAAACCCCAAAAAGAATTACTTTTTCCATTTTTGCCATTTCGTATTTTCCATTAAATATAAAGTATATTTGTAATGTAGGAACATTTGAGATTGCCATATGTTTTATTATGATCTTACAGGATCATTCTCATTTGCATCGACTTTCGGATAAAAATCCATTAAATATAAAGTAAATAACATAAGAACTTTGAATTTGCAAGATGTTTTTTTAAAAAGAAACTTTTTAAGAAGTTTGATCAGTTGAAATTATGATATTTGCATCAATTTCTGTATAAATATCATAGGTTGATAAGTATTAAAAATAATAGCAAGCTTAGCTCTGATCAGTTTCAGCTCAATTTATTTTAAAGTTATTTTTTAAATTTCTAAGGAAAATGTAAATTTTAACAAAGTACTTAAATATTTTTCATTTACTATACATTTTTGATTCGCTTTCATTTAAAAAGTAATTATTTTAAGAACTGCTCAACTGAAAGGATTATTATCCAGAAGAGTTTCGGCTAAGCTACAGAATTGAACTTCAAATTTAGCGATCGTAAAAAATCGCATTAAAATAAAACCGCAAAACGATTTCAAATCACATCAAATCTTTATTAGCTGCATTTAGCGGCTTATTTCTGTTATTCTTTGACAATCGACCCCGAAAATGCCAACGAATTGAAGGATGCGACGAACAATAGAGGAATTGGGTGAGAAATTGGCTGATTTAGTGTAAAATTGCCTGAGCTCAAATGGGGACAAAAAACCAAAAAAAGGAAAAAAGCAACAAAAAAATGAGTTTTAATGCGCGCTGACAGACGCAGAGGCATTTCATCAGTGCGCACATTATCCTTTGCATAAAAAAAGGACGTGTGTCAGTCCGCAGTCGTCAGGCAATTCGTCACGGCCTGTCAGTGGCAGTTGCAGCGACCGACGGACTCATCAATCTCGCTCTCCGGTTGTAACTGTATTAGATGTTAACTATCAGAGAGATGCGTTCATGTCCTGCGCTGTGTCCTGTGTAAGCTGCGCACGCGCCACTCACTCACAATTTTCCCAATTTTCCATTTCCCTTTTGCAGCTGTCGCCGCCGACGCCGACGCCACCACTCGAAATATCATTGTTGTTGCTGTTGTTGCTGTTGTTGCGCATATTCAACCCCCTTTCGATTGCGTGGAAAACACGCCCGTCTGGCATCAGCTTTTGTTTTCCACTTCAGAGTCCACACAATGCCAGACGCCGTCGAGAGAGCACTTTCCATTGTTGCTGCTTTAGTAAACATGCAGTTTTTTACTTTGCTTTTCTCTCTTTTTATTGTATTCTGGTGCACTTAATTAATTTGATTTGATGCCGATGGCAAAAGAGTTCCATGCATTGCGTTAATGAAAATTCAATTGGTGCATTTGTTGACTCCCAGTACCCAATTTCCCTATCCCAAACTTTCCTTCCTCCTTATGTCCCGCCGTGTTGCCTTTTAAACTTTAATCTTTACGGCCGGAACACATGTGGCGCTTCGGAAAAACTGCCGTCAGAAATCTTTTATTGAATTATTTGGAAATAAATTTTCTCAAGGGGCAAACGGGCAGTACAATTGAATTATTTTTGAATCTCTAAGGAAATAAGAATTTAAATGAGCTAAGTAAAAAAAATTTATTTACATGGCTTCTTTTTCTACTACTGAGATATGTTAAGATATTAATGGTTAATTTGTATCCAATTGTTCCTACATCAGCTATATGACATAGTTATCCGATTTTTACCTAATTTGGTCAGGATGTAACAGCCAGATTGAAATACAAATATACAATCTGTGAGCTTGGTTGGGATATCTTAGGAAACAAAACATTTTTCCATACTAAGCACGATAAAATATTCTCAGCCATGTTGTGTGAAAATTTCATCTTTCTAGGCTTAGCCGTTTGGCCCACACGTTAATAGGTCAGTCAGTCAGTCAGTAAGGTCAAAGAGTTTTATATCCCTCTTTTGTTTAACTAATATAATTATAGATTATTAACTTGAATTAATTTTAAATGTACAATTGTCAAAAATAATAAAATGCATCTGCTTTCAATACAACAAACCCCAAACGTAAACTGATTGATTTGTTGTTTATTTTGTTGTAAACTTTATCAATTTGTCAAGCTGGTTTCCAACTCAGGGCTGAGCTTTAAAATAAACTTAAATCACTTTATCTTTTATTGATACATAATTAATCGAGTTGGCCTGCGATTGTGTTTTTGATTTGGGCCTTTTTCAATGTCTTTGGAACGATGGAAATCAATTTGCTTTGGAAAACGTTGTCAACACTGCAATAAACTTGAGCTAAAATTTATTTAAATGATTGTTGAAAATTAATTAAGAAGCGCAATTAAATTTGCATCGCGTTTGCTTAAGGGAAAAACTTGGTCAACGAAACTCGTTTTGACCGCTTAAAAAGACATTTTCAGCGATGCCAACAATATGATACAAATATGCACAAGAGCCATAAAGTGACTCTTAAAATGGCTTAAAGGCAGTTGAGTATTTCATATTTTCGTAACACAGTTGGACAATTGAATTGCAAATTGTTATTAATTATTTATGGTTTAAATGTCAAGAGCCACCCACAACTGTCCATTTACAACTTTGTGGGTAAATGATGAAATATGTTTCAATTATGTGTTGCAAGTAGGCTGGGAAGGTGGCAGGAAGCTACTAACTGGGCTTATAGAAACATTTCGTTTATTTAGTTTATGCCATTAATGGCTTTGTCTGTTGTCCATTTGTCTTTCTGCCTCTCGGTGTCTCTTTTTGTCCGTGTTTTGGTTATTGTTCGTGAATGAAATGAGTGCTCGTGTGAGTGCGCTTCAAGTTGACATGAATCGTTGCAACAACAGCAACAATGGAGTGCACTTTTAAACACAGAATGCCGGAAGTACACTGCATATTGCACAACAACAGCAACAACAAATAGTTGAGTGCTTTTGTTGTTTCAAGTTTGCAACGGAAGTTTAATGCAATTTTTGCACAATCGAGAATCCAAAATGAAATGAAATAAACTGCAATTAACTGACGGCCCTTGAGTGCACAAATTAATGGTTATAAGTAGTAGTTGGCAGGGCATATCAGGGATTTATCAGTGGGTAGCTATGCATTTATTCCACATGAATTTGCATACAAAAACAAGAGTCCGAGCCGAGGGTCAGCGAATAAGATATTACACAACGACAGCATTCACAATTACAGTCACATTTCTAACCTGGTCTCCTTCTCACAATGCATGACAATTAGGGGTGGCTCAGGACTCCTGTCTCGATGAGCATCAGGACGATGATGATGCTGCTGCAATTGCAACTGCAACTGCTGAGAGTGATAAATATTTTGCGCCTGAATGACAGCTCATAAAGAGAGTTGCCAAATGGATCGGTTTATACCCATTGACAGCAGTAGCAGCTTTATTGATAATGTTCATGTTCATCGGAAGTTGTAACACTGATTACATATTGTAAAAGGGCGCATCCTTTTGAGTGGCACTGTACTGCAAGTGGCAGCTGTCGGATGCTTTGTTTGTTGTAAGCATCGTTTATTTGCTGCTTACAACATTTTTGGTGCCCCCTTTATTTTTTTTTTTTGATTGATGAAGTTGAGCTGCTTTTGACATGTTGTCCAGTTTTGTTGGACTGACAGCCTTTTGCACGATGCACCCTTCAGTCGGCAAGTGTTTTCCAACACTGCCAAAAAGGGTTACATTGCCAAAGTCAATAGCAGGGGGGATTCAACAGCTTACGAAATTACCATACACCGAAAATCGTTGCGCCCTCGGGCTTAGACTTCGGTTTACTCTTTGCTTGAGGTGAGTATTCGGTTTCGGTTTCGCGTCTCATTGTGCATAATGCATTTTCACAGCGGTACACCACCCTAAAAAAAAGGGAAAGTGGGCGTTGTAATGTTGACACTGTAATTTACGCATTTCTCCTTTTATGTGTAATGCTAAATTTGCATAACGCATTCAGTTTCAATAGGACTTCAAAAGGGCTGTCGTTGGGTAATTTGATATGCGCATAAAGCATAATAATACCCACATTAGTATATACTCCTTTAAACATATATTCGTAGGTATGTGCATTTACCTCAAGCAAATGGTACAGTCATGCCATCATTTTTCTACGGCGAAGATCTTGAATATTTCATCTAAGAAGCTCTCTATTTTCCTTCTTTAATACCAAAAAAAAATTATTAATAGTTACAAATAATTTAAAATATAATTTCTATATAATTTCTCTTTTTTCCTAAAGTAAATAAATCTCAGCAAATTTCGAATAAATAAATTTAAGTTACTTTAAGCTGTTTTGTTTGAATTAAGCATTAGAGCCAAAGTTTCGCTTTTCTTATCACTCAAATCTACAAATTTGAACATACATCCGAGTACAAGTTGCAGCTCCAATGACAATGATTCGCTGCAAGCACAATTTTTCCTTCCCACGCCACAGATACAGATACTCACCCAGAGCTGGGTCTTTTGCTTACAATTTACCATAACAAATTGCCCCTTGAAAGCAAGAAGACATATTCGTAGGCATTTGGAACATTTCTAGTGCCCAACTTGTCTTCATCAGTCAAATAAAACAAATTAGGTAGCAACAGAGACAACCTTTCAGCTAACTTGGCAGCTGTTTGTTCCATTTTCAAAGCAAGTGCTGATGCTAGATAATATCTGGCATTAATAGCAGATAGCATTAACACGTATTTATATTGACTTACGCCCTAATTGAGCAGCGTCCTCAACGCATTGCCAACTGTTCAAACAGCCCCCGAACAGTAAACAAGCGACGACCAGCCGATGAGCGTACAGAATTTATAAGCAGTTTTAGCGAAGCGCGTTGCTCAAGCCTCTTTAGCTCAGTGGCAGAGCACTGGTCTTGTAAACCAGGGGTCGTGAGTTCAATCCTCACAGGAGGCAATCTTAGAAAAATAAAGTTTTTTAATATTTTTAAATTTTCTAACTAATACATTTAATATTTTTAAATATTGTAACCAACACATGTACATTTTTTATCAAATAAAATGCTTAAAAATAAATAAAGAAAGAATGATTGCATATTTTTAAGAGTAGTCGATCACTATTGTTTTGCTATATTTTTAATTTCTTTTGATTAGAAACTATTTTTAAATTGTAAAGTTTAGACCGATCACTTAAATTTATACTTTTTTATTTATTGAATGCCATACAATAATAATTTGACAGTTAAAAATTGTGATTAAATTGTAATGCATGAGTTTGTTTTTGAGCTCAGTAAATATATACGCTTGCTTTCATAATCATTATCGCACCAAAACATTGTCACACATAATGACGCATCTGGAATTTCCGTAAATTGCATTAGTTAGTTTCAAATAACAAAATAAAAATAATTAATTGTTTAAAATAAATCCCACTGATAATTTAATTTAATTAAATCAGTAAGTTAATGAAGATCTGCCTCCTGTGAGGATTGAACTCACGACCCCTGGTTTACAAGACCAGTGCTCTGCCACTGAGCTAAAGAGGCGAATGGGCCGAGTGCGGCAAATAACTGACATCATTTAGAGAGTGAGACTACCCATATTATTGACATTTATTTGGCAGCTAAATTTAGTATAATTTATAATTAAGTTAACGGTATTTTCATGTTCCCTTGTATGTATGTATGTATATGAACAGCTGTACAAATTGTCATCGTACCGAATCTTTGAATCTGCAACTTACTGATAAAAATCAAGAAAAGAGAACAAAGAGAGCGCACTTCGAAATGTTGTTTGTAAACAAATGCAGCATCTAATATGTAATACTTGCTCTCCCGATCTCTCAATCGTTTTGCTTTCTCTCGTGCTCTGAATAGCACTACTTTTTTCGATCTAAAAATAAAAGGCCCGAAAGTTGTCTGGATACCACACGTTGTATATCCGAATATATATCCGACTGTTCAGTGCGGCTGCAGTATTCATAGACGAAAGAACTCAATTTTTCACAACTTGCATAATTTAGGATTTTCCTTAGATTTATCGATAAAAGGTATTAAATTGAGTTAACGTCATGAAATCGCCACTTAGCCAGCAAAAGGGCTTCTTTGCCGAATACTATCTGAAGCTGAGGGAAGCTGGCGGTGCCAATTGCGAGTCCGATATTGCCAAATTGTCCGGATGTGGCAACGACGACGAGCGCGTGGCATATGTGGATCAGCTGAACTGGGTGCGCTCGGGGGATGCGGGACTCCAAGTGCAACGTGAGTTCAAGGGAAAGAGTGCAACAGTCGCCGCGGAGCTGAAGGAACGTGCCACGGCTGCCTTCAAGCAGAAGAAATGGCTGGAGGCAATGTTGCTCTACAGCAGAAGCTATGTGTCGCTGCCCAGTGAGAAGAGTAAGTACACTGAAAAAAATTCATTCTAAAATTCAAGTTGAAAATTCTTGATTATAGCATGTATTTTTAAGTATTTATTTTGGATAGTTTTGTTAAATTAAACTAAACATTATAAAATTAAACTAACACTCTGCATTAAAATAGTCGAAAAAGGTCACGAAATTGCCAAAATATTTGCGGAGAAAGAATTGAAAAATCGTACTTGAAGCATTATTTCTTACTTGGCTTAAGAAAATCGGGAAATACCGACTTCTCTCTCTCTACTCGAATTTTTTTTCTGTGAAGTTTGCCAATGTGTTATTCATTCATATACTATGATTACCTGTTGTATTTCAGTTCTAGAGCGTTCCATTGCCCTGGCCAATCGCTCGGCTACGTTGTATCACATGGAGAAGCACAGCGAGTGCCTAGTGGACATCCGACGTGCCCTCGAGCTGGACTATCCCAAGGATCTTATCTACAAGCTGTACGAGCGACAGGCTCGCTGCTACATGGCCCTGAAGGATTATCCCCACACGATCAGCGCCTTCAAGTGAGTGGACACTTGCCATTCCTTTAAGAATATATTAATTATTTCATTTAAATTTGAAGAAAATGCATCACGGCTATGGATGATTCTACGCTACCCGCAGACAGACGCTCTAAGCTGCATTTGGATGCCATGACTATGATTAAAATGCTGGAACAAGATCCTCGCACCGCCAAACAAGCCGCCAGGCAGCAGAAGCTCAAAAATGCCAATGCCTTGGTAATGGATCAAGCTCAAACGTTGCCGGATGAGAAGGAATTTGTCAGCTCATTGGTACGCATCGATCAGAATGCCCAGGAGGGACGCTTCGCTCGTGCCTCCGCCGATGTCCAGGTGGGTCAGGAGCTGCTCGTCGAGCGTCCCTTTGTCGCTGTGCTGCTCGAGAAATTCGCTCAGACCCATTGCGAGTTCTGCTTTGTGCGGTAAGTGGTGTTAATCTTAGATAAATATGATAGCCTGTTAGATAACAGCAAGCTATTTAACAGCATGTTAAGTTAAAGTGTAGAGATGTTATTTATAGAATCCTTATTAACAGCATGTTAAGTTGAAAGCGACTGAATTGAGAACAGCTTGTAAATGCAGTTCCTACAAATTTGGCCTGTTTTTTGTTTTTTTTTTAATTTTTCAGCTTTTTTCCGCCATTTTCTTTGGACGTTTAGTCTTTTTTTGCAGAAAACGTTTGGCATCTCTGATTCCTACATTTACCCATCTACGCATAATCCTAGACAAACATAACAGTATGTTAATTAACAGCTTGCTATGAATAGTCGAATATTCAGTTCAATCTTGAAATTTATTAAATACACCTGTGTTTATTTATCTTAAACCCAGTTCATTTTTACTCCCACTTATTATTTCAGAACTGTGGTCCCAGTGGCCTGTCCAGGGTGCTCCGATATTGTCTACTGCTCGGAGCAGTGTCAGCAGCGTGCTGCGGCCAAGTACCACAAGTTTGAATGTGGCATCTTGCCGGTCATTTGGCGCTCAGGGGCCTCCATCAACAACCACATGGCACTTCGCATAATAGCCAGCAAACCGTTGGACTATTTTTTGCAACTGAAGCCAACTATTGACGAGGAGCTGTCATTGGAGCAGCTATTGAGGTGAGTCTAATTAAACAAAAAATTTTAAAAAAGAATTTAAAATGTATAAACTTTAATATGATAAAGAAAATAAAATTTTACATCAAATTTTTCAAATTAAAAAATTCCATTCATACTAATATTCAAAATAATTAAGATAAATATGTAGCCAGTATATATATGTACATTTATATATATATATTTATTCCAGCGCGCAATGCGACTGTCTATATCAATTGCCAAATTCAGAAAGTTCTACTCTTCCATGCTTTAGCCTATGTTATTCTTATGCTTACGTACAGAGTATGTTATCTTCGTATGTTAATAAAACAGCGAGATGCAAATAGGCGATTATCAATTAATTATCATCTAAATCCCTATTCCTGATACATTTTAAAATATTCAAAAGTATTTAAACAATTTTTCTGTTAAATTTTAGTCTGCCCAAGGATGACTTTCGTCGAGTGGCGCACTTGGAGCGCCATCAGAAGGAGCGCTCGCCCTCGAATTTCTTTCAGTACGTGCTGATGGCGCGTTTCCTGACCCGATGTCTGGAGTCGGCGGGTTACTTTGGCAGTGAGCCACAGGTGGAGCAGGTGAGAGCTATCAGCTCGTTGCTGCTGCGAAGTCTGCAGTTCATTCAGTTCAACACGCACGAGGTGGCCGAGCTGCACAAGTTTAGCGCCGAGAGGCGGGAGAAGTCCATCTTCATTGGTGGTGCCATATACCCAACTCTGGCGCTTTTCAATCACTCCTGTGATCCGGGTGTGGTCAGATACTTCCGTGGCACCACCATTCACATAAATAGCGTGCGGCCCATCGAAGCTGGACTGCCGATCAATGAGAATTACGGACCGATCTACACACAGGACAAGCGTGAGGATCGTCTGGCCAGACTGAAGGATCTCTATTGGTTCGAGTGCAACTGCGATGCCTGCCTGGAGAACTGGCCACTGTTCGATCAGCTGCCCAGGGACATTATACGCTTCAGATGCGAGGCGCCCAACAATTGTGCGGCGATCATTGAAGTGCCGCCCACCTGCAATGATTTCATGATCAAGTGCGTCACCTGCGGCGAGATGACCAACATTCTAAAGGGTCTCAAGGTCATGCAGGATACGGAAATGATGACACGCACGGCCAAGCGACTCTACGACACTGGCGAATACTCAAAGGCACTCAACAAGTTTGTCGATCTGCTGCGAATCATGTACGAGGTGTTGGCACCTCCCTTCCCCGATTTCTGCGAGTGTCAACAGCATCTGAAGGATTGCTTCCTCAATCTGGGCAACGTTTACAACTTGAACTGATATTGATAACCGTTTACAATGCATGTGAAATACGTTAATTTGAAATAAATCTGTTTAAAGTTACTCCAAATGAGTTTAAATAAGCTTTAATGTTAAATAAACCAGTTGGAAAATGCAAAACATTTACTTAAATGTGCTTTAAAAATATGTATATTATTTAATTTTATAGTACAAAACTTCTTTTTCGAAAAGAAAGCGGACAGAGACTTCAATAAGCTTTAATGAGCTTTGAAAAACTTCAACAATATTACATTTAAATTATTTGTGATCATTGCTTCATTGTTAATTGAAATTTTTAGGCTTAACGCTGGATCTTCATGTTAAACAAAAATATCGCATTATTTTAAATCTTAATATTGAGCTTTAATGTTATTTTTGCGGCGATCATTGAGCTAGAAAAATCATTTTGAAAAATGCACAAGCAAATATATATTCATATCTCATTCCCTAAAGCTCGTTAAAAGCCATTCGAAATATGGGCTTTTATTATTTATGGGAAATACCCATTTAAATATTAAATCCCCCAGTTGCTGCTCTGAGCAGTACAGCGTCCACTGTGCAATTTGCTGCAGCCTGCGAATCTGCTATTTCCATAGTAGCAGCAGCGATAACAGCTGATTACTGGCAATGAGCTTGTGTCTGCAAAGATTTAATTATTTTCAATAATATGTTTGGAATTCTGGCAGTGCTTTACTCACATCCACAACTCCAGCGAAAGTAGCGAGTGCGCTCCACTTGATCCTTTAGATAACAACGCTCCTCATCACTATCGTCATACAGGTCCCAGAGCCAGTGATAAGCGGGCGTGAAGTGGGGTGGCCTTGTGGGCGGGGCAAAGGTCGGATAATATAAAGGCTGTTCTGTGGTAATGATGGGTGGTAAATCAGTTGTAGTTGTTGTTGTTGTTGGTGTTGTTGGTGTTCTTCTTGTTGTTGCTGGCGATCGTTCTGTTGTTGTTGTTGTTGCTTCTGTTGTCCTTGTTGTTGCTTCTTCTGTTGTTGTGGTTGTTGTCGCTTCTTCTGTTGTGGTTGTTGTTGCTTCTGTTGTTGTGGTTGTTGTGGGCAACTCTGTTGTTGTTGTTGTCGTCATGGGCAATTCTGTTGCTGGCTCTATTGTTGTGCTTCCTGGAAAATCCTCAGGGAACTCTGGCTCAATGTCTTGACCCAAGACCTGCCCCCAGAGCAGCCACAAACAGATAAGGTAAACTTTAAAATGCAATTGCATTTCGAATAGTCAATTTGCTCGTGTTGTCGCCTGCTGCTTGCGTTTCAGACTAAAACCCAATCGACCAACCGACCGAGCATCGAGTGTCGATTTTTAAGTCAACGTCGTCGTCGGCAGAGAAATTTTATTAATCTTACTTATGCCATTCGTGGAAAACGTATGAGTAATTTTAGAGTATTTACAGCTCGGTTCTTGGCTCGGTTAAATGGCATAAAAAAACACCTTAATGGGCATTACAATTGTGGCATGTTAAAAAGGGGGTTGAAGGGGGGTCAGGTGGCGGGTATGGAGAGGACAAAGTTGGCTTATCAGCAGCAGTGAAACCGACGAAACGAATATCATTTAAAATTACTCGTACTTTACTTACCTGCGGGTGGATGAGCACGCGTGCGTGAATTACCTTGTAACATATTATTGGCATGGAGTTCATTAGTTTTTTGTGTTGCACCCGCATAAGGTGCTGCACAACTTGATGACGCAAAGAACTTTTGCTTTTCAATAAAAATCGAGTTGAATGAATGAATGAATGCAAGTCTCATATGCAAAGTGGCTGCTATTGAACTTCAATTAGCACGTAATGCAATAAAGGGATATTCACAATGCGTGCAAATATTATATTCACAGTTTGTTTGTTTTTCATGATTTATTGGTAAAATAAAAACGTCATATAGTGGCAATCAACTGTCTTGTTTTTTAAGGAATCATAATCTACTAATTATTATCTTTTCCTAAGCATCATTAAAAGTAAAAATCCCAGTCAATTATTATAATTTTGTTTTATCAAAATCGGTTCAGCTCGAGAAAAACGCGTTTAAAGTTTTGACTCGACTTGCTGGAAAAAAAAAACATATCTCCTAAAGTATTTCGAATTTCAAAATATTCTCAAGTATCCAAGCTATATATATGTGTATATATGCTAGTCGCCTTCGCACCCTTCGTGCTGCTTTCGTCACTAGCGCGGACTGCCGTCCGCAGTGATTTAGCGAAGTGGCGCTCACTTTGAGTTTTTTTCAAGAGCGGCATTTTTCGAGAGTTTCTTTCTTTCTTAATTTTGAAGCAAGAACTTTTACAGAATTTTTGTTGCATTTTTCTCGAATTTCTAATTTTTTTCTCTTTTGGATTTTTTCTCAGCTACGCTAATTAAAATTAATTTATTTAAATTTAACCTTTTTTTTTCAGCATAAAAGTATGCAATGATTTATTTAAACGCACTAAACAGTTTAATTTACTGCGAGTGCCAGAAAGTATGCATCGTTT
Organism: Drosophila limbata; assembly: GCA_963924055.1. Lineage (NCBI taxonomy): Eukaryota > Metazoa > Arthropoda > Insecta > Diptera > Drosophilidae > Drosophila > Drosophila limbata. The sequence continues at coordinate 8,294,989 of OZ001355.1, forward strand.
TTATTAACAAGCCATTTGTGTGCTGTGCTTGTTACTGTTGGGTTATTAACCCATAAGGTAAAGTTACTTTCATATAATTCGTAATATTAAATGCTTTTAATATTTAAAATATAAATATTTTAATAAAACGGTAGCCAGCACTGTGCAAATTAAACATTTAAATAAATATTTAAATTAAAGCAAGTCACTAGTCGACTTATCGTAAATCGATTGTTGCATAGCGCTGTTAAGCCCTTGCACAACACTGGAAATTGCATTGGCGCCTAAATTTGAAATGCAAAGTGCGCTAAAATAATGAGAAGAAACATTTTAAATACATTGAGAATTTTATTAATGGTGTGGAGAACTAAACTAGAGAAATTTAATTTAAATTGGTCAACAATAATAGTTATATTTTCATTAACTAGTTTGTATTTAAATTATTTTAAATGTTGTAATATTATGCGAATTATACAGTCTTAGTTGACAATTAAACGATTACCTAACATTAATGACCAGATGATGACTAGAGAGGAATGCCGCGACAGCAGCAGCGACTTGTGATTCAACTTCTATGGATGCGCAGATCAAGCGGCGTGGGCGTGTCCAGATCCATGTCCATGGCAAAGTCCTCGCTATGCAGATAACGATAACTGTGTTCCCTCGGATGTAGTGGCCAGTAGTCAGAGGACGTGTACTCATTGTGATGCTTGGCCCTCAGCGAATAGTCGCTGGCCATGTTGTCGCTGTCGTAGCACCGAGAACTGGGCGACGACTCCACGCAGGATGTGGACAGGGGCACGGAAACGGAAACGGGTGCAGTCAGTGGCAGGCAGGAGTGTTCGGTGGCATCCAGTAGACAGGTGGAGCTTTGGCTGGCAATTAGCTGAATGCTGTGCTTAAACGTCTTCACATGTTTGCGCAAGGACGAAGGATCCGTGTAGCGCTTCTGGCAGCCCGGCACCTTGCACATATACGGCTTCTCCATGGAGTGAGTGCGTGTGTGCTTAAACCGATCCGATGAATTGGAGTAGGCCTTCTGGCAGCCCTCGAAATGACACTTGTATGGCTTCTCGCCCGAATGCGAGCGTATGTGAATCTTGAGATTTTCTGCCCGGGAAAAGGACTTTTCACACAGATGGCAACGGTGCGGCTTCTCCTTGGTGTGGGTGCGCACATGGACGAGCATCTTGTAGCGGGCATTAAAGCCACGTTCACTCCGCTGACATCCCGCCCAGCGGCAATAATAGAGTCCATCCAGTAGCGAGGCAATCGCGTGACGCAATGTGACGTGTTGAGCAAGTGCCTCCAAGGATTCAAACACTCTGCAATGGGCGAGGTAATAAATGAGTTAGTTTTTTGACAAAAAAATTATATTAAAACCAGGGATTAAAGCCGTAACCGCTATTAACCGATTGAAATTGGTAACCATAACCTAAACATTAAAACTGAAATTCCTTAAACCGAAATAACCGTTTAGTAACCGATTTATGCATAACGCTAAGTTTCGGTTCAATCAATTATTAAATAAAATTTCGTTGTGTAATTTTTAAAACTAATTTTGGATTCTTATTTTTAAATTGAATATTATTCCCGTTGATTAGAAAAATCATTTAGAAATCAAAGAATCTGATTGTCAAATTGACAACAACTTGATTTTGTGAACCATTATCATACCGATATTTTTAAACCGAATCAAACAAATAACCGGTTACCGTTACGAAACTGATATCCTAAGATGTTACGTAACCGATGACAGATAACAAAAATTTTAAATTGATGCCAATATTCGTTTCCTCTAGATACCCTGTTAATTAGACACATACCTGCCGCAATCCTGCCAGTTGCAAATAAAATCACATTCGCTGCCGCTGCTCTGCTCGCTGCAGGACTCCGTTGGTGAGCGTGAACCGGAGCCGGAACTGGAACTCTTGCTGCACTTCATGATAACAGACTGTGTGCGCGAACTGCAGCGGGACTCAATGGGAACGGGAACGGAAATCGGAACGACAATTCTCGGCGGCGTTGTGGGTGGTGTTGGAAATCTGAGGTACTGCATCTGCTCGCCCAGCCAGTTGCCCGTTCCACTTCCTGTTCCAGTTTCAGTTCCAGGTGCCGAATGTGGATGGAGATGCGTTGTTATGTACGGCGGCGTATTGTACGGCGCAAAGTAATCACAAGGCGGCGACTCGTAGAATTTGCGGCTGCTGGGGCAGAAGATTGGCTTTTGTACTAATATATCCATAATGTGTGCTTGAAATTGTTTATTCTTTTATTTTGGTTTGGTGCTGCGAAGTGTTCGCTTTTGCAATTGGCAAACGAATGAATCGTTTGAATGCAGACATTCGTGTAATATTGAAATTGAAACGTTTAATTGCGATAACGCGAGACTGCGCCGTACGCTTATCAGGCGACGAAGGCTGCGCACGCAGACAGGTCGGAGGGGGGTGGAGAGTGGAGACGGGAGATGGGAGAGCTTGAGGAGTGAGTGAGGGGAGGGGTGGAAAGGAAGGTGGAGAGAAGAAGAGAGCAAGTAAGTTGCGTACCAAAAAATCACAATGAAACCAAATGACAACATTGAAAGGCAGCAGAGAGGAGAGAAGTGGCAGAGGGAGGTGCGATTGGGAGCACACACACGTTACGTGAGTGTAACAGCGTCTGTCGGAACAGGAAGACAGGGTGGAAGGGAGACAGGGTGGGAGGGAGACAGGGCGATAGGGTGACAGGGAAGGAGGAAGACAGGGCGATAGGATGGTGGGCGGGGAGAACAGGTAAGGGAGCTGCTATCAGCTGCGAACGCACAAGTGGAAAATCGGTCTAGCCGTAAGCCTTAAGTAGCATGAGTAGGAGTAATGATCAGCTCAACGGAGCAGCCAAGCATTCGAGTATTTTTTAATTACATACATACATACATATGTACATATGTACATATGTATATTCGAGTATTCCAGCACTCAGTCAACAGCAACTCTTGGGTCTTGGGGGGGTCCAATTGCTATCGCTATCGCCGCGCCGACTGCACTTCGTACCCGAGACAGGGCAACAAGGCAAGTCAGAGTGAATTCCCCTCCAGCTGTGACCGTGTTACGTCTCAATCTAACTCTCTCTCTCTCTCCCTCACACACACACACTCTCTCGCTCTCTCGTTTGATAAAGCGTCGCAGTTTCTGCCGCTGCTGTTATCGTCAAGTCAACATTGTTGCCACATGTCTTTCGTATCTTTGGCGACCAACAAATTCTGCGACAATGATGATGACGATGACGCTGAGTTTTTTTAGGTAACACAAGCAGCTTATCAATGGTCAGAGCTCAGTGTGTTTACTTTGAGTCCGAAGGCCAAAAGGGTAACAGGGGGAGACTTTGTAACGGTATCTCTTCCCCTGGCTGTTAACTTATCAGTTCGCAGTCTGGCCCCATATCAATAGGAAGTGATTCACAATATATACACGACAATACTCCATTCCATATTCCATTTACCATTTACCAGTTAAAATGGATTGGTTATATTGTCCACGGGGGTCTCTTGGCACCTGCATTACATAAATAGCTACTCGGAAATAGTATGACATCAACACGCCCATGATAAGCTCCAGGTGAGGCGCCTATCACATCCTATCACATATTCGTACTCGTACTTGACTGACTGACTGACTCGGTATGTACATAATCTGATTACCGGATTACGACAGGTGCACTTCGTGCAATCAAAGTGCGCAAAATTGCATGAGATCGAAAAAATCATGATTTATTTTAAGATTAACACACACTGATAGTGACAGGTTGGGGAATCGCCCTCTGGACTATCAGGCAAGAGCTTATAGTATACAATCATGTTCATAATAAAAGACTAAGCGGATTTTGAAATTTTCTTAAATAAATACAAATTTTTTACAACCATAAACTAAAAGTTATTTTTAAATTAAAACTAGTCTGATGCATTAAGTATAAGAGTAAGGGGTTAAATAATTATTTCAGACATATTTTGACCTTAATGCATAGAAATTAATATACTTTTTCAAAATATTTCTTTAACTGGGCTATAAAAAAAAGCCCTAAGGGCCGTTTTTACAATGCACCTATCAGTCACTTTCATACAATAAGTGCCTTTAAAATCATTTTAAAAAAATTATAAATAATACTAGCGAAGAGATTTTTGAAAAAATTTTTTTTGCAGTCACTCCTAGATTGGTTTGAAGAACTTTTATGCATCATAAAATTTTTTTTAAAAAATCGAGGAAAAAAGATTCAAAAGTATACATTTACATAAATTCGAATCTTTCAATGGGTACTTAATAGGTTAAGAAAAGTTTTGTATCATTCAAACGGAATTTAAATGACCTCTCCATTGATGCCCATATGTTAACTGCGCAAATAAGCCTTAACTGTAAGAATTCTTGCTGTGCCAATACTTTTGTGTGTCACTGTACATATAAGTTTTATTTAACAAATAATTACATATTTGACATTTATTTCTATACATTTTACGTCAAATTCTCTTTTCAATAGTTATCAAACACCTTGTTCAGACATTGAGAAAACGGGCTTAATTCTCATAATGAGCTCGTTCCTTAAAATGGAGTTCTATGAAATGAGTAGTTTTCTAAAATAGAACATTCTTAAGTATTGGACTTTATTTCTTAATTTCTTGCTCGGATTGCAAACCTCAAAAATCAGTTTTAAATCATTTTAGTATAAGTTTTTACTAAAAAAATTTAAGTTCTTTTTTTATATATACGCTTTTGCCTTGTTCTATTCAACAAATTACTCTATAAAAAACCTTGTTTCATAAAAGGAATCGTGGTCCAATTTTCTACACACGTTCCAAAATAGTCAACCAACTGGCAATTGTCCTCTGCCATCACATATTTAAGAAAACATGTTTGAAAGTTTTGTAAAAGGACCCGTTCCTCTAACCTTTATTGCCATAACCCTAATTCTAAGCTCAACGTGCGCGACAAGAGGAATAGGAATCCAGGTAAATCCAGATTTTCTGATTCCCCTGAAGTACATCTGAACTTTGTATGGCGCGAGCTGCAATTGATAAGCGTCTCTTGGTTTCCACATCGAGCCCACAATACTCAAATCAAATTGAGCTCATCCGTCCGTTGTCCCCCTTGACCAACTTCCCTGTAGTCTGCAGTTCAATTCCTTAGTGCAGAGACTAATCATCGTCTCAGATAAGAAGCAGCGACAGAATGTTCTTAAATGTTTCGTAGTTAATAAAAAAAAAAGTAAAGTGAGACAACGGAATAATATATGAGCAGCTAAAACAAAACACAAACAATCCCCCGTCAAATGCGCCATAAATGCCCGAGACTGGGTCTGAGATATGGCGACTATAGTCAATAACTGGATTGAAGCAGTTATTCCAAACTGTCGTACAATGATGTTCAATATTTCCATCAAATTAACAACATACTCGAACTGATAACACTGAGGCGCTAATCGACCCGGCTGCCGGTCTGGCTGACTAGCTGGCTGGCAAAGGTGCCAGCTGGAGAGCGATAAGCCGCAATGCGAAGCATTAATAATGAGGCGTGCGCTTAAACAGCTTTCGGAATCGGAATCGGGTTCCAAATCCGGATTCGGGATTTATCAAGGCCTAGCTTACGATGCAATGAGATAAGACGTAGAAGTGTTGGGAACTCTCTTTCAATTTTGCTATCTTGTCGAGAACCCACTGGGAGTTGACGTGCCGTCGAATCGAATCGAACTGAAAAGTTGCTGATAGGAGCGAACTTTGTTTTGCTCAGCGGCAACTTCCAATTTGCTCTGTTGATATTCCAATCTATTGTTGTGTCAGACGTTCAAAGTCTAAAGCACACATTATATAGCACATATACATATTACTCGTCTACCCCTGAAACGCATCCCAATCATGAAAGCTCCCTCATGTAACTTGACAAAGTTCATCATCATTGATTTCAAATCGCGACAACAGTTATAAATATTGCTGCAAAAAGCCTTTAACGTTATCGCTGCCCAAAATACCAGACAGACTGATGATATGTGAAATGAGTTTGTAAAAAAAAAAGAAATCAAATATCATTCCCGACTTTTTCGTCCGTAGCAACAGGTAATTTTAGGCCATATTTATGCAGGCTTCTCTCTTTTTTTGTTTTTATTATGTTTGGCTGATACTGCTGACAATATCTCGTCTAGACGGACTATTATTAGAGCCCACAAATTAATAAGCACTTCAGCCATAAATTGTAACGCCTAAATTTCCATAAGTTCTGTCTAGAAATATCGAAAGTCCCTCAACTTCTTTTAAATAATGGTTAGGATTGAGCCAGTTTTCGCAAAAAACAGTTACTAGAAACTGGATATTTATTTATTTTTAATTTTTATCATTAAAATATAATTTTTATTTTAAAAAATTAAAACTGAAGTTAAATTTTGATTTTTAAATTAAAATTTAATTTCGAAAAATAAGAGTTTTCTTTTCATTTTTTTGATAAATATTGAAAAATAACTTTTATTTAATAATTTACATTTTAAAAATTATAATCGTTACGGTCCCGTAGTTTAACGGATGGAAAAATAATGTACTTTTCATTTTTCCTTTGAAATCACAACATTTAACTTAAATTTTCATAATCATTTATAAAGGCGAAACATTAATTTTTTTTTATATATAATAAAATTTTTATTGCTTTTAAAATAAAATCAAAAAATAGTAATGATTTCATTAAGTTAGAGAACAAATAAATTTATTTAATACAAATTAATACAAAAACATTACCCGAAATTTTTAGATTTAATGGAAATATATATAATCATAAACATGGTAAAATTTCCGATAAAAAAATCAGTTTAAAAACCAAGTCACATTGCCTTCTTTTCAAGTCATATACATATGGGAAAAAGTTTACCAATCTTTATTCAGAATATTTGATATTTGGGAGTTCAAGTCTTGTCAGGAATCATTAATAGATAAACTGACAATGGGACAATGAAACTGATGCAATCCACATTTCTAATTTCAAACTGGAAAACAAATCAACACACGCGCACCAAAGTTATCAATCATCATACAATTTTTAATGGTCTTTGGAGGGGGCAGACCGAAGGTCATGTTGACATTGACTTCCATGATTTTAATCAGCAAGAAGCGACCACGAGATAATCACACCTGTGTGCAGTGACCTCAACCACAAACAATATTTCTTGTACTACACACACATTATGATTTAGATTGGAACTTACACGAGCCACAGAATATTATTTTCTTAATACTGGTTAACATTTAAAAGCGCGAACACAGTGAAGAATTTCGCGCACGTTTCGTGCTTGTGACGCATTTGAAACTGTCCTCAATATTAAGATCTGAGCTGCCATGGAGTGAAGTGGAGTCGAGTAGCTCCAAGTGTTGTCCGTGGGGTCCGAATGAACCAAAATAAACTCCAACTGTTGACCCACACGGTGTATGATGGAGCCACAAAAATAAATATGTGCTTTGGTTATTGGTATACAAAAATAAATCCATTGTACTAAGGGGTTTAGTTTGCCTTTAATCACAATTATAAATATATACATACATATTATGAATACACTCAGCTGCAGCCTCACACAAACTGATTGAGATGCTCCTTCATGTAGGTGACCAGTGTCTTTTCAAAGACGGGCCGTGTTATGTTATCCAATTGCAGATTCATACTGACATAGAACTGGCGGCCATAGCGCGCGCTTAGCTTCTGGGCCATAACCAGGGAATCAGTTTGACCATGGTCACCCATAAAGGTGGTGGCCACCACATCCTTGCTGGGCGGACGTGCTGGCATAGCCACAGCGAGTTCGTCCAAGCGATTCGTCTCCTTGCCGTGCAAAAAGAGCATTGTGCTGCCGTTCATCTTGAGGACGCGCAACGTGCACTGCACGACGCCCGTGTCCAGATGCGCCACATGCGAAGTGAAGGGTTCCAGAGCAGCAGTCTGATCTTTGGCCGCATTGCCGGCATCCATTTGTGGTGGTGTCAAAACTGCACAGCTTTCCATTTGTGTTATTAATTTAAATTCAAAATAAATGCTCTACTTTAAAATTTACAATGAAATGCAATTATTGCTTGGTTAGCCAGTGCTGTAAATCGTCAAACACGAACCAGGGCTGCCAAACAAAAGTCAACGCAGTGCTGTTAACAAAATTCATTTGGCGCCAATTTTAATTCAAATTTAAAATGTATCTTCACTTGCTAGAAAAAGTAAACACAAATTTTCGCCGTTCGCAGTGTTGTTTTCATTTTATTAAGGCTATATTTGATGTTGGCGTTGATTTTTTTGTATCTTTTTTGAGTTAAAATACATTCAGTGCTATGATTTGTTTCGAATTCGATTTTAGCTCGGATTTGGTTAGATAATGGAGCTGGTGTTCTCTTTTCTCTTCGTTAAATATATATATGAACGTTTGTTTTCTGATTGATTTGAACTACTTAATAAATATATATGAATTGAGAGCTGTGCAAGTTGCCAAAACAGAAAATTAAAAAAAAGAAAACATTTCGGTTAAAAGATCAGTTCCGGTTCAATTACAATGAATGAAATTCACTAAGTTATGAATATATGTGTATAATATAATATATGGATTGTACATAATAGAATTGTGTGTATGTTTTATTTTCATTTTTACTAATTTCCATTTAGTTTCGTTCGCATGTCATCTGAAATTCGGAAGGTTTTACAATTTCGATTCATATTTAGTCGATTTAAATATCATAATTGTTGATTAAGTTTGCGTCTATTGCCGTTTTATTTATTGGTGATTAATTATTAGTTGCTTGAACTTGAATGAATATCAAATAATTTGGATTAACTTGTAGCTTTTTTTCTACTATAATTTGACTAACATTTGCAACCGCGATTTCAACTTTTATCTGTTATATGTTTTAATGTGTTGAATTTTTTTCTATTTTTGATAAGCTTATTTTTGTTAAGATATTTTTTTTTTCTTTTTTGTAGCTTTTTGTAATTTTTTTTTGTTGTTATTTTGCTGTTTGCGAATAAATATAGAAGTGATATACATATATAGTGGTTATGCATTTGGGTATTTAATCCTCGTCGTCTTCAGATTCGGCTTCCTGTAGCCAAGTCAACCAAGCGTTCACTTGGAACAGTGCTGATCCCTTGCCTGGATATTTGTCGGAAATCTCCTCCTTCCATAAAACGAATGCCTCCTCCTCGATTATTTCCGAATCGTACAAATATTTGAACCAACGACAGAGCATGCCTAATAAAGAATAAGGTAATTAAAATAAATTTGAATGTTGCTTTTTAAAAAATCTACAAACCTTTGGGGAAACTTTCATTGTAGCAGAAAAGTTGCAGGGCATAAAGGGCCATAAGCTGCAATTCGTTTTGACTGAGGAAAGTCTGCAGCATTTGGCTGTAGGTTTCCAGCATTGCCTGTTCCTTTTGTGTGACCGACTTTTCGGGATGTTCCTTGGGATCCATGTTGTTGGCCAGGGTCGTCTCCTTGGTGATGTACTTGACCACAACGGTCATTAGGGCTTGAACGAAACCCGGATCCTTATAGTACTTGTTGTCCACATTGGACTTGATCCATTTATAGAAATTATTTGGATTGGGATCGGATTGCAGCTGCTTCAGCATCTCGGCCTGCACTTTGAGCAATGGATACAGGAACGACAGCTGTCGATCTTCAAGTATTTCACCCAAGCGCTCCTTGTTACGATCCACCTCCTGCAAACTGTTCATTAAATCAATTTTGCTAGCACGGAACTTCTCCTCCAGTGCGTCCTTGCCGATGGTCTTATGGAGCTGCTGCAGCACAAGCAAAAACAATGGATAATGTTGTCCACTGTCTGTGTAGTTGGCAATGTCGGCCAACTTAATCAGAGCCGGCTCACAGACCGATTTGCTCAGCACAGTTGCCACTAGGGCCGTGATCCGTGGATTGAGAGCTTCACGTTCGTTCATCTTATTTACCAGCTGCTTGAAGATTTCAACAATGACATTGGGTTTGATGTTGGACTGTTTGCGCAATGTCTGCAGGAAACGCACGATGCGTTCCAAGTAAACATCGTTCACACGGTCCAGCACGTCCATCAACAAATTGAGGCACACATCTTTCAACGCCTTCTCCGGCAGCTTCAGCTCGATGAAACCTTCAACTAGTTGTGTAAATTGATCCGGAGCTGCGTCTTCACCCTCAACTGGAGTGGTTTCACCTTCGGCAGCCAAGACCTCCTCAGTTTGCTCATCATAATAGAATTTATCCTTGAAGTAGGTATTTGCCTTCTTGGTTAACTCCTCCTTGCTGGGTCCCTTGTCCTTTTTCTGTGTCTTGCTTGAGCCAGATGCAGAGCCAGCGCCTGATCCAGAGCCAGCGGGAGTTGCGGGTCGCTCTACAGCGCCATTCTTAGAACTAGCTTGCTGCTCCTTGGTCTCACTGACTGATGTCTTCCTGTCAGAGTTATTCTCCACGGACATCTGGCCGGCTGTACCGAAATTGGGCGAAGAGGATGTTGACTTGAGACTCTTCTCCGTCTGTTGCTGAGCGTTGAGCAGATTGCGATTCTCAGCTCCGTACTCGGCCGATGGTGTGGACGATGGACGTGTTGGATTGGTCATAAGATGTGATGTTGGTGTGCCCAGTAGCGGATAATGCGAGTTGGATAGCTGCGAGTTGGACTGCTGCGACGAATTGCCGCTGGGCGGTGTCGATATGGGCAGTGTGGCCGGGAATTTTTGATTTTGGTTAGCTGCTCGGAACAGCAATGAGTTAGCCGCCGGTCGCATTTGTAAATTCTCGACCGAATCTTGATTGGTCGTTATCAAATTGCGCTTAAAACGCGGCGCCAACTCTTTGCTGCCCAAAAGTAGCTGATTTCCGCCGTACTGCCCATCGTTGTTGCGATCGTTGTTCCGATGCGAACCGCCGCCAACGCCGCCGCCGCCACGTGAGTCATCGCGATTGCCGCCAACGTTGCCGCCGCCATTCTGATTGTTGTGCTTGTTGTAGCGATTGTTGTAGTTGCCATTGCCGCCACCGCTGCCGCCGCTGTTGTTGCCCTGATCACGATTGCGATCCCGATTGTTGTACTGGCGATTGTCGCGATCACGATCACGATCCCGGTTGCTGTTGTTTGTGGCGAAACTGTCAAGAAAACAACAGACAAACAATTTATTACGATTACAGTTTTTAAACCGTTTCAGAATCAAGTTAAAAGTGAGGTCGATTCTCGATCTTAGTTAAAATGTTATTAAGTATACTCTGGGAATAGTTCAATAGATTACTTACGGTGATACAATTGGTGATGATCCAGTGACACTGAGACCGCTGAACATGTCATTGTAGCCGCCGGTCTGCAGATTGAGATGGAAGCGATTCATCCAGCTGTCGCCATCGCGATCATTGTTGCGCATATCGCGATTACGATTGGCGAATGGTGTCCGTATGATCGAGTCGTCGTCCGAGCGTATTTGCTTTATGGGGACGGGTCCCTCGGAGCTGCCGCCAACTTTGCGGGGTATCCAGTGATTCTGACGGAGCTCGATGACATCCTTTAGCATGAAGCGTATCCTTGGTGGATATTCAGTTGACTTTGAACGACGTTCCAACGTCTCAAAGTACTGGTTCATCAGCTCTTTGCCCTGTTCTGAATCCAAATTCTTGCCGCAAGTCTTGAGCAATTGAGCCAGGCATTCCATGTCCTCGCACATTTCCTGCGCACTGGCCGTACGTTTCGTCTTCTTATCCAATAGCTCCATAATACACGCATGCAATACATTCTTGGACAGCATATCCAACTTATTGAGCTCACCAATGAACTTGACATTGCCCAGCATTCGCTGTTTCGCCAAATGGCGTCGCTCCTCCTCGTCGGCCTCATTCTCTGGCGGTGGACGATTATCGTTCGCCTCGTCGCGCTTTAAACGATTGTTGAACTTGTCACGACAGACTGCGATCAGCAGACGTAGAAAGGTGCACGAATTGTTTGGATCCTTTTCAAATGATGGCGCTTCCTCAGAGAGACGCTTACAGAGCTGTGCATACATAGACGAGTACTTTGGCTCGTCCAAGGCTTTATCGAATATTAGAAGAATAACCCCGTTGAGTATAACAATCGAGTTCAAATCAAGTTTAAGCAATTCATCGCTCAGCTCCTGGAACTTTTCCGGTGTCAATTTGTTTAGTATGCCACGGACACGTCGAAACACAGCATCATTCTTCTCGCTTTGGGTGAGTCCATGCTGTGGGCGCAATGATGGTGGTATCCAGCGTCCAGTTATCTGCTGTTGTTGAGCTGATCCTCCTCCCGATGATGATGATGATACAACTGGTGGTGGTGTCACCGATTTAATTGGTTGCTGTTGCTGCTGCTGTTGTTGCTGGTTGAACTGCGATTGCTGCTGATTCAAAGAAACATTTGTTGACGCCCCCTGATTATTATGCCTCAAGTTTTGGCCACGTTCGTAGCGCTCATCGGAGTTTCTGCCTGTAGAGGATGACAGCGAAAGGGAATCGTTGTTGCTTCTATTATTATTATAGCGATTGCCGCCGCCGCCACCTCCTGGTCCACCAGTGTGCCCGTTGCGTTCTAGGCTGCCACTGCTACCGCCGCCGCCTGCACCTCCGCCACCGCTGTTATAGCGCTGATGAGCTGGAGAATCGTCACCGTAGCTATCCCTGTCACGATAGTTGTTGTCCCTATTGCTGGTATAATCGTCGCGATAGCGACCACTCAAGCTATGACCAATGTTGCCATCATTCCCGGAACGTTGCGATGCGTAATTTGATTTGTTTGGGTTGCTATTGATATTGATGCTATTGCTCCCTCCAGACGACGAATTGCTGCCGTAGTGACGTTGTTCGCTACGTTGTCCGCTACTGTTGCCATTGCCATTGACCGTCTCGTAGCGTGAGCTGCCGTTGCTGCTGCTGTTGTTGTTGCTGTTGTGGGAGCGATAGTTGCTGCCCGAATTTGAGTTTATATTACGATTATAGCTGCCGCCATCGGAGTTCGTGTGATAGCTATTGCGACTACCACGATGGACTCCGTTATAGGATGAGCTATCAGCGTTGCTGTTACCTAGCGTTTGCTGATTGCTGCCGCTGCCTAAGTTGTTGTTGTTGCTGCTTGGACCCAAAATGTCACTATTTTTGTTATAGTAACGCGACGACGACGAATCGTTTTGGTAAGATCGTCGAGGTCTTGGGCTTAGCTCCGAATCGTGTTGACGAATTTTGACGGAATTTTTATTATAGCCACTGGAATAGTGTCCGCTTGGGCCACCAACTGTTCCTGCACCTCCTGCACCTACTGATGATCCAACAGATCCTCCAACCGATCCAACAGATCCGCGATTGCCGTTACGACCACCCAAAGATGAATCGGAATTACCACCAGATTTATTGGCACGATAATTGCCGGTATGATTTGAAGCGGGTGTTGAGCCTTTGTCGATTTTAACCAAATTCTTGAGATTATTGAATGTATCGGTTGCTGTTGTTATCGGTAATAGATTGGGACTGGTATTGAGTAGGGTCTTTTGTCCAATCGACGCCGTTGTCGTTGCTTGTGGTGTCGGTGGTGTTTGACCTCCACTGAAACTTCCACTGCCACTGTTGCTGCTAACGATGCCGCTACTGCTGGTGACGCCTAGAACGGCGCCGCCGCCTCCGCCTCCACCGCCTCGATTGGTCAATTGATCGTAATTGCGCTCGATGATATCGTTTTGTTGGGCCGTTATTACCAGTCGTAAATCGTTGACGCCGCCGCCGATGCTCGTCGTGTCAACGGTACTGGTGCCTCCCTCAATGGTGATCGTTTTGGCGCACCGAAACTGATCTATGATGACGCCTGCCTGATGCCCGTTGCTTGTACCGTTAGTCCAACGTTGCGGACTATCGTCGTAAGTGTGCAAAAGGGGAGCGGCGTTGTACGTTGATAGTGGAATGGTGATAACTTTCTTTTATCGACTTGGGAGCAAAAAAGTTCTTCTTCTTCTCCTACTCCTTCTCTCTCAACCTGATTCACGATCTGTGTACTTGCAAGTTCGTGAATGCCTTCGGTTTCCGCTTTGGATCTCTTCGGGTAAGCTCTCTGTTAACGTTTACGGTGCTTTTGTTGATCAGTCAACTCTCCTGGCGTTACTCAACACTACACACGCGAAACAAAAACAGAAATTTCGTATACACGCACAGAGACACACGCACACAGAGGACACACAAACAAATTCGTAGATATATTAAGCTATATATATGTTTAGCTGTATTTAATGGGGCTTCCTTTCGGTTGCTTTGTCCTAAGTCTCTTCTGCTTCTTCTTTGCTCTGCGTGGGCTGCGTGCGCTTTTCCGGGTTATGTAAATTTCTAGATAGATTTATAGATTCCTGTCTAATCGGATATTGCCGTTCTCCGTTATGCTTGCCGTACGCCTATAGGAATCCTGTAGATAATAGAGAAAGAAGACGTAGCGAAAAACTAATTAAAGAAAGGTTTAAGTGGGGGTTAAAGATTTTAAATTCTATGTACACAAAAATCTAGACGAGACAAAGTATTATATATGTGGGTGTAAATAATACGTACGAGATCCTGACAAATATGCAAATGAAAACTGTGAGGCATACAGATATACAAATGCATATATGTAAGCCCCACAAATTTTAAGTATTAACTTTAAAAAAAAAAAAAAACAAAATGTATTTGTGTTTCAAATATTGAGAGTATAAGAAAAGACATTCTTAAAATTTAAACTTCAAATTTTATGTGATTTCTGGTTTCTTACTGATATCATCAATAACAACAATAGCACAATGAGTAATCGAGTCTCTCAACAGCTGTTAATAAAATGGCAACCGAGGTTTACACTCAATCAGCGCTCATCTAAGAGCAACTTAAACACGTATGTGTGCGTGTGTATGTTCAAGTTTAGTTGAGCTAACGGTTGTTTGACTGTCAGCGGCAATGGGAAACTGGCATAAGTATAAAACTGGAATTTTAATGAAAATAACCTCGCGAAACACCTTCAAGTTTATTTCACTTTTCCCCCACACACGACGAAACGCAATTGAGCGTCACACAAATATACATACACATACACATAAATGACTACTGCGTTCTCACTCAGCTTGGGGAAATGTACATGTACATTCGTACGTACATATGGTATGCAAGTATGTGGGTTTATGTAAAGCTGCGCGACAGAGTTGCCGTCGGTCTTGTAGGCAAAATTGTATTGCGCATCTAAAGCGCACTCACTTATTATATAGGTATGTAAATACAGCAATACCTCAAGGTGCTCAATCAATATTAATACTACTTTAATGCACATCAATTCAATTTAATATGTATGTGTACAAATGATGGGGCAGCAACTCTCTTCTTCTCTCTCTCTCGCACTTGGGTCGTTGTTCGCTTTTCTTCTTTGTTGGCCAGTTCCTTTGTTTGATTGAACTCCTCTATATACGAAATCAGACTGGGATGTGGATGCTCACGTATCTCACGACCACATATGTACATGAACACATCTATATGTCTGAGATGTCTGTCTATGTATAAATAAATGTACTCATTTTGCTAGACGCTGCTGCTGCGCACAAGCGCGCGAATTTGAGTGTCAGTGTCCTGCCCCTGTGTGTGTGTGTGCGTCTCTGTGTGTCTGCATCTGTATCTGCCTGTGCATGTGTATGAAGGTTTATGGCCTCTGCTAGAGCTTTTATTGGGTTCGCTGTTTGCGTTGTTCTGCGCCATCGAATTAAAGTCTCTTGACCCCAATAAAATGTACTAGATGGGTGCGTCGCATTGTTGATTAGCGAGCTTAGCATAAATAAAAATACTTTGCAACACACATGAGTCACATTGACTTGCTAACAAATTCATTGTTTGCTAAATACTTTGCCTCAAAAAAAAGGTTTAACACACATGCAATTGTTTTTATAAATGTGTGTGTGTGTATGTCGTACTCAATTTGAAAGTGCATAAAAATCGAAGAAAGGATGTGCAACCCTGGGACACTTTTGTATGTAATTAAATTTATGTAAATATGTACATTTGAGTGTATGTATGTATCGGTTTCCTGCCTGACTGCAACTTAACGTCTTCTAAACACCCCCAAAGTGTCCAAATGTAAAACCACCCCAAAAATTGCGCATATATATTGCCTCCCTCTAAGCGTTGCAGCAAAAAGGCGTCGACGACCCCGACCCGACCAAAAACCGACGCCGCCAAGAGACCCAGTTGTGGATGATTTTGACCTCAATTCGAGTGAGTCGTGCACAAGCCGTAAGTAAACCCCACTAGAAATATCTTTTTCCGTTGTTTCTAATATCACGCACCACCCACATTATGAAAATAATGTGGGCTTGGTATGAATTAAATATTTACTTTAGTTAACTTTGAAATAGCGTACGACCTCTTTAGAATTGACCGCCTTTGTTTTCTCTGATACATAACCCGGCCTGTTTCCAGTTTACCTTGCAGTTTTTTCTTTTCACAAATTGCTTTCGTCATAGCATTGTACGAACTGCAATACATACATACACGCACACACACATTGTAGTTCGTGTGCAAGTGTATGCGTGTGAACGCGTGTGGCTGTTTCGACGATAAAAAAAAGCGGACACACGGAAAATCAAAAAGAAGCTGCATTGAAAGCGAATCGAAAAACTCAATCGCAACTATGGAGAGAAGAGCAGAGGTGAGAGAGACAGCGTGCAGCAGCCAGCAAAGGCAACGTCAACAGCATTGAGTTTTTCCGCTGTGGGCCGCCGCCATTTTGTTTGCTGGCACTTGACGTTGCTTGCTGCTGCTGCTGCTCTTCTCTCACTCTATCTATATACTGTACTGTATATATACACATGCATACATACACATACAAATTTCTTTGTATTTCGAGTGAATCATTTTTGGATTTCTTTGTTAATTTCATGCAGCGCATTTTCATTTATCTTTCACTTTACTTATACAAATTAACACGGAAGAAGGCCTCAATGCTATTGCATATTTCACTTTTATTGATTTCAATTTGGTTTTGCTGAGTGCGAAAAAGAAACGAGGACGTTCACTTGAACGTACATATGTACATACATACACATGTTTTCTCTCAAAAATGGAAAAAATTTTGAGGCTATAATTTTAAAATGCCATTTTATTGCTAATTCACTTTGTTATTTAATATAAATAAAAGTTACACACTAATAAAAGTATAAAACACTCGGAGCCTACTTTCTCTACTTTATCGTACTAACCTCTATAAATTACTAAATTTCTGTATGGCTTTTGGTGCTGCACACAGCGAAATTACACCAGTGCTGAACCAGGGTTGATTAATCACGAGTAAGAAGAAGAAACCGCCGATAGTTTCGGAGGCAAATCCACACTGACAACTAGAAGAAGAAGAAAAGAACGGCGACACGCCATTCTCATTTTATTTTAAACTGCAAATTTATTTCAATTTCATAACAACTGCAGGTTCTCCTGTCAACATGGCCATTTTAATAATAAATCATTGTAAATGGGCTCCATTGCCCGGCATTTATCTATTATTTACGCTATAAATAATGGAAAATTATGATAAATAAATGTTTATGGAATTTGAGAACGTTGACATACATTTCATTGTGGTCATTCCTCCACCTCCACCTTGTTGTCCTTGTCCTTGTTCTCCTTTTTCTGATTTTTTTGTGATCGCCAGATCTTCTTCTTTAAATTTCGCTCTTCTTCCCGCATTTTCTTTTGCTCGAGTTTTTAAAGTCAGCCCACAGTAGTGCTGGGACTTTACGATTTTTTTAAAAATCGATTTAATTCGATTTCTCAATCAGAAAAAATCGATTTAAAATCGATTTTTTTAAATTAAGCAGAATATTTTTAACTTAATTTTTTTTATTACTTTATTTGGATTTTATTATTTTTTTTTTTGTATTTTAGTATTTATATTATTTATCACAATTTTTGTATGTTATTTAACAGTCATCGTTAATAAAAAAAGGAAAAAATTACCAAAATTAAAATAAATTCAGATTTTATTGACTAAAATTAAACTCGTTTAATTCATATGGGAGATGGAAAAACAGCTATTCTTTAGTACATTTTGTGTACTCAAACATACGCGCCTTTATAATCCCAGTCACAAGTAGCATTTCACAGGACTGTTTCTTTTTAAAAAAAACGATTTTCCTTAAAACAAAATCGATTTTGGCTCCATAACAGAAAAAATCGATTTAAATCGATTTAAAATCGATTTTATTAAAATCGGTCCCAGCACTAGCCCACAGAGCTCGGATTTGTTTTCAACAGCTGCCAGCACCACTACATGCTGCTAGCAAATCGATTATTAAACTCATTTTCTAAAGTAAAATGATATGTCCTATAATTTTCTCTATTTTTATAGATAATCCAATTATTCGATATTGCAGAAAACTGTCTTTAACATGAATATTGTAAGAATATTGGTTGCCTATCGGACAGCTGATTGTTTCATTCCCATGCGTTCCCGCCTTGTTCCTTTGTTTGTTTACTGTGAATTGTGCACTTTGTAGATTTTTTTGAAATAATAATAATAA
Organism: Drosophila limbata; assembly: GCA_963924055.1. Taxonomy (NCBI): domain Eukaryota; kingdom Metazoa; phylum Arthropoda; class Insecta; order Diptera; family Drosophilidae; genus Drosophila; species Drosophila limbata. The sequence goes on from OZ001355.1 coordinate 8,313,489, forward strand.
TGAGCGAGAGCAATGAAAAAATTTTACAATTTGCGCCATTTGAATCATTTGTGTCACCCACATTCTGGCACAAATTGGCTGAGCTGAAATTGGATTACGATAGGCTCTCAGACGCAGAACGTTCAGTTTTTGGCCATTACACGAATCGCAAGGCGTCTGGTTGTCTGCTCGAAGTAGACTACAGTGCCTACAATAGGTAAGAGTTACCGGTTGTCTGACAATTGAAAAAAAAAATTAACCATATATTGTTTTACAGTACAGCGCAGCCCCCAAAATTCAGTCATGCAGCTGTTGGAACAATTTACAATAAAAACACAATTGAGGACTTCAAGGGTCTGGACAAAACGGCACTTTTGGCCGAAGAGGGCAAAAGACTTTTGGCTGATATGAAAAATGGTCGTGCGCTAAACGACGCCAGTTTATTGACGCGTTTCTTAGTTCTGTCGTTTGCCGATCTCAAGAGTCACAGCTATTATTATTGGTTTGCCTTTCCCTGTCCGTTGACGCCGACCTTAAGACTGCACTGCGATCCCATGAGGCTTAAAGATCTGCCCGAATCAGCACGTTATAAAGAGGCAATTTGTGCGTTGCCTGTGGAGAGGCAAAACTTTTTTATACTCTACGCAAATGAGGAGCAAATGTTGTGGGAGACGCGCAGCTTGAACAAGTTTAATGAGCAGGAGGCTGAGCATTATTATTACTGCTTTGCGGATCCCAGCGAGTATGAGAATCCAGCCTGGCTAATGCGCAACTATGTGGCCTTTCTGCTGCAGCAATGGTATGTTTTAAATAAAACTTTCATGCAAGTTGTTCATCAATACCTTTGTCTAATTGTAGCCCTAAACTTGTTGGTCAAAAACTTAAATTCATGGGACTGCGTTATGATCAGCAAATGCAGCTGGACAACAGTTTGATATGGCAGGTGTCCCAAGCAGATCCCTGCGATTATGAGCAAGTGCAATTTGTGGGCTGGGAATTGAATCGCAATGGCAAAATGGGTCCACGTATGGTCAACATGCGGGATAGCATGGATCCAGCCAAGTATGAGAAACCTAAATAACAACGTAATTAAGTTAATGCCTAAAATATTCGACAGATTGGCTGCGAACGTAATCAACTTGAATCTGAAGCTAATGAAGTGGCGTCTCGTGCCGGATTTGAACCTGGAGATCTTGGCGGCAACCAAGTGTCTGCTCTTTGGGGCTGGTACTCTTGGCTGTGCTGTGGCCCGCAACTTGTTGGTGCGTACAGTTTGCTTTCTATCTATTTTACCCATATCTTATTAACTATACTTGTAGTCCTGGGGATTTAAGTACATTACGCTGCTGGACAATGGTAAGGTGGGCTACTCGAATCCCGTACGCCAAAGTCTCTACACACATGCGGATGCGGTGGCTGGAAATCGCATGAAGGCGACAACAGCTGCGTCTCGACTTTTGGAGATCAATCCGAGCACAGTGTCCAAAGGTTTTGTGCTGGAAATACCAATGCCAGGTCATACCATTGGCGAATCTCTGCGCAACCAAACTGAGGAGCATTTGAAGCTGATTGAAGAGCAAGTGCAAGCCCATGATGTCATCTTCTTGCTAACCGACTCGAGGGAGAGTCGCTGGTTGCCCACACTTTTGGGTGCAGCTCATCAAAAGGTTCCCCATTTAGTTAATCAGATATGCAGTTGCTTAACTCTCGCATTTACAACTTCAGATTGTTATCAACGCCGCCTTGGGCTTTGACAGTTACCTGGTAATGCGTCACGGCAACAACCGGGAAGTGGTGGGCGATGTCAACCAAGAAATCGATGGTCTCAAATGCATCAGTGGCCAGCAGCTGGGTTGCTACTTCTGCAACGATGTCACGGCGCCAGGCAACGTAAGTAAACAAGCTAACAAATTTAACAAATGTTTCAGACTTTATTTACATACATATAGTAACAGTTACTTAAATTAAGCACACTCGTAATCATGTCGCGAATATTTCTCGAAACCAGCGCATGTTGGATCCCCGGTTTGCATATGATCGACTCCAGTTATTTGTATGACGAGTCCATTAATCGCGGTCACCTTAAAGCCAACCAGATTCATCATGGCACTCGGTGTGCGCCAGGCGTAGCTAAAGAAATTGTATCCATCCACAGCGGTGAGCACTTCACGCTCCGTAAAAGCCAAGGCCAATTTGAATTGTTGATTAAAGACAAAGGGGAAGCCCCCGTGACGCTCCTCGTGGCCAAATCTGCAAAGGAGAAGATCATTAATAGCTGAAGAATATGTTCAAAGTGGAGATCTAAGCGAAAGTCTTTGTAATTAATTTAAAAAAAGTAGGAAAGTCTAAACGAGTGGCAACCCAACTGTAAGAGACCCAGTACTCATTGTGCAAAATAACTTTCGAGTTTATTTTCCAATCCTGATTTTGATCATGATTGGAAAATGTTTGCTTTAACTCCGTTAAAGTTTAAGCTCTTGAGATCTAGGTGTTCGGGCAGACGGACATTACTGTTTCTACTTCGCTCTTATCTCTGCTAAAGGATATTAATGGTAATAGGCTCTTCAGGCCTTCTTCAGCCTATTACACACAAATTTGTTATGACAAACAGTACACCCTTTGTGGTTTGTACGAACAGGGTCTAAAAAGTTCGCTTAAAGCTTGCATGTGCTTTCAAAGCTGTTAAAAGCTCTTCCAACTTACTCACAGCTATTGTTCATGGAATTGCGCACCACAGTATTCTTTATATAGATTATAGGTTCTTCCACATATTTGTTATGGGAACCTTAGTATACCCTTTTAATTTTTAAGTACCGGGTCTAAAAAGTTGGCTTAAACTTACTCAAAGTTCTTGTTCATGGAATTGCGCACCACGGACTTCTCATCGAAACGCACACTGAAATGCAATTCCTCCCGCTTGGTATCCGAGTCCATAAACTTGATGATAAACTGTCCACGTTTGTTTTCGAAACACCGCGCAGTTATGACAATGACATGGCCGGGACTGAAGAGGATGGGTATATCATTGCTGAATGCCTTAAAGTAGTCGGATGCCTGGATGGCCGGCCAGGGATTGGGGAATATGGTGCGATGATCAACTTGTTTGATCACCTGTATTTGATCACATATCTCGATGGCGCGTATCGCGTTCAAGGGCACCCGATAACGGAATGTGCAGAACTCGCGACTGTTGATTGATATGTGAAAGCAATCCTCGCATGCCAAGATATAAACCATAAAGAACTCGCCACTGACAATGGGATTGGGCAGCGTTATATTGTCCATCGCCTGGGATTCCTCCTCACCCCAAACGCCATGTAAACGTGCATTGCGCACAATCATATCATTGCGAAAATAGCACGAGAATCGTAAACCAATATCCGCATCGGGATTCAAAGATGACTTGGCCGTACACAGGTTGATGTGGAATCTGAAAAGGCAGTTATACAATTATTAGGGTGGGGGTTTTTCTTAGTCACTAGCTGATAAGGCAAAAAACAATATAGCTTAGTCATGTTCGAGCTGTATATGATCCTACTGGGTACTTTACCTGGCGGCGCCATCGATGGTCTTGGCGACAACCTCCAGCACATGACCAAACTCCAGCGGATGCGAGAGATTTCCAGCGTACTCTGTTAACATATTTGGACAAGTATTATGATATTATTATTTAAACGAAATGTCTTTCCAAGTGGTTGACTACGCGCTGCCACATCAAATCGACATTATCTCGACGTACGTTCAATGAAAATATTATTTTATTTCGGTTTCTTTTTGCCGAGCATACACACACGCATACACACGCACACACCTTGGCGGTGTAGTTAACTCTCATTAGAATTTTATCTAATCAGAAAACGAGGGGACTCTCTCAGCGTCACTCTCACTCCCACTTCCATTGCCACTGCTGTTGCATGCAATGTACTTGTATTGTTGAACTTATTGTGTTTTAACTAAATTATTAATTGTTTACTTGGCGCTCGCACGCTCAGCTGGCTTACCAATCGTCATTTTTTTGTTCTGTTTAGTAAACAACGAAAGCTCACTGCACCGCTGTTGACATTACTGTCTGATCAGCGTGAAAGCTTTGCGCAAAATGCTCCCCTTGCGTTAGCAGTTTGAAACTCTTTTCTGTTAACTCTTTGTGTACATACTCAGTACATTGTACTCTACAGTCACGGTTGCCACAATTGGCGTTTTTGCGCCAAAACTGGCTCTTTTTTTTCCTGTTGGCGCAATGGCACTTTTATTTTTAATTTGGCTCTTTTTTCGTCAGTTCAGAATCACTAGATTAAGGCGCATTTTTAGACCCCGTACTTTAAAAAAGTAAAGGGGTCTATTAACTTTGTGCGTAACAGGCAGAAGGAGGCGTGGCAGACCCTGTAAAGTATATATATTCTTAATCAGCATCAACAGCCGAGTCGATAAGCCATGTCCGTCCGTCCGTCTGTAAGAGCGCCTAGATCTCAGAGACTATAAGAGCTAGAGACTCCAAGCTTGGTATGTAGGTTCGTCTATATTGCAAGCAGATCGAGTTTGTTTTAGATTTTGGATCGGACCACTATATCATATAGCTCCCATAGGAACAATCTGTTGAAAATCAAGTCTTAGTATGGAAAACTTTTTTGTTGTTCGAGATATCTCAACCAAACTGACAGAATATGCATGTGTAATGGTCTCATACATCCTGACCAAATTTGGTTGGAATCGGACCACTATATCATATAGCTGCCATAGGAACGATCAGTCAAAAATCAAGTCTTAGTACGAAAAACTTTTTTCCATAGTAAGTACGGGGTCTCCGACAGTCGAGTATGCTCGACTGTAGCACCGTCCACTAGTTTTAAATGTCTAAATATAACTATTGAAAATATATTTTGACGTAAAATTATACATTTTTTTTGGAAACTGCAAAAAAGTCGCTTTTTGCATGAAAATGAGAAAAAAGTGCCTTTTTTGCAGTTTTCAAGAAACTATAAAAAATATTAGTGAAGAGATATTTGAAAATAAAAATATTGCGGCACTATTAGAATTGTTTGAAGAAATATTTTGCATCAAAACATTTTTTTTGAATCGAGGAAGTAAGTTGAAAAAGTAGACGTTTACAAAAATTCGAAATTTTCAGTGGGTTAACCCATCAGGTTTTGCATCAATTCAAAAGGAATTCAAAAGACCTTTCCATTGATGCCAAACAATACATGAACAAATTTCAAAATTTTAGTAGAATTAACTTTAAAGAGTGCCAAAATACTTTTGGCCACCGCTGTATCTTAGATACAGTTTATAAAAAAATTGAAAAAACGGCTTTAAGATTGAAATGTGAGATACTTTGGAATTATTATGTGTTTGGGAAAAAAATTCTTTTTGTTTAATTAAATGCAAAAATAAAATGAAGTAAAATAATTTTGTTTGGCTCTTTTTTAGTGAATTTGGCTCATTTTTTTTTGGTACAAATGATTTTTTTGAATGGCAACCGTGGCTACAGTGCCTGCAGATTCTAACATTTTTGTTATCTCTTTACAGTCGCTCAAAGATCGCACATTGGATCAGCAATGCACTGTGACACGACCTGGAGTTTCTAACATTGCCGCCAGCTATGCAGTGGAGCTTTTGGTGGCCCTGTTGCAGCATCCCCAAAAGGAATTGGCCCCGGCCTACTATGCAAATAGTCGGGAGCAGCAGAAATTGGAGGCGCAATTGCCGGAGGGTTTGCTGGGCATCCTGCCACACAGCATACGCGGCATGCTCTGCAACTATGAGAACATTTTGCCGGCCACACAAAAGTTTGCGCAGTGCATTGCTTGCTCCGAGGTATGCTACACTGAAATATACCCTATATGTTAAATATTGCTTTAAATTTTACTATCAAATTACATTTTCTAGCGAGTTTTGGATGCTTATCGTAAAGAAGGACATGCATTTCTCTTCAAGACATTCGAAACAGCCAAATATCTGGAGGATTTGACTGGCATTTCAGAGTTCAAGAGACTTAATAGTGAGGTAATTCTGATCGAATCTCAAGAAGGATGATAAGCTGATTTAAATTTATTATTTTATTGCAGATAATAGACTTTGATGATGATAAATTTGAGTTCTCCGATGATGAAGAGGACAACTAAATTTCAAAGTTTAAATTTTACTATATTATTTTTCTTATATATTTTTGTGTAAGCTTATATATTCCAATATCTAACACCAAAAAATATGCTAGCATTAATTTGTATTTGTAATAAAGCTATTATTTTCGAGTCGATGTCCTCTATTCTGTGTAAACAGCGGTTCCGTTTATTTTTAAAAGAGATTTTTTATTGTGATAACAGATTTTATAATTTATTTGCACACAATAAAATATTATTGTCCATATTTACAACAGATAAGAACTTAATTACAAATGCGATTTGTTTATTTCTCATTTTTGCCAAATATGTGACAATTTATGGTTTGTTATTTTATTTAGCTCCGGAAGTGACGACAATCATTACGCTTTGAGGTTAAAGAGTATTATCAGTTTAAAAAATATTTTTGAAAATATCGGTCAAGTATTTCCCGTGCTGTAACAAAATATTAAAATGTTTTATACTTTACTAGCGTATCTGGAAGTCGAACATTCTTACTTGTTTTTTTTTTTTATAGAAATATACTCGTATTATTGATAATAATATTATTATGCAAATGTGCAATCAGAAAGAAGCACACGATAGATTAATGACCTGTAAAATAGATATTTACATATTTATGCGAAAGGTCGATAAACTGAAGAATGGAATGGAGTTTATGATTACAAAATCTGCGATTGGGTCAAAGGTGATAGATCAAACATAAAATAAAGGAAAAGTTTCTGGGAAATCCATCCCTAAATAAACTGTGAGAAAACTAGGAAATAAAATATGTGTGGTATATTTTTTATTTATTGGTACATAGTGTCTATCATCTATTGTATGTATCTGAAGAACAAACAGAATGAATAAACAACAAGAAACACTTGACACACATTTAAAATTTGACCCCAGGGCAAAAGATTCTTGAATCAACCACAACAACAACTGCGATGAGATTCGTCGGCTTCCCATTGAGTCAATGGATGTTATCTGCTTTCTTCTGCAAATATCGAAGAATAACAACAACAAAGGAGAAAAGACAAAGATGAAGAAGAAGAAAAAGTAAGCCGTCTTCATAATTAACAGTTGATGTGACTTTTGAGTCAGCACCATGGACCGAAGACATCCACACATGCATGTATACATACATAAATTTTCAATGGCCCGACGTCAACACAAACAACATTCAAAGCCGACGACAAAAAAAACAACTCAGCGTGACAAAAAAAAAGAGATGATATTCACATACATACATATGTATGCAAACAACAGCAACAATGTCAACGCGAATGAGACAACAACCAAAAGACAAGCGACGCGTCGTTTGCTGTTGCCTGCGGCGTCAACTTCGTGCGCTGTGCTGCCAAAAGAAAAAACGCTCAAAATGCCATTCGAGTCCAGTGAATGTCACTCAAATTGCGTTTGGAGTGAAAAATGACGTTTTGCATGGCCAACGGATTTCCATAAATTGGTGAAAGATACCCAAAACAGGTACACAAACAAAGTGAACGCGCGTCCAATTGGTAGAGAAGACATTAGTGCTGCACACACAGTCCACAAAGATCCTGAAACTATTTTAAAATTTCAACTATATTTATTACTATTAAAGTCATTTATTTTAACATAGGCGCAACTAAAAATGGTAAGTAAATGTTTTTGCATGCTTATAAAATATTAGATCCTGTTTATTAAATAGAAAATGCTTCCATTATTTTTTTTTATTATTTTTCCCATTGTCTTTGTTGTTGTTTTGACTCGGCTTAGCTTGTTGCGAAAGTTGTGTGCCGAGTTGGCCGCCTTTGAGTTTGTTTTTGTCTTTTGTTTTTCTTTGATCAACGCTCTCACTTTGAGCCGAATGACAACAACAACGCCGATTGCCAAATTATTAGCTCAGGGGCATAATTACCCATGTAGAGTGTGCTATTTGCATTTAATGACTATTCAATTTACAATTTCCATTGCACGAATTTCGTGTCTCTTTCATTTTTGAAACCCGTTCAATGCCTAAACTGATTTTTAATCATTATTGAAGTGCATCCACTGCTTTTATGTAATTGTTTTCATTTTAAATACAATATTTTAATACGAATAAGCAACATATTTGCCGCAAAGTATGCTATGTTAATTATTTATTTATGTCAACTATGTTCTTAATTAAATTATTATTAGTTTTTTAATTTAATAATAAAATTAGTCAAAATTGATTTTTATTAAAAATAAATAAAAAAAATTATATAAAATTTTAATATAAGCCTGATTGAATAAAAAGAAATTTAAGTATGAAAGTCTGGGGATATTTAAAAAATATTAAATGAAATGGACTAGGTAAAACCCAAACAGATCCATAAGTAGTGACATTGATATCATATAGTATTATTATTATTGGTATTAGTAGAATTATAAATATTAGCATTAGTTTGATCAGGAACCACAAACTATTAGAATTTGTATTATTAATGATATTAGTATTGTTAAGAGTTAATATTGGTTAAGTCATTGATTTCTCAAATGGAATAACCCGAGAATCCCCAAATGATTATGAATCATATCGACCCTAAAAGCTTAAGTCTGTAGCTTAAAAATTGCTCTTCTAATTCACTTTTTTGTTCTACGCAAGGGCAAAGATCGAGCTGAAAATTACGGTGCATATCCACACCGAGTTAATTATCTGTTGTGCAAAGATTTCAAGTCCTTAGCTTTGAGATTGCATTGGTAATTCTTTTTATTTGAAATTTTAAATAAAATTGAATTGAATTTAATAAAATTGAAATTTTAAATAAAATTGATCTGTCAAATTTTTAAGCTTCTAGCTTTTTCCGACTCTAGTTTCTTTCAATCGTTTCGATTCGGCTTTTTTTCGACTTACTTATCAAAAATTTAATATGAACCCGACCAGAGTATCAAAAAAAAACATTGACCTCATTGTAAACAAATTAATTCACTAAATTGCCGAAATGGACACTCCCATTTCTCAAGAAATCCATCAAAATAATTTTAAAATGACGCAAAATATTTAATCTGCAAGGTACTTTTTATTTATTGATAAATGTGTATATAATAGTATATATAATAAAACCGATTTATGTTAAGCCATGCGTCAGCAAATAGATTCAAGATTCTCAAATTGAAGCACCTTATCATTTTGGAATGCTGCGTGTGCCTCGAAAGCTATTTAGCTGGCTGGACCAGCTGTCATGATGCTACGCTCCTGGCAACATGCGAATACGAATAATACTCGTGTTTAAGCTCAGAGATCGCTCGTTTAAATGATGATATAGAGGCAAATCTGTTATTGATAATGCGCCGGGGTGAACATATTTTTGTTTTTTGTTATTGCCCGACTTGAACATATGTACAGTCTAATATATATATATTATATTATATTATATATATAATAGGTATTTATATGAAATATTCAGATTATTGACTGGCAGGCAGCATTCGCAATCAGTCCGTTGAGTTTGGTGGTCTGAGCTCGATCGTTAGCGCTATATATTCAAAGATTTTGATCAGTTGCTATTTAAAAAACAGCATCTCTATCTTTATCAACTATTAGTTACATTAACGCGTAATTCATTTAAATCAATTGAGAAGTAAGCTTTGCAGAGATTAAAAATCTATACTTAGATCAGTAAATTTCCATTACATTATATATTTAAAAACCATTTATATTTTTGCCTTTTTCACAGGTCAATCAAAGCAAGTGCAAAATGGCCTTGTCCAAAATCGATGCGATCGATACGGAAATGGAGGAAATCAATCAGGAGAAATATTTGCGACAGGCAACCCAATATTATTGTGCCCTGGAGAAACCTCTAAAGTATGGACCCGTTATAGAAACCCTGCCGGATTTAATATCAGCTCTTCATCGTGAATTTGAGACCAACTATGTCAACATTGAAATGGTTAATCATTTAATGTTGTCCTACAAATCGAATCCCAAGGAATGGCGAAAGTATGCAAAATTCGATCGTTACACGTACACAAGGAATTTGGTCGATGCCGGAAATGGAAAGTTTAATCTGTTAATACTCTGCTGGGGTGAAGGTCACAGTTCCTCGGTACATGACCATGCCGATTCCCATTGCTTTATGAAGATGCTCAAGGGAGATTTACGGGAGAAACGCTATCAGTATCCCAATCGTCCGGCGAACATTGAAAGAATTCAACAGCAAGAGGATCATCAACATGCCGAGATCGATGATCGGGAACTCGTGGAGATTGGAGAAACGCCCATAGCTCTGAATGACGTGGCCTATATAAATGGTTAGAAATTGATTAAGTAAATTCCCTAACATACTGTATATAATATATTCCATTTTCTTATCTTGAACACAGATAATTTGGGTCTTCATCGTGTGGAGAATCCCAGTCACGCGGATACATCCGTTTCCCTGCATCTCTATTGTCCAACTTTTGATGCGTGCACCGTCTTCCAGGATAATTGCAAAAAGACCACATCCAAGGTGACATTCTGGAGTAAATATGGTGTGAGGACCAAGCTGAATGAACAATAGATCACTCTCTATTCTATTTGTTATATAATGTTTAGGATCTTTGCTATTATTATTAGATGTTTAGAGCACCAAGACAAATCAGTTTCCTTCTCTGTACATAAATACTTATATATACTTAAGACTAACTGTACCAAAAAAAAAACAAAGCACAAATACATAAGGTTACACAACTGTATTTGAAAAACTAACGAATTTTTGACGGAAAAGGTCTTATCTAGAAGATGCCTTGACCCTTTAGGTTTCAGCTAATCTGTCAGCTCGGATGGCTTTTACAAAAAACAATTCCAGGAATAATGATCAAACACAAAAAAGCAAACCAGACTCAACTGTTTGCTAAACATCGTCGTTGCTCTGATCACGCAAATGAGATCTTTTGGGAACCCCCTGATCGAGTGTCCGCTTGACGGACTTCATTAGACCGGGCAACAAGTTGATATGCTTATCCACGCAATTTCCCGTACAGACCTCGAACAAATGTTTCGATCGTGACACTTCTTGATCGCTGGGATTAAGCGGCAATTTCGAGCGTGCATCGGAATTGCATTCCTAAAGATTTCAGTTACTTTTAAAGGATTCCCGACAGTTTTCCAGCTGACTCACCTTAACACAGATTTGCAAATGATTCTGAAACTGACCCAGCTCGTTCTGCAGATAATCCTGTGCGTCCATCAAGGGTGTGGCGCACTTCTCAATGCAACGCTGCACGCTCTCCAGCGAGCCACGCTCGTCGTCGCAACATGTTGCCGCACAGCGATGCATCGTCGACTGCATGCGACGCAGGTGACTGCGATACATGTCCTCGATCATGTCGCCGATGGCATTCTCCAAACGACGTTTCTGCTGCTCCACCATTGGATCGCGGTAAAAATTCAAAAATTTAGAAAATTAAAATAAAATCAAAATAATTCCTTCAGTTGTATTTTAGGTTTGTTTATGTTTATGAGGCAAGTCCTAATTCCGTTTGCTACAGTTATGATAATAAAAATAAAGCAAACTTGTTTACACCTTTTTCGAAAGTCCTAAAAATGTGAAGTTGAATTTATAAAACAAACGTTCAACAATATATTTCAGCCAGATCAACAACTTATTAAGTTAATTAAAGTAATTACATTTACTTTACTTACTCTCTTATATCCTTATAAAAATGATGTGAAAAAACAGTTTTAAATTTAGAATATTTCAAAATTAAATCTGTCAGATATTAAAAAAAGGTGCAACAATTAATAAAGGTAATTTTTTAGTAAATGGATTTACTTTACTTCTTATCTAATGATTAAAAGTGATTTGAGCTTAAAATATATCATAACAAGGTTCTGCCAGATATTAAAAAAGGATCAAGGATTAGCCTAGTCTTTTTTAGTAAATGCATTTACTCAATTTCCCCCTTTTAAAAGTTATAGATAAATCTGATTTGTGAGCTTAAGATATTTCATGTTATTTCGGCCGGATCATAAAAAAGAATCAACAATTAATTAAGGTAAATAATGTGTTCAGTAAGTGCATTAAATTAAAGACTTAGGAGTTTTGTGGTATTGATTCGGGTCCTTTTGATAGAACCGCTTTCATAGTTTTCATCAGGTTGGGAATAAGGCCAACGTGCTTATCGACACATTGTATTGCACATCGTTCAAATTGATCTGTGTATTTGGCAATTTGATCCTCGTTGGGATTAGCTGGCATTTTAACTTTGACATCGTCATTGCATTGCTGTAATTAAAAGTGATATTCAGTTTATAATAATTACAATAAATAGTTAAATTAAATAATATTTAAGTACTATTAAAAAATACTTGGAAAAATAAAACCTACCATGACGCAACGCTGAAGTCTGCCCTGAAATTCGCCCAATTCATGCTGCACGTAGTTTTGTGCTCGGGTCATGGGCGCCGAGCAGCGATCGACGCAACGCTGAACGCTGTCCACACTGGAGGTGCCATCCTGGCAGCACTTTGCCGCGCACAGATGCATTTCATTCTGCAAGAGACAATCGCAAATTAGAGTAAGTTTCTTCTAGTTAAGAGCGCTTGAATTGCCGTTAAAGTTTGTTACCTGCATTTTTCGTAGGTGGGTTTTGTCCATGTCATCGATGAGCTCGGTAACTGCCGACTCGACACGCTGGCGCTGTGCTTGTATCATTCTTAAAGTTGTAATCTAATTAAATCTGCAACTGCAATTTGATTTCGTAATATACAAAATATAAAGCGCCCGGCGACAGACAGCGTGTTTGTGTCGTTTCGCTCCGAAAAAGTTCATATGAACGGGTAATTAAGATGAACGAATGAACTTATTCAGCCAATCATGAACTAAATCATAAATGAACTAAACTAAAAAGTACCATTTTTGACTCAGGTGAACCAATTGAAGACAATCTTTTCTTGTTTTCTTTCAATAAAAAATAGTTACCCCTTTACACAAGTTCGAAAACTTTAGAAAGTTATAATGGAATCTGAATTAAATCATAATTTGGCCTCTATTTAATTCTGCCCCTACATTTTTTAATTTAAATACCAATCACGTAAACTTATGTACCAAAACAAATGTTACAGCAGCCCTGCATACAAGTATTGAATAATTATCGATGAGAGCGATATACAACATATGGTCATCTTATACAATCGATAGCTAGTTGCAATTTAAGAAGTGTTTTTCTGATTTTTAGTAAAAGTTTAAATTAAAAACATGTCGCTGCTGCACAAGATATGCAGAGTTACCGTCCAGGCTAACGCTTACACCCTAAGTCGCCATCTATCAGTTGCGCAACGCACGCTTAATGCCAACAGCAACGAAACTACAACAACAACAAACAACAATGCGGACGAGGAGCAAGTGGAAAATATAAATAAAGGAGGATTTGCGCGTGCTTTTGAGAAATATACTGCACCAGCAACGCCGGAAGAGTTGCCTGTGGACAATCAAAGCTTTGCCTCGATGTTGCGCCACTCCAAGTTCATTGATGTAAGTAGGATTAACAATAAAATGTCCAATTTAAGGGTTTATGTAATCTCTAAAAATTGCAGTTGGGCGCTGCCGAGGGCAAAGTGGTGAGCGGCAAAATATTTCACGTTGTTGGCGATGATTTGTACATTGATTTTGGCTGGAAATTCCATTGTGTATGCACGCGGCCAACACGCAATGGCAGGTAAGTTTTTAATCTCAAATGAAGCCAATATAAAATATTGTAATTAATATATATGTTTAATCTTTATAGTGACTATGTGCGCGGTGCACGCGTCCGTCTGCGTGTCAAGGACTTGGAGCTGTCCACCAAATTCTTGGGTTTCAGCAAAGATATAACCATCTTGGAGGCAGATTGCCATTTGCTTGGCTTAATTTCGACGCCCACGCGCCAGAGCACGCCAAGAAATCCAACAAATCCCACAATGATAGCGCCAAAGATTGATACATTATTTTAAAATTTAATCTATTGTCTTGTGCATTAAACAAAATGTTTGTTAAGTTCCAATCAGTCACGTTGTAAATTGAAAAACCTCGTAATGATGGTTCAATTCCTTAACTGAATGCAGCTGGAAACTCGTTGTCAATGCTCCATTGTCCGACTGCTCCAAGAAGAAGATTCTCTTGACCCGACTGTGCACCAATGCCATGGCGCACATGAGACAAGGCTCGCGGAGTAAATAGATATCGTAGCCAGTGCACAAATATGGCCCGTACTTGCTAAGATTATCGGCTGAGGACACTTGATCATCTGTGGGCTGCTCATTGCTTCCACGTCTCGGCAGCTCTGCTCCATAGTGCAAATCCTGGCAGTGTTCTTGTTGTTGCAAGTAATCGTAGTATGTCTGAGGCAGACCACGCAATGTTCTTGTGTTCTGCTCCTCGTCCTCCACAAAGTCCAGCTGGGATTGCCAGGCTCCGCCCTGTTGACTGCGTGCCACATGATCCACCAGCCACATGGCGCAATGCTGATGGGAGCTATTGCTGTTGCTGCCTGCAATTGAAGATTATGATAGTACTGTTGATATTATACTCATAAAGTACATATGATTCCCTATACGAAAACCAAGAGTAGCTAAATTTAGAAATTAAAATTAGGAAAACAGAACTAAAAATCATTTTTGGAAAGGGGAAATATTAATAAATTTTTAATACATTTTTGATTTTCGCTTCTGAACTTTTTCTACTACTGTTTTATAATTTTGCTATGTTTCAGAATTAATTTAAAAAATTAACCATCAAAAAACCATATAGTTTTATCGAAAATCTATTTCTTTTTCTTTAACGGTTGTTAACTCTTTCGTATTTGGAATGTTTCTTTTCGAGCCTCTTTCTTGAATCCCTTGAATTAATCTTCAATCTTTCTATATTTTAGAAATTTAAATATTATTAGAAGATTGCGATTTTAAATATTGTTTTTTCCTAATTTTTGTCTTCTAAATTTTTTTACTCTCACAATATTTCTTAGTTGAATTTCCTAATTTATGATATATTTATTTCATAGGTTTCATAAAGATAGATCAGCTTTACAGCTATTTTGTCTCTTTCTCGACTTAGAATTCTCAACTGGTTCTAGCGTCTCAAAGATGACATTAGGATTGGATCGCTTGTCCAGTCAAGGTAACAGTATCTTCTGGATCTTTTCTGTTATTTCCTTCCATTTAGCTTACCTGCAATGGCAACTATGCTGGGCTGGCGAGGATCAACACAGATCGCAACGGGCTGATCTTCATTGAGGTCCCTGGACAAGCTGCGCAATAGTTGAGCCATGCGTTTGTGAAAGAGACGCTGGCTGTTCGTAAAATTGCTGCCATTTTGCAGGGACTCTGCATATTTATCCGGATGAAATTTGCAGGGCCAGTATTTGATCATTTGATCGTATTGCACACGCAACTTGGCGCTGCTCGCGGGCACCTCAACGACATTGACATTGCGACAAAGTGCTTGCAATACATTCTCTGATATTTGATGCTGCTTCAGATGCTGCTCCAGTGTGTCCTCGATATCTGCAGTGGGACAGATTAGCACGCTTCTGTCATGAACTCGCTTTAAATGCTGAAAATGCGGCAGTTTCTGGGCCAGTTCCTGTATGACAACTTGCAACTGTTGCTTGGACTCCAGTTGACAGCTGTGCACCTTGATGAGCGTTATGTCCTTTTTGTACTCATCGGATAGCAAGGCCTTGATTCCATAAACATCATCCAGTTCTGAATAAGCTGCTGGTTTAGCTTTTTTTGCTGCAGGCGGCACCAACATTTTTTTTTGTTACAAATTAAGCTGATGATCAAACTGCGCGTGGCCACATTCCAGGTGTTATGCTACAATCGCTCTATGCAATTGTATTCTTAACGGATTCAAGCCTTAGGAAAGGCTGTAATACGCAGCTCCAACTGGATGTTTTATTTATTATTGTCGTTTAGACAGTGTAAAAACAAATAAAAGTACTCAAATAAAAATACATCGAGTGAAACATCGATGTCGTCGATGCGTGCAAAACATCGGAGCCATCAATGTTTGGTAGGCCACTATCGAATGTTTTTATTTACAACAAAAAATAAATAATCATTACGGCCCTCTAAAATATTGGAAAGAAAGAATTTTAAAATATTATGAGAAAAATATGTGTTCAATACAATCCCTTAAAAGCTGTGTCTAAAAAATGTTGTGTTCAGCAAACATCGAACATCGGAATTACGTGCACCAAATGAAATTTGAAACGAACTTCATTATTATAGAAAATTTATAGTTTCCTTGGTTTTTTTGAATTTGTAAGTAAAATTTTTTTTTATTAATTTTTTAGAAATAAATAATTTTATTAGAGAAATGACATGGGACCAATTTTCTATCGATATGGCGCGCACTGACAGTTGGTGGCGAACGGGCGATTGCTTCCGTGAGACGAGAGCAGCCCTGGCAATTTTCGATACATATCGTTATCACTGTTTGCATAGAAAGCCCGCCGTTGCTGTCGCATTTGAAATTCAAGTGTGTTTGTTTTTTTGTTTGTTTGTTTGCGTAAAATGTGCTTTTTAAGTTACTTTTTGTTTTGCATTCATCTGCATCATGGCTGCCTTGTCATTGCCATATCGGGCATTGTGGCCTCCGTTGTGGGTATTGCACTTGTTTTTTATAAAGCACTGCCTGAAGTTAACTTGGAATGGTTTATATTGGCTTTAGTATTTGTTACTATATATTTGCTGTCCAAAATGTTGTTGCTGGTCGGCATAATAAGTGTAAGTTTTACCTGCTCAAATAGTTTTAAATGCCACCAATAAATGTCCCCTAGAATTCTATGCGAACGGTGCTTGGCCTACTAGCAATTATTTATCCTATTGGTCTGTGTATATGGCAAATAATTGCTAAGGATGCAATTTTGAAAATCGCTTTAGTAACATATTTTATAATAAGTAAGTATATTTTGTACTCACACTTTATGAAAAGTAATTAACAATACAACATTTGTATCTCAGTGGAACTTTACGATGCCTGGATTGTTTTGTCGTATTGGAGACTAGTCACGAATTGTTGTGCCAAAAAAATTAGTATATAAATGTAAATATGTATGTATGTATGTATATACATTTGTATATGTTTATATGTGCGTGTATGTACGTACAAATGTGTATGTTTACATTTATACATATGCGAACGTGAATCGAAATATTGTAAATTGTCAGTTATTTTGCAATAATATATGGTTTAAATGCAATTTTAATTTAACAACATGATTACCTTTAACAAACCTAATCTATAACTCAAATAATTTGATTAATTAAAGTTTAAAGTTTAATTGAATTGCGCGCCTTGGCTTAAAATTGTAGTATCGATATAGATATTCGATAACTGACAAAGCTAACATTCTCTGTTAGGTTGTGCAGCAGTAACAGATCACAGAAGCTAACAGATCATTTATCGCATAACATAAGCTCATTTTGCGTTAACATTTTAAGAACATGAGCGTTATTTTGATTTTAATTGTTTTTTGTATTTGAAAATGACAATAATTAAAAAAGTATATAAGCAAATACTATAAAATTTATAGATATATTACACCGGCGATGCAGCGGAAAGTCTGTGATTGAAATTGAAAATGAAGTTCAGCCAGAGGCATTCGGTACGAGCTGTGTCTGGATTGCATTCAGTTCGTGCCGAAACGTCGTGTGGGTGAGTCGTCGTCATCGTCGTTCGTTGTTCGTTCTCGCCGTCGTTGCGTCGCTAAACGCGCGTGCGTGCAACTCTTTAGAAGTGTAAATATATATTTGTGTACGTTTGTGCAAGAGTGTTTTCCACAATTAGAAGTAACGGTGCGAAGGTGAAACTGGAAAATCAGCGAAGCATCGTCATTCACTTGCCAAGTGCATAACCAACTTGCAGAAGTGTTGTTGTAATTTGTAATATTATTTTATTATTACCTGTCTAAGAGTCTAACAAAAGAGAGAGAGAGAGAAAAAGAAAATCAAACAAATGTGTAGTAAATACGAGTAGAGTATTTAATCAAACAAAGTTCACAGCCGGTTTAGTCATACGCAAATTCTGAGAACTAAGCTTCGTTCTACAAGTGGATGAAATGAATAAACGTCACGAGAATCGGCAACTGTGAGAAAATATCTAACTATCTTACAGTCGACAAGTGTAAGTGTGCGAGTGTGCGCGAGTATGTGTGTGTAGATAAATCTGTGTGTGCGTTTGTACATCAGCTGTTAAATTGCACTCTCCCGACTTGAGTCTAAATTGCGTACTTATTGGGTATTTGCTCTGGCCAAAGGCACAGATAAGATACTAACAGAGACGGTTTCGTTGGCTAAAAAAAAATATAAACTCAACTAAACTTCTTGGCTCGTTCTCGTTCTTGTCGTTGTCGTATTTGTGTTTATCTTATCGGCAGAGACCATTGATTGGGGGCTTTTTTGCCTTGTTGCCTTTTTGCCTGAACAATGCTGGGTGAAGTCATTTGCGCAGCGACTAAGCACAAGTCGCCGAACTAGATACTAGAATATCTAAGCAGCCAGCAATAACTCGGGCTGCCAAGTGCGAAAGAACAAAAAAAGTGCGGACAAAACCAGCCCCGCAATCTTTGGCTAAATTTGGACACACACAAAATACCAAACAAGGCATTGGCCACATAAATCAACTGCAACAACAACTGCAGTTGCAACAGCAACAACAACAGGAGTAACTGAAGCAACTAAAAAGATGGACATAGAATCCGATTCAGACACCTGGGAGGACTTTTTTGGTAAGTGATTTAAGTTCGTTGAACCTGCCACCAATCAAATTGCTGTACATCATCATCATAATGTTGATCATAATGATGATGACTCAGCTCAGCAGGACTGCACTGAGTAGAGCATAGAGATGGTCGCGTGACACGAAAATTCTTGATAATATACATAAACTCGTGTAAAATTAAAAAAAGAGATAAATTCAGTCAAATTTAAGCATCGTTGAAGAAAGCAAAAAGTATGAATATTTCTCATTTCCTCGTGTGAAGAAAAAAAAAGAAAAATAGATAAGTTGAAATGTGAGAATATTTAGAATATTTACTTAAGCCTCATTGAAAGAACCTATAAATCTGTATTAAATAGCAAGAAAGCTGATTAAAGAAAACAAACAAAAAATATGATTATTTCGCATTTGAAATGTTAGAAAAATTAGAAGATCTTTGGCCACGTTAAAAGGGCCAATAAATTTATAAACTGGCACAATTAAAGAACTTTTATTGTTGCTAATTTTATAATATTTGCTAAGTTTTTAAAACTAAAGAAAAGTAACATTTTTTTGCATAGGTTCTATAAAATTCATGTTTTTTTTTTACTTTATGGACTTTAAGATTATTATAATAATT
This sequence comes from Drosophila limbata, assembly GCA_963924055.1. NCBI lineage: Eukaryota > Metazoa > Arthropoda > Insecta > Diptera > Drosophilidae > Drosophila > Drosophila limbata. The sequence continues at coordinate 8,332,883 of OZ001355.1, forward strand.
TTCAGTGGAGTTGACCTTCATTTTTTTTCTTCTTCGCCTTCTCACGTGACACGACACGACCCAGTGACGAGCGGCCATCTCAGGTGTTGCATGAGGCAAGGTTCTGGGGAGGTAGGCGTACACATTTTCGCATGTTTTACCATTCGGTTCTGTCTGTCTCTTCTGTCTGCCCAAATATGGCTAAAACACTCACACACACACACACACACACACACAGATACAGATGGACAGAGACAGAGCCTGGCTTTGTTTTTGTGCCACAGTCAATTGCCAGAGTCTTTTTGGCGTCTGGCGTCGTCACTATAACTGTACACTTGGAAGAGTGAAGTGCGTTTTGCTGTAACGGGTTCCACTTCCATGATTTTTAGCTTTGCATTTTGCGTTTTTCTCGATTCGTGCGCCGCAATTTTTTTTTTTTGCGCTTTGTAATAAAATTTAATGATAATACATAATTTTTTTTTATTTTCGGTGAATTTTGACCCAAATTACGATTGTGCCACAGAGCAATTGGTGTTGCCTTTGCATGGAATTTGCCATTTATGTTAATGATCTGCGTCTCAAATTATGACCCAGATTGCAGGTTCCATTTTTGGCGCGTGCTCCCCTTGTTGTTGTTTTTTTTTTGCTTGTAATCAAAACACCCGCAGGGCAGCAAGAGAGAGAGAGAGGGCGGTGGTCCTCCCTATTTCCCCGCCATCTCTCTCTTTCTTTTTCAGTCTCAATAATTCAATTGGACATTAGTCACAGCACTTTATATAATTTATTATGATTGTCGCTTTGCTTTTGTTGACTTTCTTTATGTGCAAGTAGGGCGCGCTTAGATAACAGCAGGCTGTCGGAACTTTGACAAAGGTCACTGTTAGTTAACATGACTGTGTGCTATAATTGGCACTCTTAATGAGTAACTTTATTGAAATGCGATAAGTGCACAGCATTATGTTATATACATATGTATATTTAACATTTTTATAATTTCTTTAAAGGCTAACTGCAATGTATGGCTTATCAAACACGTTTGTTCAGACACTTGTCAGCCTTCCACTCAACAGATAGTGAAATACATGTGTATATATTTATATTTACATACGATTGTAGGCATGTCTATGTGTCTGTATACTTATGGAAGGCAGTAAATTGATATCGTTGGAAGGCGCTTAGTCAACATTTGACCGCTTGCGCTATCAAATGTCACTGTGCCTGTGTGCGCTGTGTTTACCTCCTCAATAACTAAACTGAAAGTTAAATAGAAAATTTGTCTGCTTTTTTTTTTGTTTTCATGCTGTTGACACAAGTGCCGTTGACAGTGTTGCGCATGCGCAGCCCATGGGCAGGTCAACTTCAAGTCAGAGTCCAATATCGAAGCCGGCTCGAGACTTTTTCTCTCACATTTCATAACCAAACACACACACACACACACTCATACACACAAATAAAAGGAGACAAAGTTACTTACATAGATACAGTGTCTGTCAAACCGCAAACACTACGGGAGTCTTGAGTCTAACTGAGTCTTTGAGTTCATTTGATATTGTTGCTCTGTTTGATTGTGATCTGGAAAAAAAAAGCAAAATAGAAACCAACCTTTTTCTGTCTTCTGTGGCCTGTGCCCTTTTATATATTTTTTTCTTGCTTGTTCTCTCTGTTTTCATGTGACATTTATTTGGAATTTCTTATTTATTTATATTATACTTGGTTGGAAATATAATAACTAATAGATATTGATGGTCGTCGTACATGCACATACATGTTTATTTATGCCCGATAAGATTTCTCTTTTGTTTTGATAACGCCGACAAGGCCAGAAATGGCCGATAAGTCACGCAAACGAACACTTGAAATATTTCTCGATAGTCGTATGTGTATGTGTATATTTAAATTGCTTAGGCCCTTGATCAAAAGGTCAGTTTTCGCTTCACCCATTTCCGCTGCCCAATTGTGGAGCAATGAGTTAATTAAGTCAATTTATATAAGTTCAAGAAAATTGACGCATAATCAGACAAGACGAGTTCATTGGCCACGTCAAGTTATGATTGTTGTTAATTCCCATACAGATACTCTAGCATAAATATTTATTTATTACCTCACCCAATGCTTCCTTCTAATTGCACTAAAGCTTCTCTTCTATGCATGTGTGTGTGTGTGAGTGTGTGTGTGTGTGTGTGAGAGTGTGTGTGATCTTCTACCTACTTAAGGTACTCAGAGTCAGACTCAGAGTCGTTACGTTTCGTGTCGTGTCGTTACGTGTGTGGGCCGTGAGTCGGCGTTTGTCTGCTTCTCTTTTGTGTGTTGTTGTGTTGATGCTAAGTTCGCTCTCCCTCTCTCTTTCTCGCACTTATTCTCTAATTGTGCAAAACTGTCGCTTTGCATTTTTCTCAGTGTACGCACTACTCAGACGCTTTTGTTGTGGGCGTTGCAGAAGGTCGTAAAACTTGCAAGCGATCATTGTGCACGCACATCCCAAAAGGTTTTTCTCAATGAAACCCACAACAGACTCAGCTCAGCTCAGCGCATACCCTGTTAATGGAAACTATAGAGAATTGGGTTTATTGTCATGAAAATTAATAGCATTTGTAATTAATAAAATCTTGAAAAAAGTTTTTAGAAACTAGTGTTGGATTCAAAAATATTCCACTATTAAAATTTAATTAGACTATAAAAGATACGTATCTCTGAAAATAAATAATTTAAGTTTTTTTACTACGGTATTCATACATATATTATTAAGAAGTGAGCTCAATAAAAATCTAAAAATAAAATAAGTTAGAAATTGCAAAAGTTGATTAGAAAAGTTTCGTTTGATAAGAACAACTGCTAACAATATATTTGTTTACAATTTCATTAACAAATACTTAATAAAATAAATTTATAGCATGCTTAAATTTTGAATTCCTTATTTAGAATCCAATACAATTTTTAATGAGTTTATTAATATCTTTATTTATAATTGAATTTTATATTCGTTACATAAAATTTTACAAAATTCAAAATTTCAAATTCCTTATATATAATTTACAGGATATGCCAAAGTTGATAATAATAGACTTTTGCATTGCATTTCTACCTCATGCTGTCGTAAGTTGTGGGACTTTGACTTTAATGAACGCTTTGCGGCATCTCTCCCCTTTCCCCTCTCTCGTCACCCACCCAGCGCTCTCTCGTTCTTTCTTTGGCTTTATCCCGTCGTTGCACACAATTCTATTTGGCAGCAAATTTATAACTTCCTTGGCAAATGCCATTTGCTTAGACAGTTTACGCCTACCCCTAAGAGTGTGTGTGTTGCGGGGGCGCGTTTCTTTTTTGTGGCACTTAAGCTCAGCTTAGAACTCGCTGAGTGACAGTTTTTGGCAACAGACGTGGAGCATAGAAGGGGGCCAACTGTCTGTCTAAAGAATATTTTTGCGATATGAATTACGTTTTACAAGTAACAAAAAATGAAAAAAAAAAAAAAACAAAAATACGCCATGAGTCACAGGGCCAAGATTCAAAAGTCAGATACTGAATCTGACTGAGAGTCTGGAATTGAGCTTGAGTTCGACAGCAGCATTACAGCTGGCTTATTGTATTGTTGCTTTTGTTATCAGCAATGTTGTTGTTGTTGTTGTGAAGCTTTGAATTTCAGTTTCTAGTGAAAGTTATTTTTCATGCGATCGCCGCTTGTTGTCATTTGTGGCATCTCTCTCTCTCTCTCTCTCTCTGTCTTGGTTGTTTCTTGAAATTGCCTTTCCATTTCACTAGAGCCACTGGACTGGAAAGCTGTCGTCACTGAGCCGAGTGAGGAGGCATTGAAGACATTGGAGGCAGTGCCCAGTGCACACGCACGCCACCGTTAAGTGCCACCAATGCCAATGCCTTTTCTCATTTCTCATTTCTCGTATCATCATCATGGAGAGTTTTACAGAATCTTTCACGCTTCACTTATGCGCCGTCTCTTTCGTTTCGTTGCCTCCTTGTCTGACATACTTTCGCTTTCATTTGAAACTCTGCTCGCTGCTGCACTCGATCGTGACATAATGCACTATTGAAACCATTTAAATTAATGTTAAACGATTTTTTATCGGCTTGAGATTGCGCCTCCGTTTCTGTCTCTCTGTCTCTGTCTGTCTCTCATACAATGGCTGATCGTTGTTCTGCCCCGCGAGTGAAACTTAAGCTCTAGTTTTTTTTTATTTTCTTTACTTATATTTTTGTAGTTTTGATTAATTACACAAAGTTCAAATTTCGAAAGCGCTTTGGGTTTGTGTTTTTTTTTTTGGGGTCAACATTTTTTGAACCCAGCGTGAGATGTGGACTGATGCCCTCATTTCAAAAGTGTTTCCATTGGGCGTTAAAAGTGCAAATTTTGAATTCCAGCAAAGCGTATCAAATCAATAAAATTGCCACACAACAAACTAATTGTGGCAACAAGCAACCAACAACCAACAACAACAACAATAATAATAATAACAAAAAAAAACAGAAGAAAAATATATAAACAAAGCAAAAACTGCGCAACATTGAAGGTCAAGTTAAGTTTTTTTGTGTTTCCACCTTTTACAGGTGTGCTTTCCATCTTGTTTAACCATTTAAAACATAATTGAGTTTATCTCTCTCGCACATGGTCCGAACAGGGTGTGTAATGGTGTGTGTGTGTGTGTGTGTCTGTGTGTGTGCAAATGTTGCTCATCACCATAATAGTTCATCTGCGTAATGAGCTAGTTCCACTGTCGATATATGGAATGTGTCAAGAGGAGTGAATGTGGAAAAATGTTAGTATTTATAAAGAATTTATAAATAAACATACTAGTGGGATTCCGGTAAGCGTTTTAGATTATTTTTAACCAAATCTAAATCAGTTGACGGGACGACCCTTTTTGCACACTGATTATTTTTAGATTTCGTGAACTGAGTGACAACTAAAAATTATACAAAATGCCTAGAGAAAGCCAGAGAAGGAAATAGATGAACGTTCTCCATATTGATATTACAGCAGAATGTAAACACACAACCAAATGTCACAGTTTTCATTTGAAACCAAATCGAAATCAAAACTTCGAAATCTAAACCAATTCTAAAACGCTTACCGGAATCCCACTACTATGTAAATCTTGTTTGTTGACTACTTAGCATTGTAAATGCCATAGTTCAGTAATAAAATGAGCTAGTTCCACTATCACATTGTTGATTTTCAATGCCTAAATAAGGTGTCTGATAACTATTGAAAAGAGAATTCTACGTAAAATGTATGGAAATTAATGTCAAATTGAAAAACGGCTTAAATGGGGATAAAATATTATTATGATTAATTTATAAGAAATTAAAAGGATTATCTACTACTTTCTTAAAATTAAAATTTTTTGAATTTCGAAAATAGTTTTTTGTTTAATATTATCAGATTGCTTTTGAGAATAGAATACACAATTAATTACAAAGTTACTCACTAATTATGTCTGAAACTAGTTCGCATTAGATAAAGTCTATGATGAGCCATATCTAAATCACAGATCTACAAGTTTTTTTCAGCCCTGGCTGAAATAATACATTAAAAAATCAAATTGTTAAGTAAATTAAAATATCTTTATATTCTCTTAAATTAATACTAAGAAATACTTTAAAAGGAATCAAATTGTTAGGCAATCTAAGTTATTGTAATAACTTAGATGACAGTTTAGAGTATAAGGCGCAGTTCTTACTCTTTGTTGAGATTGTAAAGATCATCTATTAAGTATGATTCTACTCCATTGTTCTCAAGTAATTTCCGCATCGGAAAATATGGTATTATTATTATTATTATAATTTCAAAACTAATTCATATGTTTAATATTGATTGATGCTTTGTTGTATTGTTTAACAAAGTTCTTTGGCTTTATACAGTTTATTTAAACAAGTATGTATGTATTCACGTATGTGCATACGAGTATGTAATTACTTACCTCAAGCGTTCACATTGCTTCAATAAATGCGACGAACAACCTTCAAATGTCAGCGACTTTTTTCTTCCATTATTTTGTGCTTGGCTTACATACCACACATACACACACACACACACACACACTTACATACAATGTGATGTACGTGTATGTAAGTGTATAAATTAAAAAAAAAAACAGAAACAACAACAACAATAATTATAATAAAAGCAAAGTGGAGTAGCTTGAAATTCCATTATAAATGCAATGGCAACGGCTTCTTACAATTTTGTTGACTTTTCTTGTTTTTTTTTGATACTTCAAGTTTGACAGTTGCCTGTCCAATAAATCTATCTTGAACACATCTACACATACATATGTATACATGCATCTGTATGTATAAACCCACAAATCAAATAATAATAATAATAATAACCGAAATGTGCAAACACAGCTGTTTGGTTTTTAACTCTGTAAAAAAGTACGCAAATAAAAAAGCATAAACAAAAAAGCAAACACAACAACAACAATAAAAAGATGTTACGCATTCAATATTTTGCTATAATTGAAATATTTATAAATTTGTTTTTTTGTTGTCTTGAAATGAATGCAAAAGCGATTAAAGATTGAACCATAAATAAATAAATTATAAAATCAAACGAGAGACACAGGCCGACAGACACAGATCTTGTTCAACAGGTTTTTCTCTTTTTTTTTCGCACACAAAAGTTCAACAAATTGAGCACAGAAATCTGAGAAATCTGAAGAAAACGTGAGCTACGTTAAGCGTAAACAATGAAAGAGAGAACCCAGAAGAATCTCAGCTCTGATAAGTTTCAGCTTTATGTAATGGCTTGAAATGTTGATAAAAACTGCATGCGACAGATTTAATTTTAATAAAAATTGCATATAAATATTAAATCAGAATAAATATATAATGTTCTTAATATCTCGCGTCTGTTATGAATTATTTAAAACAAATTTAACCAGCTGAAATGTTAATATAATTTGAATTTACTAAAGTTTAATTTCATATATCATGAAATGCCATTTAAAATACTTACTGATTTTAAGAGCTGATAAGAATGGAATATCTTCAGTTAATAAACATGCTTAAAAATTATCACATATTCTTTATAGAAGGTTTAATTCGATTCGAAATCAAAATAAATATTAAAATATTATTAAATAAATACTTAAAAAGCTATTATTTTCGAAACTGTTCTCAAACTTTGGAAGGCTGCTGATTATAAGATTAACTTTACAAAAAGATTAAATAAAAATATTTTGATAGCCTGAAAGCAGAAGCAATAATATTGATAATAAAAAGTGCAAAAGGAAAACAAAATTAAAGTAAATACAAAGAAAAATGTTTTTTTGATATTTTAGTTTTATTAATATACATTGTATATAACAATTAAGCATAAGAAATTTTCAAATATAGTCATAAATCTTTTTTAACGGTCGTTTGACTTCCCATAGTTGTGATGGAAACAACAGATCTGCCAAGATTTTTACCTGTTACGACGACATTTATACATTTTCGCGGCAACTCTTGAAGCCCCCGCGGATTTGTTGTGCACTTGTGGATCGTCATTGAGGCACGAAGCATGTGGCATGAGGCAGGCGTCTTGGTGTTTATATGGCTTTCACGCCCATCACTCACACACACACACACACACCCACGAGAGAGCGACACTTGGGGCCACTTGAGGCCCAGAGTGTAAATTTGCATAATTTTTAAATTAAAAAACTGTGTTTATGTAATGGCATTTCTAACGGTTTTGCTGATGACTTCATAGGAAGTGCACACGCCAGAAAGGCTCAAAGCATCTTGGCCACTTGATGCCACTGGGCATAAACTAGGCTCAAATTTGCATAGCTTGAACAAGATGCGGTAATCGGCCAAGTGTCGCTGTTAGCCGTCAACGTCCTGACCAGGCGTTTGTTAGATTTATGCCAAATGTTGCAGTTGGCAGAGCACTCTTAAAAACTGGAAATAAGCTGCGAACCATGCTAAATATCAGTCAACTATATATGCATCCATGTTCACTTTATAGTTGATGTGTGTATGTATATGTGGGCAATCTGCGTGATCAGCACACGACGCTAATGTACAGATCATGAGCACTGATTGCGTTTAGTGCATGAAAATTGGAAAAACTGGAAACTTGTTTCCGATCCGTTCTCTTCGCTGTGTTCGCTGTGATCGGCGACTTGTTCTTCAATTGAATGCCAGCCGCCTTGGTACTGTTCAGTGATCATCATTATCATTATGGTTATCATCATCATCATGGTGATCTTGAGACGACGTTTGTTGCCTTTTGTCCATGCTGCCTGCTTATTAATTTCCAACACACAACGCTGTGCGGCATATCAACGCCAAATTACAAAGAGTCGCTTGTTCTGCAAACTGCGACTGACTGACTGAATGACGGACTGATTGACTGACTGACTATCTGAATCGGGTGCCTGGGTCAGTGACGCCCCAGAGACCACAGAGAGATCTATGCATGCTTTACATTCACATACTACATCGCTCTAATTAATTAGAATGACTTGACTTCAATGCGCCAATGGATTGAGCAAAGGCCTCTGACCTGCGGCAAGTTTCATTGTTTGCTTTTGCAATTAACACAAGCCATTTGGAAGGCCCTCAGTGGACCCTTATTAAAAAATGGCATCCACCGTGACACTGCCACATGAAAAATCAATGCTCCAAAAAGTATCTAAAATTTCCATACAGTTGGTCAAGTTTTTATTTTGACAAAATAAAATATTTTAGAAATTTATATTTACTGATTATTTATTTTTATAAGCAACAATAGCAACAATAATCAAATAAAAAATGTTATAAGAAGCTAAGAAAAACTAATTTTTTTAAATAAAATATGTAAAAAAAAATAAATAAATAAAATATCCAAAAGAAAAACTATTGAAAATTATATATACAGTTGAGCTTTCATAACTCGAACTTCTATAACTTGAATTTTCTCTAACTCGAGCTAAATGAGTGGCAGTAAAATTAATAAAATTAAGAAAATAAACTCTATAAGTCAAATATCTCCATAACTCGAACCTTTTCTTTGGATAATGGTGATTCGAGTTAGGGAAGTTCGACTGTAATTTTATTATTGTAAAATTTTAAATGAATTTTATTTATTTTTAAATAAAATATGAGACAAAAAAATATTTTTGGGCTAAATGAAATATTTGAATTTTATATTTTGTCAAAAGTATTACTTGACCAACTGTACATATTTTTCTATGTAGCGGGGTCAGCTTGTCAACCTTCACCTTCAGCTGCTGACGCTATGTAATTTCAATAAGTTTTTTTATTTTGTTTACCTATGTTAACAACAATATTTCAAGTGGTTCAACGTTGCGTATGATTTAATGGCCCAAGCCACGGTCTAAGGTTACAGAGAGCCAACCCGAAACCCATCGCAAGCTGATTATTGTCGTAATTTGAGCAACATTCCAAGTTCACAGCTGGTTGATTATTTGCCAGCGATACAAGTGCAAATTGTCTGTGTGTGAGAAAATAATACACTAAAAAAGTGAAAGAGCCACAGGCTACACTTACAGAAAACTTGAGTTTTTCCCCTCCAATTTACGCCCCATTTTCCACAGTGCAATACACGAAGTTGGTCGTGATAACACGTAGGCAACTGAAAGCCGCGCATGCGTGGTCGAAACAACTCGCCAGCTTCAGCTTCAGCTCCCATCACGTTCGGATATGGTTTTGGCCAGATAAGCTGGGCTCTGAGCTCTAAGCTCTGGCCAAGCAACACCCACTCGACTGGGTAGAAAATTCGCTTTTGAACTGGCTTCTCTTTGCTTCTTGCCTCGTTGCACACACACACACACAAAGATTTTTATACCCGTTACTTAAAAAATAGGTAAAGGGTATATTGTATTCGTTGCAATGTATGTAACAGGGAGAAGAAAGCATCTCCGACCCTATAAAGTGTATATATATTCTTAATCAGCGCACACGCACAGTTTTTAATTTATAAGTATTTTTTTTACTAATTTACGTAAACTACTATTATTAGATATCATCCTACTAAATCGTAACAAGATCGGACAAATAGAAAGGTTTTAGTGGCTGTTTTAAGTTTTTAAGCAGTGTAAATTCCTAAAAGCAGGCAATAAAAAATATTGTATATGTATATTTAAATAAGTAACGGGTATCCTATAGTCGGGAGCTCGACTGTAGCTTTTCCCGCTTGTTTTTTTTTATATATATAGACAGCATTTTATTTGGTGGCACTGTCAGTTTTATGACCTCCCCAAGTAAAGAGCGCTATGCGGTACGACAACGCCTCTTAAGTCAGGTGCCTCTACAAAAGCTCAGATTTCGGTTGTCTTGCCAACATATTTTTTTTTTTTTTTTCATTTTCATTTTTTTTCTTTTTATATTTTCTTTAATAGTCCGTTTGTGGCATGTTGGCTGTTTTAATGGCCAGCTTATAAATCTGTGCTGTGTGTGTTGTCTCTCATGTGTGTGGCTTAACCTACTATTTGAAGACTTTGTTGGCCAAGAGGCCTTTGTGTGGCTGTCCAAGTGTGTGGCTAGCTAAGTCCATTAAACATACCACACTCAAGAAGTTAGAGTATTATAGTTTAAATATGTAATATGCTTTGCCAGCATCAAATATAATTTATTATTCCAAAACACTCAAAAAGAGCATTCAATTTTCTGCTATTTTGATGCTCAATGAATTCGTTTTTTCTAATAAATTGTTACAACCAAAACATGTTAAGATAAATCTGATATGTGTATAAATTCTATACAGCTTCACACTTTAGGGCTTGTCGAAAACTGGAGCCCTTGAATTGGGGACAGAACAAACGATAGGTATCGATGATTTATAAGCGATCTTCGGAATGACAGCGGCTATAAAAATGTAAAGTTAAAGTTAAGATAAAGCTCTTGACTGCGGCATCTTTCAATAAAATAAATAATAGCTTGTGTAATAATGCAGTTGATTAGTATTAAAGACAAAAGGCCTTAAATTGAAAAATGAAGTCATTAAATACATTTCCTAGTTTCATTCAGTTTCTCAATGTTCTTGATTTAGGGCTACGTTTTAAGTACCTGAACATACTTGAAATTCCGTTGGCGCCCCAAAGGCAATTAAATCAATTATTTAGCACTTGAGCAATGGAAAAACACATGAATAATATGCGATGTTCGTAGTTGAAGAATGAGTTAAAATCAAACTAAACAACAATAATGATGGGCCATAAAAATGTAAATGAAAATACACACGTAACATTTTTCTCCAATTAAATGCTAAACATATAATTGTTTTATTTTTGTGTTGTTTTTGCGCAAATATTCAAATTTTTGGCTGATGTTGAAAGTAAATAAATGCTGTTAAAACAAATAAAAAAAAGCATCAGCCAAAGGCGGCAAAATTAACACACAACTCACACACAAAACATAAAAACTAGAAATGACTTTGGAGCAACAGCTTCAATGCCCCACAACTTTTACTCCAGATCTTATCAGAAGAATCGGGTAATGGGAGTCGCTAACGAGTCGACCATGCCAAGTGAATGACTGACAGAGTAAGTGAGTGTGTGTGTGTGAGTGACCCAGAGCAACTGTTAAGCACCTACGTCCTACTATTTGTAATTAGCGCTGCTAATTGAAAAACTCACGCGTCATCGAGGCAACTTCCAGTCCGAGTCACAGTTACAGTCACAGTCGCAGTCACAGTCACAGTCCAAATGCAAAGCATTTCAAATGCTGGAAAATAACAATAACAATAAGTCAAGACCTTAATTAAGTCAAAGCAAACAGTTTTCTGACTAATCGAGGGCGTTGCATGCAATCACTTGAATGCTTTTTTCTCTTCCGTCTTCGTCTTCGTTTGCATCTGGCATCCGCGGCGTATGCGTAACGTGCACGATTTTTGCGTATGCATGTCGCATGTGCTTTCGTTTCATCAATGTCGTGCAGTTGTCATTACAACGGCTCAGACACAAATTGTTATTGTTATTCTGCCGCCGACTCTTGAACAAAACTCTGCCCCAAACAAAAAGCCCAAAATAAAAGTGAGAAAAATAAATAAAAATGTTTATTACATAAACCAATTAGCTGGCGCGAGGCATTTGCATTCAAATGCATAATTTATGAATGCATTTTCGTTGTACAGCTCAAATATAATCAAAACACATACACACACACACACACACACACACACTCTCTCAAAGTGTGGCCAAAGTTATTAATGTAAGAAAGAAGAAACAAAATAAAAAAGATGGAATATGCTGGCGCAAATTAAGCAATTAAATTCAGAAACCTACAAAAATAATATTATGGAATTTACAAGAGCTATAAAAGCATACAAAATGTATATGAAATTATGTTAATTTACACTTTGAATACGGAAAGGCTTAAAAAATTAATTTCTGCATGTAATTTTAATTGATAGTAAAGCGTTTCAACTTTGCCTAACTATTGATAGAAAGAATTATGTTGTATTGGATTAAGAAGAGGGGAATTCCAACACGTTTCTATGGAAACAATAAATGGAACTTTATGTATTACTTTTTGGAATTTCAAATTTTGTTTATTTTTTTATAGAGTAGAGTAGCTTCTGTCAATTGAACACTTTATTTTGTGATGTAGCTTAGACTGGGAAAGAGCACAATCACTCCCTATTTCAGTTGAGAAAAACCTTCCTTTTAAATGGGAAGGAAAAGAATTCAATTATATTCATCAGGATTTTAAATTAGAAATATGTATTTTTATAATTAATGTAAATATACGTACATCGGATAATCGATCAAAATTTGCCAAAGTTATGAAAGGTCTGTCGTTTTTTGCATTTTCATGTTAAACTCGATTCACTGTTTGCATTTTATTTATTAGTTTTTATATTGATAGCTAATGGGCTTGTTCTAAATTCATAAATTTATGATCTGTACGTAGAAATAAGTATTAAATATATGCCAACAAGATAGTTAAAGTTATTTTCACATAAAATTAACGATCAATTGCACAAATTCTCTCACAAATTAAATTGGAAATTCAGATACATAAATCGCCATCAACTACCATTATTCAAGTCATAAACTGGCGACTGTTGCCATAATTGAACTTTTTAGAAAGCTAAGCTTAATTTAGAACTAATTACAGGGTATCTGAAAGCTTAAGTGGCAACGCTTGACTAATTCTTTTTGGCTCATAGAGAGCTTTCTTTATAGTATCTACTATAGTTGTGGAGTGGACATTGAGCACATTTTTGGCTTAATGTGCATGTTCATTCGAGACGAATTCATGTAGCTTAATAATATCTTTATGGCAGCCGTTTAATTACTTTTCACATACTTATTCTCACTAACTCTTCTCTCTCTTTTATTTACAGGTAAGTTACACTGACCCACTTGGCCAATTATGTGCAGTAAACCAAAAAGACAACGACGACGTCGACGTTGTTGGTCGGCACTTGGCTTTCATCAATGGCCAGGCAAGTGCTGGATACTTTATTGTTGGGTGTTTGTTAATGTTGTCGTTGCTGCTCTCAGTGTGGCACTGACGACTTGACACTTATCTGTGTGGCGCCAGTTGACCAGCTGTCAACGAGTCGACGATTCAAAGCCAGTTGAAGTTGAAGAGATGCCCTGCAGGTAGAAATATGCACATAAAACAGCATGAACAAAAACAGCGGTCGATGTGGGAATTCTTTATTGATATGTGACACATTATCGATGGAGCTTGTTCAGCTTGTGGCGCTGACTTTCGACTTTCCATGAATTATGGCACAAATTCAAATGCTGCCCACAAACGATGCACTTAATTAAACACACACACACACAGATCTGATAGCGGATGAGTTTCTATTTTATGCGCTTTCCCAAAAAAAAAAAAAAAATATCTGACATAAAAAACAAAGATAAAACAATAAAAATAAATAAAAACTAAGCAAATTAATGATGCCCTGCACACACAATTGACAGGCAGCTCTCGATAAGATCGCCAAGATGGTGTCGAAACAGGCGCCGATTCAAAATAAAGTCACACACAAAAAAGCACTGACTGCTCCACAAATTTGGCACACAAATTGAAATGTGAAATGTCGTGTGAGTGTTTGTGTGTGTGTGTGTGTGGAGGTGCCAACCTGTTCTCTAATTGGGTTAAAATGCAGTTGACGCTGCTGCCTCCAGGCGGAAATCTGTGGCAACTTTGGCAGCCGTCAGCTGGCAACTGGCAGCTTGCAACAGGCGTTGGCCATTTACCCATAACATGATTTATATGCAACGCTTATGAGACTGACCTCGTTACGCCTTTCGGCCCATAGATTCTGACGGCATTTCGAATTGAAGACGGACAAGCAGGCAAAAAGCTAAAGCAGGCATCACACTCTGTCAATTCAATATTCAATTACCTCCATGGTCATTATCAAATTGCCGTTGTAATTACAAATCAACTAAATTTGCAATCAAGCAATCTCCAAAGTTTTTGTCCTCCATTTGCAATAAATGATCATGCATTTGATAAAGAATTTACTTAACAACTCAATTTGGAAACACACAAATGTATAATACACGTTCCATCTCTCCTCCATGGTCACTTGCTTAAGCTGTGCTTATTTTTTGCCCTCCAGTGCCACTTTATTTGCAATATTTGCGTATTAAATTGAAGAAGTCCTCACATATAAACTTAATTTACACTCGAAAAGGTGTTTAATTTAGTTGCCATCTCTCCTCCATGGTCACTTGCTTTAGCTGTGCTTATCTTTTGCCCTCCAGTGCCACTTTATTTGCAATATTTGCGTATTGAATTGAAGAAGTCATAACATATCAACTTAATTTACACTCAAAAAAGTGTCAAATTTAGTTGCCATCTCTCCTCCATGGTCACTTTATGTAGCTATGTCTAGTTGATAAATGATAAGACTAATTTTAAGGCTGTGGTCAAGTAACAAATCAATTTGCAATCAAAAAAGTTCTTAAATTAGTTCCCATTTCTCCTCCATGGTAACTTGTTTCTGCTGTGATTAGTTTTTGTCCTCCCTTGTCACTTTTATTGCAATATTTGTGTATTAAATTGAAGAAGTCATTACAAATCAACTCAATTTGCACTCAAAGAAGTTTTTCATTTAATTGCCATCTCTCTTCCATGGTCACTTTATGTACTTATGCTCAGTTGTTAGCGTCTATTGTCACTTTATAGAAAATATTTAGAAAAAGTATAAATATTATATAAGAACTAAATTTATTTATTTTAATAAAAAGTGATTTCATTATTGTCAACTTCGTTTCCTGGTATTCTCCATGTTCACTTATCCACTGTCGTCTTTTGCTTTTAATTTATTTTAATTTAAAATGCATAAATTTATTTTAAATTTGAACAGCTTGAGCTGGTACTCAAATATATAATGAATCTGATTGCTGATTTATTGGGATTTATTGTGAATGCTTTCGATTTCATTTATAATCGTGTAGAGTGTCGTGTGTGTGTGTGTGCAGATAAGTACTTGCATATACATATGCAGCCTGTTGTCAAATGAACCTGTCAAATCTTAACAAACACTCACTTTCTCTTTGGAGTGCAGCTGGCGCTAGTCAAAGTTAGAGTCAGAGTTGTAGTCATAGTTATGGTCAGAGTCGTAGACATGATGTGCATCCTGTGGCAAACTAAATTACAATTTATTTATATGCAACACCCACACACGCTCGCTTACACATACTTGCAAGTTGGACATGCAACATGTGGCACATGTGGCACTGCCTTGCAGCAGAAAAAACTGATTTGTCTGCAAATCAGTAGGCAATAAGTCAAATGCCGCCGCCAAAGTTCAAAATTATTTTCTATTTTAGCGCTTCCGTTGGCTGGACTAAGACACTGCAACTAAGAGAGAGAAAGATAGAGAGAGAGAGAGACAGAGAGGGAGTCAGATACAGTCAACTCAGACTGTAGACAGTTGGCTGTCTATCATTTGCCTTACATTTAGCCTTTCATTTTAGCCTCTGACGCAGACAATCGTCGATCGGCTTTTCTGAGGCGGGAGGCGGGAGACGGGCTTCCTGCCTCTTGGTGGCAACCGCCTCCTGCCTCCTGCCTCCCGCTTTCTGCCTCCTGCCACAACCGCCCTCAAAGACGCCGCTCTTTCATTTCATTTGATTTTGCTATGAAGTTTTTCTTCAACTATTTTCTATTTGGATTCGTATCTCGTCTCTCATTGCTCGCTAACGTTTCATTCATAAGTTTTTGCCAACATGCAACCATGCAACACATGGCTCATCCAATTTCTGCTTAAACTCCTAAACATTCAACGGTTGCAGTTGCATTTTATATTTGTGGCTTATGCAACGGGCTACGCTTCGATTTGCTTATGGGTTGGCAATGAGGAAGTCGAAACGTTCGATTTAGGTTCCTCCGTATATATACTCTTGTGGGTGACTGTGGCAAATTTGCAAAGTTGCCTGATTATAGGGATGTTAACGATGTTTATGCCCCAGCGCTGCCAGCGTTTTGACTTAAATGTGGCATAAACGGTCAGTTGTAAAACGTTTGAGGAAAACCTATTGGTGTTTATCGTTATGCAGACAATACCTAAAGCAGTTCATAATTCCGGAAAATACTTTCGCTTCTTGAAGATCTATAATTAGCAGAAATTAATTTAGAGCTTTGTTTTTTCGCGACACTTCAAATAAATTGCTAAACAATTAATCAAAAAAATAACAATATAAAAATTAACGAAGAAAATTCAAAGTAATATAATATAAAAAAAATCAAAATATAAAAAAATAGAAATAATAAAATTAAATTAATTCATAAAAAAATAATAATTGAAAAGCTGAAAAATAGGTAAATAAGTATACCCGGAATTTGAACCACTTACAGGTCTTATTTCACAAAACGCCGTCTTATTGCAAGATAAAATTATCTCAGCTATGATGTGTGAAAATTACTGCTTTCTAGCTTTAACCGTTTAGCCTACACAATGATACGTCAGTGAGGACAAAGAGTTTTATAGCAAAAGAATCGAAATGTAATCTATAATAAGCTGAATGACAATTATGGCTACTGCATTATCTTCTTCTAAGAAAGTCCTTGTAGCGCTAGTATATCAGGATATCAGATAATAATAAAATAAATTATATAGAAAAAAAATTTAATTTAGCTAAGCTCTTTTTTGAGATGCCATTGCCAGTTGCACGTCCTCGACCTTTCAGTTGCAGTTGCAGCCTCATTTTGCTATTTACTTTTTATTACACAGTATTTATTTCAATAACAATAAAAGCTACGCCTGCGCAGTCTGTCAGACAGTCTCAGAGCTGTAGAGTTGGCTATAGAGTTAAACAATGACGCTCTGGCGCGTGCTTTTGGCCCGACAGACGACGACGACGATGACAGCGTCTGGGGGAACTTAGCCTCCATTTGCCTGGGCCATTAAACGGCAGCTTGGCAGCTCGGTTGTTGTCTTTGTAGGCGTTGCGTCTTCTCAGACAACAATGGGTGTACAATGGGATCTACTAGACTACACTGCTGCCATAATAAATGTGGTCTAATGAGGGCCCAGTTAGTTGTCTGCTGCCTGGTCACATTTCTCAAGTGCAGCTCGAGACTTTCTGTTGATTTGTCAAGTCTAAAGTTTAAGCATTAATTGTGACATGTTTGTGCTTGAGCTCTGAACTCTTTAGCTGTTAAGAAAACCGCATGAGGCATGCAACATTGTGGCGGGTGTGTCGCAGTCGCGTTAACATACATACATACATACATATATGAGAGCGAAAGTGATTTTAGTTGGCACAAAAGCCGCCGGGTAGCCCGACAATCCTGCAATGAATAATTTAGTCATTTCATGCAAACGAAAACGAACTTTTTGTCGAAGCATTTAAGCCGCAGGAGTTGCGCCAAGTCTTTCGACCACCCAAAGACTGGCAACTGGCAACTGGCAACTGCAATGGCCGCAATGCGACGCTGACTTGGCGGCAAATTCATCACATGAGATCCCGTGGCGACGGCGGCGCTAAATCGTGTGTGAATGGCTTGACGAACTGCAGCAGCCGACTGGACAAAAAAACGCTGCACAGTGGTTCAATACATTGATAGAATTGTTGCAAAACATTTAAAGAAAATTATGAACAAATTGGAAAAAAGCGGGGACCGTTATCATAATGAGCTACATTATAAAAATGTCATAGAAATGATTATTAAAAGATTTTAAAGAATTTTCTTCAATAAAATAAAAAATTCTTAAAAATTGTTTATATTTGAGAGGAAAAAATAAAGCTCACAAATTATCATTATTTATGATTTTTATTTATTTTTAGTCATTAATAATTATCTTGCATTTATTTTGTAAATGTTAATCATTGGCCGTGTTCACCAGAACTAATCAATCAGTAATCATGTATTTTGTTTGTTCGATAACAAAGCATCACATCACAGAATTTCAGCGTACTATTTTGGTGATGAATTTTCAGTCATCATACATCACAAAATTTGAAATCATGATTGCTAATCACTGCATTTCACCAGAATAATCATGCAAATTTCATCGATTTTCTGTTGTCGATTTGTTCTGGTGAACACGGCCATTGACTTTTTTGATGTAAAAAAATATCAATAATCATTATTTGTGGTGCCTGGAAAAAAGTGATCATAAAATAACTAAAAAAAATATTAGATAAGTCATAATTAAATGTTTCTTGTTTGTATGTTTCTTCTTTTAAAATGGAATGCTTAAAAAGTACTGATATCAATTTTGTAACATTAAATAATTTAGACTTCTCTAAATTCGTATCATTGTGGACTTCGGAGTTTGACATTAACACGATCATTTTTTTTGACTATCAAACGAAAGATTGACAACTTATTAAAGTTTGTACATTGCAGTTTAATTAGGAAGTCTGTTCAGCTTTGGCAAAGTTATAAAAGTTAACAGTTGGTTTTCAACCTATCAAAATTACGAGCGTATTTTGTATTTATAATGGATTTTAGTCTACACACCCATTAATATTGAACATTTATTGAAAATATCAATACCACTGTGCAGCTGATCGACTGGCCAGCCTCTGGCTTTGACGCGATCGCAGACTTTGACTCAGAGCCTGCGACTGAGTCTGAGTCGCAGTCTGAAACGGAGGTGGAAACTGAGTTTTGAGTATGAGTTTGACTTTGGGTCTCTGAATGTGACCATTATGCTGACCAATTAGTCATTCGGCGCTGGTTTTGCTTGTCATCTATTGCAGGGTTTGGCCTGGCCAAAAAGACAAACATGCAGCATGTAATTTGTTTGGTCAATTAAAAGCGCCGCGGCAAGCATCAACATGTCTTGGCCATTTATGTTACTTTCGCAACGTGTTGCCAACACACAAAACAGATTCGGCTTTCAGCTGCTGCTGCTGCTGAATGAAAGCGAGTTGGGGTCGGGGTCGGGGTCGAAATGGCGACATTCTGGAGGAGCTGAAGTTGTTGCAACTAAATGCGGAAATTGACAACAGCTGGCGCTCACTTTCAAGTGGCGAGTGGCAACTTCTTTGTGGTTCTGCCTTGTCAACGCTAATGGCCATATGCAAAAAAAAAAAATATATATAAAAATAATGAGCCGCGACTGCAGCCACGGCTGTGATTTGTTGCTGCTGCAGTTGTTGTTGTTATTTTGTTGCTGTTGCCTGGCGGCACTTTCTACAGACAACGTTGTCCAAAAATAAGCAGCCCATGCAGCAGTTACAAATATATGTATATACATTTTTACATATATTTTTTTTCCCTGTTGGCTTTTCGGCCACAAATCCTAAAATGGCATGCCGCGACATGTGCGACCGACTTAGCCAGGCCCGGACAAGGTGACATGGCCACAACGACAACGACAACGACATCCGCAGCTGTGCACTCCAAAACTCAAGCTGCAGTCGGAGTTGGATTTGGATTTGCCGTCTCTGGGCAGCCAAGCATGGCAGATGCGTGCGCCTCTTCTGTCGCCAAATAAATCTCAAAAATATAAATAATAATAAGCACAAGCGAGGTGCATTCCGTACTTATGTTGCAATAGTTGTCAATTGAAATACAAAAAAATTACTTCGAAAAATATTCACCAACGAAAATTAAAGTGACTACAAGTTACAATATAAAGATTATAACATTTCTATTGCCAATTAATTTTATATATTTAAAAAGATTGTAAATTTAAATTACTTGGGAGTGTGTAAATATTTAAAAAACAAAATTTAAATCAAATTCGTCTGATAATTTCCTTTTCGTAAATCGAATTAAATTAGTTCTGAGAAATTATAAAACGTATATGATTAGTTTTTAATTTGACAAGGAAAGTAAATTATTTAGAAAGTGTCTTAAATAATTTAATTGATCAATTATTTTTATTTTAAAGTTTTATAATGAAAATTAAATAAAACTGTTATTTTTAATTGCTAAAATTCGAATTAAAAAATAACTTTTATTACGAAAATTGAAAAAAAAACGTATTTTTAATTATAAAAATAAAGAATCACAGTGTTTTTATTTTTTAATTAGAATTGAAAACAAAAGTTTATTCAGTTTCTCATAACTCTTATTTGCGATCCCTGGTTATATGTTAAAATTTAATAAATTAATTATTATTATCTCAAATTCCAAAAGTGTTTTAAGCATTAAAATATACTCAATACGTATTTGTTGCCATTTTTGATCGTAAATTATGTTCAATTATTTTTATGGCATCGTTTTCTTATCATTTCATTTGACCACCCTCGCAATTTATATATGCCAATTGGGAAATGTTGATGCCGCGGTTGTTGTCGCTTTTGATGCCCAATTTGGCAATTTTTGCGACGAGTTTAGCGGCATTTGTGGGTCATTCGGTCTTTGGAATTGAAACTGGCGCCTGTTTGTCGTCCCGTCGATTGATTTTCATAATAATTTGTATTTTTCCAAGCGACTGCAGTGTGGTGATGTTGGATGTTGGATGTGTGTGTCTATGCAATCGCAACGAGCATCCGATTTTGATCATTCAATTAAAATATTTTTATAGCCAAAGGGGGCCACTGACTCTGTCTCTGTCTCTAGTTGTGGAACTGGCACTAAATAAACCTTGAAACAGACAAACGACGCCAGTTGAATTGATTGATCAAAGCGCTGCACAAATAAAACGATAAACGTATAAAAAAAGAAAATATATAAAAAATTAAAGTGCGATGCACATGTGCAACACTTTGCACTTCCTCAATGATGGGTATGAGAGTCTGTCGAGGGAAGAATATCTGTTAGGGGGACGGTGAATTGACTACATGGAATTTTGCGCCGTTGCGCATCGGAATGCGAAATTAATGAAATCTCACATGCAGACAACAGCAACAAAATAAAATAAAAGCCCGAGGATGATGATGACGATGAGGTGTCCCAGTCCAGACCAGACCAGACCCAGGCCAGGTCCATTCCTGCTGACAGTGATTAATGTTGACGTTGTCAGCCAGAAAACAACCAGAAGAACACTCTACAGCTTTTGCAAAACAACCAAGAATACAGAATACAGAGAAAAACGACCAAAAAACACTTAAAGCCCATATTATCGACACATTTTGTTGAGGTTCTGTCAAAAAAAAAAAAAAAAAAAGAAGGAAAACAAACCGAAAACGATTAAGATCTCGACTTGAGTTTTGACTGTTTGGCCAACACTTTTCCTTTAGACGGGACCTTACTTATTAATAAAAAGCGAAAGAAGCTGCACAGCGAGAAGAATGACAACGAAAGTAGCTTAAGTCAACAATGGAATGAAAAGGAATGTTAAAAGGTTTTCAAGCGCATTAAAAAAAATGTGACTCAAAGCGTACTTAAAACAAAAGTAAAAGCCGGTCGTGTGATAAAAACTTGTAAATGTTGTCTTCTTATGTGAAGCGAAGTTGCAACCGCAAACTAAGCTACTTAAAAGATACCACACAAAAGTATAATGTGTGAAATATTTTTATAAAAATAATTAAGTGACAATTGATAAAGATCCATTGAGTCTCTAAATGGAGAGCATCAATCATAAATTAGAGCATTTTAGACAACAAAACTTTACTCAATAAAAATTGTCTAATTTATATTTGGCCAGCAATATTTTTTTCGACAAAGTTAAAGCACTTTGGGCTGATTTTAAAATACTTTTACGGGCAGTTAACATTTTTTAAATATTACTCACATTTCTTTATCGGTTTGCCAGACATAATTTTTCAACCATTTCGCTAATTTTATTAACCATTCAAGTGATCATTTTATTGGCTACTCAACTGGGTGAAAACACATAAAAAAAAGGTCACTTAAAGATGAATGATTTTCGTGCACATAAGAAACCTACAACAAGAAATGCTATGAATGTGGAGCAGCGACAGCAAAAATTAAAAAAAAAAAAGAAAAACAAAAGACAAAAAAGTCGAGTAAAATTGTATTGTTTTCTTAAAGCCTGAGACTTAAATTACAGAGCTGTGAACATTTTTTATGCCAGAGATAGAGAGAGATATATTAAAAAGAGGAAGAGACAGAAATATTTGATCATAAGCAGAAATTCGAAGACGTAAAAATTCAATGCGAATGCAAAGGTAGCGCATAAATATCCCATTACCATTTTGGACTGGACTAAACGGATACGGTTTCATTATACAACAATGCAGCTTTGGAAGACGCAACGTTTACGAAATGATAAACAGGCCAAAAGGCAGACAGACAGACAGACCGACAGACAGAGAGATACTTATATACAGCTGATGTTTCCGCAAAAGTCAAGTCAAATTGTGGTTTGCAGTGGCCACTTAAAAATTTGTTTCATTAGTGGCGTGAAATGGCCTTTTGTGGCTGTGTATATTGGCCTGTCTTTCTCTGTCTGTCTGTTGGCCAGGAAGCCAAAGAGTGCGAGTCTCCATCGATTTGCAGCATGTTGTGCATAATTTTTCATAATTTGCGTGGGCGCATTTGCCTGGCATTTGCATTAGCGACCGACTGACTTCCTTACAGCTGTCATGACACACACACACACATTTACACACACAGCCACCCACCAGTTGGACCGACCAGAAACCACCACTTGATGTACCATGGAATTGTGCCACGCCCACAGTACACCACATTGTTAATTTGTCAGTCGGCGGGTTTTTCAATTAAAGATTGCAAATCAAATCGATTGCTGCACATTTAACGCCTGTCACATTACTTTCGGTACAAACTGTTACGCAAAAAACAGCAAAGCGCGCATGCGTGGCCCCCCTCATCTCTTTTTTTAAGCTTTTTTTAAGCCAAACAGCTGGCAGCTGTTCAAACAGTAGCTAGACTTCAAAATGCATGCGATATTTTTGGATATGCTTCGTCGGCGTATTCGAAATTGCACTTTTACTTTGTGCATTTCACTAGTTTCTCCAGCGAATTCGCTTCGGTTCTTCGATTCTTCTGACCGACTGAGCCACTAAATTATAGTGGTTATTGTGTGTCTGCTGCTCTGTGGCATTGTTTTCTGTGTGTGGGTTTTATATTTGGAGCACTGAGCAAATAATCGTTACATTTTTGGCCTGGCTGGCTAATGGGTACGTGGTCTAAACACGAAATGTCAGCACTTTGTCTTATTTAAATAAGCCTAGACACAACCGACTCCTGTCCAACAACTCATATGCATGTGGGGGAGGCCTTTTACTACAAATTAGTTATGGACACGTCATGCGTGCAATAAACTAAGGAAAGTTGTGAGAGTTTGTTGAGAAGAGCATAGAAAATATGTTAAAAACTAGCAGAAGCTGATTTGACCTGTATTTCATAAGGATTTAATTATAAAATAATTATAGACTTAATTGTAAGTTTAAAAATAATTATTTTTGATGCATAATTCATTCTTTTATAATCATGAAAAGAAAAACATATAAATCTGCTGCATCTGCATCTGGATCTGTTACTTACATTGTCTCAGAGCTATAATACCTTTTTGCCCTTTTCAATAAGTACAGGGTATTGCAACCATGAAATCGTAATGAGAGTAAAGGAAGCGAAAAAACACCTGGTCTGTGACTGGTATGACTTATTCTTTAACTTGCCGCGGGGTTCTACGCCCCTTTAAAAGGTCTGTCGAATTTCACAAGTAAACAATTCAATATCATCAATACCTGAAGTGCGGTTACGCTTATCGATATGAGAGCAATCTTCAGAAAGTAAATGGGACATTCCTTGTGCATTTTCATATAAGTAAAGTGATGTCCTATCTGCTCATCCTTAATTCAAAAGCCTGCACACTTGTCACTTCTATGGATGGGCACTCAGTCAGTCGCGTGTCTAATTTATTATGATGACCTTTGTCTGATGTGCATTGCCTTTGGCCTGCCTTTAATTATTTAGCATGCTAAACACCTCAATTAAACAGATTGCGTTCTTTCGTGCGTGCCAAAAGTATATGTCGACGGCCTAAAAGTCTGGTAATTGAAATATGCGCTGTCAGCCACCCCCGAAAACAGTCTGTGCCGTGTACAGTGGTAACAATGCATGCGTGGACACACCCAACTCTCCCCGCGCTCAGCTCAACTCGTAGAGTCGTAGAGAATGGCCCAGTGCACGAGTGCGCCAATTTCATGTGAAAGGCGCGCCCAAAAGCACGCAATACTTTTATGCTCAGCATCCATGGGATAGGAGGAAACCTCAACTCAGTTCCTCCCCCCATTCACTCCCCTTTCGTTCAGTTTTTGTGAATCGGAAACGTGCCACACTTTTGAAGTCGTTCGCTTTGTTGTTCGAGTTGAATAAACTCAAGCTGGCAGCTGTTGCATATGAAACAATGCATGAATAATATTTTGATGAACTTCAAGCATCCCTTTTTGTAGTTTGATGAACTTAAAGACACCCTTGGTTTTTGGAATTGATTGCGCATATTAAAGTCATCGCTTATCATGGGAAATCTACTATTAGAGCACTTTCACCACAACGCAATACAAATTGAGAGTTGCAGTTGGGGGGGAGAGTGTGAAAATTTGTGGCAGTAAATCAACAGCTCAGACGAAAGTCGACTATTACCCTATATAATCGAGGGAAAAGGAAAAGCGGAAGCGAAGCAACCCCTAAAGCCAACATTATGACACCGGGGCGGGGCAGTCGTAATGAGCACAGTGCACATCGTACATGTAAAATGCATCTGTCAGATACTTGCATCTGTGAGTAGTAACAAGTGCCTGGGGGCATCAAGTGCAGGGATGTTCAACAAACGAAAACGAAACGAAAGTATACAAATCCAAATTTTAAATATAGCTAGAATTGAAAAGATATTTTATTAAAGATATATTCTTAAAATTGCTCTGTTTCGTTTGTTAGAAAACTTTTATATCTTTCAATTTGATAAGCTTTTGATAAGAATTGTTCTACTGTTCCTATTAGATCTATAGCTAAGGTAAACTGAGCTTATCTTCTTTTTATGGCAATTACAGGTACACATTACACCTGTCAGCTGAAAGGAAAAAAAACTTATTTTAACTTATCTTAATTGTCATTAATTACAAACCATAGAAGAATGTTGGAAATCGAGGCCTGATTTAACATATCGTAGGTTTTATTCAACTGAGAGAGGTCTTTTCGAATTTGACATTAACTAATATTCATTTGAAGGCTTCATTTTAAAATAAAATAATTTTTTAATGGTTTCCTTCATTATTCAACTTTTTTTTTTGAAGTTTGTAAAGAAACAAACTTTTTCAATTTATGTATAAATTTGTTCAGAAAATAGTTGGGCTCAGACAAGTTGATGAATCTACATTTTTTTATATTTAATTTTTATTTGACAGTGTAGATTTTTATAGATAGAAGAAAGGCTTTCGTTCAGCTCCCGCGTTGGTTGACTGCATTCGACTAACAGGTTCTATTGCTGAACCCTGGCACAGTGCAGTAGTCCACCCCTGGGAAGTAGTCGAAAACGAAGCAACAAAAACAAAGACAAACTGAGGGACAGTTGAAATGAGCGCCGACCCCCAACATGATGCGCATGCACTCGTCGCACTCTCTCCCTTCCCTCTTGCTCTAACTCAGCCAGCCTGACCATACTCTCTATTTGCTGCGCTCTCCCATTTCGGTTACTCTCTGTTACTCTCTGTTACTCGCTCTCTTACTCTCTTTTGAGCGCCACGCTTAACGACTGTTTTTATTTTGTTGTATTTGTATTTGCTTTTTTTTTTTTTTGAATTCAGTTTTGGTTTCGGTTTCAGTTTCGGTTTGTTGTTTTGTCAGTTTTCAGTCTCACGTTGACCGGTGCGAGTCGACAGTCGAGACAATCGGCAATCGTTAGTCGGCAATCGACAACATTTTTGGCATTTAGTGTAAACAACGTAAATGTTTCGTAGTGGTTGTTATTGTTATTATTGTGCGCAGTGATGCATTTAAATATATGTGTTTAGTTGTTGCTTCAAGAAATCTACACACACACACACACTATGAAATAGCTTCCGTTGTGCACCAATTGCGACCGCGCCCCCTGCTGCCTTGGACTTTAACGAATTGTTTACTCTACATTTGTTGTCCAGAGCCGAATACAAAAGAAAAAACCGAATCCCAAACCCGAATCCGAAACGAGGTCAATGCATTTGTAATTGCTGATAACGAAAAAAAAGTGCACAAAAACAAATGTGGAAATACAAAATGTTAAGTTCAAAGTTAAGTGGACAGTGTATGCCCCTTTTGCCGTCTCCTACCACTCCCTTCCCTCTTCCACCCTGTGTGACCCTCATGAGCTGCGTCTTTAAATCATAATAAATAATACGAAATATGAAAGAAAAATTTTCCACTTGAGTGAACAGTGTAAATGCATTTATTAACGAGTACGCGTATCTGTATCTCTGGACGCGGCTGTATCTGTATCTGAAGACCATAATTGCATGCCATAAAAACTACAACTGTGGAGAGCGCAGAGACCAAAAACCGAGACAACTGCGTACTCTTATCAGCTCAGCCGGCAACTGGGCAACTCTGGAATGACTGCAGTTGCCATATACATAATCAGACTTCCACTTGAACTATTTCTGTTTTCACTTATTGGAGTTTATTGCATTAGCGTGCATTAAACTCGATATCTGGAATTTATTGGCTTACGGCTTTGTAACAACAACGGGACAGGTGAGTGCCACAGATGTTGCAACAATGTTGCCACAATAGCTCTTGGCCATGACAACATGTTGTCTTGATAGATTTACGAGTACAACTCAAGCGCACTCACACACATACACATGTTGCCAATGTGCCGATTTGGGGTCACTGACACTTTAATGCACCCTGTAAATGTGTCACTGGAAGATCTATTTACCCGCATCTCTATACAGTGCTCGACAGATGTGTTCGGTTACCCTTTCCCACAATCTCAGCTCTAAATCTATCCAAATGTTTAGACAAAACTTCAATTGAATTCAAAAACCAAGGAATTAGCATAAAAAAATACAATAAACAAAACATAAAAGATGAAATCAGATAAACTGTCATAAAAACATTTAACAAGAGTTTAAAATATTTGTATTTTATTAATTCACATTTGCGCGAATTGTGGGGAGAGTCATTCGTTATAAAGCAAATGATTCGCAACTGCAACCAAGAAGACTTGTGAATCATAATGACTGCATTCATATGATATGATTGAACATGCTCGTAGTTTATGGCTTTTGAATGTGAATAAACTCAGTGTCCCTCAGATATGACTAACTCAGCTCATAATCATTTATTGTATGCATTAATCAGATCATCATCAACAACTATAATACTAACTTTCACCTGCTTAGCTGAGCTTTGAAAAGAATAGTAGTCGTATCTTTAAGATACGACATTTGATATTGGGCACAAGTACGGGGCGCTTCAAACCGCAGGTCAGGTAAACAAACACGCTCACATCTAGATAAAAAAAGTCTGTTTTTTATTTATAAACTCACATGTTGATCCATCATGAAAACCGCAAAATTTCGTACACAATTTCAATAAAATGAATTCACAAGAAGAGCTACATAACTTATCAAGTATCAGAAAGTTGATTGTCTAAATTTGATCTAATTACAGTGCTGCCTGCTTAAGTGCTTCAAAAGGAACCGCAGCAGCAAACAATTTGCTAAACTGTTGTCAGTTATCGATTGAGATCGATATACATAGTTGTATGTACTTGAAGCTGT
The DNA here is from genome assembly GCA_963924055.1 of Drosophila limbata. Classification (NCBI taxonomy): domain Eukaryota; kingdom Metazoa; phylum Arthropoda; class Insecta; order Diptera; family Drosophilidae; genus Drosophila; species Drosophila limbata. The sequence continues at coordinate 8,360,872 of OZ001355.1, forward strand.
TTGTTTTCTGCCTTGACGGCCAATTAGTATTGATCTATCAGATATAAACATATAAATATATAATATAATAACGTAACTGTTAATTGAGGTGGCGTCGGTGTCATAAATATGCCATAAAATACAATTGATAGACAGAGAACAATGGATATGGGTACATTATGCGGGCGTTGACTGTGTGCTGAGACTGTAAATTGGGTCAATAGTCTTTGTCTTGTTGTTTTTCTCATACTGAACTATTTTGCAAATCAAATTGTGCTGAGATAAAGAATATATATGTATGTGTATATCTTAGAGAGCTACTGAGTTCAATGCACGGACTGCTGACAGTAGATAGCTGTAAAATGCTGTAAAGATTTGCGTCGTTTTTTTAAGTCTTCCGTTTTAGTCAGAAATTATTATTTTTTTTGGGGAGCTGCCAATCTGCCAAGTTGCTGAAGAGGTCTTACTGGTTGTCTCTTCAGTTACCTTTTCTTCTGACAGCGTCAATGGAACTGCAGCCCACAAGCCAGGCATAATAATAACCCTGAAAGTTTACTGACTTCCGTTGCCCGATGCCAAACAAGTGGAGAAAAAAAAATGAAGAAGAGCCACAAGAATAATAAGAAGAAAGAGGCGGCCACAAAGAATGCCAAGCAGTTTTGTGGCCAGATAAAAATCTCTGGACTCACAGATACACAGAGCAGACAATCAACACCCAGTACGAGTACACCTGGTACACCCAATATACACCTACCTACCCACCTATCTACCTCTCTATATATGTGTAGGTGGCGCTAACTTCAGTCCCAGGAGCCGACGAAGGCGTTGTCTTCGTTAAAGGCAACTTGTAGGAAATGCTTTTTTTTTGCCTTTACTATTTTTTGTTGTCTTTTGTGTCGTCTGCAATTTGTTGTAGCCTGGTATGGTGCAAGTTGCAACTACAACTGGCGTGTTAACAACCGTTGCTACGGTTAACCAGACTCAGAAACAGTGTTAACTGAAATGTTGCCACTCACACGTTTTGCCAACTTTAACTGCCAAGACATGACAGCAACTCCATGACAATGTAAAGGAGTCCCTCTTAACCCTTCATCTCATCATCTCTCACTCGCTTTGTCCTTTTGTGTATTTATCTTAATTAGGCTTACTTCAGACAAGGCCTGAAAAGGGGCTTAAAATAGCTTTAAAGATTTTATATTTAAATATGTTGCCAACTTGTGATTGATTTTCGTTTCAGATGTCTTACGAAATATTCGATAAATGTCTTCGTATTGGCTTTAATTCTGTGTAGATTAATTAATATTTAAGTTGACTTACTTAGGCCGGAATGAGGTCTTAAAATAGCAATAATGATTTTGCATAATATAATGATAATTATGATGATAATGAAAAACTGTGTTGACTTTTGACTTATAAGTTCTAAAATTCTCAAAAGATGTATTCAAATCTCTTCTTAACTTATATTTCATTATTATTTCAGTAATTTTTTTGAATATTCGATAAAATGTATTTTTTTTTTTAAGTATTATCTATATATTACTCAATATTTGAGTTGGCTTATTTAAGTTGGCTTATCTAGCCCAGGTCGATTGCCTTGAAGTGCTTTAAGCTAGCTTTAAATGCCTATCGACTGCATTCCAATATAAAATTTAACGTCTCATGGTTTTTTTTTTTGGCGTTTTCGTTGTCGTCTTGCATTTTGTCCGCACCGGTAAATGATTTTTTTCCTTCTTTGCAGTCCTCAACATAATTTACGTGATCATGGCGCGTCGATAACAAGAAATTATCGGTGCGCTTGCGCACGAGTCCAACGAATCGTCGTCGTCGTCGTCGTCGTCGTTGGGGCCACCGACGCAATGGCAATCGATGTTAATGTCGATGGCGTCCAATCGTCGATAGCTATAAAATGTTTCAACTGTCGTTTGCTGCGATTTTGAATACCCTGTATTTTGGTTAAAAAATTGCATGAGTTGTGCCAACTTCATATGCAAGCATAAATATCGATAAACGATGACAAATAATTACTATCGTATTTTAATAAATGTCTAGATTTTGGGCAAACCTAATGCTAAATATCTAAACCTTAATATTCTAAATATTTTTGAACAATTGTTTGATAAGCGTAAAGTCTGTGGTATATAGTTGGTAAAGTGCAGGGTATTTCTCAGGCGAGTTAACTCGACTAGAGCGTTCTTGCTCTTTTTTCTTGTTGTTTTTGCTTCATTTCTAATTGTTGCGCGCGTTTGTGAAATTTATTGCGTTTCGCTTTTTGGCCACGTAACTCCAACAACGCTAACAACAACAACAACAATAACAACTGCAGTTTTCAGCTTAAGTTCGAACTGCAACGGTTACAACTTCATTTTGGCCTGGTTGAGGCGATTTGGTAGCTGCGATATGGCGTCGAGAAAAGCGAAATTCATTTTTATGTTAATGGCTTTTGGCGCTGGCCAAACGCGACACGCGTTTCGTGAAAGGAAAAGCGCATGTGACGTGTTATTGGAAAAAAGAAATAGAAAAACTGTGAAAAGGTTTTCATTTACAGTTAACAGTTAACAGCTAACAACTTACAGTTAACAGTTGTATCCGTCCGCCCCCGCATATGTCCATATATATTTCCTGTTTGCACATTGCTGTCTTATGACATGTTCCAGAATAAGAATAACAACAAGAATAAGAAAAAACATTGAAACGTAGCTCCCTGTGAATTGTGACGCAGCTTGACAGCTTCCCAAGTTTCGAGTCCCCAAAAGGGGCAAAAAAAAATGCGAGTTGCCAGACAGTCAGGATCGGATCGGTCACTGATTGGTTGAGTCATTCTCATTTTCCATGGCCTCTCTCTCTTTCTGCATCATATTTAATCTGTCGTTGCCTGCGGCAGCGTGTGAAAATAAACCACAAATATTGTGCAGTAAATTGATATCTTGTTAATCTTGCTCTTCTTCTTTATCTTCTTGTTCTTGTTGCTGTTGTTGCTCGATTGTCTGTCGCTGTTTGTTTGTTGTTTTTGCTCTTGTTTGCTGATTTTGAACGTCCAGCGAGAATAAACATCCGCCAATTTTTTTTTACTTTTGAAATCATCGCAAATGAACAAAATGCAAACAGTTCGATTTTTAAAATACATGGTGAGAATGATAAAAAAAAGGATTGAAAACAAATAAGATATTGATTCTTTAAATAATGTTCTTATTATTACTTTTATTTATTACAAATAAATATAATTGATTGTATTATTAATATAAACTAGAATTTATACACTCAAATTCATTTTAGCAATGTAAAAGCTTTGTTGCTCGTGCTTTGGATTAACGAGCAATGTCTTTCGCACAATACTTAATATTCTTAAATATTCTTGATGTTTTGCTTAGTGTTTCTAATCTCAACAGCTTATTAATCTTCAATTGGAAGCTCTAAAATTGAGAATGAGAATTAAATAAATATAAAAGATGTCATCTCCAGAATAATTTTCACAACAATTTCATTAGTTTTATTTTGAATATTAGCTAAGGTACATTTTTCAGTGCATTTCTTTATTATTATTATCATAGAATTTTATCGTAGTGTACTTTTCCAATAAACTTATTATACTCCAAAAGCTGATAAGGCTTGCTGTTTTATCGAAACGGCAATTAAGTGTTTTATTTCTATAAATTTTGATTAAACTTCCACAAAGTTCATTTCCTGGTTTACACACACATCGAAAGAAATTAATAAATTAAATGGCAACAAAGAGATTAAAGAAAAAATAAAAAGAAAAAAATCAAAATCCATAAGTGAACCAGTTTTGATTGCCTGATTTTCGATTACGAGTATTTGCCATATCTTATTTCGCCAGCATTTTCAATGCCAACAAAATTAAATGCAGTTTGCAAACAACAACAGCAACAACAACAACAACATCACGATTTGGTGGGCGTGGCTGGCAAGTGTGCGCTAATGGCCAGGCCATAACAACAACTAATGACTAAATTTCACATGCCTCACACAACAAAATCAACACAAAAAAAAAACCACAAAAAAAGTTGTTGTTGTTGCTGCTGGCGGCTAGGAAGCAAACGTTAATTTAATTTAATCACGTTTTATTTTGCTGCGACAAACAATGCAACACCGCAGCAACTGGCAACTGGCAACAGCCAACTGGCAACTGGCAACATGTTGCAAGTTCAAAGGTTAAGTGAGTGAGCGCATTTGGCTTTGGGCGACACACCCCCAAAAATGGGCAACAACATTTGCCACAACTGGCACGGGGCGTATCAACGAACGCATCAGCAACAGTTGTTGTTGTTGCTAGTGTTGTTTTTGGTGTTGCTGTTGCAGGTTGCTTGTGTCATAAACGCCAATTATGTGCAACATGCATGCATGTATTGTATGTATGTGTTGCGGTTGTATGGATAACAGGAGACCAGAGCGTGGCATGTTTTTGGCAATTTTTCATTTCCTGGCAACAACAACAAAAAAAATAGGAAAAACTGTAGGAAAAACTACCTGCATCGAGTTGCGCTCAGGTTGCTCAAGTTGCTCAGGTTGGGCCTCGATAGCCAACGGTGGTTGGTGGTTGGAGTGGGTGAGTCTGGACTTGGAGCTGGACCTGGACACGAGACTGAGGCAGATGCGAGTGCGGCGATAAGGCGCCAAATGTGCAACAAGCATGCGCCGGTAGCAGACACAGACACCAATTTGGAGTGGAGAGGAGAGAAGGAGAAGGCAGCCTGCAACAGCCTGTTACACAGCCTTGGAAGCCAGCCTTGGTCACATTAGAATGACAGCAGCCACAGCCATTGTCATTTCTCATGCAACCAACAACAGCAAACAGCAAAAAGATAAAATAAAAACTGGTAACTGGTTGTTGGCAACTTGCAACTTGCAACTTGCAACTTACAACTTACAACTGGCAGCTAGTCTCTAGACTCTGAACGATGCGGCATGCAAATTGCCGTAAATTGAATTTGTCTGATTACGTTTGCGCCCAGGCGGCGAATAATCGATTGTCTTGTGTCTTGTGTCCAGCGCCATGAGATCCGCGCCTAGCATCAATATTTGCTTTGACTCTGGCTGCCACAGGATGCGGTCGACTTCGAGCTACAACTGCAGCAACTGAGAAAAAAAGATGAAAAATTGTGCCAACTGTGAGGCAGACAGACAGATCGACAGTCAGACAGAGTCAGATAAATGATTGCATTCGAATTGCATTTCGATGATTGCAAAATTGCAGCGCAAAAAATTATGAGCATCATGTGGCCAAAGCAATGTAAATGCTTAATGGAGATTATAGAGAGCACAGCAAGACAGGAGAACGAAGACTGAAGACTGAAGACACAAGGATAGCAGACTAGATTTAAGACTTAAATCGAAAACGTCCCAACCAGATGAAATTTCTGAGAAATCATTTTCTAGAGAGATTAAAGTGATCAGCAAATAATTATAATATTATTATTTTAAAATATATTAATATTAACTGATATGCCTTTTAAACATTAATTTGATTTTCTTCAGAGATTACTTTAATCACAAAAAATTTTATTAATATTATTATTTTATTATGTATTAATATTAACTAATATGTCTTTTAATTAGGGGTGCCACAGTAGTCCAAACAAACCAAATGTCAATGGGTTTTCGCTTGGTTTGGATTCCTGTGAAACCCCAGAATATTTTAATAACAGAGAATTGAAATATTCTCAGGTAAATTCCGCATTAAAGTACCAGTAAGTTTTCCAGCTGCTTTTCAAGCTTTTTTATTCAACAAAGTTAGATTGCTTATGAAAAGTTACTTTTGAGTAATTTAGTAAACTTTAGTAAAGAAGCATTTCAAATGCAGAAATTTTTTTAATTAACTAATTTAGATTGTTCCACAAAAATTTAAATGAAAGGGTTGTAAAGTATTTGATATTTAATTTTAAATTAAAGCTTAAAAGCACGAACTCATCAAAATCTTTTACGAGAAAATAAGCAGCTGAAATTGCTGAATCAGTTTCGTTTAGAATCTGTTTGCCTTAGATATGCTGAGCAGAGAACCCTGAGAAAAACTAATGCACGTTTTTCTAGTTTACCATTAGCTAATTGCATAAAATTTGCATAAGCCAGATGAAGTTTTTGGGCTGATTTCAATTAAGTGCGGCCGACGAATCTGATGCTAGCGTGTGTTGCATGACATGAACAAAGTAATGCTAAAAAAGAAAAACTAACAAAACACTTTAATTAAATTTTGTGCAACGTGCTAAGGCAGTGCGAGCAAATGCTTTTTTGTGTAGATTTTCCAGGTCATTTACATAAGTATGTGCGAGGTTCTACCTATATGTGTGTGTTTGTGTGCCACATGACGATGATAGGTTGCCACATGGGGCTGGTATTCCAAATTAGAAATGGCTGCAAGAATGCAATCATTAAGCTGGAAATGCATTTGCGGCATGTCAACATAAGCATTTGCCATAAATCAAATGACGGCCAAAAGCATTAAAGCCAACAATACGAGACCCTGGGTAAAATGCCAATACACCCAATACACAGACAGTCAGTCAGCCATTCAGGCAATGCCTCAATTTGTACAGCTTGCAACGAAAGAATGTCGCAATCAAAATTTCAACATCGTGTTTTGCCATCGACCAAAAGAACGCCAAGATACGAAGCGGCAACAGAATGTGGCATGTGGAAGATCAACAGAGCAGACATTGGCCCAGCCATAGAACCTGAAGCATGCGCCTATGGAACTATTTTTAGATGCCATCGATTGTTACTCGATTGGGCCAAATGCTGCTGCTGTTGCAACAACAGCAATGTGCGACCCCAAAAAATGAAAGAAAAAATCTTTTAAGGAACTCTATAAAAAGCAGCTGCTCTAGAGGTCGAAAGAACATTTATATTTTGAATATGTTTCTAATTGGCGCAAATTATTGAAAGATTTACAGATAATGATGCATAGCTTCAAATTACTGGCAATTTGTTATCTTATAAAAAAAAACTCTTTACGAGTTAAAAGTCTAGTGACAAAAACATTTTCATGCGCCAAAATTTCTGATACCCAATTCCTACTTTTATGAGATTCGTTTAGCTAAGCACGAGATCAAAAAAAAAATACAAAATAACTTGCCTTGGCTTTTAGTTTTGCTCTTTTGCTCAGGATCAAAATATTAGATTGGGATCTGAGCACTTCCCAAAGGGGTTTGGGAGCGAACACTTTTTTTGGGAGCCATGAAAAAAATAGAGCAAATTTCGGGAGCTCTGTAATTGACTAAATTTCCATATAGTTTATTCCCATTAAATTAATAAAAATTAAAAAAAAAATTAATTTTAAGTTGAATTTTATTCAAATTTTACATCATTATTGACTAAATCTAACACCTTTAAAATAACAATTCAGTGATATAAACAGCGTAAAGCAAAAGATTCGGTTTTTCATAGTTTTTCGAACCTTTTTCGATAGTTTTAGCGAGTCTTATTTCTATATAGTTTATTTCCATTAAATTTCTAAATATTAAAAAAATATAATTTGAAGTTGAATTCGAATTCGAATTATTCGAATTCCACATTATTCCTATTAAATTAATATATATTAACAAATATAATATAAAGTTGAGTTTTATTCGAATTTCACATCATTATTGACTAAACCTCATACCTATATAATAACAATTCAGTGATTAAAACAACGAAAAACAACATATTCGTTTTTTTGATAGTTTTTCGAACCTTTTTCGATAGTTTTAGCGAGTCTTATTTCTATATAAATAGCGTAAAGCAAAAGATTTGGTGTTTCATAGTTTTCGAACCTTTTTCGATAGTTTTAGCGAGTCTTATTTCTATATAGTTTATTCGCATTAAATTAATAAATATTAAAAAAATATAATTTGAAGTTGAATTCGAATTATTGGAATTCCACATTATTCCCACATTATTCCATTATGCTAGTCGCCTTTAGCACCCTTCGTGCTGCTTTCGTCACTAGCGAGGACTGCCGTCCGCAGTGATATTTGATTGTGCATTCCACAGATTCGAATTGAAATCCCCCAACATTTTTATTGTTGTCGCCAGAAAATGAAGTATTAAATTACCATAAATTAAAATTGTACTCAGAGGCATTTAATTAGAAAGCCAGACAATGGGACAACTTTGACACTAAACTTGACTCCAAAATAAAAAAAGAAAGAACATACTTTAATGTCTAGCACATGCACAGTGGAGCGAAAGCTAAAGAAAAATCTGATTGCAAGCTCATGAAAGCTTAATGTGCTTTTAAATTGATAGTGTTTTTATGCGATTTTTATTTAGTATTTTTAATTACAAGTGTTAAGCCTTAAATAAAAAGTGTTATAATTTAAGAAATGCTTAAAATAACTGATTAGTGATTGCGAGATTTAAGCTTATTGTGTGTTTAATTAAACATATTCAAGAGCTTTTAAAATTGATAGTGTTTTCTTGTGATTTTGATTTTGAATTTTTAAATTAAAAGTGTTGTTCCCTAAAAAAGATATCCAAGCTAATATCTTAAAAACCCAAATAATTCGCATGAATTGAATAGTACTCATTCAATTTATTGGATTAAATCGCTGTTGCTTTTTCATATTTACACTGTGCCGTTGAGTGTCATTCTTTTCCACTTTAGTTGACATTGAAGTTGCAGCAGTTGAGAGTCTCCAATTCCGAATTCTGATTATGTGACGACGGCCAGCGTTAATTGAAAATGATGAATGTGTTGCGTGTTTTTTTTTTTTTTTGTTTTTTATTGATATGCAGCACATGGTCAGTGCGAGTACACGACCATGTGGCAATGTCAGACACACATAAATGTGTGTGTTGTGTAAATTGAGACATGCCCCATTGTAATTCAATAGAAAAGTTATGAGTAAACTGCGCCTTAAGTCTATCACGCTTACCTGATCAAAGGTCAACATTTTGACATACTTATAAGTATTTAAGCCAAACTAATTTGACATCATTAGCATAAGTTTGTTGTTTTGTACCCAAGTCCGGGCTTAATGTCAACATTTGTATTGCCTTTTTTTCCCAACTACAAATACTAAAAAAGAAGACAAAAATCAAAGTAAAGCTGGCAAAGTGATTAATATCTGGCAGATACTTAATGCCTTCAGGGACAACCCTTGGAATGGCTAAGGCAAAAGAGACTCGAAGTTTCAACACATTTTCGCACAGTGTATGGGGCAATGTTGCGCATCATGCTGCGGGCTGCAACATTCTGCGCATGTGCAACCAATTATTAATTGCATATGAATTATGCGGCGTTGTTCTGGTTGTTGTTGTTGCATTCCACCGTCGCCTTGGCTGAGTCAGCATTTTGTTGGCTTTGTTGGCGCTCCGACTGCGAACGATCGACGGACGGACCGACGGACCGACCGACTGGCGCCGACGTCGACAGAGGCGTCAACGGCGCGTGTGCCTGCCTCAGATACATAAGTATCTGTGTATCTGTGAGTTGACTATGCGCTTGTGTGGGTGGCTGGTGGCTTGTGGTTGCATGTGCTTGACTAGAATCATTTTCTTTCTTCATCATTTTTTTACATTTTGTTACTTGCAACATTGTCTCGCCCCTTTTTTTTGCGTTTGCGTTTGCTTATTAAATTACAAAACAAACGGCCCACACATAAATAAGCTTGCAACTCGAAGCGGCATTAGACGGAAATGCGCGCATCCTGCCCCATTGCACAGAATAGAAGGAAGACAGAGACGGAGACAGTGAGCCATTGCCAAGGCTCAGAGTGAGTAGACCAGGCTTTATGAAAAATTCCTAGCGCTGCGCGGCGTCTATAATTAAGCGTGAAATGTTGCTGGCGTTACGCTGCATTCCAGCCAAACGGAGCCCTTTGGCTATATCAAGACAACAGGCAACTTGCAACAGGGAACTTGCAACACGGCAACAGGGAACTTGCAACACGGCAACACGAGCAACTTTTATGGCTCCTTGTGCCATGTTGCTTGCTGCTCGCTGCTGCATTCATATTAATTGCAAGTGTCCGCACTTACTTTGCAACATGCTGCAATTAGAATGTTGAACCTTCTCTTACTTTTTTTCTTCCCACTTTTGTTGTTGTTGACGGAAGTCAATTCAAATGAAACCCTTAGGGACTAGCTAGCCCCAAGTTGAATGACCTATTGCAAAAAAAAATATAATAAAAGCAGCTAACAACAATTGGCAACACAACTCGAGTTGTTACCAACTAAAATTGATTTCTCATGTTTAGCCTTTTGGCATGAGTTTTTGGCCAACTGCTCGTAATATAAACAACAGCAAGCAGGAGGCGAGTAATTAAAATAAATTGCCAACAAATGCCCAGGCCAACATACATACATGTTGCCAACCTGGCTAACAGACTAACTAGCTAACTTGGCTAACTGGTTGCCATGGTCGCTGCTTGGTGTGGTGTTGGCCATCTAACGCCCGATCCATGGCTGTTGATAGAATTTGCGCTTTAATTTTGGACTATACACAGCAAAAAAAGAGGTGTGCATTCCAATACTCAAAAGGGTTTAGTTCTGTGAAGTGGCTTAAAATGTGGCTTAGAATTGATATTCATTGAATTTTCTCTGACTCGAACTACATTAAGTTTACCGCATATACTTATCTTAAAAAAAAGAACTTCATAAGTCGTAGCCTTCATAATTCCAACATATTCTTTGAATAATAGTGATTCAAGTTAGGAAAGATCGACTGCGTTTATTTTATTATTATTATTATTTAATGCGTGGGGTGCTTGAAAAAACTTGAAATAGAGATTTTTTTTGAAACCCATTGAGTCTAATTATATTTAAAACAAGTGGGAAAGGCTATAGTCGAGCTCCCGACTATAGGATACCCGTTACTTACATAAACAAATTAAACTTTTTTTATTGCATGCTTTTAGGCATTTTAATTGCTTAAAAGCTTTAATCAGCCAGTACCACCTTTCTGTTTGTCCGATCTTTTTGGGATTTAGTAGGATGATAGGTAATAACAGTAGCTAACGTTCACCGTTTAAAAAAACATAATATCTTGAAAACTGTGCGTGTGGTGGATTTTCGCGATTTATGGAGGCGGAAAGGGGCGTGGCAAAATTTTGAAACAAACTTGACCTGCGTGGGGTTTATAGAAATCTGTGTGCCAAATTTGGTTGCTCTAGCTCTTATAGTCTCTGAGATCTAGGCGCTCACACAGACGGACAGACGGACAGACGGACGGACGGACGGACGGACAGACGGACATGGCTATATCGACTCGGCTGTTGATGCTGATCAAGAATATATATACTTTATAGGGTCGGAGATGCTTCCTTCTCCCTGTTACATACATTGCAACGAATACAATATCCCCTTTTACTTATTTTTAATAAGTAACGGGTATAAAAATGAAACAAACATGTCAATCTTTAATTTTTATTTTGTCACACAAGTTTCAATTTTTTTACTGAGTCTTAGAGCAATTTTACTATTATACCAAAAAGTATTTGATCTGTGCCAAAAAAAAAAATAGTACTTATAACGCTTCTTACTGTATTTAAATTGCTATATTTATTAATTAGAATTAGATTATTTTTATTTAAACTAATTTTTTTTTTATACACAATTAAGTAAATCTTAGAGCAAGCCAACAATTTTGACAAGAAAATATTTTATCTTTACCATGGAAAATATGGTATTTAAAGGGCTTCTACTGAACCTAAATTTTTCTCCTTTGTTCTTTAAAATTTTAAATGTTTTTAATGTTTTAATTTGAAACCTTTTTTTTTTAAATTTACAGTATCTTAAAGCAACTCAACTATGTTGCCAATAATGTATTTGATGTATAGCATAGAAAAGATGGTATTTAAAGGGCTTGCAACTGATTCTAAATGTGTACTGCTTTATTCTGTAGAATCTGTTTTGTTTTTTTTCAATGTAGAGCTTTAGTTCTGGAGTTGCCTCTGCTCGTGCTGTGGAGCTGAAGTACTGAAGCTGCTTGTCGTCTGTTTGCCATCAAATTAAAGCGCTAAATTGTAGTGCGCCTCTTTTCCTGTCTTTCATCACGCATTGGACATTTAGCTGGAATACTTTCCCCCCCTGGTTCATGTCCATGTCCATGTCCAATGCCGATCCGATACGATAGGATAGGATCTTAGGCCAGTTGTAGAGTAGCTGCTCTTGTGTCTACTTCATTAACATATGGGCGGTCGTTGTCCAGGCTATTTGGTGCTGTAAATTACTGATGGACAGCTGCCGCACTGCCGCACTGCCCGACTGTCGAGCTGTTGGCCATTGGCAGTGAAATTTTATGATGCCACTCGTACATTTCCTTTTGGGCGCTGTTGTTGCGTTGTGGCATGCACCTTTTATGTGCTGTGCAACAAATGCGCGAACATTGGAGGGGCCTGTCCATCAATTAAAGATGCTGGCATACAAATGGTGGCCATAATTTGATTGTTTTTTCAGTCGCTGACCTGCTTTTTATGGTCGCCCCGCTGCCAACTTGATACCCTCTTAGATATTTCCACTTGCCAATTACAGCAGCCTCAGCTAAACTAAAGCAAAGTAAACTGAACTGAACTGAAACGGGCCGAGTCAGGCCAAGTTTGAGACTAGTCAAAAGCCGCCTGCAGCTGCAACGCCGGTGGTCTGGCCAGACACTTGGACGATCCGAGGATGATGGCCTCTGAAACGCGTTCTCTCGTTTCCCAAGTTGGCATCTAAGTGATCTGCACCGTCGTCGTCGTCGTCTCACGCTCTGCCTCTTTGGCATATTTTCACTGGAAAAAAAGAAGAAAAAATCACAGTCTGTAAGCATTTGAACCACTTCTGTGCCAAGTGCGGTGCATTGACCATCAATTGATGCTTCGTTGACATTGGCCACGACTCAGCTGGAGTCTCTGGTGCATCATCTTCATCTTCGTCTTCATGATGGTCATATGGCACTATTTGCCGGCCCGTTATGGGCATCGAAAGCAGCTCCACATTCCACATGCGGCCTTGCTAAATACGGTAAACCAATCAATAGGAGGGGGGGCTGAGATATAAGTATTACTTCTTTATCCTGCGGGAAATTCTCAAGATTTGTTGCCTTCTCAACTTAACTTAACAGAACTGAACTGAACTCAAGTCAACTCAAGTCACTAATTTAATTCCTCAACTCTTTCTCTTTGCAGGTATGTTATTATTGATGTTTTGATTAGCTGCAAATGTTTACCAAAACACTTTAAGCCATATTCACACGGCGAGTGCAGTTTGAAAAGTTTAATGCTTTACACGTAAGCAACAGAATTTATTATCTATATGAAAAGTACTTGAAATCGACCCTCGCCAGTTGTTGAATTGACTTGTCATAAAGTCAAGAGAAAAAAAAAGCAGCAGACGAGGAACAAATCAACTGGCAAGCTTGTTGTTAACAAAGATATCTGGTCTTGGCTCGTGTCAACAGGCCACTGCCAATGCAAATTTATCCAAGCCAGCGATACCCAGCGGCTTATTTATGAAGCTCATTAGCAGCTAGATAGCCAAGGGGCAAAAAGATGTGGCAGTTGCCGTTAACAAGAAGTTGAGTTCAGTGCGTATCTAAAGTCAATATTGTTCAACTGTCCCTCTGTCTCTCTGTTGAATGCACTTTTAGACTTTTGGCCTTCAAAAGTGCACTTGGTGGACGAGGCCGGTTATGTAGAGCTGTCAGACTGTACAGACTCACTCTAGACTGGGTTAACAGTACAAAAAAAAAAAAAAATACAGATTTCAGTATCAGTCTTAGATAGTGTCTCAGTCTCAGTGTCAGTTTACCTCACCCACATTGTGCAATCGCTGATCCACTTTTTGGGCCCTGGCAATCAATCAAAAATATATATATGAAAAGCTGCAACAGATCTGAAACTGTTTGAAAAACAAACATTGACAGACGTTTCCTGCTCATTGTGTGGCTTTCGCTTTCCGCCAGATGCGTATTTGATACGGGTAAATTGATTTGAAAAGCGAATGCCTTAAAAAAAAGTCAAATGAAACCAAACCGAACCGAACCGAACCGCAGTGCAACCGCAGCCACAACGATGTTGACGATGTCCACACAGATTAACAATCTTGGCCAACATCTTGATCTCTTCCACTTATTGTCTGGCTGTCCATTTGCATTAGAGGCATGCGTGGGCGTCCCTTGCTGCTTTCTATAAAGAAAAAGCCTTAAAAGCTGGCAATTTTAAGCGCTTTTTATCGCCTAATTAAACGTGCCTGTTGCATTTTCTATGTCTTTATCAGCGTTTAACTATCGCCGAAAACAAATGACCAATTTTTTTACCAAATTCGGCACAATGCGGCATGTTGCATGTTGCATGCTGCATGCTGCAAATTTCACCCGAAAATGCCAGCCTTAAAAAGCCCTTGAACTGGAACTTGAACTGGTCATGGCCATGTCTGACTGTTTGCACTCCATACTTGGCACCGCCAACAACAACAACAACAATAACAACCATGGCATTAGCATAAGGCCAACAGTCTTCGCCTTCTTCGCCATTTGGCCAAAATGCAGGCAAATTTGTTTTTTTGCAAAAATGTTGCAAGCATTTTACGCTATTTTTTTTATTTCTTTTATCTTTTAGGTCTTTGCATATTTCGTTTGCTATTTTTAGCAATATTTTTCACACTTTTATGCATTTCTCGGCATGTTTGCAATTCATCAGGCGAACAGACGCAGTTGCTGCCACATTTTGTTGAATGTTCCTCTTGTTGTTGTGTTGTTTATGGCTCAGGGGCAGGGTCTGCCTCTCAGTTATGTTCCTGTTCAAATGCCAGAGTCACGCAGTTCAGTTCGTCATGTCAAAGTCAACGACGGACTCGGCATTGCAATACAGGCAAGTTTTTTGTTTTACTCTGTAAATGAAAAATTGAAGGAGTGTGCTGAACTTCAGCTAAAAGTTGCGTTAAATAATTGTTAGTGATTGCTATTTATTGTGGACAGCAAACTTCTTTTACTCCTAGACTTTTATTTTTCTAGGCTAATTCACAAATATGTTGGCCTCAAAGAATTTTTGAATAAAGATCACGTTTAGAGAAGGAATAGAGAAATTCAGTGTGTTTTTAATATTTTTATAAATAAGTGTAACAGATATCTGAAATTTTCTTGATTTACTTACAATATATTAAAGTTTTGATTGTGGAACTTTTATTTAAAATAATCTTAACTTTAGAAGACTTATGTAATGAATACAAAATTTTCAATTGCACGACTCAAAATTTAAAAATTACGTTTATTTTGATTGAAATAATATTTTTAAATCAGCACAGATCTTTAAGGATTTGCAGAGCTTGTCAGTTACCACTACTACTACAGGGTAGTTTTTAGTTGTTCATTTTTCGACTGACTGACATATTCTTTCGTATTCTGCTGACGACACTCGAGACTCCTTCGGGCTGAAGTGCAAAGTGCAAGCCGAAGGCAACAATATGCAGCTGTCGCTGCTGTTGTTGCTGCTGTTGTTGTTGTTGTTGCTGTTGATGTTGCTGTTGTTATTGCTGCTGCCGCTGCCGCTGCGTGACTGCAAGTGTCGCATGCCTCAAGTGGCCTCCTCGACGCTGTTGCAGTTGAGATCTGGAGTTGGAGGTGGGTTAATTTAGAAGCAGCTGCCTAGAGCTGCCCGGCAACGTTTTATGAGATTTAAGCACTCTGGCCTGGGACGGCTAATGGATTTCTGGCCATGGAATTTAGCACGTAGCTTGGTGGAAAACTAATATGCAAGCGAAGAGGTTTAAGGCCCGTTTGGCCTCTGGGCCTGTCGGCCTCTGTACACGGCCTGGAACACATCGACTTGGTCCGGCTGCGTGACATTTATGGCTTCGTCTCGTCTGGGGCAAGCGGACGTTGTCCGTTTGTCCGCTTGTCCATTTGCTCAGCTTTGTCGGTTTGTCGTTTGTTCACGTGCAAATATGAACAAGATTTATAAGTTTTTGGTGTCGCCTGTTTTAGCTCCAGCTCTGGTTCCATGGGGACATTTTCTTAGATTTTTGTATGCTGCCTGCCGCTTAAAAGGATTTCACTTTTCGCTAGAATTTGCAAAAACTGCTCAGGCTGAGACTACTTTATTTTGTTTGCTCCAAAAGCAAAAGTTGCCCCTCCATTGGACAACTCTGGGGAGCAACTATTTAAGTGCCTGTGATCCATACGATCTGGCTAAGTCTAAAAATAAAAGACGCGCCGAGGAAGTGTAACCAACGCTGGGGGAGATGATCTTTAGGAACTTTTGCAAAATTTTGCATCAGTTTTAAATGCTCTTTCTCAATTTAGAATTGTGGCAACAAATATATTGAATGTATACTTCATATGTAAATAGCAGCATAAAAATTATTAATAATTTAGCTGTGCTAATTTAAATTTAGGATTTAATTGCACTACTAACCATAGTGGAAGGTAGATACATATATAGTTTATATAAGAAAGTTTCAGATAGAATATTTAAAACACAGTCTATACATTCTGCACAGTATTATATCTAAAATCTTAGCACATTGAACAATTTCAATTACGTCATTGTTCTTACATCTAAGTCCATTACATCTTAATTGCAAGTTGCAATATCCATGTAAAATATTGATAAGTAGAGATCGCTGTGGAAGATAATTATTGATAAGTATTATCTTTAACTTTAGTTTACAGAATATTAAACATACACATTTTGTATGTGATTTACTTATTTACATACAAATTGTTTTTAGCTGCGATTAGTGTAAAAACTTATTCGACTTGTTACTGACTTCCGTTCTGTTTTGTTGTTCTGAGGTGTTGTCTGCATCCGCAATTAAAAATCTCTCTCTTTCTTTCTGTATTCTCTGGGCCCAATGGGGCATGAATTTGGTTATAGCTTTTGCTTCCGTTTTGTAATGCATGTGTGTTCAGCTATAACACTTATACTTACAGTCTTACCATATTAAGAGTGCAGGTGTTGGCATCAAAAAAAAAAGAAAAGCTAAACTGAATTGTTACAATTTTATAACCAACAGTCAATTTATAAACAATAAACAGAGCCGTAAGTTGTCTTTAAGCTCTTATCAGTTTATTCGTATGTGTGTGTGTTTTTTAAGCGCATTTTGCGACACATTGAATAATTTTAATGGCAATTGCAAAATGCGTGCCGCAAAAGGCCAAGTTAAAAGCGTTGATTTGGCTTAACACACGTTTACACTGATAACTGCATATGGCAATGGGTTTTTAATGATCCAACCAAGTAAGTGGTGGGGCTACTGCTCTGTGTGGTGCTTAATACCTGCCACTGGTCATTTCCCTAAACACGGCCAATGGCGCCACAGAGCAGACAAAATGAAATGCCGATTAAAATATCAATTGTGTGTCTGTGTGTGTGTGTGTGTGTGTGTGTGTGTGTGTATCTACCTTGACCAGACGACGCCACCATACGAAATCGCCTAAGCGCATTAATATAATGCTATCAACAGCTGGCCAAGACGACGCTCGACGTTGCATAGATATTGGCCAAGGTGCGTGCTTGTCGCTTTCCATGCAATGTCAACATGGCAAGAGGCAGAGAGGGGAAGGAGACTGGGAACAACAGCAGCAATCGATTTAGTTGTCATCGCATCGATTGCAATCGACAAAACAGGGTGGACACCAGAGAGGAGGACTTTCCCTGGCCCGTTCGCATAATTCAATGTCACAATTGCGACTTACGAGAGACTTATAAATCAGCACTTACGGTTACAGCTTGTCAACACCTTCTGCTGACCTTTGGCAACTCTGGTAACTCTGGTAACACTGCTTTAAGCGGCTATTTTTAGCCAAAAACAACATAAAAAAATGAAGGAAAAAAAAATTACATCGCGTAATCTTTTGCCAGCCATCGATGGCGGCTGCGTCTCAGTCTCAGAGTCTCAATCTGCGTCTCAGACTTTGCGTCTCGGGCATTATGAAATTGTGTCAGCTGTGCCATAAATTGCGCACTTTAAACGGGCCAGGACGGACGATAGCATCGACTCTGACTCTGACTCCGACTCTGACACCTGAAGCCGCCACACGACACAACGCGACACAACACAACACACATAACTGACAAAGGGCCGCAGCGTGCTACAAAAATGTGGCAAGGGGATTTGTCTGTGTGACGGCCAGTCCGCAAACTGAAACCAAAAGCTGGCAGCCAAGTCTCAATGTCTCTCCCCGGGCACAAGGCCCAAGCTAGAGTGCCAGATTGGTCGGCTTTTGGGCTACTCCAATTGCAAAAATTACGAAATGCGTTTCATTGTTTTCCTGTGACAATGCGACAAAGCGACATGCAAAATTTGTTGCATATTTCTCTTTTTTTTTTTCGCATTTTCAAGCTAGTTTTATTGCTGCCAGATCCGTTGGCTGATTGCCAGAGCGACTTAGCCCGAGCTTAGTCCCTCGAATCGCCCATAAAAATGTCACCTCAAATTATACCATAAATTGATTAAAGTAATCACCGTAATCCGCAATACTTGTACTCGTTGCAGCAGCATCAGCAGCAGCTGTTGTTGTTTAACTACTAGAAATACAAGCATTTACATAGGCTTTGTTCTCGAGTGTGCATAAATTGTGGCACACGTTGGGCGCCAATTTAAATATCTACTTCTAAAGAGCATTAATTTGCAAGTGGAAGACATGAAAAAGTTAAAAAGCAGAGTAATTAATAATATACCTATCAGTCTAAGTGAAATCGTTGGGCGCCATTATGAAATTCTGCTTTTCAACAACATAATTTGCCATGCTTAGGCAATTTAAAGCTAAAGCAACGTAAGCAACAAAAATGCCTAACGGTTTACATTACAATCACAAAGGCAAAGTTATAAATAACAAGTATATTTAATTCCACGTTGGGCGCCAAAATGATTTTTCATCTTTTATAAAGTATCTGATAACTGAGCATAGCAGAGTGTCTGCAATTCTTGTTTATTAAACGGGTGACAATGATAAAACTTAAGTCTTTTGGTCATTACCTAGACATAACTATGTATAACCTGTTACCTGTTTGGTTGCCAGTTGCATTAGACAGTTTTCCACATTCACGTCCACATCGACGTCCCACGGCTGGCAATTAAGCTGAAAACTGCAAAACGCTTTTGCCACCAAAGTGGGTCAGAGAGGCAGCTGGAAGATCTGTGTGGCGTCATGAGGTTCGTCATTGGTTTTTGCTACCCACGCATGCGCAGCTTTGAAATAATCAACAAACAACAAAATGATGGAAAATTAAATGTACAAATCATGTTTACGACTTGTCGTCAGTCTGTCGGAGCAGATGGACAGACAGATAGACATATATAAAGGCAACTGAGTGTTCCATCAGTCTATCAGTTTAGCTAGCCAGTCTTTTTGTCTGTCAGTTTGTCAGTTTGTCAGTCAGCTGGCAGTGGGCGTGGCACGCAAGCAAAACTAATTGTTGTTCGTGGCGACTGCAACTGCCGGCTAAAACTGTTGCCAACAAAAAAACAAAAAATACAACAAATGTAGCCAACAACATTTTGCCGGCTCCACATTGACACCGTTTGCAATTAGAAGAAAAAGCGGCCCGTTGGCTACTGTGCAAGTGTTGAGGATGCCAATGACGATGCTGCTGGTAGCAAGTCTATGCCTGTCTATGCTAATGTTGGATTCTCTTAATAGCTGAAAACCAGTTGCCGGCTGCCAATTGCCAACTGCCAATTGCCAATTGCCGTAGTAGCCGGTGCCTCTCTGTGTTCTCAGTCTTAAAGTTAATTGCCTGATTTGCTGAGCCTCCAGTTGTCGAAGCGGCACATTTCTTACCTACTAAACAAAACTGTGGGCAGATCTTTGAGCTGTTAGGCAAATGTGCTAAAAGATTATGCTTTTGGATTAGACACGCATATAAGTCACTTATCCGAATGGTCGACGAAAAAGACAAGAATGGAGAAACTGGCTAAGAATATTGAGGAGAAATTTGTAATGCTAGGTACAGTTAGGTGAAAGGGATGTCAAGGGAGAAAAACTTGTTTCTATGTTGAAAGAACATAAAGTTAGGGATCATAAACAAGTTAAGAAACATGGTATACTTTGTAAGTATATTCTATTAACTTTTCAGATTTGAAAAAAGCTACGATTAAATGTTGATTAAAATTGTTTAAGGAAGGTTAGAATAATCAAGTCAAGGTTGTGTATGATCGTAAAGTAGAAAAGTAAAAAGTTATTCATATTTGATGATACAAATAATAATAAGACTGCTCTTGTTTTGGGCCAAGACTTTAATGAATATTTAGACCTCTTGTTCATATGTTGACTCCGTGGGCTGTCTAACGATCGTGACGATCGTTGATAGGCTGCATCAGCATCACATCATTTTGTGATATTTGCCATAATTTTCTTGCGTAAAATGAAATATGTTAAGCCCGGCGAGTTGATGTATTGAGTTGTTTAGCCGCAGGACGCGTACAACAACAACAGTAACAGTAACAACAACAGCAGCAGCAGCAACACGGCCAAAAGAACGCGGCCATCCGTCAAGGCAACAAGTCAAGTCTTGGAATACAACTTGGTGTGGTGTGGTGTCCACAGCGCATGTTTTCTGGCCTGCCGGCTGAGCTTGAGTTTCAGTTTGAGTTTGCTGCATAAATAAGTAGGTTGCCTGCGCGTCTGTCCCTCTGTCTGTGGGTCTGTCTGCCTGCTGGCCTGACATGTGAATTGATATGCCAACGCAACATGCCAGCAGCAGTCGCAAACGACGCTCTAGTCACCACCAAGAGCCACCAACAACAGTTGCAATTGGACAATTGGCATAAGCCATGATGATTTTATTCCTTAGCTTTGCTCATCATTTCTCACAAATAGTTCAATTCATCAAAATACCTTACACAACTGCGAGTTTAATAACATTATTCACGAAGTACACACACTCCCTCACACACACACACACACATATGACAGTTGATATATAAATTATAGATCATGGCAGTCAATCGTCAATAGCTATAATGATTGCTCTTGTATCCCATTCCATTCCCATATTCTATAAGAAAACAAAAGACTGCAAATTGCATAAATCAACAGCACGAGGAATGCAGATCATGATCAACGACTCTTGCATATTTAATTGAGATCCCACAAAGCTGTAGAGTCTCTTATAAATTACTTATATTCTATTGACGCATAATAAAGTTGTTGTAATTGATTTGTATTGATTTGTATTTGAAAGAGGCAGAGTTAGGAGTATAACAATTTTACGAAAACTGACAAAACTGGCAAAACTGAATCGATTATCCATTAGGAATACCTTTTAAATTATGATTTTGCCTTTCAATTTATTCTACTTAATTTTGAATTCATAATAATTTGATAGGGTTCGAAACTTGTGAAGTTAGATACAGTTTAGAAAGCTTTGAGAATTTATTGCTCTGAATAAATGCAGAGACTCAGATCTCAAATATATTTCCTGAGGGTTTTGATTGGGATATCTAATTTAATAAAAAAATTCTTCATACTAAGAAATTCCCTGAACCTTGACCCCGACTTTGACCCCCTTACAAATGCCCGATAAAATTATTTCAGCTATGTTGTGTGAAAATTTCAGCTTTTTAGACCTAACCGTTTGGCCTACACGTTGATACGTTAGTCAGGACAAAGAGTTTTATATAAATAGATTATTGACTTTGATACCTTGTTTAATAACTCAATATATTTCCCATCTATTATTTTGTAGGCAGCACCACAGAGTTGGCACCTTCGCTGTTGGGTTTCTATGACACGCTGACAAACAGTTTGGCCGTTGGCGGCGTTGGTGCGACAACAACAGCAACAGTCAACGAGACCGAGGTCGATGCAACAGAGGCAACAGGCGAGTCAACACCTAAGCGCAGCAACAGCAACTGCAGCAACAGCAGCAACACAAGCAACGCCAGCAACACTAGCAACAGCAGCAACATAAGCAACAGCAGCAACACGAGCATCAACAGCAGCGACAATCACTCGGGCAGCTACACACTTGACTTGGAGGCAAACTCCAAGCCCAACTCCAAGTCCAACTCCCACTCCCATTTGGTGGCACCGCAAACTGTGGTTGCGGGTCTGCGTGATGAGGCTGATGGCGTGCAGCTGAGTCGTTTCGCGCAACGGCGTCAGGAGCTGGGCAGCAGTCACAGCATTGCCTCAAGTGGCAGTGGCAGCTACCACAGCAACAACAACTCTCGGCGTGGCAACAACATTCGTGTGCTATCGCCGAATGTGCAACGGATCATCACACACGCAGATGCTGAGCCCGTTAATGCCGTGGACATTGATGCACTGCAGCAGCCACAAACGTTTCTGCCACTGCAACGCAGTCCGACGCCCGGACGTTATGGCCACAAAGGAGCAACAACGACACCAGCCAAATTGAAACTATCGCATTTGCCGCTCTCCAAGATAACAGGCAAACTATCGACGCAGTCGGGCAGCGATTTGGTGTCCACCTTCGATGCCAGCAGCAGCAGCAGCGATTACGGCTCTCGAAAGTCTGTGGATGAGGATAAAACGCCGACCAATAAGGCGGCACCCGGAACGCCCTTTCACTTTGAGGGTCAACCCTTCGGCAAATTGAAGTTGCCCCGCTACGAATCGCAGCAGAGCATCAAACTGATTGAAATGGAGCAATTGGCGGTGACCAGTTCGAAGCTAGCAGCGCCTTCAACGCCGCCCCGACACAAGGAATTCGTTGTGGCCAGTGAACCACTCAGTCCCGAGCCCTTTGTGGACACCATTAACTTTGATCTGGTGGCCCAGCACATTGAACAGTTAACGCTAAGCGATTTAGATCTGGGCGAGTTGGAGGAGCACACGGGCGCACCTCTGGTGGAGGCCATCAACAAGCCGTTGATTGGCAAGCCATTGGTGCGCAGTGTGTCCGCTCCTCGTGCCAGTTCCAACTTGACATCTCCGCTTCAGACCTATGCACGCACGAAGCTCAAGAGCCAGAGTCTGATTAACAATGGCAAGGCGAGTACTCTGGGTGGTGGCATGCCACTTCGATTGCCCACCGCGGAGCAGCTGGCCGAGCTGGAGGAGGCCCAGAAGTTGTCCGCCGAGAGTCTAGACACCTTGACGGACATCAAGCCGAAGTTCGCGGCGCGTTTAAGCGAATTGACGCGTCTCAACAATCGCCCGCTGTCATCCTCTTCCATCTGCTCGACGTCGTCCAGTTCCAGCTCTGGTTCGGATCAGCTGCTGAATGGTAAATTGACAGCCACCTCGTACCTGGCCAGTGTCGAGAGTCTGGCCGAGAGCGAGAACGAACTGGGCGATCATCATCATCATCATCATCAATCCCACACGGCTGCGATGAGTGTCCTGGAGCGTGCCTGCCTCGAAATTGTGGACTCGGAGCGCAGTTTTGTCGAGGATCTCGGTCAGGTTATAAGAGGGTAAGCAATTAATTTAATTTAATATATTATAATTAATTATGTTATATATAAGTATTTCAATTATTAACAACTTACGACAGCTAAAACCAAAAGGAGCACTAGAAATTTATATTCTAGTTAGCAGCGAAAAATTATTACAGAACTGAGGATATTAAAATCTATTTAACGTTATACAAAATAACGTTAAAAAAACTAAAAATTAATAATTATTATTTTCATTCTTTTTTTTTAACTAACATAGTTTACTTAAACCATATACCAAGAATAAACTTTTATTCTAAATTTATATTAAAAAATCATAGTAATACTCTTATTTTAAATTTTTATTATAAAAGTTGAAAATAATAGTTTTTTTACGATTTTTATTATAAAAATTAATAAAATACAAATTATGTTTCAATTTATATTATAAGCATTTAAAAATACAAATTAAACCTAGTAAAAACTGAAATTTTATTTTTTTTTATATTATTTTCATTTAGATCGAAAAAAAAGGGTTTATTTTATTTTTTTTTGATAATATTCAATAAAAAACTTTAATTAATTAATCATTTATATTTTAAAATCAATAAACGTTACGGTTCCTGTTCATGTTAGATTTAATATCAACTTAAGACAATCACAACCAGAAGTTAAGCTCAAAAATTAAATTTTAAATTACCAGCTTAAAAATTCGACAAAATGGTATTTTTATAAATAAATGGAGGATTGGGCAGAGCCCAGATAAAAGTTCAATCAGTTAAAAAACCAAAAATTAATAATACCAATTACAAAACTGACTAATACGTTTCTGGTCTGTCTCTCTCTCTCTCTCTCTGTTTCTAGTTATCTATTGGACTGGAAGGAGCGCGCTTGTCTGCGCCTGGACGAATTGCAAATACTCTTTGCGAACATTGAAGAGATTTACGAATTCAACTCGATGCTATTGCAGCAGCTTATCAATTCTAGCATGGAACCGGGCAAAATAGCCAAATGTTTTATAAATCTACGTGAACGTTTTGATGTGTACACAACTTATTGGTAAGCATGGAGACATTATAATAATAATATTATAAATTGAATATAGAATATCTCTCTTTTAATTATTTATCAATTTAGTCATACAGTCTGTAGATATTATTTAAACAAGCTTATGAGCTCAGAATGTATACATAGATATATTAATATAGAATTTATATCTAAACTTTGAATTATAAACAGACTTCAGTTCTCCAGGCCAATTTAAATGTTGAGTATATGTTCTAGTATGTATAGTACTTAAATTGGTAGCGTGTCAACAATTCCCAAGAGATCCAAGACAAAAGGTCCGAAGTGTTCTATTTAGTTAACAGAGAACACTAAAAATGTATTTCTAAACGAACTTTCTCAAGAGCCACAAAGAGAGTTGAGTGCTGCGATCCCTGTTTGGCGTGTCTGCCAAATCTCTGATACAGTGTGCTATGGCCAAGAACGGTTAACGGGCTGCTGACCAAAATGATCTCGATTGCAGCTGCTGTTAGCCAGCAGCGGGACACGAACATTGATTTTGGCTCTTGACTCTGGCCAAGACGATGGCGTCTTTGGCAGTCCAAGCACGCCATGCTCCATGTTCCATTTAAGAGCTGACATTTGGCTGTGCTCCGCTGTCGGACTGTCGACTGTCAATTTGAAGCCAACTGCAAGTCGCTGATGGTCGCAGTTTGATTTGTCGCCTCAACTGACAGCTGAGCATATATCATGAAGTCCGAGTCCAAGTCCAAGTCCAAGTCTGACTTTAGGTCCTCCTACAGTTGATTTTAAATTCAAATTTCATGTTCGTCTGATGAAGAGCTCAACATTCTTTTTTTTGGTGCCCATAAATCAGCAGCTTTATTACATTATCTCTGTATTTTCTTTTGTTTTACAGCACAAGCTACCCGGAAGCCATCTCGCTGTTGACCAAACTGCTGCAGGCGAAGCACACGAATTCGCTGCTTGCCTCCACGCAGAAGCTGCTGCAACATCGTTTGCCCCTTGGCTCGTATCTGCTGAAACCGGTGCAACGCATACTCAAATACCATTTGCTGCTGGACGTAAGTGATGCTGAGATCCTTGTGTCGCCATCTTTTAATGTGATGTTCCTTTGTTTAATTGTAGAGCCTACGCAAGCATTGCGATGTCAAGGAGGTGGCCGAGGCGTATGCCATAATGCGCCAGGTGGCCCACAATATAGATCAGGTGAAGAGGAAGCAGGAGCAACAGAGTCGCGTCAAGGAGCTATCTGGCATACTGGACGGCTGGATGGGACCAGGTGAGTGGCACATTCCCAGAAATGTGAAATTTACAATCTCCATCATCATCTCCATCTCACACTTTAACTTGGCAGATCTCAGCGTGCTCCGAGAGCTGCGCCACGAGGGTCTCTTGATGGAGCAGCACAACAAGCCGCGTCAGGTGCTACTTTTTGAGACGATGCTCATCATAACCAAGCAAAAGGAGGACGGTCGTCTGCAGTTCAAGAGCCTCATAACAGTAAGCAAAACTCTCAACTGTACACAGAAAATAAATTGGGATTCTGGGATAAAGTAAAGATGGATTTATTAGTTCATTTGCAGTTCATTAAATTTCAAAACTTGAGGCTTAAAATGTTTTAATTTTCGAAAAAGTTTAGAAAAGGAAAAGTTAAGTTGCTTAAAAATCGATATATTGAAATTAATCAAATTTGAATGTAGAATGAAACTAAAGGACAGACCGTCAAAATGACATTCCGTTTAAAAATCTGTTCAGTTTTAGCAAAGGTTTAAAATTTTGAAGGTGGTCTGATTTTCGACATAGCAATTTTACAAGTCAACTCGATATATCTCTATTACTTATAGTTATATCGACCACTCGATTCAATTTTTAGTTCATTTTTACATTTTGATACTAAGCTTGATTCAGTGTTTGGGCTTACATCACTATTAAAGTCTAAACTCAACTCGAATTCTAGAGAACAATATTTTGTTCTGTGTATTAGTTAAATTTCATCAACATCTCTGACAACTCTCAACTCTCTCTCTCTCTCTCTCCCTCTATCACTTGAATCTGCAGCAAAAGAACTTGATGCTTAGCGAACACTTGCCAGGAGAACCGACCAGCTTCTATGTTATACCCTTCGATGAGCCGCGCAATCAAATCAAACTGACGGCCAGAAATCGTGACCAGAAGCGTATTTGGACGCAGCACATTAAAGGTGTGATGCTCGAGGAGCTCGATATACCCACGCGGGCCAAGGAACTTGTCTACCAGCTGGGCAACGAGGAAGGTGAGCGTCAAATGCAGAGACAGAGTCAGAGACAGAGACAGACTCTGAGACAAGAGACAGGCATTTTTGCATAGCTCTTTTACTTAACTCTAAGTGTGTGTGCTTTTGGTGCTGTTGTTGTCGCTGTTTATTTGATTTAGTTTTATTTCTTGGTGGCGACGACCAAAACACATAACAATTTCAATTTGGAAAGGATTGGATGATGAAGTAGTTATAGTTATGCGGGCACTGACTGCACAGCTCTACACTGCAAGAAATTTGCATGACTAAAAAGACAGAAGAGCTAACATAGAAAGCGACAATTTAAATTCATGCAATATTTAAATTTATACATCAAAAAATATGTACAAATATTTTTATTTGACTTAGTAGAGACATCAATAAATCGTTTTTGGATGCATAATAGTCTGAGAATAGTCCCTTTTCTGACAGTGCATCTGCACTTTACAGGCTCCAGAGTGAACCTCAAGTGACATAATCACAGCTTCGTCTTTCAGCTTCTCAGTTTTTTGTTATTTGTTTGTTTCTGGCCAAAATCGTGCCATATCTGCTTTTAACAACGACGAGTTGATTTATGTGTGTCTGATTTTTCAATTCATACAAGTTTTTTGGGCACAACTGTACCTACACTCATGTGTTTTGGTCGCCACCAAATAGTTATGTGTTTAATTGGTAATGGTGTTTTTTTTATTGTGTGACTAACTAATAGTTATGTAATTTTAATTGGCTTTTTTTGTGTAACAATTGCTCTAAATTGAACTTTAAGTATTTTGTATTTATTATATTTATATCTATATATTTTTTTGCTATATGTTTACCGTTGTAGTACTACCAGTGATGCATTCTAAAACTAAACCACCCAAACCAAACAAGAAAAGAAAACTTTAATTAGTTTTAAGGCGTTCCTAAGGCTAAACACCAGAGACTGAACTAAGCGCTACTACTATTTCCCCACTTCCTATCTCCCCAATAACAAAAAAAAATAAAAGAAAACATTTAAAAAACAAACAAATAAATAAGTAAATGACACAATGCTATTTACAAAATAATTCCTAGTATCGTTATCGCTAACGTTATCGTAATCGCATAATGCAATCGTAATCGTATGTAGTAAATTTCTGGTTTTTTGACGGCGCTGGCATAGACTAATTAAGCCTGCAATTTCCGGTCGCAGTCTTGTAAGTATCTTGAGTTACCAATTTACCCCGTTTACGCTTGTTTTTCTTTTTGTTTTTGGTTTGTGTTTGAAAATTGGCTTATTGCTTCACTGGTTAACGTGTCCAGCATGCTCGCATTCTAACCCACACACACATTATCTAAGCCAACTTTGCTATCCTACTAACACTATGAATCGCATTAAATAATTCAAGGACACTAGCCTAGCATGAATAATCTAGTAAAATAAAAGGAAATTATGTTGATAATTACTTGAGAAAATTATGATAAGAATATAATTTTTAGGCCCTTTTTTCAATGTCTAAATAAGGTGTTTGATAACTATTGAAAATATATTATGACGTCAAATTTTAAATTATATCTTAGATACAGTTTATATGTGCATTGAAAAAATGGCCCTTAGTCTTCCCTTCGACACGATTAATTTGGCAGCAAGAATTCTAGCTTAATTTAACACTTAAGCACAGATTAATTCTGTAGAATTGAATTTAAGAGTTGACAGAACAGATTTGATAACTATTAAAATGAGAATTTGACGTAAAATGTATAGAAATTAATGTCTAATATGTAATTATTTGTTACATAAAACTTAAATGAACATTTAAAAAACAGCCCTAAGAGTAAAAGAGATTCTGCATAACTCTTAGACTATGCTAAAAATAAAATATTATTTTATTTTATTTGATTTTAATGTTGAAAATATATGTATTCTGAGCTTAAAGTTCTTAAATTTAATTTGCTTACTCACGTTCCCAATAATTGAACAATCTTAGCATATAGTTATTTATTTCTGTTAATAATAAAAGTTGTAGGAAAAATAAATATTATCTGGAGAAAATTGACTGGTTTAACTTTTAGCCTTTTCTTCTTTTAAAGTTCTTTAATTAATTGTGGTTACTCGGATTTTCAATAGCAAATTCTCCAATCGTCCGGCGGTACTATAGACATCTGGTTCTTTAAATAGATTAATATATAATATTTAGTTGTCACTGTAAGCTAGTGTCATTGAATTATAACTTCTCACTGCATTTTGTTTGGCTGATCCTCAAATGATGATGAATCTACAATGGTTGCTAGTGCTTAGAATGTTGCGGGTGTTTGTCCACAGTAACGTCCACTCGATCATCTCCAGCATTTGCTTGCATTTCGCCTTGTTTTCGAACCTATTAAAGTCAGAAAGTAATTTGAATTTTTGTTTTCTATGTGTAGATCGCACACCCGATCGCAGCACTTGGAAGTGGAGTCTGCACTCGAGCAGCAACTCGACGCCCACGTACTTGGAGCGGAGGAACGCGTGTCGACGCAGCGAGATTCGTCAGCGGAATTCCAAGTTCAAGAGGAAAACGGTGACAAACTCCAGTTCCTTTGACAGCTTCAATGAATCCCTGGAGTCACAGGATCAGCCAGTTAAGCCCGCCAAGCAACTGTCTCGGAACAACAGTCTGGATGATACAGCACTTCAGAAATTGGCAGCTGCTGTGCGATATCGCAGTGGCAAGCGGGATTCAATCGATTCCAAGGCGAGTCCCAGCAAGGAGCACTGCAAGTGTGCGGATCAGGAGCAATGTCTGTGCATTCTGCGGGATCAGCGCAGTCGCACCAAGTCGCAGAGTCCAGTTTTTAGCTACAAGGCTCTGAAGGAGCGCAGCAAATCTGTGCCGCGCATCGGGGACTTTAGTCTGGAGGCGGATGATGATAGCGCCGCCTCGTTAAGGGGCAGCAAACCAGATCTGAGCGAGCGCAAGGCCAAGGGCAAGGGATTCTTTGAGGTCAAGCAGTACAATCACAAGACAATGCCCAAGAGAATTGCGACACTCAAGAAGCAGAAGCACTGCAGCAGAAAGGAAAGCTGTTCCAAGTTCTACATGGATCTCAGTGAGTTTGACAGCACAGTGCTGAAGATAACCGAGTCTACCGAGGATCTGGAACTGGCCGAGGAGGCACAAGAGACGCCTGATGCTCTGGATTCTGCATCGCAGCGACAGTATTACCAAGTTGACCAAGTGGAAACAGCATCGCTCTCGCCGGCCGAGAAGTCCAAGCGAGATGCCGAGATTGTGTTGGATCTGCTCAAGAATAACAAGGAGTTTGAGCGCATCTACAACAAGAACAAGCAGCAGAAGCAGCGACGGGAGAGCAGTCAAGCTGGAACACCGCTGAGTCCACTGAGTCCCTCATCACAGGAGGCGCCTCCATTGCCACCACGTCCGCCGTCGCGTTCCCCGCCACCGCTGGAGGCGGAGCAGGAGCAGGCACAGAGACAGGGACAGGAAGAGGAGCAGGAGCAGGAGGAACCCATCTATGAGACCTTACTACGCAATGTCCATGTGCCGTACAAATTCTCGCCCGTGTTGGGTCGTGCCAAATCCGTGCAATATTTTAAGCCACGAGAGAAGCGTTCTCCTCCAGCCCCCAGGCCCGAATCGGACTATGTGACCCTGGTCTACTCGCCGGAGGGTGTCCTGCAGCGTGTCGGCGAGGATGCAGTGCAGCAGCAGCAGCAGCGTGATAGCAGCAGCTCGGAATCCAGCTCGGGTTCCACGCTCAAACGTGACAGTCAAACGACTGTCATTAGTCTAAGCCTCGAGTCGACGGGGTCAACACAAGGTGACACCGACCAGAGTGATGCCCTCTATGCTCGTCCAATACCAAAGAACCTAATGAAGCGTCTGCTCAGCAATGGCAGTCCTGGCAGCAAGGCAGCCCTGGAGAATGTCAGTCACTCGGAGATCTCATTGCTGCCGCGTGCACTGAAATCTATCGACAATCTGAGCATGGCATTTGGACGCAGCAATCGTCCGCCGGAGCGCAGAGTCTCCGATGTGAGCGAAATGTGCCGCCAGAGCATTTTGCATCGTCAGGGCAGCGAGGCTGTGGGCGAGCGTATGGCACATGTGGACTATGCGGATCCCAAGACTTTGTTCAGCATCATCGCCAGCTCGGAGGCCTCGCTGCAACGGGACTCTGTCTTCTCCCTGACCTCCTCATCGTGCACTTCCAGTGATAGCATGTGTGATCAGCAGCGTAAGAAATCCGCTGCCGAGCTGCCCTCGTCCAGCTTTGAGTATGAACAGCATGTCGAGGATAGTTTGGAGAATGATTTTCGGGATTCGGCCATTTACAGCGATGACAATAATGAGAAACGCAGCGTTGACTTTGAGCTAAAAAGACCTCGCAGTCCTCCACCACCGCCCCCAACAGGTGGACAACGGCATGTTCCTCCTCAGATAGCTCCGAAGCCGACAAAGGCTGCCCTCCAGGAGCTGCTTGGCCAGCATCCGGGAACTATTCTGTGCCCCCCGCATCTCAGCCAGGCAGCCTCGCGCAGCTGGGTGCTTCAACAGATTGAGAATTTTAACAAGTAGACGGGAAGAGCAATCTTCAATTGCCATATAAATATTTGTAATTCCTTTTGTACGTTTGTATATAATTCTATGTAAATTAAGCATACATTTTTTTATGCAGTGTATTTTTTGATTAAGTTAAATATCTAGTAATTAGTATATGTATATTATACATTTATATACTTACATTTGTAATCGACTGTTTTGTAAAGTTTAGTCTTTAGTCGCATTATTGCAGAGTCACTTAATAAAAATCCAATATATGTACATGATATTCTATGTGCTATTTTTATTATTACTAATAAATATCATCATCTATACCACAAAATGTGTTTTACCCAAACATTTCAAAGGTTTGCTTTGGCAATAGTTTGAATGTAGCAAATGCTTTTGTTGTTTGCTATAATAATAATATTTATTCAGCTTTTAAACACTTAATAATTTAATTATAATTAAATTTAATTTAAAATTTAATAAATATTTGTCGAGATCGCGGTCATTCAGAAGAGAGTCGATCGACTTGTATATCGAATCGTCTATTATCGATATTTTAGGTTTGGTATTTTTCCAACAGATGTAGTGCTGACAGACCGCCACATGAAAACCCCATGTGGCGTCATCTACTGGCGGGTGGCAAACGAGTTGTAAATACGCGACCTCTGACAACCCCATCGTGGACTTGCCCAAAGTCAAGGCTGCGCCACCTAGCGAATATTGTTACAACTACAGCCAAAGTCTGGTTAGGAACCACATGGTTATGAAATGAAAGTGGTGTTGGCCTTCGCTAATGGCGACAGCATTTTCCCGATTTTGAGAAGTTGGGCGCGCTTTTTAAACTTTTCCAGAAAATCTTTAATCGTATAATGATGATGTAATTTTAAGAATATCTTTGATAAAAAAATATTTCACATTTTTATTATTATATTATTTCATTAATGTTATATTTTAAGTTTACAACGGCTTTCCCAATACTCGGGTTATCCATGGCATAAAGCTTCCCACATTTGTGTTCACTTCTAGAGCGCTCTTAGTACAACTTGTGGATCCGAAAGAGATGATGCCAAACTGTACGAATCGTTGCTTACCCAAATACTCGACAGGTTTGCTTACTGGACCTCCAGATGTACCTCGGCACAACATATCATTCATATAGGTACAAAACTGATTTGGCTCGATTTTGATGCCGCGCAATTCGAGTGAACAATTTTGACGATCAGCACGAGCAACACTGACTTCACGCAGTAAATCCTTCTTGTCCAAATGTTCCTCATCATAACTCCATCCAGTTAGGAGCATAGTTTCCAAAGATTCCACTTGTTGTTGCAGTGCAGCATTCAGTGGCAAACAAATTGGACTGATGTGTTCTAAATAGATTTGAGTTGTAATTAATTCATGCTATCAACTGTGAATTAAATAATCAGCTCACCTTTGATCTCCACTTTTCGGGAGAGCTGGACAAGGGCAATATCATTGTTACCCAGCGGTGACTCGTAGTCTTCGTGTACAAAAACTTTATCCACGCCGATATCCTCAACTGAGGGAAGACATTTCTCTTTGCTGCTACAATCAGGATCCTTTGATTTATCATGCTCACCTAGTCGCACCGATATCCTTTAGTAATGTGCACAATTAATAATGTGAAAGATTTCAGAGAAAAATTCATTCATTTTAAACTTACACCTCATGATTTTTAGCACATTGCGCAGCGGTTAGAACAAAGCCTGTAAATCAGATTTCAGTGAACACAATTTAATTTAAATAAGTTTGCGGCTGTTACTTACGATCTGTTATCAGAGTTCCCATGCATGCAAAACTGTCCTTAGTTTCAAGGCGAATCTTGAGCAATGCCATCCAAGGTCTAGAGCCAGGATTAACTTCGTTATTATTCAGAGTTAAGTCCTTTTCATTGAAGACACCGCAATTCTGTTGCTCCAATAAATGCAATCCTGCCTGATTAAGCTCTTTTAAAAATTGAGAGCGAATGTTTATTTAGTCTTACATAAGTTTTATTAGGAAAACTTACCCTCAGCTGCGCCGAACCGAACTAGAGCTATACCGACTATAATTAGAACCGACTTCATGTTGAACAAACACTTCGAGAGCGACTACTGTATTCGAGCAGCGTCAGCTTCAATATATAGTCACAGAGTCGCTCGAGTCTACAGATAATGAATTTAATTAGTTTAAATTTATTTCCATTAATTAATGATAAACCTGAACCGATTTCAAGTTCAACTCATATCGCCGAGCAAAAAATGCACTTTTGTGATCTCTCATCTATTGATTGATTGCAAATGCGGTGTTCAGAAGCGCCATCTGACATCTTGAATTTGTACTAATGTTATTAAAGTACAAGTGTCACCTACCGAATATTTCTGGAACTGCATTCTTATTCTTATAAGTGCTAAATTTTGTGCAGTAAAAATGAAACGAATTGCGTTGAGAGAGCGAGTCACAGCTGGCTCTCTCAACGGAGAGATGCGATTTATCTTGTATTTTCTTTTATAATTATTATCAGCATAAATCAGAAGCGGCTCATAGAGGAAGCACAGAATGGCAATGCTGAACAACATCCACTCGAAGCCAATTGTCTTGACCAGAGATCCCGATAGCGCTGGTCCCACAGCACATACTATATTTATTGAAATTCTTGCTTGTAGAATAGATGACCATATTTACATTTTTGGTAATTAGAATAAGTACCTCATTCAAATCATAGATATGTGAAGATATTTGTTTATTTGATATTTCTCCTAATATTAGCCTCATCGTACATATAAAAAGCGTTCATTGAATATGACATACTTATGTTCCATATATGCTCCATTTGTTGACAATTGAATATTCGTATTTACACAAACAATGCCAAACACTTGAGCTCTGAGTCGCATTGTTTGTGTCTGATATTTGGCCGGGGGCTCTAACCTTGAAAAGCCAGGGAGATGGAAGCTATCAGCATTTCTGGAGGGACAGTTGAAAGAACTCAATCACAAGAATTGAGACGTTACGTTTTGTGAATATTCGTTTCTGTTGTGATCGAGTCAATGCAATGAAATATCAACAGGAAACATGCGCTAAATTGTTTAAACAATTGCTAAATTGTTAAACACTTGTTGGATAAAATTCTGTTCGGCTATAAAAGTGACGTTTCGTCAGTTCGGCAATTAATCTTTCTTGCAAAAGCGAAATGTAAACTTACCTTAGATTGCATTCAATATTTTTGAAAATATGAAACTCTTACTTCGAAGTCGACGGGCTGCCAAAAAGGCTAATGACGATGAATTTAACTGCTTGAAGTTGACAACAACATCGAGAACAAAATCAACAACAGTTGGTTCAGGTCAAGAGGTCAGAACACATGTCGGGGCAAAGATAAGTACAGGAACTGAACGACAACAGAAACAAGGTGCAAATGCGGATCCGATTACGGGAAATATTTGAATTGCAGTTTCCCAACAGTCTATCAATCAATTTAAGTATATTTAGAATAAAATAGTACTACTTTAAGCAATAATGTATGTGTGAAATAACTGAGGTGATTGGAAAATACCAGATTCCGTAGATTACAATCGGGCAAAACCCCAAGAAAACTGATTAATTGCATTGATAGAGGAAATGTTATATTGTAATCAATAGACAACTTGATTTTTATGCTACCAGAAACTGGTTATGAGTAGAAATAATCTCAGAATTTTAATCACTCCACATGTTGTAACAATGAAATGCAATTAAATTATTTACGTTTATTATTGACTTTTAATTTGCATAGATAAATACTTAAGTTTAAAACATTAAAGGCTAAGCACTTAAGCCAAGTTATTTAGCTTATTTCTATTGCATGTCACGTCTCGGATGCAAATAGTGGGTGCCAGGATTATCGTCCTCCTGGTAAAAGCTGCTCATAACGATCACAAGGCTGATCCCGATGATGGCTCGAATAACAAAGTCAAAGGCGCGTTTATATTCCGACATTGCAGTTGAAGATGGATTTCAGTTTATGTTTATAGAGACTGC
The DNA here is from genome assembly GCA_963924055.1 of Drosophila limbata. Classification (NCBI taxonomy): domain Eukaryota; kingdom Metazoa; phylum Arthropoda; class Insecta; order Diptera; family Drosophilidae; genus Drosophila; species Drosophila limbata. The sequence goes on from OZ001355.1 coordinate 8,395,948, forward strand.
CAATGTGCACTTGACGAACGTAAGAACAGAACTAACTGAGCAAGTCTCTCAGCTCGAGACTTTTATTGCAATCGTTCGGTTCTGTGTTTTGCCCAGAATGTGGGAGAGACAGCTTTAGAGATTTGTGGAGTAAACCCAACATTCTGATCAAATTAAATCAAATCTCTAACTTGACTCTTGCTTGCTTGCGCTTGAACTGTGCCTCAGTTCCAGCTCAAACACTTGACAGTCATACAAATTTGTGTTCGTCTCACTCGCTTATTTTTGGCATCCGAGAACTACGTGAGCCGACTCTTAAGTCAAAATTTGCTGCGCAAAATTACAGTCTCAGTTGCCTCTGAATGTCGTCACTTTCAGCCGATTACGTTGCAATTAGATTCGATTAGTTATTGTATTTGAGCAGCTATTAAACGGGACATAAACTGCTTTCTATGAACCTGTCGAAATGTGTACTGTGAGACATTTACTCAAATTGTACTGAACTTTTTTGTCACTTACCTCACATAACGTTGAAAATTTGTTGTCTGACATAAGTCTGAGATTTTAGTTAGAAAACGTTGTGGCAGCTGCAACATTTGCAGTGCGGAAACCAACAAAAATTCTTTCAATTGTGGCATCTTGTAGTTGCTTTGTGTTGTGACTACTTCGAAGATTTACCTCAAACTGAGCTCACTACTGAGTCCTACTCAGGTAGGACATCCAAACCAGGTAGCTCAGATCAGCTCAGGCTAAAGAAACTGCACTCGGGGTGCATAAATGCAAGGGAATGACAGTGAGATTGGTTCCCTTCAGAGTCATTTAACAATTGCAGGCTGCAAATCCAGGAAAAGTCTCTCTCGCTTTCTCTCTCTCTCTCTCTAGGGCAAACATTATTCTTACTTGAGCTGATATACCGAAAAAAAAAAAATTATGCTAAAATGTTACTTGAAATTCTTGATTTTAGCATATTTTAAATATGTATTCAGACTTGTGGTTAAAATGGCATTAAAATTGGCAAAAGAACCTAAAACATTTCATTTCAATAAAAAATTTCTTGGAAATCTCTGTTAGTCAAAATGTTTGCGAAGAATTAATTACTAAATCGTACTTGAGTCATGCATTTTTAGACCCCGTACTTAAAACGAAGTACAAGGGTCTATTCTATTTGCCAAAAAAAAAAAAAATGTGCGCAACAGACAGAAGGAGGCGTGGCAGACTCTAAGTATGTATATTTTTGATGAGCATCAATATCCGAGTCGATATAGCCATGTCCGTCTGTCCGTCTGTAAGAGCGCCTAGATCTCAGAGACTATAAGAGCTGGAGATTCTAAACTTGGTATATAGGTTAAACGCCCACAAATTAGAAAATCTTGATAACAAGGACAATTTCGAGATATCTGTTTGAGATATCGAACCAAACTGACTCAGTATGGAAAACTTTTGTGTTGATTGAGATTTCTCAACCAAACTGACAGAATATGCATATGGGATGGTCCCATACTTCCTGATAAAATTTGGATGAAATCGGACCACTATATCATTTAGCTGCCATAGGAACGATCAGTCGAAAATCAAGTCTTAGTATGAAAAATTTGTTTGTTGTTTGAGATATTGAAACCAAACTGAAAAAAATATGCATATGGGATGGTCCCTTGTATCCTGACCAAAATTGGTTGAAATCGCGCCACTATATCATATAGCTACCATAGGAACGATCAGTGGAAAAGTATAGATGTGGTATCAAATTTTTGGAGACATGTATCTCAAACTCGACTGTAGCCGCAGCGGAGCCACCTTGTTTTATTTTAAGGTTTGCTTTTCGAAAGTAAGAACGGGGTCTCTAACAGTCGATTATGCTCTGAATCACCGAGTTCTGAATCACCGAAGAAGCAGCTTGATAAATTTTGTCCCGGAATCCAAATTTTTTCCTGTGTAGCTGATCAAGAAATGTAATGCTATTGAGAATTTTCGTATAAAGATTGTCTGATCTGTTTAATAATTAGTTATATTAAGAAATGGATACTTATATTTGGTATGCTGAATTAAATGTTAATTAAATCGAAATGGTTTCCTGCAACTGCGCCAGACGCTGTGCATTCGTGAGTTTCCAAGTGACGCAGGATAAAGATGTAATAAAGAAACCAATGCCTAAGAAGAGATACTCAGATATGTTCCTCAAAAATAAATGCTAAACACTTACCCATGAGCAGAATGGCCTCGGATGTCTCATCTTGCCACGCCTTCGATACGACGCAGAGCAGGATAAATCCGCTGAGCAGGCAAAATGATCCAATGACGACGGCTAATGTTATCAGTATGATAACTGGATCCGGTTCCTTGAGTGTGTTGTAGGAGAAAAGCGTTTGGCAGAGCGAATTCTTCTTCAAGTCGTTGCTGGTGGCACTACAAATTGATCTTAGATTATAGAAATACTTTTAGACATCTATGTTAATGTGTACGCACCAGGATTCTGCATAGGTTGGCAGAATGGGGGCACTTCTGTTCTCCATGACGCTGCTCGTTGCACTGCCACAATTGGAGGCAGCATAGAAACCAAAGACTTTGGGGTAGTCTGCGCACTACATTTTCTAAATATGTAAACACAGCTGATGAGTCGCGTGTCTGGCTGAATGTGAGTGTTATGGGGTGCATCGATGCTATTTATAGCAGCATAGGAAGTGGCAGATTGGGGCAGACTGAGAAGATCGGCAGCGGAACTAAGCAGTCAAGGCGCGATTCTATTTTTATCAGCGCGTGGCTCTCGACTGGAAGCGAGTTCAATGCTCTCCCAGAAATTGAAGAGCAGGAATATTTAGAAATAGTTGAACACATGTTTAACTTGAGAAATTATATTTATTATCGAATTCTTGTATTTACAAGCCAATTACTTAGTTGCTATCTTATAGGCAATCCACGGAGTGTAGCTACCAACATTGGTATAAACACCTGGATTGCCATCACCGCATTCCGATGAACCAAAACTGACGATTCCAAATTGCACAAAGCGCTGTTGTCCATTAAATATATCCACATATAACAACGGACCCCCAGAGTCACCATTGCAGGAATCCTTTCCTCTGTCACCAGCACATATTTGGGTTGGCAGAATTTCCCTCGTAAAGGATGCTTGACAAGTAGCACGGTTCTTAGCAGTCACAATTGTTTCTAGGGGAACGTCAGAAGAACTTTCGTTTTCTGTTTTTCCCCAGCCAGCTATATAGAATCTCTCCAATGTTTCAACATTTCGTTGAAGAGTCTCGTTCACTGGCAAACAAATAGGCCTTATGCTTTCTGTAAAATATAAAACAAATTTAATATTGAGGGGTAACACCAATGTAGAGCACTGTTTTCGGACGCTTTTTCGTGAATTATTTTTCCCCAGAAGGAATGTGAATAGGCAAACGAAAGTTGGGTATGACATTAAGTATAATTTCAATTTTATAAAAAATTTAAAAAAGTTTCATAACAGTTTCAGTTTTGTGTTTTTGGCGAAGATTTAAAAAAAAAACAAGTGGGCGCGGCTACAGTCGTGTTTGCTCAACTGGAGGATACCCTGTGCCAGTCTCCATAAAGTAGAATATTGGTTGGGACCATATGAAATGCATATTCTGTCAGTTTGGTTCACATATCTCAAACAACAAAAAAGTTTTTCTTACTGAGACTTGATTTTCGACTGATCGTTCCTATGGTAGCTATGTGAGATAGTGTTCCGATCCAAATTTAAAAACAAACTTGATCTGCGTCCGGTATCCAGCAATCTACATACCAAATTTGAAGTCTCTAGCTATTATAGTGTCTGAGATCGACGCGTTCAAACAGACGGATAGACAGACGGACGGACAGACAGACGGACATGGCTCAATCGAATCGGCTGTTGATGCTGATCAAGAATATATACTTTACTTTATATGGTCGGAGATGCTTCCTTCTGCGTGTTACATACATCACACAAATCGAATATACCCTTTTTGACCATTTTCAATGGGCACAGGGTATAAAAAGTCAGACCAAAAAAGCGACACGCACATATATGCTTATTAAAAATCGGCAAATTAAAGTATCAAAAATTTTGTACGATCCGCACTGCATAGTGGCACCCTTTAGATGTAACTCTAACTTTACCTGAGATGATCGCTTCGCTTTTGAGCTTCACTAATGCAATATCATTGTGAGCAGATGAAATTGAGTACTGCTCGTGTAGGAAAACGCGCTCAACTTCAAAATTCTGGACTGGCGGTGCGCAAATCTCCCGTCCTCTGTTGCGTGCGCAATCTGTCTCTGAGGTTGTGTTGTGTTCTCCCAAACGCACCGATAACCTTTGGCGGTATTATTGAATTTATAAATACGATTTCACAGTCAGATTGTACTCACAATTCTTGATTGGTAAAACAATGGGCTGCAGTCAGTATCCAGTCTTTAGGTATTTAAAAATGCAATATGAATTAGTTGTTTAATTATCAATTTTTTGTCTTGTTTACTTACTTTTGTGTATAAGAGTACCACCACATGTAAATTCCTCGGTGTCGAAACTTGTGCGGAACTTAAGCAGAGCCATCCAGGGTCTTGACATTAGCTTAATTTCAGTACCTCCGATCGCCTTCGTATATACAAATTTACCACAGTCGTGCGACGACAATTCGTGAAATCCTTGCGACACTTTATCTCCACTTTCACAGCACACATATCCCTAGGGAATATTTATGTATATTGAATATTGAACTTAACTGATAAATTGACTCAACTCTTCTATGAACGGGGCATCCTGAATTCCTCATGTAAACTTGTTCATCAGTAGTAAACTCAATTCCGTGTTTTTTTCGGTCAATCATACTGGAAATAACTGAACAGTTACGCAGATGCACACAATATCCTGGCTTTCCATCGTTTCTGATACAAATGTCATCCGCTGTTGATAAAGGTCAGTATATTGATACAATGTTTATATACGCAAGAATATTGTAGATTATATAACATAAATTAAATTCACTTTCGCAAACTCTATGCTTTACCATTCTTCTCAACTGGTGAAATCTGCTGAGCTGAGCACAGGCTCAGAGCAAAGATTAATAAAATAATTCTGTACATTGCGAATGAAGTCTTGAAATGGTACTGAGAGGCAACATCAGATGCCTACGTATTTTAAAGCATTGCAATATAAAACTAGGGTGCTCCGACTCTGCTCGCTTCGCTCGCGGTGCTAAGGTCGAGCATACTCGACTGTCAGAGACCCCGTACTTACTATGGAAAAGCAAGTACTGCTTAAAAAATAAAATAATATAAATCGCTACAAATATTCAAAATAATTATATACAAAATGTACTATATCAAGAATATAATTACTTTATGGGGTCTGCCAAGCCTCCTTCTGCCTGTTACGCACATTTTTTATTGTGAGAAAGTTAATAGACCCCTGTACTTTTTTTAGGTACAGGGTCTACAAAAAAGTAAAGCTTATCAGTCGTATTTGCTTTATATTGTACAAATTCTGCGAATACTATCGTTATACCCGGTAATCTCAAATTTTTTTAAATCATGTATAAAATACTTGTTCAAGTACGATTTTTGAATTCCTTCTCCGCAATATTTTGACTATCGGAACTCTATAAGAATTTTTCAGTAAAACAAATGTTTGGACCTTCCGACTTTTTAATGCTGAGTGGTTGCATTTTGTCCGCAAATAGTGTTAATTTAACAATAGAATCCTGATTCTTAACAAGCGGGAAAGGCTTCAGTCGAGCTCTCGACTTTAGGATACCCGTTACTTATTTAAATAAATTTTAAATATTTTTTATTACATGCTTTTAGGCACTTATATTGATTGGGACTTAAATCAGCCATTACCACCCTTCTGTTTGTCCGATCTTGTTGCGATTTTAAAGGATGATAGGTCATAACAGTAGTTATCGTTAATTAGTAAAAAATTCAAATATCTTGAAAGCTGTGCGTGTGGTGGCCTTTCGTGATTTACAGAGGAGGAAAGGGGCGTGACATAAGTTTAAAACAAACTTGACCTGGGTGGGGTTTATAGAAGTCTGTGTGCCAAATTTAGTTGCTCTAGCTCTTATAGTCTGTGAGATCTAGGCCCTCACACGGACAGACAGACGGACAGACGGACATGGCTATATCGACTCGGCTGTTGATGCTGATCAAGAATATATATAGTTTATAGGGTTGGAGATGCCTTCTTCCTGTTGTTACATACATTGCAACGAATCCAATATCCCCTTTTACTTATTTTTTAAGTAACGGGTATAAATAGCAGTTCTTATCTAGAGTTCGATTTGTTATTGTACCCATGCATACTAGCATACTATAGTTCTTATACATACATTCCATTAAAGTCGCCGACCTGCAAATTCGACAAATTTCTTTGTATTCCCTGAACAAAATAACTTTTGACTATTTCCAACGTGGGTATTTTTTGGACTTCAAGAAAAATTATTTGAATATACAAATTAAAATGTTTTTCAATTGGGAATTTTAGTAGTGGCAAAATAATTGAAACAAATCAAAGAAGACATCTTCGTCGCTTAAAATTATTATATATGTATACTTATATAATTGATAAGCTGCAATCATTCATCTGTCCGTATATATTTATGAGTCTATAATTATTATCAACAGTTTCCAGTCGGGCATTCGTGCTTACCGATGGGGATGTAATACGATTTTCATGGAATCTAATTAATTTTTATTATTTACAACTAATACTTATACTGATAAACTTCGTGGAACACCTAAGAACTAGTTGCAGGGGCATGACATCTGTCAGTGCGGCAATAAGCACTTATTAACATTGTTGCACTTGGTGCAGACGATTCGCAGCACATTATTGCCACATGAGAAAGACTTTCGATTGAAGGACCAACTACGAGTGGATCTGAAGACAGCTTTGGAGAGGGGGCACGTCCACAGGAGTGGCATGCGACATGCGGCATGCGGCATGTCGTCGCCTTAGTTACATTGTAAAACGTTTTATTGTCGCTGGCAGCTGGCGACGATTTGTTGCTGCCCCAACTCCATTAAGGCCACAGCTGAGATGCTGCAACTCCTGCCAACTCCTGCCAATTCCTGCCAAATCCTGGGTAAGGTGTAAGCCGGCGGCACGACGCTCACTTGACGACAACTGTTATGCTTATCGGATGCTTTGTGAATACGAATTTGGTCAATGATGCCTCATGGGGTGGAAGCTGCCTCGCATCCATGGCTGGGACTGTGGCAAATTGCCGTCGATTGTACTCGTAACTTACTGTGGGCGTAGGTGCCAACTGCCTTAGAGCCACTCACAAAGTTTGCCCATAAGATAGACTTAACTCCAGTAAGAATGTGACACAAATAACTGAATTGGACCTGACTTGCAAACACCCTTACTTAAATTCATTTAAGACTCGGCTCAACTTGTTTCATCTAATTTATTTATTATTTTATTGTTAAGCTGTAAATAGTCGACACAATAATATTAGCTTATATTAAAAAAAAAAATGAATTTAAAAATAAATTAAAGTTAATAAAAATGTATAATAAATAATAGTAAATATATAATAGTAAAATAAAAAGATTGGCCCAGAATTTGTTGCCAAGATTGGGGAAAGCCCAGCAAAATTCAATTAGACCAAGATAAAATGAGCTTAGAGTTGGTTAGATTATTTGGACATAAAGCCTTTGATTGTTAAGAGTGCTTTACTGTCACTTAGACACCATGATGTCAACAAACAGTATATAAGTCGAGTATACCCATTGTTCCCTATAGCCGGTACGGGTATGAACACATAAAGAAAAAAATAAAATGGCCAGCGGCAAATGGACAAACTTCAGTGTGATTAAATCGGGTGGCGGACTTAGCCAAGAGTGGATTGTGGATAAGGAAGGTTAAGGAGAAGGGCTGTGATAAGGATGGGGGCAGTGGAAAGGGTAAGGGAAAGGGTAAGGGGAAAGAACTGTGCTGGAAATCTTATCGTCGCACAAGAACTCGTTTCATTTTAGTGCCGCAATCAGCGTTGCTCACTTGCAATAGCCGGGCAAATATTTTACTTTTACTCTTTCGCCTCAGTTAAGTTGCCTTTGCTGGAGGGAAAAGGGGGGGCGGGCAGAGGGTAAGGGGGTTGCCTAATGCGATGCGGAAAGTGTGCCACAAGCATAAAGCGCCAAAAGACGCTGACAACGGAATCAAACACAAAAGGGAATAAGGCAACAGACGCAACGAAGAAGTATGAAGGGTGAAGGGTGGGGAAAGCAGGGGAAAGGGGGCTGTCCAGCTGCCAACAAAGTTAAAATTAAATTAGCGTACTTTTTTTCTTGACTTTCTGCCACCCGGCAAAGGTATCCGTATCCGCATTTGTACACAGAAAGAAAATCTAACGAAAAATTCATGCTTTAAACTATTAATTTTTGCATCTCTATTTTTAAGTATGTATTCCTGATATTATTGTTGAATTTACTTAGCATTAAAATAGTCAAAAACAACCCAAATCATTTGATATCAACAAAAATTCTTATACTATAGAGCCCTGATTGTCAAAAGGAATTAAAAAATCGTACTTGAATCAAGTATTTTGTACTCGGCTTAAGATAATCCGCGATAACCCAACTTCTGATGCCGCATCGAATTGATTTTAAACCGGAAATCCGGATTTTTTTCCGTGTAAGCTCCCAGCTGCTCTAGGATAACTCCATCTCCGTCTCCGTCTTACTTTCCAACGCTGTCTCTTTCGCTCACTCGATGTCAGTGTCACTGGCGCTACTTAGCCAAATTAAAATGGCCGAGAACTTTTATTTTTTTCAGCAACTCGCATTTATGCTTGTTTAAGCAAATGCCGTGTTATCACTCGACTCCGGCATCAGCTCCCAGACTCAGGTTCCAGTTTCTTCTCCATTCCTGCCTCCGTCGCCGTCTGCGTCTGAATCTTCGGCTGCAGTAGAAGGGATAATGCGCGTAATTGTTGTCCGTGCCTGGCAATTGGCATAAAAAGTGCGGCCATAAAAACAGTAAGCTTTAGTCCCTCAAGCCAAGTCCCTCCCTCCCTCCGCCCCCTCTCCCCACTTGCAATATTTGCATGCCACACAGAGTTGCCAGCTTGAGCAAATACCAATCCGACTGGGAATTTGAACCAACAGTTACACAGAAAACTCACAATTAATCGAAATTCCCAAATCATCAACTTATGATTCATAATGTTCTAATAATCTCACTCTTTTCTTAATTTATCTCTTATTCATTTTCTATTAGTTGGCATCAATTTCCAGCGGACAAATGCGCATTCAGTTCCGGCTGTTGCAAGAGCAGCTGCAGCCAATTGTTTGCCCAAGTACTACAACTTTCGCTCTCTTTATTCGCCACTCGACACATATCCGTCAATTGCTGCTTTCTGCCCTCTTCCCTTCTGGCCAATTCCAATGCAGATGCTCTGATAAAGTCATTATCAGACTCGGCAAACATTCAAGTCGAGTGCGCTCTATGCTCGAATGTGGCTTATGGTTAGAGTTGAAGATCCTTACGCTTTGCATTACGTACATATCTATTGAACATTTAAATTTCTGCACATTTAAATTACAGAATTTTCAGGCACAACTATAGCTGTCATTTATTCTGTCTCTGTAAATATTTTCATTAAATATTATACCTTTATATTACAAGCATACCAGAGTTTTGAGTGTCCATGGAAGACAGATTATTATTAAGTAATTTCACATGCTTATAATCTATGGATTATCATTAGAACCTATCAGGCTCTTTAGACATTTGGCTCTCCCCTTCCATTCCAGCAATTATAAGTGAGATTTTATTCTAGAATATATAGAAGAAATGCGGAATCTCAAGTGAATCAGTTTACCTAGCACTAACTAGATTTTTTTTGAAAAATGCCTTAAAGAAAGTGTGTTATTTCCATTTAAAATATGATTTGTTTGCTTGCGAGTTCCAGCAGTTCGCGTTGTCTTGCGAAATTGCCAAGTAAGTGGGTGATTCACATACATACACCGACATATGAGTGTGTCTAACAGACATGGTACATCAAAAATATTGCCATAAAATATGTCCGGACAAGCTCAAAATATACCGCAAGCCATGCAGAGTTGCCAGAGCAGCTGAGTGACATCGATTGACATTTGCAGCCCAGAACGAGAACCAAGAATATGCAGAGGAACACAAAACAAGCCAAGATACTCGCAGCAGCCGACGGAGTGGGAGCAGGATAATGAAAAATATTTCCATATTGCAAATAAAGTCATTTTAGCTGGCAAGCCAAGAGAGAACACAGGACAGACATGGCAAGACAAGGCAGTCGCAGTGCCAACCCTTGTCAAAAATCATGAACATTGTCAGCCCTTCCCTCTATCTCTGTCTCTGTCTCTGCCTCTTTTCCTTACCTCTTTACCTATGCCAGGCACCTGAGCACCTTGTTTTTGCAGCAAAAGCAGAGCATATTTCAATTTACGAAGACGGAGCTGTAGAAGCAGCTTCAGCTATCTTGGCAGTTGCCGAAAAGTCGACTATGCGCGAGGGTTGCCCAATCAGTTTCAGTGATTATAAAGACTGATATCCATATTTTAAGTCAGTATTTTATGTGCCCTAATTTAACACTTTAACTGAAAATACATTATCATAATCATTATTTGAGATATTTTTATTAGATAAATAATGTAAAAAATTTTAATTTAATCTGCACTAAAATCTATTTGTTTAAAAAATCGAAAAAATATCAAAACAAATTAAGAAAATATCAATAAATAATGTAAAAAATTTTAAAATGTGCTGTACTAAATTCTCTCATTTTAAAAAATCTAGTTAAATTCAAAACAAATTAGAAAAATAGCGGTACTTGTTTAATTTAATTATGTTGTATAGTTGTCTTTTTGTTGAACGACCCTCGCTGCTGTCTAGCTTAGACAACGTCTTCTGTTGTTGTTGCTGCTTTGTCCGTGCTAAAAGTTTATGCAAATTCATTTTAAGTTTGCGCCCAGCTAGCTGCATCATCGTCCTCTTCTTCATCTATCTACGTCTTTATCCCCAACTTGGTCATCATCATTATCATCATCATCATCATCAGCTCGGCAACATTATCTGATGCCTGATGTCTTGCTTAGGTTGAGGTTGAGCGACCTTAAGCCACAGAGGCTAGCGAGGCGTCCATGTTGATGCTCTAACCATTGCATAACATTTTGGGCGCATTGCCATGAACATAGTCAAGCAGTTGTTGTTGTTAGTTGTTGTTGCTGCTGTTTGTTGGCCGTAAGTGTCGGCATTCGCATTATTACAATTATTACGTTGATGTGCACAGCTTCACTTTGCGGCTGGGCGTCGAATCACGAGTTGCTCTGAACTCTGCTCTCTTGTGTTGTGTGTGTTGTATGTGTTGTGTGTGTGTGTGTGTGTTGTGTGTGTGTGTTGTGTTCTGTGCCTGGTTGCAGCCTGTTTGCATATTTGTGGTCTGGCGTGCGGTTGCAAGAGTCAGTTCGCTGTGTTTGTTATACGCGCTCACTGCTTCACTGCAATGTCCATTGTTGTGCAACTTGGCGTATACGCAATTTGCCATATTGGTCAATATTATGCCAAGTTACGCGCAATTTCGTGGTCGTAGCATCCATTAGCTTTGAGCCAACACTATTGACATTAAAGACTGTAAGACATGCCACATGCCGCATGCAACTGTTGCAAAGCACTTCACTCTCAGACGCTGTCCAGTCAGCTTGACAGCTTTGTCAGCTTCACTCTGTTTAACTAATGACAGCGTTCATGCATCAATATGGCTGACTTTTAATTACGAGTGGGTGGTGCAGGGGGGAGCGAGGCTAACAAAGTTTTGACTGGCACAAACAATGGCCAGGCACTTGAGACTTGTTTTCTTTGTTTCATGTGCACCCAAGCGCCTCCAACTCCAACTCCATCTCCTGCTCCTTTTCCGTCTCTGTTGCACGTGCAACCCTTTGCTGCCACAGTGGGAAACTTGATTAAATTTCACTCCGTCTCACAATCAGTGGCACTTGAGAAGCTCCAAGCATAAACCACGCTCGTTTAATTTCAACTCAAAGTCTAAGCAGTAACAAGAGCCAATTCAATAAAAATTAAAAAAGAAGCCAAGCTGAATGTTGTAAGCGAATGTCGGAGCCAAAAGGACGCAGCAGCAATCACAGGCGGCAAGAGCGGGCAAATAAACTTAAAGAAAATTAAAAGTGGCAACCGAGCTGAAGCAGACTCCAACTCAACTCAACTCAACCCATAACCATAACCATAACCAGACTTCGAGTCTGAGTCTGAGTTAGGAACAAACTCAACGCAAGTTGCCAAGCAAGTTTTTTGGGCAAGGACCGACAGGAAACGTATCGACTTAATTGAACAAATCGCAGTAAACGAGCCGTAAATTTTTAATATGTTTCGGTTTGCGTAAATAAAAGCAGAGGCAAAACTTCCTTGGACTTTGTCCTAAATCAAATGGAAATGCGGTGAAGGTCCAAATGCGAATTAATAAATTAAATAAAGAAACAAAACGAAATTACAACGATGGCAAATCCATTTAATTAGCAGTTTCTCTACCCTTCTCTTTCCCTCTCTTCCCTTACCCTTAACATTCTCTTCCCTTCCCCTACTCTGCCGCTTCCCTTTGCCTTCTCTGTGCACATCTACTTAATTACTTGCGGCGGCTGCTGTGGCTACATTTTGACTGATTAAAACGCAAAGCAAATCCAAAGTCCGACCAGGTTTTCTCAACTTTAAGCTTTGACATTTTGACAGCACAGCCAGTGAAGGGTGAAGGGGTCAGGGAAAATGTTTTCTTTGCTCAGTGTAGCGCAAGTCGATGTGTCTGGTCCCAAACGTTGCCAACGTATTTGCTCTCATTTAGTTGTTGGGCAAGCCGAGGCTTCAAGTGTTAATTCAACCAGCTGCCCAGACATTTGGCCAGACTGTCATTGAGTCATCTTGTCGGTTTGTCTGTCGGACAGACAGTCGAGCTTTGTTTTTGTTTTGCACTGAAGACGTCTTGGACTACGGCTTTGGCGTAACCCTGGTTGGAGTTAGCGTCAGTTTCCATAAAATATTTCCTTTTCGTGCAGCCAAGACTACACAGAAATTTCTAAAGAGAAAAATTGTACTTATTAAATTGAAGCTTAAAATCAACAAAATAATATTGAATTTAATTTTATTAAATAATTTTTCTATATTTTACTTTTTACTTTAAATATTTTTTAATTGGTCTGTTTGAAACAATTGAATAAATAAAATATGAAAAAATTAATGATTAAATTAATGAACAAATAAATAAATGTAAAAATAAATAAAAAATGAATAAATATATAAATAAGTATATAAATATATAAATTAATAAATGAATATATAAATAATATAATAAATAAACAAATAAATAAATTAATTAATAAATATACAAATAAATAAATGAAATAATGAATAAATAAATATATGAATTAAAAAATATATAAATAAATAAATAAATATATAAATGAAAATTCCAATAATTAATTTAATAAATTAATAAATTTGGATGCAAATATTTATTCATTGCAAAGAAACGTGCACATAATTAATTAACTATGCAAACAGATAAATGCATTATTATAAGGCAATGAATAAATATTTGCATCCAAACTAAAAATAGAATAGACACACACAGTTGCAAACATGTGCTTCGATTTGTGGTTCAACTAAAAGAAATGCTGCCAATGTTGAGGGAGGGGAGAGGGGAGAGAGAGCCTGGAGCTGGGGGCGGGATTTGAGCAGTTCGAGCCGGATCATTAATCAAGTAATCTGCTGCAAATCTTGCACATACTCGCACTTGTATTTGACTTGAACTTAAATGCTTAGCGCAGCTCAAATGCCAGTCAGCAAGAGCTAAAACAAGAGACCCTGAAGCGGAAAACGGAAACGGAAACAGAAATGTAACCAGAGCATAAAAAATGCTCGTTTCGTTTCGTTGTGTGTGTAGGGGGAAAATTGTCATTGTAATAGTAATTTATTGTTGCAAAAACTTTGCCTGCCGCTGTCGAAGGCGTTGCAAATGCGAGTGCGAGTAAAAAGTAAAGCGAGAGCGAAAAAAAAATAGAGAAGAAAATCCGCAAAGCATTTGACATTTGACATATGCGACTCGTTTGACATACAAGCAAATTACATGGAACTATTTGTCTTGTTGGTATAAATCGCATAAGCCTGAAGCGCCACTGCGACCACAAACTGAAGCTGAAACCGGACCAGGCCAAAATCCAAATCAGAAACGAAACTGGCACAATATCAGATTCAAACACAGCGTGCAGTGGGGCGTATGAGTGATGTGCTGGCAAATGAATTGTAGTCAAAAATGAAGCGGCTATTAAAATCTCTGATATTACCAGCAAGAGACTAGAGAGTGTGTGAAAGAGAGAGAAGTTGAATAAAGGGAGATGGGCAGCGAGAGAGTTTTACTTTAGTTTTTGGCAGTTTTTGCTGTTGGCCCAGAAAACTTTCGATGTGGCTTTGCCTCAAATGTTGTTGTTGTTGTTGTTGTTGTTCGTGTCGTTGTTGTGGTGCGATTGCTGCACATTGTGTGTGTAATTTCGACTGCATTTTGCATTAAGTAAAATGTTTTAATTAAAATTGAAAAACTTTTCCAATTAAAGCGCAGCAAAAACTACTTGTACCGCAAATATTATCAATGCCTTGCCCAACCCAAATCCATCCCGAAACGATAAAGCCAACAACAACAATTGTCCCTTGCAATAATAATAATAGTAATAATGGGGAATGGTTTATGCAATGCAAATTAAATTGAATTTAGAGAGAGCGAATCGCTTTGCCCCAAACGAAACACTTGCGAATAAAAGGCAAATTAATTAGCAGCTAGAGCCAAGTTTGCCATCAACTTGGCTATATAATTTAGTTTGTAAACATGTTTAACTTTGCAAACTGTAACTGAAATGCAGCTAATTGGCTAAAGGCACCCGGAAAAGAAGTTCTTCCGGCTGGCAACTTGATACAACTCTGCGTTCAAATGTAGGCAATACATTTTTGCATTGCTTAAAGTTGGCCATAAATAACAGGAGAGGGTTTTGTGCCCGGTCCATAGCCATTGCAAATTGCATCAATAATAATAATAATAATAATAATCTTATATGCAAGCACTTTACTTTCTTTCTTTTTTTTTTAATATGTGCTCTGAATGCGCAGCAATGTATTCAGAAGGGAATGAGTCTCAGTCTGAGTCTGAGCCTGAGCCTGGGGCTGATGTCCCCACCTGGTCTGGTCGTCTTTTGCAATTGCAATCACTCACCTGGCCTCACACACAGATTGAGTTTATGTGCTCGCTGTGTCGTTCATGTGATTAAGAGCCCAGCACGGGGAAGCAGAAGCTTGAAAAGGCTGCGGTCATAATGCTGCATATTTCATAGCGACTGCAAATTGCTAGGAGGAAACTGCGCTTTCATTGCAATTAAGCTCCGCTCTGCTGTGCTGCTGTGGCCCCAACCTGGCTTGATAACGGCAAAAAGAAACCATCGCGGAAATGACACCCAACCACCCAACCACCCAGTTGCAATCCACCACGCAGCATGTGGCACATTAAATTGCACAATCTGTGGTTGCAACCTTGCCGTTTCTTCCTCTCTCTTTTGGTGTGTGTTCTTTATTATTTTGCATGTGGCACAAGGACATTTATATCAGCCAAATTATATTTAATGCCAACTAACTGGGTTATCTATTCTATCTGCCATTTAACTGTCTTCAAATGCTCTCAACTTGCCTCTCAACTTTACCATTAACTTGAGAGTGCACAAGTTATCCGACTTTGCATTCACATTAGCATATACTCGTATGCCTCCCAGATACTCAGCCAAACTTGGCAACTTGCAGTAAGCTTAAGCTGCAACTAACTAAACTTTTAATAAGCATTCAAGTCGCTTACACGGGCTAAAGTTATTCACACTTTACATACCCGTTACCAAACTCTGTTCATCAGGTATAACAAACTGATGTGATTGTGATTGAATTCTTGCAATAAATGTTGGATCATTTAAATATTGTAATTTTGTGACTTAACAACTTATAATTTTTCTTTTTTCTTTCAGTCTTACTTTTATTAATATATGTAATTTTAATTTTTTATTTTATAAAAAAACTATTTCTAAATTTAAATCATTATTTTGTAGTCTGCTTTTAGTTGACGGTAAATACTTTAAAATAGGGAAAGTATTTGTGTTCCATATGCAATTCTTAAGAGTAATTTGTTTTATTTATCTTAATTCAATTTTGAAAACCTCGTCATTATCCTATTTATGAAATTAAACTGTCAAGATTAATAGAGTACGAGTATAAAATAGTCTATTTGCATTTGAAATACATGAGCTTAGCAGCAACTTTAGCTGCCACCGCCTCTCTATAGCTCTCTCTCTCTCTCTCTCTCTCTCTCTCTCTCTCTGGGTCTCTCTTTAATTCACCTGAGGCACTTGACCCTGTTAGCTGCTCCAACTTGCTGTTCAATTAGCACAGTTTAACCAGAGCAGCTACTCCAAATGTCCAGCTTATGTTATAAAAGGATATGTATTGTATGCTTACATATACATATGCAGGGTATTTATACCATATTCATACGAGCAGTTGAATTTGAATTTCAAGTGCTGGTCAAGTTGGTCAAGAGCACCGCATTGCAGTTGTAGTTGTGTAATATATGACATGAGGGAATCTTGTGAAGGAGCTCAACATGGCTTAGAAAGAATCACGAATCTGCGCTTGTATTTTGTGATTCAACTGGCCATTTATCAGCCATGAAAGCGCGTTGAAAGTTTCTGTGAGTGAGTGTGCTTTTTTTTTTCCTTTATATATTTTTTTGGTAACGGGTTTAACGGATTTGGCCTGAAGAGGCAACGCATTGCACTTTTTGGGCTGCAGCAGCGTTCAGATTTATTGCATTCAACTTTCGTGTGACTTTCACAAGAAACTTTTATGTCTCGCAAACTTTTCAAGTTTACTTAAGAAACAAAAGTTTTGCCCGCTTTGCTTTTCATTTTCCTGCTTTCCTTTTTATTTTTTTAGCCTTTTCCAAAACGAATTTATTGCCAAAAATCTTCGAGTTGTGAGTGTGCAAAGCTCAAAGCCTAAAATGAAGTGTTGGTAATAATGTATAAATTATGCGCATTAAATTTTAAGCGTTTACCGCACTAAATCATCGAGCACTCAAACAAGGCATAAACAAAATGGCTGCGTCTTTAGTTTTGGGGTCGTATTAGATGCGGAATTGCGAGGGATGCCTGTAAAGTTGGCAGACGAACTTTTTGCTTCTGCCTTATGCTTAAGATTAATTGAGAACATTTTCATCAGAAAACATTTTTTACTCTTCGAGTTACCCTCGCATGTGTGTCTGCAACTTACCCAGAAAGTTGTCTATTTTTCACGCCATTAACGACGCCAAGTGAAGCTCATTATGAAGATGATAATAATGGGCTTGCATGTTGCGGTTTTATATTCATTTATTTTCGGCGCCGCCATGTTCGGCGTCTGCTTCCGCCGGAAGTAAACAAGCGCACACTCGATTGCCGTCAACTACAGAGAACGTGTTGTCGCTGTTGTTGCTTTTATTGTTGCCGTAGTCATTGTCCGACATAAATCATTTGATTTTGGACGCGTGAAAGTCGACTTCCTTTTGGCATTGGCTAATGAAAGCCGCATATCATATCGAATGCTGTGGAAAATATCGATTATCAATAAATAGAACTGCTGTGTCGACTCGAGTCTGTGGCACGTATTTCATGTCAGAAACCCACAAAAACCGAGAGCCAAAAAACCAAACCAAAAAACCCAGCACATTCATAACTCAAAAACTCGCATTAGAATTATTAAAATGCCTGCTGTGGTTTCTTCCGCATGGCATGCATATCGCATCTCCCATCTCGTATCTACTCGAATATGCCACAAATGTATATGTATATATACTTACTACATACTAATAGTATGTTATATATATATGTGGCATTTCAGTTGGCTGACTGCGCCATTTAGCAAATTGAAAATATTGCCACTGGCTGCTGTGGGAAGCATCCAAAAGCGAGACCAAATACTTATAAAGGAAAAACGTAACCCAAACCGAACGGAATCTCCGACAGCGGCAGTAGTAAAATGAGTGCTACACGTCGCATTTATGCCAAATAAAATCAATAGGAAAAGTAGCACACAAATGGGAGAGGCTTTTACATTTGAAATATTAGCAAGACCCAAATATTTTTATGGCAAATATACGTTTTTTTCACATATTGCTCTTCTCTCCACTTCACATGAAATGAGTGAGTTCTTTTCCCCAATGCGGAGCAAACAAAATGTGTTGCATACTTTGTGGCTGCACATTTAATCAAAATTCGGCACACTGCCTTAAATCATTGCATACTTTTGGGCTTACTCATAAAACATTTTTAAATGAAATAAATGGCACATTGAAATGCAGGTAGGTCACCAGGTTTTTGGCATTTGTTCTTTTGCAGCTCGTCTCTTATTTAAGCCATTGGGTTTTTTGGCCCCTTTAATAACATTTTGAATGAATGAAAATTTAGAAATGTAGTCTGTTTAAAGGTTATTATACAATTTAAAAAAAAAATCATTGTGTAGATATCCAAGAAGTCTTGTTAATTTGTTTGTTTTGTATGTACTTATTAAATTAAGATTTTTGTAATATTTATTGGGTACTTAAAATACATACTTTTCTTTAAAATATAATCATGTAAACTTATTTCATTTATCCTCATAAAATAATCGCTGGCAATTTAGAGAAATTTGTTAGTTAATGAAAATTTATTGAAATTGGCATACAGACCATTTCAATTTGCTGTTTATTGCTGCTTGCCATTTTGGGGCTTCGTCGATACAATAACCAATAAGCAATGCCAGTTGCAAGGGGTGCCACAAAACGTGGGCAACAGTTATGAATATGGCTGCAAAGCCATTTAAATGCAGGAAATTGAATTTCCAAACGAGCCTTTTGAGCAGTTAATGGCAATGGAAACTGTGACGTGATGTGATGTGAATGATATGAATCAACATGAATCTGAGATGTTAACTGAATTCAGTCGATTGACCTGCCATTTCAATTAAATGGTAAAAAAAGAAGAAGCGAAACACAACTCACAACTCACAGCTCAAGTGTGAAGTGTGATGTTGGAAAATGGCCATATTGTATGTTAGTATTATATGCGATGTTTGCCGTCAACGGTCTGCAATTTCCTGTTGCCACACGCTGTCGAGCGGAAATTATGGCACGCCCATTTTAATCATTTGTCATTTCCGGCGGCGCGTGTGCAGTGCCAGTTGCTTGACATAAATACCCAAAAGCTCAACTCAGTTTGAGTGCCAACACTTCAAAGTATTAACTATTTTTTAGAATGTAAAAGGGGTAACTGGGAAAGGGGAGTGCCACATTATGTCAAAGTTTAGCAAGTTACCTGCTTAACTTGTTGGCCTGTGTTGGTCAAAAGTGCAATCCATGCCCGGCACTAATTGCACTCTGCTCTGCTGCATCCTGAAAGGGGCAGGGGGCAGCATAAGAATGCTGCTGGAAGAGGGGGAGGGGGGGGTGTCCGCTAAGTAGGCAACGCCACACGACAAATTCCGTTGGCACAGAAAACCACGCGAAAATTTATGGTTTCAATTAAAAGTTTCACCATTTCCGTTCATTTGCGGCACAAACAACAGCCAGCGGCTGCCCAATTCAGCATAGGCGTTGTCCCACTATAGAGGGGGGGCGTGGCACAGTTGGTGGCCCCAAACGCAATAAGGCAATGAGCTTTTCCCTACCTCCCTTCTTGTGAGCCTGGACCGTGACCAGGACGCTGCGTACAACAGAAAAGCACAGAAAAACTTGTTACTTTTTCAGCGCTTAGGAAATGGCAAAAGTTTTTCGCATCCGTTTTGTAATAAAATTATAATTCATTTTATATTTGTGCGTTTAAATGCCATTTCTATAGAAGCTAAGAAGGAAGTTTTTCAAGTTGTTCCATGTACTGAATCAAAATCAGACAAAATCTATTTAGTTTGATCCTTAATTAATCACCAAAAATAGACTGGAGCTAATGTATTTTTAATATGGAAGGCATTTAGAGAAAGCAGCCAGAACGCTCACGAGCTGTGGCAATGTGTCTAAGCCAATCAGTTCTGTGGCCAAGTAAATATTTTGTTAACATAATTGCATAAATCACAGTCAATTTTTCATATCACACGCTTCCATGCGATAATTTGTGTGCATGTGTGTGTGAGAGAGAGTGTGGATGTGTGATTTGGCCTCGGGGCCAGACTTTGGTGCAGGCGTTGGTAATGATGGCGCTTGTGTAAATAAACTGTCAGTTGATATGAATTCAACCATCACTCATACGCACCGTAGTATGATAGCCTTGTGGAGGTGTGAGAGATAGAGAGAGAGAGAGAGAGAGAGGGAAAGTGAAAGAGGGATTGTTTTGCCACTGGCTGAGATTGTGTATGTATGTATGTGTGAGCAAATTACCACGCTCGTACGCACTTCTGACAACAACAACAACAGCAGTTTGGGGAAAGAGACAGACCCAAAAACAACAAACGAATTTTCGTTTGCTTCCGCTTCCGTTTTAGGTTTCGCTTTACCGCCTGTGCCATATGCAATCATAATGAAGACATTTCCGGCTCATTGGACGCCAAAGCAACAGCAATGTTAACTGAACTTCAGACTAATGAAGCCATCAATGAAGCTGCACATTACACATTACACATTACACAAAATGTGCCAACTCTGACGTAAATAATTGATGCAAATTTAACGCTGTTGTGTCTGTCTGGCCTTAACACTTGAATGCAGCTCTACACTCGCAAAATCTAGCAGACTTACACATTTAAATCTGTTGCGAAATAAAGAAGTCAAAAAAATAATTGCCCATTGATTTTGTATGCAGATTGAATTGAGGTGTCACACACAACAATTGCCACTGCGGCAGACAATAAATACGGGATTTTGTTATTTGTATTTACAGCATTTTCTCGAGTCTCAGTTTCAGTCTCTTGGACAAGTTTGCGACTCTGCAGCGCTTTAAAATTGATTTTCATCGAGCGCTCCCAAATGTATGCTACACTTTTTGCTGTCCTTCCTTTTGTGTGCGCCTTTTTGCTCCCAGCTACCAAACAGGACACGACAAATTGCTGGAAGCAGGAAAACTTATGCGCATTGGGCACAAGTCAAATTGCATTTAAAGTGACAAATGTGGCCGGCTTAGGTGGAGAGAGAGAGAGAGAGGCAGGGCTGGGATATTGACCAAAAAACGAAGCCAACAAACACGTGCTAAAAATATTTCCTCAGCAAACAAAACCCAAATGCCAGTTAACTTCCTTTCTTCCTCTCCTATCCATTCACATTTCTTTTCCAACAGGAAGCGGGCATTTTTCATGCTTCGGTCTTTGGTCAGTTTGCCTGCTGCTTCTACTTTTTCTTCAGCTACGCCCACACATACTGCCCCAGCTGGAGGCGTGGCCCTGGACGACCCGGCATTAGAATTTATCGCTGTCAGCACATGGAAGAGCGCCGTGTTTTCTCTTGGCGGTTTTTTGTTTTCGACTCTGACTTTTGTGCTAAAACTGTCGCCCAAACGCTACATGCGGGATCAGAGGGAGGAGAGGGGCAAGGGGTTCAAAATGGGCCAACAAGGCGTTTCTAGTTGCTAGGTGTGGGTGTGTGTGTGGATGTGGGTGTGTGTGTATGGGAGACTGTGTGACATGTGAACAGTTTGACTTGGGAATTTCTTGCTATTTTATACCCAGCACAATACCAAAATGGAGCTGTTCGTGATACTAAATTGAAATAAACATGTTCTGTTAAGTCTATGTCAAGTCTATGTTAAAGCAATGTTAAGTCAATGAAATTAAATGCTAAGTATGAGGATAATGCATTCAAATAAATATGTTCTGTCAAGTTAATGCTAAGTCAATGTTAAGTCTATGTTAATTCAATGTTAAGTCTATGTTAAGTCGATGCTAAACCATTGTTAGGTCAAAGTTAAGTCAATGTTAAGTCAATGAAATTAAGTCAGAAATTAAATGCTAAGTATGAGGATAATGCATTGAAATAAATTTGTTCTGTCAAGTCAATGTTATCACATATTCGAAAACAGTCTGAGAATATTTAACATTTAATCTGTGCTAATGCTCATTTCCATTTCCTCCCGAAACTTTAATATCTTACCGAATTTACAGAGTATCTCTTGCTACAGAAACGAATGGTTCTGCTAGAATATGTTGCTGAAAGAAAGCAAATGGCATTGTGTCTTTGGGGGTACAAGCAGTGCACCTTGAGACAGCTTGATTAATGGCATTGTTTGACTGTCAACAAGATCCATTTCAGCTTGACATTGATAAGCAGCCAAAGCACCAAACCAAACAAAACCGCCATCATCCAGTAACCAACGCATTTAAGACAACAGCCATATCAAAGTGCTTTACATTTATAATAAACTGCTAAATATCTTAAGACGCTCCCCTTAGTCCAATATTAAACTCACAGTGCTCCAATTAGCAAAGGATGTTGGCGAAACACTTAAGAGCAGGCTGTTATATCATTTATCAGTCGTTTCACTGCAAAATAATTAGGCTTATTAACAGTGCGTGCAATGAGAATTCGTACTTGAAATTGTTATTGTTATTGTCGAGAAAAGTTGGGCCCGAAAACTGGAAATTAACTCAGAAATCTGTTGTGAGCTCATTGTCAGCATGAAAAGTTTTTCATCCCGCATCTCGTTCCTTTTCCATACAGAAAAGTTGCCCAAATACAAAACTTTTTGAATGCAAAACTTTTGGGCGAGAATTACAATCGTGATAAAAATTATGAAAATATTTTTGGAATGTGCAACTTGCCTCGACGACGACGACGACGACGATGAAAACTTGGCATAAGCAGCAACAAATTTGCAGCTGCAACAAATTTATAAATAAAGCGAAACTCTATTATGTATTGCATGAAAAAGACTGTTTTCAATCTTAACGCGTTTAATTTTATATTTTTTTTTTTTTGCTTAAATGATGACAAAAAGTCTGAAGAGAAGTCAAAATAACGCGCATACGCCACGTGCAACATGCGCTTCGCTTGCCCACCTGAAACCCCAACTAGAAACTGCCAAGTTACACGTAAAAATGCAGAAATATTCAATTGAAAAACTTTTGTAATCAAACTATTGAAATTGTGCACACACACGTAGATTCACACAGAACTGCATCGAAACTATTGGCTGGATAGGGAAAACTCATAAGTCCGAAGCAAAAACTATTGGCAGTTGCACACTGCGAGCTTTGGGCTTCGAATTTAGATTTGGATTTGCAATGTAAGCGAAACAATGCCAAAGTTATTTATGTATTTACATATTTATTTAAAGCTCGCATTGCATTGTTCTACATTTGCAATTGTCTCTAAATTCTTCTATTGTCTATTTTGACTTGCACTTCATTTGTTAGTTTATAGATTTGGAATTGAAGAATATATATTTGATTATTGTATTACGAAGTTACTTATGCAAGTTGACTTTTCTATTTTGTGAAAAGTTTCTGTTATTTGGGAATTTTTCTTATTTATTTAAGAAAGTTATTTGCTAAAATACATATTAGTTTTACTTTCTCTTTTTCTAAATTCTTTTATTATCTACTATATTTAATTGTAGTTTTATTAGATTACTTATGAAAAGCATTATTATTTATTTTATTATTAGTTTTTTGTATATCTTCAATATGGGAATTCTCGTATTTATTTAATTTCCTATTAATTTTACTCTCTTTTTTTCTAAATTCTTTTATCATTATTATTTGTAATCCTTTTCTTTTGCCTTTGTCTTGTTAGTATATTTGGGAATATATTTGATAAATGCATTATTAGGTTACTCTTACCATTTATTGTACAAAAGACCTCAGCTGTAGATTTAATGGCATTCAAATCAAGCCCAAGATAAAGCCAAAGACCGATGCCGAGGCGTATCAAGTCTGTCGCAATATTTAAACGTCTGCTGTAAATATTTGATGCCTAATTGAATCATTCATTCAGTTGCTCATTGCTCGGGACGCACACACACACACACACACACACACATACACACTGACTGACTGACTGACTGACACGCCCACTGAGGCAATTGCCCCTTCGCTCGCTCAACGAGTTGATTTGAATAAATTTGAAATTCTGCTGAGTCTGCTCTGGAAGCATTTAACCGCCAGGCAACCATTCTCCCATTCTTCCATTCTGCCACTCTGGCATTCTATCAGTTTTGCCAGTTTACCAGTTGGCCAGGCTGCCAGCCCCGTCTGCAATTTGTCTGTCAGCTGACGACATTTAGGCGTGGCACAGAGGCGTGTGTTGGGGGAAATGTTTTGTGTGTGTGTGTGTGTGTGTGTGTTGGGGGAAGTGGCATTGACTTGACTCTCAATTTAGCTGTTGCAGCTGCCTCTGCCGCAGCTGTTGCAGCTGCCTGCACTGCATTTTATGGCATACTTTGCGGCGCATTATGCGGCGCGCGACAAAACGAGAATTGTGCAAATTAGCGCTCGTCGTTTGCTTAACACTCATCAATATTTGCATTTCAATTAGCGACAATACGAGCACAGCCAGACTATGGCAAACATGGCTTACATTTCCCCCCCAAAATGCGGCCAAATTGTAACTGCCTTCATTTCTCCTGCTTCTTCAGCGACTTTGCACAATAATCAGCACAAAAGTTGTTCAATGTTCGATGTTTGGTCTGCAGTTTGTCTGTTTGACTGTTTGAGTAGCCCAAGTAATAATAATCGATGTCATAATTATCCACAAGTTAAGCCCTGCAGTGCCTCGAGTTAAATTCTCTGCTAATATTTACATTTGTAATGCTTTTATTGATTGCTGAAAAATATAGCTAAGAACTACTTAAGAAAAAGTTTAAATGTTTATTAATACTTAATATGAATGGAATTCATTTAATGCTTTTTAAAATTCATCAATGCATTTATGTACTAAGTAAGCCAGACTTTATTTTTTTCTTTTAGTCCTTAAAATAAAGTTTAAAATTTATGTTCATATGGTATTTATTTTACTTTTTGCTCCTAATTTTACTGAAATCATTGTCAGCTTTCAGCTGCTTTAAATGTAGATGCATCGATTGAATTTTGTTCTTTTTAAACTATTGCATGCTTTCAATATTGCATTCAACACGAATTAAAGATTTAAATCAATCTGTAATTTTAGATGTCTTTCAACTGTCTTCTAAATTAATTATAAATCAGCTGCATTAGACTCGCTGCTGCTCTGCACTCAGTATTAATTACTTAATGCCTAAATGAACTAAACTTGAATGTGATTTTGGTGTGGGGAAGCATTACTTAAACTTCCATAAACAATACAAGTTTGACAGAGCATCATCATCGACAGCGACATCGATATCAATATTGAGGGCGGAAGGCAGTTGGAGCTTCAATCACTTTGTTGGCTATAAGTTTTTGGCCCAAAAGCAACTTTATCATAATGAACACCATTGAGAAGAGTATGAGAAAAAATACGAACTTTGTCATGTTTATGACACGCCCAGAATTGACGGCACTTCACAATGCTGGAGTAGAGAGAGGGGGTGGGGAGGGGGATGGGAAGGGAAGGGAAGGAAAGAAGGCCTTGTCAAAAACAGCCGTTGGCAAGCTTTTGATGTGCTCGGGCCGCAGGACAATCTAATAAACGAGCTCGGCCAGGGAAAAACTTTCACTGACCTTTGTGGGGGGAATGCAGGAGGAGTTACAACTGTGATGAAAAATATACCTTTGAAGGATTTACTTTTTATACACACACCAAAAGAGACCGCAATATAAAGGTAGAAAGAGAGAGAGAGCGAGAGAGAATTGCACACACACACAAATTGGAATGAATAATAGAATATCATGAGGAAAAACAGCACAAATGAGCTTGGGTTGCTCCCAGCTGTTGTTGTTGTTGCTGTTGTTGTCTGTGGGTCTTTTGTTGGCAATTTCCTTGCTTTATTGACTCGACATTGACTCTCTGGGGTGTGCGTAAACCAAACAAACAAACAAAGTGAGAAAAGTTGACACATACACTTACGAGATTAAAAACAAGAAAAACCAACAACAGCGAACGAATGAAATACAAAAAAATATGTGAGAGTGAAAATAAAAATGAGGCAACAATATCCGCTGAGTTGGCCAAATTGAAAAGGCTCTGCCAGAGACAGCATCCACTTCCACCTGGCCAGCAACTGTTTGGCAGCAGCTGTTTGGCCAACAACTTCTGCATCTACTTCTGCTTCTGTGCCGCATATCTAATGAGGTGTCGTAAGTTTCTGCCTCAGCAGTTTGACAGCTGTCCAGGGAGCACGCGAGGAATTCCCTTCCATTCCATTCCGATTCCCGTAGACGAATTGCTCTTCTTAGTTACTTACTTAGTTGTTTGGTTGATGCTTTGATTTATAGCCCGCAAAGTAATTTGCCAAATTGCTGGCCCTCCAACCCCTCCAACCGCTTTCCTCTGGCTGTTTCTTTGGCTGCTCCATCAATGCCAATTAATTGGCGTTTATTTAGCCATCAATTGTCATTTGATGATCCCAAACTCAACTGTCAACTTGCAAATCGCACTTTAAAGCTGTCAATTAACAAATTGTTTTTAGGCTCTTACAAATTCCGCCACAAAAGCTGCAAATGAGAAAAGCCCGTTGAATACACTTACAAAATTCAATTAAAGTTTATTTAATTTAACATTTATATCTTTCAGTAATTAATTAAAATTGTTTGTAATTTAATAGCTAATTTCATTTTTAGGTGCCAATAATTATATGATTTATGTCTGTCGACTGTTTTAAGTCTGTTTTTAAAACAAGCGGGATAGACTAGAGTCGAGTTGCCGACTTTAGAATACCCTTTACTTATTTAAATAAATTTAAGATATTTTTACTGCTTAATCTTAGGCACTTAAATTGCCTGAAACTTAAATCAGCTATTACTACGGCTTTGCTTGTCCGATCATGTCACGATTAAGTAGGATGATAGCTTATAATAGTACCTACTAGAGGTGGAGAGGTGTCGATAGCACTATCGATGGTTGGGCGCAATCGAGCAGCCACCCACTTTTGAAGTACTATCGATAGTTTAAAAACTGCTAAAAATTACTATTTTAACCCATTTTTCCTCATTTTCATAAAAAAAGTGGCTTGTTAGCAATTTTCCAAAATCATAAAAAATACTAGGGAAGAGATTTTTGAAAATTTCTTTTTAAAGTCACTCTTAGAATTGTTTGAACAATTTTTTTTGCATCAAAACAAAGTTGAAAAAGTAATTATTTACAAAAATTCGAAATTTTCAATGGGTACTTAATGGGTTAAGGAAAGTTTTGCAAATACATATAAAAAGCTATTATTTTCTGACTATTGATGGTTTTGAAAATACTATCGTCTGCTATCGATGGCTCCGACTATCGATTGTTCTCCACCTCTAATACATACCGCTATATCGACTTGGCTGTTGATGCTGATCAAGATGCTTCCTTCTGCCTATTAAATACAATACAAATACAATAAACCCTTTCACTTATATTCAAAGTAACGGGTATAAAAAGGTTCAACTATTTTGTGATGAAGTAAAATACGACTTAAAAGTAAATTAGCTTGATTTAAACAAAGTAAGTTGTTGCTATTCATAAAACATGTTGAGCACTCATTCATAAATCGTTACTGAAATATTCACAATAAAGCACAAGCATCTAAAGAAAATGCGGCTCAAAAGTCACAAGGCCAAGTCAAAGGCGGCAAAACAACAACGGCACAAAAAAGCAAGATAAACAAAAGGCGAGCGCATAATTGTGCAGCGAACTGTATTAAACAGGGTCATATGCACAATTATAAGAATGACAAGACTTCTTTTATACAATAACAACAGCTGAGGCAAGAAGAAGAACAACAACACAATTTGTTGAAAAATAAAAAGTTTTGGTATTTTTCAGAGTCTTGCAACGTTAAGCGGAAGTCGTCAGTGGCAGACTTCACCCCCGCCCCCGCCTCTGCCCTGACACCATCATATCTTAGCATATACGCACAGCTGCCGCGCCCCCCATCCCTCTCCGCCCACAATCGTCATGGCTCGGCGGCTGCGTCTCCTGAGCCCGCAAAGCACTCGAACGGAAAGCAGCTTTGCTTTTATTTATTTATTTTTGTTTTTTTTTCCTATACAGATATGTATATTTTTTGTTGTTGGGTGGTTTTTCTTTTAATCTGCCTCTTTTTCGTTGGCCACTTCATTTGAATCGTGTGATTTGAAGCGTTTGATGATTTGTTTAAGAGATTTGTCTAACAAATTGATGGCAACTCATCATTTCTTGTGGCTGCGTTAATTTATTTGTTGTTATCACAGCTTCCACTTCCCCCTGCCGAACTCCACCATAAACATATTTAATTGCAAATTAGACACACAACCACCGCAAGCCACTGGGCAACTGGGCAGCGGGGTGGGTGGGACACGTGCAAATGGCAAAATGGCAAAATGGGAAATGGGAAATCCGTTTTCGAAGCAGGAATCGAAGTTTGTGCCACCCGCAGTTGCAAATCATAAAAACTGCCAATCGCATTGCCATTGAAGGACTAATCCCGTAATTACAAATCCACGGCTGACTGCTTGCCGTTTGCTTTGCTTTAGCCACTGTTCAGCACTTAGGGGGCGGGGCTGATGGAGGGGCTGGTTTGTTGGAGAGGGGGACAGGCAAGTTGGCAAAAATCAATACGCGCTTCGCTGCGTCGTTTTCTGCCCTTTTGTGCGCTCATAATTTGTATACCCTGGCATTGAGCGTAAATAGGGTATGACTAGACAAACACTCTGGTTGTTTAAGTAAATAAACATGTTCGATTGATCAGAAAGTAAAGCTGATAGTATTTTCATTTCTTGTTAGGTAGTGATTCCGAAATTTTAAAATAGTGAAATAATTAAATAATCAAATAATAATATTTATTTTGCTTGATACAGGTTTTTAGAATTATTTATTGAAAAAGAATGTTTATCTGATAGTTTTTCAATTCTTGAACTTTTAGTGAGTCAAAAAACTCTATATATCAGGGGTGCCACAGAAATCGCTTTCGCTTGAATTTCACTTAAATTTCATACAAAATGAAGTGAAATTCAAGCGAAAGCGATTTCTGTGGCATCCCTGTATATTTTATACATAATAATTTAGAAGCAAATTTTTACTTATTGATATTATTTTAAATAAAAACTAACCAAATAATAAACTAAATAAGAAAAGTAAATGTATTCATTTTGTTTAATTTATAGGTTCATTATTAACATCTTTTTATTTGTTGGCCAAAAAATTAAAAATGACAATGGTAAGAAACAGATCCACTTGGTAATTGATCATTTAATAGAGCTGCACACTTTTCTCAGATTATATCAGTGCAACATCACTTGACTTTTATTTAGCTCAATGTTGAATTACAGATCATCTGCTAGTCGTTCACTTTGACTCATGCATTTGCCACTTGTCATAACGTTGCCATTTGGCATTGTTGAGGGTCTTGGCCTGCGTTATGTTCGGTCTTACATGAAATTTTCCGATAAGAAAAATTGCGGATGAGGGCATTGAAATTTATGCGCTGAATTTATGAAACCATCCCCCCAGTCCCCTCATTCTCTCTCTCTCTCTTCGCTTCCTTCTCGTTTTATAATTTGCTCGACAGAGTTGCAGTTGCAAAGCAAGTTGCTTGTTATCGGCCATTGCTTATATACTAGATATATACTTTAGATATACATATATATTTGTAGCGACTCTGACTTTAGCTGGCTGCTCGATATGTTTGCCCAGACTGAGGCCGGGTCTCAGTTGATTTAGATAATGCGATTTCCGGTTCCCGTTCTGACTTTGCACTTCTTGTGTGGCATGTGGCAAGCGGCAAGTTAATTGCGAAGACATACGATAACACTGATATTGGCTAAGGAATTGAAGTGGGCGGGGAAGGCGGAAAGTCTTTGCCATTAGCTGGTTAAGTTAATTTATGCAAATTCCACATTCCCAGATTAAATACTTATGTCATTAACAAACAGCGAAGAGCCAAAGGAAAAGGCAAACGCAAAGGCAACACACAAAAGTAAAAGCAAATCTCTCACAGGCACCGCAAGTGTAATTTGCAAAATGTACTCAACCACACACACACACACACACAGAGAGAGAGAGAGAGAGAGACTGTGGCATGCAAAGTATCTGGCCAAGATGAAGACCACATCAAAAGCATTCTCTTTGGCCAATAGCCACTGGCAAATGGCAACTGGCAACTGGCAAGTGGCGTCTGGAGTCCGACGGTTGACTGAGCTCGGTTTGGGGCCACATTGCTGCATAAATCGGGGCTTAATTAATTTAACCTGTCAACTGATTTGATTGCATTTGAATAAAGTTAAAGGCATGATGAATGCAACGCCATTTAAGCAATCCTTGTAGTTTAACCCATTTCATTTTCTTCTTACTTGATTTCATCTTGTCCCCCTGTTGTTGTTGTCGTTGTATTTTTATTTTTATGCACATGACAGTTAAAATTGATTTTTCTTTTCGCTGGCTCCCATTTCATTTCCCTCGCGTGCGCTGCGATTGTTTTGGAATTGATATTGAAAGCTGTCAATTTGCATTTGACATCGTTTTCCATTTTCCATTTTTGCCAAAACTGCAGTTTCGTTTTTCTTCTCCACTTTGCTTTTACTTTTACCCCCCCCCTTTCCTCAGCTGCAGTTCCCTCTATCTGTTTGTTCTGGCATTTTGTTCGCTTGATTTTCTTTCATTTCATTTTATTTTTTTCGTTTTTGAGACTTTTTAGTTGATTTGCCTGCCATTTCCCATTGGATTTGGTGCATGGAAATCTCCTCCTGCTCAACTTTGATGTGTTTGACATTGTTTTCTTTTTTGGTTCCGCTTCTTTTTTAGCACTACACGTTTGTCCCAAAGAGCACGTTTCGGTGCAAAGTGTTCAATGGGATTTTGTGATGCCAGCAACAGCAGCAACAACAATGCCAACAATAACAACAGCAACAACAACAAATGAAACATCAAATGTCACCGTTTACTTGTTGTTTATGTCAACGTCAATGACTTTGTCAGCTTTTAATTCTATTCAAAAATCGAATCAGCAACAGACAAAATTCTTTAAAAGGCCGAGTAATTAAAGTGAAAAGTGTTTCATCTGCCAAAGGACAAAGAGTTTTTGGTTGCAAATAATGAAATATAATATGATGAAAATAGATGGATGTGACTTTATCTTTGTTAAACACTTTTATACTAAATTAATTTATAAAATTTTGTAATGCGTAATTTTGACAAAATTCAGCTTTTAATTCTATTCAAAAGTCGAGTCAGTTTATCGTCAGGAAAAGCACACATCGTTTTTGTTTGGAGCTAATAAAATTAAATTTGCTGACAGATAAGGGAATACTCATGACTTTATTATCGCTGAAGAATTTTATTCTTAATTGATTTAAAAAATGACTTAACTTTCCTTTCTAGAAATCCTTGACATTACTTATATTAATAAGAAGTAAAAAGATGTTTTATGATCGGATTGGATTTTTCTATGCTTTCCCCAAACCTTGCAGCAAATAATGGATTATTTGATTTTTAATATTATTTAATTAAATTTTTTTTACCTTTCATTTTATATTTAAATTTATAAATAATTTTATAATTTATTATTAATATATGTTTGTATTGAATTATTATAATTTAACTAGACTTACAAATAAATCGATTACAATTTAAAACGGAAAACTCGTTTAGATTATTATTAATTATCCCAGATCTGTTCAATAATTTTGTATAATTAATTTGATGACGAAATCGACATACGAATATATTTATGACTTATGGTTCTGATCTCGAAACTATCTTTTTACTTAATGGAATGGGAATGCCTCCATTAAAGTTTTATTTAAGACTCGGCATGGGTGTATTCAGAGTATGGGCCATGGTCAGCTGATGAGTTGGCTTTGACCTCGTTCGCTGGAGAGTTGATCACATGGCCACATGGCCTCATGATGTCTGGCATATTGTGGACTTATCTCTGGGCTATCTGATCAGTCTGTCTGTCCGTCTGTTTGGCCGAATTGAAGTGGAGCATATGCATGTATGTGGGCGTGGCACGCCCAGTCTGTGTCTGTCTGTGTGCTCGGCAGATTGTCACATTTAATTACACATATTGCAGCGAGTATTTGGTTTAATTCTTTTTAATGGCAAATTATGCGAACAACTGCAAATTATACGCACGGACAAATTATTATTAAAGGCCATGTTGCGAGTGATGTTGCATGTGAGTTGACTGTGTGTGTGTGTGTGTGTGTGTTGCGTGTGTGTCACCTTGTGTTTGCCGTAATGCCACGTGAGTGGCAAACAGCTTGCAGCATTATAAAGTGGCAAACAAAATTGCAGTTGATGTTTCAATTAAATATAATACGATTTAAAAAGTTGACAAAAGACAAAACGAGTTAATTTTCATTTAATTAAGAGCACTTTTAAAACGTGCATTTAAACGAAGGTTAAAATCAAAATAACAGATATTGTTATCTATCATTTAACTTAAATTAAAATGTTGTCTTAAACTCCACCAACAATTTTGGGCTTTAAATTTATGCCGGAAATTACGAGTATGCCTCCCATTTGGCAGAGGACAGGCTTCAATTCCGAAAAGTTCAACTGCCTCATAAATATTTAGAGCTGGGCCAAAAATAAAACAAAAGCAAAAGAGACGAAAAATATGAATTAAGGGCAGAATAAATTGTTAACACGCATGTGCCACAAAATAATGCGAGTGACGAAAATTAACTGAAACTTTATTAAATATGCAGTAGCCATGGGCGGGGTGGAGTAGAGGGGGCGTGGCGAAACAACGCAACAACAGCTGAGGTCAGAGAGAGAGAGAGAAAGAGTGGGGGAAAGGGAGGGCAATAATGCATGTTGAATGTTTAAACAAAGAGGCCGAGACCAAGACGCAAACGGAGACGTAGACGTAGACAATGCCAAACAACAACGATGCGTGAGACGGAAGGAGTGGGGCAGGAGAGGGGGAGGAGCTGAGGAAGCAAGAGTCTACGGGCGGGCATTCAAATCTAGGCTACAACTTTTGCTTAATGCAATAACCGTGTTACGGCCCCGCCACATGTAAATGAAGGCAACACGAGGCTACAGGCAACAATTCCCCAGGAAGTCAAGATACACACACACACACACATTCAGGTGTTGTGTGTGAGTGTGTGTGTGAGGCACTTACAACAACGAGCTATGTTGGACGACGGGCACAATCAAATGCACTGGCCTAAGGATATTTTCATGTTGGCAACAATGAAAATTCGCTGTACGTCACAATACAACAAGGAAAGGAAAGCAACAGGAGCAGGAACAGGAAAGGAGCAAGCGAGATGGCTATATTGAATTGCCTGGCAACTCACGCAGCGGGTGGCTGTCTATGTCTATGTCACACACACACACACACACACACACACACAGAGACACAACAAT
Organism: Drosophila limbata; assembly: GCA_963924055.1. Lineage (NCBI taxonomy): Eukaryota > Metazoa > Arthropoda > Insecta > Diptera > Drosophilidae > Drosophila > Drosophila limbata. The sequence continues at coordinate 8,429,379 of OZ001355.1, forward strand.
AAGACTACTGTCATTCATTCATTTTTGAAATTCTCGCCAAACGCTGGCGAATTCACTTTCTAGCTGAATAACTGGCACTCACCCTACACCCTACTCTCAACACCCTACCCAACGATTTTCACACACTCACCTCTAGTTGTCACTTATATTTTGTGGCAGAATTTATTTAGCAGTTACTGTAAGCAAAGAAAGGGCATGCTGTTGAAACTGAATGTAAGTCAAACTTTGAGCTTTAACTTGAGCTTAATTTATAAGCTTTGATTTTTATTTATTTTATTTTATTTATTTAGTGGCATTAATATACTTTAATTTCAGTCATTTAATGACTTAGAACGCTTCAATTTAATTTAATTTAATATTTAATAGACTAAAAATTCGTTTGCAGGGTACTTGCAAGTCTGTCATCTCAGCATCTTCATACGCTCCCAATTGTTCGGTGTATGCTCTGCCTTTTTAGCTTGTTTATTTTTATTTCAGTGCATTTGCCATGCTTCTTCTTGCTCTTTATACACCCCACTTTTGTCATACCCATTCCCCATTCCCATTCCCCTTTCCCTTCCCCATTCCCCTTCCTCATCCCCTTTCCCAATTCCGTTTCGCGCTCAACTGGAACAATGATAAATGTTTGTTGGCATTCGCCTGTTGTTATTCGCATTTCTAGGCTGACTTATGAATCCATTCACGAATGAAAATCATGAGTTATGATCGCTGTGCAATTTTCAATTTCCCAACAAAAAAAAAAACAAAAATAAAACACTTTTTGTTTAAATTCCAAAGCCGATTTGTAAGATTTGCAGCTTGACTTTATCGAGACCAGTGTTGGCTAATTGCTAAAGTTGTGCTTTTATGGCCATGTTTGTGACTTTATTTTTGGGCACAATGCGTAAAATGATAACTGTAAATTGCAAATTGCTTTATGCACCATAAAATGCCAGTCAAGGTGTGTGTGTTAAGGGTGTGTGTGTACATGTAAATATTTAATGTTTAAATTTAAAAATATAATTATATTTTAGCAGGGCGCACAATCAGCATGATGTCCTGGCTTCCTTCTGATACCGAATACGGGAATTCTGGCTTCCTGCCAGGCAGAACGTCAGACTGTCAGAGCGTCAGACTGTCAGACCACCAGACATTCAGCCTGCCAATTTAATTCGCATGCATAAATTTTTGGCATGACTGTGCGAGAGATGGGAAGAGGGGGAAAGGGAGAGAGTGAGGGGGGAAGACCCTCTGTGTGGGTCACAAAACCAAGGCCCTGTGGCTTTTTATGCTCCTCCAGTTCAGCTCTCTAGCTCAGCTCTGTTTTTATGTTGTTTTCCTATGCAAAATTCGATTTTAATGTGCTGGCAAATGCCTTAAATATTTGCTGGCATTGTGACGCTGGCTTTTGTGGGTGGTGCTGGGTGGTTTCGGGTGTCTTCCCGTGCTCTTGTTTTGATTGTCTTGCTTCCAAAACAATTTCTGCTATTTGTCTAAGAATGGAAGGACATGAAGGGAGGGCGGAGACTCTGTCTCAATGCCTTGCATAAACAATCAAAGTAAATGCAAATAAACAAATCAAGAGAAAAAAAAACTCGGCAACTGCTGTAAACTTTAAGTATGTTTGATTTCAAATGATGTCGATGAATAAATAAGTGCCTAAGTATAATTGCTAATTGACTCGAAAGTGCGTCGATTCGATATCTTTAATTTGATCAATAATTCAACAGCCAACAGTTTGACTTTTCTCCTGTTTTTCTCCTGCTTCTCGTGTTTTCGCTGACCGCATGTGGATCTGGTTCCCTTGGAGAGCCATAAATCATCATTTATATTATTAACATGGGGATCACAACAGACAGCGGACAACGGACAACGGACAACAAGACAAGACAAACTACTAAACACGCACACTTCCATATGCATGTACATGTCGGTGTAACTCCCTGTCTGTGTGTGTGTGAGTGTGAGTTAACCGGAAACCAGAGCGACCACAAATGACAAGGGAATGAAAGTGTGTCCGTGTCCGTGTCCGTCTAAAATATGTTCCTTGCAAAAACATCAAACGTTGCCAGGACGAAGCGAACTCTGCGAAATGAAGCAACTAACATTAAAGCGTAGCATATTTATGGGCGCAGCGTGAGAAGAGCCAACACCAAAGCACCATCCAGTCAGTCAGCCAACCAGTCAGCCAGCCAGCTGGCCATATGCAAAGGCCACTTGGGGTCCAAAAAGGCCAACTCAATTGAGTGTGCAGTGAACTTAGGTCTTCCGTATAACAGCTTCGACTACAGTTACCCGCAATTGTTAAGGGTCAGCCACAGCAGCACATTCTATTATTACAGGGTATTCAATTCATTACAAGTCAGCAAATTTACAAAACTCACATTATTATCAGTTAAACAGTATTAACAATCTTTGAGCATTTTTACGAAATTTATGTAAATAGGAAATTTAAATATATAAATATAATTACAGGGTATGTAGTTATGACTTAACCAGAGTAAAAAATTAATGTGTTTAGTCTTTAGAATTGTGAAAATTTAATTACTAGAAAATGGTTTTCCCCTTACAACTTACCGAAATAAGCAACATTTTAATGCACGTAACTTTACAGGGTATGTTTTGCTCAATTCTCGCTCTTTCCTTGTTCTTTTTGAGTGCAGTATGTCACAATGTGTGTTTTTTATGGCTCAATTTGTGCGCATACTTTTTGCAGCTACTGTATGTTTTTAGAAGCCCATATGCAAAACTAATAGAAGCTTCAACTGACCAGGTTGGCTAACCTGGCAGCAGTTCCAAGTCCGTCTGCAGGATTCGTCTGGCCACCTGACTCCCTCTCCCTCTCTCTCTCTCTCTCCCTCGCTCCCACTCCATGTGATGGACTACATTTGCAGTCCAGACTTCAGTTCGCCAGTTCTCTAGTGCTTTGCATGTTTTATAGTTTTGACCTTAATACCGACAAATCCTATTCCGTATGTATGTAAAGGTGTGTGTGTGTCTGTGTGTGTGTGTAAGTGAGTGTCTGTGTGACGTGTGAAGCAGTTTTTGTCTTTGGGACTGTTGCCGTGATACATTTTAAGCTTAAGGGCAAACACAGACAACCAAACTACGTGTAGAAGTTTATTCATAACTTATGATCCAACATTTTGTGGCTTGTAAATAATATTGTTATTTGACAAATAAATAGTTTTGTTTCATATTTAATGAGTTAGTAATTAATTATAATTGTGAAACTAATATATAGACAATAATAAGGTTTTCACATGCTCTGTAAATACTTACATTTTAGGATAAATGTAGGATGTTTTATTAATCCAAGTAGTAAGTAATTACAATTTATAAAATAAAGTGTGCAATAGTGAGAACGAATGACTTGGCAACTAGACACAACCCTGAAACAGTACGACTTTCAACTTGTACTCGGGACTTTTGAATCTGCTCAACTTTTCTTATCCACTATGACGACTTTATTCCTTCCACGCTTGATTCGTTTCACGGCTTCACTGCGAATGTTCTTTGTATCGATACCTCCTTACCGATACTACTTCTCGATCGGCTTGCCACCTTGTTCTTCTGCTGATTGGTTGTTTGGCGTTGCCATTTATTTGCAACACTGCTCTTTGTTACATAAATACTTATAAAAGAACACTAATTTCAAATTTTTTTAAGGTTAATTTCACTCTTATAGAAATAGTTATTATATTGTTGGTATGCAATAGTCGACTACTACAAAATTTTGGTTAAATAGTATAAATTGATAAGTCCTAACAAAATGATATTTACTATTCAAAAAACATATTACTTTTTTGCTCAAATTAGAAATAAATATTCAAAAATTCTTATTACACTTATTATCTGTGTGCTTTAATTAATAAAATACTTTTATTAAATTACATATACTCTTTTTGAACATATTCTTGTATTCCTGACTTTACATATTTCTGTCATCAATTTTAAAGTTTATTCTAGCTATTCCTATAATTTAATAAAGATCTTAATAATTACTTCCATTTCTTCAGCATAATTCAAAGTTTATTTGCTGATTGTCTTTCTGCTTTTACTTTGAGATATGTCGAAATTTAACGAAATGATCTAATAAATGATTTCAAATCTGCTCATTTGACTCCAATTATGGTCTAGTATGGATCTAAAATATCCTAAGGGGCTGAGAAATCAATCGATTTAGTTGTGTGGACTCTGATTGGAAGGGAAGTGGAAGTGGTTGAATTGTTGTGCTCGTAAGTTAGTTGCAGCCTGGGGCATTTGAGCTTTTGGGGCAAACATATGTTAGCTGAATTTATTGTTATTGAATGCAGGTTTGACTCTAGGGAGAAAGAGAGAGAGAAGAGAGTAAAGAGTAAAGCCAAGTCAAACACTGGTTTGCCACATTGAAAGCCACAAAGTCCAAGCAAGTGGCAAACATGTTAAATTATGTATATTTTAATCTTGAGCTTATCGCACTCATTAACACCTCGACTTGCACAACTATGAGAGTACATGTTGCCGTGGCAACTTAGCCCGTGGCCAAAAGGCTTTACAATTTCTCAGAACACACACACACGCACACTGAGAAAGGGGGACTTTGGCTTTGATGAGTTGCTTTCAGTTGGGTTTTTATCTGCATCTGGTTGATGTGCATAAACTAATAAAGCTTATCTCGCTTGCTTAGCCGCAAAACATTCGCAGTCTAAGTGGAACATGCTTCTCAGCGTTCACTGTGTCAAGGTGATGCCCGGGCAAACAGAGCCCCAAAGTACTCGTCGGACTCGGAGTGGAGAGCACCTGAAAAGCTTTCCATTTACACGAGAATTTCAACAGCTTCAGCCTGACAATTGCCCGAAAAAGGGGCCATCAACAATTGGGAGTTAAATTCATTGAGAATGCGGCCCAATTGGCTGCCACCTGCCACACTGCCACAGACATTGGCTCTCTGCAGCTGCCACAATATTGGCAATTACCAATTTTCGGCTTAAATTGAAAGCCTTACAATTGCAGCTCAGGCATAAAATGAAATAATGAAACCAATTGCAAGTGCCAGAGTGACAGAGACGGCGAGAGTGCTACAGTGAGACTGAAAGTGAAAGAGACAGAGGTAGGCACTTGTGCTGCTTCGACAAAATTTTAATTAAAATCTCTTGCCGTCTCACTTTGTGTGCTTAATTAATTGTACTTTAGCTTTTGCGCAGCGAGCTGCATTAATTCTGAATGTTGAAACTGCCAAATGGATTTGCAGCATCAGCTCAAGCAAAAGATTCTTTGCCGGATTGAAATGTAACTTTGTTAACTACAGCTTTGTACCTGTTTAAAGCTTTATTAAGAAGTGCCTTGATTAGAGCCTTGACGCCATTTCAAACTAGGTAATATTTTCACAGGTTGCTAAACAAAAAATACAATATAAAATATAGCTATATATAAAGTTAATACTTTAGCTATTGGCAACTTTTTTTATAATTTATTTAACGTAATAATAATAAAAAAAAGTATATATTATGTGCTGGATTATCCCTAGCTTTTTTCTGATAACTTGTTTTATATTTAATTAATTGTAATAATGAGAAAAAAAATATACATATCTGCAGGATCTGTTACTAATTTTTTTTTTAAATTTGTTATATAATTTATTTAATGAAATAATAATAAAAAAAATATAACTGCTGCATCTGCTAATAACTTTTTTTTTGATAATTTGTTATATAATTATTATATAATTTAATAATAATAAAATAAAGTATATCTGCTGGATCTGTAATTAGTCTTTTTTTGAGTGCACTGATCATTTTCTGTGCCTTGTGATTTTGCAGTCGCAATTGGAGTTGAATAAGTGCAGCACTTGCCACACAGATTGCCACAGCAAATGATCACTTACGCCCTCACAGACACGCCCACTAAAACTGAAGACACACACTCACTCACGTACAGAGAAAAAAACCTTGAAGGCAAAGCATTTCAACGCAAAACAAGTGTAAATCAAATAAAACCTAATAAAATATAAAAAGAAAGCGGTCGCAGCTTGGCCCTGGCACCGCTGCCGGCAGCAGCACGCACAACATCCCAACATACACACACATACACCCCCACACATGTATATATACCCACTTGCACCCTCATACGCATTTGTGTCCACAGACATTCGAGGAAACGGAAAATGTGTGACGCATGGGGGGAAAGTAGAAGGCGGGAGTAGCGAAAAAAAAGTAAAAAGAAAAAAAGGGAAAACGAAACCCAAATGGCAAACGAATTGAAGTCAGCAATTTTATGTTTTATTGCAATTTCTTGCCTTTCATTTTCTCCTATTGCCATTTCTATTTTACGGTTACCTTTTGCCCCGTGCCACGTTTCTTGTTGCCACAATGGAGGAACAGTTCCAGCATTTGCCACGGTTTGTCATAAAGGCGGCGTGGATAGCTCGATATATGGATGGATGAGATATATGTATACGGATGCGTAGCTACGGATTCAGATACAGCCACATGCCATGCAACACCGTTGGCATTGGCATTGGCAGTGGCTGTGGCAGTGGCAGTGGCAACCTGGCAATGTGGCAACAATGGCGCTCCATCAAAGGCAAAAACTTGCCCTGCAGCTGAGTGTAACATAGATGCTGCCAGCGGCGTTGTGGCTGCCACGCGCTTGCAAAATCGCTTAAAACCAAGATTTTCCATTTTTATTATACCCGTTACTTATAAAAACAATTAAAAGGGTATATTGTAAAGTTTGTAACAGGGAAAAGTAAGCATCTCCGACCCTATAAAGTATATATATTCTTGATCAGCATCAACGGCCAAGTCGATGTCTGTCTGTCCGTCAGTCCGTCCGTTAACTACTATTATCAGCTAATATCCTATTAACTCGCAACAAGATCGGACAAATATAAAGGCTCTAATAGCTGATTTAAGTTATTTAGCAATTTAATTGCCTAAAAGTATGCAATAAAAATATTTTATAGGTATTTAATCAAGTAACGGGTATTCCGTAGTCGGGAACTTGACTAAAGCTGTACTTGCGGTATTTTTTCTATTGTTTAAGGGGGCTGGTCACCCCCTTACGGTCTGTCTATGAAAACTTGAAGGGTATATGTATGTGCGCATATGTCATAAATGCTCCAGGATCAGGACCCAGTCCCTTTTGGGGTCTCGGCCTGTTTCTGGTTGCGTTACAAGGACTAAGGGCCAAGGGCCAGGCCAGGACAGGACCAGGGTTGTAAAAACGAAATGGAAATGGGTTTTTGCGGCAAGTGCGCTGCAATCGTGTGGCATTTATAGATAGCACACTGTACATATACTTATGAGTGTGAGTGTGAGTGAGCGTGTTTCTCTGGGTAGGTATTCAAGCGTGTTTTGTTTGCCCACCCACGCTTAGGTTTTCATATTAAAATTATATGATATCGATGTGTGTTTTATGCATTCCTATTGAGGAGTGAGAAAAATCCCGCAAATTGTTTTCAAGTGAACATAAATTACACAAAATTGCTGTGCATACATAATTTATTGTCTACGATATTAAAGTACAAGCATGTAAATCGAATCGAGTGTGGGTACAAATTGATAAACATAATTAAGAAAAATGCGATAAAGAAAAACATGATAAATTGCAAATAAATGCCTCAATTGAATATAAATTAAATTGGAAACTTTCAATTGATTGCAATTGTAAAAGCTCTTGTTTTTGTTTTTGACGTGGCTAAAACCAAAAATTCTCACGCCAAGCCCATAAAACTTGGACGTAAGTAATTCTCTTTTGGCCCGGCCATTATAACGCATTAGACATTAGCGCAGTTTCATGGACTATCAGCCAATGCCCCCGAAACATGAACCTCTGAACCTGAGTCTGTTCTCCTTACCACGGGCAGTGTCTAATTGCCAGTGCTGCCAACTTTCGCACAATGAATGGCGTGTGCCTGGCTCGAAGGCTGCAAAACCTAAACCTAAACCTAAACCCAAAACTCATAGGAAAAGCCAAACGCAAACTCAAACTGCGAACTTCGTCGAGGTTCCGGGCTATAAATCATTGCGATGGCTGCCAAGCTGCAACATCATTGAACATTAAAATAATTGCAATGCGAAAGTTGTTGTCGTTGTTGTTGCTGTTGTTGTTGCTGCTTCTTCGGTCAGCACATGCCACAGCAACAAAGTCCACTTCATGTTCATTAATGATAATTAAAAAAGTTTTGCCAATAAAAATTTGCTGTGCCGACCTCTCTGTAACTTCAATTTGTTCAACAACTGTAATGAATGTACTACGAGTACTCGTTTCTGAGTGGGTGTCCAAGGTGTGAGTATTAAATGTGAATGGATCTAAACTATGAACTGAATATCTTATCTAATTTGAGCATTTAAATTTATTTAAATTTAAGTTTAGACTTGAGATTTTTAATTTTGAATTTAACCTAACACACTTTGCATAAAAATCGAATTAAGAAATTATCGAAACTTTTATAATTCGAATGCATAATGAATGAATAGTCCGAATCATGATAAAAATAACATACCGGATGAAAATCTGTTTAGTAACAAATTTTATATTTTGTTTTTCTTTTATACCATAGGGGTATATTAAGTTTATTCAAAAGTATGTAACAGGGAGAAGGAAGCGTATATATTTTTGATCAGCATCAACAGCCGAGTCAATACACCCATGTCCTTCTGTCCGTATAAGCGAAAGGATCTCAGAGATGGTAAGAGGTAGGACCACCAAATTTGGTATGAAGACTCCATGTTATGTCAGGCAGAACAAGTTTACGTTAAAATTTTGCCACGCCTACTGTGGTGGGCGTAATTCATAAAAAACTGACATCACCTTTAATTCTGGGTCTTCAGTTAAAATGTAACATTTTTTTAATGGAAATTCTATAAATAGAATAGAATTTAAATCTCAATTAATTTATTTTGCATTTACTCTGCCAGAATGTACATCGAGAATGTATATCGAATTTGGCAGCATCATACCAAGTGGCGGAGTGGTGGAAGTGATAAGTGCTCGGCAAGCGAAACTGGAGATCGCGGTTCGAATCTCGGTTTTGTCGATGCAAATGATTTTTTATTATTTAGCATTTTTCATTTATTTGAATTGTCTGTGGTGTCAATGGTAGAGATACGAGCCCGTGTGCAAGGGGTTGGCGGTTCGATTCCTGGTTTTAGGAAACAAATTTTTTGTTAGTTTTTTTTTTCATTTTTTTTACTTCTAATAAATTTTTAAAATTTAAATATATTGCCGGGGACTAGGCCTAGGGTATATTACTGTCGAGTGAACTCGACTGATCCGCTTGTTTTAATTTATATTTTGTATTTATAACAACGTTTCCTTTTAGATTATAATTCATTTCTTTATTTATATTTATCTATGATCAGTTAACAATTATTATTTCTAATCAAAGCTTAAGCAAACCCAAAAGTTTCGGCAGATTGGAAAGTTTCTTTGGAGCTGATTCTAAGGTTTTAGACAAATTAAAGTGCAGGTCAAAAATACATTGAACAATAAGCAAAGTCAAATTCAATTGGCATCAAATTAGTGAGAATATTCATGACAAGCAACTCTACCAGGCAACTCTATAAATATGTATGAAGCGTTGCCTGCTGCCCTGTCGAATGTTTTATTGAGTGTGGCTTGAAGAGTTGCAAGTTGCAAGTTGAAAGTTGCCAGTTGCAACAACAACATCTGTCTCCAGTTTGTGTGGCAAGTAGTGTGTGTCTGTTTAATATTCTGCACTAATTTTTGACAAGCTTGTTGCTCAATTTTGCAGCTAAACTGCAGATAGGCAGACACTGAGAAAGGTAGAGAGAGAAAGGGATAGAGAAAGGGAGACTATGGCTAAACGCCAAGCAGCTTCAACTGGGCATAAACCAAATACAAGTCAAAGCCAATATTGCACTGATGTCTCTGTCTTCTTTGTATTTCAATACTCGATATTGTACCTGGAGATTCCATCGATTGAACTCATATTTCACATTTCTCATTTCCCATGCTCAAAAGTAGGCAAAACAAAATTGATGCTACGCTCCTCCCCCCTTTCTCTTTTCCTTGCTGTGGAAAATGTAAACAAACATTTGGCCACACACACACACACACACACATTCTCACACACACTCCGTAGTTTACTCGCAATGTAGACACAAGTTGCTGGAAGTTGCCGCCGTTGCACGTGCAACAAACTGCGCCGACTCACCAAAAATCTGTTCGACATTGTGTTGAATTCTTTTCGGCTTTCCATTAAAGTCAAGTTCGCCAGCTGAAAAGGTTTTTGTTTAGCCCGTTTCTCAGTTCTCAGTCAGTTCGTAACGCGTCGCTGTTGCAGTCGCCATGTGAAAATCGCGTCTCTGCAAAAACTGTTGAAAACCAGGAAACACACGAAAATCACGTCAATTGATGTGATAATTGTGACATTACGCATACGACGCGTGGGCCAAACTTAAAACGTCAACTTGTTGTGTGCTGAGTTTAAAAACAAAAACTGACTTTAGTTGAACAATAACAACAACAAAATAGAGTTGCCACAGCTGCCACAGTTGCAGCCACAGCCGGCTTTAGTTCGCATATTGTTAACGAGTGTTGTTTGCCTTTTAGCCACCTTTACTCGTAATGGCTTTGACATTGACAACGCACTAGTCCCGCTGCGGCCTCGTCTATGTCCTCGTCCTGCGTCCTGTGTCCTGTGTCCTTGTGCCCGTTCTGCGAACTGTGTAAATATTCATTTTTCTAGCTTGGCACGCAGGTGCCAAAGTTGTTGCCTGCTTTTAGCATAATTAAGCCAACAACGTTTTGGGGCAGCAACTGCAGCTCGAACTGCAGCTGAAGTGTTGCATGCCACTCCGCGCTTCGTCAGTGAAAGTTAAGAACGGCAAAGCTTCCTTAAAGTCCCACACTTTGGCCAGGACTGCATTTTGAGGTAAGTTGAAGAGCCAAAGCAGGAACCACTTAAACTATCCTCCCACTGGACACATTTCCCATTGCCCGTTGTAAGTTGCACAGTTTGTTTATAGTTGGCTAATTGAAGATTTGTTGGCCAGTCCAAAAGGAGTCAGGTGCTTCAGCTGGAACAACTTTAATTGAATTGCATTTGAAAGTGTGAAGTGCCTGGCAGTTGCTCAGTTTTAAGCTCTTGATGCACTTTTATAAAGCTTCTACTATTTATTTTATAATAATTAATAAAATGCAAATTCCGTTTATTTTAACAATTATTTGCAGTGCACTTTTTAATAGTTGGATTAGTTTCCTTTTTTACGCTTTTATAGTGTTTATAGAACATTCAAAAGTTCTAAATTGACTCTTCAACTATTTATTTTCTCAAAATGAATAATAATTATTGCAAAAATTCCTATTAGTTTTAAAATTATTTTTAGTGCATTTTCAAATTTAATTATTTATTTATTTATTTGATTCCTAGCGCTACAAGAAAATTTGCTTTAGTTTCGAATTTACCTTTTTTCTTTTTTAAACACATTTATAAGTTCTTTATTCAATAAAGTTTATTGACTTTAACACCTGTTTATGGTTTTATAATATTTTTAAATACATTTGGAGAAAGTTTTAATTATAAACAATTATTTTAAAGGGAAGTCTACTTAGATATGTTTTTGATTAAATTTCAGTTGCTATTTTAAAACTTCAATTTCGTCAGCTTAAGACGCTTATCCAAAGCAAATCTCTAAATAGTGTCTGTATCTTGGCTTAAAGTAGGTTGAGTCCATTAGAGATTGGGCTTTAACTCGAGCGATGTAAACAAACTCTAAATGGCTTAAACGATTTAGCTGATGATAGAGCTGATGCTGTCCAATGTTGATTTTTCGATTGACTTCTGGCTGTAAAAGCGTTGCCAACATTTCAGGGCCTCTCAGATTCAGTCAAAGTCTTAGTTACATCGAGAAAAAGTTCTCAAGTGGCCAAACAAAAAAGCGTAGAATTAAATTAAAAAACACGAAGCGAAAATAAAATGGGAAAAGGAAAGAAAGAAAATCGACGCATGTGCAAATAAAAGAGGGCTTCAAATTCAATTGATTTGGGGGCAGGGATGGGGCATAGACTTGGCATAGGCCCCACGCACAATAGTTAAGCGGAAATGAACGTCCCTGGGGCCCAAAGCATGGAAGTGTGTCAAAGTACGGAGGCATCGAAGGAATCAATCGAAGAAGACGAGACCCAAACAGCCCACGGCCATAAAATAAGCGAAAAGGGAAGGAGGAAGAGAGGGAATGAGGGAAAAGAACTCGTCAAACGAAATCGAAATGGAACTCAAGCAAAAACTACTTTGTTTGCGATTAGCACTTGGCCGGCTTGATGAGGGGTAGGAAAAGAGGAGGAGTGGGAGCTTGAAGAACGCCACTTGGCTGCCAGAAGAGGGCAGAGGGGTTTCAAATGAAATGTGTGTCAATATATTGATTGAATAATGGTCTACATATTGACAAACAACTCAAGAGGCACTCGACAGACTCACAAACTCACAAACTCACCGACTTGACGTTGACAGGCAACTGGAGACGATAGACGATACGCCCTGAGGGGCATAGTACTTCCATAAAGAGGGAACGGAAACGGAAACGGAGCACATGCGAATATGTCAAATAGGCAAATGCAAAGTTAGCATCTGAAGCTGGAGGACAAGACACATCAAAAGGCATTTCGAGTGCGTCATCAATGCAAAACAGTTTGCCAGATGAAGACATCATTGAAGAGATGACGATGACGATGAAGATGGAGATGGAGATTGAGCATTGCGAAATAGAGAAATGGGGGTGCCCATCATAGACATTTCACTCCAAACAAGACCAAGAGTTGGGGGCGTGTCTGGAACACGTGTTCCTTTAATTAGATAAAGTTTGTTTGCATTACAAACATACTGGCAGCAAATTTGCCTCCGACTCTGGCTCTGACTCTCTGCACAAACGCTGTCAATAGCAACCGCCTGACGTTAACTTTTTTCGCGCACTGTATTCCCTAGCGGAAAAAAGTTTCTTTTGGACACCGTTACCCGCTGCCCGCGTTACTTTGGGCCATGATTGACAGACGCACGTCTAGTTAAATAACAAAAATAAAAAAATATGATGAAAAATAAAAAAATACAAATAAAATAAAATAGAATATAAAGTACTTCTTCTTTATGGCCCCTCTGTAATATACATATATTTACGTATATATATATATATAATTTCATTGAATTTTGCGCCATGCAAAAATATTCTGAGGGAAAATTTTTGCTCATTTGTGCGACATTTTCACAAGGAACGCAGAAATTTTTCCTGTTTAGCAATTTTCTGCTTGTGCTGCGAAAGAACTTTACTCAAATTACTTGTATTTGTATTTTGATTTTGATTTTATTTTTGTTTTGCTGTTTTCTTCTTATTTAGTTGCTTTTATGATTCACAGCATTCAGTTGAGTTGAAAGTTAAAGTTTTGCCCCCTGAGAAAATCTCTTTAAATTGCAAAGAAAATGCGCGGCGCTTAATTATGTCATTTTTAAAGGTCTCTCTGCTTTAATATCGTAATTAAATACATGTAGAGAATTTTGTTTCTGCTTACTTAACATTACTTAAATTCTTTATGAAATTTCCTGAATTCTTAACGAGGTTGCCTTTTAATTGAGGACTTTGTCCCATAATCTGTATTTAAGCTCAGACAAAATCCGAGCATCATTTTATAATACAATATTAAAGTACTTTTTAATAAATTCTCTCTCTATAAATAGCATAAAGAAAAAGCCACATGAAACACACACACACATAGGGACTGTGTGAAAATTTCAAGGTTTTCTTTTTGCTTTTGGCTCCGTTTTTTGTTGTTGTTGGCCCTTTGTTCGGAGCATTGTTGTTAATTAAAAGCTCACAAAAGTAGGTAACATGCATATAACAAGGCTTACACACACACACACACACACACTCTCAATTGTTGCACATATTAATTTGTGTGCGGCAGCTTTCAATGTGGCCGTCTTTTGTGTTGCCTTTAGCTGGCACTTTTCTTCATTTTGGCCAAGCGACGACAACAATGGGAATGACAACAATGAAGGCCAGAAATGCACATAAACTTGCTGAGCAAACACAAGCAAAGTGCGCCGCAACAACAATAACTACAGCTGCAACAACAAAGAGACCAACAACAATTGCAGAACAAGGAGCCAAAGAATAAAACACACTAACACAAATCTTTATTTAAGCTTAACAAAAACATCGGCTTCAATGCTGCCAAACTACGAAAGAAAACTCTCTTTCAATTCTCCTTTATTTTCAAGCAGAAAAAATGTAGAAAATGGCGAAAAATTAGAACAGCAAAGCGCCTTAGGATATGCAACACATAAAACTTCAGCTTCAGTGGCAGCCAACAGCTAACGGCCAACAGCTAACGGCCAACAGTTCGAGCCAGTTCATGCGGTTTACTGAAATTACTGGCACTTGGTTTATGCGTTGTCCGAAATCGTGATAAGTGCTGAAACGCAAACTCATATTTTATCAGATTTATCTCAATTTTAAATGTATCAAGATATGCCGTGAATGTGCTTGGAATATAAAGTCAGATTTGTCGGGAGAAAGCTTAATTTGTCGAAAGAGTCCAAACCTGGCAAGAAGAGCTTTGTTAGGATATTTCATACAATAACAAAGTTTTTCACACTAAAAGTTAATTTCCATCCGATTGTTCCTATGACAGTTATATGATATAGTAATGCGATTTTGACCAAATTTGGTTAGGTAGTCCCAATTATATAATCTGTAAGCTGAGATATCTCAATAAATAAAAAAAACTTTTTCATACTAAGCAATTCCCTGAACCTTGACACCGAATTTGACCCACTTACAGGTCGAATTTTGCAGAGCAACGTCTTATTGCCCAATAAAATTGTCTCAGTCATGATGCGAGAAAATGTCAGCTTTCCAGGTTTAACCGTTTGGCCTACACGTCAGGTACAATTTATCATGGTATACCCGACAATGCCAAAACAATGTTTATGGCTTCTCCCTAAACGTGATAAGTGACCAAGTTTAACCTTAGATGCCAGTTCGCTAGTTGACCCAGAGACTGAAGGCAAATGCTTAGCTGGCATAAGTAGGTTAATAGTGTTAACAGGATTTGCAGCTTAACGTGATAAATGCCACGCATAAACGTTGCACGTGTTTGTCGTATTATGTGCAGTCAATGCTGCTGCTGCTGCTGCATGAGTGGCAAGCAACAACAGCAACAACAACAACTACAAATGGGCAACTGGAACGGCACCCAACAGATTCAAGTGACGTCTATGGGCGGCCATTTCCGTTTCAATGTCTCTCCATCGTTTAGTCCGATGGCTGTTAAGCCATTTTCTGTGCCGACTCCGACTCCGGGCTTGAATTGGCAGTCAACTTTAAACTTGGCTGAGTGAGTCTTTTTCTAATGCGAATCAGACGCAGTCTAAGCCATGGCTGGCAGCCTATATTCCAGCTAAATGTATGCATGTCTGTGTGTGGCAAAGTTTTTTCCGCCCCTGGCCAAAAAGGAGGCTGCCAAAAAGTTTTGCGTCGCAAACTTTTCTGCATATATTTTGCCCACAAAACGGAAGCTTGTTTTTCATGTCTGCTGGCGTATTTCGATGCGTTACGATTCGGTTTTCCATTTTCAGTTTTCCCTTTAGCATTTCTCTTTCCCATTTTTTTTTCTACTGGCATTTTAAATGCTTTAATCGCAATTTATCAAATTGGAAAATAAAAGGGCTCGAGTGCCGAGCAAAAGTTTGCTAGTTTCGAAAATTCAGGACATTTCCTAAGCGTTTAATTTGTCAGCCATTTGCTTAGTTAAAAGTTTCTTGTTGGCAACAGAAATGGCATTGGCAATACGACGGCAATTAACGTGTTCTATATTTTTGTTTTTCACTTTTTATTATAGAGGGAGGATTCAGCATGCAAGGAGGAGCCTAAAGTGAGAGCAATGTCCAGGAAGCCGACATGTCCATATCGGAGGAAAGGAATACGACCAGCCATGGGGCATTGGCCACGCCCTCGCATCGCCAGCATCGGCCACCGGACGTTGAGGAGGCGCTCTCCTCAATGCTCTGGACGCCCTATGAGCGCACCACGCCCACTGCCTGCTCATCGGACGAGGAGGAGGACGATGATGAGCGGCTCAATCGCAAGCTGCGTAAATCCCAGAGCAACTACGAGACCAGCATCAGCATCAGCATCAGCACCTGCACCAGCCACCTAATGCCACTACTTCCAACTGGAACAACTGGAACAACAGCAGCATCTCCAATAACAACAACATCAGCTCCTCCCGTGCCTTTTCCCAATTTTAGTTTAAGCGGATGCGCCTTCGAGGCGGCCAAGACGAGCCGAGGTGGCGGTAATCGGAATCGCTACTCGTATCCAACATCCTTTTACGGCAGTCCGGCACACACACTCACCCAATGGTGTTCCTCGGCGGCCACGGCCATCAAAGAGCCTCCCTCGTACGAATCCCTCTACGAGGCGAGCGTCTCCGGCGTGGGCGTGGCCAGGGCGAGCTTGGCTCGTGTCCAGCCGAATAATCTACAATGTGATAGATCGCAACGATCCCGAGCAACAGCAACAGCAACTAGAGACACTGATCATTTGAATGATGATCATTTGAATGATGATGACGATGATGAACTAACGGCAAATGTTCCAGCTGAGCGTTTGGTGCGCTCCTTCACGGATGATTACATATCGCAGGTGAGTATCGATAAAATATCGATAATTTTACACATTACAAAATTTGTTTGTTTCTTGTTTTTAAAATTAAATAGTTACAGCTAATTATAATTCATTAAAAATCGATTAACAATAGAATGTATCGATATAAATGCATAAAAATATATGATGACATAGAGATGAGAGCGGAAGCGGTTGATTTCATAATATTAGGCAGTTACAGTTATGCTGATCCAGTCGTTATAATATCGATATCCGTAGGATTTCATGAGTTGTGATTATCGAATATCTATATGATATCTATAACATGTTTTCAAATTAATAGTTATAGCGAATTGTGTTGACATATTGAAAGTTATCGTATAAACATTACGATTAATGCTGTTTTAATTTCGATATCCGATAATTTATTTTAAGTATAAGTATCGGTTATCGAAAATTTCAAATTGAAAACTAAACTGAATAGTGATGACTTATTTAAGGTTATAGTACAATTTTTACAGCTGTTGTTACTTCGATATCTGTCTATTGTTCGATTTATGTTAATTTCCAGTGTCAAGTCGGTGTCCCCATTAAATTGTCACCTCGGTGGCGCCACCAACACCAACTGCACGCACTTAGACGCCTAATGTGTCGCCATCAAATTTGATGTCAAGGCTGGGTTAATGTTTAGGCAGAAAGGGGGGAGGGAGGGAACCCCCATTGACAGCTTCTGCAGTCGATAAGAGCTAATGTTTCACTTAGGCCCTTGAGTGCCCGCGTCGCGACTTCGATAAGAGAGCTCCAGATGTCGCCTAGCATCGACATCGACATCGACATCAGCATCGACATTGGCATCGTACGAGCACGAGTAATTGGTATCGAGCTCGATATCAGCTCCGTTTAAGTGAATGGAGGGGGGGGGGGAATTGTGTTTTGAGGGTCGTTCCGTTATGTGGCCATTGGGACTTATGAGTACAAAGTACTCGGAAATATGCATTTATATTTATTATTTCTATGCTGCTATCACAATTTGTATTTGTTGTCAACTCAACGGAATGGAAAATTAACCGCAAAGCAAAGAAGAACAAAGAACAAAGGCGAAACTAAAATGTAAAAGTACATTGTGCATATTTAAATGAATGATAATAAGTATGAATTCAATGAAAACTCCCCTCCCCTACTTATTGCGTTGAATGTCGCAAAGAGTGTGAAAGAGAGAGCAGGAGAAGATATTTAGGGGTTGCTATCGATAGACAAACTTTACGCTAAGGGTATATAATTAATGAAATTTATTTTACGGGTTGCCACGTTCACATACATATGGCACTCAGTGTATCTATCACTTGGACACATGCCTCACATGCTTAAAACTAACCAAAGTGCATGACAAAACGTTAATTACATAGAGTTTGTTGGCCACGTTTTAAACTTGCAGTCCAGCACCGTTAGATTGGTAAGGTTTGGGGCTTTTTTGGGGCGAACTCTAATGATTGCAACTAGCGGCAACAATCAGCAGCAGCAATCACAGTCAGCATTGCACAAGAGTGAGCAGCAGCAGCAGCAACAATAATAATAACAATAACAACAAAGGCAATGACAAAAACACAGCAACAACAAAAACAACAACAGCAGCAACAACGGGCGATAGAAGTTTGAGCTAACAGTAAATCACATTATATTTCTGTGACGTAATTAATGCAAGTAACACAGCGTAACATAATTAGAACCCACACACACACACGCACACACGGACTCACACGCACACATACAGCTAAAGCCCACATGATGTGGATAAGGATTTTGCGGGGATTGTCTGGGGAAGGGGTCGTGTTGCTGTTTGTAAATTAGAGATGGACTAATAAATATAAAAATAAATATAACTTATAATAATTTAGTGCCTTATTTTTTTCTGATTTTTTTAGAGAAAATTTTAACTTTTATTCAAATATTAGTCTATAAAAAAGCTTTAAAAATGTTTATACAAATTTTAAAAATTAAAAGATACATATCAATATTTTATTTTTGGCAAAACAGTTACTTATTATATATTTTAAAAGTACAAATTGTATTCTTTTTTTTAATAATTAATAAATTCACAACAATCTCTAATAACAACACTTTTTATTTTGTTACGCACATTTTCGTGCTTTCTAAACTTAAATTTTAATACACGAAGCTTTTGTCACGTTACACACTCACGACTTGAGCTCAGCTCTAACACAGACGCAGTCGTCTGTGCGGACATTAGAGAGGGAGAGAGAGAGAGCAAGTCATGCAGCCACAGCAGCAACAACAACAATAGCAATAACTTTATCAGCAAACATGCAGACGCCAGGCAGGGATACACAACAACAACAACAACAACAACAATATTACTCAAATTACTTGTGACGATTTTATGTTTATGCGTTGGCTTAATTAATTCAATTAAGCGCACATTTATGCGCCTGCTGGATGTTGGTTGTTGTTGTTGCTGTCGCTCTCTGCCATATCCTCGGTAGGTGACTTTGCCTGTGTGGCTGCTGTCACCTTCCTCTTCTTCTTTTTTTGGCCACTGGCTAATCCCTCGGCAATTAACATTAATTAGCGCTTGAAACTTAAATCTTGTCATTTGGTTAATGTAAAC
Organism: Drosophila limbata; assembly: GCA_963924055.1. Lineage (NCBI taxonomy): Eukaryota > Metazoa > Arthropoda > Insecta > Diptera > Drosophilidae > Drosophila > Drosophila limbata. The sequence goes on from OZ001355.1 coordinate 8,448,591, forward strand.
TTGACGATTTTTCTTCATCTCTCGCCCGCTCTCTCTTTATCTGCTGGTTTTTTTTTCTTCTTTGCAGAACTGCGCATTATTCACGCCAGCAATAAATGACACAGAAAAAGCAACGGCAACAACGACGACGAGTCAAAAACAAAAGCCAACAACGACGACGAATGCAAGATCACAACAAAGTGCAGAAAATCAAAGCGACAGCAGAGCGAATAGCATTATCAATGAAACAAGCGACAAAGACGAAGACGTCGGCAACGACAACGACGACAATGTTGGCGATGAACAAGAAATTGCAACAACAACAACAAACGAGGAAACAGGCACTGTCTCAGCCTCAGCTGCAGTCGCCGTCGCAGCCGCAGTTGCAGTGCAGGTCAATCAACCTGTTTCCTGTGCAGCAGCAGCAGCATTTAATCGCACTCTCAGCCGCAGTCAAAGCCTCAGTCGCAGTCGCAGTCACTGTGTCAGCGATAAAGAGCATGCCGCTCTGAGAGCAAGCACCCAAGCAGATGAGAGTGGAAGCACACAAGCAGCTGAGAGAGCAAGCACACCAGCAGCTGAGAGAGCAGAGACAACCAGTGGCTGTTCCATTGAGCACCGCTCACCAGCGATCAGTCTTTCGAGTTCATTCGGCGCGTGCACAACGGACGCGTATAGTAACGGCAGCAGTTTTTACAAATACAACAACACGTTGTCTTCGTGGTTGTCGCGGGGGCGCTACAACTACAACTCGTGTAGCAGCAACGCCAGCAGCAGCAGCGACGCGCTGCGACCCAACAAATGTTTGGCAGAACTCGAACGTTTGTATGCCGAATTTCGCGCGAGTGAAAGTCTGTTTGAGCATCGTCTGAGCCAGTCGCATATCGATAGCGATAACGATAGCGATATCGATATCGAAACAATGCGTTTAAATGTGTCTGCCGAGTTGCCGCCAGCAACTGCAACGGCAGCAACACAAACTGCACACAGCAACAACAACAGCAGTGTCTTTCTAAAAGCCAGCAACAGCAATGACAACGACAGCAGCAGCAAAAGCAACAGCAAGAAGCAAGCCAAAAGCGTTAGCAGCATTGCAATATTGCCAGCAGCAACAAAGTCCTGTCAAAGGCAGCCAAGTCTAACGATACAAGTGAACAACGGCAGCAGCGGCAGCAGCAGTAATAACGGTGCTAATAACGGTAATCAGGTTTGTGTCGCGTCGCCCACAAACACAACGGCAACAGCAACAGTTACAACAACAACAGTTGCAGCAACGCAAGAGTCTAACATTGTCAACAACAACAATGGCGTTTGTGTTGTAAACTGCAATTACAACAACAACAGCAGCACCCCCAGCAACAGCAACAACAATAACAACAACAACAACAATAGCAGTATTGTTGCAATTAATAATTGTGTGCCAGCATCAAAAGTGTTTAGTGCAAGTGTCCAAAATAAGCTCAATAATAATCCCAATGTGGATGTGCAACATGTTGCTGCCACTGACAGCAGTAGCAGTGTCAGCGTGAGTGCAACAAGTAATAATAATAATAATAATAATGCTAATAATAATAATAATAATAATTGTCATGAAAATAGCAATGTGAATGTGAATGTGTCCAGTGTGGAAAACAGTGTCAAAGTAATCAATGTGAATGCATCTACCCCACGCACTTTCACCTCAACCGAATGCCAAACCGATGATCTTAACCACAACAACAACAGCAGCAATTCCTCCCAGCAGCAACAGCTTCAACAACTGCAACAGCAGCAGCAACAACTGCGCACACGCGAGCAACGTCGTCGTGAACGTCGCGAACGGCGACAGCAGCAACAGCAACAGCAACAGCTGCAGCAGCAACAGTTGCCGCCGCATCATCCGCGTCGACTGCACGTGGAGCGCCACTCGTCGCCGCCGTTGCATCCCCCGCCCCACTTGCACCATCCGCATCCGCATCCGCATCCATCGCATCATCCGGCAGCATTGGGATTGGCGCGCGCCTTGTTGCCCGACATTCTGCACAGCCATTACCCGCCGCCCTACAGCGCCCTCCCAGCGGGCGGTCCACCCCCTCCGCTGCCGCCTCCACCCCAGGCGGCACCACCGCTGCCACCGCCGCCACCACCGCAAGCGCCAGTGCCAGTGCCAATGCTAACGCCAGTGATATCAACGGTTCCCCTGCCAGGCGCCGCTCCGCTGATGAGTGACGGACGCTTCACGTTGCCGCTTCCAATCATGCGCAGGTGAGTTCCACTTCCAATTCCAAGTGCACTTCCAATGGGCCCCTTCCACTGGCTATTCCAATTTCCAGTTGCTGTAACTCTTTGTGGCACATTTCGCTGTCCGTCAGCTTCATCAGCTTGTGCCTCAACTCTCACCTCTGGCATCATCGATCACTTCAAAATCCCCATTCCCATTCGCATTTCCATTTCCATTCAAGCGCTCCTTTGTCTCAGCTTTCGTGTTTCATGTTTATACCCTATACATTTCGGATCAATGGGGTGGTTTAATTTGTTAAAAAAACAGAGCGGTAATGAGTTTTGAAAGAGCATTAGGAATTTATCAATAATTAATAATTAAATAGCAAAATATAATAGAATTTTAATTATTTGTATTTATGTAACTGAATAAAAAATAAAATTTTTGGAAAATTTTCCTAAGCCGTACCGGTGCAAACGTTACGATTTTCGGTACTTTGCAAAAAAGTTATTTCGGTACCGGTACTACATTTGAAAGGGTTAACGGTTAACGGTTAACTGTTCCGGTTACGGGTTTAATCGCTGTTTTTAACTTATTATACAGTCATATACCTGTCTATTTGTTTAACTATATCTCACATCTCCTAAGTAACTTGAATGGTTGCAGGGTATTTGCATAGTCGAGCTCTATCAAACTAGCCAATTCTCACTTAATCATGTTTCATGTTTGCTTTTGGTTTTGCCTTAGCTTTTCTTCTTCTGCTTCTTCTTCTTATTGCTGTTGTTGTTGTTGTTGTACATGTCTATTTCGACATTTTCTATTACCGCACATAGTGTTTTTTTTTGCTTTTTGCCGTTTGCCGGCTTGGTCATGTGTCTTCCTGTTTCGTGTTAGACGTTGACTGAAGCTGAGACTCCGAATGAGACTGGGACCAAGAGACCCAGAGAAGCAGAGCAGCGATAGACATTATAATGATGGTAATTTTGATGTCAGTAACAAATTTCTTGCTTGATTTGATGCTCAAGAAACCGAACCGAAAACTCAACCTAGTCCCGACCTGAACCCGAACCCAAAGCCAAAGCCAAACCCAAACCCAACCTGAACTTTGACAAACTTTTTGGTGTAAAAATTAATTTCTTAGGTTGACAGCATTTCCAAGAAATTTAAAAGAGACGAAAAAAGAATATAAAACAACAAGAGCTCTAATTTAAAGTTGTGATGTTAAGAGTTCGCTGTAATTATTATTTCTATGTGTATTACGAAGAGTTTTTGGTTAGCTATTTTCTGTTTCTGTTTCTGTTTCTATCTTTCGGTTCCATAACTCATTTCGGTTATAATGAGTTTCGCTTTATCTGTAATTGCAGATCTTAAAGCACAGTTTTGCTCAGGTAAAAAAAAAAAGCGTTTATGTGCCTTGTGTATAAACCTAAGACAGAGAAAGAAAGAGAGCGAGAGAGACAGAGTTACTTACTATATATGGTTTTAGTAATTTTCCCACGCATTTTTACAAGTATTACTATAAATATTTATATCTATAGTTGCGCCAGAATCAAAGAACCAGTTTTTCTCATGACTGCACTAAAATTATTATTGTGTATCTGTATCTGTATCTGTTCGCCTTTTGTATCTGTCTTTGTGCCTGAGCTGGATGTGCGCTATCATTCAAACAGCTGGACTCGAAAAAACATCTCCTATTATATACTTATACTTACTTTATATATAAAGCACGCCTCTGAGCATTTGACATTTGACAAAGACAACGACAACGACAACGACAACGACGGCAATTTCCAGTTGAGTCAAGAATAAATCGTGTTTCTGAATTTTAATTGTGTTTTATCTATTGTATAATTGCAAAACTATGTCAAGTTAAATTGTTTGGCTTATTGTTTAAACTTTTAAGCAAATTAGTCTTGGCTCGTTGCTGTTGTTGTTCTTCCTTTAATTTGTTGTGGTTGTCGTTGTCGTTGTCATATTAAAGTTTTGAGGCGTGTTCAGATTTAATTATTGCAGATTTGGTAGCATAACTGAGTCTATGAATGGCATTTCAATTTACAAAAAAAAGTATATATGCTTAGAAGCTTGTTTTTAATTTAATTTTTTTTTATACACAAGTTGTAAACAGATGTTATCAAATAATATAATTATATTAATTCCCGGTCAGTCAATCATAGCACTTCCTGTTTCAGTTATTGAGATATATGTACTTGTTCTGACCGCAGTTCATGTTATTATTCATTTTTTATCAACACATAAACATGACTCAGACTCCAACTCCGGAGTTAACCCAAAACAAGAAATGAAGTAATATTTTTATCTTGCATTTGGTGTGGCAACTTAATAGACTTCTTGAGCCTCCAATTTAACTGTTTTCTGGGGCATTCTCAATCTCAGCCATCAAACTGAACAAACGTATCTGAAGCCGGTAAATCGCGTCTTTTATCTGCAATTTCAGCACCTTTAACCTTCGCTCCAAATTAAACACACTCTTACACAATATGTATCTTTGGCTTTTACTTATTTTTATTGTGGTTGCAAAATACGAAAGAGAAAAATAAAAAACCAAAATAAAAAGGTGTAAAAAGCGAAAGTTTTTGTCAGGAGTTTTCGGGGGGAGTTTTGTAAAAGGGCTGTCGATTGGAGGGACGCTTGACTGAGCGTGCATAATCTTTAAATCATTAAATAACAACAGCAACAACAAGAAGAAATTACAACAGTCCCAAAATGAAAAATGGAAACAACGACACCGACAACAAATAATAAAAATAAAAACAGCAAGCAATAAAAAGGAAACGTGATGCTGAACTCACGTTGCACGTTGGCAGAAGAGACAGAGACAGCAAACAAACATATATATAAATCGTTGTAATCATTTTTTTTTCCTCTGCGTTTTTCCTTTCATAGGATTTAATTTTATATATTTTTTGAAGCAAGCAAAACAAAAGAAACAAAGTAAACAGCGTGCCCAGTAATAAAATCACTTTAGCAGCTACAGATAAAGATACTTAACCAGCTAAAGATACAGCTACAAAGATTCATCTACACTAATGCTTAAAGTCAGTTTTTGAGTAAGAGTTTTGAAGTCTGTGAGTCGCAGTTTATGCAAGTTTTCGGCTACTTTCACTTTCGCATTTGTATCTGTATCTTAAGCTGAAAATTGAAGTGCTTGGGCCAAGTTATCATAACTTTAACACACACACACACACACATGCAGTCGTAAATCAAAAAATGTAATTCAGTTAAGATCATTAGACGCGTGTATTTCATATTAATTATGGCACTTAAACTAATTACGCGCTGCGTTGATTTGTGAGGCATTGAGGCGACTGACACTGAAAACTGAATCTGACAACGACAACGACCAAAACAACAACAACAACTGCAATAACGACAGCAACAGCAACAACTTTAACCGGTTTGCAAAGCGAGTGTCAAATTGCGAGTCCAAAGACCCAAAAAAAATATAAAAATTTCCATACGGCATAAAAGAGTGCAAAAGTATCTGCAAGATACGCGCCTGAAATCGATGGATGATTCAACGTTTAAAATGCAAAAGCAAAAAAGGCCAGCTAAAAGTCAGTTAAAGCAACTGAAAACCAGATTTCACTCGAGCTAAACAACAACAGCAGCAACAGCAGCAACAACAACGGAAAACAAACCAAGTTTCAAGTTGCAGAACGCGCTGCCTTTTGCCACAAAACTGAACTCTGAGCAGCACCTCGATCTCTCTGTATGTGTGTGTGTCTGTATCTGTGTATATGTATCTGTGTATCTGCACAAGTTGATATTTTTGTTGGTTGCTTGCAACATTTGGTGGCACGCATCTCCTGCCACTAGTCTGACATAGTTTTTGGTCTAGTTCGCTCTTAGCCAGATCACAGATTTACAGCTACAGTTGTGGCAATAGATAGAGATGAGAGATGAAACTTGCCACCAATTGAGTGATTTTCGTCTAGTTTTGTGGCATATTATGTGGCATAAAATCACAATCAGAGCCAATGCTTCCACAGCTAAACACAACTGACAAACTGACCAAACAACTTTCCAGTTTTGTATTTTTTTTTTTTTCTTACTTTAGTTTTGTTTAGGCCGTCCTGTTGCCTTCGAGTTGGCTTTGAGGCAATGTCTGGAGTGCACCGCCCGCTCTTTCACTGATTTGGCGGTGTTGGCTTTATTTATTTTTATAAGAGCTCAAACACAATACACACAGCACACCACAGCAGCCACAACAACCACAACAACCACAGCAACAGTGGAAGTAGAAGCTGTAGAAGCAGTTGGAAAAAAAGCGGCTAAATAACTTGTCGGCTTTGGCACTAGAGAAGCAGAACCGCATCCATGAGATACTCAGATACTCGCTGTAGAAAAACCAAAAAAGATACGAAACGATGCGAGGCGAGGCGAAACAAGACGAGACGAGAACTTGACAAAAGTCAATAAAGCCAATAAAGTAAAATTGTCCAAGTGCAGACGACGACGACGACGACACTGCAGAGAAGTCATTTTGGGTTGGTGCCACAAGCCACAGTGGTTAAAAATATGTAACTAATAAGAAATCCTAGTAGAATTTTAGAAATTTAATAAGATTGCAGTTCACACAGTTTTCTCTGCTAATGTCATTGTAATACTGATATCCACAATCTGTAACATATTTTCTATTATTCTATCTATTTAAGTGTACCTTTCTTTAGTTCATTCTGCTTTATCTGACTTTTTTTTCTTTCTTTAATGCCATTGTATCTTTTAGAAACCAGAAACGTGAATTTATACTTTTATTTTTTTGCTTAGTTCTAAAATTTGACACGTTTCGTTTCTTATTTTAAATTTGAGGCAACTTCTTAGAGCAGCTGGCTTACAATATTTTTATTGTTGAATGAAATCATGAACAAATGTCATTTATGTCAATTAAGTTTAAATTATCTTAGCTGAAAATAATTACTAGAGTTAATTGCTGGCAACTGAAAATTATTTTTCCGAGCTTAAAATTGTTCTCTTGATATTTGAAAAGAGATGTATTAAAGTTTTACTATAGGTCACAAGAAAATGTCGTTCAAAATAGTTATTTAGATTAATTTTAAATATATTAGAATGACATAATGATTATTAAATAATATTTGGCACTACAATTTTCCAAGTAAATAGGAACTTTCAGCCAATGTCCCTGTGGCCGTTATCTATTATTATAAGCTATTATCCCAATTAATCGCAACAATAGGCAATAAACATATTTTATATTTATTTAAATAAGTAACGGATATCCTATAATGGGAAACTCGACTATTGTCTTTTCCGCTTGTTTTTTTTTGGCTTTAGTCACTTGAGACAAATGAATAATCATTCATGCAGAGATGTTTCCCTGTTTTATATAAGCTTCAACCACTGTGCCTGGCCTGCACTAAGCAGAAAACCAAATTGCGGTTGTCTGTTGCGGTGGCTGCAGTCCTTGTTGTTGTTGTTGTCGTGAAGTTTGTTTGTACAGAAAATGCATTCGGGCCAAGTTCCAATGAGCCGGCAAAATGCAGCAGCAAATAGAAAAAGCGACCCAAAACGAGCTGCCAACAAATCTAAGAGAGAAAGAGTACGAGATGGGATAGAGAGAACGAGATAGAGTTAGAGTTAGAGGGAAATTGGATTGCCTGAGGACCAAATATGGACAAAAGGGCAGACTCTCAAGTCTCTCTTGACAAACTGTTGCTGCTGTGCCAATCTCAGGTTTATTAAATTGTCACCCCAATTGGAAATTCGATTGACATTTGGATCTCTGTTTTGGCCATTAACTGTCGTCGAATGGCACACAAACCTAAATCCAAATGCAAACTCACTGTCTTCTCGTAAAGTCGAAAGATGTCATTATCCGTTTTGTGGCTAAGAAACTTGTTTGCGAGCGTGCAATTAACGTTTTGGATTGTGCCAAAAAGTGCTTTAATAAGTTTCTTAACTGCTTTGGCACTGGCCTTGAGCGCTGAGAAAATTATCGCCCAGACGAAAAACTCGAGAGTGTTTTTTGTGAAACTTGGCAGCTCTTTGGGCTCTTTCTCTTTTGGCTTACCACTTGGTTTGGGCCATTACAGTTCAATGCCATTTGGGTAAGAGAACAAAGCCAAAAGCCCAAGTCTAACCGGCTCATTGTGAATTCTGGCATCAGACATTTCCACACAAAAGCCGCTCGCAAACAAATGAGAATTATTATTATTCCTATTATTATTATTTGTTCTTTTTATTATTATTTTGTTTTGTTTGGTTTTGTTGTTAATTCTGAAATACAATAGGACTCCGCCCAGTTTGGAGCATCATTTGAAAATAAGCATATAAATAAATAAATATGCGAATGCAAATAAACAATATATTTATATTAATGCAGGCTTTGATTTACCTCTCACTGCTTTTATCTCCCTCTCTCTCTCTTTCTCTCTCTGCCTACCTATTGGCTACTTTTTATTTATTTTTATTTTCATTTGGAGTTTTATTTTATTTTTTGCGGCTGCTGCGGCTGTGGTTTTAAACAAAAGTCTATAATTTATGTTATGGCTAAGCATTGGAGACTGTTTGTTGTTTGTACATTGAACAGTTTGTTGCCATTCTTCTCGCTGCTGTTGTTGTTGTTGTTGTTTACCCTCACTTTTTTTTGCTGGTTTTATGTTGTGGCTTTGCATTTGTGCATTCAACTGAACTAAAAAAAAAACGGGGCGTGTGGCATTGGCAGCTTTTGGTGGCATGGTCAAGAGGGGGCAAGGGGGCGGGGTCAGTTCGCTGACTTGTGAATATTGGATAAATTATATATAATAATTGACTTGAAACTACGTTCAATACTTGCTGTAATTAATTTAAACCAGCTCTAATATATGTATTAGCAAATTGCTTGCTTTGTATTTTGTATTATTTGACCCGTTTTTACATATTTCAGGTATATTTTGAGTCTAAATATTGCTACTAGTAAATATTATTACTAGTTAAAAACAATTGTAAAATAAATTTTCAATTACAACTACCAACGATAAAATAAAGCTTTTTAATGGGAAAGCACCTCAAAGTAAAATCACATGATTTCGTTGAATTTGCAAATAGCAAAAGTCAAGTGAAATCCGGATCATGTGAGTTTTTTTTTATAATTTTGTCACGAAATGTGTAAAGTAAAAGTAAAGCATTAATATTCTTGATCAGGTTGTCAGTCTTTTGATCTCCAAATTACTATGCAAATATAGAGAGATCTTGATGAAACGATAGATGGTTTAATATTATGAAATATAGTAACAAATTGTTGAGTAATATTAATAGTTTATCGTACTTATTTCTAAAGAGAAATAAAGTGGAACAATGGGTTAAACACTTGACCCGCATTGCGAGTCTGTGGCACAATTACGACCACTAATTTCATTTGATTCATTTGAATGTGAATGTGGGTGTTGAGCTGAGCTAAATTCACGCATTTCACTTTGATACAAAATTGAGTTGTTAAACTGGCAAAAGAGAGAAAAAATGAATGAAAGAAGAGGAAATTCATACACAACTGTTTTGTGTGTTGAAAATGATTAAAACTCATTTGATTTGATTTTTGTCGCTTGCTTAATAAATTTGTTTGAATATTCGATTGCATTTTTAATGCACATTAATCAGTTTTTTTTAATTTTAAATCTTGACTCTTTTATAATGAGATTTGATTACGGTGTTTTAAATGAATTTCGGCTCATAATGAAGTCTCCGATCTCCGGTCCGAGTCTGGCATGAGGTAATACGAGAAATATTGGCGAACCAGTTTTTATTTCTTTGTTTCTTTTTCCTTTTGTAGCTGCCACATTTTGGGGTGAAAGTTTTCTGTTTGCATTTGATTTGTATCTAAATAATCTGTTGGTTTATGGTCAGTAGGTGGGCATCATTTGAATTTGATTTGATTAGTTTTTGAGAAAAGAGTGAAAATATCACAAAGCATGAAACACAATTCGATTACTCTTTATAGAAATTGTAAAGAATTGTTTAAATGAGCACTTATAGAGAGAGCAGAGTTAGTTACAGCATTTTATGACTTTCAATTGGCTTTTATTAGATTAAAATGGCATTTATTTGAGTTTAGTTGCTTTGCTCCTTTGAACTAACTCTGCCAGACTGGTTAAACTTCAATTAACGTGGTCAACAGCCAATACGTTGCATTTGTTGTTAAATATTTAAAATCCAATACCAAATTGCCATATAATATGCGCAATTGTAATGAGGAAAAAGCGAGTGCAAAAGCGCATTTTAATGGCAACATTTTAGCTTAAACATTGTGACATTTACCAAAAAAGCCAATTGGCAGTCAGATTCAGAGTCAGATGGAAACCATGGCAAAGCATGGCAACCCAAAGTCTGGAGCTGAGAGCTGGCTTGGAGTCAGAGTTGAATCCTCTTCTCACTTCACACTTCCCTCTGCACTGCACTGTGTCAACTGTCAACCGCAAAATGCGCGCAAAAAAACAACAACGAAAAACAACGAAATCAACTGGCAACTGCGAGGGAATGTGAGAAGCAGGGAGGGGGGGAGTTGTTGGCTTGTATGTGAACTCTTTGCACTGATTTCAATTTAAAGTGCAATGAGTTCTCTTTTTTTCAGTACTTGTTTTTGGCCATCAAAGTTGTTGCAAAAGCTTATTTGTACGCTGTCTGGTGTTTGCAAATCTGTTTGGCACACAGATACTCCTCCCCCCTCCTGCGCACACTTTCCCAGATGAGGCTCAACAACAAGAACAACAACAAACAACAAACACCAAACAGGAAACTCGTGTTATTGTAGAACTTTGATAAGCTGGCAATTCGCATAGAAACAAATGCCTCGTTTATTTTACAAATTAATTAAAACATTAACAGCAACAAAATTCAAAAGTATATGCGAGGTTTCGTTGTATCCTGTATCCTTCGTGTATATGCCACATATTTCACGTATTTTGTATAATCCTTGGGGCAAATGAAATGCCAAATTTATTGCTTCTTCTGCTGTTGTTCTGTTCGTCCTTGTTCATGTTTGTGTTTGTGTTTGTGTTTTCATAAAATTTTACGTGTAGATTGCTCATAATTACCACTACACACATGGCACAGCTGTACACACACACACTGGTACTGGAACAGGGCATCAGCAACAGCAACTGAAACTGAAAGAGCTACATAAACACAAACAGAGACAGTAACGGTAACAGTTACAGTTACAGTTACCAAGTTACCCAGTTACATTTGTCTTTTCGGCGCGCTCCACGCGGCGAATGCGCAATATTCTATACCCTGCTGTAAAATGTGAGCAAATTTGGGGTATCAGGAAAATTCTGAGATGTTTCTTGAGTCAACTGTTGAGTCGTGCTTTTAAAAGGTGTTCAATTTAAAGGAACTTCTTTTCCATTTTAGCTGTAATATATTTTGTTATTCAAACTTTTTTAATTTTAATTTTTGATTGAAATTTATCTTGTTGTATCGACTGCTTATAAATAAACAAATAAGTTAATTTGGGAATTTAAGACATTAATGCAGACTTCTATTCTCTCATTCCCTCTGTCTCTCTATCTTAAAAGTAAACAGTTTAAGCCATCAATTGTGTAGAGCATATCTCACAGTCGAGCATGCTCACATTTCTTACTCGCTTTTTATTGTCATAAAGGATTTTGAATGCGTTGTGTTTCAGCTGACGCTATTGCTCGGGGACTGCACGATTGCTTTGGGGGGGAGTTGGCGGTGTGGGCGGGGTTTTTTGAGCGGTTTATCCTGTCACGCTGCTGTCATAAACAGCAGCCGGGCGTCAAATAATTGCTGCCAAATTTGTTAGTCTTTCCAGTGTCTACTCCCCCATCCCATCTATTCCCAATCTCTGCGACCGTTGAACTATAAATGTCAAGAGAGGGTTCGCGTTCGCACAATGGGCTATAATTAGAGAGTGCACGAGCCAAAGCCAAAGCCAGATCCAAGTGCCACTTTCATAAGCCCGGCTAACTAATGGCAACTGTTGTTGTTGCCTGGGCTAAAATAAGTACAATATAAAATACGAAATTTGAAATACGAAAAACAGAAAACAAAAGTTGGGAGAGCGCATTGTAAAAAATGAGAAACGACGCCCGGCAAACCGCACAGAAAACAAAAGGCGGTAATTTGAAGCAGCTGGGAAGCAGCTCAGCAGCAACCACCACAACCACAACACCAACAACAACAAAGTTGACGTTGACGTTGACGGCAAAACTAAAGTCAAAACAAATAATTTGCTATAATAACTAAGAGCGTAGAGCAAAATCAGCTGAAAACAAAAAAAAAACTAAAAGAAGCAACAGCAAAAGTAATAGACAAGTGGAAGTGAAACAAAGAAAAGCCAAAACCAAACAGCAACAACAACCACACAATAACAACAACAACAGCAGCCACAGCAGCACTTACAACTCTCGGCTCAGCCGCATAGAAACTTTCTCCTTCTTTTTTTTGCCAGAGATCTCGCCAGCTAAACGTCGTCATCTTCAGCTCCACTTTTGTTGTTGTCGTCTGGAGTGTGTGTGTGATGTGTGTGTGTGTGTGTGTGTGTGTGTGTGTGCCTGGGTGTCTCAGTTGGTTTTTGTGTACTTTACAAGTTAAGGAGCTGCTACTAAGTCTCTGTCTTTCAGTCTCAGTCCCAATCCCAATCCCAACCACAAGACTATTAAACGCACACTTGCGTTGAGTTTTCGCACCCGCCAATTCGGTTTCCACTCAAGGCGAGCCACAAACGCCGTAAACACTTTTCAGTTTTCTGTTTTTTTAGTTTTCTGCTTTTCTGTTTTTTTTTTGCATTTTATGCATAGCAAGTTTTGCAAATCTCGCACAGCTGCGGTTAGAGTCCTCCCCAAATTGCAATTCATTGCCAGCAGCTGTTTTTAGCCTTGGCTTTTAGCCTCATCTCTACACAGCAAACAATCTCCGAGAATATCTCAATAATATCAACTCGAAAACGAAATTTAATCAAGTATTTTGTTCTGGATCACCTTTTACGGGTTTTTCAGCAAACATTACAATCATCGAAGTTTTTATAATTATTTTGTTCGAGTATTGAATATTATAAGTTTATTTATTTTTATTATTATTTTAAATTGTGAGTCATTGGCATTTAAAACGCACATTTTCCAAATATATTGTTAAACCACACTTGAGAAAATAAAATTGTTTAATTTGTAATTATTATATTAGCTAATAATTCGACCCCAGGCTGAATTTGGGTCTCAAATATGTTGTGTGGAATTTTCAGCTTTCTAGCTTCAACCGTTTGACCTACACGTTGATACATCAGTCATTCGGTCAGTCAATACAAAGAGCATTAAAGATGCTAAAATCAGTTATTTTTCGAACAATTCTATTTTTCTTGTGTAGTCTTGTGTAATTTATCCTGCAATGAGAAACGAGTCCACAACAAGTATTGTAACAGAATCACCCGCATGTCTCGGCTCATAACTTTTCGTTACGCTTATCGACAAACTGCAATCAGCATATAATTTACAGATCCCCCGTCTTCCTGTCTGCCCGTCTTTCCACTATCCACACTTTACCCGATCCGCGTCCTGAGTAAGATTGTGCCATGTGCTTGGACACCCTCATGTCGAGGCCTGCATCTCATGGCCATCTGACCATATACCATGTCTACACTCCAACTCAAACTCATTCCTCATTTAACGCTAAAAACCATGGCAACGATAAGGCACACAAAATGGTCATATAACGATAGGCCAACCCTGGTTCAGCGAAAGAGAGATAGACAGAGAGAGAGAGAGAAGTGGAGTGGAGAGGAGAGCAGAGTTTAGTTGAGTTTGTGAAGTGAGTCTGGGAGTCATTTTCAGTGTGTCATTGTGATGGAAAAAATACTGAAATAAGGGACACAGGAAATTATGCGTAATGAAGTAAGCAATGGTTGTGCCTATCTCTCTATGAGTGTGTGTGTGTGTGTGTGTGTGTCCTTATCACTGTGTGTTGTTGTGTGTGTGGAAATTGCTTGTTGCTGTTGCCATGACTCGACTGGACCTCGTGTCTCTTTTACTCCTCTGCTTGGGTAGTTTTTATTCGCTTCGTTTCCGCGTCAATTTCCTTTAATGTGCTGTGGCGTGATGTCCCTTAACTCACACTCACACCACACACTCACACACACACAACACACTCACACACACACACACATATGTGTTTATGCTATCTCTATATAACTCTCAATCAGTTTTGCGTTTTATGCGCACTTTTATGACTTGTGTTTTGTTGTTGTTCTTTGCGGTGGTGGCTGGCACTGTATTTTATCTGCGTAATTGAGTTCGTTTGCACATTAGCAACATCAACAGCAACAATAACGACAACAACAAACAACAAGAAACGACAACAACAATAATAGCAAATGGCAAAATTTGAATTGTGGACATAGTTTAGTAATGGGGCGTTGGTAATTGCCCAGCCATGTGTTATAAATGCACAGAGGGAATTCAGTTGAAAGATGACAACAGCTTTCGATAAGTAAAATATACATACATATAGTATGTATGTGTAAATGGCAACAGAAATTGGCTTTAAGAACTTTTAAATTCTTCTTAGTTTAGATCTTTGGCTGAATGGGTGTAAAAATGCCTTTAAAGACTTCTGTCATTTAATTTGAAAAATTCTCTTTACTAAAATTCTTTATTCCATTTTTATTTTAATTTAATTCACATGTTCATGCCCAGAATTAATGTCTGCTCTTTCTTTCCACAAACAATTTATAATGAAAATAAAATTTCTGTTAGCGTAATAAATTTCAAAAAACACACTCAATTGATTCAGAAAATTGCAAGATAATGACGACAGTAAACACAATTTATGCAGAAAATAATTCAAGATGATAATAAATTACAAACAACTTTATTAAGTTCAGTATTAAATCGACTTGAACAATATCATATTTAAGCACACTATTCATTAAGCTGAAAATTGTTATGATTATAGCAATTATATTAATATTGTTTCAATTTTACTGTTTTTCTCATTTCAGGTATGTTAATCTCGATGTACCTATAATTAGGCATTAACATTAATGCACTGACATTAAATGATCTCGGGCATATGCCAGAGTCAGTCCAGTCTCAGGTATTTATGAGTATGCCATTTGCAGTTGAGTGTGATGAAAGCCATTTTCGTTGCCAAACGCATTTAACGACACCAACAGCAACAGCATATAAAATTATAATAATAATATAATAATGATGGAAGCATAATAAACTTATGTTGTATACAGAGAGGGGCGTTTTGCCCAGTTATTGGATGATGTGAGAGGCCCCATTCGCTTGGATTGCCCAGTTTGGGGCCCCTTTTTAATGAGTAATTTCAGAGCTCTGCATTTATATGTAATAAAAAATAATGTCGAATGCGGCAAGAGCTTAAAACCAATTTACTGATAGCCGGTCAATGCTTGGCCAATAAAAAGGAAATGTGAAATGTGAACAACGAGAAACAAAACGAGAAAACTAATTGCAATTTTCGCACTCGACATTCGCCGTCACTGAGATAAGAGTAAGAAATATGGTCCCAAAAATGGCCCAATGGCTGAATTGCGTGCTAAAAACACTTACAACAACGAGTTAGATCTTTTGGCCAGGTTAAGAAAAGAGCTGTTGAGGCAGACAGTTTAGCTGACTCACGACTTGGCCACAATTTGACTTCTCTCTTAGCCCAATGCAGCAAAAGCAAAAAAACGAAACCAAGTCAGCCACAGAGGCATTTCAATCAGCTCGCAAAAAACGCTGCTTAGCAACGTGCCATGACTAAATTGTTTGGTACTGATGATGGTAGCAAAATAACTCGATAGAGACTGGATACTGAAGACCAGAGAGACTGGAGACCATACTCAATAGCCAATAGCCAATAGCCAAGAGTCACAATCCATTGTGCATTGTGCAAAATTAGCCACATTTATGAGCATGAACGAAAAGCATTTCTAAGCCTGAACCTCAAGTCGAAACGTGTGAACGTGAACTGGTAATCGATGAGCATTGGGAATGAGCATTGAACATTGGCTTGGACTCTGACTCTGACTACGACTCCGATTTCGATTCCGTTTGTGGCCAAAATGGTGCTTGCTTTTTGGTACGTGCACAAGGTCAAGTTGTTTATGGCCAAGCACTTGAAATTCGATATCATCGACACTCGCATGTCGTGGCCAAAACCAAAAACCATTTTGCCCACATTTCAGCTCTTTCTACCTCTTTCTCTGCCTTTGGTTTGGTTTTCTTTCCATTTCCTTTGTGCCGATTTATGAATATGTATGAATTTTGCTGATGAAGTGCTCTGAAAAGTGCATGGCTATTGAATTTATTTGATTTTGAATTTATTGTCTGAACGTTTCTTTTGTCCCTCTCTCTCTCTTTTGCCTTTGTCTATCTCCTTTTGTTACGCTTACGCTAACGATTTCGTAAACCTTCAAATTGATTTCGTGCAATTTGAAGTAGAAGCTGAAAAGTCAATATTTCAATAGAGCTTCAAATATTAAAGCGAAGATATATTTTGACAGGTTTCTAGTTAAACTTAAAACTAATAATGTTAAGAAGGGAGTGAATTACTTATCAAAAAATTAATAAATTATTACAGGTGATGCTGATGAATATTTTCTGCTGCAAATTACGATAAATAAGATAACTTTTCACCGTGGTCTCAAATTTCAAAAGCATTTAAATTATTAATGAAAACATTCAGTCAATAGTCAGATTGAAACTGATCAACTTAATGGTTGATGCTAACTAAAGATACTTGATCAGGCGAATGTGATTTCAGAACCATTAGAATTCGATGCGAAACATCGTACATTTTGGGAACGTATTATAAAATTGAGTTATTTCATCAGTTCACACAAAGCAAACGAATCAAGTTCTATTATGTCATGCCTATAAAGGGTATCAGTTATTCGGTAACTAGCTTTGCTAGTTTATTCGGATTTCCTGTTAACTTACGCGCTTTCAATTTACCTTTCGTCTCCAACTTTGCTTTCTTTTTGTGAGAAATTCGAGTTCTCGATATTGAAAATTGTTGCAAACTGTTTTTGCGGTGTCATTTGAAATGCTCGCCACTCTGTGGATAAGTCTGAGCTGTATATTTATTGGAACTCAATATATGCTGATGATTCTCGAAAGCAAAAGTTATGCATGTCTGCCCCCTTTTATACCTTACTCTACCTCCCGCTGACCCCATCGGTTTTTGTTGTTGTTTGCTTTGCTTTTTTGGCCTGTCGTTTTCGCCTTCACTTTCCATTTTAGACATTTGCAAATTTGCATTTCGCTGTTATTGAATATGTATGACATACTATACAGTGTACAGAAGAGAAAAAAGCAGACACAGCAACAAATAAAAACAACAACAATAACAATAGAAGTAACAACAACAATATGCTCACATTTGTCCCACGTATTTCATTTAATTTCTGTCGTGTATTTCATTTCAATCGGCTTTTGCTTTTGCTTTTCATTTGACGCGACTTTCGCGCACCAAAATTTCCAATTTGCATATGGAGGGCACCTCCAGGTTGCCAGGGCTGGGCAACTATGGCAACAACACGAGTATGTGGCGCCCCCTGGCGGGAGTCCTAAGCGTTTGCCATCAAATTAATGCGCCCAAAAGTTGGGGGCCAAAAATTGAAAATAAAATGCGCACAGATTGAAAAAGTGAGCGGCAAATGAAACGTGTCCTGTGCCTGGCACTGTGCCCCTGACTGTGACAAACTGTGACACTCTGTGCCAGGATCTGAGACGTGACTTAGCTATAAAGTGGACAACGCAGGTGGACAACGGTGGACAGCTGCAGATACTCCTACAAATCGGGGCAGAATGTTTAATAGAAAAATTATGCACTGATTTGTATTTGGTCTTAATCTTTTATTTTTTTCTCTCACATTCCATTTCCATTCTTTTGGCTGTGTCATTTTCATGGCTGGCTGACTGGCGCTTATGCAAATCGCAAATCGCAGGACAGCCGAAAAGGACAAACCGTGGCAAGTTCCGAGACGACGACGAAGGAATCGCAATCGAAATAAATTGCCAAAGTGTCGTCTGCACTGCGAATGCGGATGCGGATGGATGAGGCGCCCACTGTGGGCTTCTGGGCGTGGGCGTGGCATGTGGGCGTTGTCGGGTCAGGCCGGCTATCGATGGCAGCAATTTCCGGCAGCCAAAGAAAGAGAGGAAATGCCAACCGAAATGTCCTGTTATATGGCAGAACGCCTGCTACTTCTTCTCCTCATCCTTCTCCTACTCCTCTTTGTTTTTTTCTTTCGTCTGCCCGCACTCTAGTGCCGTAAAAACAAACGCCAAATCCGCCGCATCAAATTGGCTAAAACAAATAAAAAAAAAGAAATGCAAAAAGCCGAGTCGGGAATAAACTCAATTGGAAGCCACCGTGCGACACTCGAGCCAAAATCCAAGTCGAATTTATTTTTTATTTTTATTTTTTTTTTGCTTTACGCATAACATTTGCAGTTGGTGGCAGAGTCACGCTGCCACGCCTCCGAAACTACTAAGGCACTTTTAGAACAATGACGGCTGCAAACTTTATGCCCCTGCAACACCTCCAGCCCCTTTTTAACCCTCCCTCCTGGAATAAAGTCGAGTATCTCGATCCCCACGCACCGTTCGATTTGTCAACGATTTCAAATGGGTTGCATTTTTATTGGCAAAGCGCTGGAATTTCATTTTATTGGCCATTTTGGGTGACCTTCGTGCCAACACAGCGAGAAGAAATATCCCAGCTGAGTCTTGGCTGCCAACTGAATGCTTCAGATACCCTAGGAAAATGGGTAGGCCAGGTATATTTATAATCCAGTTAAAATGCTGTCTATTTTAATGTTTGGCTTTATTATTTAATTTAAATTGTTTTCCTATCAAAAGTATCTGAAGAATTATTTTCCTCTTTTAGCAGAATTGTAATAGATATATTTAATTGGTTGATTTCAAACTATATTTATCATGAGTAATAAAGCGATTTATCAAGTCTTAAAAGTCAAGAAATTGTTGAAGTTGTTTAAACAATAATATATGTATATACTGAGTATCTTCAGGTCGTGCAATCTCCAAATAACAACGAGTTTTCGTCTTGTTCTTGGCGAACAAATTCCGCAGTAAATTGCGCTTGCCAACCAAGTTTTTGCATAATTTGAATGGTTCGTTGTTATTGGTTTTGTGTGCTGAGTTTTCTCAGTTTTTCCACAATTTTCTGGCGCTTTGGTGTATTGCAAATTCAATTTGTGCATGTCGTTCGTCGTCAGTTCAGCATCTGAATCTGAATCTGAATTGAATTATTTTTTTTAATTGGCGGCCCAAGAGAGGCAAAAAGAAAGATAGAGAGAGAGAGAGAGACGGAGAGAGGCATGAGATTGGACCCATAAGTGGCTGCCACAATGATAAACGAGGCCCAAGTACCGCAAATCGCAATGGCAGCTCCTCAACATCTCGACTCTCTCAATCTCAACTCTACAAATGGGGTTAATGGGCTCGACTTGGACTCGACTTGGACTCAAGACTCGGACTGAAAGCGAATGCATTTAGCTGCAATTACTTGGCAAATATCAAAATCAGCTGGCACAAAAGCTTTTCCTTCGAGCATTTTCTTTTTGCGTGTCGTGCAATTAATTTTGCCAACACTCTTAAGACTTAAGACTCTTTTATAACTGTCCGCTGTCCTGCTGTTTACTGTGCTTTCCTGTCATTAAGTCTCCTCGACTCCAAGCTGATAAATGTCTGCAAATATGGCGCACTTTCACAGACAGAGACCCTTCCCTTTGGCCTTCATTTGAGGACCATCTGTGAGTGTTTTACACACTTAATAAAATCCCATGCCACATTTCAGCGGGTGTCATAAACATAATTCACGACAACCACATAACAAATTTAATAATTACCCAAACACAGGGTCACAGCTACTTAAAGACTGGCAGCTTTATGGCGAAATTCTTGACCATACTTCAACTTCAGGCAAGACTTGTTAAAGCCAAACTCGTAATAGGCCTAAGCAAAGGTTTTCATCAAGTTTTGGATACAAAGCTGACCTAGAGACAAAGTCTAATTATCTTTAAATAGGAAACATGAAATGTTGTGTTTTTAATTTGCAGCAGATGTTGCAACTGATGACATCTAATGAATTTTTAAAAACTGCGAGAATAAAATACATCTTTTGTTACCAATTAGTCACTGAAAATCCAGAATTCCTTTGCCTTTGTCTGCTGTTTGTTTGATATATCTCAAATATCGGAGCTGTCGGAATTATAAAGGCAATCGACACCGTTGGAAATGCTATAAAGTACTCAAATAAATACCAGTCAAGCATTTACTGATTCACTGCTGATTCACGAGTGTTCGGACATATGAATAACAACGACGTACATTTTATGGTCAGATCATTTAAATTGCTGAATTTCTCAACCCAAAACCAAGAAAGATGTTGAAATCTTTCGTTGTTAAATATTAGTAAATTATCGCTTTTGGAGTGCCGCACACACAGTGGTGCACATAATTTGTGGCACAAGTATTTTAAGCATGCCCCAAAAGCGAATGCCACACAAAATCCATTTGGTGCTAAATTAAATCATTTGAAGATGCCATCGCCGCGATATTAAAAGCGCATAGAATTCAAGTGAAATCACTGGGACTGAGACTCTGTGGAAAGGGGAAATTGGGAGAGGGGGGGGGGGGGGAAGACTGGAAGACTGAGTCTATGACTGTGGAACGATCCAGCGAAAAGAAAAACAAAGGCAGCAGCAACAACGAATTGAAATGACCTACATAATGGCCAAGAGCGACAACAAACGCAATGTTTGTTGTTGTTGTTGTTGTCATTGTTGCTGGCATGATTATTGTTATTGTTGCCCATCATAGAGCGATGAGCGAGAGAAACGACGACAGCAACAACTGTGCATGAATGAATGAACCAAGCTCATCATGAGCTAACGAGCAATTTAAGAATTTAATTTATATACACAGATACAGATACAGATACAGATACAGATACACATACAGACAGACTTGGATTCAGCGACAACAGCGACAGCTACAAAACGGGGCGATCCATGACTGCTGACTGCCACTGTCGTTGCTTGCAACATGACAGCGGCCAGCAGCAGCAGCAGCAGCAGCCTTTGGAGCCTAATGACGCAGCCACTTAAGCGCGTTTCGTGTTGTCTCTTTCTCTGTGTGTGTGTGTGTGCCAGTGTGTGTGTGTGTGTGTGTGTGCGCGCCACATTGGCTGCGGTTCTTTCGTATGCTGACTGCGTCTGCGGTAGCTGCTGCTGCTGCTGCTGTCGCATTGGCAACATGTAAAAGTAATTGCCAACCCGGATGCTTGGCAGCCAACGTTGCCATCAACAGTCATGACTGTGCCACATGAAAGCCAGAAATTAGAAACGGATCTGAAATTAGAAATGCCTCAAACTCTCAATGCAGCTCTTCAGTACACAATGTTGCTGCTGTTGTTGTTGCTGCTGTTGTTGCTGCTGTTGTCGCAGTTCTCATTCCTGGTCACGATGTTTGGCACTTGTTCCTGCCATAATCGTGTGTGGGTGACATTTCTATATATACACAATACGTATGTAACCTATATATATATGAAGAAATCACTATCTATATATAGATTGTTTCAAGTATATGCATTTATTATGCCAGCTGGCTGCAGCCTTTGAGTCTGCAGTGCCACACAAAGTTTACACTTGGCATGCTGCCCTATAAACGCCAATATAAATTCACCCCTTTCCCTCGCCACTTCACCTCATTTCACTTCCTTTGACCTCGTATTCCTCTGTGTGTGTGGGCGGCATTTGTTGGCAGTGCAATGATTGCGTTTTATGCATTCAAAAATTGGCAATAAACGCGTTCGCTGCTGGCAAACTTTGTCCGCAGTTATAGACCCGTTTTGCCATCGATGGGCAGCGCCAACAGCAACAACAACAACGACAACTACAACAACTTTGCCATATAATCTTTTACGCGCACATTAAGCTCACTTACGAGCGAGTTCACGACAATGCCCAGAAAGATAGCAAGACAATGTTCCAGAGTTGGCCAACAACGAGACAACGAGGCACCTTGTGACATAGACAAGCCAACTGGCAACTGGCAACTCTTGCAACTGGCAACTCTCAGCCTGCAACTTTAAACTTGCAACTGTTGAACTTCCAAATGACAGCAGCTGAAAGTGATCGTTAAGCTTTGGATTACACTTTGTTGAAGGGCTAAGAATATGTGCAAAGCATTAACTTTTTCTCTCTTTGAAAAGATTATATGGCTTTACATTTACCACAAAGCTTTAAGCTAGTTTAAGTAATTTAAAAAACAAAAGCTTTGTTGAAAAGAACCTGAGTAAATTTATGGAGTTAAAGAAACTCAATTATCTATTAGTTAGAAATAACTTTTTATTGTAATTAATTAAATTATGTAATTGATAGAAATCATGGTTATTTTTAAGTAAACTTCTTAAATTAATTTGAAAGCTTCCATCTACAAGATCAAAGGATAAGCTACGTTATTTAAAACAATCCCATTGAAATTAATCTAAAAGCAATATACGATTTTTATACTGATTTTGAGATAAAATCCAAATCTTGTATTTATATAATTCAGTTAATTTGATAACTTTAACTTTTCAATGACTGAAATTTGTAATATGAGCTTCATTTGTAGGATTATGTGTATTTTTTACTAGACACCCTTGTAATTAGTTTGGTAACTTTAAATAAGATGAAATGAACTTGAGTTACTTTGATAATGTGTATTTTTAAGTATACAACTTCTCATTTAATTTGACAAATTTAAATAAGATGAGCTAAAAGCTTAACGAACAAGTTCTTCATCAATGCAGGATTAAGTTCAAGTTTCAGCCAGTGTCATTTAGCATAAGGTATTTAGCACAACAACAAGCAACTCGACAAGTCAACTTTGTGTTGTCTGTCCGACAGTCTGTCTGTCTGTCTGTCTGTCCGACTGTCTGTCTGTCCATCTGACTGGGGTATATCAAAGTTGAGTTGCATTCGTGAGTTACGCCCACCGGCACTTTAATCTAAACTGCAAGGCGTGAAGACGCTGTGAAGACAGCCGACTGCAATTTAAACTGAACTGAACTGAACTAAACTGAACTGAACTGAACTAAGGAAATCTAAACTAAACTCGACTCTTGTCTTTGGCGTCAGTCAAGCGTCAAAGCGTTTTCTGTTAGGTTGGGAAAACGTTGCCCAAGCTCGGAACACACACTCTTCTCTTCTCTTCGCCTCAAGTTGAGTCTTCAGTTCGTCTTGAGTCTTCAGTTAGTAGGTCAGAAGTTTCTGTTGTGGCTATGTGTGAAATTGTTACTTTTACTCTAATATTTTAGCTGCTCTTTAAGTACACAAAAGCCAACGTGACTTTGTCTCTTTGGCTTGGATATTTTATAGCCGTCTGTGTGCTTTCATTTTTATATATGTGCAACATCAGCAACAACAACAACAATAGAAGTAGCGATTTTAATGCTGGGTGAATGTCATGTTCTGAGACTCAAATGCTGCTCCCACTTCCACTTCCACTTCCCCCCAGGCAAAGAGCTACTGGTTTTCATTTTATGTTAACTCAGACAGAGACACAGAGAGCTAAAGAGCCAAAACCAGACAGCAACAGAGAGAGGGAGAGAGAGAGAGAGATGGAGACAATGACAGAGATAGACACACGAGTATACTTATAAGAAGTCTCTGTCCAGACTTACTTACATTTACAAACTTCAACAGACATGTTTGCGTATTATTCACTCTCTCTCTCTCCACCTCTTTTTCTCCTTTTTCTCTCTCTCTCTCTGTGGTCTTCTGATGAAAATTCTTTGAAGTTTTTAAAGCTGTCGCAGTGTCATGAAATTTAATAGAACACCTGAGCTCTGGTCTCTTCTTAATGCGTTGCAACTTTGCCGAGGTTTATGTGTCTTTCAATAAACTAGACTTTTAGAAGAAAATGCAGCTGAATCCATAAGCCATAAAAGAGGTGATTTTAACTGAGTTATTATTAATTAAATGTTCTATTAAATTATAAATAATCAGAGCAGCTGCTAAAACTAAGTTTGGCTATTTTTGTTTAGGGCAAGTAGAAACTCTGACTGAATCGAAAGCCCAAATTCGCTTAGCTCCGGGTATAATTCTGAAACAAAAATCAAGGTGTCTTAATTTCATGCCAAATAACAAAAGCCTACAACAAAACAATAGCCAAAAAAGTGTGGAAAAAAATAACAAACTCCATTACAAATCAGAACTGCGGTAAAGTTGAAAAGCGCTCTGTAATTATGCCTTCGGTTTTTGGGGTTTATTCGGACTTGTTTAGGGGGAGCTCGGGGTGAGTTAAGGGACGATTGATTGAAAGTTGAAAATGGCTTTTTGTGCTTTGCGCCCACTTACATTTAGTGGAGCAATCTAATACTAAACCCAACTCGGTTCAACTCAGTTCAGGTCTGGCTTCGGCTCTTGGTTCGAGCAAATAAAAAGCGAAACAGAAAACGCTTTGTCAGCAAACCCAAAAAAACTCGAAACTCAAACTCAAATTGTATTCGTCCATCTATTCATCTGTTTGGGCAGCTCTTGTGAAAAATCATTATTTAATTTGCTATTTTCCATGCTCTTCATTCTCGCTGTTCGTCTGCTCATATTATTATTGCCAAAGAAAATGTGCCAATGTTATTATCTTTAGATGCTTAGTAATATTTGCACTTTGTATAAGCTCAGGCTAAAGTTATGCGTAATCATATATAGCTATGTTTATTTGGCCTGTCGATTGCCTCATTTATTCATTTGAATTATGCAACAAAGGTAAAAAAGAGAAGAGTCGAAAGTAGATTGCAATAAGGCAAATAAATAAAATATTTATGTTAATTTATTTAATACGAAATTCGCTTTCATTGTGCGAATTCATTTTCGTCTTATTTAATTAGTGTCTGTTTTGCACCTCAATGCAGTCTACAATGCCACGCCCCTGCCCCAGCTGCCGCCTCTTTTTTTAGTTTAGTTAATTTTCGTGTGCCTGGCAAAATTTTTCATTTCATTTCTGTTTTCCGTTTTCTTTCACTTGGCCACTTTTGTTTTTCAGACGTGTTAATTATGCGCCAGTTGCTGATTTCTTTAGGCGATTTCAGTCAGAAATGCAGTCTAAACAGACTTTGCTGCGGTTCAGCAATTTATTTGTCGACTGTATTTATAAGAAAAAGGCAAACTTTTCCAGACTCGTTATACAATACATTATATTTCTTTATTTCATTATGTCAATTTATTTGGTTCTCTTAATGACAAGCTCAGCATTTGTGTTTAAGAAATATTTAAATTAGTTTAGTAATATTTGAAATATTTTAAATATATAGGAAAATTCATTCTATTCTATACATTTCCCGATTCAGAGCTGCTTGAAATATTTCAATATTTCTTAATAAAATTTGTGTCATTCTCTTTGATGTGGCAAGGCTCCATCAATTACCCAGCATGTTGCCATTTCCCACAGCTTGGGCTTTGCTTTGCATATTTCGGTGCCCTTTGCCCTCCTCTGCCCCAAGTTGTAAGTACTCAAAGTACTTTTGTGTTGTGTTGTGATGCTGAATGATTTCTGAGTTGAATTGTAAAGAGAATTCAAATTGCAGAGGAGGCCCCATGTCGAGGTGGCAACGACCTCCCAGACACCGACAACAACAAAGAAGCCGCTGGGGCAACGTGTGGCAGCATCGTCGTCTCTGCGTGTTGCACCAACAAGAACAACGACAACAAGATGATTGATTAACGTCAAATTAGCATCACAGCAAGCAAGAGCATCGAAATACTCTACTTTAAGGTATAGATACAGATACATATAGATTGCAATCGCAAATGAGGCTGAACTAAATGCATGACCATCTGAAATTAAAGATACAATTAAATGGGAGGGGAGGAGGCATCTTTAATTGCAGGTGAAACTTGCATTCGGTAATCAATGCATCAACTAATTGCGCAGTTGTTGATTGCCATACAAATACGATGCATTGAAATATCGAGTTTAGATTTGTAAACTTATATGACTAGAAGCTACTTATAAACGTGTCTACAATCCGACAGTCAGTTTCGTTGTCTGTCTCAAAGTAGTTCAGGGGCAGCTTAGTAAACAAGTATATCATAAAAAGGCAGCTCAGAGAAGCAGCAAAAACTGACAGTAAGTCAGTCATTCACTCAGTCAATCAGCGAGTCAATCACTCAATCAGCATTAACATTAACAGTCAGCTGCATTTTAATTTATAATTAATTAATTGCAATTTGTAATTTGCCAACATTGACACAGTTTTCGCGCCGTTCAATAAGTAAAAAAAAAAAGAAAAATAAAAACTTTCCATTCTGCTGCAACAGTTTTTCATTTAAATGATGGCTTTTCCGGCTGTCAGCGTCACATTCACAAGAGACTGCACAATTTT
The DNA here is from genome assembly GCA_963924055.1 of Drosophila limbata. Taxonomy (NCBI): domain Eukaryota; kingdom Metazoa; phylum Arthropoda; class Insecta; order Diptera; family Drosophilidae; genus Drosophila; species Drosophila limbata. Next base: position 8,475,148 of record OZ001355.1, read on the forward strand.
CAATTGATTAAGCAATTTTATAGTTTGCCCAACAACAACAGCAACAGCAACAACAACAACAACAACAACAATAAAAGCAAATGGCAAAGCTGTTGTTAACTTCATTTTGATAAGCACTTTTTCAAAAAGATTGATTAAATTTTCCGTTCCAGTCTCAGCTATAGCAACAACCTCCATATTTGGGGAGGGTCGTAAAAACCGTCCATAAATTTTCAGCAGTTGCCCCAGTGCAATTAGCCAAAGTTATATAAACATCAGTTTACGAGTCTAAAGATTTTAAGAGTTTGCACTAATCAGAGCTCCAAATGGCCGAGCAGAGTCTGCATCAATTTCATTTAATTCATTTCATTTATTGCGGAAATCCCCATAAGATCTCAAAACACGATTTATTGCTAAGCGCTAAACTTAATTGTAGCATCAAATAAAACTCAAATTGAACGCCTGTTAAATGAGAAAACAAATGGAACTGTAATTGTATTTTTTAACTAGCAAATATATTAACAAATGCCAAACTTTTCGTAAAGTGCCAATGACACTAGCTGAAAGTGCACAATCTGTATATATAAAACTGTTTGTCCTGACTCACTGGCTAAGAATTCACGTGTAGGCTAAACGGTTAAAGCAACAAAGCTGAAATTTTCAGACAAGCTAAGACAATTTAATCGTGCAATAAGACGTCGTTTACATATTTATGACAGCATTCGGGGTTAAATAGCAGAGAACTATTTTACTGTATTTGAATATGTTTTGTTCTTTTTTCATTCTTTTCTTTTTCTTTTTATTGCTCGATTTACCTTTTGCTGTGCTATTTTGCGCACTCATTTCCGTCGGGGTCTGTGCGATAGATGAATGCGATGTGCTAAAAAGATCTTATTTATCATGTCATGACATGACAGCTGATGAAACATTAATGCCGCGGCCCCTGAACTGCCCAACTCCCAACTCAGTGACAGCTCACATGGCTCACAGATAGATCAAATTGGCAGCAGGGTGAGGTCTCAGGTAGCACCCTTTTTCCTTTGCCAGAGCGGAAGAGATATGGAGAGAGAGAAGGAGATAGAAGAAGAGAGTTGTGTACATTTAATGGCGCATCATAAAAATCCTCAAAATCCTCGGGCGACAACATCAAATTATTAAACATAAATTTCTGGCCATAGCCGGTTTGCCTTTTTATGCACGTAATTTTCCAACAATTTATCATTCGGCTGCTTAAATTGCTTCGATGACACAAAAGTGGGCAACGTCCCATTGGATTCGGGGGGTTTTCTTTGTATTGGAGTTGAGGCTGGAGGTTGGGGATCGGGGACTGGGAACAGAGACGCAGCTGCTTGCCTATAAATATTTCGGCGTCTAATTGTTTGGCAAGCCCCGAGCTCAGAGAGTGTATGCTTCTCTTCCCACTGTCGACCCCCTAAAGGGGTTGTCAACACACACAAGAGTCTGTGGCCATAAAGAAAATGCTGCCTGTGTCCGTATCCTTAAACGAGTCTCTTTTCATTTCCCTTTCTATCTCTCTCTCTCTCTTCCACTCTATCTCTATCTTGTCTATAGCTTCGTCTCCGCCTCCGTCTGTATTTGTGTCCTAATGAATTTACGCACACACGTCGTCTCTGTCGTCATCCTTGCACTATGGCACTAATATTCAAATTTTTAGCAGTGAAATATTATTGCTGGCAATTATTTTTGTTTAGTCATTTTTAATGAATAAGTTAAGCAGGAGTAGATAAAGCCGGAAAAGATTGTCTAGTTTCAGCACTCAAAAGTATAATAGGTCGATTTCCATCATTATTATTTGATAATTTCCCAGCATTATTTCTAATCCTCTTAGAGCTCAAGCCATTAAATTCACTTATAAAAAACTGTAGCTACTATTATTGTTCAACGTAACCACATCTTAAAGCAATTTTGGAACACGGAAATTCATTGCCACTTTCAAAACTTTTCTTGCAAGGTCAGCATTATTTTATCATTTAATGCTCAACAATTAAGCAATAATTTTGTATTCCCTAATAAGTTTTTGAGCATATTATATTTAAGATGTGACTCCTTAATTGTTTTTAATTGTGAATGAATTTTCTGAGCGCTGCAAAGTCTATCTGTCCCACTGTGCATTGTCGTCGTCTTTTAGTGCTGTTCCTGCTGCGTCTGCGTCTCATAAATTGTCCTTGCTCCTTTTTTGTGTGTAGTTGCTGGAAAATGCGCAAAATATTCTCCGTTGTTGGCCATCCTCCAGGTTCAGATTCGGTTTCAGTTTTCACCTCCTTCTCCATCTCCAGCTCAACCTCATCGTCATTTTCTTTCTCATTCTCCCACTGTTTGTCAGTCGCATCGTCATCATCTGGTCGTCTGGCTGTCTGGTCGTCTGTCCGCCTGTTTTATTGTGTTCGGTGCGCAAATTTTTGGTCCTTTAGCTCATAAATCAAAAACATTACAACAATTGTCGCACACTCGCTGCGCTTTTGTTGCCTTTTCGCCTTGCCGCTGCCAATTTGCACGCGCCACGAAACAAAACAGCTGCCAGTGCTGTGCAGTTGCTGTTGTTGTCGTTGTTGTTAGTCTTTTGCTGCTCCTGGCAAGTGTCCTTGCTGCTGCCCACCTGCTCATGGCGAATCGTGGCGAAACTATGCTCATTTCTGTTGAAAATTCTTTCCCAAAAATTTGTTGCCAGCTGCAGCTGAAAACTAACAAAAGAATTGTTTATTCTTTGCAGATCCCCCTCGGAGCGTTCCGGAAAAGGTTGTTGCGGCCAATGGTTCGCTGGACCGCCGCTGCGCGCCCTCATTGCCGTTGTCGCCCTGGGGGGCGTGGCCTGCGCCCTGGGCGGAGCTGCTTTGGGCGCCACAGGCCTCGCTGGACCTCCAAACTCCCATCTGACCGCGGCTCTCCTAATGATTGGTAAGTAAAGAGTATCCCACATTCGTAGACACTTTCAAATAAGTGTATTACGTAATAAGTAAGTGCGGGTTGCACTCATTCACATATGGGCAAAACTCGAACAATTGATGAGGCCACAAAATGGCATTAAAACGACTCGTCGCGTCGACATTTCACGATGTTTACACAAGTCGCACATTTGTTGCCATTCCTTGTATGTGAATTTGTTGTTATTGCTATTGTTGTGTGTCTCTGTTTGCCCCATACAACAATTTCTTCAATTATAACAGGCTTTGTTGCTGTTATTGGGTTTTTCTGTGCTCGTAATGGACGAGGGGCGTCTGAGTCTGAATGACCCAGTTCGGAGAACAAACAAATTTGCAAAGACACTAAATGTCTCAATATTGTCAGAGCATTTAGTTCCGGTTCAGAGTTGTATCAGCTATATTTAATGGTAGTATATATAGACCAATAGATAGTAAATATCTTTGTTTGACTTGCTGTGGGTGGAGTCGAGTCATTTAGACGAATCAGTTTGATCATTATGTAAACACAAACTAAAGGCAGAAATGTGTCAAAATTGCTGAGAAGAGTATTAGACTATGAGACTATAGAACACTAGCCGACAATGAGAGACTGAAAAGTTTGGCAAATAAATAGAGAACTTGCATTTACGAAGAAGCTTTTCAGGAGAACTGAAAGTTGATTTACATTAATGGAACTAAATAACTCAGTTAGCTTTGAGTAAGTTTTGACTGTAATTTATTTATTCCCAAAGCGATGTAATTAATTTAAATTGAAAGTCAGTCTAAAAATGTACATTTACATATTAATGAATTAAATTTCACTTCTAGCAATAAATGATAAAAATTTAAATAATTTATTTCAAGCATCAAACTTGAATGGGCTTAAAAACTGTAAATGTTAAAAGGCGCACATTAATGTAATCGCAACATAATTTTTAATGAATTTTATAACATTAATATTGTAATTTATTTGTGATTATAATCTAGTATAGTTTCGTAGTTAATTCGATTTGATTATTAGTTTTTCTAATAATGCTAGCGAGCCCAATTTGCCATAAGTTACCAGACTTCTGAGTTAGCTGAAAACTTTAACTAAACTGATAACTTGCCTGTGCTTTAAAGATCAAGACGATAACTGAATTTAATCAGTAAGCTTTAAGGGAACAAATAAGTAGTTGACTATAATAATTAGATATTTGAAATCAATCTAAGAATGAAGACCGACTTTAAATCGATTAAACTGTGCGAATATTTTGCAAGTACTTCTGGTATTCGTGGTATATTCGTGAGTCATTCATTTGATTCTCTTTCGCTTTCTGTGCAAAGTTCAGTTAGCAGCTGTCGAGTCATTGGACAACTCACGTAACTCTACAAAAACACAGAGAGGCCAAGTGCAAACACTTTGAGCTCAAGTTCCGGCTGTGGGTCTGAGGCGGGGACCGAGACTGTGTTTGGGTTTGGGTTTAAGTTTGGGGTCTGGGGTCTGGGGTCTGGAGGCATTACTTATGTATACGACGCTCTAATCAATTGCCGGTCGCGTTTAGTTGGGGCACTCGGAGCGTGACATTGCGCCATTTTCTGGCGGCAATTACCCAAAAATTGTTGAGTTGTAACACTGAGTTTTACATAATTTAATGGCAATCAAGTCAGAGAGACGACGTAGAGGTAGAGATACATAGTCATATGTCGCTTATTTATAATGAAGGTCTTTGCTTGCTTCGACTCAACGTACTCATAATAAACGCACAAATTGCAGCAGCACTTTTTTTTGTCGTCTCTCGGAGCGTAAATTGCTCATGAAAATGGAAAGAAACCGACGACAATTTTCGCTAATAAAATTGTAGGTAGCTTTATTGTTGGCTTTAATCAGCTGCCGCGCAGTTGGAGGCAGCTTGAGGTAGCTTGAGGTAGTTTGATGTAGTTTGAGGCAGCTGACTCAGGTCTCGGATGATGACACGCTTCGGTGCCACTGGCACTGCCACTGCCACTTCCATTTCCACTGCCACAGCTACTGGCCGTGCCACATGCAGCTGTCAGTTGTCAAAAGGAAAGCACTGACCTGGCCTGGCGAAAGTGAAAGTCAGCTAGGTGGCTGAGACTAAGACTTCAACTAAGACCGACTGGGGTCGCTCCACTCGAGCCTCCGCCTCCAATTGCTTTAAGTGGGCTGGTAATTGCGCGCCACGCCCACACAACGTTTGACGTCTAATTAAATTTTACAGCACAATCACAATGGCAAATAGCGAGTAGCAAATGATTGGGCGGGCAATTTAAAATTGTTTTTGCCTTGCTTTTCAACTCTGTCTCTGTCTTTGCAGGCGTCGGCGTTGTGCTGGTCACTGTGAGTGGCGCCGCCTGGCGGATGACAGCACCTGGTGGCCAAAGCTGCCTGGGACTCGGCACCAGCGTCGATTTGGCCCGCTGCGGACGTCGGCCCTGCACTCGAGGCGGCGGTGCCCCGCACGGTCTCCTCTATCCGGAGTTCCAACATCGCCCACCGCCGCCCTCCTACCAGGCCAGCATGCAGGAGTATCGTCTGAGGTGGGTAGAGAACTAGCTGCGAGTACCATATGCAGCTGCATGGGGGAGAGTATGACGCATAAACCATGTGTGTGTGTGTGTGTATGGCAAGTTGAAAGGACGCAGGACAACTGCGGACATGCTCGGCTAACCACATCCGCTCGCATGTCCTTGCGCAATTAATGGCATTATGTAATTATGCACTGGCTGAAAATGCTTTTTTTACACTTATTACAAAGAAGAATATTAACTTTTAGAAAGAGCAAGCTGTGTGCAGAAAGATAATATTGTATAGTAAATGATAGTAAACAAGATAAACATTCATAAATTTGTTCTTTATATATAAAAACTTTTCGAGTCAGTTAATGTAATTTTTTCTAACTCGACTATGACAAAAAAAAAAATCCGGCGTATTCATTTTATTTTGCAACATAAATTATGACAAAAATATGCTAAAAAACAACTCTGACATTTTAGGAACATCGATCAACAAATTGTTCAGGAATTTTGGGTGACAGTTACTTCTAAAAATAAGCTCATGAAATTCATTTTCAAACAAATTTGTAGAGATTTGTGGAGCACACTTGATAGTTTGAAAAAAGAGTTCTGATTATATTTACTTCTTAGTCACTAGCTAGATATAAACTTAAATAAAACATCTCAAGTTTTTCATCATTTTATTAATTAAATTAATAGATAAATTATGAACACCAAGCAGACCAAGCAATTCAGCAGACACACATGAAAAGATGACAGCTGTGCAATTAGAGCCTCATTAAAGTCATCATCTGGTACTTGAATTTAATGATAATTATTCAATGAGCATGAGAAAAGGGCCTTTGCATAAATATGTGAAGTGATCATTAGATGTGGAATTTTAGTTGGGGATTATATTTTTGGCGTTACAGCCATTGTGCAGTCAGCATTTTAGCATATCATCATCAGCTCTCAGCTCTTTTTAATTAAGTTTGCCAGTCATATTGTAAGGGTATTAGGCAGTCGTTAAGTGTAAAGTATAGAGATATTTGCTACTTTTTCACTAGCATTGCCTGTCGCAGGGCATTAACAACTACAACAAGATGCTTTTTAATGATTTCAACTCTTTTTTTTCTGCTTGTTTTTGCAGACTTTTGCTTTTGGACCGCGATCGCCAGAATGGAGTTGTGCGTGGCAATTCGCCACCGCCCACATATCGATCTCATGCCGGCAGTCTGCTGAGGTAAGTGTTCACTTCCGGTTCCTGTTCCCTTCCCCCTTAAATGGCCAACTTTAAATTTTCCCCGCGACTTCCTCTCGTGAGTTATTTGTAAAGTTTTGGCGCTGCAACCACAAAATGTTTACAACGCACAGTTCGAGGTTGTAATGAAAATGAGGAGCTAAAGCAGATAGGTAAAGGGGAGGAGGGGCAGGGGCACTGGCAGAGGGTTGAAGCCGAGCTATTTGGGGGTTGCAGCATCAGCTGAAGCGTTGGCGGTTTGGCTTTGTGCGGTTTTTGGGTGGTGTTAACATTGACACATCGCTTGGGGTTGCCACACAAACTTTTTGGCAATTTTTAAATGCGGCAACAACCGAAAACTTTAGATGCCTGTCAATGGTTTTATTTGTTTTTGTATTTCCCTTTTTTTTTATAAATGATTTTTGTTGATTTCAATCTGTGGGTAGATAGGCGTCAGAGAGGAATTTGCAACTTAATTGAATTGAGCACCAGGCGAGCACTTGAAATTGAAACAGTCGCCCAAATGGCAAACAATTTAAATACGCAACAATCCGATTGTCGGCCACTCAAGTGCCAGGAGACAGGACAACCATCCAGACATCCACACAGGACATTGTACAGTGGACAAGCAGCAAATTGAAACAATTGAAATGACAACGCAACGAGGCGCCGCAGTAATCACAATTGAGTGGCAGTTGGAGCTGGAGTGTCCCCTCTGGCTCTCCTCCAGCTCCTCTCGACCTTTCTCATTGGGTGCTGGCAAAGAGAGTCTGGATAATTGCCGCTTTGATCGCATAATGGCTGCTAATTAGAAAAGTTTACTTTGTTATTGCGTTACAAAAATATATTGAGTTGCGGCTGGAACTTTACGCTCTGCTAAATACGCAAAATACTCAAAGCATTTGGGTGCTCGTACTCATGAATGTATTCACCAAAAATCACCAAAACAAATGCAAATTTATGGCAAATTAATTTGCTTGTAATGACACACGAGGCCACAAGCACTTAAATATTTATGCCGTATAATGGAAATGAAATGAAAAGCCAACAACAAATGAAACCACAACAACAACAGCTTTTGCTGTCCAGCAAAAGCGTAGAGAAGTGGAAAAACAATGGAAAATGCTCGACTTTGAGATAAACACAAATTTCCACACTTTTTCACAAATTTCCGTTAAGTTAAAGGAAAATTCAACGGCCGCTTAAAAGTATGCCGTGATTTTTTATTGTTACGTCAATTGTAGGATAAACTCAAGTTGAAAGCAATTTAATGTTTGCCAACTGAGCGTATATACCCGCCGTTAACTTGGCCTAGGGTGTGGAAAGTGACGGAGAAGTATGTCAGAAAAGCAAAAACTTATGCAAAGTGTGCGGCAAGAATCACAGCATACTTTTAGGCAGATCCCGTACATGTTTGAGTGTGTGAGTGAGTGTGTGTGTGTTGGCATATTCAAATGATGTAAGAACTAACAATGAAATCTGTGAAATTTTGCAAAATATTTACACACACGCACACGCACACATGACGAGAGTGTATTTCTGTTGCATAACAAGCAGGCGTGTGTTAAAAGGCAATCTGCGAGAGGCAGCCAGGACAGGGACACGGACAAGGACAAGCAGAAGGATAAGGATTAAAGCCAGCCAGGACATGGAGAGAAACAACGAAGCTGTTGGCCAAGTCAATTAAACAAACAAAGACGAGCCCCAAGTGCCAAGTGCCTGCGAAAATTGCCCATTATATCAGACAGAGATAGAAATAACAATACAGAAAGAGAGAGAGTCAGAAAGTTAGAAAGAGGGGGTAGATGATAAAATGCCTCTTCCTGGCTTAGTTTTCCTGTTTCCTTTTTGCATTGAATCTTTGTCGGGAACAATTAAATGCAATTTTACATACTTCAAATTGCTTTATACAATTTGGAAATTTGAATTTTGAATTTTTGCATCTTGTGTGTGTGAGTGTGTTGACTTTGTTGTTGGCTCTGTTGACTGAAGTGTGAAGTCTGCAGGATTTGCTAGCAGTCAGTCTGTCATTCTGTCTGAATGGCAACAATTGCCCAAGCGCCTTTTGTTATTTAAATTGACAAAGTCGAATGCAGACAAAACGGAATCACCTGCCTACAAGATACATATATGCATATAGATGCACAGATACAAGATACACAGTACACAGATAGTTGGCTGTGTATGCAAATTTGTGCATTGACTTTGTCTCATGTCAGGCACAGCACAAATAATGCATTCACTTGACGCTCAACTCAATCCAAACTCAATCTTTGTCTTCTTCTTATTGCAGGGCACCGTTGACCACGTTGCGCTCAGGAATTGGCGGTGGCGGTGGCACCATCAGCAGCAGCATGGGCGGCTCGGAGTACAGTCTGCCACCGAGCTATCGCTCCCGGAATGCCACGCCCGCCTGCCTCACTCTCAGTAGCGAACGGACCATTGAGACGGCGCCTTCGGGTCGCCTGCTGGCCAATGAGGATTTGCCGGAGCCATCGGCGGAGCAATTGCCCGACTACAGTGCACTGCAGTCGAATACATTGCTTACCTCGGCCATTGTCGAAATCGAGTCGAGGAATCGCAGCCGGAGCCAAGATAATTCCACCAAGAGTCCGGCGACAACCACAACGACATCGACAACGACAAAGGCCAAGGACCTGGTGACCATTGTGACCATATCTCAGGGCAACAGCAGCAGCGGTAACAGTCCAAGCGTGCAGCCAGGTGGAAGGGCGCAGACACAGGTGCCGGCTCAATTACCTGGACAGGCCAGTGCACTCGATCAGATCGATATATTGGCCCATTTGTAGCCCCCCCGTGCTCTGAGAAAACCGAAACCGAAGTCGAAATCAAGAGGAAAGCATGGCCAGGAGTTTTCATCTTCTTTACTTTTTTTTTGTTTGTTACTCTTAAACACTCGTTAACCCAAAGGTATTTATTTGTACGATACGAAAACTAAAACTCTGCTCCTACTTGAAAATATATATGTGTACAATATGAGTACATATATTATTTCAAAATAACTCTGTATCTATTCATAAGCGGCATTTAGATAGTAAGATATGTTTGTTGTACTTGAATGTGTTGAATTTATTTTTGTAAGCATAAGAATGCGCTACGTATCTATTACAAACTATCATTAACATACGAGTATTAAAATATTCCAAAAACAAAAAAAAAATAATCGAAAAAAATACGAAAAGTTAAGTGGAAAGAAGAGCGCAGAAAACCCCAGGAATTCTGATATGTATATAACAATTTCGAGTGCATTTCTAGCATGCGTTAAGTGTAGATTTTCCCCATCCCGAAACCAACCCAAATCGCACATATATAGTATTCATAAAATGCTATGTACTATATATGTAAATATATATATATAAATAAATGTAAACTCTGTGTAAATTCGCAACGGAACGCTACGGTGACAAATTTTGCGCGCATTTTCGAATAACGAATCAAATGGAAACTGAAACTGATTTCTGAATGCGTTTTAAACAAAATAAATGAATAGATAAAAAATGTAGAAAGAAAACAAACAGACCTTTTCCGGTTTTCGCTTTCGCATCAAGTCCACTAAAATATGTTGAGCTTATCACTTTGATTTTCTTGATTTATTATTGCGAAATTGATGCGAAAGTGGAATCCGGATTGGGCATGTGAAAACTAATTACGAATAAATTGGAGCTGCATACGCAAATGAGATGCGTGTGTTATCATTATGTAATACTGATACGGATACAGATCGTGCATAAGTACAATACAGAAAATAAATATATAGATATATATAAATAAATATATATAGAATTACTTAAAACTAACTTAAAGTCCTCTGTGTAAAGTGCAAGGCTAAATAAACTACAAAGCAAACATCTGCAAAAATGTAATGTTGAAAAATGCTGCGAAAACCGCAAATTGTTTTTTCTTTCCGCCTGCCAGCGTTCAGCAACAAAAGGGCGTAACCCCCAATCACACCCACATCCACATACAGAACACACACACACACACTCATGTACTCATAGTCATATATCCTGCTTAATCTAGCGTAAATTTGTATTGGCCGAAAGGCCTTGGTAGTCGAAGGCACAGTAAGTGGTCCAGCGATTAACACCCCCGGCACCGCAAAAAATGTGGAGTGAACACAAAAATTGACACCTTATTTCATTGGCCAGAGAACTGAGAAACTGAGATGAGGAAAACGGGGCAAAATGGGCATGAAATGTGCCTGCACCGAGCAGTTTGTATATCGCTACGAAAAATGCCAAATGAAAACAACAAAAATTGGTTGAGCATGAAATTGCTCCTGGCTGTCGAAATGGTGCGTGTGACTGTGTGTGTGCGTGTGTGTGCCCACGTGTATGTTTGCTGTATGCTCTTGGCAGTAAAGCAAAAACTGTTGTATACTTTTCGGCTGTCAACGAAATACGTGAGTTCAGCTAACCGGAAGCCTTAAACGATTATGACATTATGCTCTCCGCTTTAACTACACACTTTCACAAGAATCCAACAACTCTAGTAGTGTGTGCGTTTTTTCAACAACAAAAAAAATGATGACGTCTAATAAACCATGACATGTGAAAAGCATTGACGAAATAATAAGACACATGTGTTTTTGGAGAGGTTTACATTTTGTCCAGCTTTTAAATTGCTCTCTCCAAAAATAAGCAAACATTCATTCAATAAAATTTATTTATTATTTGATTTTAATATAAGTATTTGTAGGAATTCAAAAAGATATATAGTAGATATTTCCCACCCAATTAATAAAAGTCAATTAAACGCGAAAAAGATTTCGAAATTTATTGATCTGTTGATTTGGTGCCAAGTACAATCAATTACAGATGTCTCTCGATATGGTTTACAACATAAAATTTAAAGTAGCATTTAAATTAAATTTGTATCTTAATCATTTACGGTCGCAACAAATTGATTTTTAGAGAATTTAATAGTTTGATAAAGAATTTCATAAATTTCTACTGCTGACAACCAGATTTCCTAGGCAATGACAACGTTCCGATTCGATGCAGATGCGGATTCGGTTAGTGTTGGAAATTTAGGCGATTTGAAATCCTTTCGCGCGGTTTGTTAGTTGGTTTGTCAACAGCATCGGTTTCACACTTTAACTAAATAACTTTTGTGAAAGTACATATAATAATAATAATAATAAGAAGTAATAAGTAATAGGTGTAGTGAGTGTGTTTTTTGTTTGTGTTTTCTTGTAGATAACTCGGTCATGAAATGATGAATAAATAATATAATCGTGGGTAGATTGACAAGCAAGTCGTTCTGTGTTCCGTATTCTCCGTTTTTACTAACGATTTCGTGTCGTTTTAAAGTTTTCTGCTTGTGTTTGTGTTCCACTCATTCATTTAAAATTAGGATAACATTTGTGTGCACAATTCAAAATAAAATAAAATATATATAAAATAAACATAAAAAGGAGTTATATTAATTGTGCATCCTTTAGTTTGATAATTGCAATAAGTATGTAATAAGCTATGCGATTTCCATAGTTAAAGAGTGTCGCTTAAAAAACTGTTAATCGCTGTCTCTACTCGTATATTGATTTCTGATTTGAATTGTTGTTGTTAGTGTGCGTGATCCCTGAAGTCCATAGTCGAGCCATATTAGATCGATTGCGATCCGTGGTGACCTTAGCGCGCGTGATTCTTGCAGAAGGGACGACCGCCTTTATTGTAGAAGCTCTGGCCCTCCAGGTTTTGTTTGCAGAACTGTGAAAACGAGTTGAATTAAACTGAATTCACTTAAGAATCGAGTGAGTGTACTCACAGTGCAGTTAAAGCATTGGCTATGATAGTTGTGGTTAAGTGCCTCCACCCATCTATCGCCGGCCTCGACGGGGAAGCCGCAAGCGAAGCACTTCGTGGTGAAGAGCTCATTCCAATCGGCCTCGCAATACGCATTGCCGTCCTCCAGGAAGAAGGGCGTGTTGCCAAAGATCTTGCCGCATTGGCCGCAAGTGAAGCACTCGGGATGGAAGTGCTTGCCAATAGCATTCAGACAATCACCCTGCAAAGGAGCACATTCAATATTAACAATGATATCTGATTTATTTTTCTTTTTTTTTTTGATTTTTTGGAATGGAATTTAGTTGCTTACCTTAATCTTGCCAGCGCACTTGCTGCATGTGGGCGCCAGATACTTCTCGAAGCAGTACTCGCAATAGAGATCGCCCTTCTCCTCAACGAAGCCAATATCCTGCAAAGGACGACGGCAGTTGCCGTTCACGCAAATGAAGTGATCCGGGCACCAGATGCGACCCAGAGCCGTGATGAAGGGTCCCCTGCAAATGTCGAAGCAGAAACACAGTAAGTAATATTTCGAGAAGGAGAAAAGTTCAGTAAGTAATAACGAGAACAAAGGCAGGGAGGGCAGGGAGGTCGCAGGCAGGCTACTTACGAGGTGATCTCCTTGTTACACTGACAGCAAATCGGACGCTTACCATCCTTGAGCAACTGACTTACGGCCTTCTCGTTCTCCTCGGACATAGGCCCCTGGGCATCCGCTTGGGGACCCAGAGCTTTGACACAAACACTGAAGCTGGGCGTAGTTGTCTGACTATTGTTGCTTATCGTACTGTTGTTGTTGTTGCTGTTGTTGTTTTTATTATTGCTGCTGTTGTTGTCGGCTGGAGAACTCTGCTTGGGTTCGATGTACGAGCGACGATCCGCGCGCGTGGCATGTGTGGCACCAGCGCGTCTCAGGTTGTTTCTAAATGCCACAGGCTCAGGCGCCTGTTGCTCCGTCGTCAACTTGCCACTATCACAAATATCAAGAATTTTGCTCATCGGATGCTGCGGAGGCAACTCCGCTGGCAGCGTCTGCTCCACGCGTGTTACCTGCGGCATCTGTTGCTGCGGCAGTTGCTTCTGTTGCTGTTGTTGTTGTTGTTGCAACGCTGGTACTGCCACAACCGTTTGCAGTGCCGCCGGCTGTGTGGGATCAATGTTCTTAAAGTCCTCCAGATCCAAGCGCTTGCGCACGATCATCGGACTCTTGGACAGATTGGAGCTGCTATTGCTGCGCAGACTCAACGTGCTGCCAGCGTGCGAGGGCGTGGCACTTCCATTGCCGGCCAGACGCGCCTCCAGCATATTGGATATGATCTTGCCCGCCTCCTGCATAAAGGCATTTGTCTGCTCGCCCATATCGATGCGACCTATGGACTCGGCCAACATGGCTGTGGCATCTGCATCTTTATCTGCATCTGTAGTTGCACTCGAGTCGTTGTCAGCTGTCTTTTGGGGGCGTGGCAGCGTGGCGGTTTGATTAGCATGCAAGTTAATGGGCTTGGCAAGGGGAGCTGCAAACAGAACAAACAAGCAAACAAGGGGGGGGTTAAGACCAACAACGAGCAGGGGATTAGGGCAGGATTAAATCAATCAACGATCCAAAGACCTTCAGAGATCTGATTGAAACTTTGTTAAACACTTATGCACCTTAAGACTAAGTTAAATCAGTTAACAATAGGTATTTTCTTCTTAACTCTAAGTGAATTCTGTTGGTTGGAAGGTTTTCCTTGTTTTTTAACACTAGGTTAATTCAATTAACATGCGGAGATAAACGACAACAAGAACTGGAAAACTCTCTAAAGGATCACTGTTGCTCTTCACCTGATCTGCACGTTGCAGCTGTTGCACAGTGGGATGCGCACGCCGGGTCCGGCGGCCTTGTTGAGAATGCCGCGTCCGCGCTTGGGAGCCGATGTGGCACCGAAGGCGCCGCTCTTGCCCCCGGGACCTGTGGAATCATCGACATTTGAGTTTAGATCGCTTAGATTGGGCGGAAATGAAGCTGGAGCTGGCGCTGTGGCTGTTGTTTTTGGCTTAGATGGAGCTGCGATGGAAGCATTATTGCTGTTAGCCAAGTTAGCCAGCGTTGCTGCAGCGGCTGCTGTAGCTGAATTATTATAGCCATTGCCAGGTCCTGTGCTCCTGAAGGCGGCACAGGCTTGATTATTAGTCGTGGTAGTAATAGCAGAAGCTTTGGTTAGACTGGCTTGCGCCGACCTTGATGCTGATGCTGATGTTGATGCTGATAACGATGATGATAACGATGAAGATGGCATTGCAGATGCTGCTGATGTTAGCGATGAGCTTTGAGGGCGCGACTGTTGCTGGGATGCGGAAACCGTCGCAGCTGTCGACTTGTTGCCCAAAGAGAAGGCGGACTTCTGCTGCTGCTGGAGGAATCCTGGCGGAGGTCCTAGCAGTCTGTTCGCTGTGGAAGCTGCTCCATAATTGGGAGTAACCGCTTCGGCAGACGGAGCAAGGTGCAAGGGAAACTTGCTGTCAAAGGTCGGCGAACGAAGTTGAGGAAAGTTGCCTTCTCCCAAGGTAGAAGCTCTGGCGCTAATGGCCTGAGACTGGCTGGTCAAACTCGTAATCTCCTGCTCCAGCCCGGATAAACGGCGCGCCTGATTGGCCACGAAGCCCGTGCGGCCGTAAGACTGACGACGCTCCGTGGATTCGGATAGTCCCTGTGACTGCTGTGATTGCAGTGACTGCAAGTGCGACTGCTGTGACTGCAACTGTGACTGCTGTGACTGCAGTGACTGCAACTGCGACTGCTGTGACTGCGATTGAGATTGAATCTGCGATGTCTTGGATCCCGTGCGTATCTCAATGGTCTTGGCACTCTGCGTGCGCTCGAATTCCTCAGTCACTTTGCGCCTGCGTTCGATCTGCATGTTGCCAATCTGTGTTTTGGTCTCACTTTCCAGCTGCGCCTGTTTCTGCTGTTGCAACAGCGATGATTGCTCCCGCTGCTGCACACTGAGATTGCCCATCTGGCGCTCAGTCACCGTCTCCGGCTGCTGCGTGTAACTCTGGCTGCCCGACTGCGAGCTGAGCTCCGAGTGGGCCAGCAGTTGACCCTGGTAGCTCTGGCCCGTGGTTATGGAGCCCGCCTGCACCCGTGGCCCAGAAACGGACAGCAGATTCGACTCTGGCTCCTTCATGCGCGGTGCGCGTATGGCGGCCAGGGGATTTGGCGGAGGTCCTGGTGCCGGAGAGCGAGCACGGTCCGGAAATGGTGAGGCGGCTCCTTGATCGTAGGCACGGGCATGCGTGGCCGAGCACTCTTCGAAGCAGAGCTTCTCGGGCGTCTGGTAGAAGGGGATGATCGGGGCCGGCTTGTTGATCAGGGACGAGACGGAGCAGGGCGTGTAGGGACGCGTGGGCGTCTGCGATTGATCGGGTCGCTCGAATTCATCTAGTGATTGAAAAGCCATCGTTACTGGACCCGAACGATCCTCAATGATGATCGGCACCGACGGCTGCACCACTGGCTTTCCTTGCCCCTGCACTGATGCGATCGAGCCGCGGGCAGCCGTGGGTGCAGACCCTGTCCCGGTACCCCCGTTAACGGAAACCTTTGCAATGGGTCTATGTACAGTGTCGGCCTTGGGAGCATCCACGAAGGCAAGCGGGACGTTGTCGCGCAGCTCTTGGGGCTCCGGAGTGCGAATGGGACTCTGGGTGCTCAGCACTGTCCAATTGCGCTGATACTTTGGTATGGCGTCGGCCTTATGGAGGCCGGACTGTACGGCTTTGCCCTTGAGATGGCTAAGTGGGGAAGGTGGCGGGAACAGAACCTCAGAGTGCTCGAGTTCCTCGGCGGTCTCCTCGATCAGCTCGTGGGCATCAATTTTGGATGCGCTAACGGAAGCGGAAGCGCAAGCGGTGGTACTTTTTACAGCTGTTAAGGTAGAGGCGGCATTCGAGGCTGAAAAGGAGGCGCGGCTGCTCTGCATCTGGACCTGGGACGGGGCGACGTAAGCGGAGTTGTTGTTGTTGTTGATGTTCGTGCTGTTGGTGGACTGTTGGACTGTGGAAGAGGAGTTAGAGGAAGCAGTCGCATTGGAAGCGGTAACAAGCGAGTTCGAGTTTAGCATGTTAGTTTCTGTGTATTGTTGATGTAGTTGTTGTTGTTGTGTCTGCAACTCCTCTTCCTTTTTGTGATAGAAATCGAGTCGCTTCTGATTGCGCTGCTGCGCCTTGCAGTACTTCTGGTACTCAAGATCAGTCTGATCTTTGGACAGAGAGGCAATGGAGTTACGTGGCGTATTTGGGACTGTTTTCGTGGCGGAGGCGGAGGAGGAGGAAAGCGGCTCGCGAGACGGCTGGAATGCTTGCATTGCCGCAAAGGCCGACGACTTGCGCCGCTCTTGTGTGTCCTCCTGTGTCTTATAATATTCCACAGACTCGGGCGGCTGCGGCTTGAGGCCCAGCTCCTCCTCATGGTCCAGCACCTGAAATTCATACTTTTTCAATTCCTGTTGCTTTTGCTCCTCATCAATGCGTTGCGTTGCATTCTCGGGATTTAAGGGGGTATAGCCGCGATCGGGGGCCGTGCAGAGGGCATCGACCATGTTTAGATGCTCCTTGGGTGTGGGCAGGTCGATCAAATGGATGGGCACGTCCCGGTCGAAGTGGCCCTCGAAGGGACGTTCGGGCGCGGTGGTCAGGGCACTGACAAACGGACTCTTGGGACGGTAGTCTTCGCGCAGATAGGGCTTCATGTCCATGGGCGGTGGCATGTAGGGCACGGTCTCCTCGGGAAGGGGCACGCCCTCTGCGGCAGGTGGTGCGAAGCGTACTTCGAATTCCGGTGCAGTTGCCATGGCCTTCGAAAGGCGACTGCCAAGTGGCGGAGACTCGCGCAGGAGCTCAGAGGCATAGGTGTCTGGAGGGGCAACTGGAGGGGGAGCGGCGACTGCAGGAGGAGCTACTGGCGCTGGACGGGCAGCGACTTCCTCAGCGGCCGCCTTCGCTTCAAAGTCATCGTCACAGGGTCTGGGGAACGGACACTCGACCAAATGGAAGGGCACTTCCGAAGCTGTGGTCAGCACACGAACCATGGGATTAATCCACTCCTTGGGCATGGGGTTGGGTATCTTGGAGGGAGCTGGACGCTGGCGCACTGGCGCAATTTCCAAGTTTATCTCGGGCGTGGCCTGGAACATGCGTTCGCTCTCGAGGATCTGGTAACGCTGGTCGATGATGAGGCCCTCGTGATCATCTTCTGCCCAACCTGACACATCTGCAGCTGCACTCGGTGCCTGCTCGGCCTCAGCGGCCGACTCAGGTATCGTCTCCAGCTCAGTGTGCAACTGCGGCGGCAGCTCCTTGATCTCGGGCTCATCGTTGAACGCCACATGGCGAGCGGGAGGCGGGGGAGCAGGTGTCGTTGCTGGCACTGGACTGGGTGTCACCTCCCTTACCATATCGATGAGCTTGTAGGTGCTCAGCGGTGCTGACAGCGAGTCCACACACTCCTGGGCACTCCTCCTGCCCGATGCACACTCGTGGACATCCTGGCCACTGCCGTAATCCACTTGGTAGTCCAGCTCGGAGCCGGACTGCTCGTAAGCCTGCTGCATCTGATAGGCCTGCAACTGGGCGGCATACATGCGCTGATACTCCTCCGACGTGGTCGTCGTGGTCGTGGATGTCGACGTGTAGCTGTCCGAGCTCGATTCCTGCTCCTGGGCCTGCAGCTGCTGTGTCCTCTGCTGGCTCAGCTGTGGTGCTGAATAGCTCTGCCATTGGGCAGCCGCCTGCTGAGGCATTGCTGGCTGTTCCTGACCCAGCTGCGGTTGCGGATCGAGCCGCGAGGCGGCACTGCCCGGTGGCAGTGGCGGCACCTCTTGAACGGGATTGGCCACCACCACATGCTGTGTCTCGGGTGGTGCTATGTACAGTGGTGCCGCTGTTGGCGCCGCATGACTCTCATCGTGTGGCGGCGGCCATGTGAAGCTCGAGCCATGGGATCGATGACTCGCCGCCATGGCGACCTCAACGTCCACCTCGAAGCATTCCTCCTCGAACTGCGGCTGCACGCCTTCCTCCTCCAATTCTGGAGAGGTGTAGTGCGCATTTGGTGTGTGGTTTGTTGTATTATTTGGGTTAGTTTTGTTTGCAGGTTAAGGGGCAAATATAAGAGCAGAAAGAAATAAAAGGCAAACGCTTGTTAGTCGTTGGCACTCGGCAAAGCGGCGTCGAAGGCGAAGGTGAAGAGTCTTGGCGAAGGCGTAGGCGAACGCGGAACGAAGCGGAGCGGAGCTGAGCGGAGCGAATGTCAAAAGGCGGCGCAAACAACAACAAAACTAAGCAGGGCTTAAACTAACTACAGGAAGCAGGCAGCCCTTTAAATCAGTTGCAACAAGTGCATAGTCCGGGTTTGAACACTTTCTACCTTAGGAACAACAAAACCATTCTCAATTAGTGTAAATCTATGTAGTATTTTAAACGAGTGTGATAAGTGTGTGTATAAAAGTTGTGTTGTATTTTAAGCACTGAAATTGGCAACTGCAACTGGCGTCGATTCCAAAATCATCGAGTTAAACTAGACCGAAATTATTTTTAAATAATTATTTATATCGATTAAAGTACATTAAATGCAATAAGCAGAAACTTTCGTTGGTTTCCGCTTGCACAACGTTGCGTATACGCAACGAATTAAATAAGAAAAATGTGAGAAAAAATGCTTTGCAAAGCAAATAAACAAAATATCACTTGCAGTGCTCGCATATAATAAAAGAATAAATATTAAAAATAAGTAGAGTAAATAGACTGAATGGCAGAACGTTTAATGCGTCGACCGTGCGACAGGCAAATACATTTTTCATTTCTTATTTTCCCGAGTCATTTTCATGGCGCAACAATAAACAGGCACACACACACACACACTCACATATATGGTCCTTGTCTTCTCTCTCTCTTTCTGTCTGGATGTGTATGTGTGTGCTAGACACGCATGTGTATATGCATTCACTTCCATTTTTTATGAAGGCGGCCCACGTTTGTGCCGGGCCAAAATGGCGACGACAGGTAGTCATTGGTTTTTATTATGCATAATTTCATATTGGCTGTAATTTTGCAGAAATTGAAAATGGCAAAAGCACATTCACACACACACACACACGCACTCACAGACGTGCCAGGGATGAGTATGCGTACAAAACAAAAGACAATTTGTTGGTTGGCACACAAAAAAAGTAATAAAGAAGAAAAGAAATTGGAAATAAAATTATAGCAAATATTTTGTCATATCAAAAGAAAGAAAAAAAGAGACAGATAGAAAAAATGTTGGCAACAGACAGAAACAATAACAGAAAGTTCTGGGCCATACACGAATAATAAAAGGCCCCGTCAGGTTGTTGTGAAAAGTTTCTATTGTATGGGCCAAAGGCATGCAAAGTTGTGTGCAATGAAAGACGAGTTCACGGAAAGACTGTTCAATTAGTATATAGTAAATATATATAGATAGACAGGTATACATATGCACGTATGTATTCGTATACACCTGTGTGGTATATACTTCAAATATCAGTTAATCTTGAGAGCAGTTAGGCTGAAGCATTTAGCGCAAGTACATAAATTATTTATGCACAAATATAAAAGTATGAAAAAAGAATATATAATTATTTAAAAGTTTAAACTTGGCACACAGAAGTGCAATTTATTTAGAGTTTACTGAAATATATTTGGAGATTTACATATTTTAAACGTTTCCTGTTAATGTTTTGAAAGGACTTAAGAAAACAGTGTTAGAATTGTATAAATATAATATTGTTTTTCATTGCGAAATTTGTCCAGTTTTGCCAAAAACTTTGCACGCCATTTTGTGATTGTTGTGTATTTAGTGTGATTTGTTTGGAGTTTTTTCTCTAAAAGGACAGTTTGCTAATAGGTATATTGGTAACCGTAACCTAAAAATAGCCAAAAAAGAAACCAAAAAATTGATGAATGAATGGATATAGTTTTGTTGTTAGAGTAAGAATAAATAAGAGCTAAGTGACAGAGGACGATTCCTGATCTGAAGCATAAGTAGAAAAATGTACGAGCAGGACAATAGTTTTATTTAGCAAAATGCATGCGATAAATCACCAAGGGGCAAGTCCTGCTAAAAGGAATTTAAGGCATTTGATGCATGGACGCCAGGCACGCTTTCAATCTGACAGACAGACGGGCAGACAGAGAGAGAGAGAGAGAGAGAGAGAGAAAAGGAAGCAAGAGGCAACACAAGGAGCACACAGGATGTCAGCCTGTTTGGATAATAATGACTGGTAATTTATCTGCCTTCGTTTACATTGTTCTGCGTAAGTGTGAGTGTGTGTGTGTGTGTGTTGGTTGTGCGTGCGTGTCGGTATGTGTGTAACACAAACATTTGTTTGCCAGCATCCTTTTTGTGCTTTGTTCCCCCTCCACTGCCCCCTTTTCTCCATCCACAAACTCCTGCTTTCTGCCTTGTTGTGGGATTTACCAACTGGATTTGTTTTTATGTATTCGGCGGCTTTCACGCACTTTTGTTTGTAAGTCTCGCCTGGCGGCATGCCGCCAAAAAACCAACCGAAATTCCCTCGATTCCTCCCGCACTCGGAATAACTTAAATAATGGTTGCGGTTGTGCGTGATTCTGGCTTTGATTAGGAGATTGATTTTGAACTCCTGATTCCAGATATCTGATTTCTGATGGGCAAAAGGACCTTATTCGATTAATGAAGGGGCTCGGAGTTTGGCAGCGAAGTGAGCGGCATTGGCATTCAATAATTGCATTTTTAATTGCATACCTACATTTTAAATATTGACTCATAAATTGTATTGCTAGCCCGTTTTTCGGTATTTCTTTCGATTCGTTTGCCATATTTGCTGTTAATTCATTTCCTTTATGACGGCCAACAAGGCTCGCTCGTAATTGGTATACAAACACACATGTATATATATTCTTATATACAAATATGTGTATATAAAGAAGAATGGTTAAAACTGGTGTGAATCGAGTTCAACATTCAACTTGTAGCACAGTGAGCCCTACAATTATGAGCACACACAGAAAATGGAAATGATTTGCTTCGAGTAAAAAAGAAATCTCTTTGTTATTGTTTCGCAATGTTTGCATAATTTTTGCACTCAGTGTGTGTGTGTGTTTGACTTGCATTTAAAGTGCACGGTCTCCAAAAGGAGCGCGGCAGGTGCGGCGACCGCAGAGATTGCAACGTGGCAACGCCGCGCCGAATACATTTTATAACATTTATTTAACTCCCCGCGAATTGCCTGCGTACGAGTATGTGTGTGTGTGTATATATGTTTGTATGTTTGTGTGTGTACATGAATTGTTTCGTTGCGTTGCATTACGTATACGCAACGTACGTTTGGTTGGGTTTGGTTTCGGTTTCAGATTGGGGTTTTATGTTTGGGTGCCGGGTTGGGGTTCGGGTTTGGGTTTGGCTTTCATTGCCATGCGATGTGCCGGAAGCGTGTGGCACTGCCAACTGCAATACTGGCAACACTGCCACACACTGTAGCAACAATCGCAATCGCAATTCGCAATCACATTGGCATTGAAAACCTCTCCTCTCACCCATTTAACCTCCATCCCCACGGCAACAACAATTGGGTTGTCATTGCTGCTGCTGCTCTTGTTGTTGTTGTTGTCATTGCTGTTGCTGTCGGTTTCAATTTCCCGTCTGGCCGTAACTTATTTAAAATGCTTCTACCTATCATCAATTGGTCTTGTCAACGAAATTCTTTATGCATTTTTGTGTTATTGACTCGATTAAACGACTTGCAACATGTGCTACCAGTTGCAGTTGCAGTTGCATTTGTGCTTTGTGTGGCCTTAAAGCAACAGCCAAATCAACTCAAATAACTCGAAATTCAACTTGGTTAGAGAATAAAAACAACAACTGCGCGTTGCAAATTGCTCTGAGTTTATGTTGCTGCTGTTGCTGCTGCTGTTGCTGTTGCATGTGCAACAATTGCTGCTTTGCTGCAAGTTTACCTCTATAGTTGTTGTTGTTGTCGTTGTAGGATTGAGACTGAGTGTTAAAGTTAGCAGGCAGGGTTGCATATTTATTGCTCGATCCAATTGGGTATGAGTTTCTATATTGTTGCTTTTGTTGCTGCTGCTGTTGGTATTGTTGTTGCTGGTGTTGTTGGTGATGGTGTTGTTGCTGTTGTTGTTGTTTTATGTTGAAGCTATTGTACCTTTGCACATTACGACCTAAACACACACATATATATACATTTACATTTATATATACAGCAAAATCATTATTTCTCTGGCATCTTTCCAAATATTCATATTATGTGGCAATTAGTTAATTTAGTAAGCGGCATGTTGAAGATTTAAGGGGCAGAGTTGTTGTTAGTTAGTCTTGGTCTTCAAATTTATTAAAATCATAATAAAAAACGTTAAAATCATCTTTTAAACTTATGTAACAAACAGATAAAGTATATAAATTAATACTAAAGTTGTATGGACAAGTGGACGGAGTGGCAACTCTGGCCGCGTCGGTCCCCCTCCCACTCAAAACACGAGAAAAACAAGCAGCTAAACTTGCAGAATATCACGCTTCCTCATTGTTAAGTCAAGTATCTTAAGTATCATTTGTAGCTTTGTATCTTTGTAGCTGTATCTGTAGCTGTATCTGTATCTAAACCCATTCACCTTCTGACAGAGACAGATACTCATCGTCAGCCATCGTCTTACCTTGTTGGCCCACATTGGAACGTGGCAATGTGGCATAGGCATTGCCGGCGGGTCTCGGCGACTGTTGCTGCTGCTGCTGCGGCGGATACGCGACCGACACCGGCGACTTGGGCGCTGCCGCTGGCGGCTGCGAGACGCCAAAGGGACGTGCGTAGCCCTGGTTGACCTGGGGAAATGGAGGAAATTGTCATAATTATTATACTATTCAAGTAAGAAATTAATAATAATTATCATGTTATTAATATAATTGAATAATAATTATTATTAATACAAATACATTTTATCTTTCAACAAAGAACAAAATGAACAACAAACATGCAGCTGGCTGCTAGCTTAGTAGCAAGATAAAGAGAGAGGGAGAGCGGGAAGAGGGGTCTTACTTACCCGATAGTTGGCGCCTTGACCCTTACCAGGCGGCTGCACGCTGCGTATCACATTTCCGGTCAAGGTGACGTACTCGAAGGGTTGATCCGCCGCGGAGGCGGAAGCGACATTCGCAGTTGTCTGCATTGACGGAACTGAGCACGCAGCGTTGTCGTTGTTGTAGTTGTTGTTGCTGTTGTTGTTATAGTTGTTGCTGTTAATTTGACCGTAAATGGCTGATGATTGCTCATCCGCCACGTTGGCTGACATTATTTCAGACTGTGCCTGAACTTGCTTAATGTTATCAACCGCTGTTGTTGTTGCTGCTGTTGTTGTTGCTTGTGCCTGATGTGAATTAAATTTCAATTGATTAGCAAGTGTTGCCGTCAACGCTGCCACATGAGGCTGTTGTTGCACAGTGCTTGCTGTTGTTGTTGCAAAAGGCTTGGCCGTATTATTGTGTCTGACTGTTGTTGTTGTTGTGATGCTGGTGTTTGTGTTGTTGTTGTTGTGGTGGTGGTGGTGGTTGGGTTGTTGAAGCTTATTGGAATACTGCTTCAGCAGTTGATTATACGCATTATGGTTCTTATTCTGCGTGTTCATGTCATTCTCATTTTGTGTGGATCTCGACGATGATGTCGATGATGTTGGTGCTGATGGCGGTGGCGGTGGCGGTGGTGTTGGCGGGGTGCAGGATGACGCTGCCAGCATCGTATAATTATCAACCTGACTCGACACAACGCCCACATCCAGCGATGTGCAAGAGCCAGAGGGTTGCCTCGAATGCAACGGCGAGCTGCCATCCATGTCCAGGGACAATGTGGATGCACTGGACGCCACCAAACTGGGACTCAGTGCAGCGCTGCCCCCCACACCCGAGGACGATGACGAGGACGACGACGAACCGCTCGAAATTGATGAGAGACTGCTGTTGGTGCGTGTGTGTTTACTGCTATCCTGTTGCTGCTGCTGTTGCTGCTGTGGCTGTTGTTGTGGGGCTGAGGCTTGTGTCTGGTTTTGGGGCAGCAGCAGCAGCTCCTCGGTCTCGTATTGCAACAGCTGTGTGGGCGAGGGTGGCGGTGGCAGGGGCAGCTCTGTGGCCGGATCGGGCTCAGCCATTGGCATTGGCTCGGACTAATGTGTTAATGCACGAACGCGTGTTAATGGGCGTGCGGGCGGGCGGGCGTCACGCACGTGAACAACAAGAACAGTAGGAGCAGGCGGGAGGCATGTAAATTAATGCACAGTTAATAAAGGCAGTTAATTAAAATGCAGAGCGAAATATGCGTGTCTTTGTGTGTGCTTTAAAATGTGTTCAAAGTGCTCGAGTGTCAGCCCATGTGGCGTATGAGCAATGTGGCAGTGCAAGTGCACTAAAAATAGCTAATAGGTCAAGGTCAACTCGCTGGCTAAAGTAAGCTCCTCCCCCCTAAAAAATGCACATATAAATGTAATTGAATCCATTGCGTATTCCAATCTGAGCAAGTCTTGCACGCGTTATGCAACACTTTAAAATACCGAAAGCTTTTCTCAAATGAATTTCACAACTTGGACAACTGACACTTTAAATAAATGACAACTCCGTTCGTTGGGAGTTTTTCTTCCTTGTATTTAACACTATTCTTTGGAGAACTGACAAACTTAATTATTTGCGACTTTCTCAACTGCGATTCGCAGTATCCGCGATGGCTGCGTGCCGCGGACACGAGTCGAACTGAACGCAAACTGAACGCGAATTCGCCAAAGATTCCACGGCGGTGCCTCTGACAGTTGCAGCTGTGTGTTTTTTATAGCCCTAGCACAAAAACAAAACACCAACAAGTATAAAAAAAACAACGCTTGGCATATGTATATTTAGCATTTAGCCATTTAGCAATTTAGCAGCCATTGCACATTTCATAGAAATGCACTGGCCGCAACCACAAAACAAAATAAAAAATAAGAAAATGTGAAAAAAAAAAACGTTGGCAATTGTTGCTTGCCAATCGCAGCAACAGTTGCCGCTGCAGTTGCGATAAATACTTAAGATGAACCCCAAAGGCTCAAAATTACTACAGCCGCATTTACTTGGCTGTCTATTTATAAATTAGTCGTTTCGTGGGTGAGAAAATAGCAGCCCTAATTTCAATTGACAATGCTGTGAGTGTTGTCGTGCCACTTTGGCAAGACGCTTTTAGCCACGTCTCTGACACGATAGCAGGTAATTCAGAAAAGACGCTGTGACTGAGTGCACTTAAGAATAGTATATATATCTCGCATATATTATTAAGAAGAGTTCAGATTTGTAAAGACTTTGAATACATCTAGATCAGATGATTAATGCTTTGATGGAACATAAAGAAATGTTCACACTTAATTCATTAAGAAAAAGCAATTATAATATTTGCCAAAATTTGAAATTAATTAATATTAAAATTTTTGGTATTTATTTCAGAACCTAAAACACAGTCGATAAAACTTTAATCGAGAGAAATAAATGCCAAAAAATAGTTTAAATTTTGCACTGTATTTACCATTCAATTTGTAACTTGACCATGAACATTGTAAATGAATTGTTAAATTGTAATTTAAATTGAAAGAGAACTAAATGCCATGCTCAATCGCATCCACAGATTGCCTTAAATTGAACACATTTCAAAGACTGCACAAAAACAAAAGTGTAAATAACAAGAGCAATCATAATTCGTAGTAACAATAATTGCATGCATATAAGAAACAATGAATAAAATCAAATAGACACACACACACACACACACACAAAGAAGTGAGAAAAGAACAATAACACACACAAATGCATAAACTTGAGCATTCTGTCGTTTTTATCGCTTTTGGCCAAAATGAGACAAGTAAACAAAGAGAAAGAAGCATTGTAAAATGTTTAAAGTTCATTTTCAGTTTTTCTTAACATATTTTGTCTTCATGTTGTTCTATATTTTCATTTTTCTTTCTTCTTTTCAGTGCTTGCCTTGAAAGTTTTCTGCATAACATTGCATTTTTCTTTTGGCCAGATGATTTTTAGCATTTTAGCATATGGATGTCTGCCGCAAGCGAATTTTGCTATGAAATTTATGCAAACATTTTGCCAGCAATATGATAAAATTGATTGTAAAAACATGAAGATGAAGAAGAAGCAGAGGGGGAGGGGGAGGAAAGACGAAAGAGAAAAGAAGCAAGTGACTTCAGGTGCATCTTTTCCAAGGGGGTTTCCAATTTTGGTTGCTTGAGTTTTCTTCAGCTTTCTTGACTCAAATCAGTTACTTTGTGCATTTGTGTGTGTGTTTGTGTGCTTGTATGTGTGTGTCTGACAAGATTGTTTTAGCACGGCACAGCACGGAAAACAGTTAACAGTTAACAAGTTGTGGTTGCTGTTGTTGTTGCACTTACCGGCGCCGGAGTGGGCGTGGCGTGGGAGTTGCCATTAGAGTAGCCATTGCTGCCATAGCCGTGAGAGCTCAAGGCCGATGAGATGGTGCTGGCACTCAACTTGGTGTTGCTGCAAAACATCAAAATATCCAAAAATGTTGATTAAACAATATTGAAGTGAACTTTAATTGATGGTGACCTGTAACCTGCTAATTGACCAGCTGTGAGCGCTGTTGGCCAAGTTAGTTGCGTTGCCCTGAGCCCTTTAATTAAGTGCGATTTGTTCATTTGGCCAACAATTCAAATAAAATCAAAGCTAACTTTAACAAATCCCATTGCAAATTGGCCATGCAATGACTCGCGTCTGTCAACCGTATGAAATATTTCTTTTTTCCCCCAAAATGTTGACACATATAGTATATACGGATGTGTATACAGAGAGATAGATATATGCCGTTTGTCTGCAATTTCATTTAATAAAAATTTGGCGTTTCCATTGCCGTTGCCGTTGCCGTTGCCGACACGTCAGCAATCAGTTGTCAGTTGGCATGTCCACAGCAGATGCAAAAAGTGCCATTCAATCGGAATTGCGAGCTGAGATCTGGGAAATGGGTTCCTCCTACTCTCGCCCCTCGCTCTCCCCCTTTGCCTACTCCTTTCTGTCTTCCGCCGAAATGTCAAACGTGTTTTGGCATATTCAAAAATATGCATTTATTTATATTGCATTTTCATATTCATATGCCATCATATTCCAATTCATATTCATATTCATATTCGTTTCTCGGTCTGACCAATTGGGCTTAAAACTGCAGTCAACAAAAATAGCCAAATATTGAAAATAGTCTGTGTGGAAAAGTGCTTGTTTACCAGCTTAACTTCAATATTTTCCAGGGACTGCAAATAATGATTATTTGTTTTTTTTTTAAACACAAAAATCATTAACTTATAATAACTTTGAGACAGCGAGAAAGATACCAATATTCATCTTCATGTCTCATTTATGCATTTTCACTGTTATTATAAATTTTTCAAGTTTTATAGATTTTCTCACAAAATAATTATTAAATTTAAGTGATACTTTTCTTCTCAACCAATATTTTTATGTTCTAAAATAATAATTATTAGTTGAGTAGTAAAGTATAACTTAAATTTAATCATTATTTTGTGAGCAAATCAATTAAAATTAATCATTATTTCATAATTATTTTAATAAAACTTATAATAATGATTTCAGTCCCTGATATTTTCACTATTTACAGGGTATTTATGGGGAAGATACTTACGGCTTAATTGGCACGGGCACATAGCCTTCGGTGCCGGCTGGTGGATGGTTCTGGGCAGCCTGCTTGGCATGGATGTCGCAGTACAGCTTGTTGTTGAAGTTGTAGTAGCCCTGGTTCTTCAGGGATGTGCCACAAGTGGCGCACTTGAAGCACTCGACGTGCAGATTCTTGTCCTTGATGCGCACAAAGACGCCACTAAACAAAGATTGCAAAGTCAAATTAATAAACTAAATTAAACAAGAGTTCTTGTCAGAAGCTATTCAGAAATCTTTAAAGAATTTAATATAATTATTAAAAAACATGTTAAAATAATTTCTGAATTTATTTGCATTTATTGATAGTTTATCAGATTTTTGAATAGCTTTCGATAAAGGATTGTGAAATTGTGTATGTTCATTGAGGATTATCGATGATGAATTATGTCCGTTAGTTGATGAACTTAAAGCACGTACTGTTAGTCATTGATTAAAATGAATGACATATAAACAATGTCAAATAAAATACAATACTCGTCGGTAAAAGCTATAATGCATTATCGAATTAAGCTCATGAGTCGTCAATGGCAGCCAATTAAATTGGCATACAAATTAATACAAATGATGATGATATTCCCAGGATGTATCCACCTGGACGACAGCAGGCAGCAGGAATTCAGGATGGCAGGGCAAGGGAAGGAGGACGAAGCTCTGTTCTGTTCTGTTCTGATCTGATCTGGTTGCAGTCGCAGGTGTTGCAGGCGTCTGCATAATAATAATGTGCACTGCATAAATTTAAACAATTGACTTTCGAAATAAAAGCAAATTAAAATGCGTGCACACACACACAGTCATATATACACACACACACACTCACAGAGGAGCAGACGAGCATGAATTATCATTGAACATGGAACACAAATCCTTACACAATGCCCACGCCGCACAATCGACATGCCGGATGTCCGCTGGCGGACAATGTGCGCACGCCATCATGGCCATCATCGGCGGGCAATGTCGCGTCCTTATCCGCCTTGTAGTCGGGACCCTGCAGCGCCGGGCATATGGGCATCACAATGCTGCGCGGATCAGGTTGTGGTTGCTGCTCAGTCTCCTCCAGCTGCGGCTTTGCAACCGGCAGACTGGGCCTGTGGGTTGCCAAAGGCGCCAACGTATTTGGCTGCAAATTGCTGCCGATGCGTTCATCCTGCTGATGTCCTGACGAATGCGATTGGAACTGACTGGGGGGCAGCGGCGTGCGTCGCTCATTGCCACCAATCGCATGACTCTGCGTCCAGTAGAAATTGGCCGGGCTATGCGGCTCTGCAGCATTGTTGTTGTTGTTGTTGTTGTTGTTGTTGTTGTTGACGGCGACGGCGACAGCACAAAAGTTCAATCAGTTTAGACAAAGCCTTTGACAATTATTTTTTCAAATTTATGTGTACACAGAAAAACCCTATTCGGGACTCCGTCATAAAATCAATCCGAAGACGTGTCAAAAGTTTGATAATCCCAGATTTTCTTAAGCCAATTAAAAAATTCTTGATCAAGTAATTTTTTTCAATTGTTTCTTCGCAAATATTTTGACTCTATAAGAATTTTTTCAGTGAAATCAAATGTCTTAGATTTTTTTGATCATTTGTTTTTAGTTAATTTAACAAAAATATGCCGAATATAAACATAAAAATGACACACTAAAATCAAGAATTTTAAACTTGATTTTGTTTAAACCTCTCTATGCCTGCATCAGAAAGTCCCTAACTGCATCCCTTAAAATAAACTGCTCAACCAAAAACCCAACTCTAAACTATTTAAAAAAGTTTAAACTCTCGGACTGTTAATGTTACTGTTAATGTTAATGTGAGCTGTTAGTGTTAATGTTATTGTTGTTATTGAACAAACTCAATGTGCATACACAAATGCAAATGTCGGGTTGACTTGTAAATGTAAATGTGAATGTTTTGATGGCCACGACTTCTGTGTTGCCCACTTACGTAATGAGACGTTCGCATTCGGTGCAAATGTTTTGGCCAGTTGGCAGTCCGCCGGTGCTTGGGGGCTTTGGTGAATTGACGGGCGCACTAACATGACGAGTTGCGTTGTTGTTGTTGTTATTCAATTGTTGTTGTTGTTGTTGGGGATAGTGTTGGTGTTGGTGGTGTTGGTGTTGATGTTGATGCTGTTGATGGTATTGCTGTTGCTGTTGCTGGTGTTGCTGTTGCTGTTGCTGGGGTGCATCATGCTCGTAGTTGTTGTTGTTGAATGCTTTTAAAAGTGTTTGGTGAGCAGCCATTTTGTATTGGTGGTTGTTGTTGTGTGTATATAACGTATGAAAAAGAGTTGAAATACAAACATGAGTTAGAAACACGAGTAGACAGAAAATGGATTGCAGGCAAAAAGAATTTTGACATTGAGAAAAACATTTCCAAAGTAAACAAATTTAAATTAAACTAAAATCCAATTAGAATCAACAGTCTGAATTAAATCTATTTTTATTTTATTTATTTATTTTTTTACCTCACAAATAATCAATGTGGCAATAACTAACCATAATACTTTAGCTACTAACTATTGTATGAATAATTTAGTTGATGATCAAATTGAA
Organism: Drosophila limbata; assembly: GCA_963924055.1. Lineage (NCBI taxonomy): Eukaryota > Metazoa > Arthropoda > Insecta > Diptera > Drosophilidae > Drosophila > Drosophila limbata. The sequence goes on from OZ001355.1 coordinate 8,505,887, forward strand.
GAAACAAAAATAAAAGAAATGTCTGGAAAGTGTGTGCAAGTTTTATGAATATTTAAATATTTTGTGTGGGCTGCATTAGAAATTTGTTTTTAAATAGAGAAAACGAAAGTCCATTTCTTTGTCTAAGCGAACAAAATTTAAATAAAAAAGAAAAATAAAACAAAAATACAAGAATACAAAAAACATATTAAATAAATTAGACACAAATAAAAATGGAATAATGGAAATAACACAAAATGTTAGGGGCTGGACTCAATATGTTTCCCATCTGTTGTGAATGCTAATCGAAACTGAAAAAAAATCTCATTTCAAGGTCTCTAGCTTGTATTTTAAAAAAGTCGCTGCTGTAATGTGGCTGCTTATTTATAAAACAAAGGCCAAAAGCCACAGCTCAGTTGGCAGTCTGCCCCACTCGATACACGCGGCGTATGCGTAATATTACACCCCCAGAGGAACCCATGTGTTTAGCCCGCCGCTAGCTAATCTGCCATCTTGTCAACGACAAATGGATTGACGCCATCATTGAGAATGAGAAGCAGACGGGCCAATTCATAGTTGGCCTCATTACCTGGTGTCGACTGTCCAGTTTCCTCCTCGCGCAGGAATTTCAACACCTCCGAGCGGTCGGCCTGGTATTCCTTTTCGTTCTTCTTGAAGTTAACGCTGCAAGCAGTAAAGAGAGAGAGAGAGAGATAAAGTTAACGACGGAGTGAGCAATTTAGTAGTTAACACACTTTTTCATTGCATACTTTTAGATGCGAGCGCACAAAGCGCACGGCGCCCAAAAGTATGCTGTGAAAAATGAGTGCAGCTCAACATTGTTGCGCATACGACGCGTTGGCCACAACGAGAACGAGGCTCAACGACAACCAAACAAGAGCCAACAAAACAGAAAAAATATCCCCTAAAGAAATTAAGTGCAAGTCCCATGCGTGCGTTTGTAAAAAACTCGACAACGGGCAAAACACGGCGAACACTTGGCGTCCAACTCGAGGAGGAGGAGGAGCAGGAGTAGGGGAAGGGTAGAGTTTCAGCCTGCTATCATTTGGCGGAATTGCACTCAGCTTTAGACGCTTAGACGACCCTGTGGTCGTTCGTGCAGACGCCTTCACTTTTGTTATTTGTTTCAAGCCATAAAAGAAACCGAAACAGAAACAGAAACCGAAACAGAAATAAGAAAAACAAATTTTAAAGTAAAAGTTTTGTGGCATTCGCCTGTCACGGCACAGGACAGAGCGAGAAAAATGCCAGACAGTTGTTGCCACATTCTTCCTCTTCTGTGGGGCATTACAACTTGGAAATGAGGTTTGCAAGTCGTACACAAGGACAATCTACCTGGTGACTTATGTAAGACAATGTTTCGGTGTGCTTGCAAAGGGCGACAAGATGGGATCAGCCAACAAATTGCCATAGCTGATATCAGCTCTCTCTTTTGTTAGTGAGGGCAACAAGAATTCGTTAATCAAATCGCTAGTTTGTGGGGCAACTTTGGATAACTTACCCGAGCACACCGCCAGCCAGAACCTCGGCCTGGGCGGAAAGTGTTTCCGCAATGGATTCATCGCTGTAAATGCCAACCGGGGTGTTGTATTGTTTATTGACGATGCTCTTCACGCCGCCATCGCCGCCGCCGCCGTTGGCCTGGCCAAAAGATAGATGGATAGATAGGAAAATGAAAATGAATGGTTATATAAATATACAAGTTTCACATAAAATCAATTTCTGTTCTTTGGGCGCTGTCGCATTATTATAATACAAATTCATAACAATAAAATGTACGCAAATGTATTCATATCACAAACACAGACATTGATATTATTATGCAGGGCACATGTGTGTGTGTGTGTGTGTGTGTGTGTGTGTTGTTTTTGGGTATTTGTGTTGTGAGCCCTTTTGCACATTAATTCTTGCCAGCAAATAATCCTAGCACTCATATTCATTACTCATTCTGACACTTTTCAAAACTACGCACAAACAGACAGACAGGCAGACAGACAGTAGGACAGACGGGCAGATAGATGAACGGACAAACTGACAGTTGGGACGTCAGGACAGACATCGTATAAATGCAAATGTTGTCAACTCATAGAAAACAGACAAGTTTCTGCCCCATTCTCCTGCACAAATGAAATGAATGAATGTGAATATGAGCAGACAACAACAATAAAATCAACACACACGCACACGTCCATACACAGATGGTGTCATCAGAGCTGATTCAGCTCCAGCTCCAGCTCCAGCTCCAACTTCAGCACTTTTCCCAGGAGACTAACTATCAACATCATTGGTCATCAGCACGTCAGTTGTTGTTGTTGTTGTGGCTCTGGGAGGTGTTTGTGTGTGGGGCAAGGGGATTTAAGGGAAGAGACACTAATGCTAGCTGGTAAAAGGTTCACTCAAATTTTCAACATTTTAAGTTTTTGGTCAACCAGTCGAGAGTTTATGAATTTTATAAATGATTGCAGCTGCCCACAAATGTATGCTACACTTTTTGACAGCCCACTCTCTGTGCTTGTGTGTGTTTGTGTGTGATTGCAAATTAGTGAACTTACAAATGGACGCGCCGAGTTGTTGTAGCCACAGCCAATGTGCTGGCTATCCGGTTGATGGTGAGCCAGAGAAGTTTTCGTCACTGTCTGCAAATAGGGCGAGTTGGCCTGGGGCACATTGCCAGTGGGCGTCACGTGTGGACGCCAGGTGGAGCCACCACTACAAAGACAGAGAGATAGGGAGAGAATATGTTATTATATGCATTTATAGTACTGTGGCATTTACTTACCGCTGCACTGTAATGACAAAGTTATTGCCAGAGCGCACCACAACATCCTGGGCATCCTTGTGACGAAAATTGAAGACATCCACGTCGTTGATCTTGATGACAGCATCGCCGGGCTGCAGGCCAGCCTGCTCGGAAAGACTGCCCGCATTGACCTGCAAGCAAATAAACAAAACAAATGCAACCAGAACTTAGTACAAGTCAATGTTAGTTATTTTCGTACATTGATTTCTGACCATTTAAATCTGCGGCCTAAACGCCTGGAAAATGCCCAGAACGGACTGTCGAAAGCCAAAGCGAATGAATTTATTATGTGCAGTCTGCAAAAATCCGCATTCGAAATCATCCAGTGGCCGCATTTCGGCCACGTTTTTTATGTTTCTTTATTTCTTATTTATTTTTGCAAGCAAGTTTAGTTTATAGGCGTTGTTTTTTCGTGTGTATGTTGTTTACATTTATTTATTTGCAGCCACGTCTGCTGGGAAATTGTGCGCGCAAAAAGCCATAAATTTGTCGACTATTAAAATCGTAAAAGTTACAACAGACGCTGCATTCTGTTTCCATTTCTCATACATATGTGCATTAAAAAATATTGCAATGCGAGGGAGTTTACATAGGAGAAATACTAAACTGAAAAACAACATAAGATAAATAAATAAATCCCTAAATAAAAACTCATTCGCAAGTTCAGCGCATTACTAACGACATTTAGAAAGATAATTATGAACCATATAAATTTAATTATATTACTTTATTGTGATTATAGAAATGACTTCTCAGTTTTAGTCTTACAGTAACTAATTCTAAAATAAATTGCATAATTCATTAGAATATTTTTTGAAATGTCCAGCTTATTTTTGCAATTTAATATCCTGAATTCTATGCTAACTTAGATGCTTAATATTAAGGCGACGCTCAACAGGCTGACTAAACTAAATTGAAGTCTCATTCACCACAAACACTAAGCAAAATCTCCTGTTGCACTTGACTTGTATCTAGGCTCGACTCGTGCCTCGTGCCGCGTGTCTCGTGTCTCGTGCCCCATGCCACACTCGTGGCACGGCTCAGGTGTGCGTCCTTTCCACGAAAATTATACGCGCATTGCACGTATCCACTTTGGCAAATTGTCTGTTTATCAGACTGCCAGTCCAGTCAGTCGACTTTCCGTCCGTCCGTCTGTCTGCCTGTCCGTCGGTTTATATTTACACAAAACGGCGACGCTTTGCAAAAACAAACTCACACACACACAGTCGCACACACACACACACAAAACATGTATTGAGGCCTGCATAAATATTTCATTGACATGTTCGCCAAGCGAGACACCTAAATTTTGTAATATTTACAAAGTTGCTAAAAATGTGGCGCCCCAACAAAACCAAAGCCAAAAACCTGAACCCCAAAATAAACCCCAACAACTCCATTTCACAGCCGAACCTGAACCTGTACCAGAGTCAGAACCAGAACCAGAATCAAGCAAGCGACCAAACGACAAAACGACAGCCAAAAAATTCAAGTAAAATCGCGCGTGCTCTCGTTGCTTTTGCTTTTGCTGTTGACATGTTCATTTTCTTGTTACATTTTGCTCTCATTGTGGTTGTTGTTGTTGTCGACTGTCGACTGTCGAAAATTGAAATTGGTCGTGCCGAGGTGTTTGTTCCAGGCAGGCGACACAAATAATGCTACAGCGTACAGAATCAAAGTATGCGCCGTCTCGCATTTTGTTTTTATTGATTTCGTACAAGTTGTTGCTATACCCTCTAATGTAGATTTGAGCAAGGGTAGCTAATGCTAATTGAGACTTTATATTATTAGAGCCTTCAGTTAACAAACTGGGTTCAATTCCCACCATTCTATGATCAAAAATTAGAACAGTTAAATGATTGTGCCTCATGGGAAGATTTTAACTCTAATATTCGCACAAAATAAATAAGGATATTTTCAACTAATTCAGTCTCATTTAAAATTATTTCCAATTGCCCAAAAATTTCTTTAAATCTATTTTGCCGTTTAGTACTTGAATGTACAGTCAAAAATAATGTAAATTCATGTAAGAAATGACTTTTCTCCAGAGCATGCGTTTTCCCTCATTTAACACAATTGGGGTATTCAGAAACTCTGATATTTGTGTTTTTTTATAAAGTGATATATTTTGTAATGACAACAAACACACAGAAAAAAGATTATCGCAAAAAACATGTATACAAAATTCGTCATAATAATATCACTTTATAAAATAATAGAAAAATTAGAGTTTATGAATACCCTAATTATATTTCTATTATTTTAAGTTTATGTCTGACTAAAAAAATTTGCCGCTCCACATTTTTTTTAAATTTAACACATTCGGAAAAAACTCTAATTTCGTGGAGCTATATATGTATATGAAAGTCATATATTTTCAACATAGTCAACAAAGAAGTGCTAATTGAAATTCAAAGATTATTCGCCTCAATTTAGAGGGTATTTCCAAAGCGAAATTGCGAACTAGAATCACATACTTTGTTGCAAGCGGCAAATTGCATGTCACAGAAGTGTTCCTGGGGCCAGTGTCAGCGATTGTGTGTGTGTGTGTGTGTGTGTGTGTGTGTGTGTGTGTGTGGCATTGGAATATTGACATTTGGACAGTTTTATGAGTACCTGCGATCAACATGAACCCCGCAGTGTCCCCGCAATGTTTGCTCGCCTGTCTGGCTCGACTCTGTCTGTCTGTTTATCTGTGGTTCTATTCTATCTCTATTCTCTTCTGTCTCTATTCTATTCTATGCTGTTCCATTTGATGGTGCGCTTGTTAGACATTTGTCAGCTTTATAGCATTTGTGGCTGGCCGCCAATTGACAAGGCATTTGCTTTGAATGACTTATGAATGTGTTCGCGGTTGAGTGTCGACTGCGGAGTAGTCGAATAGTCGGTGTTTGTGATTTGCAAAAGCAGCCAAAAAGCAGAGCAGCTGAGTTTCCACAGAACTTGGCTCAAACATGTCGGGCATTACTGGGAATAGTGTGTCATATTCCAGAGTCTCCTGTCTCTTGCTTTCTTTCCCCTTTTCCGCCAGCTGTGTTGTCCTTCCAGCTGGAGGACATTAATGTGGCCTCCGAGCGCATTACATGTGTAGCAAACACTCGGCTAAATGATGATTTATTCTGGCCAAAACACAGAGTCCCCAAGGCTGTCAGTTTCAACTCCAGTTGCAGCTGCTGATAAATGAGCATGAAAAACACTCGCCCAGAATGTGAATGTGAATGTGCATTTTCATTTTCATTTTCATCTTTCATTTAGCAGCAAATGTTGTAAAAATATTTTAAATGCATTACTTTAACACTTAGTCGACGGCAGGACACTTGGAATTATAAATATTCATATAAGACTTGTTCTTAGCTTAACTTGGCTTACAAAAATGCGCATTATTCGTATTTCTGTCACATGTCTGGCTGCCAAATTTCATTTTATGGCACCTCAAGTGCTTCACTTATTTGCCAGGCACTCGAAGAATGTGTCCTGCTAAGGGATTGGAATGGAAGCAGACTCCACTCGTAAATCCATACAGCAAATTAATTTTAATGGGCTGGCCAAAACGCTCGTAATCAAGTCAACAAAGAGCCGAGCTGAAATCCATTGAAGTGCATTCAAATTGCATCTCAGACAAGGATAACGACGACCATCTGATGCACTAGTCGAGTCAACTTAATCTACGGTCACTTTTGGCCATTTCAGACACTTGCCTAATTCGAACATAGCCTTGAACACTCTTCGGGTTGCATGCAACAAGGTAGAACAAAAGCCAAACCAAGTGGCATAAACTATGCACTCAACAGAAAGAGATGCACGCACATTTTGCAGTCAGTGTAAACCACACACACACACATACATACGCACACTCATGTATGGAGAGTATGCAAAATATTTATGTTGATAAATCAAGTTTGCTTTTGTGGATTAGGTGTATCTAAAATAAATTGAATTTGTGGCGTAAATTTAGCCCAAACAAAAGACAGGCCTACAAACCAAAGACACACTGAGAGAGAGAGAGAGAGAGAGAAAGAGAGAGACGAGTTGTTGCCAAGTTGTTGGCCAAGTTATGAAGTTGTTTAATTGAAAATAAATCAGTTTAAAGGCAACATAACATGCAAAGACCACAACTCCAACAACAGCAAACTGCATTTTGGCCATCCGTTCAAATTGTTTATCTTAGACTCTCGTCCCGTCTCTCTTTACTCCTCTTAGACTTGTGCCATAAAAAACAGAAACCAAATACCGAATAGTCGGCAAACAAATGTGAAATGCTCGTCGTAAGTAGAACGAACAACGCTCAAGAGCTTTGGGTTCCCTGCTCTTCAGATAAAAAATACAAATAAAAATAAAAAGTGGAAAAAGAAAAAGAACTCGTAGAAAATACTGCGGAAATGCAGCACAAATACAATGAATCTCAATGTGTATGAATATGCATGGCCATCACTCATACGCCCCATGCACCAGCCATGCTCCTCATCTCTTCTACTCTCTCTCTCTCTCTCTCTCTCTCTTTCTCTCTCACACTCACTCGCGCTTTCTTTTGTCTGTTGTTGCCAACTCTAAATCAACCAAAAGCCGCTGCGGTTTTCAGCCACAACAAATGGCGACCGCAGCACTTGACCAAACTGCAGAGCTCAAAAATTGTTGCAGATGAAGAGCAAAAGTGCTCGGCAACCCCTTCAGTTCCTCCACATCCCTTTCTCACGGCCTCAATGTCTATAAAATTCCGCTGGCAAACCAGAAAACAATCAAATTCAGCGAGCTGTTAATGCAGCCAAGTAAACACAATGTTTGCTATCTCTCTTAAGAGAGTGAATACTTTAGTGAATACACTCAAACACTCTAGTATTCAGATTTAATTTGCTCAGCCACAAAGTTCTCGAATCAAACTCCTTTTTTGAGCCAATTTTGGTTCAGTCGACAGCAAGTTTCAAAAATTATTTATTTATTGGTCAGACCGAAAGTGGCAAGAAGAAAACAGCAGCAGTCACTGTGCAAACTGCAGTTCAACAACAACAACACTAACACTGACAACAACAACATAGACGACAACATTTCGTGGCACGCAAACTGTCGGCAACATTTATAAATTATGATTGCAATCAACGTGGCACAAAGCGCTGCGAGTTGCAAGTTGCTTTTATTTATTCTCTCTCTCCCTCTCTCTCTCGCTCTGTCTCTTTTCGGGAGAAATTACTCAGACACACACACACACACATTGCAATAAACGTGGCCATTTATATAAATGTTGCATATTCATAGCAAGTAATGGAAAAACTTTGCACAATGAAATTATTGTGGCCAATGCCAACGGAAATTTGTGCGCAGCTAATGAATGAAAGCCCAGGACATGGACATGGACATGCCCCACGATTGTGGCATGTGGCATGTGGCAGGCTGTCATGTGAATAGTAAATGCGATTTCCAAATGCCGCCAGCGGTCATCCAATGCGTGGGCAGCTTCTTTAGAGGAACAGGGGAGCAGGGTAACAGAGGGGCACGGAGGAGAGTTGAAGTTGCAACTGTAACTGCAGCAGCAGCTCATTTATCTCCTCTCGCATTATCAACAGGGGAACAGGGAAACAGGGGACTGGGAACAACGGCGCATGTGTGGCACGCTCACATTGCGACTCGACAGCAGCGACAACACCTCCATCTTCTTCTTCTTCCTCTTCTTCTGCTTGGCCCATGAATACACTCGACACTCATGAATAACTATTCGCAAGATGCTGATAAATGACAATTGCCCGAGGCGTTGGCTGCAAACTGATCGCTGCCAACAGAGCGGACAGACAGACAGACAGATTTGTGAGAAGTTGTTGCGGAAATCGAATGCATTACTCCATACACTGAACGAAAAATTGCATGCAGTTTGTGGAATGTGGTGACTGAAATTTATTTTCAACTTGTTCAGTGCAAATTTGAAAGAACTTAAGACAATGACTAAACAATTGAAAAATAAATAGAATGCATTACTCTGTACACTGAGAGAAATAATTGCTATGGTAGGACAGACTTGCGAAAATTCTTAGACTAAATTTAAAATTTAAATTTCTACTCAAGAACAACGAACTAAACATTGTTGTTGGAATGCAGTATCTGAGTAAGTACACTTGGAGAAATGCTACGTATTGCTAGCCCACAAAGATGCAAATTTTCTTTAGTCTGACTCAAAATCAAGGTTAATCTGAATCTTAATTCACTCAAAATCGAATATTAAAAGCATTCTAAAAGTTGTCGCTCTTGCGCTCAGTGTATGCATAGTTGCTATATAGAAACTTTAAAGCAATTGCTGAGGCATTTAATTTAGTTGAAACTGTGTTGGCATTGGAATTGCGATTGCGATTAGTTAGTCCCTCTCGTGCTCAGCATTTGCAAGTCGAGTTTCAATAAATGTCACATGTCTCGGCGCATTAAATTTTGTTGATTAAACCGAGTCGAGGTCGTGTCAAGGAGCCAGAGGCAGGCGCTGAGAAGGAGGGAAAGAGAGAGGGCGACAGGCACTCGAGGAGTGCTTTGGGCAGGTGTGAGAATGTACCTGGCAGAAGGGTTCATTAGGCGAAATGGCTGTGACACAGGATAGCAGCAGGATATGGGTTAATAAGACACAAGACGCGCTAAAGTGACAACCGTCACAGTGCCTCCCATCATTCTTCGCCCTCTCAACAGCTGCCCCCAAAAGTGTTTCAACATCTTGTGCGTGGTGCGTTGAAAGTCATTAGCGCTGCTGCTGCGCTGCTGCTGCGGGGTGTTAGTTGCCCCGCGGGGTGGCAACTTGTAAATATTGCCCCAGCGCCTGCCTGCCTGACTGCAAAAATACAGACAAAACACACACACCCACACACACATATATAGAGCTAAACAATTCACTAGAGAGAGATGGCAACTGGGTGGTTGCGAAAGTTGCAAGGAGGTGAGAGCAGTGAGTCAACAACAGGCAACTGCCGCAACGCAAACAAGATTAATTAAGGAATGTAAATTTCGTCAAATTACGCGCCATTGTTTGTCTGTGTATGTGTGTGTGTGTGAGTGAGTGCGGGCATATCTGTGTGTGTACACTGAAAAGAATATCATTTGAAAATTCAAGTTTAAAATTCTTAATTTTCTACTATTTACTTAATATTTCATTCCAAAATTAACACAAAATGGCAACCACTCTGCTATAAAATAGTCGAAAAAAAACCAAAACATTTAATTTCATTTAATTTAGAGACCCAATAATAAAAATATTTGCAAAGAAAAAATTGCAAGTTCGCACTTGACTTTTTAAAACAGTTTGAATTGATTTTTTCGCAGAACCAAGGATATTTTTTTCTCTGTATTTATGTGTGTGTGTGTGTGCTGTCTACTCTGAAAGGATGTTGAGATTTTTTCCATTAACAACATCATCAATGGGCGGCACGGGGCCGTCAGTGTTTTTGACTGGTTTCAGCCCTCGCGGACAAGGTCGATTTCGGTCGGTTGAAAAGGTTGAAAAGGTCGAAAGGTGTGCAGCGGTTATTTGGGGAATTAGACGGATTCCAACAGCCAAGCTAGTGCACAACACCTTCCCGTTCTCTGTCTCCCCTCCCCGCCCCTTTTCCATTTCACTCGTCAGTCGCTTCGTCACTCTTAGGGTTGCCCAACAATTTTTAATTAGTGTCGTCTTCGTTGCCGTTGACGGCGACGTTGACGTTGACGTCGACTGCGGTTTACCATTTGTGCCCCATGTGCCCCATTTACCCTTTGTGTATTGTGTCAAAAGCATGCATAAATTATTATTCATATTTTTATTTTCTAATGAAGCAAGCTGAAGATTACAATACCAACACAGACCCAGGAGAACAGCATGATGAGATGAGCTGACTATTTATATTTATTAGGTTTATTAGAGAGTGATCCATATGAATGAACTGAGATACAAACTGAGAATTGCGAGATGTCTTTACAGAGTCTCCAAATGAATAGCAAGAAGAACAACGAAAGATGAAGTCCTGGAACATTCTGGGTATTCCCCAATACTAGCGATTAATGTTGGTAGAACTTCATCAACAATGTTTGATTTTCATAAATTCATACCTTTAATTTGTTCTTTTCATTTTAATATAGATTATTTCAAATTATGAATTTATTTTGTAAGTAATTTAATTGAGTCGACTATCGCAAATGACAAACAAATGCCTATTAAATATTATTAAATAAATACGATAATTAACAAAATGTTAAGCTAATAAATAAATTCTATAAATTCTTTAGAAACCTGCAGTCTCAGCATAGTCATAGTTAAGGGCTTTCCACAAGATTTAATTGTTGGAAAATCAGCACGTTTGTCAAATCTCCTAATATCAGAGCACATGTGAGTTGCCTGATTCGCAGAATTAGATAATTAGTTGGCAGCGTGAAGGGTGTGGGAAATACTCGTAGCCACAGTGCAAGAAGTTGGCCAAACTAAAGCAATTACAGTTGGAAAATCTGCTGCCTACCTGCGCAACTGAGTTGTTCCAGACACAACAAACTACACACAACACACGGGAAAAGAAAAAGAAAACATTTCCAGTTGAGACATGTGGTCGTTCTTTGTTTACATTTTCGTTCGTTCGTTTTGTACGTGTCGAAATGTGAATCCCGGCAACAAAGTATCTGCAACTTGCAGTTGCAGTTGCAGTTGCCACGCATTTTGTATCTGCAACTAATGTTTTGTTTGCTTTGTCGAATTTAGTATGTCAGTGGGCTAGGAATTGGGTCAGCCCGAGGTTCTGGCAGCTAAAATAAACTTAAAATCGACGCAGCGCAGCAGGAAATGTCGGTTGCATGCCGCATCCCTCCCTCCCTCCCTCTCTCTCACCCTCTCCCTCTCTCTCTCTGTCTCTCCATCCACTTTTGTTTGATGTTTGATTTAATTTAGTGCAGCAACGAGTTGCAACAGCTTCATTAGTTCATAAACGAGTCTGTGTGCTTGAATTTACTCGTATTTATATGGCAAACGATGGACGCACCACCAGCAGCATCTGCACCACCAGACCAATAGTTGGCAGCACCACCTCCATTAAGCGATCCATCAATCAGCGGGCAGCGTGTAAACGAATTTCTGACAGCCATGAAATCGTGTAAACGCAATCTCAGCTGCACTCTCACAACAGACTGTCTCTCGCAAAGCCAAAAGACCAAGCCGGTTTGTCCGTCTGTCCATCTCTCTGTCTGTCCGTCTGTCGTTCTGTCTGCCTGTTATCTGAGGGTGGCAGACAGGCTGACATGAATGATGGCTCTCAAATTACATTAAATGGAATTTCAATTGAGGCAAAGACAAGCAAAACCTTCTGTGCTGATGATGCGAACGCTGACAAGACAATACCCCGAAACAGGAACAGCTACAGATACAGATACATTTACAGATACATTTACAGATACATTTGCAGCAACAGAAACTGTAAATGGCATTTACATGTTCGCTGTCATAAGCCAATAGGCTCCCCCTCCTGCCATATTCCATTTTCCATCTTTCCTCATGCCTCATCTCTTTAATGAATCAGTAAGCATCATTTTCTGCTGTGATGGGCTTCTTTGCCAAGTGTCTCCTTACTCATTGCCAAATCCAAAACCCATTGCACTTATCCAGAGCTGCAATCAGACAAATGCAATTAGGATTTGGCGACGCTTTCGTGTTGCGAATTCGAAGCAAAAATTGCAAGCGGCATTTTCACTTGGACTTTGTCTCCCTTTCGACTTGTCATTGGGGACTGTGACAGAGACAAAGACAGACAGAGAGAGAGGGAGAGAGACATTGTGGCATTGTCAAACGAGGACTCTGGGGACTCCACATGAAAGACAAAGAACCCGCTGACGTTGCCGATATGGATGGCCATGTTGATTTGATGCCCAAATGCCGATCGTCAACAATCGACAACAGGGCCATAATAAAATTTGCTTTGCTAAGCAACTGAATGCTGCAGCAATACATGCAATAACTGATGGGGCAACTTGTATCCCAAAATAGGCGACTCTCAACAGGAGACAAAACTCTAAAAAGAACAGGTAAAATTTGTTAGTGTAAACCAATAAAATGATTAAAATATCATTTTCTTAAGTGGCAACCTAAAATTATTTTGGATTTTCTTTTTAATAAAATACAATAATTCAATAAAAATTAATAGAGTTATGAAGGATTCATCACTTTTCAATAATCTGTATTGAATGTGATTAAAGCCTCAAACATGAATCAAACTATAAATGCTTGGATTTTGGTTAAATAAATAAATAAATAAAGCGAATCAAAGTCAGTTTTTCTCCCAATCACATTTGTTCGTTTATTTAAAGTAAATTCAATTTCAAGCAATTAAATATAAATATGTCTTCTTTTTTTCAAAGTGTTTGCTTCTAATTAATAAAGATCGACTAGAATGCCATCCGTGTCCTGAATTTAATATAAAGACGTCACAAACTGCAGTGTATTCTATAGCTATGTCCTTTTTGTCTATTAACACTGTTTACTGTTTGCTCTAAACAGCTCTCAATTAAATATTTAAGTTGAAGAAATGCAATTTCAATTAGCGCCACAGCATTTAGCCATTAACGCTGAGCACGAGATTTGTGCCAATTGCAAAGCACAGTATTACAAAAGAAGCATGACAACAGCTAGAAGTAGATGCAGAAGAAGCAGATGCAGAAGAAGAAGAAGAAGAGCAGCAACAATGGCAACAATGTTGGCCAAGAATCGGACACCCGCCTCGCTGTGCACTCACTCAAAATCATTACGTGATTAAGGTTGCCATTACGGCGAACAGCAAAAATAGAAAACTAGAACATGGCAAGCAGACAGGGATGGGGAAGGGGATTGCCGAGGGGTTCTTAAGAGGGAGAGGGGGTAGGAGTAAGAGTGGAAAGTGGAAATCGGCAGCTGAGCAACAACGACTGCAATTGCGCTGCTTTGGGTTTTGTTAAAAATAAGAAGGAATAAAGAGCACGGCAAATAGAAATAAATAAATCAGCTCGACAAAAAAATGCTACAAATGAATTGAGTTGTGTAAAAAAAAAAATAAAAAGAAAACTGAAAACACAACAATTAAAATGAAAAACCTGTAAGCACTTAAATTTCCACGTGGCAAGTGAAACAAATCAAAACGCGACTCTGAAGGATACGAATCCAAATCAAAATACGAAGTTTGCATTCGAAATTATTCGGAAATTGTGGGAAATTTGTGTGCAATGCTGTTGTTGTTGTTGTTGTTGTCAAGCACGAGCGCACAAAATGGTTTCGAAAACAAATTTGCCGATCTAATTAAAAGCTAAATTGTGAGCATTAAACGCTGACTCCGCCATTGAGAAGGACAACGCGCTCCACTTCCACTTGCCACTCGGCACTTGCCCCACTCTGTCTCTGTCTCTATCCCTCCGGCTCTGTCTCCTTCTGACTCTCTGGCACAAACAGGGAAAAGCATTTAAGTTGCACACACTCAGCGCTATTTTCTTGCGCAACCTTTCAACAAGTTGGCAGCCAATGCAATGCAGCAGGACTCATGAGGACAGAACCCATTACTGGGGCAGTAGAAGGAAGTACGAAAAAAAGGGAGAAAAGAGAGAGGGGGAGGAAGCGAGGAAGTGGAGAAGGGAAAGAAAAGTATGCCAAGCCCACGCGCTGACCATCAATGAATGAATTGCATTGAATGAACGAGTTGTGGACCAAGTGGAAATGTGGAAATGGGCAAAAGGCGGATGGCAAATTGTAAATTAATTGATGAAAGCAACGTTTAGGATAGACCAAGACAGAGACAGACAGCAAACGAATGAGACAGAGACTGAGATCCATTTGCTAACCACAATATTTGAACTGCATTTGGCATCTTTCAACTGCAACTCGAACTAGAACTTGTTCTATTTTTCAATCCACACACACACAGGCACACACAAACACTCACACAGACACACACACACACATATACAGGTCTCATGTATCGGTTGCCTGACAAATTGCTGGTAGCAAGATTAATGTTGTGCATTATCTTTCCTCATTTGTCGATTGTCAGTGCAACTCGGACTCGACTCTTGCCACAAAACGTGGGCGGCATCTTTACATTGCATCTACCTTTTTCACTTTATCTGTGCCCCTCCCCATCCCCTCTTCCCTCTCTCTTCTCGCTGTCGCTGGCTTTGTCATTGTTCTGTGATTTTCCATTCTCTATCATTGACATTTTTCAATTTGATGTGCGCACTCAAGGCTGCACTCTGGATTGTGGATTGTCCTCTTTTTTCTGGCAAATGACATGGCCAGGTAATTTCACTTTACTCTCTTTTATTTCTATTTTTTTAATATTAATGACAGCATGTGAATCTTTACAGAACCTTGAATGCTCGACAAAGATGCTAGGAATATGATTCTGTTTAAACTACGGATTGAATACACATCAATTTTCAAGTACTATACTTTAACTTGATCAATTTTCATGAAACATCGACAGCTCACTGGAGTTTTTTTATCATAGTTTATTTGCAGAATTTGGCTCAGTTAATTATGACAAGAGTTGGTTGAATGTCAAAGCTTTAGATTTAATACTTTGAATTTCAGAAAAAACATAAATTAATTAAAGGAAATTTAAATATTTGAATGCAGAGTGAATTCAGAGTCAAAACCATGATCTAAATGACATTCCCATGGATCCTTTCAGCTATGAAAATTTGAAGTTAGTCTGATTTCCAAAGTTTACGTGTTTATTTTATATTTACTCTTACGTTTTCTTTAAATTTTTCTTATCGTAATAGTCGACTTATCTTTATTATTTGCAGATATATCGCCAGCTCAATTCAGTTTTATTATGGTTTGCAATTTCATCACTAGCCTAGACCCAAAGGCAATTACCATATTCTCCAGCTGCTGAGATCATAAGTATAAGCACTGCCTACTATTGACTGTTGACATCGTTGAATGCTACCAATTAGCAATGCCATTGTCCTTTTGCAGCTGGCTGCTGCCCAAAACAATATGCCCATTGGGCCAAAAACAACTGTTGGCTAAATCTAAATCCTTGCGACCAGCACACAAAATAAAAGAGCCAAAAACTGAAATGAAAACATTTGGAATTTGCCATGGACTTGGCCGTCGTGTTTGAGCTGCCAACTTTGGCAGACGGAACACACACACAATGGCCAAAATGGCATCTGGCCGGAGTTGAGGGCCGGGCTTGGGTCTGGCTCTCAATCCAAAGTCCGTTATGTGTGTGCATGGAATTTTTAGGTCTAAATCCTGTCGGGTCATAAAAAGTGCTTATTACATTATCACCTCAAGCGTGGCTGAGCTCCGAGCTGAATGGCAACAGCCACGCCCCCTTCACACACACACACACACACACACACACACACATGATGTCTGCCTGCCCTCCGATAGTCTCAATTGACTCAATCTTCTCTCTCTCCCTCTCTTTATTATACTTCCTTCTTTTTTTTCTCCATTTTTTTTTTTTTTGGTTGGACTTTTGGCTTAGGCTTTATTATGGGCCTGGCAGCTGCTGCGTTTTTCAATTTACGCTTTTTAGGCCTCTGGGCCCGCTCCGAAGTGGCGTTCACCTGAGCCCCGTTCTCAGTTCTCCGTTCTCCGTTCTCAGCTCTGAGCCTTGAGCCGATTTGGCTTGTTGCTCCGTCATAGGCATCATCATCGGCTATTGGCAAATGTTTGTGGCGCAAAAATGCGAAAAATGTGTAAATTTTTCGTTGATGTTTTCCTTTTTTTCCCCCTCGTTTTTCTGTTTTCAATTTCAGCATTACTTTTTTAGCTTTCTTTTTTACAACGCTGCTGATCCGCTTTGGCGTCGAGTTCATTCAATTTGGATTAAGTCGTTCGTGTTGATTAACGAAATTGACTTTTTTCGGAAAGACTCTGTCGGTGAGGGGGCAGATGGAGGCGGCAACTCTGTCAAAATCGATTGATGTCTGTAGTAAAAAAAGGAGAGAAACTCGAAAGGCAGCCTGTAAACAATTTAGAAGGCAATGCCAAAAGACATTTTGCTAAATATTCAATCAATTTGAAATGCATGCGACTGAGGCCAATACAATAAATCACAAAATATAAAAAGACAACGAAAAAATGTCTCAATTTCCGGCATAACAAAATATGCGTCATAACAATAAAAATGCGCCAAGCCCCAAAACAACAACAGCAGCAAGAAGAAGCAGAAGAAGCTGAAGTATAAGAAGAAGAATAACAGCTAAAGGCAACTGCTGCTGTTGCCACGTTTTGCTAAATAACGCAAATAAACAAGACAGGCGACAGGCCATAATATATCATGGCCCAAAGGCGCTTGACGACGACAACAACGACCAGGACAAGGACAAGGACAGGACCAAGACCAAGACGAAGAGAGGAAGAAGCGATAAAGCTATGAAGAGGGAAAGGCGGGACAAGGACAAGGACACATAATGACTGTCAAGGGGGAAACGAATCCGTCGACGGGCGTCTGTCTCTGAGTTAACTGGGAATCAATGACATATCGTTATAACTAATACGTGCCCGCTGGCCCGACAAAATGCCATAAAAAAGTGCAAATAAAATAAATATTCGAATAATAATAATGATAATACATACACTCCACATGCACATGCCGGATGTGACTTCAACACCATAAAAACTATATCATTCACTCAGAGCAATAGAGCAATTTATTTAAACACAATAAAACTATTAGACGGAAGAGAGCAGATAAAGAAAGAGCTTTAAAGCGCTTTAAAGCTTTAATATTGATTAATTGAAGTCATTAAGTTTATTAAAACACTTTTAAAAAGTTCAAAGCACGTTAAGGCTTTGATCTAGATAGCATGCAAGTTTGTAGAGCTTTTAAAGCGCATTAAAGCTTTGAGAGAATGCACAAAAAGGTTTCTCTGACCCCGTTTTAAACCATTTTTTGTGGCACAAAGTGTCATTTGCGCACTTCAATTGTCCGCTAATTGGCCGGCAAACTAATTTGCTGGCTTAATCCCTTAGTCAGTTAGCCTCATACGCGCTCGTAAAGTAAAAGCCGAAAACCAAGGCAAACAGTTGCAACAGACAAACAACAGCTGTAAGTTTCCTGTCCGCATAAAGTATCCTGTCCTATCCTGTCCGGTCAGAAGGACTCCGGGACAGGCAGACAGGGAGTTGGGGCTCAGGGTCAAGCACACGCTAAGGCACTAAAAGCTCTGCCTTCTCCGGACACTGGCTCAAAGCCGGATATCCACATAATGCCCCACAGGAGTTGCTATCAACTCCTGGCCATGGCCAGCACCGTAACTTGAGCTCATAATTTATTTCGATTACGCCGCAGCACGCAATTTGCGCTGAAAATATCCTTTAAGCGCACCGCACGCAGCAAACGCGCCACAACACACACACACACAGACAGAGAGAGAGAGAGATAGAGAGAGAGAAACTCGCTTGCATTGAGATAAGCGTGCGCACAATTTCCGTTTCCGCTTAGTTACCGTTGTTAGCCGCGTTTCCGTGGCTGCAGAAATCCACTGAGCAACACTTCAATCAGCGCCCAAATCAGCAAATGTGATGCGATCAATTAAAAGGAAATGCGAATTTCCAGCTCAGGACTCAGGAACAAATTATATACTTAAAAGGAGCACAAGGAACTTGAGTGAAGATAAAGAAACTTCAGGGAAAGCCGAAATCCATTTAAATAGTTAGAAAAATAAAAAGCGAATTAAAATGATTAATTAATATTTGATTTAAGATGTAAGCATTAGATGATATTAGTAAACTTATAATGTAACTTAAACTTTTTCAATTTATTTGATAACTATAAGCTTTTAAGTTTAGTTGTATATTATAGAAAAAAGAAGACTGTTTAAGAAACACATTAAATAAAATTTTAAATCTATTTTACAACTATAGAAATCTACAATAACCACAAACCACTTTTAAAAATTGGTATAAAAAGTGTCTAACAAACCAAACAAAGGGCTGATAATACAACACATTAAGAACTAAAAATATATATTCCCTTGTTGTTGGTTATGTAACAATTCCGAAAACAAAACTCGGCTTGTTTCTTGCGAGTGTGAAACATTCTTTGGACATGACTCATTGAGGCTTCCCTTGAACATTTGTATCAATTTTGATTGGGAAACAAAGAAAACGAAGAAACTGAAACTGAATCATGCCTCAGGTAGAAAGAAGCAGAGGTCACTACTACAACAACCAAATGAACAACAACAGCAACAACAACGACAACAACGATTTTGAACAACTTGAACAACATTTGTTGCCTGCTGCCATTAGCTGACTAATGGAGAGCTCAGTTGAGCAGCAATGGGAACTGAACTGTCTGCTGGTCTCTGGTTCTATGGGGTGTTGGCCAAGTTAAGCGCTTTAACGTTTACAAAACGTTTGCAGTTTGCAGGGTTTTTCTGGTGTGCGCATTTTACGCTTAGAACTTATAAATATTTATGGCACACATAATGCAGCGAGTTAAGGTTGAGTTGAGCTTGGCCAATAATTTTGCAGGCAACTCTTCTACGTTTCTTTCCCTTTCCCCTTTCTTAAGCTAAACCTTCCAAGCTGCTATCAGCGCTCGTAACTCAAGAGTGCATGTGTGTGTGCATGTGTGTGTGCGAGTGTGTGTGTGTGTGTGTGTATTTTGGGTTCAGTGAAGCAAGCATTTTCAGCTGAGGGATTTATGTGCACTGACATGCAACTTAAAAGCAAGGACAACAAACGCAGCCAGATAGCGAAGAAAAGACCAAAAAGGAAGCTAAGGAAACTAAAGGAGCCGAAAGGAACCACAGCAGCTAACTGCGTTACAGGATATTTCCTTATACACAGAGTGTAAGTACAACAATTGAGAAAAATATAGATGCCAAGCACAAGGATTAGGCGAACACACACCGAAATTTATGTGACTTTTGCATGTGGGCCTGGCCAGGACAATGCCAACAGACATTAGTACTATTTCCGGCCCAGGCCACAAAATATTCAATAATATATTAAAGATACAGCAGAGGAGAGAAAGAAAAAGAGACAGAGGGAAACAGAGATACGGACAACTCAACTGAAGCATAGCAACAGGATAAATCTAAATAAGACGTGCTCGAGAATCCTGAGCAGGAGCAGGAGCAGGAGCTGAGCCAGGACCAGCATTTGTGCAATGAAGTGCAATCGAATCGAAGCTATATGAATAGCCAAGAATGTGAGTATGAGTCAGAGTCTGAGCATGAGCTCAAGTTTGAACTTCTTTTAGGTCTTGGCCAGCTACCTGATTAGGTTTAAGTTAGACCAAAAAAAAGAAGAAAAAAACGATTTAATAAAGCAGCTGTTGAGTGGAGTATTCGTTGTCATATTCGTGTCACGACACGACTTGTGCCCATCTCTATCGATGTCCAGGCATAAAACAAAACGGAAGCGAGACTCGCTCTCGGAATCGGACATCTCGACTGTTTTCTCTTGGCTCTTTGGCTCGTTCTCGCTGTCTGTGGGCGGAAACGGAAGCCAGGCAACATTTATGGCTTGCAGTCGAGCTGATGAAATTGTTGAATCAATTTCCTCCCCACACACACACACACACACACACATTTCAGCTGCAACTGTGAGCTTAAAGCGCAATCCGCAACTGAGACCAGGCAGAAAGAGAGAGAGGAAGGTAGAGAAAGAAAGGCAACCGGTAAAAATTGATAATCAATCAAATGCAACGCAACGCAGAGACACTTAATCACTGTCCGCAGTCTGAGTTGGAGTCGGAGTCTGGCTAGAGGTTATCCAAGGGGTTTTTTGCCTCAACAGCTGGCCACTGGCCTTAACTTTATCAATTACGCCTTTGTGACTGGCCACTGATGTGGCTCAATGATGAATCACAGGAAGTCGCACATTGCATTCAATGTCCAGCCAAGCGAGTTATCACCTGCTCTTAATTCAATTAACGCTTCGTTGCTAATTGCTGTGGCTAAAACAGTATTCAATTAACCGAAGCTTAGGCTTAAACTTAAACTTACATGAACCAAAACCGAAGCTGAATCTGAACTTGAGATTGTCGATGGCACTTATCGAGTGCACTTGAAGGCACAATTTTGTGTTTAGTTTGAAGTGCATTTACTTAACTAGGGACACAGAGAAAGAGAGACCCTTCAAGCGACCTTTCCCTCTATCTCTCTCTCTCTCTCAGTGCTTGACATTTGTCATGAATTGTTGCGACTTGTTCACCAAAAACCAAAAAAACCACAACACGAATTTGCAACAACTAAGAGCAAAGTACGCAAATCTATCCCTGTGTGTGTGTGTGTGTGTGGTCAGTACATACACAGAGAAAAAAGTACATAATTACGGGAAGACATAAATTCTACCCAGAAAATTACTTGAGTCAAGTAAGATTTTTTAATTTCTTTTGACCATCTATAAATCAAGAATTTTAAATGGAAATTTTAGAATGATTTCTCTATCTGTGTGCTGATGCACAATTGATTGACTCATGTTCTCTGTGATTGCGTAATTTGTTGTTGTTGTGCAATTAATAAAATGTCCAGCTAAATTGAGAGCAGCCGCAGACCAAAGTCTTGACATTGCAAATGTGACGTCACCTGTGCACCACTTGCACCACATGCACCACAGATTGCGACAACGTGTGGCTCTTGTGGTTTTTGCGGTGGCATAAGAACAAAGCAAGTTCAATCAAAACACATCTCAACTCAACTCAACTCAACTCAACTCAATTCAATGCAACGCAATTCAATTCAATTTACAATTGTTGTCAGAGCAACCGCCGCGCTTTGAACGCGGATTCAATTACACAAAGCCAAAAGCTCTGAATTTGGATTGCATAATTTTTGGCCATAAATCAAAGACAGAGACGTGGCGGCCTTAACAAAAGACTGGTGTGAACAAAAAGCCAAATAACAATGCACTAAGATCAACTTCTAAATACCCTAGAAACTCAATTGAAAAACTTTTCAAGTAATTTTAACAGCTGTGTTTAACATTTTGTGGCCATGTTACCGATCTGTTAGAGCTGGCGTTCTGTTAACAACATTTTAAGAATGTCTTAATATTTTAATGATATTTTCATAAATAAAAGTATGGAGTTGTTTAGAGCTACCGAAACTTTCTTTGTTTTCTGGGCATAAAATGTGACTGGAAAATTATGAATTTTCATAGTTAGAGCCAAAGACAAACACCGAGGCAGACACAAAACGCAGCCAGACAGGAGTCAAATAATTAATAGCCAGCACCAAGAAAGAGGCGGAGGTGTTTTCAGAGTCAGAATTTAGGATAGGGAGACTTGAGCAAAAACAACGACGACAAAACAAACAAAAACAAAAACACGCAAAACAGATTTGCATGCACAAAACGCAGAGTTGAATGGATATGGAATAAGGGACTGGGAGTGGGACTGGGGCACATGTGGCACTAGCCACTAGTGATGAGGAGTGTGGGGAGAGAAAGGTGAGGAGGTGGGGATGTGGGCAGTGCCTCGTCGGTTGCCTTGGATGCCGACAGTAGCTTGTTAGTAGCAACAACAACAACAACATCATGTCTAGACTTTAAGTTGGCTAATAGCCGAGGCAGCATCCTTTTCAGCAGCAACTCGTTGAAATTTGGTTTTAGGAATTTCTATTTTTTCTATTTTTTGCTGTTGTTTGTTGGCCAGGAAATTTGTACTAAACCGAATTTACGCTTTTTGTATTACTTATTCGGCTCCATTATTTGTACAGATGAAGTCAACCGGAGCGCGTTGAGCTGCTCTGAGCTCAGCTCCTGGCTCTTTACTCTTTACGCTTGGCTCTTTTCTCTTGGCTTTCGCTTTTATTTCGGCCTGTGGACTCTGGACTCTGGACTCTTCTGGCCCTGGCTTTTGGCTTTGGCCTTTGTGCGACGTTTTTTATGCCCGACCGACTCTGCACTTGATAATGAAATATAAACGTGGCCATATATGTGAGAGAATGAGAATGAGTATCAGTCTGTCTCTCTGTCTCTCTGTGTATGTTTGCCACGGAAATCCGGCAGCATAAAGCTTAACCAAAAACGAAAATAAAAAGAAAAGAAAAGCAAAAATATGCACACACAAAAAAGAGAAGCGAAAAGAAGCAAACAAGGCAAGTCCTTTAGCAACAAGGACTTTATTTGACGTTCGACGTGGCGCTTACAATAAATAATAAGAAGAACTCCGGCGAGAATTCATAAATTAATCCGATTAAAGCCGTTGAGTAGCTTACATACTTTGTTTTTTTTATGCACCTCCATCAATGGACAGTTTCAGTTCATTTGGCTTAATGAGCTGCCAACTTTCAGCTGGCCATTTTAATAAGCCAAAGCAAAGCTGCAACTAGAAAAACAAGTTGACATGGTTCCAGATGAGAAGAGAAGAGAATAGAAGTGAGTTAAGGGTCTGATTTGTGTGCGTTGTCAAGGTGCCCTTATATCGAGGACTCGAGTGTTAATGCTCACTTCTTTTCAGCTGCCATCATCATCATCATTCGCATCCTGGCAACGCCAGCTCATTACGAGACACGACAACACGCACTTGCAACAACAACTTCAACAACAACAACTTTCAACTGCTGCTGCAACTCGAGGGCTCGAGTGCCTCCCATTCTAAATTCAATTGAGCTTGAAGTGTTCAAAAGGCGCCAAGCCGTGCAGCTGACGGATGCAGCCAAGATTCAAGAATCCAGATGCCGAGACAGACAACATCCAGCTCAGCTCAGACACCTTAGCAGCAAAGAGTAAAACTAAAACTGAATCAGACACACAACGGGGGGGAGAGGGAAAGTCTGTCAGGGAAAACAGGAAAAGCTTTGGGATTTTGCACTTAAATCTGTTGGCGGCTCAGCTGAATTTGCAGTTGTTCAGTTGTTTTTATTTTTCTAGTTGAACCATAAATATTATTAATATCAACGCACTAAACATTTTCAAATTTTTGCACAATTTATGCTGCGTGATTTTGTCATAAATTACAACAAATTTCCGCTGGTCAACAACTTTTTACAGATGCCCTATACAAAATTGAACATAAGGTATGCGCGACTCAATAAAGTTGAGCTGAGAGAGATGAAAAATTACAAAAACTTATAAGTACCAAAAGTAAAGTTTTAATTTGCAAGTCTATAAATATTTATTAAGTATTAGCTACCTTATTCACTAGTATATTAAACTAGTCTAAACACATACTAGTTTTGGCTTTTATGTTTTGAGTGTTGTTTTTTATTTGGAATTTCTCCGGTTGACTGCTAAATTGGCCAAATAAAAGCTACTGACTGCTAATGGCTTTTTCTCTGTGGGATTTGCACTCTTGTGGTTATGTTTGTTGTCGTTGTTTGTGTTGTTGTTATTGCACTTTTGGCGAAAAACATTGTTTGCTGGCAAGTTGATGGCGCCTAATTGCCATCAACATGCATTGTCATTGTCATTGTCGTTGTTGTCGTTGTTGTTGTTGTCATTGTTTTATGCACTAATTGGCGATCGACTCTGGCCAACATTTTATTGGACAGCATTGCAGTGCAATTAATTGATTTAAAGTGCAATTAAATATGCAACGCCCTGCTAATTTTCGGGCATTAGATACGCATAAATAATGCCATTTATTCACATTCATATTCACAAAAGAATTCGCGGCACTTGAGTATTTTTGGAAATTGGAATCGATTTTAAACAGTCAGAGTTGGATGCATAGCATTGACATACTCGTAAATCAACCCAATGAAAAACGGCTGTTTCAACACAAATTGCGCATTTGTATTGACCCCCATCCCCTGCCCCCCTCCACCCTGAAATGCCCTTCTCCCACGCCCACTTTTGCGCCATTAGCAGCAGCTGAACTCATTTGTAATGCCAAAGTAAACAGAAATTTGTTGTATTTTTGTTGCTGTTGGTTTCTGGTGCCGTTTGAAAATGTCAACGAAATAAATTCCGAGTGGCACAATAAAATATTTACACATTGGCAAATGCTGTCGCGCTTAAACAATTACCCGAGTTTTTGTTTTTGTTTTTGTTGTGGCTGCCACAACCCGATAAACAGAGTAGCATTCTAATCGAATGCTTTCGAATCGCCTTTCGAATCATTCCCACTCAGTTCAATTAAACTTTGACTATATGCTCACCGACTATTTATAAAACATATATTTTTATCAATGCGATGCCTTTGACATTCGCTTCTGTTGAAACGCAACTCGTCAACTCACTCACGAATATGGGAATGAGCAAAGCTCTTATCACAGACGCTGAATCATGTAAAAAGCGTGAATGAATACACTCACATGTTTACAACAACATTTGCGTTAGTATGATCACTCCAATCGGGGCATGATTCATGCACACTGTTTGGAAATACACATGAGTGTGTGTGCAAATGCACTCAAATGCACTCACTTGAAGCTCAAGAGCCATGAGATTGAAGCCAAAATAATTTCTAACTCGCTCTTTGATTAAGTCAAGTTGTGATCACATAGCTTTAAAACTCATTTACAGTCAGTGCCATTGAGAATCCAGCAGAAGTACTTTGCTTTGACACAGCTGTGGTTTAATTTCAATTAATTTTAGTCAGAATACTAAAAAAAATGTTGTGGCTTTTTTTGTGACCAACAAAAGCCATCAAAAATATCTAACTCGCAATTTATATTTATGTTTCACAGCTTTTTAAATACAAATCTAAGTGATATGGCAAAGAATAATCGACTAAAAGATACTCTAAGCTACCAAATGAGTAAATTAATCGAAATCACAGTAAAATCTATAAATTTTTAAATGCGCAACTCTTTAATGCCCCATCTGCTTCTTTTACAGGGTATGCAAGTCATATCTCACTCAAGTTTTTCATAGCAAACATTAACTGTGCCGAAATATATAAAAACCGCACTACCATCAAATTTTTATGTGTATGAATAAAGTAGATAATAAATATTTATATATGTACGAGTACATACATATCATTTTCAGTCATAAAACTACTCAAAAGTTTTGAAATAATTTGCCAAAATTTGTGTGCGTGTCGCCAGAAATGTTAAATTATTAGAAATAATTTATAAATGTTTAACAATTTGTTGAACTCAATAGAACACACAAACTTGTGTGCATGTGTGTGTGAGCACATAAAATATCCAAAATGGCAGCAAAGGAAATTTGGTTGGTGGGTTGGAAAATGGTCAGAAAATGGTCGGGAAAATTGTTGTGTGTGTACCGTGCGCAAAAACCTCGCGAAAAACACAAAAAGAAAACAAATAGCTAGAAATTTATTTTTAACCGATACAGAGAAACAGCAACAACGAATACGAATATCAGCATTTAAATGCATAAATAAATTAACTGCTCAACTAATAATTATTTTTTGCTTTCATTTCACGCGTTTTTCTGGCCAATTTCGACACACAAATTCCATTTGGCAATTGCTTGTTTCAATCAGTTGAAATTAAAGCAAATCTGAGCGTGTAATGGAATCTGTATGAAACACATAAAACCCATTTGAGTCACCCCTCAACCCACACAGTATGTGTGTGGATGTGGATGTGGGCGTGGCACTTACCTTTTGCACTAACAGCGGCTGGGCAAAATCCACGCCGCCCTGCAGACGGAAGCCCCAGGGTTGGGCATCGAAACGTGACAATTTGATTTGCAACAATTGTGGTTGGGCCATTTTCCTATTGCACAGAGCCGGAATTTATTGAAATGCTGCTGTTATTATTATTGTAGTTGGCCTGTAAAAATAAACAGAGAGAGAAACAGTGAGTTGATTGTGGGAGAGATGTGGCGTATACTTGATATCACGTAGCCTACTAATTAATGAATATAAAATCAACAAAAGTGGAAGCTCTCTTTTGGGGGTGCGACTAATAAAGGCATTATTCAGGCATGTGCATACAACATGCTAATCCTGGCAACCAATCCCTAGTCCTAGTCTTACTCCTAGTCCTGGTTTTACTCCTAGTCTGCTATCTGGGCCGCCTTGATCTCTGCGCCAGCTGCAGCTGCCAGCGCATTCTCGCATGCGAAAATCTTCTCTATTGCCCAAATACTTTCGCCTTTTGCCACGCAGGACTAAAGCGAAAAGAACTATGTATTTGACAACGATATACCCTTACCAAAAATATTGGAAAATAAAAACAACTTTAGACTAGACGTATGACAAACATTTTTTAGATTACAGTCTTCATACTTAAAGTAAATTTATAATTAAAATTATAAATATATAATTTTAGTTTTGGTTTAATTGACAATATTTAATTTACTTTTTGCTGAGTGCGCTTTGTCGTGCTATAATAATTAAATAAATAAATGAAACTTTCTTTGTATTAAAGTCAAGCATACCCTACAGTTGCCCACATTTTGGTGCGGGTATAAACCTAAAACGAGTGAAACTTTGTTAGATATAAAATTTTTTTTAGCATTCAAGCAGACACAGTTAGTCACACACAGGCACAGACAGCCACATGGTGCTATACAGTGTGTGCAAAAAGTGCACGCATTGAGAGTGCACATGAAACTGGGGCCAGTTGTATGTAAGTGTGGCTTACATGGGTTTTTTCCTGGTAATAGTCGTCATGGCTGCTTTGTAATTTGTACAGCAGGCATGTTTTTTTTTTTTTTTTTTTTTTTATACAGCAGGCATGTGTCTCTATGTGTGTGTGTGTGTGTGTGTGCTTAAGTGTGTGTGTGTGCGGTGTGTGTCTGTTGATTTAGTTTGCTGCATAACAATTTTGCTGAGTGTTGTGTTTTTTATTAGCAAAGACGTTCAACCATCCAGGCAACCAACACCCCTTCCCCCTCCCGTTTACTACCACCCTCCTTAAACCACCTGCCCCCTCTGCTGGCCTCTGCTGTCTCCATGTATCTGTGCAACGTGGAGGGAAGACACTCAAAGTGGAAGTAACTACATTAAGCTATTAAAACGACAGCAGCTGCCAGCTACAAAGGACAAGGACACGGCAACGAGTCTACGGCTACTTGCAGGATATGAAAGAGGCAGAGAAAGATAGGAAGAGTAGGAGAAGATGAGAGGGAAAAAGAAAGAAAAGAGGAGACTGGGACACATTTTAGCACACACAGCAGTTTAATTAACGTTAAGTGCGGGTGGTAATGGCACCAGCTCGATCCTCAAGTCCACCACATGTGTGTAAGTGTGTATATGAGTCAAACAGAAGGCTAAAGAGTGAGCGAGAGAGGGAGAGAGAGAGAGTGAATGCCTTGACTTGGGCCATAACACGACAGCATTTGCATTTGCATGTAAATGCTTTGCTGCGATGCGATACGATGTGAAGTTGGCCCATTAGACAGACTCAGACTCAGACTGAGGCACAGGCACAGGCCCAGCAAATGAGTGTACTCACTGTATGTGTATGCACATGCACAGAAATAATTTAATTAAAATATTAAATAAATGTGAAAAGCCAAAAAGAGCCGCGCTAAGTACCTGACACAACGAATAAACGCCGCCACAAAACTGTGTGAACTGTGTGAATACGAATGTTAGTGCGAGTGTGAGTGTGAGTGTGAGTGCCAACTGAGTCTATCTGAGATTCGAGTCGGAGTCTAGCTAAATGAGTACGAGTGTGTGGGCGGATGGGAATAGCAATCTAATGGCTAATTACTGACATTAGAATCTGGCTAAAAGGTTGCACTTCTCGAGCATATGGCCAAGTATAGTATGTGGATATGTCTAGTTATGGCAGAATCTTTGAGTGTCTGTGAGTGTAAAAATATATTTAAGTATTAGACAGTGACTTAAAAGCCAGAGGCATAGAAATATCAATTAAAATCTAATAAGAAATAGGGGAACAACAATCAAAATCATTTAATATGGAAAATGTTAATAAGGAGTATAAGCAATGAAGTGAATAAAACATTCGAGTATGAAACAAAGACATATAAATTACAGAATTTGCTGATATATGTGAATATTAGAAGTGTAAAGTAATCTTCCATTAAAATGCTTCGAGCAATGGAATTGGTAAAAGGGTTCTTCAATAGACAGATGGAACAAAGGGGTAAAAAGCACTCAAATATATGGACTATTGAAATATGCTTATATTAAATACATATCTTCACTTTTATTTCTGTATTGTGAAATTGTGAAATTTATTTTAGTGTAAGTCTAAAGTATTATCTATTTGTTGGCGGCAACTGTGTCTCGCTAAACTCAACCACGCATAATCCCCATCAACTTGTCAAGTTGGCGCCCAATGGGAAGGCAACCCGTTTGTGCTCGTATCATTAATAAACTTATCCCCAATCCATTGCAGCTTTATGACTAATAACCGAATGTCAGCTTACGAGTATAGCCAGTTTGGCGGATACACGTATTTTGTTTCCTCATGCGATACAGCGGACAGCACGGTTCGGCATTTTATAAAATAAACAACTAAAGCTCTTGGCCATATATGCATTTGTATCTAGATACATTTGTATCTCGAATGTGTGTGTGTGTGTGTGTGGTTGTGTATGACTGCCTGTGGCTGCCACAGCGACAAAACTTATCGCTAATAAGTTTTACACACAATTGGCAAATTAAAATTTATTTATATGCAGTCGATGCCAATGCGAGTGAAGTGGGAGGGGGAAGAAAGGAGGCAAGGGGAAATTGTGGAGCTGACATTCGTCACACTGTGCCTGCTGCTGATTTAGCATGGCGATTATGGTTGGCGTTGTAGTTGTAGTTGTAGTTGTAGTTGGTGTTATTATTGTTACTGCAGTTGTTGATTTTGGTATTGGTATTGGCATTGGAGTCAGGAGCGGAGTCTCGACCCTTGAGGGTATAATTCACAATTTGAGCAATGACTTTGACAAGCTTAAAAAAAATAATATTGGTAAGCAGAAAATTGATTAATATTTTCTTTTATTAATGTATTTTTGTCTAGTTCCTGCACTACACAATTAATTAATTTATCTTATTAAACTTTCAACTGTAACTTAAACTCTTATTTAAAAGCAACTCTTATTTTCACTTAAGTTGGTAAGTACATCTGATATTTTTTATCTTTTTACCCGCACTCCGCTCCTGGCATTTGCATTGTGCATATGAGAGTCACCGCTTCCCCCTGCCCCGCCCCGATCTGCGGCCCAACAGCCGTTGCATTTCATTTGATTCAGGGAGAGCAACAAATCAATTTGCATGCGGTAGTTTTGCAGATTTATGGCATTGGCATCTGTGCATATAATTTTTTGGGCGAGGCTTTTGCATGCAAAATAAAAATATATTTGCAATCATTTCTTATACGAGTCTCGAATGATAGTGGAAATACGAGCGAATGAAATCACTCATGAGCTACCATAAAAGCCAGTAAAACACAGAGCAGGCTTCAAATTCATTTCTGACCCACAACTTATACAAACATTTCGTGTCATTAGCCAAAACGATTCGTCTGTTGATCTGTGTGACCCGTATAAAGCGAATGACCTGATGGACTCCTAATCGAACAGACCAGCAACAACAACAATATCAACAAGCCAAGTTAAGAGTTGAAGCCGACGCAATCAAGCCGAAAACCTCAGAAACCAAAGCAAAGCCAAAGCCAAAACCGAAGACCGAAGACCGAAAACCGAAAACCAAGTGAAGCATCTATTGTCCACCGCAGAACGTTGCCTCTTTTTTAACGCCGATGATGTCATGCGGGTGGCAAAGAGGCGGGGCGGACAAAGGCGGGAAAGCAGAGGAAGAAGGGAATGGAAACTGGATACGGCAATTCGGTTTGGGATTTGGATTTCGCACGCTGCTCAAAATCTACCTAAATAATGGAACTCAATATAGCAAAGTAAAGCGGGTATATGCGAGACCTAATTATGATTAGTACAACACTACGGTACAGGGTATTTTGTAGTCTGACAACAGAATAGACCTCAAACTTGTTTGGCTTTGCGCCATTGCCTTTTCTTATGTTTAGTTGTACTTCTCTTTTATTGATAGTTGAATTTGGTTCGATTTCGATGATTACATTTCGGACGGTCGCATAGAGATAGAGAGTTAGAGATAGAGTGAGAGAAAGGGAGAGAAAAAGCAAAGGTTTTTTTTAGCTGAGTCAAAATATCGTTTAATTTTTACGACAGCCATATTACTTATTGACAAAATGTCAACTCGCCAGAATTCTGGTTGACAATTGAATTAGTTTTTTCATTAGCGAAATGTTTAACTTAATTTAAGTAAAATGTTCTATTAAACAGTGTACATTTTGCAGCTAAAAAAGAAAATGATTCTCGTATATCTTGATGCCTCTAATGAGGCACACTAATTGCAAGATGCATTGAATTATTTATAGCCATCAACAAATTCAAAGTTAGACAAACTTTTCACTGGCACGCAACAGCAGCAACAACAACAAAAGCAAAAGAAACAACAACAGATTCCGCAACAGGGGCAACAACAACAATACACGAGCTGGGCATCAGTTTGGTTTTACTTTTTGTTTTTGTTTTTGGGGGCTTTTCAACACATTAATAAACTGCATATGCAACAGCTCATTAAAAGCCACTCGAGCCTGTGGCAACACGCAAGGCAGCCAACTTAGAGGAGCTCCCAGAGTGCCGGCAAACCAGATCTCTCCAGGGCTGTTCCATAGCGGGGGAAGGGGAGGGCAACGTGCAGTGGCCATGTCAAGTGGCCAGACCGCATTGAGCCAAACCCTAAGAAGGCAGAAGGCAAAACTACTTGAGAGTTTATTTAGTTTATTTTTGCTAGCTGCGGTTGCTGTTGCTTCTTTTTTCTGTTGTTGTGCTGACTTTTTGGGCCAAACAAAAGTGAAGTTTTATATATCATTCACTCTCTCTCTCTCTCTTCAACTTTAGTCTGTCGTCTCAGGCGTCATCGCGGCGACATTCACCCAGTAACTGCCAAGGGGAAATTAGGGAAAAACGCAACAACAACAACATCAACAACAACGAGACTGTCAAGAAATAACAAGCCATGCAAATATGTGTGCTGTGGTGTTTGGTTCTCTCTCTCTCTCTCTCTGTCTTTCTCTCCTTCTCTCTCTCCCTCTGGACTCCTAGGGACCAGTCAGTTGCCAAGTAGCGAACGCGTTGATTTCCCATTTATGCAAATTTCACATACACTTCAAACTGCGTTTTTTTCACTATTTTTTTTTTCTGTATTTTTGTTATTTTTTTACGCGCTTTTGTTGGCCTGGCTCAAAGTAAAGTTTGGCTAGAGTGAATCTGAAGTTGTGCCTGGAGTCTAGTGATTTTTAGTTTGTTTTTGTTTTTTTTTCTTTATTTGTTATTTTTTCTATTCGCCAAGTTGCAGCTACATTTGATGCAACGTGACGTGACAGGACAGGAACGTGACGTCATGTGTGTTGCGTGCTTGTGGCTCGGAGTATGGCTGAATGGCTGAACGGCCATGGCTGCTACTCCCACTTCTACTCCTACTGGGTAATGTGTAATGGGTACTGGGTGCACAGAAAAAAAACTTGGAGTCCCGTATAAAATCAGTCGGCAATAAGGCGAAGTGAGAAGTTCGGTAATCCTGGATTTTCTTAGTCTTATAAAAAAAACTCTTTACGGGGTAAACAGCTACTTTCTGATTTACAATTTTGTGATGAACAATTTTAAATGTAACATATAATTGATTTTGACCCTTTAACCTTTCCAACGACATATAGAATCTAACTGTAATTTATTTGTTGGGGTTTCAATTTTATAGGGTTTAAGTCATTTCCCGCTAAACTAGCGGCTTTTTTAAAAAGTTGTAGAGCAAACATTTCGCACCCTCTGTGATGCTTTCGTCACTAGAGTGGACTGCCGTCCGCAGTGATTAAATACAACATTCTTAAATCAACTAAAATTTTTTAATTAATTCTGCGCAAATATTTTTACTATCGTGTCTCTAATAAAATTTTTCAGTGACAGCAAGTGCTTTAGATTTTTGTTGACTATTTGAATGCCAATTACAATAATATCTCGAAATCATACTTCAAAAATAAAAGCTAAAATCAGGAATAGTAAATTTGAATTGTAGACTGAAGTTTCTTCCAGTGTACTGTGAACCTACTCCTTTCTCGCTGCTGCTGCTACTGGGACCTGAGCTGTTGCTCTTCAGTCTGTCTAATGCAATGCGCGTGCTAAATGGGCGTAACTCAACGGCTCGACGACTTTTTGCTGTGCGACGCTTATCAAAAGCTGAAAAAACGCAAAACTTTTTCACTCAACTCACACACTACACGCACACACACACACACACACACACACATGCTGGCATTCTGCATCTGTCAGTGCATCAAAACACTTGAGTTTTCGAAAAGTCGTCGTTTTTTTTTTTTGCATGCAGTTTTTAGTTTTTAGCGTCGTGTCGAATGCGGCGTATACGTAATGTTTGGCTTTGCAATTTGTGTTCAGCTTTCTGTTTTTTGCTCATATTTTGCCTGAGAGCTGACAAAAGTGACACTTGCTTTCGCTGTTGCACTTTTGTTGTAGTTCTTTTATGTGGTGTGTGTGTTGGTGTTTGTTTGTGTGTGTGATTATTTTGCTTCTTGGCGCTCTCAAGTGTTCTGTCAACTGCTGAGCGACGGCAAACAGCGCCTAAATGCGATGCCAAAAGAATGCAAGTGACATTGAGAATGCGCCAATTTGCAGCACCATGGAACACACACTTTCATACAGAGAACTGTCTGTCTGTCTGTCTGTTTGTCTGTCTGTCTGTATCTGGCAAGACATCTGCCCCAACTCTCTCCTGTCTCTGTCTGTCTGGGCAATGGCCACGCGCTGTTCGCCTTGACTTGTCACAGTGCTCGACAGCAGCAGCTGCACAGGTGGGCGTCCAACTCACTCACACACACTCTCTTTCACTCTCTCTCTCTCCTTCTCTCTCTATCTGTGACACGCTTGACTAGCTCACATTGATAGTCCAGACTCCAAGCCATAAACCAGATCCACACTCGGAGTCAGACAAGCGTGTGATAAGTTCATTACCGCAATGTAATCCATGTCTGCCCTTTGAAACTGCACAAAATGCAATGATTACAATTTACTTTGAGATTTTTTAATACACTTTCAGCTGACCGAAGTTGGCTTTTGCCAACTTATCAGATGATAAAGTCGCCTTTACACGGACACAACCAGCAGATTCTTATTCAAAAGTAAGTTTTAATATTTGTAATATTCTAAATCTTTATTAAATTTCTCTCTTTTATTTAATTACTTTAAATTCTCTCTATAAATTTATGAAATCAAAAAACAATCACATAAAATTGCGAAAATTTCACGCACTCCAATAATAAAATATGTAAATCAATGTACCTAACACACACACACACAGATGAGTATACATAAATTTGTTGTATGATTATTTTGATTGAATATAATTTATATGGCCATATAAAATGGAATTCTAATTATTCTATCAAATGCAAATCTCATTTTTATTCGCGTGGAGTGAAAAGTGGAGTCAAAATTGATTAATTTCTGTGTGTGATACTTGAAATTAAAATTCGTATCTAAATGCAAATTTTGAAATTGCTATTTAATGCACTTTAAGCAAGAAACCAATTTAAAACTTATTTCAATTTTCTCTTTAAACAGCAAAATACTTGCTAAAAAAAACAAAAATTAATTGTGATTCGATTATATTCGAAAAAATCGCATTTTCCCGTTTGCCAACAAATTGTAAATATTTAAGTATGCATGGATATATTTATTAATATCGTAAAACAATAACAACAAAGTAGCAACAATGTAGTTTTTAAGAGTGATCGAATCTAAGACATTCTGTCCTAATGCTTTATTTGGAATATTTACTTTATTTTCTATAAGTTTAAGTCGATTTTATGTGATTATGATACCCATTCAAAGAAATTGATTGGGACAGGGTATCACATTGGCAATAACTTTAAAGTTTAAACTGTCGATGCCAAAATAAAAAGCTCAGCCAAGGGGCATAAAATTGTTCATGACGTTTTGTTTACTCTGTTTCGTTCTCTTTGTGCAGCAACTGTTTAATTTAATTTATTATTTTTTTATTTCATTATTGTTTTTGTTTTGCTGTTTGTTTGCAAATCGGTCAGTGCCTACACTGGCGATAAGTTAATGCATTAAAGCACAAATTGAATCATTCATATGTGCGCATACATATGTGTCTATATACTATGTATTTGATATGTGTACATTGTTTTTATGTGCTGAAATAAATGTCGCATAAATGTTGCACAATATTGCATTCAATGAGAAAATGCTGCACAGCGCACTGAAAGTAATTAAATATAGTATAAAACAATCAAAAAACAAATCTCATAAATTAAACTTGTTGTCATTGCTTAAACCACACAATTAAACAAAGCCAAAAAAAAAACATACCATACATATGATGAAATATATATTTGAATATAGTATAAAATCTGTCACTAGAATGGTTAATACCATGTTAGTTTTTCAAGCTAATAAAGCGTAATTATCGGCGCATTTATTTAATTAGCCGCATAAAAGTATTGCATTTTTTGTGACCTCTAAAAATGTAGTAACTTTTTTCATGCACACACATAATGAGAATTTAATGCGCCTATCAAACTGTTGTTGTGGTTGCAACTTTGTCGGGCTTTATTGCAACTGATTTTGTGCTGAACTGCAGTCAATTTTAATTAAACTAAATCTTATTCATCCAACATTTTACAATCAAAACTCAAACAACAGATTGAAAGGAGAGAAAGAGCATTAGGTAGTCGGTGATGATCTCAGGGACTCGGGCGAATGTATTTTGTCATTTCATTAAATATATGTATAGACAAATCCAATTAATTTAAAACTATTTTTGATTACCATTTATGCATAATTTGTGGCTTTAATGACTAACGAAATGCGATTAACCGAAATGCAATTACACATGCAGCTGGAGTTGGAAATTGAACTGAAGTTCAGATAGACACAATTTGCTTGGATACTGAGTCAGGACTAGGACTCAACTGGTTGATCTTAATTTCAGTTGACAGTGAGAAGATTGAGGGGCAAAGGCAAAGCCAATGCAACTTGAGTAGCACTTAAACTTAGTCCGACATAATTCTCAATCAGAAATGGACACATTTTCGGGGCAGCATTTGATTTATGGCAATGGGAACAGGCTGCTGAACAGTGCCTAGCACTTGTTGCTTGTTTCACAGATACACACACACACATACATCCAGAGAGACAATGACAACGCCTTCGAGTGGGTGTCGTCCAAGTCCAAGTCCTGTTTCTACTTCTGCTCCAGCTCGTTGCCGTTGCCGTTGTCGATGTCGGTGCTCTGACAGTTTACAAAGTGCAGCAATTAAGTTGACAAAGTGCTGGCTTTTACACACGGCAAAACGGCGGCTCTGGCAAATTTGTAATGGCAACAGTGAAAACACTTAAATGAATTTGTTAACCATGCCACATGCCGCATTCACAGTCAGTCAAGGCACAAGCAGAGGGCACAGATGTGACCCAAGTATCTTGCAGATACTTATAAGTTAATCAATTTATATAAGTATGACCTGTGATTGTCAGGGTATACCATAAGTCGAGCACACCTTTTGTACTCAACAAGTATTCACTAAACTCAAAA
The DNA here is from genome assembly GCA_963924055.1 of Drosophila limbata. Lineage (NCBI taxonomy): Eukaryota > Metazoa > Arthropoda > Insecta > Diptera > Drosophilidae > Drosophila > Drosophila limbata. The sequence continues at coordinate 8,542,094 of OZ001355.1, forward strand.
AGAGTTGCATAAAACAGACAACAGTCAACTTGATTGGCTCTCGACCTGTTTACAGGGTATAGCCTTGAGTCTAGTAAATCTTTTCTTCTTGTTGCCTGGCTGCTTTAACAAACATTTCGTATTGTTCTTGTGTCCAATTTGTCAGTTGGTTTAATGGACGACGACAAGTGTCTGAAGATGCCAGCTGTTCTCCTCTCTCCTCCTTCCTCTCTCCCAACTTCTGTTGCTGCCACTTGTGGCACTGTCGTCTCTGCATCTCTGAATTGCTGCGTGTTTAGCCCCAGATCTGTTCAGTCTGCTTAAAAACATATTTTTCGGCCAACAAAACTATTTCAAGTGTCAAAGGCGGCTGTTGTTTGTTTCACTTTGTCACTTTTGAATTTGTTTTTGTCTTTGTTTTTGTCTTTGAATTTGTTGCTGGTAATCGGAACTGCGTTGCAGGACTCAAGATGCATTTCGGAATACTCAATGGCTTTTTCTTAGACAATTTATGATTCTGTCAAATGGCATTATTTAATCGTAATTATTCATATGGAATTTGCAGCTGCCGTTGAAATAAAAAATAAAAAAAACCCCAACGCCAACGCAATTTCAACTCTTGGTCCAAGTTTCTTTCACTCGTGTTTGATTTTTTGGCAAGTCGTGTGCAAATTGTAATTTATTTTCGTATCGTTTAGGCCCAGCACATATATATCTATATATATATATACTGTCTAAAATATATATATTTATATACACAATTTAATTTTTCATTGAAAGATTTTTGCCCTGGCACATTTCATAGATGTTATGAGATGAGAGATATATATTCGTCGTCGGTCTGACATCGTTTCGCCCAATTTCCGCCCTGGCCTTCTACATCCGCCTCCTCCCATTCCCCCTTCTTCTCTCCTCTGTCTGATTTAGAAATGCCACAAGGGTAAGGGCAACTAGTAGACAGGATTGCGTACAAAGGCAACATCGCCAGTAATTTTCATTGACATTTTTCTCATTCTCATTCACTTTCATTTCTTTGGCTGTCAACGCGCAAAAAATGTGACAATCAAATTTGATATGTGACTTTGGCATTGACGTCGAGTCGACCAAAACTGCCGATCGAAATAGATTTTTGGTAGTAAAAATAAATTAAAATCTTGTACAAATAAATCGCTTTATGTTTGCAGCAAGTAAACTTGGCACTTGGCCTTGATAGACACAAAAGAAAAGGCGAAAAGTTACAGTCACCGATCAAATTTTGATAGCTTAACTAAAAATTTAATTATGTTAATATAAATGGGTATTAATTATTGCATTATTGCAATGCGAATTCTTCGTCAAGATCCCAGTGGATCGAATTTTATGAAATAAAATATATTGTTCTTAGATAAACATACTATATATTGATATACATTTAAGTATTTCCGTTTAATAGGAATTCATTTAATTTGTATGCTAAGTGGGTGGATCATAAGTATTAATGGTCTACGGGGAAATACTAAAGAATGCCTTGAAATATAAAATAAACCAAAATGTTTGATTTACACATAAAATTCCACGTTTTTCTACTTTTCAAGTGAAAATAGATTTTTTTAAGCATTTTTGTGCTGAAATAACGAAAATCACGTTTTGATTAACGAGCACAAGCTGCATGAAAATTAAAATTGTTTGCATTGCAAAACTTGGTTGAAGTCCACAATAATAAATTTCAATAATTTGTACAACTCTTGTTAATTGTTGAACAACCAAATCAGAGTTGTGGTTGCAGCTGGAGCTGAAGCTGGTGTTTAAGCGGGTTTTACCAACCAAACGAGACAGTCGGACAGTCAGACAGACAGTCAGACAGACAGTCAGACTGAGACAGAGACAGAAACACTTAACCCAATCTCGATGGGTCTTGGCTGTTGAAACAAAAATTGTTTGCCAGTCACGTTTGTGGTGCAGAGAGTGGTGCGGAGAGTGGTGCGGAGAGTGGTGCAGAGAGTGGAGTGCGCTAAGCAACTTTATCTGCACTTCTTCAGTTTATTTTTATTTTTCTTTTTTACACTTTTTATTTTGCGATTGTTGTGGGCGTTTATTTTGAGGGCATTGTGATTGTTATATAATTGCGAGGTGACGTCGACTGCAAAAAGTGATTACTTTTTAGTCAAATTTGCGAGTTCGTGTTGTGTAAGCTCTCTGGGTCTTCCCTGTCTCTTCTCCCGCCGCAAAAGTGTGTCGCTGTTTAACCCAAATCGATGGGAAAGTGAATAACTCGATTCGAGTTGAGCCTGAGATAGAGACACCCTGTATGGCAGGCTGGAAATTACTTTAAATTATTTAACCAACAACAGAAGCAAGTGCATTCTCTCTCTCTCACTCTCACAATGCACTAAAATGAAATTAAATTATGGTCTTGAAGTGTTGTTTGCATTGTTCTGAATGACATACGAGCCCCGAAGACAGTTGAAACAAGCGAAACACACACAGAGAAATAAAATATACATGCATCAGCACATTAGTTGAGAAATTACCCAGAGAGAGAGAGAGAGAGAGAGCACTTGAAGCAAGACAGAAAGAGAGCAACGGAAGGCAATCTACCATGACAGTTCATGAAGGTTAAATTCTTGCGAAATGATTCCGTTCTTCTCTCTTTGGCAATGTACTCTTTTCATGCATTCGAGTACTCGTTCCCGTACTCGTATTCACATTCAGCTTTGGCAATGCAAGTAATTAAAATATACGCAAAGCTACTCGCCAATTTTTCAGAGCATGTTATATATTTTTTTTTTGTTTTTGTCTTCATTTTATATTCTAGTTTCCTTCATTCAACAAAAGTTTCAAGCCATGAAATATTGTCACGCACAAGAGATGTTGAAATCTGTGTGTTGAGATCTGCTGTGGATATGGAGTGACCAAGGGGGAATCTCTGGGTCTGCATTGCATGTCACAGAAGTGGGGAGCAAGTGGGGAAAGGGAGAATTCAGTCGGTCATTCGTCGACGGCTGTATAAATACGATTCTAATGAGCACGGCGTGTCGCTTTTTTTCTGCGCTCAATAGGCACTCCCCAGTTGCCTCTTCCTCCCCTCTTTGTTCCCGCTTCCCACTTCCCACTTCCCATATCCATATCCATTCCCAGTGACAGTGACAGCCGCCTGCTGCTTGGCGCTTAATTTATGACTTGATTTGCAGTAGTTTTATTGCAATTTCAGTTTCAATTGCTGCCCACTTTACCAGCACCAGCTGACGTCACTCTCAACTTCTTCGGCTCGCCTCGGGTTCCTAATTAATGACACCCAACTGATAAAAATACACATAAGGAAGTTGAAAGTACCACACAAAGCAACTGATTCACTTGCCTAGAGAGAAATACAATCCAATTGCCCCAGTTGAACTTCAACTTCCATGCAACACCTCACTTGTTTGTGTAAAGAAAAAAGTGACGCAGCTTATCAACAATTTGTTTTGCCATTGAATCATTGAGGCGATCAAACTTTGAGCGGGTTAACGAGTAAACCCGATTCTGATTTGCTTTATCAGCTGAACTTGATTGATAGCGTTTATAGATGACATGTTGAGGAATTCTGATAACTTGCTGTCTGATATATCATAAGTGATTAATGGCAGTCCGAGTTCATTAAACTTTGAGACAATAGAAGAACTATAAATGTTTATGTATTTATTTAAACAACAACTATTGCTTAAAGGCTTTTAGCCACTCGTTTCGACGTGAGTAACAAAATTTCATGAATACTCATGTTGCATAAAAGAAGTCGTTACATCACAAACAAACGTCTTGGTGGTCTATAGTCTTCAGCAAATGGCAAATGGATATTGGAAATGAGAATGAAAATGGAAAATGGACAAATGAGTATTACGTTCGAGTATTGCGGCAGAAACAGAAACAGAAGCAGCGACAATGCGCAATGCGTATACGCGATATGAGATATTGGCTCTTACAGTGGATAAAGAAAGGGGTACAAAGCGGGGGGAGGGAGGGGCAGGGTGGTTGCTGAATGACTGCTGGCCGAAAATAGATCAAGCAGAAAAGATCTGAAGAGAAAGCAAAAGAGACGTGAAGATACGTAAAGAAAAGCGCAATTGCCAAGCAAATTGAAAATGTGTACAGCACAGTCAAATAAATATATACACGTATACATATGTATACATATATTCAAATAGTCAGACAGGCAAACAGACAAATGACCAACGAATCAAAAACAGCTAAAGAGCCGCTGAAATATGTAAAAGATACATTTCACGCTGACCTAGAGATACATTAATATCTTTTTTGGCGCCTATTTATCTAATATACGACTAAATATTTTCAAATTACAAAATAAATGGCACAGAAATTATGGGCCAGAATAAAAACAGCAACAACAACAACAGCAACAGCAACAATGAATGCATTCGTTTGACAGAAACACATTTCGTAAATTGTCAGCAATATGTATCTGCCAGATATTGTATCTAGCTGACTGCGCAGAGCGCAAAAAATTCAATACACACACAGACAGAGAGAAATATAAGTATGTAGATTTGAGAAAATTCGGAAAGAAAAATCCGCGCAGCCATTTCGAAGATACTAAAAATAAACTCACCTTGAAAAGTTTCTAAAATTTTTGAAAATATTTTATCTGATTTCAGCTGCTGTCCGTCCGAAGATGTATCTGTATCTGTGTCTGTGCTCTGGCCAAAACTAAATATTTTCTAGCTTGTATCCAGAAATTGTTTGCTGCTGTTGTTCTCGTTGTTCTTGTTGGTCGTGTTGTTGTTGTTGTTGTTGTTGTTCTTAGCCACCGTTTAGCGAGTGCCAAAAAAAAATTAAGTGTTGTTATTGTTGCCGTTGATATTGTTAACTTTTTATACACGAGACGGATTCGTTTCGTAAGGGATTTTCTCTAGAAATTTGTTGGGTTTTCGATTTTCGGTTTAACCTTCACAGAAATTCACAGAAATTTATTTACATTAACACAGGGCACAAGTTTGATCCTAAAAGAGAAGCAATGAGAATCGGCGAGAAGAGTGAAAGGGAGAAAGGTAGAGTGAGAGTGGGAGAGAGAGATAAATTTGATTGATTATGATATTGATTTTATATTGATAATAACACTTAATAAATATTGATTTTTATTTTTATTATTGCTGATGATGTCAGTTATCAGTTTCGCATTTCTTTGTTTGTGAACTATTTCTTTTCTTTATTGTTCGCAGTCTTCACACTTGACTAATATAATATATTGATATATTTATATTTACACTTGCTGTTGATTTCGTGAATTGTTTCGATTCGATTGATTTGATTGCGGCCTGTTCGAGGTGTTTTATTTTTGGGGGCGACGTTAACTAAGCGACGATTTTCTCTCAACTAAAGCAAAAACCCAAAACCAAAACCGAAACCGAAAATTTTTGGGTGTGAAACGCTTTTTCGAACTAAAAATCTTTTCAAGCAAGTGGCAGCTACGTCGCTGCCGACGTCAGCGTTGACGTCGCTGCCTGCATTTTGGGGCCGCGAGAGCGTCTGTTTTTTTTTGCTGTTGTTGCTGTTGCTTTTCTTTTATTTTTGCCCAACTATATGGCCGCTATATGTAGTTCTCGTTTGCCCGCAGACGTTGTCAGCTCACCTACCGCCCCCCCCCCCTCTGTTCCCACTGTTCCCCCTTCCCCGTTCCCCCTGCGACCGACACAGAAACCGAAAACAGAAAAGCTACAAAAACTACACAAACTGCGCCAACAGACGGCGACGGCTGCCAATGTCTGTCTCGATATATACACATATATACTATATACTATATTCTTTATTGTTGTTGTTGTTGTTGTTGTTGTTGCTGTGCTTGTTTGTTATACATTTATTTTGTTATTTTGCTAATTGTTTGTATTTCATTTTCAACGCTTTCCAACATTTCTAGCCCAGGTCCAAGCCAAGTCCGTTTGATGTGTCCGAACAAACTTATTATTTGTATTATTTAATATTTGCATTTCGAACATTTCCCGCCTTCTGTTTTCTTTTAACGCTAATTATTGAATGCCCGACTAACTGGGCCAAATGATAAGCCTTCTAAAATACACACAGATTTAAGCATATTCTAAGAATCAAGTACTTTTCTTTCTTTTGCTTTCTTCTAAAGAAGACAAGTTCATGCTTAATCAGTTAAGATTAGATTATCTGGGAAAATGTGTGTTTTTAGTAAATATGGCAGCAACTCGTATGACATCATCATCGTAATCATCATATGGCTCATATCGCAAGAGTGTTCTGTTGTTGCTGTTGATTTCCTTCAGGTTGCTCAAGTAGAAACACGAATCTTTCGATAAATGTTATTAAAACTTTGGCAATTACTGTCTGAGGCAATGAACAAGAGTTTATAACGGGTCTCTGGGTCTCAACAAGGTCACATCCGATTATCGTACATATATTCGAGTATTTTAATCAAACAACGAAATATCAATCCTCACTTCCCCCCAGATCAGAAATATATTGTTGTCCGGGCAACTTAAAAATTGATTCAAAAAGCGTACACATTTCCATTTTGTGGCATAAAAAGCTGATGCGATTTCAACAACAGCAATAATAACAATAAATAAACCAATATGAAATATAGTAATAAACTTCGTTGAGCATAAAAACAATTGCAATTTTTTTAATTAAATCATGTTGCCAATTGAACAAAAACTAACCAAAAAAATATAGAACAAAATCGCTGCGTAATTCAATCAAATAGCAAAAACGTTTTCCACCAAAGGCGAATATAACACTCGATAAAATCAATAATATTGTAGTATCAATGCTGATATTATTTTCTTTAGTGAAATTTAACTGTCTTTAATTAAAGTCTCTGACAATTAAAGTCTCAAATGTTACAGATAAGCAGGCAAGTAATTAAAGAGACGTGTTTTACAGTTGTCGCTTTGCGGCTAACGGTCTGTGGCATGATAACAGTTATACAATTTAAAACTTTTTTAAGTGTTTACTTTTCACTTTTAGTTTTTGCGAATTTATATACAGATTATGTTGTTGTGTGTTTTCGTTACGTCAAATTCGACTTTGGAGCAGCTTATTGGAAGAGCACACAAATGTATAAATTTAAATTTATTTTTTAAGTTTTATTTATTGTTGTTGTTGTTGCTTTGAGTAGCTGCAGGGCGATCCGAGTGAGTCAACAAAATGTTGGCGAAATACTGGCCATGGCCAGATCTGAATCATTCGACTGGAGATTTACTCTTAATGAAGCCGGTTTTTATTATGAGCCGATGCTGGTCATAAATGTTGGTCAATTACTTGGGTAATTGTAAAAGTAATAATTGGAATATGTAAATATATATACTTTAAACGCACAAAAACACTACGTCACACTCACTTTTTATTGGTTGACTTTGTTATAGTAAATTACGTTGAATTTATTATTAATGTTCTTTGAAATGGAGCGAGAAATACTACGATTATTATTAAAACCCGATACGAAGCCGAAGCGAGACAAGAGACGAGACAACCGCGCGCGATCGTTGCTTTCAGACGAATGGCAAAGGCGAAGGCAAAGGCGAAGGCGAAAGATCTCGACAAACGAAGTCACTGCCAGACTCACACACACACACACACTCACATGGACACTCACTCACCCACACACATACACACACACACTACGTTCGCTTGCCACTTGCGAGCGTCTCTCGTGAGAGGCGTGCAACACACAAATCAACAGGTAAACGAAAGGTGAAAATACACAAACAACAACATCACACATACAGTCACACACACACATGTACAGCTGTGAGGGCGCGTGTGTGTGCGTGTGTGTTCTTGTATTAGCGAACTGATAAGATAAAAAAGCGAAAACACAAATAACGTCAAACTCAAATTCTATGAAGTTATTTCGGTTGCTTTGTTTTGTTTTTTTAGTTGGTTTCTATCTACAAATATCGTATCTATTTTTTTGCGCATTTTTTTATGCATGCATAAATTCCATATTTTTACTGTTTTGTTTCTGGCCAGACATTTTGGCAACATATTTGTAGATTTTACTCTTTCTTTTACAATTGTGTTGTGCTAATTTGGTGGCTGTTGTTGTTGTTGTTGTTGCTTGTGGCTGTGCTCCACATGGAGAGATATAAAAACTGTTGGCTGCCGAATCGCGAGATATTGTATGGACATGAGTATATATTCTATATTTAGGTTGCATGCCACAACAGCACAGCACACAGCACGCAAAAACTGGTTACTCCAGTTTCCCTGATAATCTGGGTGACGGCTACAACAACAACAACAATAACAACAACAACAGCAGCGGACAGGCAACAAGGCAACAGGCGTCTCTGATTCTTGGTTGCAACTTGGGCTGATTTTCCTTTTTAGCGCCCCAAAAAAGCATAAAGAAGAAGCAGCAGCGGCAGTTGAAGCAACAAAATGCAGCCAAAACCCAACAGAAACTGCGTTTGCAAAAACCGGTTATCCCTATGCCCGTCCCTTTCCAATCCCTCTCCCTTTCTGCCCATTTCGATATTGACCAACACTTTTGGGTCCAATGATCAGCTCTCGAAAGTTGCACAGTGGTCCCGTCGCCCACTTCGTCCCGCACTTCATTCAGAAACCAAAAGTGCTGCACAAACTCATTCCCATTCCCATTCCCACTCCCATGGCCAGTTCCAGGTCTAAATCCACACCCCTTTCCTTGACCATCTCTTGGCTAATGGCAGCTTCAAAGCGGCTGTAAATCATTTAGCAGCTATTTTGTTTGGCTAGAGACAAGCATGGCCAAAGGCAAAACGCCGCACAAACATCTTGAAAATGTCACGCATGCGTAGTTGTTGGCATGCGCGTAATTGCAACCTGCCCCCATCCCACCAACAACAACCACGTCCCAACTGGTGTGGGGACATTTTGTTGTACAAGTTAATAAGCACAAAGAAAGCGTCAAACAGGAAACACTTAACTTGACTACTGTGCGAAACAAGTGACAACAAAATATTAAACAAAATAATAATAATAAATTCTTTTTATTAATTCAGAACAAAAAAGTTTTGGCTTCTTAAGTCAATTTGGCTCATTTTTTGTTTGTTTTTGGTTCAATTTTTAAGTGGCAGCGCTCCCAAGCAGTCGCTCTCTCAACGCTAAACGTATAAGAGTTTTTATAAGAGTTTGTTCTGTTCGCGCCCACTTTTCGCACTTTTGAAAGTGCGAGTTTTTTGTGAGCTAAAAGTAGATTAATCGGGGGTGCCACAGAAATCGCTTTCGCTTGAATTTCACTTAAATTTCATACAAATTGAAGTGAAATTCAAGCGAAAGCGATTTCTGTGGCACCCTTGAATATCTCAATTTCGCCACGCGAAGAGTTCATGCACCAAACCAACTTTAAAATGGACTTAATTAATTTACAAAATTTTGGAATTTTTTTTTTTATTTTGAAATTGTTCCTCAACTTTTTTGAATTAATTTTTGAAAATCGAAAAAATTTTATTTCAAATTTTGTGCTTTCAAATTGTTGCAACAGTGCTAAGTGACACATAGAGGGCGCCAGTTAGCCTAGACACGCTGCACTTCAAACTGTGTTAGCAGTGTTCTACACCACAGTAAGCGAAGAAGCAAACCTTTCGTTTTCGTTACGCAAGCAGTGCTGCAAGCAGTTGAAATATTTTATGTCCAATCCTAAAAGTATGCAACGCTTAATTTAAACTATTTCTTCTTGGCGATTAATTTTAATTTTTAATTAATTTAATTAGCAAAGTTGAGAAAAAATCCAAAAAAGAAAAAAATTAGAAATTCGGAAAAAATGCAACAAAAATTCTGGTATAATTTTCAAAATTCTAGCTTCAAAATTAAGAAAGAAAGAAAGAAACTTGCGAAAAATGAAGCTGTTGAAAAGAGCTGAAAGTGCTGCTTGACAAATTTTTTTTTCGATTAAATTTTTGTAAATTTTTATAGCTTGGATATTTGAGAGTATCGTGCTAAAAGGGGTTTTTTAAATTCGAAATACCTTAGGAGATATGGCCTTTTTTGTCTGATAACAACGCTGTGACAATGTATGTTGGTAATATATTTCACTTGGCCCTTTTACTGAAATGTTAATGCACATTTCATAGTCATAAACAAAACCTTTTACTTTTAATTAAATGCATTTGCCTTACAGGCGAAAAGCAAAAGCAAAGAAAAACACACAAAAAAATCCAATGCTCAAATAAATTAACATAATGTACTTTAAACTATTTCTACTTGACGAGCAATTCAAATAATGAATGGATAAAATTTCTATAGATCTGTTCAATTTGGCAATAAGATGAAAATTAATTAGTTAAACCATTATAGATCGAAAATAAATTAAATTAAATAAATGTGCTGATTAGTGAAAAACAAAATACATAAATTACAAATTCAGACAATTTTAGAGAATGTAAAATATAAAATGGAAATTTATATTTGAAATTGATTTAAATTACTGAAAATATTAGTCAAACATTTTTTCAGTTACTAATGGTATTGGAAACCGAATTCAGTTAAGGAAGTTCAGTTGAATTAATGCCACAGCTAGAATCGAACTCAAGATTACATTTTTACGACTGGAATTTGTTTTAATTTTGCAAGTCTTTGATTTCCTATCGCGTAGCAAAATCAAGTCACGTTCGCGATTTGCCATTTTAGGCAGTCGACAATTTTACCGTTTTTGTTGATGTGTTTTCTATTTAAGTTTTGATTTTGGCCAAGAGCAGAAAAGCACTTTGATAGGAGCCGCAATTAAGAGCGATAAATGCGCTGATCTTGTACGATATATTTAATGGATTAATGCATTTTGAGTAAACACACTTTGAATGTAGCTCACGATCACTTGACTCGACTGGATCCACAAATGGCGTGCAAACCGGAGCATGGTCCGAGACAAGTTTGCCACTTTGAACGGTGTGAATTGAAATTGAGTGATTAGATGTTGGCCAGAAGGAGGAGGAGAAGGAGAAGGTGAGGGCGTCTAACCACCTCTTTGACTTGGGCGGCAACCGGGCAGCTAATTTTGGCAAATGATGTTGAAACTTGATATGTTTTTCAAGTAGCCCCTGCAATTTGATCGTCCAAATATTTTACCTTGCAAGCCACATTTATAGTTTGTTTTTATTGCATTTCAATTGATTTTTAGTTGGTCACTAATTAAAAATACACATTGTGGTATTTGCCATTTCAGTGCTAGTGCTGTTTTGGCCTAATGACATTTTTGGCAACAAACAGCCGCCGTTGGCGACCATTAATTAATTTGACAAGTTAATTAATTTGGTCATTAAAGGTTATTCAAGCCAAAAATACAAAAAATCCAAATTCCAGACAGCTTCAAATGTATCACCCTTGGGCATGGCTTGACAACCCTAAACAGCGCCTTAGCCATGGCAACCGACAGGACCAAAACAACCTGTAAATCTGTTTTGGCCAAACTTCCAACTCGCACGAGGAGCTTTTTTCGTCTACCACAGTGCAAAACCTTCAAGTTCAACTTCATGTACGAAGCAGGCAGCGAGCAGATCAATTGCAATGGGGCAGTCATAGAACTGCCCTCGCTGTCGGTGGTCAAGACAGGTGCCTAATTACTCAGACCACACCTGTAAACGTATTGTTTTATTATGATTATATTATACTTGATTTAGCACCCAAGATGCCCTCGGATGCAAACATCGATTGGCTGCTTCACATTTATTTTACACGTCGCGAATTCGAGAGATGCCGTCGACTCATCGAACGTGAGCTGAATCGTCATTTGAATGCGGAGTATCTGTACTTTGTCAAGGTGAGTGAAGGACGCTTAAAGGTGCTCTTCGGTTTTTCAAATTGATTGCGCACTGATTTGCACTGTACCCAGGGCTTAATTGACCGCGAAGATGGCAACAACATTGAGGCGCTGCGTAACCTGCAAAAAGCGGTCGAGCTTAATTCAAAGAATATCGAGACTTACAAGGAAATCGGACGCACACTGTAAGCTAATTAGTGCTATCGATTTTTCAGTGTCTGTTTGCCAGTCAACAACAACTGCCTTCCCTTCCCCAGCTATAGCATGGGTCGCTTTGGCCAGGCCCTAAGCGTATTTCGTGAGGCTGAGCTGCAGAGTCCACGCAAGGATCATGAAATCTATCATTACCTGGGCGAGCTTTTGTACCGTGCAGCTGCCACACAACCGCAATTGGAGGTGGCCCGACAGCAGCAGGCCGAGGCCAGAGGTTACTTCGAGCTGGCCGTGCAGACGGGCAAGAAACTGGAGAGCTATGTGCGCCTGGGCGAGCTGTATCGCAAGGACAAGGAATACCAGAAGGCCATTGATGTCCTCGAGGCGTGTTTGCAGTGAGTGGCAACCCCTTTATGGCAATGTGTATCTGCTACTACTGCCAACTTCTATCTCTCAGCCTGACACCCGAGAATGCTGAAGTACTCACCGAAATCAGCGTTTTGTATTTGAAAATCAATGAGACCCAAAAGGCCTACGATCGCTTGGCGGAAGTCGTCAGCATTGAGCGGAAGTGCACGCCCAAAGGCTTGTTGGCTCTAGGCGCCATTTTGCAGGTAAGCAAGAAACTGAAAATGAAACTGAATGGAATCCAAAAAATACTTTTACTTATGCTTACGATTCGCATTTGACAGTCGCGCAACGATGTCGATGGAGCCTTGGGCAAGTACAGCCAAATCGCAGATGCCGAGCCGGAAATTGCCGAGCTGTGGAACAACATTGGCCTCTGCTTTTTCAAAAAGCAAAAGTTTATTGTGGTAACTGGCAACTGAAAGTCAAGTTAAGTACTTGTACACACTTATGATGCCTGGCATTAACATTTACAGGCCGTTTCATCGCTGCGCAAATCCGTTTGGATATCGCCCCTCAACTACAATGCCCTCTACAATTTGAGCCTCATTTACATTGCCTGTGAGTTAAAGCCACAATCAAAGCAACCCAGCCACCCACCATTTAACCTGTATTTCCAATCAAGATAAACGTTTAAACTATGTCTATTAAATGCACACATGAATGACCAGTGATATACTCAGAGTTGTGTCGCATTGAGATAAATAGATATATAGATAATTAGATAGACAGACAGAAAGACAGACAGATAGACAGACATACTGACAGACAGATAGATAGACAGATAGACAGACAGACAGTTACATAGATAGATCCATACTTTCATTTAAAAATCACTAATTACGTTTGGTAATGAAAATCACATTTCTACAATATTTAAAAAAGTAATTATAAGTAAGTAAGTAATTATATTTTACATAAAAATTACAACTTTAATTGATGGTTTTTCGAAATTTAATTTCCAAAAATTACATAAACTGTGTTTACTCAATTATGTTTTATAAATATTACTTTTTTTTATAACAATTATAATTAAAAATCATTTCATTAGATTTACTATTTTTAATGTTAATGAAGTGTGATTTTAGAACCATTCAAATATCTAATAATAATTTATCTCAAAGTAATCATATCCACTTTATATCCCGATTCATAAGTACCACAAATTGCATGTCTCAGTAGAACTTTCCGAATTAGTTGCATACTTAGATTTAATTGCAGTAGACTTCTAATATCGAGCTTTACAATTAACGAGCGTTCACTGCCGTTCAGCTTATTAGCTGTCAGCTGTTTTAGCCAGGTAGAGAGTGAAAAGCCGCCATTAAAGCCACTTGTCTGAGCCCAGACAATAAAATATAAATATAAGTATGCCGGAAAGTGTGCACAATAAAAAACTGGGCAACATAGGCCCGACCCAGGCTTTTCGTGAATTTTAAAATAAATAGAAAATAAGCGAAATGGAAACTGTTTGGTAGGCTCAACCAATTCAAGGACTGTTCATTTTATGGCGCCCGTGGATCCTTTGGACTCCCCGAGGGGTCGCGTTGTTTATTGTTTAGCTGCCTGGCATTCATTGTTGTTCTTGTCTTTGTGTGTAGCATTGTTTGTGTGTTGTTTTGTTGACTGGTTGTCTGTTGTTTTTTCGCTTATGTTTATCCAAATCGCGAACTGACCTCCCAGCTGAACAATATGCGAGCGCTTTTCACACGCTCGCCGCGGCCATAAGCCTGCGCAAGGACAATGCCGAGTGCTACATGCTGCTTGGCTGTAAGTGAAAATTCCCAAATACACAAATACGCAAAGGGATCCAGTTTTTCACTCATGCCCCTTGCCTTTCCCTTTCAGTGTGCCTGCGCAAACTGGACGATACGGAAAATGCCTTTGTGGCGTTCGAGCGTGCCTGCAGTCTCGCCCAGGGCCAACAGGGGGGCATGCGGCACCCACTGGTATTCCTGAATTTTGCACTCTTCTGCTATGAGACCGGTCGCTTGGCCTTGGCCACCGAGCACTACAATCGATTCATGGTCCATGCCCAGGATCTGTTGCTGCCCACTGAAGTAAGTCGTGTGTTTTTCCAACGTGTCCAATGGCGCCTCGCAGTGGTGTGCGATTAATCTAGATACCAAACAAAAAAAAAAGAGAATTTCAAATTATAAATCAATCTGAACGTCGCAATCTTAAATTCCATTCAATGGCATTTCTGTGGCTTATCAATTGTTAATTCAACAAATTGCTGTGTAAATTACTAAATTAGAAACAGAAAACTCTGGATTTAACTTTTACAAATTTAACTTAGAAAAAGGTAACAAAAAATATTAACAAAATTAAAATTAAAATTATAACTGAATCTGAACACATTTGAAACTCAATGATTGCATTTTTGTGGCTTTTAAATTGTCAAATAAACAAATATTAAATATTAAATTCCCTTCAATTGGCCTTTTCCAAATTAAACTTAGAAAAAAGTTAAACAAAATACATTTAAAATTTTTTAACTTTCATAAAAACTTTCTTGCTGCAATCGCACTACTTAAAGATCCCTTCCCTTGCCCAGTATAAATTCCAGGCCACCAAATTGAAGTCCTTGCTGCGCATCTCCAGCCACAGTCATGGAATACTTTCCGACGACGAGACTGCAACTCAGAAGGCGGCGGAGGAGGAGGAGTTGCCACTGGAAGTGAATGCTGTTGTGAGTCAGAACTGAGGGAAAGGATGAGAGTGAATGATGGACACAAGTAGAGCTCTAATTAACTCACATCGAACATTTATTTGGATCTGTTCTCAAAGTCAATTAAAAATCATCAAAACATATAACTGCAAGCTAATGAAAATCCATTAGCTGATCTCATTAAACGCTATTTTAAATTACAAATAGCTATAGATATAATACATGTATAAGATTAGGCATAGTTATTTTATAAGTATATTATCAAGTTTAAATATTAAATGGACAAGGGAACAAGGAAGCTCAGGGGCTCTCTGGCCTTTTGTTCTCTTGTCGCATTTTGTTATTAGTTTATTGTAATTTTAAAATGTAATACTATACATAAAAAACTGTATTCAACTCTTAAGCTTAATTAAATATAATAAACGCTGGCGTTCTCTGCATATCTCAGTTGAAAAATGATTTATAAATAGCTCAGTTATGGTTTAAATATCTAATTCAATAATTGTAAGTTAGGCTTTAGGAACAATTAAAGTTGAACGAGTTACGCTAAGTTATAAACCACAGTAAATCTAATTTATGTGTCTGCTCTATGTATATGGAAACTACAATTGATAGATATCCTACAAAATGTTGCCATGTCACAGTTAAGCATCCCTTTCTCTAGACGTACTTGTACTTGTAGTATACCCTACCCAGCTCACAGTTTCAGTTCAACTTTTAGAAAGTTATCGCATTAGAAATTCATTTCGTTCCAAGCAAGTGGCATCTTTGAGATGTCCTCGCTCACTTGCTTCCTAGACACAGGTGGTGGTAACGCGGGTGAGACGCGTCATCTCGCTGCTGCCAAAGTGACGCTTGAAGAACAGCGATCTGAAGGTGGTGCGGAACTGCTTGGACATCAGTCCGTACAGCACGAAGCCAACAGCCGCATTGATCAGTGCCAGCAGATCCATGAGCTCTCCAAACGGCGGATAGCAATGGGCAAAGAAGCAACTCTCCAGCATGCCGGACAACAGGCCCAGCAGACCCTGGGGAAACTCGGTGACCAGGAACAGAATCAGGACAGCGACCAGCAGCAACGTGGTCCGATCATTGCGTCGATCACAGCGAGGTGGCCTAAAAGCAACAAGTGATTAACTCTTAGTTGATTGGCACAGCTGAGAAGTGAAATTACCTTCTGGATTTGGTCTCGTTTAGATTCAGCTGTATGGCGTACTTGGTGGGATTATCGTAGTCCTTGAGCTTGAGGCGACGCCGTGAGGCCTCGCACAGGACATGCATCAGCACCAGGCTGATGACTGTCAATATGAAGCAGGGAATCAGCTTGATGATCACGGAATGTATCCAAAAGTTGAAGCTACCAAGAGAGATGGGATAAGGATAGAGATGAGTCTTAAAGGTCATGTTAAATGAATGACTAAATATTGTAAAAGTAACGTATTTCAAGTAAATCAATTATATTTGAATGCAGAATCAATCCATGACAAAATGACATTTATTTATTTGCTTGAAAGTCTGTAGACTATAAGAGCTAGACCAACCAAATTCAGCAATCTGCATTCGTATGCCACTCCCAATTTACACAAATTATGAAAAGACACCACACGCACAATTTTGAAGATATTACGTTTACTTTGATAATTAACGTTATCTACTAACTTAAGCTATCATCCTGCTTAATAGCAACAAGATCGGACAAATAGAACGGAAGTAATGTCTGATTTAAGTCTTTCAAGTTAGTTGGGCGCCTAAAAGTATGCAACAATTTGTATTTGTTATTCTAAATGCTTACAATGAATTAGTAATGGGTATAGAATAGTCTGGAACTCGACTATAGCCTGTTTTTATTTTCATAAAACTTTGAATATTTTATTTAAACAGGTTTTCTGCTACCTTTAGTGGCAACTTGATCTAGTTTTACATTTAAGGGAATGAACAATTGATCACGGGTGATACAGATATAGAATTTATGTTTCATATATGGACATACGTATAATATTTACAGTATTTGAAGGAAAAGACTTTTTGAATTATTAATGAAGGAACGCGGTAGGGAGATCCAATGGAGTTTGAGTCTTCTCTTTCTTGGTTTGGCAGTTAGTCTATAGCCTGTTACATTTTAAACGTTGAGAGTGAGGAGGAACCTACCGAAACAGCATGGACTCCGTGTCGAAGTACACATGGTACATGGCCTCGTGCTCCCTGGTGTCCACCTCGAGGGTCTCGCGCACCTTGAAGACAAAGTACGTGGGCAGACAGAGGATGGGCGAGATGATGAAGGGGAAGAGGATCGCCTCTCTGGAATGTGCGAGCAGAAAGTTGGCACAGTTGCCGTTCGGATGTCTGTGGATAAGAGATGGAAACAGTTTGCTATAAAATAAAAATGGAGAAAAGAAGAAGAAGAGAGAAGCCACACTTATTGCCGTCGTGTTATTCAAGGTGCAAGCAGAAGACGAGCCAAGACAAATGGAATGGAATAAAATGGAGCCAGCAACTACAGTAGACACTCACCTGATGGCCACGTAGCGCCAAACCGCCAGAGTGACTGTCAAACCAATCGATATGGTGTGCAGTATCTGTGTGAAGTGCATGTGAATCAGTAAATACACAGCCCAAGAATAACTCAAGTCCTTTTCACCTGAAAAGCGCAAGCCAAACAATCAAGAGAGGGAGAGCGAGAGAGAGCGAGAAATGAACTTACCTGGCTTCATGTAGATGTATTGATATGTCGTGTAGGGTATATACTCCAGCATCACAAACATATCGGCGACTGCCAGCCATTTCAGTATGTTGTTAATGGGCGCCTTGGCCATTTCCTTTCTGGTCAATACCATTATATTTAATATGTTGGCTATTGTGCCGAATATGCAAATCTGTCGAAGGGGTTTTTCAAAATTGAAATGTTTTGTGCATAATATAACAAACAAAGCTGTAAAAAGGGGTTAAGCTGACCCACAATTCCCCCACCTTAAAAGCCTAAATCACATCAGCTCAAGTTGGCCAATGTTTTATTCATATGCTCAGGACTTTAACGGCATGATGAATATGTGATTTTGCTGTCCACTGTGGTTTAGCATTAGCATTTATTTCTATAACAGCCATACCCTCTATTGACAAACGTGTAATAGGGTATGCTAAAGTATTTTATCCATAAATTCGCCTTGTAATAAATGGACATTCTTAATGCCTAACTTAAAGTCTTCTCTGCCTTTCTAATCTGTGGGAAATTCTTTTCAAAATTCGTAAAACTTTGTTAATTATGTTAAACTGTGTTTAGGGCTATTTTTCTTAATATCAAACTTCCTTTTTTTTCGTTTAATCAAAAGACGAATATATTAACTTTTGGCCACAAAAAACATAAAATTTTCGTTAGCCTTTTAAAGAGATCTAATTGGTCAAAGTTTTACTAATTTGATGGTGTTAAGTTCCTAAAACCTTTTGTTGGTTTTAAGCCCATGAATTATGTAAACACACAAATTCATTTAATTTGCTTTTGTTTTTGCTTTTTTGCTGTTTTGATCTAAACAAGGCAAATCTTAAAGTTCAAAAGGCAGCCGCACAAATTCATCAGGGGACAAAGAAGAATCCTTTTCAAGGGTTTATGGCACATTCCTTCACATTGTGTCGAGCCATTCATTTATTTGAACCGTCTACCCGTTTTTCTGTCCTGCCACGAAGCACAGAATGAAAAATGTCTTGGCTTGTGACAGGACGACACCAGGATAATTAGCACCGTGACTTTGTTGGGACAGTCTTCGAAATATTTGCTAATGAGTCGCTTGGCAACCCGTTAAAACGTTAAAAGAACTTACCAGAAGGGAAACATAGCCGTGGATGCCGTTGTAGGCGCGCAGCCATTTGTAGATATCGCCTTGACAGTAGCCCTGGCATTCATCCTGCTGCGATTGATTCTTCTTCTGGAAGTCGAAGAGCAGCTTCACAAAGTCCTGAATGTCACTGCTCGTCAGCTCCAGGTCCTTGAGCAGCGTCTCATTCAACGGCAACTGTGATTGAGTCATGACTAAATCCTGCATTCTTGATGACAAAGGTTAATTCGAATGCTACTCAATAATTCAAATCATGTTGAAACATATGCTGAAAAATATAGATTTTAATTAATTAAACTTTACTTGCAACTTTAATTATTGGCATTCCTTGTAGTTGACTTTGTCAATGTTGAAATGCCAATCAAAATTCAGTTCACTGAGCATAAAGCAGAAGCCACAATCATGTGACATTCATTTGGAAATTGGCAATAAACCGAGCGCTTTATGTTCAGCTTCAGCTTTAATTAATTTCCAAATGCCAAACTATATCGAAGTCAATAACAGTTGGTCACTTGGCCAAGCTGGCCAACATAATTCCACGATAATCGATGGAAAATTTAATGTGGCAAATCAAATGAAATTACAGTGCATGACTAGCTGATACCCTAAGATATATGTTTTCAAATAAAGATTACGATATAACAATTAATGAATAATATTTTACTCTAAAAAATAATAAATCATATTAAAAGATTTACATTTGTATTTATACCCGTTACTTAAAAAATAAGTAGAAGGGTATATTGTATTCGTTGCAATGTATGTAACAGTGAGAAGGAAGCATCTCCAACCCTATAAACTATATATATTCTTGATCAGCATTAACAGCAGAGTCGATATAGCCATGTCCGTCTGTCCGACTGTCCGTCTGTGTGAGGGCCTAGATCTCGGAGACTATAAGAGACCATAAACAAATTTGGAACACAAATTTCTATAAACCCCACGCATATCAAGTTTTTGCCACGCCCCTTTCCGCCTCCGTAAAGCGCGAAAAGACTATTACTATTATTACCTATCATCATGCAATAGTCAGGAGATCGACTATAGCCTTGTTTTATTTTTATTATATTAAATAACAAATAAATAAAAGTTTCTCGCGCAATTTGATAATTACGACTAAGATGAAAATATCCATGTTACTGTAGTATATTTTCTAATTATCGCACATTGATATGATATATGACTATACCCTGTGATAGGGTATTTTAACGAGAGCACACACCTGTTGCGGTTGCAAGTAATTGGGCGTAGCAGTTAATTGGCCAACGTTATAGAGATACAACAACCTTCTACACAAACTTACATAAATATGTATATATTGAGTATGTCTCAATGTGCGTTTGATGATAAATGTGTTTTCATACTTGTATGACACATAAATCAGTCAAGTTACTGAGTTGGCAAATCAAAGTCTCGCCCGAATGTCCACATGTCAACGAAGGTGTTGCATTTGGCTAATGCGTCCAGGCCAAAAATATAAATGCAAAAAAAAACAAATCCTGTTCGCCGTTTCGCAATTGCAATTCAAATTTTCGGAGCAACTCAATGTCTGTCTGTCTGGCTGATGGCAATTGCAAAACATTGAACTGGTAACTGGCAACTGGGCAACTGGGCAACCGCTGATACACAGATGTAAATTGTGTCGGCGGCAGTTGTCAATAATTTGATTTTGATGGATTTGCCAGAGACTCGAAACTCACGCATTCGCTAACAAGAGAACATTCCACAACACAAATTGCACATTTTACTGCCTTGTCAAACAGTTTTTTTTATTTATTTAACAATATTTACTCGAATGCGTTCCAATGGCTGCATATTTGATTGCAAATGCCTCATACACAAAACATAACAAATAGCCATCAATCAAACATAAAATCGCTATAAAAGCAATTTCAATTTCTGCACTTAACTTCGCTTTAAACGGCATCTTAAAGCCAACTGGCGTCTTAAATAAATACGAGCATCATGTTCAAAATACCTAATATACTTATGAGTATTGCTCCTGAGAAGTGAGTTTAATTCGCGTAAATTTATCCAATTTTCAATAGAGTAAAATAGAATTGTTAATTGATTTTAACTTATTTAAACTCAAGGATTAAAACCAAAATGAATATCGGTTTCAGTTACGTTTTTGGTTATGTTCGATTTAAGGTTTTCGGTTATCGGTTACGCAAAATCTTTTAATAAAGGTTTCGTAACGGTGAACCGATTTTTGTATGTTTCGGTTATGAAACACCGGTATGGTTTCGGTTCACAAAAAAAATATAGTTATATTATTAGTATAATAATAATTATTTAAAAGGCATTAAAAGGCATTTCATTCACACATTTCTTTCACATATTCTTTAGTTTGTTGTGGTTTAGTTACATTTTGATAATTTTAATACTTCATTTGCGCTTATTCAGTGCTATGAAAATTCGATTATGAATATCACAAATAAAAAATCAAAATTAGACATAAGAAAATTAAAATCCAAAATCAAAATTAAAAATGAAAAATAATTGTTTTTTTTTTTTGATGTATGAAGCGAAATTAACACTTTTAAATGAAACGGTTACTAAACGGTTATTTCGGTTTACAGAGTTTCGGTTTTAAGGATTCGGTCAAATGAAATTTTTTTCTCGGTTACGGTTTCAGTTACGGTTTTAAATATCAATCGGCTTCAACCGGTTAAAGGTTACGGTTTCGGTTACGGCCTTAATCCCTGGTTAAACTAAAGTTATTTTGCTTATTCCCTCTTGTACTTTTAGGTCTAGCATTATTATAAACTTAAAACATTTTATTTATGCAATATAGCTTATAATTCTCGCTAATTCATGCTTTATATTTAAACAGACGTATGTGAAGAGCTGCGTACTGAATTCAATTATTTAATCAATTATTTTGTTCTAATTTTCTTTGTCTTGTAAAATGTTTTTCTTTGTATTTATGCCCTTGGGCAGCTCCAGTGGGAAATGGAAAACCAGCTGGCATTAGGCAAAAGGAAGAAGGAAGAAGAAACCGCAAAAGGAAACACACACAGACACACAGACACACACACACAGCACACACATACAAAATGCCGACAACTGACAACTTTAGATAAACGCCATACGGATTTTTTTTTGCTGCTGCTGCCATTAGCTATTAAGCTGTTAATTAATGTTCCGTTGCAGACACACACTCACACACACACACATGTTGTTGAATACATATACGAGTGTGTGTGTGTGTGTGTGTGTGTGTGTGAGTGGGAGTTTGCTTTTTATTGCAGCACTTCACGCTGAGGCATAACCATAATAACCAGAGTATGAGTTCCCAGCGCGTATTCCGCAGTTGTATCTGTGAGATACTCTCGTATCTGCGGGATACGCTCGTATACTATATTCTAGCCATCCCGCTGCGTCAATTGCCTTAACGATCCTGCACAAAATTAAAATGTAATTGCTTTCGAATGTTTTTAATATGAGCAACTAAAACTTAACAGTATAATGCTTCATAATACGTCAAAAGTATCAATTCCAAGGACATGACAATTTGCCCCCAGTGCAAGAAGTTTCCATTGTCAGTCAACAAATTCAATTTGCTTATGTTAACAACAGTCAAGGACCGTCACCATCTGTTGGATCTGTTGCCCGGGTTAATGGATTTCTGAATTTGTAAACAGCCCAGAAAGCAATTGAAAATTAATTTATTGATCAAATTAATCAAGATGTTCTTACGCCTGACTGCTTCCAACGGCAAAACAAATTACCATGCAGATAAATTCCTGCAAGTTTGAGTTTAGTAACAAAATGTAATCAGAGTGTAAGCACAAATTTAATCTTTAATCCAATTTAAATCTCAGCAGAAAGAATTCATGAGAATTTAAGCTCAAAATCAAAATGGGAAAGAGAGATATTTAAATTGCGATAGGCAGTTGAAATATGAATATATTAATAATTGTAATAAATACAGAGAAATGAATATTTTAAATATTTATCTTTCACTGAAACTTGATCAGAATTCGCTCCAAGCCTGTATATAATTATTTACTCCAATTGACACTGCCTGCAATTCATTATAATTAAACAATGTTAATTCATATTAAGACATGTTCGATATCCATTTCAATTAATTAATTCAATCTTATGAGTTGCGGCCTCAGTTGACACTCAAAGTGAGTGACTTGTGTTGTACTCCAAATAATTTTCCGATTACAAAAAATACTATTTATGCTGACTGACAGAGTCTGCGTCGATTGTCAGAGCAGCAGCAACAACACACACACACACGCACACCCAATAATCACACACACTTTGGACAAACTGTAACTTGTTTGGTACAATGTGGACTTGTTGTGGGCTTACTTACAGTCAATGTGCGAGTTTCTTGACAGTATTTTTATTTTATTTTATTTTTTTTGAAACTGCCTAAATACTTTTTGCCTAATGAGTGCGTTTGACTTAGTATTGAGTGAGTTTCTAGCAGTTTACGCACAAGAAACAAAATGGTATAAATAAACAGATTCTGATTCCAAATATCGTTAGTTGAAAATTAGACACGGTGCAGAGCAGTGCATAAAACTTCAATTCGAAAAAATATTAAAAAACTTTTTAGTAAACTCCAATCAATATGAAATTCACAGTAAGTTTAACTTTCGCTCCTTCATCTTCAGCATGAAGTTTAAACTTTAAAGTGCTTTTGTCTGAACATTATAAAATTAAATAAATTTCGTTAAAGTTCGAGTTCTTATAAAGTATTTGAAAATAATTGTTGCTTAATATAAAATGCATAACAAAGCAAAAATTCCAAAAAGTTACATAAAACAATAAATTGAAGAATGCTTGAACAATATTATGAGAGTTTTTTAATGAATTATATTACAATTAAATTGCACCTTTAATTATTAAAATATTTTTGGAGCTTAAACCTAAATGTGGCTGAAAAAGTTTCGAAATGAACAAAACATTTCCATTGAAAATTTAATTTTCAACAAAGTCAGAAATAATAATAATAATGTATGGTATGTTTTTAATTTACAAAGTCAAAAAAGTTAAATGTGGTTGGAATTCTATGCAAACTAATTATGCTTAGCCCAACTCAATTCCAACAGCATAATATTAGAAAATTCTCAGGGAAAAGCAAAAGCATTTTGTGAATGAAAACAAATTGGTAGCAAGATTAATGATAACTTTGTTTCACATTTGTTAACGTCAAGGGGAAATGAGCTCTAACGCTCTTGAAGCGTCGTTAACCAAATATGTACCTTAAATTAATTTAACACAAATCTTTTTGTAATTTTTCTTCCTTCATGTTCAACTACAATTTGCTGTGAATGTAAATGGAAATGGAAAATGCTTGATATTAAACTGTGAATGCGATACTGTAGTTAATTCTGCTTATTGCTAGCGTTGCCTGTATCCTGGCCGCACCCGTTGCCGAGCAGCAGCAGGAGCAACAGGACGCCGAGCCGTCGTCGTCGGTCAAGGCCAAGCGTGGACTGCATCTGGGCTTGGGCTACCACGCCCCATTGATAACCCACTCGCATTATGTGGCGGCACCTGCAACTGTTGTCCACCATGCTCCAATCATTTCTCATGCACCGCTCATTGCACACGCCCCCCTTATCACGCATCATCATCCGGTGTCGTCAGTTTCCTACCACCTGCCCACCTACCACTCAATTCATCATTTCTGAGCAGATGCAGATGCAGCGTCGACAGCAGCTGGATCAACTAAAAGCTGAAAGGAGTCAGCAACAGTCAACAAAAGTGCACATGCAAAAGCGGCAAAGAACTTTTCCATTTCCTCGACTTGTGAACAACAAGTTTACCCAATTTCCTTTCAACTGTAGTTTATATTTTCTTTGACTTTTGTGAATAAAAATGTACAAGTTCTCTACTGCATTTAAACAAACGGCAACTTTACTAACCACTTTGGCCATCAAGTGGTAGACAACTTACTACGGACGAGGACGAGGACGAACTTAATGTTTGCATTTAAAAGGAAATGCAAGCAAAGAACAATTTGAAACTCTGCTTTCTGCTTTCTTCTGCTTCCGTTGCAGTTGGGCGACAACTTGAAGCATATAATCACAGCTGTTAAAAACTTAAGTAGCCTTTGGGGTTGCAACGTTAAGTTAACATTGTGATTACGCACATTATACACATACAACAAGATTATTATTGTTACTATAATGCTGCAATCTAGTTGATAACGACAGTTCTTATATTTTATATTGCAACATCAAATCAAAGTTAAATGCGACCAGTTTATGCAACTGCTCTGATTGCTATTGCTATCACTGACGCACTCTCTCGCTCTCTCCCTCTCCAACTAGCTAAATAAAATTGTAGCATAAAGTCAAAACTTTATTTCAAATATTATCAAGGCTGCAGACCGAGCTCGTTTAAAATAGTGTTTGGCTTGCAAAAAAATAATTGCACAAATTTCCCACATTTTTTTTTTAAGTATTGCATTATCTTTATTTTTTTTCAGCTTCAGTGAACCAACTAAATTGAATTGGAAACTGTTGAAAAATTCTTGTTGTCTAAAAATCAAGATAAAATGTGGCTAAAAATTGAACCAATATTCAAACCTATTACAACATTTTGCCTTTACTTGCATCTATTTATCTTATAAAAAAAAAACCTCTTCCAATTGTGTGACGAATAATTTCCAGTTTTAAATATAAATTACTATAAAAAAATATTTTGACACTCGGCACATTGCGCTAAATTCTTCATACCTAATAAATATTACTTTTTTGAGCAGTGCCGAGTGACAAAATATTTTTTTTTAAATTTATATTAACAAATTTGCATACTTTTGAAAACTCACCTGGCTACAGGTGTAAGTGGAGTGACACATAATTTTTTTTTTTAGTAAAACTTTATATGTTTCGTCACAATATCAGAAATTTTGGGGCATGAAAATGTTTTCTTCACTAGACTTGTAGAGGTTTTTTATAAGATCTACATTTACCTGGTATCCACAATATTGTGTAACCACAAACTTGCAACAGCTTCAATTGTTTCAGCTTCTTAAAGTTTCAGCTCTTTTCAGTCGCACCCTTTGACATGTTGTGGCCAATTGTCACATGCCCCTAAAATGCCAACTCAGTGTCATGGAAAATGCGCGTGAGTGCCCCCAATACACACGCACACACACATGAAAGGATACTGACAAGCAGACAAATAATAAGTATAGAAATCCTTGCTTGTGGCAAAAACAAGATTAAATTCCAGAGCAAGCTTAAGCTTTAACATAAGCAGGCAAGCGCAACACTTTTGAATCGTAAGCATCTCTGGAAGTAAAGTTTAGAATTGTACAAGATTGCACATACGTATATTTTAAGCTTAGATTAATTAGTACAGAAACGTCAACTGTAAATTGAAAATCGCTCGAGTGTTGGATGAAGTGTTGAAGGGCATGCTTAGTCGGAGAAACTGTCGCTCCAGTAGGTTGTGGTCAGCGGTGCCACCGACTTGAACAGATCCCGACCCTGGCTGGGATAGCTGCTTTCGTGGGTCTGACGTCTAACTTTTTGCTCCGAGTGTCGCATGCAACTTGTGCTCTGATGTCGCTGCAGCCGCTGCTGTGTTAGGAACGTACGTTGGCAGCGTTTGCATTCATAGATGACGCCATGCTCATCATGACGCACGGCCATGTGACGCTTTAGTTCGGCGCGCAGCCGGAAAACCTGGGAGCATAGCTCACAACGGAACTGGGCACGTTCCGCCTCGTGGCGCTCCATGTGCGTCTTGTAGGCGCCGCGCACCTTGAACTTTTTGTTGCATATCTGACAGAGGTATTCGTAGCGAGACTCGTGAGTCTTGCGATGCATCACGTAGGATTGTTTGCGTGGAAAACTCAAATCGCACTGGTCACACTCAAAGGGTCCCTGCGCAACGGCGGCGGGTGGTGTCTGCAGACTCCTCTTTTTATGGGGCACTTCCTCCTCGGAGTCATTTGATCGCTTCTTCTTGCGACCTCGCCGTCTGCCTGGCTTGCGTTTCTCACTAATGTCCGAGTCAGCAGAGTCGCTATCTGCACTTGTAGAGCCCGCCACATCGGATACCTTAAACTCCACATCATCGTTGAGCTCCTCCTCATCATCCTCGCTGGCTGAGTCGGAGACGGGAGCATCAATGACTACATAGCCACGTGGTCGTCGCACTTTGTTTTTACTGCGCGACAGTCGCTTGCGTAAATCCCTTTCCGTCGTTTCCAGCTGCTTCCTCAGCTGTATGGCAATTGTCAGACTCTGCTGGCAGCTGTTGCAAATGAACTGCGGCATAAAGTCCTTGGGTGCTATGGATACATTGGGGCAAATTAGCAGCAGCATGTCAGCTGGCGTTGTGGCATCGCTGGTCTTCGTAAATAGACTGACTAAATTATCCTTGCTGGTGCACACACGACACTGATTCTCATCCACGGGCTCCTCCTGCTTTTGGGCACCAGAGCGTGCGCTAACATTGGCCTCATCCGACGGCTCGCCGGCTGTCTTAAGCTGTTCCTGTGCATCGTCACCAGTGATGAGTTCTCCCTCCTCATCTTCTTCATCCTCCTCCTCCTCAACGACCTCCTCTTCCTCCTCCACCAACTCCTCCTCCTCCTGCTCCACTACATCCTCCTCGGCTGCTTCGGCTACTGTTGCCACATTATCTGCTTTTTCTTCTTCCACACCGGATTCAGGGGCTGCTGCTGTTGTGGGTGTTTCTTCAGCCTGCGCATTATTAGCATTACTTTTGTCAGCCGCTGCTTCTTCTTCGTTCCCTTCGGTTGACTCCTTTCCATCGTCGGGCATTTCATCCTCCAGGTATTCAGCTTCGCCCAATTCCTCCTCGGCCGCAGCTTCCACCCTCGGCTCAGTATTCGGCGCAGCGTCACCCTGGAAAATGTCAAGTATGTTTACTTGTGTGTGAGTTAACTAACATCTCCCCTCTCTCTCTCTCTTTCTGTCTACTCACCTCATTCATGTAAACAACAACATCGCCAACAACTGCTGCTGCTTCTTCTTCATCTTCGGTCGCCCGCTCCACTGCGTTGTTGGTTTCCCACACATTGGTCGAAGAAGCCACCGCATTCGCCTGCGCCGTCACAGCCCCCACTCCACCACCTTCACCATTGCTTGCCACTCCATTTGTCGCAGCCTCAGGCGTTGTTTCTTCTTCCATTTTAATGTTTTGTTTTTCTGATTTTTGGCGCCTCAAGAGTTACGCCGGCCTCAGAGCAGGGTAAAGGGTAAATTTTATTATTCTTTGTCTCGCAGCACTTAAAACTTTACGCTCTTTTTTGCTTTCTCGGTTTGTTCATATGAAGCACTATATAAAACCTTTTTTTTGCCTCCAATTGCAATTTTTCACATCTTTTTCAGCGAAAGGTCCAAACATTTATTAATTTTTACACAATAACGCCATATTGTATGAGTACATACACGCAGCGGACAGCTGTTCGAGTATCGATACTGTTGCGCATGTCAAATTAATATCGATAAATCGACAATAACGACTGCGGCCACAACTGCGCGCCAAACGAGTAAGATTTGAAACGAAACAAAATATTTATTTACGTAACGCATTAAAAAATCGTACAACATGTAGCATATTTTTTGTGATTAACTTTTTAACGCTATTCAGTCAATTTAAATGCATATACGTGCTTAGCATATTTCTAAATTAATTTTATTCCTTTGTGTGCTTAATTTATATATAGAAAATGCCATCGAAATTGAAGTCACAATTAAAATGTATTGCACGATTTAATAAATAAGCATGTAAAAGCACTTAGCGTGACTTGTTGGCTTTCAATATTGAAAGCCTCCATTAATTGTCTGTAAAGTTTTTTTTTATTAAAATCAAAATTCGCAAACAATTATTTGGCGCTTTCCTAACAAAAAGGAAAAAATTTACGTCAATAAAGTGCCCCATTCATCGTCAAGTGCACAAACCAAAAATAAGTATGCTCCTCTGCCCCAACTACGTGGCCGAGGTATTCATTTCAATTATGTGGAATCAACGACCAAAGTGCTGGCAAGAAAAATGTTTGTACTATGATGTGGAACAATGTTAAAGCTGCCACATCAACATTCAGGACCCATTCAGTGGCAATTTGTGTTAACAGGTCCCCGTCACTCTTTTCAGTATACATTTGGATATTTTTTTCTTCCTTTATTTTGTTTTCTTTTTTGTGATTTACGTCAACAATTATATCGGCAAAACGTGCATAGCGTCTACTTGACATTAGCATCATCAACGTTGAGGGAGTTGCTTCATCGTGGGAGGATGGAAGGAGGGACAGGCACGTTTATGACGATTGCGAAAGGCCGTGTAAGTAACAAGATAAATATAGCGTTTCCTTTGCTCTGGCAGTGATAAAAAAGCGCGACCATGTCAACTGACAAGCGCATTCCCCGAATCCCCAGGCAGGCTTCAGCGTCACAACATGATTAATTATGCATGAGTTAGACGCTCCTTCCAACCATCCAACCAACCAACCAGAAGTCTGACTACCCAACCCAATCATTCCGTCCACCGACCATCAATAAGACAAACAGCAGCATATGTTGCCAGTTTAAGGATTACGTTCCAGTTGTTTCCGCAATAACTACACCCACTCCCACCCCTTCTAGGTGTACATACCAAGGACGATGCCCAAGCACCTAGGACATAAATTATTGTTTAAGTTTCTGATTTAAAATAGCTTAAATAACAACTAGTGCTCAAGCATGAAACTGAACAAATATTTATGAGCCTGCAATATGAGACACCTTTATTTATTGGTAAATAATTTATTGGGAGCATGGCAAGATCTGAATCCGAGTGTTGGAAATTAGTTAGATGAGGTTTTAAATTGCACAGTAAGACTAATTACAATTTTAACAAGCACGCCAAAAATACTCACTCAAATAAATATGTGGCATAATTAGGTATTCTAAATACCTGTACATATCTATTTATATTTATGCATAATTTATTGTCCTGCATTTTATAAATGACAAAGTAAAATTTAACGTTTATAATTGTCTGCAATATGAAACTCCTGACTATGAGAACTAATTGAGAGCATTTAAAGAGTTTAATTTGACAAATAAAATTATTTAGATGCATCAAGAGGAATGTTTGTAACTACAAAACAAAGGCGAGTTTATATTTTAACAAAGAGACTGATTAAAATTATAGCAAGCACATAAAATACCCACACAATATATATATTTTTCGTACCACAAAAATAGAAATAAATAATTATTATTGCTTTAAAATGCAAACATAAACGTGACCAAAGTATGCAATAAAATGTAAAATATTTTTTCTTTATTTTTGGCAAGATTTAAAAGCCAATGCGGATTTTTGGAATCCCAACGCTTTGTCTGAAATTAACATCGCATTACGCATGCAAAATAGGAACGAGGCTCGTAAGCAGCAATAATGCTTTTAAATTATCCGTGTGCTTACTCTTGATAAAAATGAAAATAAAAATGTAAAATCCAAAAACAAAAGATGCAAAATCCATATACCAAGGACACAGTCTGTTGTCTCGATCAAAGTAAATGTTTATGGCTGACACTGCGATTGACACGTTTCGTATTCCCACTTGAATATAATATAAGTCAAATTACTTGGGCCAAGTAAGAAGCATGAAAAATTTACATATGCACAAAGTCAGAATGTTTCGTAAACAAAAGTTTTTGGTTGGAAATGAAAACATTTTTTCTATTAAGTCTTTTACTTGGGAATGACAACGTATGCTGAGCAACCGTTGACGACGGCAACGAGCTAATAAATTTAATTTGCTTTGTCTTCTGCAAAATCTCTAAGCAAGTGAATGTGGTTAGATACGTTTAAGCAAGTGTAAAGTGTGAGCACTCTAATTATTTACAGTGTTATTGGCAATGCCGCAAATTATGCAACGTTTGATAAGAATTCAAAAGGCAGCTCGCTAGGGAATCATTAAGATCTCCTTGACAGCTTTTCCTTAACGGCGACCACTTCATTTAATTATTGTTTTTGTTCATTAACATTTCATTCACTTGACCGAAAGGGCAGACACAACAAATTGAGATTCACAGACAGTTCACTCAAATGCACAGCCAACAAGTTGACAATCTGCACTCTGCAGACCATAAGATATGACTGAGTTAATACCCTTTCAATAATTTCATAGTTCTGCTTGTCTTTCACACAAATTTATCATGCCTCTTAGCCATTTTTAAGGCCACAGGGTATAGCAAATAATATTAATCACAGTGTCATGAAATATTAATGCGCAATTGAATGATAACATTTGCAGCACATAGCCCAAAGCAATGTTAAATTAATTACGAATTCCAAAGAACTGCATGTTTGTGTCATAAATGACCATTAATTTTTTCTCTTTACTAAAAATATATATATATGTGTATATATGTTGTAATTAAATTAGTAAAAAAGGAATCAACGTGCTAATGTCACAAACATTTAGAAACACAAAATCAGCAGCATCAGTTGATATGCTTTGCCTTGGATAATGCTAATTAATGCCACATCAATCATGTGTAGAAATGTCACGTTTTGTGTAAATAAATGCTCTCAGCTTTATTTCCATTTCTAAAATGACTCGACTTTACACATAATCCTTTACGCGGTTGCTCTGACATTGCGTATACGACATGTGGCCCTTGTGGGTTTTATATTATATAAAAACAGCAGCGCCATCAACAAGCAATTTTTTATAAGCGTGTAATTTGAAAGTGCCCTGGAGTAATATGTTTATGCGTTGTCCCTATTGCGGCTGCTTTCCATGGTTGTTGTTGTTGTTTTTGCTGATATCATTTTAACTGTCACGGTCTCTCAGTGCTCTTTCATAGCACCCCAAGTGGAAATATTTTGTACGTTGGCTCAATTTGCACCCAACTCAAATTATCTACACTGCGAGGTTCAACTCAAATATGTTCACATTTTGGACTTTTTAATAAATTCCAAATAAATATATTAAATATATAAATATAATAAATAAATCAGAAGCCGCAAATAATGATTGTTTATATTTTCACATCAAAAAAACAATGAATAGAATACATATACAAAAAAATTTGTGCAGGATTTTCCGTCAATATTTTTGCATATCTCTTTAGAAGAAACCCAGATTAAATGATTTCATAACCTTTTTTTAAAGTAAGTTTTATTTTGAGCGAAAAAAAATAAAAATCATAAATAATGATTAAATGTAAGTTGAATTTTTTTAGTAAAATATAATGATTATCTAAGAGTTATATTTTTTTCGATCAAAATTCATATTAATCATTACTATGTAATTTGTATAATATAACTAAAAATGATTACGGTCCCCGAAATAAATATCATAAATATATACAATAAAAATATAATATAACAAGTAAATATATTAAAAAATATATATAATTATATAAATTTATTTAAAATTGTAATTCACATTTAAAGATATATTTTAAAGATTATTAATTTCAGTTTTAACAGAACTTAGAAACAGAATTATATGAGAGGTCAAGGTATGATTGTTTATAGAAATCGCTAAAGTTTTAGCAAAGCCATAAATGCGTAACATTTTAGAGTAATTTATGAATTTGACTAATAGAACCACAAATTCTGCTGCAAATTTTTAAAAATTCCTGCTTTTGAGCTAAAAGAACCAATGTGAAAGTCTGAGATTATAATGTAGAAGTAAATTCATATTAATATATGAATTATTAATATAATAAAAACTACATTAGCTCTGAGCTCTGGGTGGTATTGTGATAATATGCAATGTGACCGTTTAGCGTACTTTTCGAACCGCCTTCGCAAAACCTAAAGTAGAAATGTATTGTATAGGGAAGTAACATACAACATGGAGTCGCTGCTGCTCATTATTTATTATTAATATGGACTGTGAAGTATGCCCAGTGTTATTTGGGGGTAGAAGATTAATCAGAAGAGGCACTGATTGTATAACTGCCAGCTAATAAACATTGCGATAAGCAGCTTTATTTTGCTCCATGTCTGTCTCATTAGCCGTACACTTGATTAACAATTCATAAAACATTTTGCCCATATGCCGTGCAGAGACTCGATTCCCATGCGACAGCAACAAGTACAGGGAGAATTGAAGGATGTTGTGGAAGGAGAAGCTGTATCCAAAGCAGATCCTTGTTGCTGTCGTCAACCAAACTCATCATTTTTGTGTGTGTGTCAGTTTCGCATTTGTCTCAATCATCAGAGTCCTGACAATTTTGTTAAGACGTCACGTGTTCGCATTAACATTAAGAGCATTATATTGAACACAACATCTTAAAAGGGCTCATAAAAGACGGAGATGGCGAACATGGCCCAAACAAACGCGAATTCTAATCAAACTTATGTGTGTATGCCTTTATGTGTATGGAAAACACCGACTCACACACACACACACATATTATACACACATATTATACACACACACACACAATGATTGAGCAAGTTTAGAGCTGGCCGTGTTGCAGCTGTTACCTACATTGCCTGTATCAAGGACTCTTAAAAGCAACCACGCAAAGGATTTTCACGCCTTAACATTATGCCCGAACCCCTTGTCGTGCGTGGGGTATATGCGGCTATATAATCATGTTCAAGATTCTTACATAATTATAGTTAAGCAGTAGTAGAGTAAAGTTTTCATATTAATAATAAATATAATAAGCCAAGTCTAGAGTACGGGTATATATAAGTCAGTCAGTCTGTTACAATTTGTGCCCCTCTTTGCGTGTATTTATTCGCTAAATTGATTTCACACAAACAACCATCAGAATTATTTTATAATTTATGAATAGAAAATACGCAGCATGTTACTTTAAAGATTTTACTTTCTTTAAGTGACAAAAATTTCGATGCGAACCGGTTTGTTTATAAATTAGAATTAAACAACAAAGTCGACAAAATTGCCATATCAAATGATTTTTGGCCTTTGATCTCGCTCGCGGCGCCGGATATCAAATCGAATCGAAAATTAAAAAAAATAATATCAAAAATGATGGGAGGGAAAAGCCCAAGCCGCAAAAATCCAGAACGAAACAAAAAAAAATCGAGCGTACAATGAACCACAAAAGGAAACACTTGAATATATGGCATTCTTATGCAAAAAAACAAATCGCGACATAATTGCAAATGCATATAAATTCAAATAACAAAATCAAAAAAAATCAAGAGAAAAAAGCAGCAAAGAATTATTAATATATTTATTAATTTAATCGTCGCGATATTTGTTTACTTTCTATGCTATTGGAATTCCCGACCGTTTGTTCTTTAGCGAAACTCGTTTCAGCTTTTTTATTTTATTCCACTCTGCTTTTGTTTTGTATTCTGATGGGGGAAAGAGGTGTTTAGATATTACGTCGAGGATTATAATATCGGAGTATTTTGGGGTCTCTGCATAGAAATTAATTATGGCGACAAACAAAACAAGAAATCAAATTCAAAAACAGCTGTGAACAGCGGTTTTTGGTTCTCAGTGTTCGGCTTTTTGGCTTCCATTCATCCCATCAGTGAATCGGGCATCATCTTTCTGCCTGGCTAAGTGGTATAAATAACGGCAGCTGGCGCTTGGCTAATTAGACTTAGCACAAACTTCAGCAGAGCCACAACAACTAAAAACCACAACCAACAAAAATGTCGAAATTCATTGTGTTCGCTTTGGTAGTTGCCACCATTTGCCTGATCCTGGTCAACGCAGCGCCGGCACCTGGTGAACAAATTCTGGACGCACAGACGGCCATCAATAAGATTATTGGTAAGTTAACAGACAGTTTGTCTAGTATTAATTCCCGATTAACTAACTTGATTTTTATTGCAGCTGCCTACAATCGCTACCCTGGCCGCTCGATTGTCCATCCCTGGGAGGTGGCCACTCTCATTGATCCCAACACTTTTGTTGTTCATTACTAAATGAAAATCCTGCTGACCACCAAATGTACAATTTTATGCCTACTGCGATTAGTTTTTAACATTGAAAAAAAATGAAATAAATATTACCTTGAAAAATAAAATACTTGTTATTTATTCAATACACATTTTATGCTTATTGGGATTAGTTTTTAGCATTAAACAAAAAAATAATAAATATTACCTCATTCGCATCCAAATGACAGTGACTTCTATAAAATGCAAATCTGAGCATTTTGTTAAACTTAAAATTTATTCGGCACTTCACACCCGTTTCACTTAGCGCCAATGTTAATAAAACTCACTTAAATATTTATATTATAATTTGAAAATAAACCCCTTTAATCTGTGTTTATTAATTTATGCACTTTTTAATTGCCTAATTACGCTACACAATTAAACAAGAATTGTTTAATATGCTTTTTAAACACTTTCTTTATTGGGTATTTCAAAACAGAACTTGTTTCAAAGAGCTGCAAAGGAATCTATGTCTATACATATTAAATAACATATTTAAATAACCACAAAAGAAAAAATAAAATTAGTTTTGTTTAAATTTTGAATTTATAATTTAAAAATTTGTCTTTGTGTTTAACAAATCTTTTGAAAACTTAATCAGGCAAGTAACTGTTAGTTGTTTAGTATCATTTTGAAACTTTTTCATTATTGTTACAAACAGAAATGTTTGCTTTCATTATTGTCATGGTGATTTTTATACTCAAAGTAAGCACACAAAAAAGATACACAGTATTTCTTTGCATTGGTTGCAACAGCCGCACATGAAAGTCTTTCATGGTAAAGAATTTCCTGACAGTAAATTGAGCAACAAAATTCTCAGCTTTGAAGCGAATACCAAATATTTTTCTTAGACTCACCAAGTTTTCTTTGAGTTTGCAGAATATTAAATGCACTGATTACTAAGTAGGAATTTAACCCCACAAACTTTTTTAATGAGACTCACATAAGAATGAAATTTAACATTAAAAATTCTAATTAAAAACAGCACAATTTTGAAAAGAATGCATTTATAATTTCATCAATATTTGTGCAAAAGTTTTGCCAAAGGAAACGTGGAAACATTAACCACGCTACTACGAGCATAATGAACATTAAGTAGATTATTTTCTGCAGCATGCAAAATTCAGACCAATTTATATACAC
This sequence comes from Drosophila limbata, assembly GCA_963924055.1. Lineage (NCBI taxonomy): Eukaryota > Metazoa > Arthropoda > Insecta > Diptera > Drosophilidae > Drosophila > Drosophila limbata. Next base: position 8,577,894 of record OZ001355.1, read on the forward strand.
AACATGCTTAAAGTTTGTTCGCCACGTTCCCAAAATATATCTACTTACTCAAGTTTAAGCTTTTAAAGAAGTTGCACAAGTTTTCTGGTAGATCAACGTTGATGATTCTAATGGAGCATTGACATATTTGATCCTGTGGAAAGATTCATGGGGCAAAAGTTTCGCAGCATTGAGTTTTCGCAATTTCCGATACAAGTGTTTGCTCAGCTCTTGGCTAAAAGTAACTGCAGTTCAGGGTGACCTTCAGCATTGTGTAGAGGACAGGAGGTTGAAGGGGGAATGCACTCATAACTTGCTATCTCTTATGACGTTTAGCTATAGGTACATGATGCTTTCTCCCTTCCTCCAATCCAGCGCGCTATGCATATGTATGTATGTAATACATACTATGTATTTATGGTCTGGAAGCAGTAAAAAGATTTCGGGCTTAGCCGGAACAGCGCATATTGAAACTATTATTGCCGGCCAAGTGAAATGAATTGCGTATGCCACGTGTGCTTATCGCATAAACCAATATCACTTTATGGCCCTTTCAGGTGCACGCAGGACAGCACTCAACACAAAAAACAGCAACAGAAAGTACCTGACAAAAACAAACAAATCGCTGTCTAGAATGATGAATAAAAGTCGAGTTGTTGCATAACTGGCTTTAGAATTCTTGGCACAAAAGAGGCTTGTCTCCGCAGTTGATAATAGGATATTATTGGCCAACTGTCTTCGATTCAAACTGACGTCACAACAAAAGTTTCACAGTTGGTCAGATGCGGTAAAATGATTGCTTATCTAAATTTTGTATAGATATTATTCATAAAAAAAACAGACGGAAAAGACTATAGTCAAGTTTCCGACTAAAGGATACCCGTTACTTAACATATTTAAATAAAATAAAAATATTTGCATTGCATACTTTTAGGCATTTACATTGCTTGAAACTTAAATCAGCCATTACCACCAATGCACGGATTCCACACTTACCAAATAAAAGAAATTTCGTTATTGTTAAAAAATTACTACCCTTCTGTTTGGCTAAACTCGTTGAGATTTAGAAGGATGATAGCTTATAAAAGTAGAAAACGTTAATTACCAAAAATAAGTGTTGTTCTATGAAACAAACTTGAGCTGCGTGGGGCTTAGAGAAGTCTGTGTGCCCAGTTTTGTCGCTCTAGCTCTTAAAGTCCCTGAGATCTGATGCTTCCTTTTTCCTGTTTCATACATTTCAACGAATACAATAAACCCTTTTACTTATTTTTTTAGTTGCGGGTATAAAATATCCATTAATAAATATCCAATAAATATCCATAAATATCCAATAATATCTATTATAGGTCGGATGAGGTAAATTGATTGTCTTTCTAAACTTTAAAAAATGTTTATTCATACTAGTAATATACATTAGTATTATATCAGTTTATCTAAATTATGATTAGATGTTATGCATAATAATAATGTTTACTATTATTCAAAGTATCTAATTGTCGATGCTCCAATTTGTCGTCTCTTGTGAACATCAACTGCAGTCTTCATCAAATTAATTGACGCGTTACAAACCGCATCCGGTTTAATTGTTTTGTTTACAACAAACATATATACAGCCTAATTATATTGCCTGTGGCACTTTGCTAGACTACTTAGTCATTTTATGTCTATGACAATAGTTTCTTTACGACTTTTTTATGGCTCTCTCACATGTTGTCATCTGTTTGTTTAAAGCTTTTCGAATAGCTCAAACAACTTGAATCGCTGAGAAATTCCCAAAATTCCCAATGGAATTCCAAAAAGCACACAACAAAACAAGTAGGAATTTTCATTTTTTTAATTGCTCGACTGGGAGACACCCTTTAAACAGATTCAACATTTGAAACCCATATTTAAACCATTTTTACCTCTTTGTAAGTTATTATCTGAATGCCTATCACGAATATTAAAATTTTACAACGTCAGAAATTAATTATACCACTTATTAGCCATTAATTGAGTACAGGGTATAAACTGATTTCGACTGAATATAAGCCCACACATTTCTCGCATGCGCCAGGCGCATAAATTTGTTAACAGCTCCAACCAACAATAATAAAATAATACGAATGAAAAAGAAAAAAAATGTGAATTTGCATTGCAAATATCAAATCGCTCCATTATAAATAGACTGACTTACCTGAAGCTCGTTATCTCTTTTCACTATCTGAACGACGCGGCTTTAATTATGCAAATTGTTGGCGCCAGCAAAAAGTGCTAAAAGAAAAAAAGATATCAAAATAAAGATATAGATAAAAAAACAAATAACAAGCAGAACCGTTAAAGAGCACATGAGAAATCGCTGTCTGACATTCATTAATCAATTTGCCGTACTACAAAAAAAAACTCAAAAAAAACATACGAGAACATTTTAATTAATGCCACTGTCATATGTCGAATGGCTTATAATTAAAAACAATTCAAGTTCAATTGCCTCTTAATAATTTTTTAATTGCACAGGCTAATGGTGGAAATAATTTAAGAATTGTGGAGAGACTTATTCAAGCACTCAACAGCCCGACCAATTAACTAATTGAACAATAACTTTGCTGCTGTCTTTTGCCAAATATTTATTCCTCATTATAAATATTTTTAAATGCGTTTAGTAAAGATTTAATTGAAGCAAAGACTTTGATCTAGTGTTTTTTATGCGAAATTCGTTAACATTTCAGTCAGTCCACAATCTACGACTCACGAATAAGCTCAATGAACCTTGCATCCAAAAAAAAAGATAAACAAATTAAAAGAACAAAGAAAAACGCCAAATTAAAGTGCCCCAAAAAGTAGGCTACAGTAGGTGAAAGTCAATCTCGAGGATGAAGAAAAAGTTGCCACTACAAATGAGCATTAAGAGTTGCATGTGTGTGAAAAGATTCGTGAGCTTTTTATTTAAAACAAGGGCTTCGAGAGATTCCGTCGACTTATAACCGCTCTTGGGTTGCATTAACTTTGCTAATGGAAAAGTTGGCAGCCGTTAACAGAAAATACGAAACTCAGTGTGTGTGTGTATGTGTGTGTGTTGTCTATACAAAAGCAAAATGGAATGTGTTCAGGTTGCCACACACAGGATGTGTGTGTTTGCGTCTGAGACTGAGTTAGCACGGTACATTGATTTTTATATCATTTAAGCCTTGTTGAATCACAAGCAGCATCAACAGCAACATTCGACGTATCTTTGGAAAGAGTTTCTTCCGGTATTTGATTCGTAAGGCATATAAAATATTGTCTATTTGGGTGCGCAAATCAAATGGATGAGCTCGGTTTGGTTCGGTTTGCTGACCTTTGCTCCAATCCTTAAGTGAAAGAACTGCGAAATTGCAAAAACTGCTGCCAAATTGATGCCTTGTCATTGTCGGCGTCAGCACAATGCCAGACACATCCAGTTTTATGATATATCAGCCTTCTGCTTAGCAACATAAAAGATGTCTATCATAAAAAGCATAACAATTATACGCAGTCCAAGGCGTTAATACTTATGACAAAAAACACGCAGTCTCGATTTAAGTATTTCTTCGCTTCTTGGCCTAAATACATTGTCATTGGCATGTTCATCATTATCAGTGTCAAAGGCAGTGTTTAAGCTGTGGCATTATATTAGCATAATCACATCATGTCATCCACCAACGTGAATCGTGATAATGTTGAGTGTCGACAGCAGCTCATGGCTCAGGGTCAAGGATCAGCGTTCAAATTTCATTCAATTGTCAACAATGCCTAGAGTGCTGAAAAAATATGTTGATATACGAGTACGACTACGAGTAAGTGCCTTTATTTCCTTTTTTTTGTGTTGTTCCAGTCATAATATTATGGAAACGAATTTTTAAAATCGAAGACATCGGCATTTTTTGACACCACGAATAATCAATAAAATAATCAGAGAAAAACAAAAGGAAAACGAAAAAAAAAACACTGTGGAGATTAATGTTACACAAAAAAAAGACATATTTTACTCAACAAACTACTTTCGAGTGTCATGATTAAACATAAATATTCTCAACCAATTTTATTTATTCATATATAATTAATATTAATATAATTAATATTAATCTAGCATTTTTATTTATTTTTATTAGGCATTTCTAACCGTCTGCATGCATTTTATTAAAATTCCATCTTCAGGGCATTAACAATGGATGCAAAACTCAAAAAGCACATTCATAATTTTACTTGAGTTTAAGTGTCTTTAAGCGGTAAGGTCAAAGTCGTTTGCCCGATTAACTTGTAAATGAACTACTTATAACTGTGAAGACAAGGTAAACTGCAGATCCTGACAGCAAGATTACGCATACGCCCCGTTGCTTGCTTCAACTTATTAGTTGTTAAGTTGCTATAGAGACGCAAGATAACTTTGTCAATTGCTTATTGAATAACAACCAGAAAAGCGTTCATTCCAGTGAATGCCCAAAGCATAAACATATTAATATTTAAATACAAGGATAACAATTAATTAAGAAGCAAGGACTCTGATGGATTTATTCAACTATTATACTTAAAAACTCAATGCCCAACGTTACTATGGTTATTTATTTATGCATACCAGGCGAAAAGAAGACTGTTGGGAGGGCAATCCGAATCAAATATATAAACATATTTATGTTTGTATTTCTGGTGTATGTCACACACGAACAACAAAGACAGTCCGCTGATAAAAGCAATATTATTTGTGCACGGTGATTTGTTATCTGCTACCCATACCCATACCAATATCTACGGCTGGAATACCTATAATAGTAGTCGAGTCCTGTGCTCAAACGCTAGTTGACATTGTTTTTGTCAGCGTTTACACACTGGCCACCAAAAATAGGTGCGACCTGCTGGCAGCTTGTTTTGACAAATGAAACCATACTCGCACCAGCATTGAGTGAGAGAATGAGAAATGGAGAAAGAGTGTATATAGAGAGAATACATATAAATCACTGGAAGTCCTTCTGTTTTATACTGGCGTCAAACTGGCGAGCACTTGACACGAATCATTAAACGTGGTCAGCAATGTAAAAACATGTCATAGTTTTTTGTTTTGTTTTGTTTTGTTTTCTGCTTCACATTTGAGTTGACCGGTTCCCAACTCATTCATCATACAATGCACAAATAACCACGCCCCTCATTCCCCTTTCCACTCGCCTTTTGGCCTTTTTCCCGGCCAAATGTCAATGCAATTAATGAGGCTCATCTAATCGAATTTGCTATTGGTTGACAAATATTATATTTACCATTATGGTAATTGGCCTTTTCATAGTCATAGACAAAGCACAATTATCGCAATTTAGTGGTCTAGATATGTTGTCAATACTTAAAGAATTTTCGGCTGTTGACCACACAATTGATGTTGAAAACAATGCAAAAATGTCACATTAAATTTCAACAAAAATATCAATAATTGAAACATTTTATACAAAAAATAACTTCAATTCAAAAATGAATTTAATTGATTTCAATAAGTTTTAATTTGATAAAATTTTTAAATAAAAATTTAGACATTTGAATGCACTAAGCATTTGATTGCTTGGCTAGAGAAACACTGAACATTACCGTTGTGTTTTTGTATGTTTGTAGAATATGCCTGAATAAAATCACTTTGGAAATTTCTGAAGAAATCGCTCTTCAAGCAGCGTACCCAATTAGTTGCTTAGTAATCGTGATCCAGTTTTGCCGAAACTGAAGCCTCAATTAGTCAAACAATACACAGATCCATTCATCAGTTGCAGTCAAAAATAGGACATAGGCTGTTTTTTTGGCATTGGACGTTCCTTTGAATCAGTAAGTATTTAGTTCAAATCCAATTAAAATCCATTCATAGTGTTGCAAAATAAGCGGTTTAGCTTCAATTTTACCATGAATATTGCTAACCGATTGGCAACCCTTATTGAAATTGATTAAACAATACCTTAAAGTTTAAGGCCTTAATCATTCATTATTGAAAACGAATGTTAGACTGGCAAGAGCTTAATTATGCCGTGTCATCGGGCAACTAAATTTGCGAACACAATATAATAAAGCAATAAAGTAAGCAGGCGACATTGAGGTGGTCTATTCAATGGGTTTACAATGGGTTTTCCTTTTAGCCAAGGGAACAAGCAGCTGAGTCAAATGTTGCGTTTTAGCAAAGTTCTCAGAGTGTTGTTGTTACAGCGTTTATTGTGTCGTGGCAAATGCCAATTCATTTATCGTTCATTTATTACGTTTTAATTTATGTAAATTAAAACTTGTTCATCCAGGTTCTGTTACTCGCATTAATTTGACACATCCTGCGCAGTTATTCTCAAGGACGACACCATCTGGCTTTGTCGTGTTCGGGTTGATGTTTATATTTAGATATTAACTTGATAGATCAAAGCTGTCTTAAAGTCTGTCTGTTGTCAAAACTACGCAAAGGATTAAAATTGCCGGGACTGTGGAAACAATTGCTTTTATTAAATGTTACAATCAATGATTGTACCTAAAAGTGCTGCTTATCAAAAGTTTATTGCAATTAAAAAAGAATGCATTAACTTGCATTAAATCGATAACAATTTGTAATATTTACAATCGTAATAAAAGCAAATATTTGATTGATTTAATCAAATTAATTGTATATCTCTCTAATTATAATTAATGTGATTACAATCAAAATATATGGCATTAAATTGAAACAATTTGTAATTTTTACAATCGTAATAAAAGTAAATATTTCTTTGATTTATTCAAATAAATTGTTTATCTTTATAATTATAATTATTTCAAATTATAATCAAAATCAAAATGTATGGCATTAAATTCAAACAATTTGTATTTTTTATTATCGTAATTGATGCAAATATTTTTTAATTTAATAAAAAAAAGTGTTTATCTTTATAAATATAAGTAATGTGATTACAATCGAATTTATTGCGCTTTTTAAAGGTAACTAGACGGCATTCGTATCTAAAAAATTTAAATAAATTGGGTATCTTTTAGTTGTGCACACATTAAAATTATATTAACTGACAACTCAAAGACATTTCAACTGCTGCGTTGGCAGAAACTGTCATATCGATAAATACATTTTACACTCCACTGCTTATGCTTAATTAAACGAGCAATTTAAGTGCCAACATTCAAATGCAAATTGCAGACCAAACTCAATTAAACTATAGAACAATGTATGTAAGCAGTATCCGAATACCAACAACAACAACTTCAGCTTCATCTACAGGTTCAGCTTCAATTAATTCTTTTTGTTCTTGCTTTCATTCCCGACTGCACAATCTGCGTACTTGGCGTTCATTGACTCGGGGCTTAACAAATGGTTGAGACATGAGCTTCGTCATGTATTTGTCTGCCAACTTTTAATTTTACGGTTTGAAAATCGTGAGGAACTTTATTCTATTGTTCAATGACCCAGAAGTCAGTGCGAAAAGGAATCAGGCAAGCTAAGCACGAGTGCGAATTAAGTAGTTTGAAAAGTAAGCAATAATCAAGTCCAGAACTTTCCCAAAACTTTAAGCCAAAGGCCAACAATGTGATAAGAGAAATAAAATTAAAGTTATTAAATTTGAACAGGAAGAGCTGTTTTGCTTACATTGTCAGCTGGCTTTTCTATTTAGTAATTATAATTATACGTATACTTAATATTTGAAGACTTGCATACGATGGAACAAGTCAAGGCTGTCGGCCATTTTTGTGTTATCCTTGTAACAATTAGCCAGCAATTTGATAACAGCTGTTGCAAAGTTCATTTCAAGTCTTTTATCTGTACAAAGCGGCTATTAGCTCGGCTAAGCATACAATGTTTTGCCATTATAATAATAAAAATTAATGCAAGGGATTGCATTGCTTTGTATTCTTTTTATTGCCATTTTCTTTTCATTTTGCATTTGGAAATAGCATTTCTGGGAAACTTGGTAAGTTAGTGAAATCATTGCACAGATTTACTGAGAAGTACTCATCACTGCGGACGGCTGTGCGCGCTAGTGATGAAAGTATCAGCAAAGCGACTAGCAATATACACAGGAAGAATGGAAAATTCTCAATGACTGTCCAATCAAGTCGAGTTATATACCGATCGATAGGTATCAATTTAACTAACAAAAGTGCGAACTTAGACTTTTGGAAACTCACCTGGTTCGTGAGATAAACAGGTTTAAATGATTGTGGTTCAAAAGATAATTAAATTTGAAGTTTTTAGTGGCCTTCCGAAAATGAGATGAAAAGTCAGTTTGTCTGTTTGGATCAAATCGTTGATATAGCTTAAAAGTTTGAATGAGGACTTGTTCCCAATCAAATTTCCAGAAATTTTTGTTCTACGACTTTCTCGAAAAATAGCTAGCTTAGCGGTAAATCGCTAGATCCCGCTAAAATTGAAACCCCCATAGCAACCAAGCGATAGAAGCCACAGATTTGATCGATATATCGTTGAAAAGGTATTTTGAAAGATAAAAAGCTTCGGGTGAAATAAGGTATTTTTTCACACATTTTGGCGGTTTTTGAGATAACGCCGCTAACTTTTTTTAGTTTACTTTCCATATGTTGTAGCTTGTAAAATTTCGCGTTATTTCACATATGAAACATATATATAAAAAATAAAATGTTTGTCACTCGATACCGCGCAAAAAAATAATATTTATTAGGTATGAAGAAATTTGCGCAATGTGCCGAGTGCCAAAAAAAATATTTTTTTCATAATATTTAAGTAAAACTTAATATTATTCGTCAAAAAATTGTACATCAGAAATTTTGGGGCATGAAAATATTTTCGTCACTAGACTTTTAACTCGTAAAGAGGTTTTTTTTTTATAAGATCATCTACTACTTTTCCCGGCTTTCATTGAAAATTATGCAAATGACGTGAATTGTGTGTCGAAGTGCTGACGGGCTGTGAATACAAAATACGAAATACGAAAGTAGATACAATTTTGTTTTTCCCATTTAACACAAAGTTGCAAAGTTGCAAAGTTGCCTGCACCTCAGCATCATTATGAACATCATTATCGTTATTCTCATCAGGTGGCTTTGGCATTTTAATTTTGTTTCATTTCGTTATTTTTCAAGTGTTCAGTTGCCGGATTATGTGTGCTTTTCTAGCTTTCAGCTGCTTGAAATGTTCCCTTTTACCTTTTTCTATTTCTGTGTGTGTGTGTGTTTGTGTTTATTTTGATGTTGTGATGTAGTAGAGGCTACCATTAAATGTACCCGTCTAGATTTATTGTAAGACGAGATTTTCTAAAGCTTTTTCTTACCTTGCACAGACTGCAAAGAAGAAGTGAATACATAATGAATGATGTTGCAAGTCTCAAGGAGTCAAGTGGCCAGATGTACATAAACTTGTCCTAAATTAATTGCATTAAGCCTGTTCTACAACAGACAGACATATTACCAGACATTCAAGCAGCTTAAATCTTTGCAGTTCTTAAAGTAGTCGCAACCATACGCTTTAAATATTTATGCGCCATTTCCTATAATATACGACATTTTCCCCATGCCCACCTAATGGGACACGTAGCACAGTCATTCGTTTTGGCCACGCAACATCCTGAATAAATACGAGTACTCATGCTCATACCTTAAAAAAAAAAACTTGAATAAATCCCGCTCAGGGAATGAAAAATATATTCGGTGTATGTCATTTTTTGGTGACCCTTAAACATATTTAAAACTTGTACAAATAAAAAGTTTTTTTTTACACTCACATTAACAAACTCAGATTTATACGTTGCTCCGAGGGACGTTCAATAAGTACACGTGCTACGAATTTATTCCAGGAATTTTTAGAATTTTTCTTTCTATAAAACTTTTTATCGACTTTCGAATTCGCTGAAGAATTTCAAAAATTTATATTAATAAAAGAAAAATTAAACAAAATAATAAGTATAAAGAGGTACAACTTGCTGATCCACCTTCGTTTATGAACATACGTATACATATGTATTGTATAAACTGAAAATCTTAAGGCACACACAATGCACAGTAAGTAGCGAAAACAAATTGATCTGTTTACAAAATAATTTCAGAAATTCTTCGCACATTCTTGAGCTGCATTAAATTGTGTTCGGCGCGAACAAACAACCCAACAACAAACGGATATGAACGAAATAATTACTCAGACCATTAAGCCAATGAAACTTTTTATTAAAACCTCCTTCTCTCATTCACATCTACAAGAATTTTGCACATATGCTATTAATTAAAATATGTGGGCGTATACGTAATCTTTATTTATTGTACAACAATCTTGAATCAGCTCCCTGTCACAGCTGGTGTCATAAACACATTTCAATTGCGCCCAATTTTAGAAATACAATCAATTTTTTCTGATGCTCGCTTAATTTTTAAAATTGCCCACAAGCAACCCGTGAAAACTATTCTCACAAATTTATGTATTCAATCTCTTTATACATTTTTCTTTTCTCTTTTTATTATGGTTGGGTGCAGAGCGGAGTATAAATAACTTTGGTAATTTGCATTTAGAGCAAATAATAAATGGCCAAATCTAAATGGTGGCATGTGGAAGTAGTCAATTTAAAGTGCTGCTTCAACTTTTACACGAACACGCTTATTTACTTAATTAATCGCTCAAGATACAAATTATTAAAGTTATAATGAGTTTGCCCAACAGCAACATGGCAGCAGGCAAAAGCCAACGACGAAATGTGCACTCAACATACAGCTCGTAAAGTTGGCCAACAAATTTGACAAAGTTCATATTCGGATTTTGGCTTTTGGCTTTTGACTTGTATGGGTGATTGGGTATCTTACTCCAGAGGCAGCTCTGATGACAAAACTTGAAAGGGCATAATTAATAAGGTCTGATTATGCGATTTCCACAGCATTTAAAATAGACTTGAAAGCACATTAAAGCTCACATTTCTGAAAAATTGTCATAAAAGATAACAAATAAATTGTATACATTGTTTTTAGTTGTTCATTTATTGTCAACTGAGCAACTAAATTTTATAGAGCTTTAAAAGCACATGAAAAACCTTAACTAAGCACAACTGTTTTTAAATTTTAAAGTATATATAAAATTGTCAGTGTATGTAATGAGGTCTGGTTGTGCAATTTGAACAACTTTTAAAATAGACTTGAAAGCACATTAAAGCTCTCTCATTTTTGCCAAACTGTCATAAAAGTTAACAAATAAATTGTATACCTTCTATTTATTTATTTTAAGCAACTTAATGTGAAAGAGCTTAAAAAGCACATTAAAAAGCTCAACTAAGCAGAACTGTTTTTAAATATTAAGGTATATAATTGTCAGTGCGATTAATTGAAAAGACACATTAAATGAGGTCTGGTTGTGCAATTTTAACAACTTTTAAAATAGACTTGAAAGCACATTAAAGTTCACTCATTTTTGCCAAGCTGTCATAAAAGTTTACAAATAAATTGTATACCTTTCATTTAATTATTTATTTATTTATTCATTTTAAGCAACTTAATGTTAAAGAGCTTTAAAAGCACATTAAAAAGCTCAACTAAGCACAACTGTATTTAAGCTTTAAAGTATATAATTGATTGTAATTTAATCAACCGTCGATATTTTCTTGGTTACTTATCTTTTTATGTATTTTACGAGTGTTTTGATTTTCATCAAGTTTTGTTATGACGCAGCAACTTTAATATTATGAGAAATACTATACTACAGGATATTTAACAGTCGAAACACGTCGCATTTGTCGCCTCTATTAAAAGCACGGAAACACGCACTGGCACTATCGCATTTTGGGGTCGTGTCAACCCTCATCAGGATTTCGACGATAAGCTGAAAATGTGTGAAGTGTGAAATGTCAACTAACTAACGGAACTACAGGAACGGAAGTGTGGGTATGATTTTGATTAATTTATATTCTATACAAATAAATCACATGCTGTGCAATGCTTTATTGTAAACACTCTAAAATTAATTGAAATTTCGTTTGATTTTTTTTCTAGCAAAATAGCTTGAGGGTCCTCACCAAAAAGAACAAAGGAACTGTCATAAATGTCAATAACAATGACACATTGATAACACAGCCTTACACATAATACACAAAAAATTCCAACAAGGCAAATTCCACACATGCAAATACAGTTTTGGGTATATTTGCAGATAGTATCTAGCACAACTGACAGTGACATGCAGAAAAGCCCAAAAACTCTGGCATAATTAAAAGCACGCCAGGTACTTGATTTTGCCAGAGCTCCACAAAAAAAAACACAAAGCAAAACAAATATTTGACTTTAACTTTGCTCAAATAAACGAAGGTGAAGCCCGCACTTTATTAAATACAAGTGGACGCCACCGTACCTAGCTTAATGGCTCCTCGCAAAGGTCATAAAAACTAAACACACACCAAATGTGAGGCAGGTGTAATGTTGGTCACCAGCTGTAACAACGGCTACAACAGCAGCAAAAAAAAAGAAACGAAACAAGCGGGTAAGGCCATAGTCGAGTTGCCGACTATAGGATACCCGTTACTTGATTAAATAAATACAATATACAAACCTTTAGATCTTAAGATCATGGAAAATGTTTAGACTTTCATTAAGAACCAGGGGAACACTGATAGAGATCGGCGGTGCGTCAAAGATATAGCTGAAAGGGTGAAATTTGGTCCAAATTGGCCATTGAGCTTGGTCATAACTTGGTTAAGACAGAACTATCAAAGTTGCAAGCTGACATTAATGCCAAAATTATTATAAGTAGATATTAGTTGCGTTTATAATATGGTAATAAAATATTTTTGTTCAATTGAATATAAAACATAAAAAAAAGTTAAATAAGTTGTGTGTAAATAATTTAGACGCGAATTCAATGTGTGTAAATACTTTTGACAACTGATAAGCAACAGTTCAATGCTTCTTTGCTAATCCCCTAAATAGTTATAATTTCTAATTTTTCTTTCATTTGCTTCTGCATAGATGTAGAAACACGACAATAACCGTTACTTTGTTATCTGAGTGCAGAATCAGCAGCAACAAGCAATCAAAGTTGTAACACCTCTGTATTTTATATTGCATACTCCAGGCACTTACATTGCTATTTGATCGATCTTGTTGCGATTAAGTAGGATGATTGCTTATAATAATAGCTTAAGTTCGTTACCAAAAAATACGTAATATTCAGTAAATTGTAATTTTGTATTCGTAAAAAATAATGAAAAACATTTTCCATTTAAAAATTATGAAATCAAATTTCATTTTTAAAGCACTGAATTCAGTTAAATTATTTACAAAATTTCTATTTATGTAGTAACAAATTTAAATGATTTAAAAAAGTTAAAGGTAAGTTCAAATGAAAACCATAAAAATATTTGTTTTGCACCGAACCCAAATAATTTCTGCTTACCAACCATTTCAAAAAAATTTTGATTTGCAGCCTTGATGAGAAATATAATTTGCTTGTTGTCTCTCCAAATCAACGTTACAAAATATGCCTGTGGCAGCCTCAAAGCTGTTTTAACCAGTTGTAAAGGTTTAGTTATACCTTTGAAATTGTTTTTGTCATACGATATTGTTGCAAAAAGGAAAAGTGACTTTCAAATATTGCTTACAAGAATTTTAATAGCACTTTTGGTGTCTCTATCTCTTATTGTCAGATGCCTGTTACACACATTTTCACAAAGTTATCATGACCTTTTTAGAGCATTTCTAATGGGCAAAGGGAGCCATCAACTGAGTCAGCAACTGTGTTTGTGTGTTTTTCTCTCTGTTACGTGTAAACTGAATAGACAAATACTGTTCGTAGATGTCTTTGGTGGTAACCATAAGCTGTGGGATTTACCAGATGTTGTTGTTGCTGGTGTAGCTGTTGCCATTGCTGTTGTTGACGCTTTGCAACAGCTGTTGCTCCAATTCCATCATCGTCTTGCTTCGATTTTAACGAGGTCAGTTTAGTAAAACATTTTGTAAAAAATATAAAAGTCAAGTAAGCATATTGTATTCTTTTTTATACCTTGAGTTTCTATTGAAAATCCTTTTGCTTTTAAGCTCTTTTCATAATTATGCTGGGACTTTGATTTCCCCTCAGGTTCGAAGAAGTACTAAAGCGATAAGCTCTATGATAAATTGATAAGAGCCGCCGGCTTATTAGTAAATGGGTTTCCAAGTACACTTGGCTGAATGATAATTGAATTCTGTGAAATAAAGACGCAAATCTAGAAGAAGATTGTTGACAGAAGCAACAGCAACACAGAAGCATATTGTTTCTAATCTGGGTTGGTGGACGTGACGGAGCAACAGTTAAATCAATTACACTCAACCCAAGCACATTAAGTTCAAAAGATGCCATTACCATTAAAGACGGATCCGAAACTGGAACTGGAACTGAAATTGTTGCATAGCCAAGTGGCGCGAAATTCAATTGTGCTCGTAAATTGCCACGTGGCTTTGCAATCGTTTATTTAACAGGCTCGGCTAAGTCATTTGCGACAAAAACACATACATATATTTTCCTTTTATTTTCGTCTGTCACAATTTATCTTCATTCAAAAAAAAAGGCGACAACAGAGGACGAAGCTTCTGTCCTGAACAGGGTCGCGCCTCAATTAGAATGCCGAGGGCCGCACGTGCTTTCCTTGTCAACAAGAACATCCGATACATATATCAAATTGATTCTCTGCTGATCCCAAAAGACGACCACATTAAGCTTAAGAAAGGAAGAAATCGTGTATTGGTCAAAACAGGGGGCCAATGTCTATGTTACACACATGGCTACACTTCAAAATGCTTTTCATAAACTGACAGTTTTAATACCACATTTTGCTGGTCCCTTTTTGCAATATGCTTTTTGCTTTTTGCTTTTACCATTTTCATTTTCCTTTTCTTTTTGCCTTTAAAAGGGACAAGAACATATTTAGAATTCTGAACACGTCTGCATTTATGCGAATTGAAATACATATTCGAACATGAACATAAAAATTTGTATCACAAGTGTCTGTTGAAATTTGTTTCAACTATTTGTATACATGTGCTTTGTTAAAAGCATTGGCAAACAAGCTTTATTTCGATTGTATAATAAACTTGGTCAAAATATGTGTGTTAAGATTAAGGATGCAGCTGTGACTAAGCTGTAAACAAATATATACAGGGTATTTCCACGTCGAGCACACTTTACAAGTATGTGCTGGAATTTCGTCAAGTTTTGTAAAGTTAATGTCTACTGACAACCGCAATTGATGTGGGTAACAAATAAGCTTAGTAAATTATCCTCAATCCAAACACGAACCACACTGCGTATGCGTAATTTTTAATGGATCTACTGCTGTCATTTTGCATTAGACATTGGTCTGGGTTTCGTCAATGAATGCATTTACTTTAAAGTTGGTTGACTGAAGAGAGCACTTAATATATGCCAAAGGTCTTCGAACAGACTCAATGACTCTGGGAATGGAAGGAACTCAATGACCAGTTGCCATTCTAACGCCAATGCCAATCGAGTGGCAAAAAGTCATGACAAAAGTCAATTTTCTTAGAACATTCCCTGTTGACTAAACATTAAATGACATACACATTAATGTCCTCGCTTTTTTATTATCTTCTCGACTGTGTTCAAACACTTGAAAAAATTACAATTACAATTTTTCTTCATTCATTTCTGCTCAGTCATTTAATAATCCAGTTTTCAATGCCCATTAAAAGAGTCTGATGGGCGCAGCTTTTTAATAGCCAAGTCATTAAAATGTTTAATGAAAGAAACAATATTAAATGTGTAGAAATAATAATTTCGAAAGCAATAATACTGTCAAATCCATAAATTTATATGTTTATTGATCTATAATGGAAAATATAGAATAATTTATTGAAACTGTCTGAATTTTTAATTGTTTATTTAATTTTTTGTATGAATATAGAAAATAATTTTAGTTACTGTTTGCTTAATAAACTTAATTACAACTTTTTTGAGATGTTTGCTTATTCTTATCTCAATAATAATAATAAGAAAAAACACATTTATATTTCTATACAATTTAAGCCAAGTTCATTTTGTCTAATTTTCCTTGAATTTAAGTTTGATTTTCTGAACATATTATTGATTTATTAAGTTTATTGGATGATAAAAAGTGTAACGGCAATTCTGTAAGATAAATATACAAAAAATCACAAAAAATCATGATATATTGCTATCAAAACCAATATCTGAAAACACTCGCGGTATATTTACTTTACACATGGGAAATCATTTCAGTTAATAATAATATTTGCACGGTAGATGCACAAATAACTGTAAAAAAAAAATCATTATTTTAATATTTTAAAATTGAAAAATTTCTATGTATTCACAGAGTAAATTTTGTACATTTCAGTGTTCAGACGGCTAGACTTTGATTTTTGATAAATGCGAACGTGCAGCAATGAAACATCAAGAAAACAATATTAAATTCACTGTTAAAATGTAGCCACAAAAGTGCGAAAGGAAAAACAGAAAAAAACCTAAAATTACAGTTCAGAAAAAAAAAGAAAAATAAACAATAAAACAAATTGCACCCTTGCAAATGAGCAGTAAAAACAATTGTTTTTTTCGGCAATTTTTGGAGCAGCTTTAAGCGAGAAATTGTTAGGTCAAGAGAAAATTTGTGGGAATTCACATAGAAACTCTCACGTTCAAACAGATGCTGTCTTGCGGAGAGGAGGGGAGAGGAGAGGAGACAACATGTAGAACTTAGTTGTCGGTTATTTATTTGCAAGTCAAAAACAAACTTTTGCTGCCACTAAGTGAAACATGGCCAAAATGGAGCAAAAACTCAAGTAAAACTCGCTGCAAATATAAACACAACTAAAAAGGGGGCAAAGCAGAAAAAAAAACAAATGAAAATGTAAATACAAAGCTACAGATACAGATGCAGCTACAGATACATTTGCAGACATCTGCTGGCAACCTCAAAAAGCGCCTTCGAGATTTTTGTTTATTATTTGTATTTAAATTAGTATTTACGGGCTCGCTGAAAGACATCAACACCATACACTACAGTCATACACGAAATTGAAATTATTTGCTGCCGAGCTGCTCTTCCGGGCACCAAATTGAAGACGCGCGCTTTTTAATTAAAATTAATAATGAAAATGCTGCCACAAGAGACAGACAGACCCTGACATATAATTCTGTTTGCCTTAGATAATTTTACACAAAGTGAACATTTATTTAATTTTCAAAGTTACAGATATAACAAGCGGGAAAGACTATTGTCGAGTCCCGACTACAGGATACCCGGTACCTTTTTAAATATACATAAATTATACATAAATCAAAAAATAAAAGTTAAGTTCAATAACTTTTGAACCAAGCGGTGTATTACAAAAATTTAAAATTATTCTTGATCTATGACTCGAGAGCTTTCATGATCAGCTTTTATGATGCATCACTTGTCCTTCAAGGACGAAATAGAGAATCCGACTTTTTCAACTATGTATAATTCATTTTTTATCCTGTATTCTGTTGCTGTAATATGTAAGAAGTAATTATTGGCAAAAAAAAATACCAATTGATACTAAAAATACGAAGAATATACTAGAAATCTTACAAATACCAAAAAATAGTATCACTTTAACTTTTAGGATTTTTGGCTGATATCGATAGTTCCGACTAAAATAGGAATTTTGGTGTTTAACATTTTACTGTAGCATATTTCCTTCACTTCGATTTTTATACCCGTTACTTATTAAAAATAAGTAAAAGGGGATATTGTATTCGTTGCAATGTATGTAACAGGGAGAAGGAAGCATCTCCGACCCTATATAAAGTATATATATTCTTGATCAGCATCGACAGCCGAGTCGATACAGCCATGTCCGTCTGTCTGTCCGTCCGTCCGTCCGTCTGTGTGAGCGCCTAGATCTCAGAGACTATAGGAGCTAGAGCAACCAAATTTGGCACACAGATTTCTATAAACCCCACGCAGGTCAAGTTTGTTTCAAAATTTTGCCATGCCCCTTTCCGCCTCCGTAAATCGCGAAAATCTACCACACGCACAGTTTTCAAGATATTAGGTTTTTTAAACGGTGAACGTTAGCTACTGTTATTACCTATCATCCTATTAAATCCCAAAAAGATCGGACAAACAGAAAGGTGGTACTGGCTGATTAAAGCTTTTAAGCAATTAAAGTGCCTAAAAGCATGCAATAAAAAATTTTAATTTATTTATGTAAGTAACGGGTATCCTATAGTCGGGAGCTCGACTATAGCCTTTCCCACTTGTTTTAGTTGAAATTAGAATTCATAACTCTTATTTGCAGTCCCTGCAATGAACACAATATACCCTTCTGCTTATTTCTTAAGTAACGGGCATAAAAATAAATAATGTGGCTAAAACACAAAAAGGATTTATCTAATTAAGCCCACAATGTCTGTCCAAGTCTAGATTTCAAAGAACAGCCATCAATCTGGATCATTTAACCTTTTATCCTTTCAGTCCAGCATGGTTTCAAGTGCCATCAAATTACAAATCAACAACAACAGGTAATCCGATAAAATAAAGTGGAAATGCGAAAGCCGACAAATTTGCATTCCAAAAATATATATTTACATAAATTACAGGGCAAGACTACACAAATACCCCATGTTCACAATGAATGTTTAGCAATTATGGAATGTTAGTTTAATTAAATTGTTTGAAACTAAAGGCAAAAGCAAAAAGCAGATAGAATCAAATTATTTTAATTTTAATCCTATTTCGATGTTTGACATTGGTTTATTTTTTACATGAAATGTTTCTATTTAATTTTTTAATTCAAATCCAAATATCAGAGCTTGTGTTTTAAATAAAATGCATTGAGATACTTAATTAATATCGAATTAAGGCAACATTAATGGCCCAAGGTACTAATAATCGCATTTTTAATTGGCAGCAACTGAATTTATTTATTTGGTCAAAACATAAACCTCATTAAATACCACAAAAATAACGGGAACATGCCAATAGGCAAATGGATAATATGGGGGGAGGTTGGAGGTGACTTTTCCTACCTTCCCTCCATTCCAACCGCTCGAACCTGTTGCCTGTTTCTGTCATTCTGACTGCCTCTCAGCGTGGAAAAGTTAAGAGCATTAGTAATCAGCAAATGGCCAAATTGAGACATGGCCAAGACAGCTAATTAGCTGACATGCAATGGCAATAAATTGGCTGCTTTGTCCATACAAAATGTACTATAAATAAGGCTTTCTGGGCAGCAGTGGCTGCTTCTTTTTACCATGTCTAACACGTGCCTGGAAGCATGTAAGCAATATGAATATTTATTAAAGATTGTCATTAAACTGAACTCTGCATTGTGCCAACAGGATAAGGCTGGACCTGTGTTCTCCTTAAATTTTCCATTTTTTAATAAAATGTTACACGCTGTGCTCTTATTATCGCATATTAAAAACTGTCCAGCTGGGCGACCTCCTCACATTTCGTTATTGGTCCTTTATCTGCCCAACTATGAACACCAATAAACGTATTCACTCTGCCATCAGATGACAATAGGAAACCCACTTATTTCAGAATTTTTCATTTGATTTTTTTTTTACTTCATTTAGCTTTAATTTGTTTGACATTCAGTGCACGTGTTGCCTTTGATCTGTCAACGGAATTTCCCAAAATAAAACTTTATCAAACAAAGACAAAAACATCGGGTTGACGTCAGTTGTTGTTATCCAACTCACACACATATGCGACCCACACTCTTTTGTATTCCCATATGAATTCCAAGAATACTTTATTAGCCCATTCATTTTATTCTCGTGAAAACCACAAATTCCTAGACAAGATAGTAGCGGTTTCCTTCAAAAGGATTTCGTTCCGAGTTTTGAAGACATGTGCTTGGCTTGGTATTTAGCTCAAGATGTGGTCAACAGACGGGCCATCAAGTGCATCCAGTTACCTCAAAAATAATAATTACACAAGTGTTTTGACCTCAGGCAGAAAAGTTCTTAGAGAAGCTAAAAAATTAACAAAGGCGAATGCTAAATTAATTTTTAGACCAAGTAATCAATTGTTCGTCCAAATTGGTAAAGTTTTCAATGGGTTCAAAGCCCTTTAAAGCAGTCTTTAAACTGAGAATTATGTATACAAAAATTAACGTTTGGATGTAGATTGATTATCCACAAGAATGTCGTTCAGATTTTAAAGAAGTATGGATGTTTAAGTTAAAAAAAAGGAAAAATATTCAAAAATTTTTGGAATTTAAAAATTAAAATTAGAAGTCACTTGGTACAAGCGTTGAAAATTATCAAAAAAAAAATTGAAAACGTGTGTATGTAAATAATCAGCAAATTTTCGAAAAAATTTAAACTCACTCATCTAACAAAATTTAGATGCAGAATCAATTTAGAGGTCAAACAACTCATTTTTCGTTCAAGTTTCAATAAAGTTATGGGCATTCAAAGTAATCAAAAAGAAAAGTTATCGAAGAAAATTTTCGAAAATTTTTAAGATAACCGAATAACCAAAATGAAGATGCAGAATAAATTTAAAGGCCAAACAATATATAAATTGACATTCCACATGAAAATCTTTTGAAGTTTTAATAAAGATATGGTCATACAATTAATTTTAAGAGGTTAGTATAAATATAGTAGAAAAAGTAATTTAATTTCACAAAAGAATTCAGTTTAGATGCAGAATCAATATAGAGGTCAAACAATGTTGTCAATTAAAAAGAAATTGATACTAAAATTATTGAAAAAGCGCTAAACATTTTTATTTTAAATGTGGTACAAAATACTGTTTCAAGATTGAATGCAGATTGAATCTAAGCAAAACCGACTTGAACAACCTTTGGCACCTTAATGGGTAAGCCAATGGATCAAATATACTTATACTTAAGCGCGCTTAATGTTATTTCGGATGGCCTTTTTAGTCACACACATTATGCCATTGTGCTTGGCTAAGAACCCATAATTCACATGGGCAATTTTCATAAATCAGAGACAGGACACTGAACTGTACAATTGTATAATGTTGCACACAGGGCAAATCAGGCATTAGGCATTAGGCATTGTATAAAATGGACATTGTCGATCTGGCATTGTTCGGAATGTTCACCTTGTTTCTGAGTAATTTGGCTAACGTTGCGTATGCGTGTTATTATTTCCGCTTGGTGTGTATTCAAATGTAAATAAGTATAAGAGTATGGGAGATTTTCCTTAGTAAACTGGACATGTACTAAGAGCATACTCACCAATGAATACAATGAATATATTTATATTGATTTTGTGCTACGTCTTTGGATTGGAATTCTCTTGAAAGAAACCAATTAGCTGCTGTTCCACGTTCTGTACCGTGTGTATGTATAATCTTTGGTGTATCTATGTGTGTGTATGTGGATGAAGGAGAGTTGTTGTTTGCACAATATTTTGTTTATTCGAATTCGGTCGTCTATAAACAATATTCTTTACGGCCAACAAACAGAGCAATTATGAATTGACTGTGGCGTTTAATTTACAGTCTTTACTTTGCCGCAGGCCACAATCCGATTTGCGGCTTGAGTTCCATTTATCACTTGTGACGTTAAGTGCTGCAATTTAAAAGGAAATTTTATAATTTAAGATACCAATTAAGCGTTCAATTCTTAAACACTTTAATTACCAATTATTAAAAAATTATAATTATTTTTTATTTTTATTTTCTTTCTGTATAGAGCAATAAACCATGCGTGTCATAAACAGTACGAAACAAATAGTATAAATATTGAAGCGCTCATGCTCACAGCTAAGGATTGCCGACAGATTTAAAAATAAAAACACAGATACAATTCTCTTTCAACGAAAAGGCATTTTTGAATGTATGTGAAATACAGTGCAGAAATATTTAAATTGAAACACATATTTCATTACAGTATTAATGCTCCCATGTGCACAGCAAAATAAATATAAATGGTAAAATCGGTTTAAATTTTCATATTACAAATAAATAAAAAAATAAATAAATATATATATGTATAATGGTATTTAATTTTTCATATTTGCAAATTTAGCGAAAGAATTGTCATAACAGCAATATTGAAATGAAATTAAATATTAAATATAAAAAATATAAGAAATATATATTTCAATTATAAAGTGTATTCTTAAAAAAGATTAAAAGTATTTCAAATTCTTTATAATATTCTGAATTAAAAAAGCTTTTTAGCTTTTCTAAACCATTTCATTTATTTTGTGTAGACAATTTGTTGCCAGCATAAAATTCAACTTCTAATTTAGTAACCAGAAAGCAATATAATTTATTTAAATCTACAGTCTAGATGCTAGTTTTACATTGAACACCATTTTCACAACCAATCTGAAGCTAATACAAATAGCACACATTATAAAAAAAATATTATTATAAACTGGCAATTTATAATTCTTAGGAAAATATGTAAATTAAAAATAAACAAAGCATTACAGCTCTTCAAATAACAAAACATGTTGCCAAATATCACTCAATTAATGTTTATTTAAAAATGGCATAAACAAAGGCAACTAAATATAATTTATTGTTATTACAGCACTATACGCAATTTAGGGCAATTCAATAGCAAAAATAAACACCTTTTTTCTGATGTTTTGATTAAAATTCATACACTCCTTTGTGTTGAATATTATCACACACTTTCACACTGTTGATTAAGTATCCGCGTTTGTAGATTTGAGATCCTAACACGCGCGCTGTTATCGTCCGACTGCGAGGAAGTTCATGAATGCCGCCCGCATTTGGCGCCAAATGTTCTTGTTCGAATTTTCCCCTACTTCCAGTGCGTTTTTCGATTTTCGAACTGGAAGCAGCTGGAAATTGTTGCTGTTGCCGGCGTAAATGGCGCCTGCGTGTTTTGCGGCGCTTGTAAACAAAAAACAGCTGTGATGCTGCTAATGTGTGTCACATTCATTGATGGCCAGTGTGTCATGAATTATTTGGGGTGCCAGTTTCTGCCCCAACGACTAAAAAATCATCATCTACATGGCTCAATCGATCTATCAAATCGTAGCCAGCCTCAAAGTATGCAACATAATTTTGGTTAGACATGTAAAAATAAATGAACATTGGCAGCATATTTAGACGAGTTAACGAGCACTTTTGCCACGCCTTTTACATGTCATGCCACAGTGAGAACTCCCACAGCTGTACTGACAATGAAACACTTATGAATTTGCCACACACTTGATTAGGAAACAGGACACAGACACCAAAAACTGAACCCACTTGAACTTGGTAACTCCCTTCAGTTGTCGCAATCACCACTTTTTATACCCGGCTTAATGAAAGTGGGTATAATAACTTTGTGCCAATTTATGTAGTAGAAGACTATTTAAATTAGATATGTTTGCAAATATCTTTATTTTTTATTGTTTGATTTTAAGCATATTTAAATAAATGATCATTTATACTGCCTACAGTCTACGAATTTGTATGACCAAAAGTATGCAATATATTAAAATTTATTTAAATTTATCATTTCAATTAATATTTTCAAATTTTAATTTTTTAGCCAGCTACTCGTATTTAAAATTAAATAAATAGATAAAGAAAACTAACAAGTATCTTAAATCAGTATCTATATCTCTATATTGCTCTTTACTGTTTTACAGTAAAGCCCCCATAATTAACACACACAATTTGATATACTTATTGCAAAGACAAGGCAATAAGTAGGTAAATAATACATTATGTTTCACAATTACAGATTATAGATTAAAATAAGATTCTGCAAATTACTAAAACAGAAACTAATAAAAATTTGTTCAACTTATGTACACAGCACACACAGTGCAAGTCGCTTAAGAGACACACTTAAGCAGCTACAAAATGCGCTCTTAAATGTTCGCTGGTCAAAAACAACTCAAGAGAGAGGCAGCATGCGCAAAGTATAAAAATATAAAGAATTCGAAAAAAGGTAAACAAAACTCAAAAGCGATTGAATGCAAAGTCAAGCATTGAAATTGTAAGCAAAGACAATTGAAAGCGTTTGAAGAGAGTGAACGAAAGAGAGTGAATGCAAGAGAGCGGCGGCCAGCAGGTTATTCCCATGCGTCTGTGTGTGTTGCGTGTTCGGCAAGCGCGCTTGCGTTCGTTCGACTCATGCCGAGGAGACGAAGCGCTTAAGTGTTAACAGCGCTCGTTGCGACTTAACATTGCCTCTTGTTTGTTCGTGAACGCCGAAGTCGACGCACGCCTCTCGTTTTCGCGCGCTTCGCACACATTTCGTAGAGCAGCAGCAGCGAATATCTTTTCTGTTATATTAATAGAATTCACAAAAACACACTCACACACACACACACGCACACACAAGCCATATTGAAAGTGACACACACACAAATATACACGCTAGCAAATTGAAATTGATAACAAAATATATAGAAATTAAATAATTCGCAACGAGTGTAAAATCTGTAAAATGGTGTAAAAGATGCGCAAGAAAATTGTTTGCTGAAATGGAAAAAAAAATTAAAATGTGCATAGGCTTATCAATTGGTTGTTAACAAACTAAAGCGTATACGCAACGTGTTGCCAAACAACAAAACAACAACAACAACAACACGTCAGCTCACTTTTTGAATGCTTTCTTTGATTTATCTTTCGTCATGCTTTGCGCGCGGTTTAACGGTTAAACGCGGCCTACGACAACAAACAAACAAACAACAATAAATCCACGTGTTTTGTGTGGCCAAAACGAAGCCACAATTTAATTAGTAGCATATCACAAAAATAAAGAAACAAAAAAAATAAAAAATAAAACCGATTATTTTACATATGAAACTGAAACGAGACAAGAAAAATCAACATAATTACAACGGCAACAACAACAAGAGCATTGAAAACGAAATCGAAATCAAATAAACGAAAATGTTGCCATTGCATGCAAATTGCGGGCAACCAAAATTTGTTGGGGCAACCACGTCATCATCATCGTCATCATCATCATCGTCATCTTCATCATCATAGGCAGCAAGAACACTCATACGCAGTGTAGGACATGGCACGTCTGTTTGTCTAGCAGCAAAACAAATAGTTCGTATGTACATATGTACACATACATATAAAAGATACACACACACACACACACACACACACAAAAGTGGCAGTGGCAACAACGGAACCAGGCCACAAAACGAGTCGAGTTGAGTTTGAATCGCGTTGCGTTGAGTCAACCGAAACGGAAACAGGAGCAACAAGGACATTTAAGCCAGCTTTGCTGTGCGCCAAGGACATTTACACGTCTAAGCGCTGCCAACAACAACAACAACAACAACTGGCAGCTTATAAAATAAACATCAATCAAGTGACAAGAAATTGTATTTAGCAAATTCCCCCATGTAGTTCTATTCTGCAATAATCACAAGTAGTTGCAAGGCAGCAGGATAACTGCCAAGTGGCAAGTGGCAGCTCACAAAAGGATACAAAAAGGACGCACACACTTCAATTGCCAAAATGGCAAGACGCAAGGGCAGCGGACGTGGAAGTAAGTAAAAAGCTCTTGATTTCGACTTATTGGCCATATTTATTAAGCCAGGAACAGGCAAATGCCTGTTGTTGTTGCACGTTCAACTGAAAGTTGCAACATTTAAAATACACGTACGTATATACCGTTAACAAAACATCCTCATTCTTTACTTCACAACTTGATACATTGGCTCAAGGCCGCATTTATATACAGTGCGTGTTCTGAGTATGTGTGCAAGTGTGTGTAAGTGAATAAGTGAGTGTGTGTGTGTTATACATATATTCACAAAACTGTGTTAGTCCTGACAGCCAAATACCCTGCACAAAGCTTAAAAGCTTTATAGTAATGGTTTTTATTAATCAAATACCTTCAGTAAATTTATGTTTGTTTATTATATTTTCTTAATTTTTTTCACAACTTTTATTTGTTTGATTTATTATTAATATTTTTTTTAAATAGGCAATTTATATTGAAATTGAATAAGCAGTATATTTATTGAATTTTAAATGTTTTTTATTAATAGAAAATTAAATGGAAAAAAAATATTTCAACGAAAATTGGAATTTGTGCGAGAAATTTGTATTTTTTGTCAAGAAAATTTGTATTATTAAAATTTAAAAATTGCTTTAAATTATAATTTTAGCATGATATTGAATCTTTTTTTTACTGTCAATTTAACAAAACTAGACTATTTTGTCCTTTTTTTAATGGAAACTGTTTCTATTTTGCCTTGATCTGCATAAACAAAAATGTATTGAATATTTTTCGATACATAGTTTATGCCCTGAATATTATTCGCCAGTCGCCTTTCATATTATAAAATCCTCTATTTAACTGTTTAACTATTTTAAGCAACATAAAAAAATCTACTATTCTTTTTTACATAATTTGCAGAAATGCACATTTTTCTGCTTGTTCAAATACAGGGTATTACAAGGACAAAGGCAGCAACAAAAGTTCACAAACAGGCAATAACAGCTGGGTGAAAGTATATAACAGAACAAGAGAGATGGTGGGCGATAGAGAGAGAGTAGGCGTGAGCGAGATGGTGCGAATCGGGCATTTTCAATTACAGCTAAAAGATTACTTTTTAGTCAGAGTGTGTGTGTGTGAGTGTCTGTGTGTGTGTGATGCTTAAGAGCCATAGCAACGAAATCTGTAAGTCAGAATACCGCAATATCAGGAGCAATTCACAACCAACCAACCCACCCCCTTATCTACGCCCCCCCCCCTCCCTCCCTTTCTACACTCTCCTTGTGCTATTACAAAGTCCACAAGTAGGCAGCAAAAGTTTCCACAACAAGTACAAAGTGAAAAATTGTGCAGATTGCAAACTATGCACAAAAAACTGTAAAAAAACTGCATGGGGTCGCTAAAGGAGGCTATGAAAGGGAGAGAGAGACAGGGTGGAGAAAGAGAGAAAGGGGTAGAGGGAGTAGAAGACGGGGGGGGGTATACTTGAAAGTCAACCAAGCGCGCACTTGTTACACTGTAGACCACGCCCCCAAAACACAAAAAAAATAGAATCACAGCGGCCTCTTGCTGTGCGAGTATCTATAAGATATATATTTGCGTTTTTCTTTCTGTTCTAGCTAACTGAAAGAGATAGCAAACAAAGAGAGAGACAGAGAGGGAGCACGTAAAAGAGAGTAAGAGTAAGAGTGAGAGGGGAGAGAGAGAAAGAGAAGGAGGTAGCACAGTTCATGCATAAAACATGCAACTGACTCTGACGCAGTTCAGCTTCGCTACGTTTTATCATTTTTCAGTCGCTGTCGCTGCCGCTGTCGATGCCACTGCCTCAGTCGCTGCTGTGGCCTCTGCTTGCGTCGACAGCGCTGCAAATGTTGGGGATTCCCTTACGTAATCCCCAAGCGCACACAAAAGGCAAACACACACAGACACACTGCTGTGTGTGTTGCAGCTGCGAAAGAGAAACGACAAACAACAACAACAAAATACAAAATAAAATGAAGAAAAAACACACAGCAAAAGAAATTAAAAAAAAAAAAGATACAAAAGGCAGATACTCGTATACACGAGGCTGGGGCCCCATGTAATGGCCTGAAAATCAAGCTTGGCACAGCGTCATGAACTTTTGGCGCTCACCCACACAGACACACACACACACACACAAAACTTGTTGTCAACATGCAGACAAAGATACAAAGATACAAACATACAAGCGTTCAACTTTTACGTAGATACTTAAACGAACGCGCAGCCCACAACGCGCAGATACTTTTGAGGGCATGGCAACTGTTGCGGTGCCCATGGAATGGAATAGGATCGGAAGGGATTGGAATGGAATGGGATTGGGGGGATGTGGAATAGGTAGGGGGTACTCTTTTCAGAATAGACAACAAAACTCATGCTGAAAACTTACTGTTGCTTTTAGTTGTTGCGCTGCCTGTTATCAGCTATGGCTTAAACTTACTCGTCTTAACACGAATTTAGATACATTTTTGCTCTTTGGGGAAATTGAAGTTCCCTTAGATACGAGAACGTCATTTGGGATTATGTGTGATAATGAATTGATTGTCAACAATGTATAATATTTAAAGCAGTTTTTAATCAATACTGTACTTATTGCAATCGAATTTAAAAAAAAAGTTTATAAATGATATTTGAAAGATATTTTAAATTTTTTGGCTTACGAAAATATAATTTTTAAAATATTTGAAGAAATTTGCTTTCCATGGAAAAACTTTAATTACAATAATATTTCATTACTTTGTCAAAACTGAACCGACTTTTATCATTTCAATCATTAATTGATCTCTAAATTGTCTATTTAAAAATGTTTAATTTACAAAAAAAAAAAAAACGCTGCAAAATTTGCACAAGTAATTTAAAGTAACATTTTAAATTGGTCTCTGGTTTTTTTTTTCAAAATATATTTTTTTTTAAACTATGCCAAAGCTGACAAAATATTTTTAGCTGCAAAGTTTTCAGATCCATAGTAAAAAGTTTAGCTACCCTTGAAATTTGCCTAGCTTTGTCAAAACTGAGCTGATTATTTTACGAAACATGATTTAGATACTGCAACATACATCATTAAGGAAAATATATATTTTTTAAATAAATCTTAAAAAGAGTTGACAGCTGATTGGATAAATGTTTGAGAAACATTTTAAAAATTTTCATACAATTATTATCTGAGATATATTTTTAAATTTAACAATTATTTCTGTGCATTTGAGGTTAAAATATATCTTTTATTTAATAGTTATCAAACTTCTTAACTAGGCTTTGAAAGAAGGGGCATTAAAATTATATAAAATTCTTTTGATTTTTATTTATGATAGCCTTATATTTAAATCCAAAACCTTATATACATACCATTCTAAAGCAATTAAATTTTTTTATTTAAAGCCATAGCTGTTATACCCTGTAATCTGCATATACAGTTGCCGTGCAACATTTGCAGATACTTTGTTGTGCGCCCTCAAAGAATTCTGTCGTTACAACACTGTGTGGCAGTGGCATGAGGCAAGCGGCATGAGGCATGTGGCATGAGGCATGTGGCGGCATTCCTATGCCTCACTGCCCACGCGTCACTTTGCCACAACCCACAGCAAGTTGGAAGCATGACTATGAGTATTAGTATGAGTGTGAGTGTGAGTGTATGAGTCTGAGTACATTTGCAAACGAGTAACAAGCAAAAGATACAAAGTCTCTGACTGTCTGTCTGTATATTTGTATCTAGATACTCACGCAGCAGCAGCAACAGCAGGCGCAACATGTTCAAAGCGAATGGAAACACTTAAGCTGGCTTTGGCTTTGCTTATGACTCTGTTATAATCATTTGTTGTTTTTGTTGTTACTTGGGGATTCTTCTCCTGTTGCCATATTTCGCATTCGCTTTTGGCCAACGTTCTGTGTCACTGACTACGTCAAAATTAAAATAGACTTTGGCCCGGGAAATGCTTTTTCACTTTGCTTTTGCTTTTGCTTTTATTTGTTTGCTTTGCCTTTTGCTTTTCACGGGGCTGTTGATATTCCCACTTCCCTCTTTCCTCCTCTTGCCACTAACTTGTTGTCATCTGGCATTCCTTTCCCCTTCCCCCCTCCCGTCTGCCTTTGCCTTTCCCATTGTGCTGATAATTTATGTTTAGCTTGAGGAGCTTCAAGGAGAAGGCATAGAAGGAAGAAGAAGACCTTGCTCGACTCTTGGGCGTCTGTCCGCCTCATTCACAATTCCTTTTACACAGCTCTTTGCTTTTATTTTTTCCCTTTATTTGTTGTTGTTTCCATTTTGTTACCTTTTCTAGCGCATTTGTTGCCTCTTTGTGTTGCGTCTCCTTTGGCAACTTTTCGGCTCGCATTCCAATTCAAGTAAAAAGAGCTTTTGGTTTTGTGAGTGATTCACTTTATACATAGTTTTCCTGCCCTTCCTTACCCCCACCTTCCAGCTTACTAAGAGCCCACAATTGAGGGTGTTTTTGGCTTCTTTAAATTCCCCTTCAACTTATCCTTTATGTTATATATACATACATATACATTTACCCCGACATTCAAGGCGTAACTGTAACTGGGTCTAGGTGTGGTCATGTGAATGCTTCAACGGCCAGTTAGCTAATGGAAAAACTGTGCAAATTGCTCACTTGTAGGGTTGCCCCGTGATGATCTAATAGAGCCTCAATCTCCTCAAGAAAGCAGAAGTATGCTGAAATTCCATCATGATGAGATGGATTGACAATTCGATAATTAATCGATAAGAACTTTATTCGATAATTATATTTCGATTATTTACAAAATAATCGATAGCCATTTAATGTTCGATAACTTGACAGTGATTATTCCATAAACATATATCAGATATTTGCAGATTTGATTAATATTCGAAGAACATTTTCATTATTGATGAAGAAATCAAGTTTTAAACATCCGAAATTATCGATAATTATTGCATTCGATAAATGTAAAATAATAAAAATATCCGATAACCATTTTATAATGATTTGATAATTTGATGAGCACTCAAAATATTACCAATAACAAAATAATATTTCATAATTATTCAATATCAATATTATCTATTCAATATCCATGAAATCTATTCCACGGAAATACCAAAAAATGACCTTTAACAAAGATAAGCACCATTCCCTTCTAATTCTTGTAAATTTAATTTAGCAAATTATTATTTGACAAATATTCAAAATATACACACTATCTCCATTTCCTTTTACTAATTCGATAAAAAAAGGTTCTCGAATCTACTTTCAACGAAAAGCACACGGAAACCATTTGGCCCCAAAATAGAACTGGTTCCGTGGCATGTCCTGATCATAAACAGGACCCCATTTCTCCGACCCACCTCCATCTATAAAATTCCAGTCTTTAAGCAACTGTTGTAAGCAGCCACGCCCAGAAAATTTACAAGCAAAAGCAACGGCTAAAAAAAGGTCATGGCAACCAAGCCGAAAGTGGCAAGCAAAATGAAATAAAATGAAATAAAAAAACGTGAAACACAAAATCAGCTCCGGCAATAAGCCAAAATAAAACCTCATACCTGTGTCTGTAGCAGAGCAACCTGCAACAAACAAACAAAATAAGCAAAACAACAAAATAAAATATGAGTAAAATGGCAAAAAAGAAATTAAGGAAAAAGTTGGCAGCAGGCAAAAGCGGAAAAACAAGCAACATCAGGCTAAAAGTGTGAGGAGGCAACGAGTGTAAAACGTACAAGTGTTGAAACATGTGTGTGTGTGTGTGAGTGTGAGTGTATTCATCAACACTCACACCCATACACTCACACCCACACAGTCTATGAAAGCGCAGGGCTTCCCCAAATGATAAAGTTTTATTTGCCTTTGCGGGTGCACATGAATTTCTGTGTGGCAGCAACGACGTCAGCACGAAACATTCAACGACGACGAGGCCCCCAATGAAGCAGCTCATCATCGTGCTCACAATGATGTTGATAATGATCATCATCGTGATGATGATGATGATGATGACATTGTTCGACAGTCAGTCACCGCAGAAGGCATGAGCATGAAACCAACTCAACCACCCACAGCAACAATGAAAGCCAGCAAGACATTTAATCATCCACAGCATGACCACAAGATACCCTGTAAAATGACAAATATAAAAGTATAAAAATAAAAAAAATATATATATAAAAAAATATATATATAAAAATATATAAATTGAAAAATGGTAATATCTACCTCAAAAAAACTTGGTTACTTTAGTTAATAGTTAAATAGTTGATTAACGTTGATAATAAATGTCAAGCAGGAAAAAATCTGTAAAGTTTTGAATAAATATTCAACAAGTTATAGTTTAAACTTTAAAAATTTCCCCTCGAACCCCTCGAAATAATAAAAATATTTACATTTATTTTCATGATTTTCTATATCGCATTTAGGACTTAAATCAAAAATGATTAAAAGTTAAATATTTATTAAATTATAATCTAAAGGAAGTTTAAAAAAAAAAACAAATAACCTGTTTCTTTTTATAAAACAACTTTATTAATTTAAAAAAAAAATTAAGCAAAATTTAAACCAATTGGGGAAAAACCATTTTTTTGCGTATTCAATTTAATCAGAACTCGAACCAAAACCTTTATATTATTATTATGTTACATTTTTATATTCTTTATTTTTTTTTATAGAATTTTTGCAATTATTTTCAATAAAATTTAATTTATTTGTAAATTGCTTTGAGCTTAACATATCCTGTGGAATCCTCAGTTAACCACGCAGTGTAGAAAGTTTAACGCAAATGAGTGGGCAACTCTAAGAGAGAGAGAGAGAGTGAGAGAGACAGAGAGTGAGTGAGTGATAGAGAAACAGCAGGGAAGTAGCGCAGCTAGGAAGCTTTGACGTGGCCAAATCCCTTGGATATTGTTGTTGCTGTGCAAAAGTTGCTCGACAGCAGCAGCAACGGCAACGACCGTGAAAGGCCATTTGCCTTCTCTGCATAAGTGTGTGTGTGTGTGTGTAAATGCGTATTTGTATTCGCGTGTGTGTGTGTGTGTGTGTGTGTGTGGCAAGGATAACCTAATACAATATTTTTTGTTGCCTTAGGACGTGCCGGAATTTACTCGTGTATCTGAATGCGTTACGGGTCGTATCTGCGTATCTGCGTAGATGTATCCGTAACTGGGCAAGTGGCATTTGGAGCATTTTGTACGTGTTTTCCCAGCACTTGGCTGTCGTTGAGTTTAGTTCACGGCTCTTTGGTTTACTGTATTTTGTTCTCCCTTCTGTTGCCCATTTTGCACCCCATACTTGTTATATTTCTTTTGTAATTGAGGCGCATAATTTGAAAAATATTTCAACTTTTTTTTTATTCAAGTATCTAAACGTCTTTGGCACCCGTTTCTATTATTTTTCTCCATTGTTCGTGGCGTCATGGCATTAGAAATTGCCTTTTCCTAGAGTTTAGTTTTGGCATTAACCACGGATTTAAGCCAAAGTCAAACATTGTCAAGGATTTGTATTAAAAACACTCAACTGAATTGCCAAATAATTCAAAAATTAAATCATAGCTAAGCTTAGTTAAAATTAGACACATCAATTGTTTAAAAAGTAGCTAAGTGAGAAAATGTATCTACAAGTAGCAAGTATTTAAAATTTCCAATTCAAGCTAAATATTTTTGATAACCTTTCGCTGAAATAGTTCAATGCCAAATGCGGTTAACGGCGCTATCGAAATCTATGTTTAATAAACAACATCAGCTACTTGAAATCACATTAAGCATAAGTACACATATATATTTTTTCCAGACTTAATACAATTTAAATTGCGTGCGACTCAAAGTAATCTGTCTGAAATACATATATATATGTACCTATAAGAACTGCTTTCATTTTGGGTAAATTTTAAATTTATAAAAATTTATGGAAAACATAATTCAGTCGCTTAGTTTAAAGAAATCCCTTATAATGTTATATTTAAATATATTAAATGACATCTGTGGTTTTTTATTCAATAGAATGATATTCTTTTGGAATTTTTAAGCTGTAGGTGAATCCCCACAACTGACCTGGAAACGTTCCAAATTTCCGAAAACAAATATATTTCAAAATATTCTATAGACAAACAAGGGATTCACCCAGACTCTGAACATCACAACCGAATTTTATTTAAAACATTAACCGAATTTGGATTTTCTTAAATATATTATTTAAAATTTCGGAATTCACCCTGTCTCTAAATATCCCAAAATTTGTCTGCACGGGAACTTTTTCTTTTTGAAATCCAAAAAAATATATAATTAAAATGGATTTTCCATTATCAGCTCATATAAATAAGTAATGCGACCCATTTGAGGTTCTTTAAAACCGATGCGTCGGTTTGTCTAACAATGTGTTAAATAAACAAACTTTCATTGAGTTTGGCAAACAAAAAATTGCTCATTTCAGGTATCTGTTTCTAAATAAAATAGCAAAACTAAAAAGAAAACAAAGACAACAACAATGCGAATAATAATAAACACTTGTCTGTGGCGTCTGTTGGTCGCACCAAAAAAAAAATTCAAGTCAATTTCTGTGCTTACGATATTTATTTCAGTTTTTCTTATTTTCTTTGTGGATCTGATGAAAATCAAAAACATGTTGAATAGTCTCCACAACAACAACAACAACACTATATAATTATATGCATAGCCACAACGAAAATCAACTTCTAAACACAGCAGGAAAAAGGCAAACCAAAGCACAAAAAAAAAAATACAAAATACAAAAAGCAAATAAAAAAACGATGGCATCACGTCATACCGGTTTTAGCCAGCGTCGCATTGGTTTTGGCCATCGTTTAGGCTTGTTGCTGAAACCAAAATATGGGGGAAGCTCACGAAAGAATAAATATAACCAAACCCAGACCCAGAGCCGGAGCCGGAGCCACAGCCAAAATGAAACACTGAGACTGAGAGACAAACACGCGCGCGCGGACTTTGTCTGTGAATTGGGGCCCCAAGCTGCCAGGGGCGTAGTCAATGATTTTGATGACAGGGGTACGAAATTTAAAAGATTATTATTTAGTTGAATCTGTGCTTGATTTTTATAGATAGCTTTACTACAAAAAAACGGTAGTAAATAACTGTTATAGATTAATTTAAAAATTGATTGATGAACAAAATAGATTAAGATTAAAAATCCCAAATATTTAACATTTTCGTAGTTTAAATAAAACAATAAAAATATTAAAAAAAAACATCTATTAATTAATACAAACTCATTTTTCAATATTGCATAAAATCTACAAATATTTATAATTTTCGACTTTTTAATATAACAATAAAATATAAACTTTATAATAGTAAAAAAATTATGCATTAAAATTATTAAATTAATTAACTGATCAAAAATAATTAAATAGTGCAAATTAACAAAATTCTTAAAAATTTTACATACCACTATTAACTGATTTTTATTTAATAATTTAAATAAATAAATTTAATAAATTAAAGTATTGAGTAATTGATATTTTAAGATAAATAAAAATGAGAAATTAATAACAATTATTTAATTTATTAATTGAATATTATATATAAATTATAACTATTTATAAAATTTATGAAATTAAAAAATCATCTATTTAAAATTTATATACTAAATATAAAATAATAACCAATTCATTATATAATCAGTTTTATTCATATGAAAATTATCCATGATTTTAAGTCTCTTTTTGCTCTGGGCCAAGATACTCCTAAAAATACGTAGCACAATTCTTGCGTCAAATGGACAAACTGGCAGGTTAACCTGTTCCCAGATGTGTGTTGCCTTCTCTCTCTGTCTCTATCGGCCTCTCTTTCGTCAGTGCAGTGTGTGTGTGTGTGTGTGTGTTGGTTATAAAAGTTTATAAAAATGATTTCAGAATAGCCCGCTTGTCTTGCATTAGATGGGCGCACCCACACAAACAAGCGCCAGTTGAATGTTGGCCGTGTCAAATATTAGCACAGAATCATTTTGAATGACAGAAACCAGGCACACCCTCCACCCTCCTCCCTCCTCCCTCCACCCTCCTCCCTAAAACCCCTCACCTCGCCTGCCTCCCCAGCTAAGCTCTTGTCTTTGCTTTTCGTTTCTGTCTGATTCCATTGTTGTTGTTGTTGATGATTCACCTGACGTACAATATTTCTATCGCCTGAGTTTCTCTCACCTAAACAAGTTTTATATCATCATTTTGCTATTGTATTGTTGCTGTTCCTTCTATATCGGGTATGAGTAACAGCCTACACACACACACACACACACACATACATTATATACACTTGAAAAGTCTACTTGAAATTATCGCGCAAATTTCTAAGAATTTTGTTTCATTTGACTTTTTTCTGATTAAAAGAAATCAATAAATTATCAGCACATATCAATTTAATTTGTTGCCCGCTGCCAAAACATTACGATCAAATAGACATTTCTTGACGCATAGCTAAAATTCCATTCCTTTCCATTCCTTATTTTTATTTTTGTTCCGTAGACTATCGAAAACTTTGCAACGAGCACACAAATTGTCCAATTGCCATTTAATTGAATTTCAAGCTGTGATATCATTCACTTCAATCAATCAATTCACACTCTACTCGTTTTTGATTGTATGAATGTGTGTATATGTATTTGTGCTTCAGGTCAACTGCAGATTGAAATGGAAATTGCACTACTAAGATTTCTAGCCAAAATATTGAAATGCTCCCATGCAAGAATTTTATTAAAAGAACGTTTTTGAAGGTAAAAGGGGAATTTTCCTAATTGTTCATATAATTTTATTAATTTGTGACAATTAATCTTGAAGGGCATTAGATAAGTATTTTAATAAGTGTCTAAGTAGAAATAACTATATCATTTAATTATTTTTCAACGTAAATACGTTATCTTGAATTTAATTTAATTTAAGTAATTTAATATATGGGCTGTGTTTAAACTGATACAGCTCGCGTTCTTATCTTTTAAGTTTAATGAAATCAGCTGGAAAATGCATTTCAGTACTCTTAAACCTATTTTAAGATAAAAGCCTTACTGTTTTTGAAAAAAAATTTGGCTTGCTGAAAGTTCCGTTGCGGTCGTTACAAATAATCGAAGTCGATTTGAGGTTAACGTGCATTTCTACATATATTAGCGAATTTTGCATAAAAGTATCCAAATACAAAAAATTAAGTGCAATATATGATCATATCAATCCAGCGTCAAAAATAAAGATAAGTCTCGTTAATAAAAAAGCGTATTTTTTGTATGTTGCGGACGTTTCACTTTTCACACACACTTTTATTTAAATTATTAATATATATATTAAATATCTTTTCGATACAGTTTTTATCTTAAACAAAAGAAAATTAACGCAAGTTTAAGCTGAGCTATGCGCTAACACTCAGAAGACCCTTTTTCCCCACTTTTTTGGCCATTGAAAATACCCTTTTTTTTACAAGAATTATTGAAATTAAGAGGCAAAAGGAGGAATAAATTGATCGGCCCTAAAGAACCAAATTACCGTAAAACCTTTTTGATTTTGTAATTTGAAGCCTGAAAATGTTTTCGATTGTAACAGAAAACAACTATTTTTGTTCTTGGTTTAAAAATTTTCGCACTAGTCCATATTTAAAAATATATATTTAAATGTTACAAAATAAAAAAAAAAACAAAGAAAAATCTCATTGAAATGACTGAGTAAATAAAGAAAATAATAATATAAATTCAGCATACATTGCCTATCCACTTATAAATATTAGATCAAGTCTATTGATAAGATTGGCACAGACACCTGTTGACTATAAGCCATAAAAAAAGTAATACAAATAAGCAGCAAGGGCAAGGTAAAAGCCATTTATACACACGTTTGTACTTAAAGTATGAGATTTCCCAAATGAATTTGCTCTTCCCCAGCTTCATCTTCAACGTGGGCTTTATTCACACTTGAAGCAGCTTCCTGCTGAACATAAACATAATATGTATCTTTTACTATACGTATATACTTATATGGTATACACACATTGGCTCGTATATGTGAACATATTTATAACAATTTCGCAGAATGAGAAAAGTGATTTCTGATAAAAAGTTAAGTGGCCCAAAAGCCAAATAAAAACAGAAAACCAAAATACAAAAACAGAAAAGAAAAGACAAGAAAAGGGCCAAAAACAGGTTCAAGCATCGAGCAAAGGAGATCCCAGACTGAGTTCTCTTATGCTGGAAGCATAAGTGTATCATAAATATGAATATGTGCCTCAAGTGTTGCCAACGCACGCACAGACAATAAGATACAGATACTAAACACGAGCACAGATACAGATGCAAACAGGGTTAACGCGTCAGGTAGTCACTTTTGGGCTGCCGAGAGCCCAGTCAGCATCTAAAAGGAGTTTGGACTGGTTTTCGACCGACTGCAGTGCGAAGGATTCGAGATCAAAATCAAATTTAAACACACATACTCCAATACAATGGGTTAAAGACCCAGGCACTAACTTGGCTAACTGGCAACGCCGACGTCTCGGTGTCTGGCGTCGGCGGCCTTTTCAAAGTGAAACGTTTTTTTTTTATTTACCCAAAGTCAAAGATACAATTTATAAGCAATTGTCATTTGGCAACTTTATGGTTATTGCAGGACAATAAGGCTAACTAGTTAACTGATTTAATGTTATAAATATAACAGCGCTGTTAGTGCGCTATTAATGTTTTCTAACAGGTGTTATTGAACATATCAGAAGCGAGCAATTACAATGAAATTAGTCTGAATTTACTGATTTAAAGCGTAATCAAATTGCGCTGTTATAAAAATAGCAGCGCTGTTAATGTTTACTAACAGCTGTAATTGTCTATTAGCAGAAGCAAGCAATTACAATGAACTTAGTCTGACTTAACTGATTAAAGCGTAATTAAATTGCTCTGTTATAAATATAACAGCGCTGTTATTGCACTGTTAATGTTTTCTAGCGCGCAATTACAATGAGCTTAGTCTGACTTAACAGATTTAAAGCGTAATCAAATTGCGCTGTTATAAATATTACAGCACTGTTATGGCGCTGTTAATGCTTTCTAAGAGCTGTTACAGCAAATACCAGAAGCGAGCAATTACAATGTACTTTAGACTGACCACAATTTATATTAAACTGGCAGCATGGCCCCCCTCTCGCCCCCTTTTGGCCACACCTCAGTGGGCCATAGATTGAAGGAAGTCACGTTACGAATGCGGCACGTAGCATGTTGTAGCGCAAAGCACGTCTGTGTCTGAGGCGCCAACGTCTGCGAAAACTTCTGTTTATAGACCGTTTGTCGTGAACGACGACGACGACGCATCTACAAGATACAAGATACAAATACCAGCACAAATGAAATGCAAAAGCAAAGCAAGGCAAAGACAAAAAGTAAAGTAAAAGCAATAGCAAAAGTAAAGCCAAAGCACAAGTGCTCTGCGTATCTGTGAGACACGAGATACAAGACGCTGTACAGCAAAGTTGATTGAGGATTGTTGTCGTCGTCGTCGCCGTTGAGTTTGTCGTTGCCGGACAGCAATGGGACCGATGGACAGATTTTATTTTGCGCCTTTTTGCTGAGAACACAAAAGTTGGCAGCAGCTGTTGCCACAGGATGGAGCAACAGATACGTTTTTCCCATTTTGAGCGGCAACAGTCTTGAATATTTCGCAGCAAGTATCTCTGTCTGTTTGTATCTTTATTTTTTTCTTTTGTGCGCACTCAAAGGAAGCGAATGTAGAAAAGCAACGCATAAAATATAAATGAAATGAAATTGTCTGTCGCATTGGATGCTCGCACAGATACAGATACATTTACAGATACAAATACATTGTTGTGCATAGACGGGAAAAAGGCACAAAACGAAGGAGTCTGTGTAAGGTCTTCGATTTATTCCATCTCTCCTCTCCTCTCCTCTTCCCTTAAGTTTCTTCATACTTTTTTTGGCTGTGCTGTAATTTATGTTAACGCAGATCGAAAAATAAATCTTTTGGCCATAACGTGGCGTGCTATAAATATCTGTGTAAAATGGCCTCTGGGCAAGGTGGAAAGCAACCAAGCCAAAATACCGATGGAATCTTGTGATAAGCCTTACATGAAAGTGAGAAGTATTAAATTGTCGAGCTTTTTAGCTTTAAGCGAAAATAATTTAAATACACTTCATAATTTTATTTCAGCCTGTGTTTTTTACTCGAATTTAACTAGCAGTTATAGGCTTAAAACAACAAATCTGAGATTGAAGTAAAATTAATTGTAATGCAATTAAAACAGATTAAAGCTTTAATGAGCTTTTTGTTGACACTTTAAAGTTTAAACGATTTCATGTCAAATAATAATTAATTGGGAATTAAATATTTAAATCAGGAGCTTTAAAGCTATTAGTGACATAAATTGATTTATTTGCTTAATAAAAATAACTTTAATCAAAGCTTTTATGAGTTTTTCCTCTGAACTGAACTTGTTTCATGTTAACAAACAAACGTTAAAAATGTAAAGCACTAAAATTGTTAAATTTAATAAGTAAATCGTCGAGCTTTTAAGATTTAAACGACATTAATCATGACAAATAATCCAGCTGGAAGCTTTAATAGATTGTTTCCCCGAACTTGAACTGTTTTACAGTTAATAGACGAAACGAATGACAGTTTAAAGTGTACAGCCACTAAAATTACTAACTAGGCGTGAAATCTTATCTAAACGAAGCAAACAGTCGAAATACAACGTACTCATATAGCAAATGCACAGCAATTAACTGCACAACAACAACTACAGCTACAACAGCTAAAACAACAACAGCAATAGAGAGCAAGTCACAGCTAATGATAATCGTCAAACGAAACGCAAAGCAAAGCAAAGTGAGCCAACAACAACAATATGCGTGTAATAAAGCTTGAAAGCTGAAACGCAAACACACAGACACAAAGCACACGCCAAACGAGGCAAACTCACAGCTTGAGTGAGAGATAACAAAAGACAAACAGAGAGCGGGCGGCAGAGAGAGAGAGTGCAAGAGCGATAGTGAGAGCACACACACACTCAATAGGGAATTCCCTCTGTCGATTGAACGTCAGACTAAATTGAAAGCCAAATTAAGAGCAAGCGTCTGTAGGTCTGTGTCTGTGTCTGTGTGTAGGAGAGAGCGCGCGTCAAACTGTGTGAG
This sequence comes from Drosophila limbata, assembly GCA_963924055.1. NCBI lineage: Eukaryota > Metazoa > Arthropoda > Insecta > Diptera > Drosophilidae > Drosophila > Drosophila limbata. Next base: position 8,618,327 of record OZ001355.1, read on the forward strand.
AGAATAATTCAAAGGAAATTAAGCATAAAAATGAATAAGTTTTTGATTATTGCGTTTTTCGCTGTTGTCAGCCGTTTTGTCGTCTTTAGCCATTTTTACATTGCGCTCGTTTCTCATATTTAGTGTGAGCAAATAAGAAGCAACAACATTTACACACACACATGCAAATATTCAGCCTCTGTTAACCTTCATGAGAGAACTAGAACTCTCTTATCTCGTATTCTCGTTAAATTTTATTTACTCATCATTTACACAGTCTGTCACATGGGTTAATCATTTGTAGCATCTGTGAATTTGCATTTAAATAGAATCTGTGTAGACCCCAATAGATAATCGTGACTAGGATAATGTGTAGACAACCCATCAGCACTCTTGTGCTAATTAATCATTTCAAAAATTATTTAAGTTTTTTTGTATAATTTCACTTTTTTTCTTTGCCTTTGTCATTTTTCATATTTATAATTTACAAAGTGTAATTTTGTGGTTAGGAATGCTGAAATTGGAATTTAACGAAACCATATTTATAAATTTAAGTGACATTCGGAATATTCACATTCCATTGTGTTGTAGTTAAATTCATAAAATTTGAAGCATGTGTTGTAATTTTGGAATTTTGCTAATTACAAAAAGTATTTGAGTTTAGGAATTTTGAGATTGACAAATATAGCATGCCAAGAAATTTCAATTAAATTGCAACTTAAGTGCTAAAAACAAAGGCGTTTCAATAATATAATATAGTTAATAATATAATTTAGTTATTTGCAGTTAAATTAATTGATTAGTCGTCTAATTAAAGTAATAAAAACAATGATGATTAATGATCAAGATTAAACATTCGATGGTTTTATATGCAATAAAATTGTGTTGTTTTCTTAAATGGAATCACAAGTATTTCTAATCTCTTCTTTTTTTTTGCTTCTTTTGGCATTAAAAATAGAACTCACTCATGACGTAGGTTTTGCTTCCTGCCTTGACTTGTTCTAGATACTTTTCAAATTTAATTGTTAGCTTTTGCGAGTCCCACGCACTTTGCCACATTCCTTGCATAGTTCTCCGCGATTCTCACGTGGGTCTTGACTGCAAATTTTTGAACTGCAATTCCGACTCATTTGTCTATCTGTTGCAGCTGTAAACGTAACTGGATTTGGGCCGGGCCTTAACCCGCCACAGTTCGTTTCGCTCGCTTATACATACATACATATATAAATATGTATATGTACATATGTATTTTAGATGCCTTTTTATTTCTTTTAATGAAATGTGCAAGCAGCTGCAGAAATTGGCAGTCGTTGAAAAAAATACACATATATAAGCATATCTAGAAAAAAACAACAATACATGACAACAAAAATGTGGCACATGCATTTTTATTTGTATAACGTCGAATGGATAACAAATAAAATAAATAAAAAAAAATTAAATTAAGCTAGATTAAAAAAAAGACTAAGAAAATGTATAAAAAAAAAATTTTAACTTAAAAAACCAATAAAAGATTTCAACATAAGCTAGATATATCATAAAAGAAGCTTAACTGGCAGCACTAGTGTAACAACACATCAGAACTGAGTGCAGGGTATCTTTAAGTCTAGAGCACTCGACATTCAAGCACTCTTACTTGCTTCAGCTCAAGTTGTCCGATTGTGTTTGGCAATATTACAAATTCCAAGTGGCAGCAGCGAAGAATATTGCGATTAATATTTAGTAAATACTTTTCTATTCATGTGCACACACATACTAACAAACACATACATTTGTACATATACACATGCAGACATATGAAATGCATGTAAATACTACAATTGTGCATGTGCGGTGCAAAGAGAATAAAAATATAAATACAAATGCAACAATAACAAAGTCGGACATTTTAATTATGCAATCAACAGGCGCATATGCAAAAATTGCCAGTGCTGTTGTTGTTGTTGTTGGTTTTATTGCTGCCGCTTTACGATTCATTTCATTTGGTGTTTTTTGGTTTTTGCTGTTTTGCATATTTTTTCATTCGCTTTTGATACGTCACTGGCATCACGTCGATTCCACAGAGAGTGCGAGTAACAGGAGTGTGTGTGTGTGACTGAGCGAGAGTGCGAGAGTGCAGGGAGAGAGCACGTAATGAAATGAGAACAAATGAAATTGAAATCAAGTATTGAAATGTTGAGTTGTGGATTGCGACTGTTGTTGTGCTCCGTCTTCCTCTTCCTTCTGGCTGCTGTTGTTATGGCAAAATTTTAATCTAATTTTGTATACCCTGTACTAATTGAATATGTGTAAAAAGAAGGTCATATAATTGCATGGTTTTGGTTTGTTTGTAGGTTGTAGGTTTCTCTTTGGAAACCAATTGGTTCTTTCTATAACCATCGGTTATTCCTGTTGTATGTTGCTCAAAATTTATCGACACAGATTTATCGAGTTTTACTATGCTTGAATTCTAGTTGGAAACCGATTTGTTCTTTCGATAACAATCGATTTTTTCATTGCAGTGACTTTCAAATTATCCTTAAGTAAAATTGTGTGTTTTGTAGGATATCTGTCAGTCTATCACACTTGCCGGCCGCACTTGAACTTGTTTAAAATAATTTAAATGACGTTTCATTGTGTCGTTCAACTGGATTTGCAGTTAACTCCCGCACTCGGTCAGTTGGTTAATGGCACTTAAACCGATTTTCCGCGCTTTGCCACAAGCATAACTGAATACCGTGTGGAAAGGGGAAGGCAGGAAAAGGAAGGTGTCAAGGGAATGAGTCATTCATTTGACCAACAGCAGCTGACTGAGATTGCGGCTTTAATGTGTCAGAGCATTCATTTGTAACTGAATAAATACACTCTAATATTCATATACAGTGGCTTCGAATATTTTTTTCTCAAGTTTACACATTTATTGTAAATCTGTTTACAAATTTGATTTGTATTTCTTTACTATTAAATGATAAATTCAATACATAACATTTTTAATATGTAAGAGTAGTGTGTGAATTAAGCTAAGAGTCACTGTAAATGCATTTGTTGTCTGACATGCAACGTTTTTTATTCGCCTTGCAACGCAGTTGAATGGGATTCAAAGTGCTCTGAACTACGAGTGTGACTACTACACACTCACACAACACTCATGAGTCATGAATAAGTAGTTTTGTATTTAGATTGAATGTTGTATTTATGGTAACTTTAGCTTATCTCATAAACAGAAATCAAATGAAAATAATCTACTGTCAAGAATACTAAACAAAAGTTAAAAACAATAAAGTTCTAATATGATATGCTGTCTGATAAGAATCAATTTTTTATAGCAGTCGATTTATTTATTATACTTATATAAGATAAAGTGCAGAGTCTTTAAAATTGGATTGCCTCTCTTAAAATAATTATAGAAAAAAGTTATACATCTCTATTTATTTTATGTATAATTTTATTTAAACTTGATTTTGAAATATTGGAAAAATCATAAGTAAAATAAATAATAAATTTAAGAAGTTAGGAAGAAAAGTATTTGAAAAATTAAAATAATATTTTTTATACAATTTTACAAAGGCTTGAATGAAAAAGAAACTGCAGCTTAATTCTAATCTAAACTAGACAAAAATCGATTATCAGAAGGAAAACCCTTGTTTAATCGATCTTGGGGTAACTTTAAATCGATTGTCATGGGTGAAAAAAACCCGCATGCAAATGAAAGCAGCGACCAGGCGCTCAGCAATTTATGGCAGCTGCTTTGGAGGATAAAGCCAATAGGGGAAAAGGCAGAAGATGATGCAGAAGAACGCCAGAAGAATCGGACAAAAGAGCAGAAAAAGAAGACAGAAGTTGTTGCCGCAGCAGGTAAAATAAAAAGCGGTCGCAATTTGCGCACGCATCATTCAGAGAAGAAAGAACAGAACAGGAGACATGGCCCAAGTCTCTTGGCCATGGCTATGAACGGACTCAGCTGCTGCTGCTGCTGCGACTGTGGCTTTACCACCTGCCGCACTTGTTTATGGCCGCCGACTTGTTGGCGTCTTTCTTGCAACTCTGGGACAGTGGGACAAACGGGCGGACAAAAGCGGAAACATGCGCATCACAGCACACTGAAAATCAGCTTATATGAAAACAACAACAAGAGGGAGAATGAGGAGAATTCAAAGAAGAAGCGTAATAACAAGAAGAGGAAGCATGGCTATAACATGGCTGAAATTGGCAATGCCGTCGTCATCATCATCATCATCATCGACTCATGCGCTTTGAGCTTCATTTCTTTGTTGCTTCCCTTTAAAACTGGTTAACTTGCAAGGCTCAAAGCAACCAGTTTATCTCCAGTGTGTGTGTGTGTGTGTGTGCAGGTGTGTGTATGTGTGTGCTGGGGAAGCCGCTTATTGTTATGTTCTTCCCCTTACTCTTTTCTGCCTCTACGAACTTTGCTAATTGTTGCCGCAAATGCTAATAAAAACAATTAACATGAATGACAGCGTGAGTGTGAGTGTGTGTGAATGTGAATACTATGAGTGTGCGCATGATCTCAGCGCATTAGCTACTAGACAGACCTAAAGGCAATTATTAACTTTTTTTTTTGCTTCCCATGGCGTGTGAGTAATGTGAACATATGACGTCACATTGTACAAACACTCAAAGATTAGTGTTAATATTATTTAATAAAATAACATATTAATAATAAAATAAAATTCTATAGGGTATCTAGAATGCAAATACTCTCCATGGCTAACTCACACCTTTTAAAACTAATTGCATACTTTAAGGCGTTCACATTGTCAACAGTCTGTAAAGCTGCGTCTTATCAACACCACGTTCAAAGTGCAGCTCACCGAAGTGCGATTAAAGTACGAGTACAAGAAACGAATGCGAGTGTGAATACATTCATGAGTGCTTGCTTTACAACAGCCACAGAGCAAGACAATAATTCAGTTTTGTGGTCACCGATAAGACGTTTAATCGCAGTGTATTTTGTAATTACGCGCCTTTCCACATTCAAATACACATCAATAAACAAGAGTACATACATATACTTAAATATATATATAATATTTAGTATATATGTTCATATCGCTTATCAAAGAACAGCCACAAGTTGTGCAAAAAGGCAACTAACTGCGCAGCCCACAAAGGCAATTAATAACAGCAATTGTGGGATAGACTAGAAGATACTCTGCAGAACAAAATAATTTTGTAAATGACAATAAATGCCAATTTAAGAAAGCTTAAATTCAGTGTAAACAGCTAAAATATACTTTTTACTTTATTTATTATTGACTTTAAAAATATCTACGATTTTCAGAACAAGGAAAATATTTGGATATTTTTTATTTAATATGCAAATATGTGAAAATGCACATTTACCTCAAATCGACTTCCATTTCAACTTTCAACAAATTTAATTTTTTTCAAAAGCTGTAATTGGTTTATCTTAAAATAGGTTTAATAGTTTAAACATGAAAATATGCGTTAAAATGTAACGTTCGCCACGCTGGATTGGCCCATATATGTATACAAATAAATTACAGTTTGATGATATTGTCCCTAAATGATTTATAATAATCATATTTACAGGGTATTTAAGAAATAAGACTAGAGAATGAAGATGTGGCATGTTAAAATAATGATGAACGCTCAAAAGTGCGTCATTTAAATTCACAATTACAAAGATTTATATATCAAATAATTGCTTTAAATGAACGTTCCAAATAGTCAAGCACTTTTTAGAATATTCTTTATTAGTTTTCACATTTGTATATATACTATATATACTATGTACACATATGTGTTTTTTGTGCCTTCATTGGGAATTTCGCCACAAATTGCCAAGCAATTCGTATTTTGTATTTTTAGAACATTTAACATTGTCTATGCGTTTATATTTTCATTTTGGCGTAGACGAAATTTATTTCGTCGAAATGTTCAAATATTTCGATATGTGTGTGTGTGTGCGTATACTTATATAGATGACTATATGCCGAGGCAGACACACATTTAAAATTAGCAAGAACAGCGCAAAAACTTTGTTTGCTTGTAAACATTTTAGAATATCGAAAAAAGTATATATATTATATACTTTTGAGGCCTTCGTCTGCCCGTGGAAAATGGCAAGACTTTTCCCAGCGAATTTTCTTGCATTGTTGTTATTACTGTATTGTGGTAGGGGGAATGGAAGGGGGATTCTTTTCTTTTGACGTCACCGAGTGAAATGTCAGTGTCAATGCGTGGGGGCCTCGACATTTACTATAAATAAAGGATTAAATCGACTTTTCTTTTGTTTTATTTGGCAACTGAGAGTAAACGAGTACATTTTAAGACTTTGCTTAGCCAAAATAAATGGTTTTGACCATAAATTAAATTCATTTAAAACAAAAATGGCAAGAATTTTCAAAGCAAATTAAAATTAATCAGTTGAAAATTTGTTTTTACTTACAGAATCCACAGTAAATTCGCGTAAAAGTGCACTGGAAACGTCGCGCGAAAAATTAAAAGGTAAATTCAAAAAAAAAAATTTATTGAAATATCAAAAATTAATTATAATAATACATATTGATAATACTAATGTATAGTAATACCAACTTTTAATTTGCGAAACTATCTACATATATTAACAAAATTCTTGAAAAATATTAATTTTATAGGAAAAGTACCTAAGGTGCCCGAAACAAGTAAATAGAACAACAAATTTTTAATTGCTAAATAATAGCTATTTATTTAAAATCCAAAGTACTATTTTTTCATCTTAGGTAGTTAAATTATAATATTATTTCATTAGACATAAACCCGAAATAGCAATCTTAATAATTATAAAAAATTAACAGACAATATTTTAAACGAAAATTATTAAAAAGTTCAATGCTATAAATTTAGCTGCTTTTATTATTTAAAACCTTCAAAATACATTCTGACTTCTTTAAATTATTAAATAGTTGTTTACAAAAATTTTAAAAATTTTTTAAAATGAACCACACAATTCTCAATCTAGAGATACGAAACGAAACCTAAAATGTGAACTAGCTTTATTGTTTATCTGAAATGAGTTTATGCAGATGATTGATTTACATCGTCGCATATTTTCAGCTTGTCAGTCAGTTTATCGGTCATTGTTATCTCTACCGTTAACTGTCTGCACCTGTTCTTAATCCAGCGACTCATTGGGGGATCTCAGCAAACTGTACTCAAAAGTAAGAGTATTAAATGATATGACGATGGCAAAGAAAGTGAAAAAAGATATAAAATGTATCTGAATGTATGCATAGTATTTATAAGTGTGACCTTCATAGTGCTTCTGTCGATTTGTCTATTTTCTGGTTATCAGTGACAACCGAATTGAATCCCCCAAACTATCGTTATTCCCTTCTTTTTCTCTATCTCTCTCTTTCTCTTCCGCTATGGCACTTCTTTTCCTGGGGCTAATGCCGTTTAATACAGTTATTATGGGTCTGACAAGCAGCAGGCAATTACACCATTTATACTCCATATATATACTATATATATGTCAATGCTCGGTAATATTGATAAAAATGCGTGCACGGAGTGTGTGTGTGTGTGTGTGTGAGCATTAAATAGAATTCACTTTAGTTGATAAAAAAGAAGCGAATGGCGTGATTCATGACAGAAGCACAAATACACATAGAATAATACTCGTAATAATAAAATATGCGTTGCCAATGGAAAGTCATATACATTCTTATAAACAATTTAATGCGTATCAACAAAAGATTAGAGTACACACGAATATATACATACCCTACCTATATATACACACACTTTTACAGACTTATGGGCTTTTATTTATTTGATTTTCTTTCTTTTTTTGCGCCATTTCACTTTCATTATCAATCGCACTGATAACAAATATTACGTGACGTACGAACACAGATACGATATGAAATGAAATTCGTACAAACCCAGGGCAATGAAATTAAGATTGGCCCAAGAAAGCCGCAAAAGTAAAGGCAGCATAATTTATTTGAATCTATTTTATTTTTTTATATCGGACTTTTGATAAAGCGTGATAATTAATTTAATTTAAAATTATTCTTAGTATACGAATCAGACTCTTGATAAGGGATACTAGTTCGGTTACAAAGCGTGGAACTTTATATTTTCAAATATAAAAATTAGAGTTATTTTAAATATAATAAAAAAATTATATTTTCGCAAAACTATATTAATTTAAGTACAGATTTACTTTTAATTATCTACTGACTGACTGACGTATCAACGTGTAGGCCAAACGGTTAAAGCTAGAAAGCTGAAATTTTCACATAACATAGCTGAGACAGTTTTATCAGACGTTGTTTTGCGAAATTCCACCAGTAAGTGGTTCAAATTAGGGTCAAAGTTCAGGGAATTGCTTAGCATGAACAACTTATTTGTTAATTAAGATATCTCAACCAAACTCATAGTTCAGATTCAGTTAAGTTACATTAGGTGTTCAAAAGAGTGCAAAACAAGTATCATGATCATCATTTATTTTAAGTAAGAAAATTTCTTTTATTAGATAGTTATTCCTAGTTAAAAAAAACTTTCTATTTATATGCCCTGGCCGATTTGTAGTATCAGAGATTAATTTTATACGAGTGGATTATTAAGCATAAAACAATTTAATATAAATTATAACAGTAATAAATGCATTTCTTTGGCCTAGTAAATATTCCAAGAACACTTCAAATCTAATGAGGATAAGCACAATAACTACTTGAATCTGTTGAAGGTGCAAGGATATTGAATTGCAATTTGTTGGCCTTAAACCGTTTTGAGTTTGGTAAATGGCCAATGACACCTTCTGGGGTTTTCCAGAGAAGTAATTGAGCATAAGATCTGAGATCTCGGCTACCTGACACGACTTGAGTAAGGACTAAGCCTCTCAAGTGTTTCGACCTGCCAGCAGGTCTGTGTTGCAGTTGCAGTCAAGTGGCTTTAATATCCTTTTTCGGGCCAAATGTCAAGTACGCATTTTGTGCCCTGGTCCTGGCGTTTCGTTCGTTTCTATTGATGATTTTATGGGTTTTACCCGCTAAAAATGTAATTTTAATGATGCCATTTTGTCTGCGATTTGTAGTTGCAGCTCGTGGCAGGTAAAAAGCTGCGCAAATCCATTGACGCAAGACATTAAGCTGTCTCGCTGCTGTCTAGGGGCCACACAAAGTATCTTTTAGCTGGTAGCAACAGCTGCTGCAATGCAAATATGCCAACAACAAATGAAATAAAAGATGCAGATACAAAGATATAGATACAATAATACAGATAGACATACAGATACAAGCAACAGCTGAACATTCACAGCATATTTTCAGTGGCGTCGCAAGTCTGCGATCGTTTTATTTACTTGCCCGTTTGATACTTATAAAAGCGCTTTTTTTTCATAGACGACAAGAAGTGGCAAGGAATGTCTCTACATGTGTGTGTGTGTGTGTGTAGAAAAGTATCTGCGTGCCACGCAATAGCTGAAGCTACACATGTGTGTGTGCACAGTCGCCCAACTGGCGATTCCCAATCACCAGCAACAGCCGTCAAGGCGAGCACAGTGATGGACAAAATGTTAGAAACGACATGTATCTTAACAGTAATTTCTATGTGAAAACAAGCAGAAAAGGCTATAGTCTATCTGCCGACTATAGAATACCCGTAACTTATTTAAATATACAAAAAAATATATATTTTATTGCATACTTTTAGGCATTTACATTGCTTAAAAACTTAAATCAGGCATTACCTCCATTCCATTCGTCCAATCTTGTTGAGATTTAGTAGGATGATAGCTAATAATAGTAGTTAACGTTAATTACCAAAAAAAAAAAGGTGATGTCTTAAAAACTCTACAGACGGACGGACGTACAGACGTGCTGTTGATACGGATCAAGAATGTATTCACTTTATGGGGTCGGAGATGTTTCCATTTCCCTATTACATACATTTCAACGTATACAATATACATTTCTACTTAATTTTTAATTAACGGGTATAAAAATGAGTTCCTTATATTTTAGTCAGCTGTTTCTATATTTTTCTAAGCATGTTTTTTACATTTACATCGAAAAAAATTTTAATTTTACAAATAGTTCCTATTAATTTCTAGTTCCTATTAATTTTTCCATCACTGTATATACCCACAACAACAACAAACACAACATGACACACAATGAACTCATGCATCCAACACAACACAATCTAGCAGAGACACAGCGAACTATACGTATAACCAGAGAATTATAATCGAGTGATAGACAACACACACACACACACACACACACACACACACACACACACACACACACACACTCAATCCATACCCACTCACACTCAAATAAAATTCAAACACTCATTGGGAGGCCAACAACACATGGTAAATGTTGAGCGCACTGTGAGTTTAGAATATTTTTTTTATTTTCCGCATTTTATAAACACAGCCCAGCGAATATTATTCAAATATGCACCGTAATCATAAATGTTATTCATAAATAAGCACAACTAAATACCGCTATTACACATGAATAAATCGCCTCTAATATCAAATTAAATTAAATCATTTCAGTTGAGCTTAAAGCATAATAAAACATTTTCAGCTCAAATTCATTACTGAATATTTACACAAATTCAATAAATATAAATAAAAGAAGATGAATATGTGTGATAACAGTATTCATAGCGCTTGAATTGTTCACAACAAATTCATATTATTTTCAAACATCTTTAGATTGTTAATCACTTCAAAATTAATTTATTTTAGTATAATTTCCAAAAAATTTTGTATAATACTCATAAGAATTCAAACAAAAATACATTAAGAATTATGTATGAAGAAATAAACTTAAATCAATTATTTTAGGCTTAATGAAAACAATTTAAGATCAATATCTTTTTTTATTAAAGCATCATAAAAGTAAGACAATTTGAATTCAAATTATATTTACAATAAATGTGTGACACATATATTTTAAAATTATAAAGCATTTAATACAAATCTATTCGTTATTCCAATTCTTTTCTATTCCATATCAAATCATGTGGATTTCAGCGCGATTTGCACACTCGCAGGTTCCTACTGGGAATTGCAATCGCAAGAATTATTGTCAGTTTGTCAGTTAGTCAGTTGGTCAGTCAATCTGACTGCGTATGATCGAAAAATGGCTGTTGACAGTCAACCAGAGTCACAGCCCCAGTCTGAGTCTGAGTCTCAAACGCAGCCAGCTGCCAATGTCCAATCGCTATGAGTGCAGATACAGATACATTTCACGTATGTGTAGATACGAAATACAAATATGCAAATGCTCATGACGTGCGCGCACTTAGCGATTGTTGTTGTTGTTACTTCTACTAGTTTTATGGCCTGGCAGCCATCGTCATTCATAGACAGAGATATGTACATACATACAAATAGATACAGATACATATATAACACGCTGTTGTTGTTGTTGTTACGTTTGCCTAGTTGAATTGTGCAAATATTAACCGAAATTGACACTGTTTATACTCTGCAGCAGAGGGTATGCACAGCTATGTCAACTGTGATGTTACAGGTTTAAGATACAATGTATCTTTAAGTAGCATATTTCAGTATTTTGACAATATGGGTTATGTAGAAAGCCAATTTAAATTAGAAGCACTTGTCTTTAGTTTTAGTGAATTACAGGGTATGTTTCATTTGAATAAGCTTTACTAAAGCATTTTTACATGTATTTTTTTTCCTGTTTTTGGTTTGGTTTTTTGTCGCCGTCTTAAAATAGACCCACGGCAAACGTTGCGTGTCAACAAAATGAGCAATCAACGTGTTATAATAGCCAACTTTAGTGGCCTGTTCGAAACGACCGTCAACTGTGACTCGGCCGGCTCTTAACTCTATTTTGTATCTCTGTGTACGTAGTATAATTCCAGCTCTTTCTGCCTGTCTATCCATTTTGGCCACTTGACTCAATTGACAATATATTCTCTAAATGTTGGACTAATGTTGACTAAGGTCCAAGTTTATATTGTGCTGACGCATAAAGACATTAGTTGGCCTCCGAAGTGTCTGAGCCATAGAAGACTTATTAGTAATAACACTCACAACTGGAACTGGAACTGACATATAAATGAGTGACACTTGATAACAGTTGGAATTAATTAAATAGGGGTTTCACCTCATAATAAGTCATCAAAAAAACGAATAAAATAAATAAATATTAACTAATAAATAATATTAAACTTTAATTTAAATAGATTCTATTAATATGCCGCTTCTTTGATGGTCTTTAATCCTTCATTCAAGCTCAAAATTATGCTTTCAAAGCTTTCTGTCACCCGCTCAACTCTTGTTCAGCTCATTGAGCAAAAGTCAAACAACAATGCTCAAAGCTCAACAGGTCATCACATGTACGCACGTTTGCATGTATGTATGTATGTATGGATGTGTGCTTACACTTATAAGTGGGTGCTTACACTCTTCCTTACTCTCCCACTGTGTCTCTCTCTCTTCTTCTCTTGCCTCTCTTCATTTTTTTTATTTGCCATATGTACATTCAATTAGTTTTAATTGTCGCTTCGCTTTCGTGCGTTTCACGTCGTTGCTGCTCAATTAAAGAAGTTAACTCTATTGATTACGTTTAATATCGACGCAACGTCGACGCTAGCGTTGCCTGCGGCCGATCGCCAGACGTAGAGAGTTCAAACCTGTTTCATCAACAGCAACAATAACTCGAGTGCAGCAACAACAACAACAACATTTAAATCGTGGGCAGTTGTTGTTTTGAGGGGCATGTGCACGAGAGCGAGCGGCAATAATAACAAAGTTGGAGCCGACAACGTCGCCAGCATTGCTGAACTGTCCAGACATGATCACGTCGTCGTCGTCGTCCGTCTTTGCTGTTGTTTTGGCTCCACTGATTGTTTGTGCTTCGCTTGTCCGTCTGCACTGGAGCCGCCACTTTGGCGGCACTGCCCGATCGTAGCTTCTGGTTGCAATGTTCCCCCGCCTCAACCATCTTGTATTTGTTCTCTCTCGCTCTGTCTCTCTGCTCTTTACTCTCGGCTCTCGTCTCAGCGACGGCTGTTTTATGTTGCGTTTAATGGTTTCATTTGGCGGCTGCCGTTGTGTGCATGTATGTATGTGTGTATGTATGTGTTGTGTATATCGATTACCCAATGCGTCAATGAATAAGACGTAGTCAACGCTGCAGTTTTGGGGCCACTGTGTCCATTGCAAAGGCTTTCGCACTCACACACGCAACTGTGTTAATTGTTGTGTATGTGTGTCTATGTTTATTTTTAACTTAAAAATTTTAAGTCAATCGGTTCGAAAGACGTTTTATTGCCTGTAATCAATCGTCGCGTGCATGAGAGCAGAGCAACGAGAGAATTGCTCACAATACTAACATATGTACATACATACAAATATACACATGTATTTACATATGTATTAATGTATATATGCATAGCTGTGTTGAGTGCGTAGCCCGTTCGTCATGGCTTCACTGTGTTTATTGATTAGATTGTTTACCTTTTTTGTGATATCATCAACGGTATTGCTGTCGAGTCTTATCGTCCGTCAACTGTCTAAATATGTACACACTTACATACATACACATTAAAACTATTTATGTTTGAGGTGCATTGACGATAGGTCTTATCGATTAGCTTCCGTTCGATTTGCGTTTGATATTTGGGTCTTTCGGCTAGACAAAGAGTCCACCCTGATTCGTATCTGTTGTTGTCAAGCCAATTGCACTTTCTATGTATATTTTTGCAGATAGCTACAGACTTAAGCACATAAAAGCTTGCAGTACATGTTATCGATAACATTTCGATTATTTACAAAAATTTGAAATATATCGATAAAGGTCAGAATGGTCAACTTGGTAAATAAAGACAATAGTTAAGCGAAATAAATAAAATAAAATTATAGTAAAAGCTCTCAGAAAATCACAAAAACTATCGATAAAGTAGATCATAATTTCGCTATATATATAATGTAATGTTATCGATAATCAGTTGAAAATAAGACGATTCCGCAAACACAAAATTAATGCAATCAGCTGCCTAATATTTTGTATTCCGATAACTAATCGTAACATAACTGTACTTGATTCACAATCAATTAAAAGGCGTCTTCTTGTTGGACAATCTAACGTTTTAAATCAGCTGTTAAGGGTAATATCAGCAGACAAATATTTAGCACTCACACGCATACACACATAGGCAATAAAAAAATCAATCAACACAAAACTCGCATGCTCATTCAACAAAAACAACAAAAATTTGCGAATGCCAAAAACAAAAACAAAAAAGAATCTAATATAAATTAACGCAAAAACTGTACAGGCGCAAGAGCAACAAATATTTAGCCAGCCTCCCTCTCCACCCTCCACCCCATTCATTGCCGCATCAGAAAATGGCGCACTAAAAAAAAAAGAACAGCATACAAAACAAAAACAAAGTCAATTGATCTAATAAGCCAAGAACGCGGCGGCGCTCACTCATTTAAGCAACAGCCCCAGCGAGTTCTTTTATTCGCTTTTTCTCATGCTACAACAAACACTAACAACAACAACAACAATAGAAAAAATTGCGCGCGGGGTGTTTTGGGGCTTCCCTGAGCAACAAGCAAGCGAAGCATACACTCACACATACATATGTATGTATGAAACACAACACACATATACACACAGACACCAGTGTACGCATACACATACGGCAGCGAGCACGACGCGCAACAGCCGACGACTTGGCACTTGCTGACTAGCTGTGCTTGTTGTTCTTGGTTTCGTTGTTGTTGTTGGCGGCGCTGCGACGGCCAGTACATATGCTTGTACGTATCATGCGCAGGGCCGGTTCAAAGCCGTTGCAGGTTAAGAATGACACTTAGATGATTTCACACAATAAATTCAGCATGTGTATATTTACAGTGGCTCACAGCTTATTAGACACCCTTAATTTTTAATTCAGCTTTTTATTGCTTAATTCAAAGCATGTTTAACATCAATTAAAAAATCAGAGTTAAAATTTTATTTTAATCTCCTGCCTATTATCAGATACATTTTTATAAAATTTATAGCTTATATGTGTAGTGGGCCGAATAAGCTGAGAGGCAGTGTATGTGTCTAGGTATGCAATGACAGCGTGTAAGTGAGCATAAGCAGAGGCAAGGATTTATTCAACACAAGAGCTAAACACGTTGGGCGCGCTCTTGTAACCGCAGCCGCTCGCACACACGATGACGTCGACCGGGGCAGCAACAACAACAGTAGAAACAGTTGATCGAACATTCGAAGATCGAACGTCGTGCTGTTAAGTTGGCCTGCCCGGAACGGAACGCAGCGAAAAGCGAATACAGCGATAGGCACACGGGCATGAATAGTGAACATAAACAAATAGCAAATAATAAGAAACCACAAAAGAACGACACAACGGGCAACGTGTAGGCGAGAGAGAAACTACAACGACAACGAGTGTGAGTGCGAATGCGATTGTCAGTGCGTCCCCAACAAGTTTTGCATTAATCAAATTAGATCACAACAGCAGCAGCACTAAGTAAGCAAGCAAACGGCAAAGTGAGTTTTTGTAAATTGAGTTAAAGTTTGAGTCGCATGTGCGCAACAAATTAAAATGAATGTCATAATATGCTAATAAATCAAATATTCAAAATACAAAGTGCAAAAGTCATTACGTTTCATTTCGTTTCGTTTGAGTGCGTGTATTACTGTGAGTGACTGTGTGTGTTTGTTGGTGTGTTGTGAAGCGATATTTAATTAGAAAATGAAAAGCAACAAATCGTTATAAACGAGTGCGAGTGCAGGAATTCCAAGAAATTTAGTGAAAATTCAAAATAAACAAAGTCAAAGCCAAAGCAACGACGCCAACAGAGACAGCGGGGACGGCGACAGCGACGTTTTGTAGCGCGCCACAAAAAGAACAGCAACGATAATAACAACAACAGCAACAAGCATAAACAGGGCAACCCCCGCTGTAGTAGTTGTAGTTGCTTTTGTGGCGTCGTGTTTTTAAGGTCTGCTCATCTTCTTCAGCCTCTTCTGAGTTCAAAGCAACAACAAATGTGCTCGGGTGAGTAGCAACAACAACAACAGCAGAGCATCAGGCAATACTTGCATAGCGTGTACAAGAAAGGGACCAAGAGATTGAGAGACAGTGTGAGAGGGTGTGAATGCATAAGCATGTGTCATGCTGTGCGCTCAATTTCACATTGCAGCAATAAGGAACACATTGGACTTGAACTAAATACCCTGAGTTTTCTCTCTCTCTCTCTTTATGTCTCTCTACCTGCATGCATGCGAAGAAACGTAAATTAAGCCGGCGCCAGGATACCTGCCGTCGACAACAGCGACGGCGACGCCGCTGATGACGACGACGTCAGCAGAGGCGTTGTCGTTGTGAGCGCAAGCGAGACAAAAGGCTTGCAACGTCATTGACACAGCAAAAAGGGCAGGCAAAACGGCATAGAACAAAGCAACTAAACAATGAGACGAAAGGTGGAAATCCACTTAAGAGTATAACAAAAGGCAATGCTGCACTGTGGGGTGTGTAGCTGGGACACTCATCTTAGCAGTTTAGAAAGAGAGGGAAAGAGAGAGAGAGACAGTGCGAGTGAGAGATGAAGCCCCTGTAGCTAAACTGAAGTGTTGTGAGAACAATTTAACATGCAACAGTTACGGCCTATCTGTGTATTTCTGTATATCCCTGTATATGTGAGTGTGTGTGTGTGCGTGAATTTGAGGAATGCCCTGAAACGAAAATTACGACACATGTTTGTGGATCTCGTCGGTCTTGGCTTAGGCAACCCCTGACCTTGACAACAGATACACGATATACATAGATACAGATACAGATACTCGCCACTCAACGCTGCGTGGGCGCAAATTCCATCAACTAGACGATAATAATTTTGCTTCGAAATCATTTTTAACTGTTCATTCAAGCGTGAATATCATCATTCAAACACACACACACACACACACACATACGAACGTATCTATAACCATCAACTATAGATTTCTGTTTGTTTAACTTTTTAGACGGGGGAACGACCAAAAAATACCAGTTTGGCAAGCAGTTTTGTGCATGCTACGTAAGCGTTTTTAATTTAAAACATATTTTAATTATACACTACCGCCAGACAGAGCTTGACAACTTCTTGGAATTAATAAATATTAAATTTACATCCGTTGAATGACAGTAAGAATAAATTAAACTTATGTTACATAAAACTACAAATAGGGTATTTATTCTGCGGCATTCCCAAAAGATACTCGGCAATTCTCAGTTGTTTTGATTTTATTTTTATTTTTTTGCTAATATGCAAAAATCCAATGCAAAAAAATATATGTGTACATGGCATTTCCGTCCTTCAAATGCCACAAAACCAAAGAGCACAAAATTATTATATCTATACTTATATATTTAAATATAAAAGCATTTCTTATTTTATTATAATGTATATCTTAACACTTTTTCGCTTGTCTTGAGAAATTTAAATTTTGCGTTCCCCTCTAATTATTTATCTTTCCCAAAGAAATGACTTTGAGAACAATTTTATATTTGCAAACAATTCGTGACATAAGAATAAAAGTTTCAACTTCAAGTGAAAATTAAGATTAAAAAATATTAAACGATAGGAAAAAGTTTAAATGGAACTGAAATATATTTATATTTATTGGTATTTTTGCTGTCATAAAGTTAACACAAAAGGCCAAGTCAAATGTGTTAACCAAATTGCCAATAGACATGTCTATAATTATAACAATAGATCGAGCTAAAAACCTATAGATGAATTTGCGTGCTGTCTAAATAAAAACACTTGAATGTCGTCTTACGTAGTTGGTCATTTAAAAATAAATTTTCTATTTGTTTTAACACAGGCGAAAAGTGGAAATAGGAATACAGAAAATTTAAATCACATGAAATTCCCCATGCAGAAGAGAAAGCAAAAGTCAAAAAGACAAAAAAAAAAAAAAAACACATAAATGGGCTATGGTTAAACTTATTCAATATATATCTTGATCTAGTAGAACATACATAATCGAATCTATTATTTTTTCGTGTTTTCCGCCTGGTTTCAAATGTTTTGTATGTAAACAAAAATTTCGCTATCAATTATTTAACACTTTTCTATATATAACAGAGAACTGAACTTTTCTATTTATGTTTATTTTGAACAATTATAAGTAGAAATCGTTCGTGGTCGCTTTGAACTTGCTTCAAAATGTCTTGCACACAATTTGTTATTATGGCAATTTTCATTTTCTGTTTTGATTTTTCAAAATTATACGCAATTTAAAATTTTCCTAGAGCGAAATTTTTATGTATTTTTGAGATTATTGACCAATTGAAAGAACAAGAAAATATATTAATACGAAACATTTTCATTATAGTTTATTATGAAAGAAATACGTATATATTCTAAATGTTCCGTTTGGTTTTGATTATCGCCACAAAATCCTAGAATTGCATTCCATAATATACATATATTTAATTTGTAGATATAAATACTTGTACAAGATCTATACTATGAATTCAAAGTGCAGTGCCAAAAAGTCAGCCAGTTTTCTATAAACACATCTATTAATTATTTGGTATACACAATACTTGGCTAAATAATCGGATGTATATATCTATATGTATATGTTTAAATTGAAACCTTGGCACTGGTCAAAGATTTTTAAGGCGAATTTCTAATAGATTTTTACAAATATATTCTTGACGTCAAACATTTTGGGAATTTCCGCGCCAGAAAAACGAATTTCGACAAATGTCTTGTGAATTTCTACATTTCTGAATGTGCTTTCAAAAAATGCGCAAATCTCAAATCATTGCTTACTCATACTAGACTGTCATAGAATAGAGCAATTGTCTGGCTGCTAATTAAGTTTATTTAACTATGAATACTATATAATATGCTGTATAAGTATAAAATAAATGTCGAGTGATATCTTGTGAAAATATCATCTATAAAACGTATAAGAGCAACATGTTGAGATTATCAGCATATTATCTTTAGTGTCCGGGGTCCATGATAAGTACGAATCTTATCTAATTAGTATGGTTAATTTGAAGCGTACCTTGACCTCTTCCACTCTTGACAAAGAACCTAATCTTTTTTTAATTCTTTCCCAAAAGAAATAGAAAACTTATGAACTTAAGTTCATTATCAGTTTACTGGAAAAAAGCCACTTCAATCTAAGCTTTAATATTCCCCCCCCCCCCCCTCAATTTATCAGATTTATCACGATTTGTTTTAGCCCACTGGAAACCTCTTCCAAAGTAAACAAAATGTAGAGTGGAAACACTGGCTCTGAGTTTTCTCAAATTATCAGCAACAGTTGCATGCATGTGTGTATGTGCATGTATCTACACAAATACATATGTAATTGCTTTGCCTTTTGTGGTCAATGCGAAAAGAAAGAAAGAAGAGCGACGATCGTTAGCGCTGCTTAATCGCATTAATTTGATTTCCGACAAACACTCAAGTGTTGTTGCTGAGTGCGGCAACAACAATAACAAAGAACTTGCGGGTACGTCATAGGCTACGACTACGACTAAAGCGAATAGCGAATACCAGGAGACTGAGAGACTCACAGACACATACACACACAGAGCATGAGCAAAAAGCGCTTATCAAGCGCTCTAGAAAGCTCCAAGAGGCTGTTGCATTTGTGTTGGTGTCATATTATCGCCCGCGTCGATGAAAACAAGTAGCGCTGTCCAAAACACGGGCCCCAATCGACAGGCCCAGCAGCGAGCTCACTAACTCACTCACACACACATACATGCACATATATACATATATAAACGTACACTCGACACTCAACAAGCTAAACTCGTTTGCAGCCAGGCCCGGGGGCAGCAGCAGCAGGCAACAACAAAACGAGCAAAATTATTAAAATTTTTAGCTTGATTCATGCTCACACACAGCCTGACTGACACACACACACACATATATACATATATACAAACGCACACATGCCCACCACTCTCACATAAATATAAACAAATGCAAACAGCAACAAAACCTACGACGACGACGATGATGGCGGGTTTCCTCGTTTCTTGTGAATTGACTCAATATAATACACAAAAGCAAAGCGCAGGCAGCGTCAGCGCTGTGTTCGGCCACAGCGACGCCAGCGGCAGCGGCGGCGACAGTGTTGTCAAGTTGTTTGGATTAGTCATGTTGCTTGTATACGTACATACATATGGTATACAGTGGACTGAGTAAGAGTAGTATTGAAAACAGGCTACATACCTCGCCACATGGCTGCTCGTGCTCCACTCGAGTGTGATGGGTCGAGAGTGCGGAGAGGAGGTGACTCTTTATTCGTGTGTAGACAGCTGCGGCAACTCTAGCGATTTGGCGCTCTCACACGATCGCGTCGCTCATACATACATATGTATGTAAATATGTACGAGCGCATGTATCTGTATGTCTGTATGGGAGCGTATGTTGGTATGTGTATCAATTATTATTTTATTATCACTTTTTTCCACTGCTACGTTTTGTGCTGTGTTTCTACGTTTTAAATGCTTTTGTTGTTATCGTTTCGTCGTCGCTGCTGCTGGTGCTCCCCAGACCTTCCTTAGTCAGCAAAAATTCGCATATGTATTCATTGGTGGGGAGGCCTGCGCATGTGTGCGTGCGCGTGTTTATGGCGTGGCATATGTGTGTGGGTTTGTGTATTTGTACGTACATACGTAATCAACAACAGCGCGGCTACGGGATGGCGACAGTCTTCGTGTTGTGTTCCCCCACTTCACGTCACCTGTTGTTGTTGTTAATATTATTATTTTTGTTGTTGGGGGCTACGTTTTTGCTTGATTTGATCATTTCTCAGCAGCAACGGCAGCGTCAGCCGACCCTGTGCTTACTTTTGATTGACAATTGCAACAGTGTGCGAGTATGCGAATACTGCGGTATGCGACGTTGACGTTTTGTGCTGTTGCTCCCTCTCCCTCTGCCTTTCCCTGACGCGCTCAATTATTTGATTATTGTACGATTTTTTTTGCTCATTTCTGCTCGTGTCGCTGCTTCTGCTGCTGCGCTGCCTGTCTTTGGGCTTTCGAGCATTTGTGTATTGTGTGTGCTTTTGTTTTCGCGCTGCTCTTTCGCCAGTTAGTCGCGTCGCTTCTTCGTTTTCTTTTGCACACTCTCGCACACACTGATTTGTCTGGTTTTTGTTGTTATTGCTGCTGCTGCCGCTGTTGCTTTTGCCACTTGGGCACTGGTCTTTGAATGAATTTTTCAGCTTGCCTCGTCTAGTTGTCTTTAACTGTTTCATGCTCGCTGGTCGCTCGTTCGTTGTCGCGAGCGCCTTGTCGATGAACGCTTCTTTTATTTTTGTTGTATTGTCGTCATATTTTCGGTTTTCATTCTCAATTGTTTGGCGCTGTCCTCCGATATTGATGCGGTATATCGATAACTGTTAATATCGATTCCAGTTACTATTGATATTCACAGTGAGCAATTGAGTCACAGGTACGACGAGTTTTGCAATTGCACTATTCATATTCAATGCAAATAACTTGTGCAAGTGACTGTGTATAATGTGTGATAGTGTTTGTGACTGTGCGTGTTGCGCTCATCGTTGTACTTTTGCTGTTTAGTTTGTCATTTCCTTGCCCATTTTTTTGTTTTTGTTGTATCAGACTTTTTGTCTTCATTGGAATTCCGTATCATTTCCGCGAATTTGTAGCGCGCCTTACCGATTCGAACGGAATATTTGAATGCTTGAGTGAATAATACGTTGGCCGCTAATAAATTAACAATTGCTAAATGGTTGAAAGCCAAGCTTAAGTTGCTTGCAGCTGCAAATGACGTATGTACAAGCCTGACCTGACAGACAGTGGCGCCGTTTTTTGCCTACCTTGTGCTTATTCCACACATTCGCATGTGGGTGGTGTATACATGAACATGTATGCATGTGTTTTTGTGTGTTTGCTTTGTGAGTGGGGCACGCGTGAGTGTGATGAGGGAGAGAGAGGCTGTCAATCAGGCGTGCACAGAGCGAATGCAAAAGTTATCGTGTGACGTAGGCTACTCAATTTCACATCAGCTTATCATTACAGAGTGTGAGAGACGACTTGATAATCAGTTAGTTATTTGCAAATTGCACTTTGCACAGAGATCGTGTTTGTGTTTGTGTGAGAGAGAGAGAGAGAGGGTGAGAGCAACTAAAGGGAAGCAAATACGAGAGACAATGACAACTGCACATGCATGTGTAATTCTTAAATACATTTGCATATACTTTGTAATTATTATATTTACTCGCTATGTGTGTACTACGACAGCTAGTTTATTGTTCAAATTACAGTGTGCATCCAACTTGGTTCAGCTTAAACTTTGAAACTGAATTCCTAATAATAAAAACGCGACAACGTCTCGTTAAACAAAGTCAAAGTCGTGATAACAAAGTCATTTAAATATTTGTTTTCACATTTTTATAATTTTTGTTCTAAAAAAAAAACTATAAACTTTGTGTTCTACTGATGATTACACTTATCGCTTGTATGGAAATCAGCTAGTCATAAGTATTAAATATTCAATTAGGTTGTTATTTTTATTTAAAAATCATTTTCTGATAACGGAACTTTAGCATATCTCATTAAAATGCACAGTGACAGCAAAAAGTAGTTACATTTATTAAAAAAAAAAAAAACATTTATTATCGAAAATAAATACTATTTAAATGCAGAGTGAATGTATAAAATATTTATAAATAATTTGATCATTTGTGTCTTGATGACATAAGCTTGAGTGTACAGATACTTTAGGGCATAACTGTAGCATGATGAACCAGAAACAGAACCAGCTTGAAATGTGACAAGGTTCGTATGTGTGTGTGAGTGTGAGATGTGTGTGCATGTAGAATTAGTAAACAACCTGCACATGGTACGAGTCAGACTCGGGAAGAGAGAAATTCCATAGAATCGAGAATCGAGGGTCTCAGTTGTAGGAAATTCCATTTGGCGCCTGGTAAATTGACCCATTGACACGAATTGAACGTGTCTATTTATAATGCAATTGCTTAGTTTACTTCCCCCTTCCCCTTGCCCAATACAGTAGTTGCTCTTATGTAATTGATGCTTAATCAGCGACATTCAGTGAGGAAACCAGCCTTAAACGACGCTCCCTAATCTCTATCGTATGACACTCGAAACAGAAAAAAAAAAACGTTTAATGACTGGCGACAGCTGACGTCAAACACAGGTGCATAGGCAGGTGAAAATGAACAAAGAGTGGTGAGAGGTGAGCAGCGAGGGGGGAATTCAGTTTACAACTGGCTCACTTATCGGGTATAGCTCTATTTAGTCTCTGATTGTGTCTGAGTAATAGGAACTCAGGTAGACCCAACGAGAGTTCCACAAATAACTGATAACAACCAGCTCTGACATTATCAATGGAATTTTTGGACAAGTTTTTTTTTTTTTTTTGAATTTCACATTTATTATTTGTTGTATATTTATTATTATTTTGTGCGATCGCACGTTATTTATAAATTGCTGATAAAGACATAAGTAAATACAAGTTTTATAGCAATATGTTTGTATGTCTAACGACGCATGCTAAACAGATACATATATATATAAATAAAAATATATGTATACAGTCTGTGGCAAAAGTCAATTAACGCGCGAGTCCGAGTTTAATTTCTCAGCCTCTTAATGGATGTGCTTCTATTTGTGCCTCGACTCTCGTTCACTGGGATTTTACTAATCAGTGTCATACACACACATGCATACCCTCCATATATGTACATACATATAGGGTATATATAGCTGATAAGGCAACTCAACAGTAATAATTATAATCAGCGCACTTTACTTTTTCTTTATATTTATTTTATATTTTTTGGATGAGTTTCGTTTGGATTTCGTTTTCAGTTTTGGGTATTTTGAAGCGAATGCGAAATAGAAAGTTGATAAAGACAGAAACAAAAACAAATGTTTGTTGATAGCGAAATTATTCAAATATTTGCTACAAACATTTCACCTTATGCAGGAATTTCCCATCCATTTAATATTTTATGTATACATTTAGTTTTGACCAATTAGCATGTGCCTAGACGCATTATCAGCTGTACGTTCTGGGCTCTGATAAGATTGAGAGCCCAATTAGCTGCGATAGTTGGCTCTGATGAAATGGCCAACAACAACAGCTGTTAGACATTTTAATAACTTAGAGGGAGAGAGAGAGAGAGTTGTTACTAGACAAAATTTCAATATGAAATGCAAATAAATATTTAATGGTGGCAAAGTTGTGGACAGTTGGCCCTGGCAAGTGTTGCTGCCTCCTCCTTATAACTGTATTATTTATTAAGCATGGAAAATGCGGAAAATGTCCAAAGAACTTCTGGCAAAAGTGCTTTAATGTGACAACAATTTATAGTAAATTGTGCCCAAGAATTTATTTTAACTAACGTCAACTGAAGAAAATCTATAACATTTAAATTAAAATTTATAAAATTATATTTTAGCTTGAGAACGTTAAGAATTCTATGTTTATAAAATGAAATAAAAAAATTTAAAAGCTTATGGTTGTATTTAAAATATTTAATTAAAGTCAACTTAAAGCAGTCGATTACAGAAAATTACAAAATAATTTAAAATTGAAATATTGAAAAGAAAGTTAAGAAATCTATATTAGTCATACAAACATATTTTTAAAAATAGCAAAATTATTAAAATTTATTTTAAAAATATATATAAATTATTATATTACAATTTATGTTTAATAAATTTTTTTTTATTTGCCTTATTTCCAGATGAGCCCATATCAAACACAACATCGCAGGCGAGTAAATTTGATGATACTATGGAAAATGCAACAACAAACACAGCAACGAAGCATTATAAAACAGCAGCAGCAAACAGTAAACAATACAAGAACAACAACAACAAAGTGAGCAGCACGCGACGTGCAACAGCAGCAGCCGCAACAGCAGCAGCAGCAGCAGCAACAACCACAACAACAGCCACAACTAAGAAGCAAACATATCGCAACAGCAACGAAATTGCAGCAACAGCAACACCGAAAACAAGCAGCAACAAAGTCAACAATAAAACAACAACAGCAACTACAACAATTGTAACAGTAGCAGCAGCAGCAGCAGCAGCAGCAGCGGCAACAACAACAGCAATCAGTACAAGCACTCAAGAGTTGCCAGCTCAAATTGCCGAGAGCAACAACATTAACAACAACAACCACCACAGTGATAATAGTATTAGTGAGAATAATTATGAATTTAAGGCTAGAGATAAAGCGAACCTAAGTGATAGCAAAATGACGCTACAGCATGTGGGCCAAGTTGCCACAACAACCACAACGAATCAAGGCGTGACAGGGGCAACAGTCAGCGATGAAGTAACCACAGCGGCAACAATTGTCGATTGGGCAGCCAATACAGCAGCAACAACGAATTTGCGTTATTTGCACAAGAAATTCAAGCGTTTGGCGAGCACCACCGAAGCCGAGGCTGTTGATGTGGTGCGCACCACATCGTTGTCATCAAACAGCTCCATATCGCCACCACCACCGACAGCAGCAGCAGCAACAGTTGCAGCCACAACAGTGTTGCCACTGCAGATGCCATTGGCGTTGGCATTAGTCAATGGTCATGTGACGACGGCCACAAATGAATTCAGTGCCAATTTTGTAAATGAGGAAAGCAACAACAATAACAGCAACAACAACAGCAGCAGCAGCAGTAAAAATGTTGTTGTTGGTGCGCCTAGAACACGCACACCGCTCAGCAATAACAACAGCAACAGTAACTATGCCAGCAATGCAACATTATCGCCAGCAACATTTGCACAGCATCAGCAATCAACGCAGCCAACAACAATAACAGCAGCAGCAACAACAACTGTTACTGCAACAGCAACAATGCAAATTCAACAGCAGCAGCAGCAGCAGCAACAAGCAAATGCAACTGGAACTGCAACTGCAACAACAACAACACCTGCCGAGAAACCGGGACGTTATATATGTCCCTATTGCAATATGCCATGTGCCAAGCCATCGGTGTTGCAGAAACACATTCGCGCTCATACCAATGAACGTCCGTATCCCTGCGACACCTGCGGCATTGCCTTCAAAACGAAGAGCAATCTCTATAAACACTGCCGCTCCCGCTCCCATGCGGCGCGTATGCGAGGCATCGATGTCCCCGCCCATGAGGCGGATGGTCTCTCCGATCAGGACGGCGATGGCGAGCTGAGCAACAGCAGCTCCGAGCTGCTGAGTGTGGAAATTGTAAGTTCTTAATATGCTAATCTTATTTTATTAGCAGTAACAGCGCCACTTTTACATTTCCAACAAGTCTAAAGATATTTCCACTCACCTGTTAACTTTAAACTCTCTTAAACTTTTTTTTTGTAGAGAATTAAACGGTTTCCATTCGACATTTTTTTTTTTTTCAGTTTAACATTTCCACTGTTATTTATTAATGTTAGACAAATGTCAGTCTTAACACACTGTTAAATGCGCTGTTAGTAAAATTGATCTGTTAGCAGTAACATTATCAGTTTAACATTTCCACAGTTACATATTTATTAACATAATATTTACTGCGCTGTTATTAAAATGTATCTGTTAGCAGTAAAATTCTTAGTTTAACATTTCCACTGTTATCTATTAATCTCTCCGTCACTTTCTCCTCCTTTGCAGCTAAGTCGTGCGGAGTCGCCTTATGACGAGCCCATGGCATCGCCGACGCCATCTCCCTCTACATTGTCAGCGGCCAAGAGCGCGTACTTGCAACAGCCGCCATTGCCGCAGCATGTGCAACAGTTGCCGCTGGGTTCGCCGGCAGCAGGCACATTGCCGCCGCCAACAGCAGATACGTTGCACTCGGCAACGGCGCAACATCGGCAATCGATTGATTACAAGCCATATAAGCCCAAGTTTCATAATGCAGCGTTTTATGCGCCTGGCAGCAGCAGCAAGGAGCAACAGGTTCAACTGCAGGTGCTGCAACAGCAACAGCAGGCGTTACAACAGCAACAGCAGCCACAACATCAACAGCAACAACAACAGAAGCTGTCGTCACAGCAACCAACATTGGCTCATCCAACACTCTCGCCGAGCACACAGTTGAAGCTCAACAATCACATCAACTCACATCAGATGCAACTGCAGCTGCAACATCAGCAGCAGCAGCAGCACCATCAGCAACTACAAGCACAGCAATCATTGCTGCTGGCAGCAGCTGCTAATCCTGCGGCATTAACGGGACTGCCGCCCCCACCGACCATGCCCACAAGCGTCTACTATTTGGGACAGCCGCAGTATTTTAATCCAGCTGCCGCAGCGATGCATCAACAAGCATTCGCCTTTCAGCAAATGCAAATCCAGCAACACTTCCAGCTGCAGCAACAGCAGCAACACCAACAACAGCAGCAACACCAGCAACAGCAACAACAGCAGCATCAACAACAGCAGCAACATTCGCCGCTGTTGAAGGCACCGACGCATCCACCGCAACCACAGCCACAACCACTGCAACCACAGCCATTGCCACAACCACAGCAGGTAAGTGTCGCTCTATATAAGCCTCTAAATATAATTAAATTATTTTGTATAAAAATTAAAATAAATTTTAATTAAATTCCACAAAAAAAGATGATCAAAAATACCAAAAAATATATGCATAAATTTAGAAAAATACTGTAAACTACATATTTGGTATTTCTTTAGTTTTTTAATATTTTAATAATTTTTGTTTTCTATGTTTATAATTAGAATTGAGTATTAGAGTTAATCTATGCCTTTTAATTAAAAATATAAATGCAATTATTATTTGATTTTATTTTTTTGGATTTTTCTCTATTATAAGTTTTTATTAAAATGTCCGTCTGTAAAAATGAAGAGATCTCAGAGATGGTAAGAACTAGAAGCACCAAATTTGGTATGTAGCCTGTTTCTGTCTCAAACTGAAAAATCCAATCACAAGATAAATATTAATTTATTTGAGATAAGAAATGAAAGGTCAAATTAATTTTACCTGAGAGAAATCTCAGAGATTGATAAAGTTCGAAGCACCAAATTTTATTTCTAAATTCCTCCACCAAAATTTAATAAATCTAATTATAATAGAAATATTAATGATATATCCACAAGTTTTGTGTCGTTTGTTAAATATCTATAGTCCGAATCCACACTGAAAGTTTCATAACGATTGCTTAAAAAACGCAGAAGTTATTCATGAAACAATTTTCAATATCTTTGGCTTAAAAATAGAAGAAGAGAACACTTATTTACTATATAAATATGTTATGCAGGGTATCTCGTAGTCGAGCACACTCGACCATAACTCTCTTTTAAACTCTGCTAACCAACTTGACGTATACTTGATTTACAGCTGGTGCGCTCAAACAGTCAGCAACAGTCGTCGATAACAGCAGCAACAGCCGCTGTGTTGCCCGCCCCAGCCACGCCCACAACGCCCGCTGGCAATTTGAGCAGTCAATTTGCCAGTGCCAGCGGTGGCATGCAAGTGGTAAGTAGTGAATATCATAATCAAATAGGCACATTTAATAACATTTGCAATCTTAATCTTCGACAGAATGTGGAGAAGGTGCAGGAGCACATCTCGAAACTGATCTCACAGAACGAGGCCATTGTGGAGAATAAGGAGATATTGTTGCAGAAGAAGTATCCCAAGCAGTTGAATCGTTCGCGCAGCTTTAACAATGCCAACAACAGCAGCAACATGAACAACAACAACGGCAACAGCATCAGCAACAACAACATCAGCAACAACAACAGCAACAATTCTCAACAGCTGGGCGAGACCAAAGTGAATCTGGCACAGGCCATAGTACAAAAGCAGCAGCAACAACAGCTGCAACAACAACAGCAGCAGCAACAGTTGCTGCAACAACAGCAATACCAAATGTACTTGCAACAGCAGCAACAGCAGCAACAACAACAGCAACTAGAGCCTGTTGTTAATGGTTTGCTAAAGCGCAGCAGCTCAAATTATGTGGGCATTAAAGGCGCTGCCACGCCCCTAACAACGCCCAATGCCAAGCTGCAACAGCTGCCGCCGCCGCCAACGCCGTTGCCACTGCAAACGTTGCAATATCGCCAAGATCCGGCAACGCCAGTGCCCAAATTGGAGCAGCAAGCGACAGCAAATCATGTGCAACCACTGAATTTATCCGCGAAACCAAAGCCACAGTTGCAATCACACAAAGCGACAGCAGCAACAGCAACAGCAGCAACAACAAGTGTTGCTGCCACGCCAGCAGCAAAGAGCACAACAACAACCATGCAACAGCCAAACAATTCAATTATTAAGAATCTATTGCTGAATGCCCGCGGCTTGGCCGTGCCCATTGGCGAGGGCGATGACGCCGTCTATTCGTGTCCCATTTGTGCCAATGAATTTCGCAGTGCGGATGAATTGAAGCTGCATAACAGCACCTATTGCCAGGACGCGAGCAGCAGCGCCCCAATGAGTCCCGCCTCATCGCCGAGCAGCAAATACTTTCGCTCCAATTCCATGTCGTTCAGTTTGCCCGAACTCAAGTCGCACATGGCCAACTCAAAGAATCCATTGTCGCTGGCCAAATTGGCCTGGTCGCAGCTGAAAACGAAGCCAAGTAGTCTAGTGTTGAGTCGCCTCAGTGCGGCGCAGTCACCAGCACGCACCTCCACGGTCACCTCAACCAGCAACAGTAGCAACAACTTGCCTGTTGTTGCCACGCCAGCAACATTGCCGCCCAGCATTGATGCCAGCAACGTGGCGCTGCGCTTTGTGGATGCTCCTCTGCCCTCGCCCGGTCCACTGCTGGGCAAAACGCCGCTGGTGGATTATGCGGCGCCGCGCAAGACGCAGGACAATCAAGTGGTCATAACCAAAATGCACGAGGATCGACTGGAGAATATAATTATAGAAGCACCCGCCAAGCGGCTTAAGCTGGGCAACGACAGTGGAAGTGGAAGTGGAAGTGGCAGCTCGACCAGCTCCGCCTTTGCCTTGCCCGCGTCGGTGCAGTTGCTCTTCAACCAGGAACAGCTGGCGCCGACGCCGCCCAGCAATTACAGCGCCAAACAGGAGCGACTGCATCGCTTCACATCCTCCGGTGGCAGCATGATACCCATCTCCGAGTGCCCGGAGCTCAACAAGAGTCCCAAAATGATACGCACACCATTGTTGTCCGGCGGCAGTTTTCAGGAGATGTCGCCACGTCCAAACGATGCCAGCAAGGAGCGTAAATTGTCTACGCCCAACAATGGCTTCCTCTTGAGCGCCTCCTCCAACTCGTCCACAACGCCACAACACTTTCAATTTCCGCCCATTAATTCCATAACTGCCTTTAATCCATTGACATTGCCGCCAATGGGCAGCCACAACAACAACGTTGGCGAGGCCAGCAAGTCAATACCCTATGTGCCGGGCATACCGGGACCGGGTAGCTTGACATTGTTGCCGCCGCCACCGCAGCAATTGCAGCTGCCGGCAGCAGCACGTGGACGCAGTCCCAATCGCAAGCAGCCGAGTCCCAATCTGCTGCTGGATGCGGCGCCGTTGAAGTCACTGTCGCCTTTTGGTGGCGTACAGAACTTGCCCAGCGAATTCAGTCGACAGCCGCCGACGCCGGCGCAAAGGAATGCGCTGCAATGGAGCAGCAGCAACAAGGCAGGAGGATTAGGAGCAGCAACAGTAGGAGCTGCAGGAGTAACAACAGCGGGAGCAGCAACTGCCACTGGTGGACTGGACTTGAACAAGAAGCAACCTTTCAATTTTCTGCGCATGGCGGACAATGTCAAGAGCTGCTCCAGCTCAGAGCTGTCCCTGCCCGAGGTGCGACACTTTAACTTTGATAATGTGCACAAAACGCAGGAGGCGCTGGCGCCGCTGCACGTGGACACGCCCGAGGAGGGCAACTCCAACGGCTCCGCCACGACACCAGCAACTGTTGCAATAACAACTCCAACCAGTGCCAAATCGAAATTCCTGCGTCCCACCAGTCTGCCCCTTAAGCCAGGAACCTTTACGCCCAAACGTCATCACGGCATCACTCCGACGGCAAATACACTGCCATTGATCTCACCGGAAACGCCGCGTCCCTCGAAATCATGTGTCCAGCTGTATTTGAATGGTCATGCCTACACTTATCTGGGTCTCAAGTGCAGCACCAAGATGTTCTACTGTACGGTAAACTGTCCGCAGCCCTCGTATGTGGCTGGCATGCACAAGTTGTCCATGTACAGTGTGTGGCAGGTGTGCGAGGAGAATCAACCGCATCCGTTGGGCTTCAAGCCCAAACAGGTGATGGCCCTGTATGACTCCAGGCAAAAGATGCTGGGCAGCGGCTCCTTTATGGCCATGGCCGGTCAGGGCAAGATGTCCTACTCGGTGGTCAGTTCACAGCAAACGGTGAGCACCTGTTCCACCATAGTGAATGGACAGAACAAGTTCTATCAGCATCAGTTGAAGCAACCACCGGTTGCCACCTTGAGTGAGGCAAATGTGGCCGCCAAGGCGGCGAATGATGAGGCGGCTGCCAAGAAATTGGAGACGGGACAACTTTTGGTTGGTGGCTACGAGTCGCATGAGGATTACACCTATATACGGGGACGTGGACGCGGTCGTTATGTGTGCTCCGAGTGCGGCATTCGTTGCAAGAAGCCATCGATGCTCAAGAAGCACATTCGGACGCACACGGATGTCCGTCCCTTCACCTGCAGTCACTGCAACTTTAGGTAAGCAAGAATTTCAGGTGGACTCCACAGCGATCGAATCTAAAATTCTCAACACTTGCAGCTTCAAAACCAAGGGCAATCTCACCAAGCACATGCAATCGAAGACGCACTTTAAGAAGTGCATTGAGCTGGGCATCAATCCGGGTCCCATGCCGGCAGATGGTGAATTCCTTGATGTCGATGTGGAATTCGATCAGCAATCTTCGACTTCCGCCGGCGGACGCACTTCCTCCATGGCGGGCGAGTCCGATTCCGATGACTACAGCGACAACGAGTCCGAGAGCAGCGGTTAGCTAACGATTCTCTTGATGATTATTGATGATAACTAATATTTATGGTTATTCCTTTATTCCTTTGCAGACACGGATGAGTCCAAGTCGCGCCTGAAGGAGCACGAGGCAGCACGTGGCCTGCTGTCGTTGTCCATGACGCCGCCGATACCGCAGAGTGTTTCTCCATTTCCCGCCCAGCTGCAGGAGACACCGCTGCCGGCTGCCAGTCCGGCCAATAGCATAGGTTCCTCCGCGGGCAGCAGCAGTGCAGCGGGCAGTTCCCAGCCCAAGCGTCTGGTCTGTTCATTTACATCGCCAAAGCCGCCATTTGATTACCAGAAGCAGGAGCAGTATTACTCCAATCCGGAGGAATCGAAGCCAAAGCGTGACGTGCCCAGCGATGAGAGCAGTGCTCCCATGGATCTGACCAAGCCACGCTCCGCATCCACTCAATTGCCAGCAACATCAGCTGACACTTTGCTGCCCAAATCGCAGGCACAGCAGATGCGTGACGTCATCTTTGGCACGGGCAACCATGAATCTGGCTTTATGAAGACACTCATTTCGGTGTCCGACAAGGTGCGCATCTCAGCTGAAATGGAGGAGCAGGCGAAACGCGAGACCGAAGGTGATGATGTCCTGCTCCAGACATATATCAAGGAGCAGGCATTGCAGTATGCCAAAATGAAGCAGAGTCAGTTTAGTCGCAGTTATCTGGTGACCAGCAGCTGCACCAGCAGCAGCAGCAGCTCGGCAGGCACACCAATCGTGAGCAGCAGCCTCCATGTCTTGAACAAACCGCCGCCGCCAATGCTTATCACGGAGCTGCCCAGCATTGAGGTGCATGAGGTGAAGACACCGGAACCGGTTGTGGACGAGACGCCAGCTGCAGTTGTTGAGGAAGTGGAGGAAGAAGCAGGAACAGGCGCAGCTGTTGAGCCGGAGGTTAAGACAACGCCAGTTGCTGTCAGCGTGGCCGTCTCGGAGCAGCTGCCTCACAATGCCAATTTACCTGCTGCAGTGCAGCAACCAGATGCCAACGATTTCAGTGGCGTCTTAAGCAGCAGCAACAACAACAACACTGTAGCAACGACAACAGCGACAACAACAACAGCTGCCACTCCTCGCACTGTCATCGTTGGCGAGGAAGGCAACTTCAAGACAACGCCCACAAGTGTCGCCTCCACCGAGGTGACCGCTCCCGTGTCCGTTGCCTCTACGTTTCCTGCTGGACGCGTTGTGCCACCACCGCCGCCGCCCATTGCCAGCGATGCGCGTCCCACGTGCAGCATCTGCAGCAAGACGTTCCAGCGGCAACATCAGCTGACGCTCCACATGAACATCCACTACATGGAGCGCAAGTTCAAGTGCGAGCCGTGCAGCATCTCGTTTCGCACACAGGGACATCTGCAGAAGCACGAACGCTCCGAGGCGCACAAGAATAAGGTGATGATGACCTCGACCTTTGGTGTGCCAACGACATCGAATCCACGTCCCTTCGAGTGCACCGACTGCAAGATTGCCTTTCGCATCCACGGCCATTTGGCCAAGCATTTGCGCTCCAAGACGCATGTCCAGAAGCTCGAGTGTCTGCAGAAGCTGCCATTTGGCACCTATGCGGAGATTGAGCGCGCCGGGATCAGTCTGACTGAGATCGATACCAGTGACTGCGAGAATTCGCTGATATCACTCAAGTTACTTGCGCAGAAGCTGCTGGAGAAGGATCCCAATAAGCTGAGTGGTTATACCACACCGTCGGGCATGTTGCAGCTGGGCTCGGATGCCCCGGCCGCTGGGCAGGACAGCGCCTCCGAGGATGGCTTCAGTGCGGCGAACAGTGCAGCTGCCTCGGCCATTGCCTCGCTGGATAACGACAGTGCGGGCAATACGCCACAACGTGCCAGCTCCATGTCCGAGGATGAAACAGTGGCCAATGGTCTCAGTCACAGCCACAGTCAGGGTCTGAAGCGTCGTCTGCCCGGCAGCAGCTTCAGCAGCAACGGCGACGAGAGCGACAATCCGCTGGAGGGCAGCGAGAAGCGGTCGCGAAGCAACACCAATGAGCAACTTGCTCTGCCTGTGGCGGCGACGGCGGTGGCGGCTTCTACGGCAACAGCGAGCAACTGACAGTACATGTACATGCTGCAGCCCACCTGAGTGTGGTCGTATCCAAGCTATCGAAACTATGCCTGGCCAGAGGAGCAGCAGCATTTAAGAGCCGGAGCTGCATCTGCCACTGGCGGCAATGACCAAAACATCAACGAGCGCATATCAAATGTCTAAGCATATCGCATTTGGGCACACAACACGCTACACACACACACGCACACACACAGAGAGAGAAAGAGAGGGGGAGAGAGAGGTAGATAGTACGAGATTCAATCTTAAAGTTGCCAGCATGTTTCAATCTCACTTTAAGCTAGTGTCATTGATATGTATATATGCATAGGTATAAATGATGTGTGTGTGTGTGTGTAGACAAGTCAAGCATATGTACGTTCTACATATATATAATTACTATACATAACTATATATAAAGCAAACTACAATTTGCAACCTAAGTATTTAGTTTAGTTATTGTCAACTCACAACTATAAAAACAAAAGTTGTTCAACTCTTATATATACTATATACACATCTGTACAGCAGGTACCATGTACGCTAGCCCTAATTATAAGTGAACTATATATAATATACAAGCACACACACAAATGTATAAATCTAAACATATTTAATTTCTTTATTGAAATGCTAAAAATTATATAAAAACAAACTCCTGAAGTGCTGTGAGTCGTGTATCTATAATACAAAAGTAACAAACAAAAATGTTTTTGTGTGTATATAACTAACTAGTGTGTGTTTAAGAGAAGGCCCCGCCCACCACTTTCCCAGCTCACCCACGCCCTCTTTTTGTTGGCCAGCCCTAATATTTTCCAAGCTAATCACGCAGTTCTTCCCTACGTTTTTTTTGAAGTTTGTTATCACCCATCACTGGAGTTATGAAAATCTTATTATTCAAATATGTTTTTATTTTTATTATTAATTTAGCTAAAGAAAAAAACAACGAGACCACGAGACTCTTTTTCAATTGTTTATTTCAATTAATTAATCATTTAATTAGCGAAAGCAAATTGAAAATCAAATAAAACTTAAAAAAAATTATTATACCATAAACTAATTATATATATATAAATAAAAAGATTATGTTGTCATATATACATTAAGTTTTGTAGGCTTGCTAAACAACAAACACAACAACACACACATAAAGTTTATAGAAATTAATGAAAATTATTGTACAAAATGGCTACAAGTATAGCAAAAGTATATATATATTTATATATTACATATATGCTAAATATATATTGAATGTATATGTATATGTTAAACAGACACAAACAAACAACAACAAATGAAGTGATTTATTACATTATTGTAAAATATATCAAAAACTGAACATGAAAACTTTACAAACAAACACAAAAAAAAAAGAAATGACACAAAAAATAAAAAAAATCTATGTGAAAAATTACATTTGAATTGTTTTGATTTTATTAATATTCAAAAGCGCTTTTGAAAGTACATGTATTCCTGCAAGATTTAAAAAAGATAAATATAGTTATAGTTAACTGATTGGTAGGGAAACTTACCAGCAAGAAGGCTGAGCCCAAAATCAGAGCACGCTCCTTGGCCGTCAGCTTGACATCGCTAAAGTAAATATTTGTAGTATACTGGGATTTGCTGGCCAACCATTTGTGATCTATTGAGGCGCGCAGATCACCGCCCGAGTGGATCTGTGGATGAATGGCAATGTTTATATAGTTTAACGTAGTGTTCACGAGTTGATTGATTTTCAATTAATCCCTAAACTCGATTCACAAAATCTTACTGACCTTAAAGTAGCACTCCTTGGGCAGGCAATAGCAACAGAAGCCCGAATTTTGTGGTCCCTCGACACAGAAAACGGGCTGATTGGTCATGCCGTCTTCGATGTAGAACTCGGGCTGCGTAAATGTCGGTGACTGCACCACACGGCCCAGCACATTGCCGGGTGGTATCCAAATCTCTAGATTCTTGGGCTGACAACAAATAGCGCCAAGTGCCAACTTCTTGCGAAAGACTAATGCCTCCTGATGTGTCTTGTCCAGCAAATGCATCTGAAATGGTCGACCAGCGCCCCAAATCATGCGATTGTTCGCTGTGGAGCTTTCGGAGGCGGCAAAGATGGCATCGCCAAGTGGTGAACGCACCACATAACGATTCTCCGAAGAGACCGCTGTGAGAGCTACAACAAATAATGTGCAATTGGATCAACTTTCTATATTTAACAGATAAAAGGAACTTGCAACTTACAATCATTCAACTCGAATGTTTGCTCAATGTGCACGGAGGGCAAATCCGCAAGGCAATCGTAGCCAGCCAAGGGTATAAACGTACGACTGCCAGCCACTGTAGATATGGGCAATGGAATTCTTGGTGCCTCTAAAAATATTATATGCATTTAGTTGTTGTCTTTTATCAATTAGGTGTTTTCAATTACCTGACGTTGGACGCGGCTGTGAAGTTATGCTGATTTGAGAATCATAAACTGCAAAATAAAAATAAAATTTATAAACAGTAACAAGAAAGATTACTAATCTTGCACATTCAATACGTTCTTATATATCGATCACTTGGTCAAATTGACTCTAAACAAAGGCACTTGATATTGGCGTCGGTTGAAAATGGCCATAAAACCTCAACAAAACAACGACTGATAAGATACGGATAGGGACAATTTGTACCCGATCTGGGTTTGTTTTGTGTGTGACACATTTAACACACTGCCAATTAATCCAAATGTAGCATTTACAGAACACCTACACCAATGGAATATTTATCAGCTACTAAAAAACTTTAGCCATTTTAACATGATTCACGCGAACATTATTCGAAAAACGTTAAAAATGTGAAATTAAATTACCTCTGGGCTCTGTTGAACTCGATGTTTGGGCCACTCGTATTTCGCTATCATATTGCAATGTGCGCACTGCATCATTTTGCAGCATTTTGAATATATTTAATTTTATTTAGAAGCGCAGTTTAAAAAGCTCGCAACAAAAACCTGAACAACGGTCAATAGAGCTGGGTCGACCACTCACGAAAGTATCGATATATCGAATTTTCATTTAAAGTTTACACTATCGATGTTTCGATTTCGATAGTTAACGATAGTGGCCCTTCTTTTTGCATCACTGTTTTTAGCGACAGTGCAAAATTAATTGGGACTGGCGGCTGGAATTGTCAAATAATGGAAACATTTTTAATAAACCCACGCGCAGTCGCGATTTTTTAGCTACACGAATATATGTTAGCGGCTCATCCTCCCCATGACACAAATCCTTTGAAGTATTGGAAGGTTTTTATCTCAATATTATATGCTAATAATTGAATATTCAATTAATTACTGTATTGTACTGTGAAGTAATGTTTTAATTTTTTGTGATATTGTCTTAAAAGTCTGAACTACTTTGAAATTAGTACATCTGGTATTTGAATAAAAAGATGTTGGTAAAAACGATACAATCGATACTATCGAATTTTTGTTTAGAAAACCTCGAAAATATCGAATATCTCCACTATCGATGTTTTTCCAGCTAACTGACTGTGTGACCAGACCTCAGAAGCATATCCATAATATAATTTTTTACATTCTGTTGATCCGTATTGTCTTAACAGATTGTTTATTTTTAACGTTAACTTTTTAAAATTTTAGCTTAAAAAAATAATTAAAAATGCATGTGGAGAATCATCGATGTTTTCGATGTTTAAAAATAAAGCATCGAAGAAAAATCGACAGTAAAATGATCAAATTTTCCGAATTTTGAGAGCCAAGGCTGCCACCTTGTTTGACCAAAGTTTGGCAAGGCTGCCACATAGCTGCAACTTATTGTGAGTATTTTTTTGTATTTTTGTAAAATATGTATTTAACTTAGGTATTAAATTTAACCTCCATATGTTATGTTAAATGTACCGACACTAGAGATGGGCTCGGGTCGGGCCGGGCCTGAAAAATGAGGCCCGCGCCCATCTCTAATCGACACAACTCTACGAAGCACAACTGAAACTAAAAAGGTGTAAATATAAGACAATTTATTTTGGGCAAGCTAGGCTGTTTGTGTATAGAAACTTGCTTAATGAAGTGAAAACATGTAATGGGTGAGTTCATATAGGTTCATATATTAATTAAACGCAGTGATTTAAACAGCAGTTTTTAAATGAGCACCTTGCTAAACAAAAACAACAAGCAGGTGGCTGCCCTCAGAGCGTAAATTCTACACACAGAGAGCGAGTAAAGAGAGTGGGAGAGCCATTTAGTAAATAGCTTTGTCAAAAGTTGTATTTTCTTTTGTTGTTTTTAAATGGCAGATATTAAAAGCTTTCAAGAAGAAGAATAGCTGTTATGGTTAGTAAGCTCAAAGTTAATAACAATGAATTTGTTTGCGGTTTGTTGTTGCTGTGGGGGGCTTGCTATCGCGATTGTGTCCGTAAGGAGGGTGGGTGAAGGGTGTTTAAGCACTGCGCAGACGCTGGAGCGGCATAAACAAATGCCATCACCTTTAGACTCCATTTACGCTCCTGACTGAAGCAGCACGTAGAGCGTAAAATAACGTCAGTTTACTTTTGGCTATCGCGATAGCCTGTCTGCCACCGCGGTCTGTAGAATCCCTTAAAACACAAAAAAATAAAACAAGATAAGACGGCAAAATCAATAAACGTGCTTTGAAAAAATAAACTTCCAATAAAACGTAACTGTAGATTAGATCAAGTTAATACTGAATTTCATGCTAAGCAAAAATTAAATATTCGTATCGAAATTAAAAGAAAACCAAGAAACTTGCATATATTTTCTAACTTGCATTATTTACGCACCCCCAAAAACTGTTGGGGGTTGTTGTTGCTCTTCGTGAGTACGTGATTGAAACAACAAAAAAGAACGAACGAACGAAAAAGAAAGGCAAACGAAATTGTGGAGCCAGCAAAGAGTAAAAAAAGCAAAAAATCCATGAATATAAAAGTCAAGTGCGCTCATCGTTACCGTTACTGCTGTTACCGTTACGAAAAACAGTAAAAATTTCATTTGAACGCAAGTAGAATACGTGATAGAGCGTGGGGTCATGTCTCTGGAGGATCCATTTTTTGTTGTCAAGGAGTATGCATTCTATTTTATTTTGCACTTTCCCATAACGAAACTACATTCTGATGCAACCCTCACCCTTCCCCCTCCCCTTTGTATCTTTGCAGTGAAGTCTTTAAAGCTTTGAACAAAACACGCGGACTCTATCTGCGTTGGCGTGAATTGGGTGAAAACGGCGGAGCCGAGGTTGAATGGACCACAACGGAGCTGCGTAACTCGCTGCGCAGCATTGAATGGGACTTGGAGGATCTCGAGGACACTATCAATATCCTTTTTTCATACAAAATCAGCTGACTGCGAAAAATCAATTTGACACACATTTAAATGGTTTTTCTTAACTTTAATATTTGTATATAGCACGCATTGTTGAGAAGAATCCAACGAAATTTCGTATAGATAATCGTGAACTATCCAGCCGGCGACACTTTATCGACAACACACGCGATGAGGTCAAACAGATGAAGGATAAAATGAGCCTGAACCGGAACAGGGACAGAGACATAACCGCACATCAGCCACTGCTCGAGAACGAACGGAGTCACAACCTCAATCATAATCATAATCAAAGCAACGAATATCATTCATCGCACAACGATCGCACGTATCTGGTTGACTGTCCCAATTCACAATCACAGTCTGTGGCGAATACCATCGCTGGCACCATGTCCGCAGCAGCAGCAGCCGCGGCGGCAACGCGACACAGTGGAACCAAATACTCCAAGCTAGAGAATGCCATGGATATTGATAGTCCCAGTCATTATGGTGGTGGTCTTGGCAATAGCTTGGACAGTCCGGGACATCGGTATGTGGGTGAAACGGTGTCCGTACAACAGCGCATGATACAGGGACAGGATGAGCAGTTGGATATGATAAGTGATTCCATTGGCACTCTTAAGACTGTTTCCCGCCAAATTGGCGTCGAGTTGGATGAGCAGGCGGTCATGTTGGATGATTTTGGGAATGAGTTTGACACAACCGAGTCCAAACTAGATACAACAATGAAAAAAGTTGCCAAAGTTCTACACATGAATAATGGTTAGTTGCAATATTTACTTAGTGTTTATTTACACCATGTAATACCCAATCAATCTTATCTATGTACGTTTTCTTTTTACTTACAGATAAGCGTCAATGGGCCGCCATTCTTATACTTACTGTGCTGTTATTGTTTGTGATAATTTTGTTTATTATTTTGTAATTTAATTTGTTCGCTATGCTTTGTATTTTACAAGTCACAATGATTATTATTGTAGTGTAAATTCATTAGATTTATTTTTTAAATAAGTATAATTGAAATTTTTAAAACAAAATTCGATATTTTATATATATATTAATTAACAGACAACAAAATTCCTTAGCTGTATATACACGTTTAAACTTTTACTATATAAAAAGAATACATACATTCTTATAAACAAATCGAGTAAACGTATTTCCAAAGACAAAATCATGAGTAAGTTCCCGTATAGGCTAACGAAACACTTGCTAAAAGATAAATGGTACAATTTATATGTATGAGGAAGAATATTATCTGTATATCAAGAGAGTTATTTAAAAAACATGTATGCAGTTGAGTAAATAAATATATAAATCATTAAAAACAATATTAACCTAAATTTGTTCATCTTACTCAAATTTGTTTATGTCAACGGTTAAAAAAAATCGACTTTGAAATGGCGCTAAAAAGAAAACTATTGAAGCATCGATACCTGTTGAAGAAATGGCTCGTTTTTGCTCTGTTATGCTTATTTGTCGTTGTTGTTTTTGTGTGCTAAATGATTAACAAGATTGTAAACTTTTCAAATTAGAAAATCTTGTAATATTAAACGTTTTTCCCATCAAAATAATTTAATAGTATCCCAAGTAACAGAACTCGTAAAAGAAATTGTATGTGCTGTCTGTTAATAACAGTTCATAAAAATGTTACGTTTATTGTTGTTTTTCTGTTAAACTTTAGCAGATGGTCAATAATTAAATAAAAAAAGAGATGACGAATGGGTGCAATTAGGATATTCTAATGACCATGCGCAGGGCATCACGATTGATTTTTGCTTGCTTTAAAATGTGTCCCTCGACAAATATGTCCGATTCATATTGCAAATAGTTGACGCACTTGTCCACATAGAGCAATGATTCTTCCAGCATTTCTTTGGGCGACAGACTGGTCTCTAAGGCTATGCGTCGTGTATGCTCGGCAATTGCCGAATGCAGTTCAAAACAAAGTGTTCCAAGCATACGCACTTCACCTATTGATAAAGAAATAATAAATCTGTTGTTAACGCTGCGTATACGTTATGTATGATATTGTCAACTTACAGGGCGCTATATTCTCATAGAGACTAATCAAATCTCTTGCGAATTTCAATTTCAGCTGCAGATGTTCATCTGACACTACCATTAGCTCCTTTTGATCCTTGGCGATCAGCTGACACAGCAGTATTTTAACTTCGCTCATGTGATAATGCATCGGAGGCAACCATTTCTCATAGTGTTTGAGGTATCTGCGAGTGAAAGAATAGAGATTAAGATAGAAGGTAAATATAATTATCGCCCTTTTGCCCACAGCAGCTTGATGTAAATATACATAAACCGTTAGCAAACACTGTAAAACAACATGAGAATAACATAGGTAGTAAAGAAGAATAAATTATTCTGT
Source organism: Drosophila limbata (assembly GCA_963924055.1). Lineage (NCBI taxonomy): Eukaryota > Metazoa > Arthropoda > Insecta > Diptera > Drosophilidae > Drosophila > Drosophila limbata. Next base: position 8,660,089 of record OZ001355.1, read on the forward strand.
TTTTCCTGACAACATTATGTTGAAGGATTTCCTGGGTAAAGCATAGTACTTAAACTCAAAAAAAGGCCTGGCGTAAGCCCAAACTCCATATAAAAAAAATGCTGGCGTAAGGGGAAGAAGAAGAACTTGACATTTAGCTACGCTCGGGTGTCCTCAGACTCAAGAAAATAACAGAGCTGTTAAGTAAAGTAACAGAATGGGCAGCACTGTTTGAAACAACTGACAGGCCCAGCGAAACATCGAACTGTTTAGAGTTTCGCTGGGTATATAGGAGATAAATGTCTGGCACACAAGTGAAAACGATGAAGAGTATTTGAATTTGTGCAATAATGAAGACAATATTGGTAGATTATAAGCAAGAACGAAAGCTTAAATTGTTTTTATAGACGTAAATTAGATAATTTTGTATATTTTCATTAATATAGAGGGAGAAACCACGTAAAAAGTTCAAAAGCTATGGGTGCACCCAATACGCGCTGTGCTTGTGTGCCATCTCATATTTCTCCTCTATTAACTTAAATTTACAGTTTCATTGCATATTCTCTCCTCTTTTTATCCAAATTAGTTATGCATGTTCATATTTAAAATAAACCGCTGTTAACGCATAGAGTTACCACTCAACTTTTTGTTATTTTTCCGTATTGCATTGGCAACACTGGGTCGACAGCAAAATATTGAGCACTTTACGCCGCGTAAAATTTATCTAGCTTGAGTACTAAGCTTAACAGGCCGATAGCCGAACACCTGTTAAATCTGTCTTGCATCCGTAACATAGTGTTGCACAATCACACATATCTAGTTTAAGTGCTGACAAACTCATAATTGATGTGGACGTGTCCGAAAATAATTTAAAAAGAAGAGAACGATTTTTATATAAAACTGCTGCATATTTTAAATCAAGATTAAACTCACTTGAAACCATTTTCTGCCGTTTTCTCCATGCTCTGAATGTCCTTGCCCGCTCGCTCCAGAATGCCGTCCACATATTTCCTTTGCACTTGTTTCTGGCACTCGGAGCAGCTGCAACAATGATATTTAATATCTGCAAGGATCATATAGTTTACAGTCTAAACACAAACCGCCAGCTGCCATTCCAGTCGTCCGCCTTGCTTGGTAACAGGAGACCCGAACACTTGCGATCCTCACACTTGATGGCACTGTAGCTTGTGCCCATTTCGGTGACATCCTGGCAACGTTCGCAGATGCACTTGAATAGCTTTGTCTGCATTAAATGACGCTGCCGATCCGCTGTGCCCCAAACGCAATCCGAGTAACAAATGCTCAGATGTGAATTCTTTTTGATCTCCTTTGGTGCCCAGAGGAGACAGTGTCCGTGTTTGTTGAAACTCTTGGCCAAGTTGGGCAGGCAGGAGTTCTCTGTGAACGAGGCCGTGTAGAAGACAGCCACATGTGGTGGATCCGAGGTGGGCACCTCGTGTCCATTAATCTGTAGAGTGCCGACAGCGCGCATAATTTCCTCCTCACTAAACTTCTGCGTTCGAAAGAATCTTTAAAATGGAAACCGATTTGAGTTCTAAGAAATGATACAATTCAATTATTGGAATTTACTTGGGTATAAACTGTCCAATGCTGGCCAGGTCCGCTTTCCATTGATTCGAGCCACGACGCGTGTGCTCCAGAGATTCGAGTTGATTGAACTTTTCCGCATTTGCGGGATTTGTTTCATTAAGGAGCAAACATCTCACAGTGCTAACACATGTGTATAGCGGGTGTGGTCCATTAAACTCCTGAACATTCACCTTCTGGCCACGATCCTGTGTCAGCTGGCACTCCGCCTTGTGCTCCTCCAGCGCCTGGCACTCTGGACCGCACAATGGCCATCCACACTTGTCACAACTGATGTGATCGTTGGGTTCGATGCAGTTCAGGCAACCCATGCACACGGGTGCCGAAATTTGAGCAGGTCCACGCACCAGAGGCGCCTCCTTCAGCACAATCTCATAGGGCTTAATGTTACGTGTGGCCACCAAGTGACGACCCAGCAAATCATTTTGCGCAATCTGTAAACGGCGCCAGTTTTTTTGAGGTTACATTTTACATATATCATATATATGTACATTATTAAATGAAGTAATATTTATATTTTATTAAATAGGCACCTTAAATGGATAGCAATGTGCCTTGTGCGCCTTCCAGTCCTTTTTCTGATGCTCAACGGAGCAATAGGACACCTGATTGCAATTGGAGCAATTGTTTTTTGTTGGAGCTTCACACACCGCACACGGACTCATCTCGAAAATATAAATATATTTTCCTGTTCCCAAAATATATTAGAAAAATTCTTGAATTAACGATTTTTTATTAAATACACACACAATGCACGTTTCCTTTTCACTGAATTGACTACTAGACGAGAACAGCGGACGAGATGTAGGGCAAGAATTGTAGTGGAGAGCATATAGAGAGAACGTAACGGAACAAGCTCTATAAATAGACCACACACAATTAAAGTGGACCAATGCTGTGCTTGTATTGTATGTTTTCTCTTGCCGTTTCGTTTCTCCGTTCCACAAACATTAACAGCTGACGACACTCGAATCTAAAGATCCAGGCAAGTTTTCTGGAAATCAACAAATTCACCTTTTGAGTGATCACTGCATATTTACAAATTCATAATTATTGTGTAAAAACAAAAACAGCATTCATTTTCAAAACAATTACACCCTTTAAATGATCACTCTATACAAGAGTAATAAATATATATTTTATTAATGTACATGTGTGAATTATTCTTAGCCTTCTCAAGTTGTATTTATTACTTAAGGTATTTGTTTATTTTTTTTTTATTATTTTGTGTTTGCTCCATTTGACAATTGGCTTCAACATTATGTACAATTTGTTTGTTGATTGATTGGGTGTATGAAATGAATGCAAAATCACAAAAGAACACAGAGCCATCCATATCCATACACTCGCTTATGGTATATATAAGTTTCATTCATTCTCAGCTCATCCATCGGGTACTGGGTACTAACTACAATTACTATGGGGGTTAGCAGCAATCCATACGCTTAAATTTATAAATACAATTTTTACATAGGTTTTATATATAGCCTCCACCCCATTAAACGTTGAGGTATTTAACTACAAACATTATTTGTTACGCCTAAACTTTGATTTTGGCCTGAATTTCGGCGGCGATTGACTCTCGCAAAATGCTTTCCGTTTCCGTTTCGAACCGGTTGTCGATCATCATATATCAGTCTCGTCATTGGCTCCATTTGCCTCGCGCAGCGTTACAAATTTCTGCAGCTTAACGTTCTCCTTGTTGTTATTGCGTAGCTTATTCCTCTCCCGCTTCTTGTCGCGTGGGCCATTGACTTGGAAATTGTCGCTTTGGAATGGTATGGTGTACTCTGTTTGAAATGCAGCTCCTCCTCCTCCAGTGCCACCAGTTGTCGCTGTAGCTGATCTATGATCTTTATCACGACTCTCGTTATGCTCAGCATCAGCTCTAGGCTCCGTTGCAGCGTCGCTATGTGGATTGTATTGTCCTGCAAGAATTGTTAATTACATGAATATCAAGCTAGTAAAACAACATTCAATCTGTAGTTACCTTTGGCACCAAACATCTCGGTATGCTGCTTCAGCGCATTGCGATTTCGGCCACGTTTGCGCATATTCATGCGCAACGCCGCCACTTTAATGGGCTTCCCGCTCGACTTGCCGCGCCTGGAGCTGGTGCTGTTGCTGCCGTTAGATTTTGCATCTGCCGGCACAGGCTCAGTTTTTATCGCTGGCACCTCTGGTTCAACTGGCCGCGGTTCTGGCGTTGGCGCCGGTGCAGGTGACAACGATGGTGATGCCAATGGGCTCTCAGTGTTGCGTCTGCTGCCCAAATTGCTTTCGGTATCCGAATGGTTATTCATATAGATGGCAGCCAAGTCTTCATCCTCATCTTCTTCATCGTCCTGATCGATTATTTCAATTTCATCCGCCTCGTCATCGGATAGGGCACTTCTTAGCATAATTTCGGGGCCACCGCCATAAATGCCAAGTAAAAATCGCCACAAAATCGCATTGAGCTGGGCATAGTCGGATCCAACGCGTACGCAGCTGATGGATGATCCATTATGGGCATTGGTATCGGCAATGCCATCGTTGTTGATGGGCCCCGGCTCCTTGTGGGTAATGCCGCGAGAGAACTGCTGCCACGCGCGTAGCCAAGGCATGGCAATTGCATAGATGGCAGTCGAGTCCAGTTCATTCTGCAGTCCATTGTATTTGGTAAATACGGCCAGCTCGTAAAGCTGTCGACGGGAGAGCGCTTCAGCAGCTCGCTTACAAATTTCACATTCAAACATAATATTTACGGCCGGGCCACCACCGAATCTGTTGTACAGATAATCCCACAATGGCTGGGGAATGGGCACGGCAATTTGACTAATTAGCGCTGCTTTGGAATGTAGTATGCCGCCGTGTGGACAGAGCATTTCCTGATTGTTTATCGGACCCGGCTCCGAAAATGTGGCCAGTCGTGAGAGCCACTCGCGTGTCACATAGAATTGTATGTCGCCTTCGTACAGCGGATTCGCAGTGGACAAATTAATGGCCTCCTCGCGCAGCATTTGCATTTGGGGATTGTGTTTTTGGTAGAATAGCACATAAGCCTGACAGTTCTGGACTATATCGGGCGACACCTCCGTCACGAATTGATCGTCAAACTCGTACCAACGTCCATTGAGGGCGTTGCGGGCATAGCACGTGTAGTGTCCGCCTCCGACCGTGCCATGATGACAAATGACCGAGCATAGATTGTAGGTGGGCACCTGCGATTTACACTCCTTGTGTAAGTACGGCCGCATATCGAAGCCCTCGAGGGGAAAGTACACATGCGAGGATATCTTCGAGCTGTAGGACAGATCGTGACGAAAGCGCTTGAGGTGTATGCATAGTACCTCCGGTAAGTTGAGCACACGCGAGTACTTGATGCCCGTGCGCAGCTTATTGCAACGTTCACAGCTGTAGATGAAAGTTGATCGCCATTAAATTGATTGTATATTATTAATTGTCATTAAGGAACGCTCACCTATACATATTGTCGCCTTTGAGCTCGTCAGCACTAAAGAAACTGGCCATGCAGTCGTAGAGCGTTACAGATGGACCAAATATCCAGGATCGCACCATGTTCCACATCCAGGATATCCAACCCTCATTGCTGCGCGCCGATGCCAGGTCAGCGGCATTTAGACTTTGTACGCTCAAACTGTGTGTCTGATGTAGTACATTAAGAAAGTCTCGGTTGGGTATGGGCAACGACAGATCTTGGAATGTTTCTTCTCTCGTCGAGACGCGGTCACATGTTAGGCACTGCACTGAGGACAGCAGTTTGCCGTCGAATACATCGCTAATGATTGAATGCGCTGCTTCCACTTGTTTTGATTCCTGAACTGTCTTCGGGCATTGCTGTTGTGACCCAGATGCATCTGACATTTTATTGCAGCTGCTGTTCCGATGCGGAGACACGAAATAGTCCGTCTTCATCAGTATTTCCGATGAGCGATCAGAGATGCTGCTTTCACACGTATCGTACTCGCTTTCTGATGCTGTCGGCGTGCTGCATGTCTTTGGCAGCTGCTCCTCATCACAATACTCGTCATCCGTTTCGTTCGCCTTTTGGTAAGCAGGCTGTGCCGGCGGCTGCTGCTGTAGAATCGGTGCGCCTATTTGCTCCGTTAGCTCCTCATGCAGTTGATCCATAAAGCAGCGGAGAAATTCCTGTGTATCATGCTGCTGGTAGCCTCGGAACATTGGATGAACCGATCGAATGCCATACAAGATGCCCCTTGGTGCAAGGTAATCTACAAAGATGGAAAATAAGCGAATGATTGACATAGATAGTACTATGGTATAATTACCCTTTGGGTCGTCAGCCTGCAACCAGATTTCCTGCATCAAGCGCTGATAGCTTTTGGCCAAACCAGCTGGCTTGGAGCGTGGAGTGCTTGCAATGTGCTCCACAATTTCACTGCAGTTGATAAAATAATGCGTGACAGGCGACAGATTGCTCAGAGCCTGCAGAGCAGAGTTCATATAACACGTATTCGCAAGATTTTGAAGACCCACGAGGCCCGTTCCAGAACCTGTGGCATCATCCTCGAGACGGTCGTCGCGCTTGGACAGTGAGTTAAGTGAGCAACTAAATAGCTTCTCTTTATCTTGGTAGCGCATGTTGCGCATGGAAAGGCCGTTGCCTGTCGCCTATCAACAATATCAAGAAGTGCAAAGGTAATAAAACTATAGAGTCATGTAATAGAGTTCGATTATGGTAGGCTGCGCTCACCTTTTGACCCAAGTCCAATTCTGTGCAGTGCTTACTTTCAATGTGCGAGCATGTTTGTGGATTATTAAAGCTCAAATTCATTATATGACTCGCCTTCGAATTATTTAGCTATTAATTTTAATTGAAAATTTAGATTATGGCTCTATTTTTTTTTTGTGGTGCTCTGAACACTACGCGAGTGTATTTGACTACTGCATTGACCAGGTATGGTGCTGGAAGAACAAAGCTTCCAGGGCATAGAGACAGACCGCTGGTTCCGTCCACAAGTTTATTTTGGGTAAACAAAACAACCGAGGCTTTTAAAAAAACTAAAAAAATTTTTTATCACCCTTCGGACATAGAGGTGGAGAAACATCGAGTGAAACATCGATGCTTGCAAAACATCGGAACCATTGGTGCTTGGTAGGCCACTATCGAATGTTTTTATACTCAAGAAAAATAAACAATCCTGATCATTGAGTCTTTAATATATTGAAAAGAAAAAAATTTAAAATATTATGGAGAAATATGTTCAGTGCATTCCCTTTTACAGATGAGGTGTACAGATTTCAAAGCCTCTTTAAATATTTTAAACAAATAATACGCTGACAATTAAAAGAAAAAATCCGTTAATAATGAGTTTAATATAATGATTTAATATTTTTAAATAGTAAACACAATTTCCACAATAAGATTATTGTGAATTTATCGGCCTTATTGTCCTCTCTAGCAATTCGGTCGGTCAATTTCATAAAAATCGATCAACAGTACTTGATAGGAAGTTAAAAAATCGAATATAAACACCAAGTCAATACAAATATATTAAAACCATTGTGCAAATGTAATTTACTAAAATTTGTGGCAGCTGACTCTGTTAATAAGTGTTATTCATGCTGATTCATTTGTTTGCAAGTGTAGTTAGTGATTTTTTGTCATATTACGACTGTTAATAACAGTTGAGCGCAAAGTTATGTTATTCTATTTTCGAAACATAAAAACGCCACCTATGGTTTGGTTTTTTCTATGGCCGATGCTTCCACCATGTTTTACCGACCAACTGCTAAATGAACGATTTAGTTCATGATTGACTGAATAAGTTTATTCGTTCTAGTGTTGGGTAAACATTGCTCATTTAGGTGAACATGTTCACTTGTTCTTTTTATTTAGAAGAGTCAACTCACTCAGATGCTCACTTGTTCAGTTGCTCACTTGCTCAGTTGCTCAGTTTTTTAGTTGCTCACTTGCTCACTCATATTGCTCAGTAGCTCTAAATAAATAAATAAATTATTCACTGAGCTATTCACTAAGCCCCTCACCCAACTAATCAAAAATATCATGTTACATTTCAATTTAAATCTGATTGTTGCTCTTCGCTACAGAACAATAATGAGCGAAACAGAACAACTGAACAAGACTGAGCAAGTGAGCAAAAAAGAGCAAGTGAGCAATAAAGAGCAATTTGGAAGGAACATGTTCACTTGCTCATTTCAGGGAGCAACTTTTTTTTGTTCACTCACTCATGAGCAACCCAACACTAATTCTTTCATCTCTCGTTCATTTGAACTTTTTGAGAACGAAACTACACAACTCTATTGGATACAACTCTATGTATACACAAAAGGTTTAAAATAAGTAATTTTCTTGAGTGATAAACAGCAAAGTGTGAGAAAGGACACATTGAATTGGCAACTTAAACGCAAAGTTCCATATTACAAACCGTAAAATGGAGCCCATATTATAGTTTTGCGTGCATCGGCTGCTCGAAAACGGTAACAACAGCCCTGCCCTAATGCTTCCCCTTGTGTAACAGCCCTGTTCTTTAAGTGCAAGAGTACTCCCTGCTTGGGACCCACAGGACCCAAAAGTGAAAACGTATATTGCACTGATTGGAAAATGTTTTAATAGGAAATGTGAATAAAGAATAGATACAAATTGATATGAATAACGAGTGAATATGCAAAATGCTCAGTATGAGTAACGCCATATATGTGCAGTAGTCACATCTAAATTTTGTGACAGCTATTGACTTTGAAGTACAGTTACTCTAAAGAAAAACCTTACACACAAAATGCATTTCTAATAGTTTCAGTTCACCTGGGAGAATTGCACACACACAACTCGCGGGTCAATAAGTTGGAAAGATAAGAAGGATCATGACCTTGGAGACGCAACCGGTTGGCGGAGGGTTGTGCGATGGCAAGATTGCTGGATTATATGATCTGGAGGAGACTCTAGGCTCGGGACACTTTGCGGTTGTCAAGCTGGCCCGGCATGTGTTTACAGGTGCCAAAGTTGCAGTGAAAGTCGTGGACAAACTAAAGCTTGATGAGGTGTCCAAAGCGCATTTGTTTCAAGAAGTTCGGTGAGTTACAAATTGAGTTATAAATGGATCATCATATGTGATCTAAGCTGAATTCGTCTATGCAGTTGTATGAAGCTGGTGCAGCATCCGAATGTGGTTAGACTCTATGAAGTCATTGATACACAGACGAAATTGTATCTGGTGCTGGAACTTGGCGATGGCGGCGATCTCTATGATTATATAATGAAACACGATGCCGGACTAAGTGAGGAGTTGGCCCGCAAGTATTTCCGGCAAATACTTCGTGCGATCACGTACTGTCATCAGCTGCACGTAGTGCACAGGTAAGCAGCTTGGTTAATACATTGTATAGTCTACAGTTTACGTAACGTAATTCATTCGTGATTAACGAACAGGGACTTGAAACCGGAGAATGTCGTATTTTTTGAAAAACTGGGTCTGGTCAAGCTTACGGATTTTGGATTTAGCAACAAATTTTCGCCCGGCCAAAAACTGGAGACATTTTGTGGCAGTCTCGCATATTCGGCCCCTGAAATTTTATTGGGTGACTCGTACGATGCGCCCGCCGTAGGTAAGTGTGTGTATATCTGTCAACCTGTCGGTCTGTCAGTGTGTGAATCACATGATAAGCCCTATTTAATTATTGACATAATCTATTAGATATTTGGTCGCTTGGCGTTATACTGTATATGCTGGTCTGTGGACAGGCGCCTTTTGAGAAAGCCAATGACTCTGAGACGCTAACTATGATTATGGATTGCAAGTACACAGTACCATCGCACGTGACACAGGAATGTCGCAGTTTAATTGCCACAATGCTGGTGCGTGATCCCAAAAAGCGCGCCACTGTGGAGGAGATCGCATCATCCGGTTGGCTAAAGCAAATCGATGAACCCGATTCGGTTGAGCACTCACTGCCTCTGGTGAGTCGAGAGCAGCTAAGTGAGGAGGATCATGCCTTTATTATACAGAAAATGATAAACGGAAACATTGCGTCCAAGGAAGAGATACTGCAGTTAGTATTTAGCATAAAATAAGATCATTTCTATTTGAAGTACTAATGTTTCTTTCCATATAGAGCTCTGGATAAAAATAAGTACAATCATATAACGGCCACATATTTTTTGTTAGCAGAACTTCGTTTGCGCAGGCGACGCGAGGAGGCGCAAAAACTAAAGCTAAATGAGGCTGGCTTAAAGTAAAAACAAATGCTCTTATCAGTATTGATTATTCTTTAATCAAATTTCGATTATAGGATGGGAGACACGAATCGCAGGGCAGCAGCAGACAAACCGAGTCCAACGGAAAATCCCAAGGTAGTTGTGCCTATTAGCATCAATGTAACACCAGCAGCACAATTTGGAAACGATAGTGCCAAGCCCGTAAGCTACATGTTTTTGATTATTTATTTATCAATTGATGATATTCATATATATGATTAATTAAAGGATAAGCGTACCCGGAAATGCAGTATTGTGCGTGAGGAGGAAGAAGAGGAGTCTGCCAATGAGAGCTGTGGCGTTGGCAATGAACTAAAAGTGGCCTCGACTCGACGTGAGTCAATTTCCGATGGTCGCCTAAACCGTTTAGTGCAGGAGCGCTCCAGTTCTTCAGCGCCAGCACCGGCTGCCGATGTGCCAAGTAAACCGGGCACAAAGATTGTTGTCTCCACGGAAACGTCACTTTCTCAGAAGCTCAAGCAAATGGAGAAATGCGCCAGGGTAGATGAAGACACCATTAGTGGTCTGAAGGAGCTCGAAATTGGCAAGCTGAAGCCATTGCCTAGCAGCAGCAAGAATCCAGTGCTGACGCACCGTCGTACAAAGCTAAATAAGATACGAACACCATCGTGCAGCAGCTCCGAGGCATCCGACGATGATACAAAGACACGAAACAAGAAGAAAATCAATAAGTTTGTTGGTGACACGCCCATTCGATTTCGTATGCATCGGCGAGACTCGCATGACGACTCTAGCGATTCCCAAGATCAATTGTATCCACCACCAGGCTCGAATAGCAGTGGAGCCAATTTCATTTCAAACAGTAATTCTGGTGTAAGCGGCAAAAAGGAAGAACAGGGGCAGTGTAAGGAGGTAAATAGTAAAATAGTAGCTGCACAATAACTCTTGCATTTCTAACAATTCTCTTTCCATTATTTATTAAAGCCAAATAAAACTGAGGAAACACGCAAATCTCACACCCAAAAGAACAGGAAACAGAATAAAGATCATGTTGATAAGCATTCCCATGCGGAAAAGCAGCAATTGGTGTTATTTGAAAGTACAACAACACGACGGAGTCGCATTCGCGAAAGCCAATCCCTGGATCGCATCACAGAGGCTCAAGAATACGAGATGCGTCATCGTAGCTATATAAATGATGCGGCTCGAGGAGGGGGAGGTGTATCGACTGCATCAATGCAACAACATATCGAGCAAAGAAATTCATTGTTCAATTTAAACACATTCTCCGTTGCCGAAACAAAAGAGGAATATGACGAGGAGACGGAAATTAATCCGGACACCGATACCACGGACCAAATTATGAACACATTGAATGCAGCCAAAGCAACGCTTCAGCAAAAGCAATATTTTAATGACACCACTTATAGTAAGAACTACAAAAACAACCACAACAATAACAACAAAAAGAAATCCAACGAAACACCAAAAGATATTTATAAACTAAACTCAATCGAAGAAATCGATTTGATTTTGGAAGATAAAAGCCTTACCAAAGCAATACATGTTAACGGCTCTAAATGCTTTGTCACTATGAAGAAAATTCGAAGGCTCGGAAAATATTTTCCGGTCATGAACTTTTCTTAATAGTTACGGTTAATATAATAGCTGCAAAGTGCATTCTAAATCTTAAATCGTAGTAAATATGTAGAAAATATGCATGTATGTATTATGTATAACAAAATTAAGAAAAAAGAGTTATAAAACAAATACATTATGCGACAATTTTATATTAGTTGTAGCGTAATTTAATTTATTATGCAATTCTTAAATTAGCAATAAAGAAAAAGGCACTTTTTTTGACTATACTGCTAAACGTCATTTAAATTGATGAGAAAGAACGTTGCCTAATCTGAAAACACCATTCGCACAATAGATTTCGTGCATTCCCCAATTAAATGTTTGTATTCTATGGCGATATATGTAAGATACCATGTACAATCCAAGTCAAATCAAATCAATAAAATATAAACCCAAAAAAGTATTTGAGGTAATTCTCCGACAACCTTCGTCTCAGCTGAAAAATAACGTACTAAGGGCAATTTTTGAATATCGCATATCTCCAATCTGGAAAAGGATGATGAAGACACCTCCTCTTAAAATATTCGATATCTTCTGGTTCTTCCATGATCGATAATTGATGGGATTGTCAAATCAAATGGGTGATGAATTTATTTTTTGATGTACAAAAAGGTTGTGGCTACTTTATTGACATCAGCTGCGACGTTTTTACGTAAATTTTTTGTAAGAACTGAATAGAACTTTAAGATTTGTTTCTTTAATTAAAAGGTGCCGCTATTTCCCAGAAGCCGGTTTTAAGGCATAGAATTTTAGTAATTCAAATTCAGCGCCCACAACGGCGGTATTATCGATATTATTGAAGGCATCTAATGGAGATGAGCATTGCACGATGTCAGCTGTAACTGTTTACAGCTCGATACTTGTTAAGTAACAGGTACGTGATAAAGCGCTCATCTATTTTATGAAATTTTTGTTGTGGGCGGCGGAGAATCATCGATGTTTCCCTCCATCGATAAAACAATTTCAAATTTGATCAATTTTTCCGTGTTTTGGGAGCAAAAGCTGCCTCCTTGTTTTGCTAAAGTTGGCCAAGGCTGCCCTTTTTTTACCGTTAAAAAGGATTTTTTTTTTGAGGGGGAGGATGTTTAAAATATTAATGAGTATCGACGAGCATATCAGGGTAAGTGCGATGTCCATCAAAATTTTACAATTTAAAATTTTAACTTGCTTGCAGTCTGAACACCCTCAGTTGGTTCATACGCTGGCAGCAGACATGAAATCTGCACACCAGGCAGAGCTAGCTGCAGCAAGTAAGTAGTGGCGAAGGAGACCTCCACCTTCGGATTCGCCACAGGGATATTCGATAATGCCTTTACCAAACACCGATGATTCCGATGTTTTGCAAGCATCGATGACATCGATGTTTCACTCGATGTTGCTCCACCTCTATTTTGTTGGGAAAAAATTGAAAATAATATAAAAAATAAAATAGGCATAGCAGACTGTGTGGAAACTGTAGCCTAAATTTGCAATAATGTTGCGCATCTATCAGAACACATACCGGTAAGCAAGCAGGAAACGCGGCAACGTCAATCCGGTTGTAATTTTCATTCGCCGATTTCGTCATCGCCTGACGAATGTTCTAATCGCATATTCTCTTTCAGTCGAACTGCAAGAAAAGCTGTTGTTTACTCCACGAAGGTTGCTTGCTGCAATCATTCCACACTATGCAACATCACCAGTCAATCCCGCCGCTCCGGAGCAGGAGCACACTGGGAACAGCACAGCAATCGCAACAATCGAAGCCACGAGGAGTTTCTGCTGGGCGGCAACCAGGCGAGAGGCTGGACAATTCCGCCACATTCTCGCAGTTATGGCATGTTTGTGGTGCGAATTCTTAAGGGCGCTCTCAAGCTGCGTTATATCGTGTTGGGTGGTGCCATTGGCGGTGGCGTTTCATTGAGCAAAGTGAGTAATTAGGCGCCTCTCACACTGTGTTGTTATATAATGCGAAAATTGCATTTGCATTTGCACGTGCAGAAATACGAAGATTGGAAGGAAGGTCTGCCCGATCTCAAGTGGCTCGAGGATGCACTGCCTCAGGGAGAGAGATGGAGTCAATTCTCACGGAATCTCATTGAAGTAGGAAGCGTAGTCAAGAATGCCATCGACATTGGTGAGTTTTCCCCCCAGCTTCGGGTCGAGATTAGGACACATTCCCTGTCTCTTTATCTCTCTCTCACTTTAAATTGCCATAACAGTTGGTTTATTAACTTGGTGCGGGTAAAGCGTGTTTCTAACTATGCACTTTAATTAGCACTTAAATTGTTTTTTTATTACAATTTATCATTATTTTGTGAGTCGCCTGCTTGATTTAGTTTTTGCTTAGTTATTGCCCGAGATTGATATTGATGATATTGGGGTTTGCTTGTAGATCCAAGGCTTAAGCAACTGGGCGAAGATAAATTGTCGGAATGGCGCTCTTGGTTCGATAATCGTCTGGACGATGCAATTGAAGCGGCCGATTATCAAGGAACTCAAATTGTCGAAAGTAGGTTACACATTCCAAAATAAATTTAATTGATGAACATAATGCATTTAAAGTGAGAGAATTTATGTTCGCCATTCGCTGATCCTTATCATAAATTAACCAAAGCACTCACTCTTATTTAAATTCTCCTTTCAGCCAAGGAGGATATCAAGGCGAAGACAACGGTCGCAGCTCTGGGCATCCCAGCAGACGAAAGTCGTAAGAAATATGGTAAATTCACAATGAAGTTCTCTTGAAAAGTAGTTTTTATATGGTTCATATTGCAGATAAGCTGCAGAGTCAAGTTGAAACGTTGCAGACGGAAATTATGAACGTTCAAATCAAATACCAAAAGGAGCTGGAGAAAATGGAAAAGGAAAATCGAGAGCTGCGTCAGCAATATCTTATATTGAAGACAAACAAGAAGGCAACGGCCAAGAGAATTAAAAAGTCTCTTATTGACATGTACTCGGAGGTGTTGGACGAGCTATCAGGCTACGATACGGGCTACACCATGGCTGATCACTTGCCACGAGTGGTTGTTGTCGGTGATCAGAGCAGCGGGAAGACATCTGTGCTGGAATCCATTGCAAAGGCACGCATATTTCCACGTGGCAGCGGTGAAATGATGACTCGTGCACCTGTCAAGGTAACACTCGCAGAGGGTCCATATCATGTGGCCCAGTTTCGTGACACGGATCGTGAATACGATCTTACCAAGGAGTCGGATCTGGCTGATCTTCGACGCGAGGTGGAGTTCCGCATGCGCGCCTCTGTGCGTGGCGGCAAGACCGTAAGCAATGAGGTCATAGCCATGACGGTCAAGGGACCAGGACTACAACGAATGGTGCTGGTCGATTTGCCGGGTATTATTTCGGTAACTATGCTTTAATTTGTGGCACTTTGAAGTCGTTAAGCTATTTCTTTCTTTTGTTTATTGGCTTTAGACCATGACAGTGGATATGGCATCGGATACCAAGGACTCCATCCACCAGATGACCAAGCATTATATGAGCAATCCAAATGCGATTATACTTTGCATACAGGATGGTTCTGTTGATGCTGAGCGCAGCAATGTCACCGACTTGGTCATGCAATGCGATCCCTTGGGACGTCGCACCATTTTTGTGCTTACCAAGGTCGATCTGGCCGAGGAGTTGGCGGATCCCGATCGAATAAGGAAGATATTATCGGGTAAACTGTTTCCCATGAAGGCATTGGGCTACTATGCCGTTGTGACAGGACGCGGACGCAAGGATGACAGCATAGATGCTATTAGACAGTATGAGGAGGACTTCTTTAAGAATTCCAAACTGTTTCAGTAAGTAGAAAATGTCTTTTGCTTGATCGAATCTTAACTTAAGCGATGTTTGCAGTCGACGTGGAGTTATCATGCCACATCAGGTGACTAGTCGAAATCTGAGCTTGGCTGTGTCGGATCGCTTCTGGAAGATGGTGCGTGAGACTATTGAGCAACAGGCGGATGCATTTAAGGCAACCAGATTTAATCTGGAAACCGAATGGAAAAACAACTTTCCCAGGTAAACAATAAAAAGTTGCTTACAAAACGGTATAACAATGGAATTCCTTTTGAAGGCTGCGCGAGTCTGGACGTGACGAGCTGTTTGATAAGGCTAAAGGCGAAATATTGGACGAGGTGGTAACGCTCTCACAGATCTCAGCCAAGAAATGGGACGATGCCCTCACTGCCAAGCTATGGGAGAAACTATCGAATTACGTGTTCGAAAATGTTTATCTGCCCGCTGCACAGTCAGGTTCTCAAAGTAATATTCTGTAGTTATAAGTATTAAGTTGTAAGGCACGCCCACCCCACGCTGGGGCAGGAACACATCAAGTCCATCCATCCACCGTAAACGTGTGTCGTGTTCATGTGTTAGCAGGAAACTCAAGCCATTCAATCGGGAATCACATGCCCTGGAAAGTTCTGAACCAGTTTTAATTCGCGCATTCCCTTTCGCATTGAATCATGCGTTTAAATTTAATGTGTGTACTCCCCAATTCACATTTAATTAGCATCGATTTGTTATGCATGTTCCCCAAAAAAATGTGATTCAGCAAGTTTTTATTGTTGTATATTGTATTTGTCACAGTAATATGCGAATAAGGCGCGTACTTGCCGGAAAGTGTGACTCGAAGATTTACGTGCCAAGGGAAACACGTTTAACCCGATATCTTCATTTAAGCTGCGTTAATTTGATCAATGAACACTAAAAGGCAACTGTATCTTTTTTTATAATTTGTAAACTTCAAGCTATAATTCCAAAATGGAATATCCGAAATTTACAAAATGTACTTTGTGTGTTTGTTGCTGATCATTTTTGCATCTATTCTGTGCTATCTTAAACCTGAATTAGTATTAGTAATTAATTTATGGTAATATTGCCCTTTTAGATTCCTTCAATACTATGGTGGATATCAAACTACGACAGTGGGCGGAGCAGGCGTTGCCAGCCAAATCGGTTGAGGCTGGCTGGGAGGCACTGCAGCAGGAGTTTATATCGCTAATGGAGCGGGCAAAGAAGGCGCATGATCACGACAATGTGTTTGATCAACTTAAATCGGCCGTTGTGGATGAAGCTATACGCCGACATAGCTGGGAGGATAAAGCCATTGATATGCTACGTGTGATACAGCTAAACACATTGGAAGATCGCTTTGTGCACGACAAAGCCGAGTGGGATCAGGCGGTAAAATTCCTGGAGAACTCTGTTACCAATAAACTCGTGCAAACCGATGAGACATTGTCGCAAATGTTTGGACCCGGACCGTGGACGCGCTTTGCCCAGTGGAAGTCATTGACACAGGATCAGCAAAAGAGACGCAGTGTCAAGGGTGAACTGGACAAGATACTCAAAAATGACGTGGTTCGTTTCAATGTGCTTGCAGTATTCAAATAAGTATTTATTTTCCATATTTGATTGTAGAAACATTTGCCCACCTTGAGTTATGATGAGCTGACGACGGTGCGCAAGAATCTGCAGCGGGACAATGTGGAAGTGGACACGGATTACATACGCCAAACGTGGTTTCCAGTCTACAGAAAGTACGTAGTGTTTACTTTCGAGACGCTCAATTACTGATCACTTAAATGCTTTTGTAGACACTTCCTGCAGCAGTCGCTGCAACGTGCCAAGGATTGCCGCAAGGCGTATTACCTTTACACACAACAAGGCACCGAGTGTGAGGTGAGTTTACTGAACAACAGTTCAACATTCTTTGGCTAACAAACTTGTATTCTGTCCACAGATATCCTGCAGCGATGTGGTTCTCTTTTGGCGCATACAACAGGTCATCAAGGTGACGGGCAATGCCTTGAGGCAGCAGGTTATCAACCGGGAAGCGCGACGTTTGGACAAGGAGATCAAGGCGGTGCTCGATGAGTTCAGTGACGATGAGGAAAAGAAAGCACATCTGCTGACAGGCAAACGAGTGCAGCTGGCCGAGGAACTTAGTGAGTCAACCTAACATGCAATGTTTTAATAAATAAATTAAATCACTTTATTTTTGTGTATTGCAGTCAAAGTGCGACAGATTCAAGAGAAACTGGAGGAGTTCATTAATTCATTGAATCAGGAGAAATAGAATCAATGGTGTGCCATGACCAAAGACACAACTGCGTTATCTATTTAATGTTTTAATTTAAGCTCAAAAACGTTTATAATCACAACAGTCACGCATTGTTCATAACGATTTTCCTTACTATTTACTTAGTTAATACGCTTACATTGTGCAGCAAAAATGAGTAATAAAAGATTGTTAGTTTGTATATTATTAAAGTTATTTGATTGCAGAGAACTCTTGACAGTAAAGTGTTATTAGATTTAGTCTTGCTAAGAACTTCGTTGACAGAACTATAAGGAGAGAACAATAATGGAGTCTGAAGAATAATACCCTCACTTCTACTGATGCCCACCAATTATCCTGCTGACTGTGAGTATAAAAAAGCATCAGCTCATTTTTAACTAAGCTACTAAAGGCAAAAGTTTGAAAATGCTTTTCCTTTCAAAAGTTAAATTTCTGAACACATGGAAGCTGAAAGTTTTACAAACTTATTCTTTACCCCTCCAAAAAAAAGAGAATTAAAAATACCAGTTCTGTTGTTTGTAAATTACTTAAATGTTGTTTATTGTAAAATGTATAACTTTATAAATATGCTAGATACAAATACATGTGTATACTCGTAAAGTCAGTATTGTTGTTTTATCGGTTCTCTTTAATATAATAATATTTCTATTACATATTGTATCTCTGACAAACTTGTTTTGAGTATGTGTGCATCTATTTGTATATGTATGTGTGTGGGTGGTGTGTGTGTGTATGTGTGTGTATTGTAGCAGATATTCCAACACTGCATTGTTTGCTCTTCATAATCAGCTAACGAACGAGGCGTCGACAAGGGATTCAAGTTTGGATTGGATTAAAGTACAGTGCAATAACCTTACAGTTATATCTGCAACAACAACATCAACAACAACAACAGTGTGTCTGTTTGTATGTTTTATATCTTATAACTAAATGCTTACATATGTACAAACTATGCAACAAGTCTGGAGCAGAAGCCAACAGTTTATAGTTATAGTTAGTCGAACTTATGAACTAAACAAATGCAACTTGCTCGTCGTCTCTTCTCTTCTCTTCTCTTCTCTTATCTTTTCGTCTCGTCTCGTCTCATTCTTAACTTGGCAGTCGAATTGTGGCCCAGCCATGTGCTCAGCTGCTTAATCAAATTTGTGATGAAAAATTTCATCTTCTTTTCTTTTTGTATAGTTATATTGATAATTCACACAACATGGTGAGCACTTGGATTGAACATAATTTATACACTTGTATAAATTAACATAAAAATTAAAAAAATTAAAAAATTGATCAATACTTGAGTTTGATCCATGCATTTAGGATGAGGCGAGGCACTCGATAAAGCAAAAGGCACAAACATTACACTTAAACTAAGACTACTTAATACTAGATCCTAGACAGAAATAGGTAGACATATCAAGTACATGCTTCATTCAATAGCTGCTCCGCAGCAGAAAGCACTCACAGCAGATTGAGTACTGTATTTGTATCTGTATTTGTATCTGTATCTGTATCTCTATTTGTATCTGTATCTGTATCTCTTGCTGTATCTGGTTGTAGTTCGATTTCAGTTTCAGTTTCATTTCAATCTGCACAACAACAACAATCGTCAATCGTGTTATTGGCAATTAGTGTTAAACTAACCACTTAATGGAGCAACCACATCAATTTCTTCTTTTTTTTTGTTTCTGTTTAACTGTCGAAAGTGGCTAAAGTGGCGATACTCGTATCAAAAGACAATTACGACCGACAAGATTCCATTTGTCGAATATGGGTTGGTTTTTTGTCTGTGATGTTTTCTGTCTGATAACTTGATAACTGGTTGATTAGGCCGCTGGCAGAGGCTCGTTCTGAGCATTGCGTCGCTTTTCCCGGTTCGATATGCAGCTCAGTGGATAGCAGAGGAAGGCCGAGAGCAGGATTAGGCCGCCAGCGAAGTAGAATGCCACGTTGTAGCTCTTGGTCGAGGTATATAAGGCACCTGTTAAAAGAAAAAACAAGCAATAAATTAGATATTTCCAAAATAATTTATTTATTTATGTATACTAAGGATATTAGTTAAATTAAAAATTTTAGGGTTATAATTAAATTTTACAAAAATAATTTATTAAAAACATTATTAAAAACAATAATATAGAAATTTGTCTTATTACTTTTTAAATAATGTTTACCTAATTTATTTAACGTCGACTTAGAGCAGACAATCAAATCAATTAAATTAAAAATCAATAATTTAAAATTATTAATTAAATTAAATTATAATAATAAAAATAAAAATTTTAACACATTAATTTAGAAATTAGTTTTGTTAGCTGTTTAACTATCTTAATTTAATATTTATATAAACTATTAAAAGTCGACCAAGGGCAGGCGATTAAAAGTCAATTTAATTCAAAATAAAAAGGGTTATAATTAAATTTAACAAAAATAATTAATTTTATAAATTAGATCAAATTATAAAAAAAATGATTTAAAATAGACAATAATTTAGAAATTTGTCTTGTTTGTTTTTTAATAATTTTTATTAATTTTTTTTAAAGTTGACTAAGAGCAGACAGCAAAAAAAATCAATTAAATTAAAAATTATAATTTTTAAAATTATTAGTTAAATTAAATTATAATAACAATTTTATAACAATAATTTAGAAATTTGTTTTGTTAGTTGTTTAACTATCTTAATTTATTAAAAGTCGATTAAGAGCAGACAACAAAAATGTCAATTAAATTAAAAATTAATAATTTAAAATTAAAAATAATAAAAAAAAATTTATGTTAAAAATTTTGAAATTTGTTTTGTTTGTGGTTGAACTTAATTTATTATTTATTTAATTTATTAATAGTCGACTAAGAGCAGACGATTAAAAGTCAATTAAATTAAAAATGAAAACAAGGATTATCATTTAAAATTAATAATTAGAATACATTAAATTATTAAATGAGAATTATGGTAAGATTAAGTGATAACAAGTCATAAATAAATATTATATTTTTAAATGTATAAAATATCATATATTTTTACTCACCGGCAATGGGACTGCCAATGGTGGCGGCCAATCCCTGGAAGAGCATAAGGAAGCCAAAGGCATTGGTCAGCTTCTCTAGGCCAATCAGCTCGACGGCAATCAGCGATCGCAGCGCCGAGAAGCAGGCAATGCAGATGCCAAAGAGCACCGCGAATGTCCACTGGGAGGTGCTAGTGATGACCACACCGCTGAAGATGGTGGCCAAGCCGCCGGCGGTGAGGGCCACATTGTTGAGCCACAAAGGTTTCACGCTGGGAAACGAGCTGAGCGAGCCGCAGACGATCCTAGCGAATGTGTTGATCATGCCAATGCCCGAAATGATGGAGACAGCCGAAGTCTTGCTCATGCCCGCCTCGACAGCGCGATCCTGGAGGAAGGAGAAGGGCACAAAGAAGCCCATCATGGTCAGGAAGCCGCTGAAGGCCAGGCACATGAAGGCCGGCGACTTCAACAGACTGGTGTCCAACATGGTCGACAGCGTGCGACGCACTGCCTCCGGGCAGATGCGACAGCCCTTCTGCCTGTCCTCCAGCATGTCCTGCTTGGTGGGCAGACGGGTGACGGACATGTGATAGGCCAGCGATGTCTGCGACTGATACTGCGGTATGCGTGTGAGGGATCCCGTGAAGAAGATATCATCTCTGTACATGGGACGCGACGAGGAGTGCGACTGGCCGCCATGTTGATGATGGGCGCCATCACCGGTGGCAGCGCCACCTGGACGCTTGGCCAGATCCTGGGGACGACGACCGGAGACGGTGTGACGACGTGCTTGGATAATAGATGGCTTGGCCTCCGTCTCCAACAGGTTATCGTTCTCGGCCTCCTCCTCGTTCTCACCGACAGTGGTCAGCTCCTTGTGCAGGTTGAAGGTCAGCTGCTGGGGATCACCATTGGGAGTCGTTGGCTGTGATTTCCTCAGCTGCTTCAGCTCGGTGCCCTTGCTGGCCTGTCCCGACGGCCTCCGCTCCAGATTCATGCCCTTGAAGATCTCCGCCGCCGTGGGATAATGATTGCGCTGGGACGCACCCATGTAGGTGTTATGTGCCGAGTTGGGCATGGAGTAGGCGAATCTTCCCTCGGGCAACGGCTTGGTGAACGCCGCCTGGTGCAATTGGGGCGTTGGCGCCACTGTATTGCCATGGCCATTCAGCTTGGTCTTCTCCTCATCCACCACGGTGCCATCTCCGGTCACGCCCAGCGTAATCGGCTGAATGGGACGGAAGGCGATGCCAAAGATGGCGCAGGATAAGATGATTAATCCCTGAACCGCCAGTGTCGTCCGCCATCCGGTCCTCTCCAGCAGCATATTGGTCAGGGGGGCAAAGACAAAGGTGCCCACGCCGGAGCCGCAGAGGGCGACACCCGTGGCCAGGGCGCGCCACTTCTCAAAGTAGAAGCCAATGATGACCACGGCGGGTATGTAGACCATGCAGAAGCCAATGCCTCCCAGCACGCCATAGACCAGGTACAGGAACTCCACACTGGTGGCATAGTAGGACAGTCCAAAGCAGATGGCCGCGAAGATGGCACCCGTTATGGTCACCGGACGGAATCCGAAGCGATTGGCCAGCGCACTCACAAAGGGTCCGGCCATCAGGTAACAGCCGCTGAGCAGCGATGACACCCACGAGGCGGTGAACTTGCTCACCTGGAACTCCTTCATGAGGGGCTCCTGTATGCTGCCCGAGCAGAAGACGATGCCGTCGATCACCGTGCAGCAGAGGAACGAGGCGACCATGACGACCCAGGCCCAGCCACTGTCCGGCGGCACAACCACCGCTG
This sequence comes from Drosophila limbata, assembly GCA_963924055.1. Taxonomy (NCBI): domain Eukaryota; kingdom Metazoa; phylum Arthropoda; class Insecta; order Diptera; family Drosophilidae; genus Drosophila; species Drosophila limbata. The sequence goes on from OZ001355.1 coordinate 8,682,392, forward strand.
CCGTCTCAATCTCCTCCTCCTCCTCCTCCTCGGCCTCGTTGAACTGCTGGAGCTTGTTATCCGGATGCTTGGAGACCAGAGCATTTGCCGCTGGCAGCTCATCCTGCGACTTTGTTGGCTGTGTCGGCATTGCGGGGCTGCAAAGGGAGGCGAAGACAGAGAGAGAGAGACAGTTGAAAAACAATTAATTATCTTTATTATTCATGTTTTTAAAAATTATAAAGCGTCGTTAAACAATTAATAACAACAAGTTTATTAATATATTAACGTCAACTAAAGGCAAAAAAAAGTTAAAAATTGATTAAAATATATTAATACAGTTGAACTTCCATAACTCGAATTTCTCTCTCTATAAGTCGAATATCTCCATAACTCAAACTTTTTCTTTGGAAAATGGTGATTCGATTTAGGGAAGTTCGACTGTATATAAATTATTCAGCAAAATTCAATTCATATCTTTAAAGAAAATATTGCTAAAAAAAAAGTTATGGGGTCTTTTAAAAATGTAATTGATCCTGTCTTTGTCCTAGGAATAACTAAGTATAATTTGTAGCAAAGCAAATCCAAGTTATGAATCGAGTTGTCCAAACAAAAGTCGAGTTGTTGATATATTGTTCAAAAGTTATCTATTTAAACTATTTGAAAATCGCTACTATGAAAATAAAGTTGTCGATTTTTGAATGTATTTTTCCATACTAAATATAAATAAATATTGAACAAGCATGTTAAATTGTATTTTATACCTGACATGATATAAATATTAAGGAATGTAATTGATGTAGAATTTGTCGCAAGTAAAACTAAGTTAAATATAGTACTATCCAAATATTTATCAACCTTAACTAACAATGAAATTATTTTATCAAATTTAAATTAACATTTGAAAAGAAAATAAAGGCAAAAAAAATATATATATGTATATAGTATTATCTAAATATTTATTAACTATAACTAGCAATGAAATTATTTAATCAAATTTAAATTAACATTTGAAAAGAAAATAGAGGCAAAAAATATATAAATATAGTATTACCCAAATAAATCCAAACTATGACTAACAATGAAATTATTTTATTAAATTTAAATTAACATTTGAAAAGGAAATAAAGCTGAAAAAATCTGTGAGAATAGATTAAGCATTTGTGAAACTGAGTACTGAGTATAACATATTATGCAAATATTTATCAGCTGCAACTGAAGGCCACTTCATGCGACTCACACAAATTGCGCATACGCCCCCACGAACGCAGCGCCACTTTCGCTTTCAATATTAATAATATTTACTATATGAATACTATATTTATAATTGTCACGTGTGTGCTCTCTTACGTGTTTATGCTGCATTTGTAGCTGTATCTGTAAATATATCTGTATCTGTGTATATCTGTATCTGTATCTTTATCTGTGTATTGGCAAGTATTTAAGTGTGCTTAACTTTTGTTTATCTCAACGACGTCAATCAGCTTGTTCTATTTATTTGTCTGTCTCTGTGTGTGTGTGTGTGTGGGTGGGTGTCAAACGTCAACGCACTCCCCTCCCTCGTTCCCCACCCCAATGGCATTGCCAGGGCCAATGTCAAGCATAGAATAACAACAACAACAACAACAACAGCCTACGTCAAAAGCTGCTTAAAAGAATTGCAAAAAAATAATCAAAAAAATTAATGTATTTTTGTTCGAAAATAATGAATAGAAATTTTTTACCGTGTCCCCGTCGCTCGTCAATTTCTTACATTTCCCATGGCAAAATTGTGAATTCTCAGCACATAGATATAAGATATAATTATTTTATTTTGTGCGTGTGTTCATTTTCAGATTCTTTTTCTTTTTGTTTGCACTCGTTTTTTGTGGCTAACAAACTTTTGGCCTTGAGCCTCTATTTCTTCTTTTTCTTCTCTTTTTTTTTGGGCTTAATCTAATCTGTTGGGGATCTGTGGAGCCAATCTGCATGCATAACAGTCTTTACAATTTAACCAAAAGCTGAAAGCTGAAAGCCACTGCAATAACATTCTGGACACCTTTGTTTGGCTTACAAAATGTTTGCTTTTTGCCTCAAGTAATAAAATGTGTATATATCAAACAGACTTTGAATTATATATACTTTACTTGAGCCTTAAATTGTTTTATTCTAAAAATATTCTTATCTAAATTTATTTGCTTTACAAACCAAGATCTTATGTATTCAGTGCTTGAGTACGCGTTAAAACAAAGTTTTTTATCATTCTTTTATATGATCGCCTCAGAGAATGATATATCTGATATAACTTTATCATAATAGTTGAAATAAATCCGAGTAATTTACTTACATACATATATATATAAATAAATCTTAAGCTCAGTTCTCGGATTGTAGCAAAAAATTAAATAGACACCGCAACCATGACGGAAACAAATCCACGTAATCTATGATGAGTATCTATATAATGTTACGTATCTGTCTGTAGATAACAAAATGCAGTCAATCCACGAAATAGCGGCAAGATTTATGACTCCAGGGATTTGCTTTATAAGCAAATTAACAAGCACTTGATAAAGCTGATTATTTTCCAACATGAATACATGAATTCCACCCATTAAGTTGTCTGCCAAAATGTAATGTGGCTTAAATACAGTTTGTTTCCATGTGAATTTTTGGATTTTATTGGCTGACAACTTGGCAACAGTAAAAAGTTTTAAAGGCCCTACGTTTATGGTTTTGATTAGTACATTGTAAATACAGTTTATTATCTGCCGAAAAGTAGCCAATAAAGCGAGAATAGAAAAATACTATATGGTAAAGCTTTTGGGGGACAGTGGCATAAATCAATTAATTTGTGGAGATTTGCTTAGCCAAGGTCTCAATTGTAGATAAGGAGGAGCTTTGCACTGGATTTGTCGGTCTATCAGTTAATAAAATAAACTCCCGAGTTTTAGCCGCACACTTGGCAACCAATCCAATTGTGACATGTGACATGTGACTACTTCTAGTTGGCTTGATGTGGTTGTTTTGATAACTCGATTTCCTTGATTATTTTTGGAATTTTGGAACTGTCGACAGTTTATGAAATGCCATAAACAAGGCCTTCAATGGTCTACGGGTCTATTGCGTCTATCGTTAGAAATTACTTAAAGATTGGCGACATACACTGAAAGAAAAGACCACTTTCTAAATTCAAGAACATTCATTTTAAATATTTTGTTCTTGAAATAAGAATATTTTAAGACCAAAATACTTAAACTAAGAATATTATTCTAACAAAATCTTAAGATCTTAGATCTTAGTTCTTTTTCTCTTAGCAACAACACACTTTTTGAGAGTTAGAATTCCCAACTGGTTCTGACGTCTCAAAGATGACTTTAGGCTTGGATCGCTGGTCAAGTGTTTTGTGTGTTCTTTGTTGTTTAGTGTCATATCAACATTTCTAGACCTCAAATTAACTAAAACATAATTCATTCTTTTTACAAAGTCAAGAGGCTTAATCTTTATTTGAGATTTTTGTCTTGAGTATTCAAAACTTTTTGGTCTATAAATAAGAACATATAATCTTAAAAAAAAATTTATGATCTTAAAAATAAGAACTTGGTCTTAATTGAAATGTTCTAAGAATCAAGAAGCGTTTTCTTACTTCAAGATTTCTCGACGTAATTTACAGACCCAAGTTCTTAGCTCTGAGACCAACAACTTGATGTTAGATCCATTTTTTTATCAGTGTACACACGCACAAAAACACAACCCTTCAAACTTTTGTTTATTATGCAGCGTTATTATTATTATTGCCTCGTATTATTATTGCTCGGCTCGAAGTGGTCTCGTATTTCACGATTGCTTTTCTGTGTGTCCCAAATGGTCAAATCAGACGACAGTAGGAAATGGCTCAGCACATTGCACATGAAGCCGGTCAAGTGCTTCTGCTTCTGCCACTGCCTCTGTTTCTGCTTCGGTTCGTACCCTTAACTGACTTGCAGCTACTATAAATAGATCTATGTAGACCCGTTGTCAACTTGTTGAACGAAATCGAACCATTTTGTTTTGTACACGACTTGTGAGCTGCGAATTGTGAGGACGCGCCCAGTGCCAAGCTTCAGACATTCCCATTCCCAAACTTGTTATATTCCCTGTAATCATAGGATGTGCAGCAGGAGTATTGTATACTACAGATTAATTAACTATCAAAAATGCATTCAGGCAAAAATCAAAATGAAGAACAACGTAGCACATATAAAATAAAAAAAATATGTCATAACTCTTATTTTTTGCCTAATTATAAATACAAGAGTTTTAAAACATTGTTAATTTCAGATTTATAAAACACATGACTTATCTCTTACAATCTGTGAGTTTGGTTGAAATATCTTAAGAAACAAAAAAGTTTTTCATACTAAGCAATTCCGCGAATTTTGACACCGATTTTGACCCACTTATAGTTTGAATTTATTGCACGTTGAAATTTTCTCAACTATGTGAAAATTTCAGCTTTCTATCTTTTACCGTTTGGGCTACACGTTATATAAATATAGATAAGGGTTGTCTACTTATCTAATTATGTAGCTTTTTAGGGTTTGATTATTATAAAAATTAAAGTTTTTCCATTACTTATTGGCTTAATTCGTTTATTGATCGATCATTTGGAATCCAAAGAAACTCAATTATAATACTAAGAAAGCAATGAAATTTGCTTAGCAAAAATTTGAATATATTTTCTACAAATTCCAAGTATTTCATAACATAATCTCCTAAATTACAGGGCATCTACTAGTCGCATGTTTTCTCGATTTGAGTTTTTCTTTATTTACTTTGCTTTGCCCCTGGGCATGTTTATGTCATTACTTGGGAGTTGTGCTCATATTATGTGGCATAGAGCTGTTATCCTTAGCCTGGTTGTAAGCTAATCCCGCTGTGTGCAAACAGCAGCGCCCATCCATCATCTGTCCCCTCGTCTCTCCCCTCAATTCTTCAATTCTAGGCAATTCTAGGCGAACAGTTGTCAGCGACAATTGGCGGCCTGTTGACGGCTCCTAAATTGATGTCTGACGATTGAACTAATAAATGTTATAGGTAAACACATATGGTCATAGATGACATATAAAGACAGACAGAGAGAGAGAGTGAGAGAGAGAGAGAGAGAGAGAGAGAGAGAGGGACAAAGGGACAAAGTGTCGCCTTGCAGACATTCTCAAGTTGTTTTTCCTGTTGCTGTTGTTGTTTCCTTTTAGCATAGATACATATGTATCTGTAGCTGTCATTGTATCTGTAAGTGCCTCTGTGCCGCTGTATCTCATTTATAGCATACAAATTTGTGACTGCGCTTGTCTCTTCCGTCCCTTTTTCCATATAAGTATTTCCATCTTGTCTTTTCACATGCAAACACGAAACACTTAAGCGTGTGTGTGTGTTTGTATGTATGTGTGTGTGTGTGTGTTTGCCACTGTCAGCGCCACAATTTGTAGCTACAAACATTTAACGATTTTCTGCTCAAAATATTAATTAGCTTCAATGTGGGACTCCACAACCTGTTGGCTGTCACCAAATATGGCTTACAGCTCATTGTCCCACTCGGCGAACACTAATAAAAACCAGCCCCAATTGCTTTTCGGCCCAAACAGAAACGCCACTTGAAAAACAGTTGGCCCACATTTTTCGAAACACTTTAAACAACTGTCTCTCGGTTAGTCGAATTTGGTTGTTCGCCTCAAGTTGTCAAGTTCATTGAACGGCCTTTCACCCAGACCGGAGTCATGGCAAGATCTGCGCACAGTCACGACTCTGAATCATACAATGCTCCTACAAACAGACAAGAGACAGACAGACAGACAGAAAAGTAAGTTGCGCATGCGCAACACAAGTTCAACAGAAGGAACCAAACACATTTCCATCTACTCTCAACCAGCAGCTATCGAGGTTGAATCAAACGTCAAAAGTCATAAATATTCCACTTGTTCTTATTATCAGTACGATCTACTGATTATTTTATTATTTTGAGTAATGGAAAAAATCAGAAAACAGTCTTAATCAAACTATTAAATATTGTGCTTGGTGATTAAAATAAAATTACTCTATCTGTTTATAATTGGCATTGAAACAATGCCGTTCAATTTATTGACTAATGAGTTTTGAAAGAGTTTCATTATTTCTTGGCTATTTCTTTGTTTCAGTCTGACACAAATACATGTATGTGTCCTATATAATTACTCAGACTTGACTTATCAGGCCATTTCTATATCATATAGCTGTCATAGTCATGATTGATTAGAGAAGACGACATGTTACATACTAGTAACATATACTTTGATTGTTTGCTTTATTTCCATAAAGAGGAAATTAATCTATAGTTTAGTTTAGAAGAGAACAAAGAATGGTATATATTCTTTCTTAGCTCATAAAGAAGTCCAAATATATAATATAATATGATGATATGCCTTTGTTTCTTCTTTTGTATACTGTATATCTGTTCTAGTTTAAATCTTTGAAACTTGTGTACAAGTTTTTTCACTCTTTTTATTTAATACACACAGAAAAAAACGTGATTGCGCCATGAAATTAATTTCAAATGGAATTTCTTCAATTTTGTATAAAATCTGTTTTATAAGATCTTTTTTTGTACTTATATCAAAAATTTTATTACATTTACAATATTTGTATGCTGAGTCGTTGCCATTTAATCCCCCTATAGTCTGAATCTGGAACCGCAAATAAGAGTGATGAGAAACTGGATAGATTTTTATTTTTATTATAAAAGTTGAAAATAAAAATTGAATGCAAATGTCTTTTGAATCGGAATATTTTTATTTTTAATTTTCATAATGAAAATCCAAAAATAACTTTTATTTTCAATTGCCAAAATAAAATTTGAAAATAAGAGTTAAATATTAATTTTTAAATAAAAATTTAAAGTCAATTATTATTAGATAATTTTTTTATTTAGTTTTCCTTTAATTTGTATGATAAAAATCAACAAATAAATTTTATTGAATAATTTATATTTTAAAAATTATAATCGTTACGGTCTCTGGTCTTAATTTAACAGTTATACACTAAAAACATACTTGAAAAAAATCAGCTAAAATCGAGAATTTTTAACTTTAATTTTGACATGATTTTTTTTATTCTTTGTAGCTTGCAAGTTTTGGTCATTGCAACTCGTAAGATATTTATATTTTTTGTGCTGCTTTGAGTTGATATATAATATTTTATATGTAGACTGTTTATATGCTCTATATACATATGTATGCTTTATGTACAGTGTATATGCGGGACGCACTTTATCAGCTATGGATTGTTTTTGTTCTTCTACTTGTTGTTGTTGTTGTCGACACTATCGGCATGAACAAAGAACCGTCAACTTTGCGGTGGCAGTGCCAGTTCAGTGTTAATGAACAATTAGTGGAGCGATCAATGGTCGCCGGCCATAGAAAAGCTGTAGCTCGAACCCGAACCCGAACCCTAACCCGATCTCAAAGCCGAGCCCGAGCCCAAGCCCGAGCCAAAGAAACCCGAGCAGAGAGCTATTGATATTTGGTGTTTGTCGGAAGTGGAGCAGCATGCGAATCCAAATCAATTAACATGTTCAAATTATGGAAAATACAACTAAAGTCGCACAATTATTGATGATGCATTTAAAAAGGCGATGGCACAACAGAATCATGATACTGATTTATGACTGTGTGTGTGCGTGTGTGTGTGGCACATGTAAATTGATTATTTATTGGGTTATCTGCACGTGTGCCAGCAGTTGAAAACTATGAAAAATGCCACAAATAAATATAGCAACAGCAACAGTAACTGAACTGACAAACAGATACAGATACAGATACAGATACAGATACAAATACGAATCATGTACATATGTATGTTCGTTGCTGACCCCCAAGCGTTGACATTGTGGCGCCAAAATGCTTTCGAATTTTATACGCATCTGATAAGAAAACTGAACTGAAAACAAAAACAAGCTGCAATTGCATTCGATTCGATTATTGACAACGAACTTATCATTATCAATTCAGCTCAGCTCAGCTCAGCTCAGTTCAGCTAAGCTCAGCTTAATCCAGATTCTGATTTGCTTTAATCAACTGCAAAAATGTAAATATTTACTAACTGATTAACGCTTTTGCCTTTGTGCTATTCATGTGCTAAAGTGGAAAGATTTTTCGTGCTCAATTTGAAAAAGGTTCCACACGCAAATGCAACCAGGCAAAACCAACAAAATAATAATAATAAAAATATTAATATAAAAACCACAAAAAAAAAACGCAAGAATTTTTAAGTAAGAAAAAAAGAAATCTCAGTTATTTGGCAATGACTGACTGTCTGACGGACTGACTGTCAGTCGGAGGCATTGTAAATGCGCAAAACATGTTTACTGCATATAAATAAATTCAATATATTGTATACTTATTTATACATACATATATTCCACTTGCTGCTGCTTAGCCTGATTTCGGTTTTCGTTTATTTTTGTTGATTTCTATTCTCACAATTTGCTTTTAATTAATGAAAGCCAAGCTAATCAAAATATTTAACCACATGCCACAGTATTTACTTAAAATGTAATGAGGACTTGCCAATTGGGTCAACGGCATCTGATTCTGATTCAGTTTCAGACACAGATTCAGAATCAGAATCAGAATCAGAACCAGTCACAGCTCCAACGTCATCTGTGACAACTCTGGCAGTTCTAATGCTTCTTTGACGCCAAAACACGCGTCACATTAACTTGATTGGTGAATTGGAATTCAAAGATTGTGACAATGTTTGTTTTACTATTTGGTGACTATTCTAAAGGCTCAATATTCAACATTTCTGTTTCAATAATATGATGAAATTCTACAGCTTACAAGTTTTCTTAATTTATATCCCTTTGCTGTTTTCTAAATATTTATACCCTGTGCCCATTGAAAATGTTCAAAAAGGGTATATTAGATTTTACGATGTATGTAGCAGGGAGAAGGAAGCATCTAAGACCATATAAAGTATATGTATTCTGGATCAGAATCAACAGCCAAGTCGAATGAGCCTTGTCAGTCTGCCTGTCCGTCCGTCTGTTTGAACGTGCGGATCTCAGAAACTATAATAGCTAGAGACTTCAAATTTGGTATGTAGGTTGCTGGATACCGGATGCAGATCAAGCTTGTTTCTAAATTTTTATTTGACCACTATATCAAATAGCTGCCATAGGATCAGTCGAAAATCAAGTCTCAGTATGAAAAACTTTTTTGTTGTTTAAGATATCTCAATCAAACTGACAGAATATGCGAACGGGATGGTCTTAGGCATCCTGACCACTTTTGGTTAAAATCGGACTACTTTATCATACAGCAAATTTATGTTTTATATGCTAACATACATATTACTAATTCTATTATAACCCATATTCTATTTTATGGAGACTAGCACAGGGTATCTAAAAGTCGAGCAAACCCGACTTGTTTTGTTTTGTACTTTGGTGGACTCCTGTGACCTAGAGCAATTAAGTTCCCGATGTTAGCAGTTTTCAGAATTCGCGGGTTCAACTCCCAGCATAAGCAGATTTTTAAAAACTATCATTTAACATTCGCAGTTTTCAAAAACAAAACTGTTTCAATACACCTTAAAATGCAACATAAATAAACAATATATGTTTGATAAAAGTAAAAAGGACTTAATCAGATCTATGTTGTAATGGAAACTAAGTAAAATTTCAAATTCTTTCGTTATTGCAGCGTATTTGAGAGTCGTGTATGCCCAGAGAATGATCATGAATTATTCAACTAAAGTGTGCAAGATATTAAAAAAGTGAACACTGTAGCTCAGATTCAACCGGTTGGGGGCGTGTGGCTTATGCAAAACTGAAGCTGACGCTCAAAGATCAAAGGAAAAGCACAAACAAGGCCTTGAGCAAATGTCAAAATCTGTTACCACTTTTGATATGATATGTTGCCAATCCGTGAGTCACCCCAGTTGTCAGTCATTGATACAACAACAGATGGAAGACATACATAAGGGTGTGTCGCTTTTTTTTTCTATTTCCGTTTAGTTTTTTGTTTATTTTTGCCAAAAAAAAATAAAAATAGATAATAATTAACGAAACAATTTTTGTGGTTTCCTCTTTTAGCACAATTTGCATGGTAATTGTATCTGCAATTAAGATAAAAGGTAAATTGCTAGCAAAATGGGCGTAGATTGTTTTGGGTTCTTTGAGCTACATTTACATAACTGGCAGCAGATACAGATACTGAGACAGAAAAGTATCTGTATCTGTATATTTTAAGTGCAGGCTTATTATCGATCTACTCGTATATTCTTAAGCTGATTTTCTTCCGCTGCCCGTTCAAGTTCAGGGGAGAAAACGAAAAACGAAAAACGAAAAACGGAAAACGGCAAACAACATCGAATCAACGTCAAAACAAAGTCAGCAAAAAATGAGAAAAAAAGACAGAAAAAAACACCAAACACGCCCATAAAAGGTGCTCGAAAGCCGTTTACGTGTTAACGTGTTTCTGGTTCCTGATTCCTGGTATTGGCATGATGAGTCTTCAGGCAATTGCTGAAAGTCCGCACATCGCTCTTTTCTCTCCTGCCACATAAAAAAATATTAAAAAACTTACAGGCGACTGCAGAAGTTAGAACATTAAAATTGTGACTAAGTACCTTTCCTGCCCGGTGCACGGATGGACTGACGGACAGACGGACGGAGTCGCAATTGGAGTTGGCGGTAGTTGTATTTTTGTTCTCTCTTTTTTTTGTTAGCCAGAAACTCGTTTTTGGCCGGGTCAAGACGAGGGCGAGCGGGAGACGGAGCGCGGTCATGTGACAGCGGCATAAGGCCAACTCCATAGTCATTCATCTGTAGCCATAGCTACGTGGTATCTGCGTGTGTCTCTTGGCGTGTTTCAATGTGTGTGTGCGTGTGTGTGTGTGTTGGCCCTGTTGTGCTTACCTTTATGTTGGTTGGCTTGTTGTGTCTGTTGCAGCTTTCAATTTGTTGGCACTGCGACGACTATTTATTTATTTTTATTTGAGTTGGAAATTCGGCTTTTTTAAATTTTAAATTGAACGCGATATTTAAGCATTCACTGCGTTTGGTGTTTGGTCTATTTTCGGCGCCCGGTCGATGATCGTTGCTCTCGTCGTCGTCGTGGGCAGTCTAAAGAATTTCTGATGTGTGTGTGTGAAAGCGAAAGCAAGAAGCAACAAAAAATCGAAAGTTAACTGTAAAAACAAAAAAAAGCGCAAATTTAGAAACTGAAGCGAAGTGTTGTGTTGAATATATGTTCACAACGACAGCGACGAAGAACGAACACGCTTATAAATATAGTACTTCTAGTATATGTATCTGTATCTGATTATCTGCAGCGTTTTAGCAGCTGTTCGTACGATTTCAATATATGTGTGTGTGTGTGTGTGTGCGTATGTCTATATATACACTATTTATATATATATATATATGTATATGTATTCATATATGCATGTTTCGGTATATATTTATGTGATTACATACATATGTGGAGCATAAGGCACGCGTTTCAAAATTTCGAATTTCGAATTCTTATTCTGATTCGTATTATGCGCCTAAACTCGTAAATATTTATGTGTATATTTATTCTGTTTTCTGTTATTTTTGTGTTGTTGCGAGCGCTCAGCGGCGCTTGACTTTGTTTTTCGTTATTGATCGCGCGCTTACCGACCGATCCGAGCGACTGACTAAAGATAACTAAAGGGAAATGGAAATGTGTTGGCAGTATAAACCACAAGGCAGACTGAGCAGCAACGGCAGCAACGACAGCAGCAGCAGCAGCAGCAGCAACAGAAACAGAAACACAACGACAGCAGCAACAGTAACAGCACCAACAACAACAACAACAACAACAACAACAACAAAGCAACCTTCCAGGCAGCACACACACAGTACGGACGGAGAAGGCAGCCAGCCTCTCCACGAGAATTTAACACACACACACACACACACATATATACATTTGGCGCGCCTGTATTTGTTTTTACTGTTTACTTGTATGCGTGCTTATATTTGACTTCGTATTAGTGTTGTTGTTCGTTCTTGTAAACGCACATTATTATCAGACATCGAAACGACTTCACGTACTGCCGGCCGACCCCCTATCCTCTCCCCCCCTCACACACACTTCTTCACCCTTTCGTTATCGTTCATTCAGCGTCGTGAATGAAAATGAAAAAACGACAAAAATAATACAGAAAAGAAGCAAAATAAAAGCAGCAGCCACGGCGAGAGCCAACAAGAAAAACTACAACAACAACAACAACTACAACCGGCAAACCCACAAAAATATGGCGCGCTGCCAGTCAAACTCTATGCGCATGTGTGAGCGTGACTGCAGCAATACATATATGATTGTCGGTGTACGAATGCGTGCGTGTGTGCCTCTGTGTGAGTGTCTAGTAAGCATACTTGCTCATGCTAACTTACGAAGAGAGTAAACATACAAAGTAAGCTCTCTCTCGCTGTCGCTCCCTCTCTGTTTGCTCCCAACTGGTAACATATTTTGACATGTGGCCACTCTTTTGAATGTGCTCGCCAGCCAAAATGGCCACACACACACAAACACATTAAACGTATACGCAATGCGATTTCGATTACGATACCGATAGCGATACAATTAAAAGAGTTCTTGTTCTGTTTGTAATGCTCTTTGATGCTTTTGGGAGTAGTAAACTTGCTGTGACTTTGTTGACGGCTTATTTTTGTGTGCTTTCTTTTATTTTTTCTTTTTCAAATTCTATTCGTTATTTGGATAACAGGCATGTTTGCCCGTTTATGTTTGTATTTGTATTGGTAATTATGCTCTTTTTTTAATGTGCCTGCTGTGTGGTATTTAGAATAAGTGGTGTGTGTGTGTGTTTGTGTGTTGTGGCTTTTTCCACTCACCAAGAGACTTTGAATGAGATTCATTCACGTTTCTGGGTAATGACAGAATAAGGTAAATAAAAATATCACTGGGCTGTCTGTAGTTTATCTCTTGTTTTATTTTGATTTAAACAGGTAACCGGCGTATTCCTACACACACACAAACACACTCATGTGTATAATAACTTGAAATTGTTGCCTCAAATTACGAAATAGCCAAATCCAATAAGTGTTTGCAACATATTCACCCGTTTGGTTATCATGATTACACAAAAGGCATCTGAAAAACGCAAATCATTCGAATTCGAATTCATTAAGCGTACCATGAACTTCAGAATGATTCAGAGCACAAATTCGAATTCGAAGCTCACTTCAAATTATGCTTATCGCATGGCAACTTTTAATTTTAATTTGCTTTTTGGGGAATTCTGGAAAGTTCAACGATATAGTGTTATCATGTACAGTGGTGACTCTTTTTTGCTCCAATATAATTTGGAGAGAACGGAAACTCAACCAAATAAAGTTAATATGTTTTTCAGATTTGATCAAATCTTTTTTTTAAGAATAACAAAAACCAAAAAAAAGTATATAAATAATTAAACTTTAAAAAACCAAAATAGGGAAACAAATAAAAAGGAATTATAAATTAGAAAATTCAACTAATATTCGCAATTTTTAATTAAATATTTTAGGGTTTTGCATCAAAGATTAACAACAATTGAAATATTTTTAATATTTTTGTTGTTGACTTTTTTAAATTATTGTCTATCAAATTTTATTTTCCTTATTTTTATTTTCCTTATAACATTATTCCTAAGTTTTGTTTTCATATTTCCATCTTCTGTTATTCTTAGTGTGTATTAATTTTCGACAATTGTAGAGGAAATCATAAAAGAAAATATTTTATTTAATGAATGTCCACGTTATTTAGTTAGCACTGTAGATAAATAAAGCCTGCATATAATTCTACTGATGAATTAATTTGTAGAATTTCCATATCGAATTTAGCACGTGATCGAGCTCAGTGCAATAATTTAATTCGTATCAACTTGTTTAATGCTTTTGGCCACTTGTGTTTTGGCTGATAAACCGAAAAGCAAACGAAGAGCAACAACAAAAACGTTTTAGTTGCAATCACAAATACCATACAATGTATTGCTTACATTATTATTTATACATACTTATTAGATAAGAATATTAATATACTTATTTTCAGGGCTGCTGCAAAAACCTTTCGAGTATTTCATAAACCTTCAATTAGTTATCCAAATTCAATTATTTTGCCATGGCCAATTTAAGGCGTTTAGGTAATTTTCCATTAAACAATCTCAAATAGAATAAAATGTTTGGAATTTCGTTTTTAATTTATTGACTAAGCGTAAAATTGATAAAGAAAAAAATAATAATAATTGGATGAGCAGGTGACGTAGTATTTATTCCTACCAATTGATAATAAAATGAATGATACTTATATGATTTAATTGATATTTGCGAACTGTATATATTTCAAAATATTTAAAGTAGGGCACATTTCCTCTTCTTTTTCTTCTTATTGACCTGCAAAGAGGCTCGAGTGGCGGTCTCAAAGACTTCCCGTACACCCTCCTGCATTTTGGCAGAGCACTCGAGATATGCAAAGGCATTGACAATTTCGGCCATTGTCATGCCTTCTTCGGTTCTAACTGGTTCCTGTTTGACCATCGACAGTTCCTGTGAATGATATACATTTTTTAGTTGGAGTGTTAATAAATAATTGATTTAAATAAATAAAACCATACAAATAAAATTATAATTGCCATTCAATTTACGGTTATCGGTTATGCCAAATCGTAGGATAACGGTTACCGGTTAGTTGTTTATTTCGTTTTCGAAATACCGGTATGATATTGCTTATAATTTTTTAATTTGTAATTTTGACCAAAATTCTTTGATTTCAAAAAAGGTTTTTTATTTATTTTTTTATTTATTAATTTTTTATTATTACTGGCAAATAAAATGGTGCTATTATACTAAACTTGTAAATTCATTTAGGCTTTCTTTTCTTTTTAAATTCTTATTTTATTCTAATATCTATTTTATAATGTATATTTTTATTGTACCTGTAAAACAACTAGAGGCAGCAATGTTTGCTTTAAATAAATAAATAAAAATAAATAAATAAATACATTTCAATGGACTTTATATTTAATTTAGAAATCCAAACTAAGAATCCAAATTTAATTTAATGGTTGATTCTGTTACTAAACGGTTATTTTAATTTGAAAAATTTCGATTTTTCTGTTAAGGCATAATAAAAAAGCTTTGTTTCGGCTACGATTTCAGTTACGGCTACCAATTTCAATCGGTTAATACCGGTTAACGGTTGCGGTTTCGGTTACTGTCTTAATTCCAGCTTTTTAATATTAAGAGGGCTACTATATTTTCGTGATGTCAATAAAAAATAAAAGTCAATTATGTATTTTATGTCTTGCCTTGATAGTGTCAGGATCATAGCGCAAATCGCGTTTATTGCCAACCAAAATAATGGGAACATTTGGACAGAAATGCTTTACTTCCGGTATCCATTTGTCTTGAATATTTTCCAAAGAATCGGGCAGATCGATGGAGAAGCACATGACAATAACATCGGTATCGGGATAACTTAACAATCGCAAGCGATCATAGTCCTCCTGTCCAGCTGTATCCCATAACGCTAATTCCACCTTGAATTGAAGAAATTCAATTTATCATTTTATAAAAAGTACATAATTTAGGTAAATATATGATCAATGAACTACTTATTGAACAAGCACTTGAAAAGAGAAATACATCTCAATCTCAGGAAAACAAAGGCGAATAATAAGAAAATAACAACAACAACAGAACAGAATGTGAACGTGAATCATGCGTGAGCATTTCTAGTCTCTCAAGTGAAAAACGGGGTCCCACCCTGGCACAGGCACTAAAATAAGATGTGTACTAAATACACATACATTTATTTGTATACACATACATACGAATGAGTGAAGAAATGCTTGTACATAAATAAAACTGTAATTGTCTGTGCAAATTTACTGAATGTCTCATGCACTAGTTGAGTAAATAATATTGAGACATACCTGTGATCCTTCAACCTCCACATCCGCCACATATGTTTCGAAAACAGTCGGCACATAATCCAATGGGAAATTGTCTTTGCAAAATACCGTTAGGAGACAAGTCTTGCCACACGCCCCATCGCCCACAATTACCAGTTTTTTGCGAATCGAAGCCATGAGTCAATTAATCAATTAATTGTCAATATTATCTAAAAGAATTCACTACGAAATTGAGCAACACTTGAAATGCAAATGATGGAACTACGCAATTGTTCAAAGAATGTGCCTTTGTTAAATATATTTTGTGTTTGTTTATAAATTTCCACTGCGCTACTGAGAAAACTGCACGGCATATGCATGCATCTACACAGATACTGTGCTATGCTTTCAGTTACACACCCGCACACTTTCACATTCTGCGTTTATCTGCGACTTAAATAAAATTAATCTAATAAATATTTTTTTGTTTATTATAAATTATTTGTAGAGCAGCTGAAATTCGAATATCTGTTACATTGTTGTTTTTTCTCTGATGGGCAGCACTTTTCAGCAGAGCTGCATTTTGGAGTGGACAGTCCAGTAAATTATTGTACTGATGCTAGCATGTCGATATATCGATACGATGTATACATCCCTGCAAATAAGCCGAAGAAGAAGAAATCGGCTCTTCCTCTTTCTTTTATTTCCGCCATTGCCTGAGATAGTTGGAAAATCATGGGTGAGTTGTTAAAAAGAGTGTTTTTTTGTGAGAAATACGCAAATTGCGTCGTTAAACCGAGTGCAAATCGAAATACAATAGTTGTGCAGCTGTAAATGTAAGTGAAATTAATTGCGGCGACCAAGAGTTACTTTCAAAACTCCGAGTCCAAAGCTTGCAAATTATCGGCTGCAATTTGTCGGCTGTCACAAATCTAAGAATATCAAAAGAATCGTGTAACATATCAAGATAAAGATTTGTTTCTAATTAATTAGACAATGTAGCAAGATTCTTGCAAGTGTTATTGTGCAAATTAACTAATTTAGTGCAATTCGCAAAGACTCATTCAAACTAACCTCAAAGTGCTGCCGCTGCTGAACTCGCCATTTGTTTACATTGTGTTTGTTGATTTGCATGAAGGAAACGATTAAGTTGACACAAGTAACTAAATTTATTGCAACTTACAGGCAAGCCTAGAGGTCTGCGCACTGCCAGAAAGCATGTGAACCACCGTCGCGACCAGCGTTGGGCCGACAAGGACTACAAGAAGGCTCATTTGGGCACAAGATGGAAGGCCAATCCCTTCGGTGGTGCTTCCCACGCCAAGGGTATTGTACTTGAGAAGGTGTAAGTACACGTACAGATCCCTCTTGGTCAATTGTGTTCCCCTAAAGAGTCGCCACTTTCGATGTCTCGCAGTATATTTTTGTGTTTTGTTTGTTTATGAAACTCAAATCACAGGATTATACTGTGAGTTGTCGTCAGTAAAACCAGCAAATTCAGTTTAACATAATGCTTCTATTAACTTCTGACTAGCATCCACTAATTGAAACCTCTCTTTTTGGCTTTTTGCAGTGGCGTTGAAGCCAAACAGCCCAACTCTGCCATCCGCAAGTGCGTGAGGGTGCAGCTCATCAAGAACGGCAAGAAGATTACCGCATTCGTACCCCGTGACGGTAGCTTGAACTACATTGAGGAGAACGACGAGGTCTTGGTTGCCGGTTTCGGTCGTAAGGGTCACGCCGTCGGTGATATTCCCGGTGTCCGTTTCAAGGTCGTCAAGGTTGCCAACGTCTCTCTGCTGGCTCTTTACAAGGAAAAGAAGGAGCGCCCAAGATCTTAGATGACGATACATCTAATCTTTTTCCAGAGTTAGGGTTTTACAAAACTAAATAAACAAAAGTAAAAAAACAAACAAAATTCTTGTCGCATTGGTTGATTAAAAAAAACATTTGATTAATGTTGAGCATTTAATATGTGTATTTTCAGTTTTGGCGGCTTAATTATAATGTAAGTTAATATATGTAAATGCCTAGAACCTTATCAAACTAACAGTATGGATTAAAGTCAGCCTGTGCCAGACTCCTTTATTGATAACCGCCGCCGCCTCCGGGATTGAAGTTGTTTGGCCCTGGACGCCGCATGGGACGACGACCACGTGAACGATTTGCAAAGATGCGATTGTTGTTGGGCGAACCACTTGGCATATGCTGATCCTGATGGCCCTGGTTACCAGGATGCATGCCGCCACGCATGCCGCCCGTTGACGAGTCGCGCTGCCAGACAATACGCGCTGGTCGGTTTGCATTGTTGTTGGTGTTGTTGCCTCGCATTAGGGCGCGACCTCCGCGTCTGGTCGGAACGGCGCTGCGCAGTGTCCGAAATCGAGTATTCTCGGACGGTGACGTTGCCTCAGCTTCGCGACCCTCCTCCTGTAAATAAGGAAATGTGTTTATGGGAATGCCTTAATTCCAAAAGGGACTGCTTATGCTTGCCTCAACTTCAACGGCTTGTTTTTCTCCCTCCGAAGAGACGCCGTCGGTTCCCTCGTTATCCTCTGATGGACCCTCGCCTTGATTATCCTGATTTTCCGTCTCCCCAGACTGACTTGGGCCAACATTGGGATCTAAACACAAATTTGTACAGTGTTATTTTGCATATTTTGTATGCAAGGGACTTTACTCACTTTCATTGCTGAGCTGCTGGGAGTCGTCAGCCTGGTCAGCAGCTGTTTCTTCGGCGAATGCCTCATCTGCCTCGCTTGCATTCTCCGTGTCTGCTGTTTCACTTTCATCCGGTTTATCCTTCGGCTCGTCGACGTGGCCGCTGCTGCTGCTGCTCTGTTCGGCTGCCTCATTTGGTTTTTGCGGCGAACTGGCGACGGCAGCTGTGCAATCAACGCTGGTGCCGGCGGCGCTGCTGTCATCAACGGCAGCAGCAGCTTCCGCTGCTACCGCTGTGCCATCCACCTCAATCTCGACGCACGTTGGCTGCTCGCTAAAGTTGGAAACTTGCGGGGAGCTAACAATCTCCACAGAACTGGCAAACAAAATAACAATAAAATAAAACTTAGATCCTTTAAATGACCTAGATCTCTTGGCTGCTTACCTCTCGGTGCGACGAGCTGCAGCCGTTGAAGTCGAAGGTGCCTGCTTCCAGTTGGCCTCGGCTTGCGGTGGTTGTGCAGTTGATTCGCCACTGCCGCTGGTAATGGCCTGGCTTTGATTATTTTCCTGAGTCGACACGGTAGCGGGTGAATCTTCGAGCAATTGGCTCTCAGCCTGAGCTTGCACTTGCACCTGCTCGATGTCCACTTCGTTGTGCTGATCGGGTGCATCGGCACCATCGTTATCTTCCATATCGTTGTCCTGCTCGTAGGAATCCTCATAGCCCTCCTCTTGTTCGGCATCGCCACCATCAATGGGACCCAGCACATCCTCCTCCTCTTCATCATCAGAGTCGACCACCTGAATGTCATCCTCCTGGTCGCGTTGCGATGAAGTGGGCATCTGGTCCACATCCATGCCGGAGTCACCAATGTGGCCAGCCGACAATTCGCCACCGTGCATCGGAGTGCGCAGACGTTTGGCGTTTAGCTTGGCAATTTTCTCGGGAACACCCTCCTCGGCATTGGTGGACGAATCACCTTCCACATCGCGTGGACGCTTGGAGCAGCCCGCTTGAGTGGTGGTCACATTGCTGCTGGACGGGGTGTGGCGACTGTGGCTGCTAACCACAGTGGAGGAGCTGCTGCTGCTACCGGATGTGCTTGGCTGCTGCTGATTGCTTGCCTCCTGCACATTGGGAACGGTTTGGTTTTGAGTGGAGGTCGAGGTGGTTGTGCTAGTCGATAGGGATGACGATGAACCCTCAACACGAGGTGAAACCAATGCTACCACCTGTTGCTGTGCACCGCCGACAAATAGCTGAGCATCGTTCTGTTGCGGATGCTGGACACTCTCCGCCTCCTGGGAACTCTCCGCTGCCGCTGTGGCGCCCATGGGCGGAATGGCAGCAACGGCCACAGCTGCAGAGCTCGTCGAGGGCATGTAATCGGTGTGCGAGGAGGTGGGCGATGATGAGGCCATTGACTCCAAGGTGGCGCTGCCTGTGGTGTGCACCTGCTGCTGTGGCGGCACCAGCGCCGTGTTGCCCACAGCAGAGCTGCTGCTGCTGCTGCTCCCGGATGCTGCTGCTGCCGACGAAGTGGACGTCGAGGTGGAGGTTGAAGTGGATGCACCCGGTTGCTGACTGGTTGGCAATATGGCAGCAGTGCGGCTGTTCTGCACGGAAATCGGACGAATGCTGGCCAATGGAGTCTCGCTGCCACGCCATGGAGTCACCGTTGCCGACTGCTGGACGGTGGCCGAGCCCGACATGGGCTTCACATTTGCTGTGCGCGGCGAGGACTCGGAGATGTTGCCCTTCTCGGCCATGCCCACGGAGCTAGTGGAGGGCTTTGTGGACTGCTGGGAGCCCAGTTGGCGCTGCAGTTGATTGATGCGCATGTGCAGCGATTCATTTTCACGCATCAGTCGCGCATTGATGTCCTTGTTGCTGGCAATGTGATCCTGCAGTTCTTTTTCGAGACGCTGCACGGTTTCATCGTAGCTGGTCTTGGTGCCAGTCAGTATAGTCTCCTGGTTGGCCAACTCCGTCTTTGTCGCCGACAACTCCTGCAGCAGCTGCTCCAACTTTTGCTTGGTCTCATTGCTGTCCTGTTCGCCGGTTGAGCGTGATTTCAGCTCATCGTGCTCCTTCTGCAGCTGTTCGTGTTGCTCCTTGGAACTGCGCAACGCGGTGTTCAGCTCTTCCAGCTCGGAGCGCACTTTCTCCAGCTCGGCAACGGTGTCGTTGCCACCTGTCTGGGCCTGGAGGCCCATGTAATAGTCCTTGTAGCGCTTGGCCAGCTTGCGCAGCATCAACTCCTTGCTGTCCTTATCCTGTATGGCCTTGTCCTTAGTCTCGATATCCTCCTGGGCCTTCATCAGTTCCTCTTCCTTCTGCAACAGGCGATTCTTCAACTCCATGATGTCCTGGGATTGACGAGTGTTCGCTTGCTTCAACGTAGTTGCCTCATCCAACTGCTTCTTGCGTGCCTCGTCCTGCAACTGCAAACTCTTGTTCAACGCGGGCAGCTCGTTGTCCAGTCGTGTCCTTAGTGCCGCCAGATCGTCGCTCTGTTTCTTGTTCAGCTCCTTTTCGGCCGTCAGCATCTTGGCAAGATTTTCACGCTCCGCCTGCAGGCGCTTGAATTCCTCGGGATTTCTGTTGCTCTTTTCGACCAGAGCATTGGCCCGTTGACGCCACTTGATGGCCTCGGTGCGCAACGAGTTGTTCTCCACATTCAGCTCCTCAATCTTGGATGACAGCTCCTTGTTGCTACACTGCAGCGGGAACAGCTCCTTCTCCACGCTACTGATGCGCTCCGTTAGATCCGCCACGCGTTTGGTCAGCGTATTGCGCTCCTCACGCAGAATGCGATTGCTGTCGGTGATGGCATTGAGGGTTTCGATTTTGCGCAGCACAGCCTCGTGCTTGTTGGCCGAGACAACGTCGGTTTCGCTCTTGGAGCGCTCCTGCTTGAGATAACCATTCAACTCGTCCACCTTCTTCTGCAGAATCGTATGCTCGGAAACGAGACGCGCATTCTCAGCCTTCATGATGTCCAACTTGGCTGCAAACAGATCCTTCTCCTTGCGCAGGAATTTAATAATCTTCAACAGCTGCTCACTATTCTTGATCTCATCGACAGCCGACGTGCTGTTCAGATCCGTATCAGTCAGGGATTCATTGAGTGTTGTAGACACATTTTGACTGTTTGCAGATTGCGCAAGTGCAGCCAATTTTGTGGTCAACGCCTCGATCTGATCGTGCAGACTGGAATTGAGCGCATTCAGATCGGCAACTCGCTTCTCCGACTCTTCCTTCTCCTTCTGCAACAAGCTCTGCGCTTCAGCATTCGCCTTCTTCAGCTCATCGTGGGCAGACTGCAGGTTTTCACGACCGCACTTCAGCTGATTCAGTTCGTCTTGCACCTAATAAAGCATAAACATATTTACCACATTAGAACGAGAATGAAGATTAGATACCCTGTAGATTTGGTTTCAGAATGGTTACATTTGTACATACCTTCAAAAAGTCAGCCTTGAACTTGGACAACTCCTGAATATCCGCCGAGTGTAATACCATTTCATTGGCATACTTGACTTCCACGGAATGCAGGGATTCGGCTATAGTCGAATTTTCGGCACGCAGAGTGCGAATAGTGCGTCCGGATTCCGTTAGTTTCTCGAGCACATTCTTCAGCTCCTCCTGGGCAATCTTCAGCTGATCAGATTGGTTGCTGGACTTGCTCTGCTCGGTGACATTACTGAGCAAGAGCTCGGCTTCCAGATCTGTGACACGCGTTTGCAACTCAGCCTCTGAATTCTGCAGTTTCTTAATCTCAGCCTCCAATTTGGCCACAATTTCGGTGTGCATGTCGTGCAGGCGTTTGATTTCGCTTTCGGCACTTTGGGACATCTTGTAGAACTGATCTCCATGCTCACGTGTCTTGGCCAGCTCCTTGGTGAGGGACTCGATCTCAATCCTGGCCTGTTCGTATCTAAGCTCGAATTCACGTGCCTTTTTGTTGGCTGCTGTGATGGGATTCTCATCCTTGGAGGGGGTAAGACTCTCCTGCAGCTTCTTGCTCAAATCATTCACTTGGTTCACCTTTGCAGCGAGCTCCTCACGCACAGCAATTAGCTCCTGGTGATACTTTTCGGCCTGTTGGCGTTCCTCCTCCTTAAGTTTGTTGGCCGTTTCGGTTTGACGTTTGAATTCATTGACCGTTTCACGGAACTTCTCCTCCTCCTCCTGGAAGTGACGTCGCTGGGCGGACAATTCACGCACCGTGTCATCAAGACGCTGCTCCAAACGCAGACGACCCTCGGTCTCGGAACGCTCCAGATTGGCCTTTATAAACTCCAGATTGTTCAGCAATAGAGCCTGACTCTGGTGCTCACGATGGAAGCCTTCCTTTTCGGCCTGAAGACGCGATGTTGTGTCCTTGAGCACACGATTCTCGTGTCGGAGACTGTGCGCCTCCGTGTCGGCGGCAACTTGCTTGCGATGAGCCGTCATTACCTCATCCTTCAGCATGTGAACGGTCTGTTCGTGCTTTACAATCGTCTTCTCATAATTCTTGGTACGTTCCTCGAGCGCTGCAATCTGTTGTTTGTAGGTCGCAATAGCCTTTTGGCACATATCCGCCTGCTCCTTTTGGAACTCGGATGCGTTCATTAGTTTGCAATTGACGGATGTCAGCTCACGCACCTCCTTGCGCATCGAATCAAACTGTTCCTGGACGAGGGCATCGTTCTTGCGCTTCTCGCTGGTATAGTAGTCGTAGTTCTCCTTAAGCTCTGCATATTTCCTCGACTCATCCTCCAGCTGCTGCTCCAGACTGCGTATGCGACGCTCCAACTTGGCTTCTGCCTCTAGTTTACTTGTATTTGCAATTGCCTTTGTCTGCTCAAGCTGGGACTCATCGATAAGTATGGTCGAATCGTCTAGGTCTATGATCTGGCTGCCCAGCTTCTTTTGGGACTCAAAGTAGAACTTCTTGTAGCGCTCACACTTGGACATTAGGGTTTCAATTGTATTGTTCTTCTGATTTAGAGTCTGCTCCATTTCGCTTAGACGTTTAGTGGCCTTCTCGAAGTTCTCTTCATATGCCTTCAGTTGCAATTCGTCATTCTTCAGCTCATTGGCCTCCAGTGCGGTGGTTAGTTCACGTATCAGCGACAACAGCTTCACATTCTGCTCTTGCATTTCGGTAATGGATTCAAACGTGACCAGATCACGGCTGATGGCATCGCTGGAGTTGTTTATTATGCCAGGCTGCGTCTGATTGCGTGAACGATTGACACCAGCACGCAAGCAATTGAGCTCGTCCAGAAGCAGACAAACCTGCCGACTCAGATCGACTTGGGATTGCTTTAGTTTCTTATTCTCCTTGACGTGACGGTTGACATCGAATTGTGTCTGCTCCAGCTCCTGCTCCAGACTCATTTTCTTTTCGATCAGCTCGTCACGTTGCTGTAGAAGAAGATTATGCGCCTCGGTTAGCTTACTGTAGTCAGAGTCTTGTTTCTTAAAGATGGGCGCACGCTCATTGATCTCCTCAACGATAGACTTGATCTGTAGCTTGAGCTGAGCGTTCTCCATGTTCTTGGCCTCCAGTTCTTCCGAATTCTTGGCATACAGAGAATACAGTTCGGTGAGCGACATATCGGAGCGTATTAAACGACTGGCAACAGCTGCTGTCGGTGCCAGCTTGCAAATGGCGCTCTCCAGGCTCTGCTCTTGTGCCTCTTTCAGCAGATCGTTGGCGTGTGCGATTTCTGTCCTTAGTGCGTCAATTGTTTTGTTTAGAGCTGCGACTTCTTCAGCATGATTCTGCTTGGTTAGCTGGAATTCCGCTTCTAGTTCACCGTAGTGATCTGTGGTTTCGGTCACCATGCGCTTCAGATCCGTAATACCCTTCAACAGCTCATTACGCTCCGCGCTATTTTCGGATTCGGTGTTCCTGTAGATCTCGACCAGCTTCTCCTTTGCGTCCAGTTCTTTCTTTAGCGTATCTACGAGTTTTTCAGTTGCATTATTCTGATTGAAAATGGTGTCGGTTTGATCCTCAATTTTCTTGTTCAAATCCTCGATAGCTTTAGAATACTGTGCATTTTGGGTCTGGAGTATCTGCAGTTCATCGCATTTCTCCTTGAGACGCACCTCCAGATGCATGATGTTCATGGAATGATCACGTCGCAAATTCTGTAGTTCAGCATTATTGCGATTCAGATCGCTGCTCAGCAATTGAATTTCATTCTGTAACATGGCTCGCTCGCTCTCCAGCCGGCGTTCCTTGATATCCAACGAAACCTCCTTGCTTTGCACCTCATCCAGCCGTGCAATGGCCTCACACTTGGATGTAATGGCGCTCCTCAGCTGCTGCTGGTAGGTGGACAGGTCCTGCTTCAGACGCTCTAGCTCCCCATTCTGTCGCTCGATAACTTTCAGAAGAGAGTCGCGCTCATCGACAAAAACTCCCTTCTCCTTGCGCAATGTGGCGACATCGTGATCATAGCTCTTCACTGATGCCAGCAGCTGGTCACGTTCAACAGACACTTGGTCAAGTTGGGCGCGTAATTCGCTTACATTTTGCTCAAAATTATTGAACTTTACTTGATTATCGAGTATTTGGTTTTTTAACTCTTCGTTCTTTTGTTCAGTTTCACCTTAAGAAAGAAGAAGAGGAAAACAATTTCAGTTCAAGAACTTGTATGTGAAAAACTTAAGGCCTGTTCCAAATTGTCTTGCAATCACTTTACTCACTAAGACGATTCGCAGCGGCTCTTTCTTTACAATATTCGTCGAAAAATCTGTCAATATAAGACTTGAATTTGTTCTGCACGCCGGTTGGCAACTGCTCCAGTTCATCCGGCGCAAATATGTCTGCCAACGACTGTGGACCACTCAGATCCATGGTTGGAATGATTTTATTTATTTAATTACTTTAATATTTTATCCACGTTCAAGATTTAATCGCAAAAACAAATCTTTAAACGTTGCGACAGTCAAGTGAAAATTGCAATTGCAAGTGTGTACATAAGGACAGTGTGTACACATCAGTTGTGAGTCGATATTAATTTTCTCTTAATTTTCATGCCGGCTTCAACTTGCACAAAATCATTTTTAATCATTTTCTCAAGTATTATTATACTTACTTAGGCGATTTGCTGCAGCACGTTCTTTGCAATATTCATCAGAAAATTGTTCAATGTAAGCTGACAGTTTTGTTTGTATGCTGTCGGGCACTTGCTGCAGTTCCTCTGCTTGCAAAATCTTGCTTAACGACTGCGTGCCGCCGAAATCCATGTTGTTGTTCGTATTCTTTCACAATTATAATCTTACGTACGGTTTAATAATATTCGGATATAAGTTAACTTTTTTATTTAATTAAATATAAGCGCGCGACTGACAGAGAATTGTTTCGCGTCGTTCAGATGAAATTCGATTGAATTGCGCGTCGTTCATATTAGAGGTGGAGAAACATCGAAGTCGTCGATGCTTGCAAAACATCGGAACTACTATCGAATTTTTTTATGTACAACAAAAATAAACAATCCTGATAATTAATTACGGCTGTTTAAAATTATTGGAAAGAAAGACTTTCAAAATCTTATGAGAAATATGTTCAATACAATTCTTTTTACAGATTAAAAAGCCGTGTCCAAAAAATTGTATGTGTTCAGCAAGCATCGAAGCATCGGGGACAACACACACCTCTAATAAATAAATAAAATAATCAGCTGATTGCATTTGCAAAAATAAGGTGCAATATTGCAATGGTGGCATATATGACAATATTTAACTTTTTTCAGAAAAGTTGTTAAATATGGTAATTTAAAAAAAATTTAATTTTGAAGCTAGAATTTTAAAACTTTCACAGGTACTTTGTTATATTTTGTCGGTCTTTTAACTTTTTTTTTTTTTTTTTACAAATTTCCTAATTGTTTCACCACGCAAAGGGTGACGTGCCCCAAACTAATTTTAAAAAGAGCTTTATTATTTTAAAAAAATGCATATTTTTCTTGGTTTATTGAAGTTGTACTTTATTGAAAAATAATAAATAAAAAAAAAATATTTTAAAATTTCATTAATTACCAATTATGCTGCTATGAAACGTGTGGCAGCCTTGGTTCCCAGAAAAGGGACATTATATACTAAAAAGCTTTAACCTTCTGGGTATGACAAGCTCGCAGCATTAATTCAAATTAGTATCTTTAATACAGTTTCCTAATCAAACAATTGTTAAAAAATATATATTTTCCCTTGGACCCTTTTTGTGTCCTACCGATTGATAGATTGTGGCGGGCGGTCGATTGTAGTGCGGTCGACGAAAGAAGTTGCAACACTTATTGGCGCGCAATTTAAAAAACCAATCAAAGTTGTGTTGTGTTTTATGCTTTATTTTTGGATATTTTGAGCATATTAATAAATGAATTGGAGTAAATTTTCAATAATTGTGAGCATTGAAATGTTTTACCTTTACATTCCACTGCCATAAAGTTATTTACTAATATAAAGTTATTCGAGTACTTCTTGATTATACCTACCGCAGCGGTTGCTTTAACAGGCGGGTATTGCACAAAACGACCTCATCACATTGTCTTACATAACCATAGCAGAAAGGCAAAAACCAACAGACAACAGACAGCAATCAACATCAATGTGTGTGCTTCAGTCGCTGAATGAAGCTGAGATTAAGACTCATACTGAGACTGAGACTGAAGCTTAGCTGAGCCTGTGGCAGAAGCAGAGTCTGGACCAACGTGTGCCTCGCTTCATCTCTGATAAGAGTCAAAACTGCACCTACAGCAAAAACTTGTGCGAGCCGCATACACTGAGCAAAATCGCATGGATACCAATCAAATTGTGTGGTGTGTGGCCAACAGAATTTCTCGCAGTGCACTGGGAGGGCGATCTGCTTATCAATAATTTGTTTTTCTTTTTTTTTTCTCTTTTTTTTTCGTTTTGCTGCATTTAAGTTAACTCAAAGAGATTCGCTGGCGATAGGAGCTCAAGTGTCACACGCCCACATTTTTGGAGCAGCCGATGAGCCAAAGCGGGCCATAGGTTGCTTTAGCCAGTTGCCAGTTGCCAGTTTTGGCCTGGCCAAGCATTAAAGCTTAAGCTTAAGCCATTTGCACATGCGCCACGCCAATAAACTTGTACCCACCACCGAGGCACGCTTTGATCCTCATGTTCAGTCTCCGACTTTGACTTCGTCTTCGTCTTCAACTCAAAGGCGGTCGGCACACGCTTGTTGTGCTTTGCTTCTTTTACTCTTCTTTGATTTTGGTCTGTCCGGTCTGGCCTGGTCTGGAGTGGCCTGCCCTGTCCTGTCCTGTCTTGGCCGAACCCGTTGCCTCATTGCAGTGCGCATAAATATCGATGGCCGGCGGCAATTATCGCGATGTGATAAACAAATATTTTTGCATCTAACCCACGTCGTAAGGAGCAAAGTTTCTGGCATTCTGGCGCTTAATTATGAACTCTGTGCCAGCAATATTTATTTTTGGTTTTTTCCCTTTTTTGTGTGATTTCGGTAAACTGTGAATATGTATGTATTAATGTTTTACGCGTGGCCGATTGCACTTTTACCTGACTGGAATGGGATGGGATGGGATGGTAAGTACCTGTGCCTGCCAGTTGCCTCATTCCTTCCTTGTCGTTTTGGCCAGGGCTTGGCCAGGTCTCAGTTGTTGTTGCTGTTGCTTGCAATATGCAATTTAGAAGCTTATCGCTCTGCGGATATCAATCAGTCGGCGTTTTGACTTGACTGCATGCAAAGTGGGTGGAGTATGAAATAAAAATTAAATATGGCTCTATTTGAATATTTATATTTTAAGGCAGGTATTTTTTGTACTTTTTTGGGCTAAATGCGCTGTCTGTTAAATTTAAAAAAGAGCTACATGTACATATTAATTATGAAATTATTTACATGCATTAAGTAAGAAATCAATTGACAGTTCAAAAATATTTATAAAATGGATAAATTCAAATGCATTAAAAAATCTTTAAACGGAATTGATCGTCTGCTTTTGAATACAGATTTATGTTATTATAATTAACAATACAAAATACGAACTTTTAAGATAAATAAAATAATGAATACCGTTTAAAGTACAAATGACAGTTAAGTTAAGTTTTTTTTAACTTTAACTTAATTTTTTTATAATTTTATTATTTTATTAAAATGTATATTGTTGTGCTGGCTGCTTATAGCTTGACAATAAATAAATAAATAGTCAAATAAACATATAAATAAAAATATAATTAAATAAAAGAAAAATTAAAAATAAATAAATAAATAAAAAAAAAATGCTTATGCAGTTTTGAATCCACTGATAACTTTGTACATAAAGTCAAACTACAAAAGTTCCGCATATTACAATATTTGCATATGCTGCGTGTGTTTGTGTTTGTGTGAGTGTCTGTGTGAGTGTGTGTGTCTGTGTATGGGTATGTCATGTATTTGGAGCTGTCACACACACACAGACACAAGGCGGTTGGGGCCTCCACCAATTGAAACAAACCAAATGCAAAGACGTCTCTCTCCCACAACACACATTAAAAGCGGAGAACAGGTTTCAGTGCTTTCAATGTGTGCGACAGCTGTAGCTGTAGCTGGAGTTGGAGAGGGAGAGGGAGAGGGAGCTCTCAGTGAGTATTCAGAATACAACGGAGCGACGGCGAGAAGAGGAATATTAAATAAGTCTGTTTCATTTGATTCAAAAGAACTTGCCGCACGTTGTCTGTTGCGCGTTCGCTCAGTTGCTGTTGCTCTGTTCGATGTTGAGATCGGGCTGAGATCGGACTTGCCCCAGAATGAGACTGCGAGACTGCGTTCGCTCCGATCCGATCCGTTCCGCTTTGCTGGGCAGCTGACTTTGCTGCTCTCTGGGGTCTCTCCGCTTCCACTTCCACTTCCAGTCTGTTTGGCCCAAGACTGCGCAAAAGGTTTTGCTCGTGCGCATTTTGGCCTTATGCATTGACTTCGACTCGACTGAACTGAGATCGCAGTCAGTTCACAGAGAGACAGAGAGAGAGAGAGAGAGAGAGAGAGTGAACGCGGCACAGTGGCAGTCGCAAGCGCAGTAACAGTTTAAGCCAAGTTGCCAGTTGTTGCCAGTTGGCAGTTAGTTAGCTTGCGGTTCGTCATCGGCGTGGTTCAATGTAGCTCTGACTTTTTCACAGTCAGCCACATCTACTCCTCCGGCAGCTGCGAGTCGCGCTTATAATCATAAATATCTCCATACAGCGTGCATCTGTATCTGTATCTGTTGCTCATGCTGTGGATGTAGATGTATCTGCATCTGTATCTGTATAAATAGTATATAGGCCCGGTTTATATGCCAATGCGTTGTGCTGTGCATTTTCCCAAGAGTATTGTAAAGTTGTGAGCCAAAGGCAGCAACAACAACAACAACAACGTTGTTATTTTTGTGAAATGTTGAAGCCCTTGATTTTAAGCACCAGATACGTTCATTAGTCGTCGCAAGACTTTTCGTGATCGTAAACGCGTTTCGCCAACCTCTTGATCTTGGCTAACTTGGCTAAGCTGAGCTGCCAACGGTAAAAATTCAACGATCCAAAAGTTCTACAAAAGCTATAGTGTACATGAATCACAATTCAGATTCCATAATTTGGTGACAAGTGTTTAAAAAGTGTAAAAATACTAATAAAAAAAATTAAAATAAAAAAATTAAAGCAAAAGTAAAATCAAATCATATCAAATCTATTATTGCAAAATGCTCAAGTGGCAAGTGGCTTAATGTGGGTTAGGGCTTAAACTAGCACAAATTAAAGCACACACACACACACACACACACGCCCGCACAACAACAATTCAGCGACACAACAAATAGACACAAATTCACACATGCCAGTTTAAAAGACAACAACAACAGCAACAGCCAATTTATGGCTGGTAGTTGGTAGTACTCTGGGCCAAATGTTACCACGGCCAGCAGTCGGTAAGGGAAAAAAAAAAACAAAAACTAACGGAATAATGCAACATTAAGCAAAATGCTGCTGGCCCTGCTAAAGCTAAAGCAAAGCCCAAACCACCACCAACAACAACAACAGCCACAGCAACACCGCCAACACCAGCAACAACAACAACAACAACAAGGAGAACCACAACAACCTGCAACCATCGTCGCCGTCGTCGTCGTCATCGTCGTCGTCGCAGTCACCGTTACCACGAACGTCGTATAAAATGGAACCCTCATATGATCACGAACATCCACATCATCTGCTAACAAATTACAAGTAATATTTACATTTTTCCCATGCTAAAAAAAAATGTATATGAAATTTTTTTTTTATTTTTCTCGCTGTTTAATTATATCCAACCGTAGCGAAGATACATATCTTCCAAGTTAATAACCATAATGAAAAATGAAAAAATGTGTTGGTAGTGGTGAGGAAATTCTCTAGATGTCAGCTATATATGTACATATGTATATCTACACACAAACACAGACAGTTCAAGATTTAGTCACACACAGATACAAAGCTAGAGATACAGATACAGGTCTTAAAAACACGACAGCAACGACGGCGACGGGAATGTATGTATATATATATATATATATATATATATGTATACATATGTACATCAGCATGTATTTACGAAAGTTTTGCTTAGATTTTCAGTTCAGTTCAGTTGAGTTGAGAGTGTGACCTCCGAGCTGATATCCCCGCTCCTAACTTAGACTTCGAGTATAAAAAGCACTTGCACTTGTATGCGTATGTCCGCTTTTCGTTTCACTGTGTGCGTTCTGTGTGAATATGTTAATGTAAATGTTAAATATATACATACTTGTGGATGAGTACAAGTTAGAATAGAACCGTCTTGACTGAAAACATCAGACTTTGAGTCAGACTCGGACTCGAAATTGGTCAAGTGGAAAGTAAACCAAGAGAACAACGTGGTCAACAAGAAAGTTTCTTAAGTATGAGAAAAACTCCGTAAAACGTTGTATAGTATATAGAAAAGTCGGACAGGTAAATGGTAAATGGTAGAGAGGTCACCCTGCGGTTTCGCTCATTAAAATGATTTAGTTTTGATCTAAACACTTTGATAGTTATGCATGATATTTACATAGCATTATACCAACGTCTTTTTATTCAGCCCCAAAGTTTCCACAATTAAACGGAATACATTTCAAATTTTTAATAAAAGCTATGCCATTTATTTATACAAAAAGTTATAAATATTTTTTAAGAAATTTCACTTGAAAGCTTGTCACATTTTTTGGAATCTTCTGCTCTTTTTTTTGTGTGTCTTTTTCTTGAAAATCTGACATCCTGTTGAAGATCTCACATCAACTGGCAAATGTGTCAAGGTTTTAGCTTATGGTTGATTTTATGTTGGCCCATAAATCAATCTGCCTAATGGGTAGACACATCAATTTAGCCAACTCTATAACTGGCCAACTTGATCTCTAATCTCAATTGATTTGCATTTTCTGAATCACTTTAAACGTTTTCTTCAATACAAATACAAACATTTAATTAACAAGTTCCGTTAAGTAGGTTTTATCATCCCTATCAAAATTTGATCGCTCCTGGAACTGGAATACCGAGAATTATAGATAACATTAAATATACACAGGTTCAGCTGAATAGCAAAATAAATCACATACATATTGACAGCTTAATTGGCCAAGTCTAGGCTAATAAGTTTAATAACCGACCCTATATCATTATTAGTATGAAAAGTGTTGAAATATTTAATGGAATTGTAATCTTTAGAACTAAACACAGTTGATACATATCATATAATCAACTGTAGACAGGTATTTATTGTTTAATTCGCTTAGGAAAATGATTCTTTGAAATAGTACAAAATATTGTAAATTACAATTTAAATTAAAAATAAAAATATTAACTTTTTTATAATAACTTAATTTAAGTTAAAAAATCATTTATATTTACTGGTAATGCTTTGCAGGTTTCTAAAAAAATAAATAGATTGGACCTACATTTGTTGCTAAGATTTGATTATTTTACAATATTTAATAGACCACTTTATAGGGTATAGTCTAAGTATATACCTTCATACATATATCCAAAATTAATTCTATTAAAAATAGTCCAAATAAAAGTAAAAATACATAATTTATATTTAATGGTAACGTTTTGGGGGTATGTAAAATGAAAAGAAATATATTCGCCTAACATTTTTTGCTAAGATTTGATTATTTTACAATTTTTGATTGACCTTTTTATATGGTATATGTATGTAGTCTAAGCATACTATACTAAAAATAACACAAATAAAAGTTTAAAAAAAGGAAGAGAAATATATTAGCCTTACATTTGTAGCTAACATTTGATTATTTTACAATATTTAATAGACCTCTTTATAGGGTATATTCTTAACATTTCCCTTCATACATACTATATATAAAAAATTAATTCTATTAAAAATAGCCCAAATAAAAGTTTAAAAACATAATTTATATTTAATGGTAATGCTTTGGGGGTATCTAAAATGAAGAGAAATATATTCGCCTAAAATTTTTTGCTAAGATTTGATTATTTTACAATATTTAATAGACCTCTTTACAGGGTATAGCCCAAGCATTTCCCTTCATACATACATATCTCTTGTTGTGCGAGGGTGTTTGTATCTATGTGCGTGATAAAATCCATTACATTTCAGTACATTTTTCTTCAGATTTTTTTTTTATAATTCAGTCTTTTAAAATGGCTTTGTGTGTGAGAACTGGGTCTTTCGGGTCTTTATTTCTTTGGGCGACGGTAGGAGTGGTAGTAAACCTCATTAGCCGAACCAAAAGCCATTCGTGTTCCACTCGCAGTCGGACTTTGACTTCGGCTGCTTTGCAGTTCGCTCGTGAATTGTGGATGATCGGGCCCTAAAAGAGCAGCACTTTTTTCTCATCTGCTTCATTAGTTTAATTATGTATGTATGTATGTACATACATACTTATATATGCAGGTAGAAATCTTTATATGCAGCCCATAAAATGCGCGCGCATGCGTACAGAGACCAGAGACTGAGAGACTCAGATTCAGACTCTTCACTCTGCCCAATGAAAGAGCCAAGAGTTGTTCACAGGTAGAGCTGCGTTTTACCTTCACGCCGTGTTGTTGCTGTTGTTGTTGTTGTTGTTTTGTAGTTGGTGCGGTTCATTAAAGCAGCAACGACACAAACGCGCTAAGATGGCGGTTCCCTGGGCCGGATGCTGAAGCTGTTTATGCTTATTGGTCAACAACAGCATCTACATATATTTACACACACGCACACACACACACACACACAACTAGCTATGCATATGTATGCGTTTAAGCTGCGTCGTTAAGTTATTCCAGTACATCACACCTGGGCCACAATCGCCTTGCCTTGGCACCACCAAGCCAACCACAAGCAACAACCACAAGCAACAACAACAAGCCCAAGTCTTAACCTGGCCCGGACCGGCCTGTCTTGGCCCGACTGTGTTCAGACTGGTTTTTTTTTTTGTGAAATGAGTAGGAAACAAATGTATTCGGGTTTTGGGGCGCCTGGCACCACCACCAACCAATAGACTGCAAATGGAGCAGAGCAGATGCTGCTGCAGATCTTGTGCAGGCCACACCCACCGCGAAGCCGCCGAAACCAAAATGGCTTTTATTACCACGACCACGTTTACATGCCACCGCTCAATATGGCCGGCTAAAAGGCGATCCACGAAATTAATATGTTTAGAAAATCAAATTTTAAATGCATTCAACTGAAAAAAGTCTTAAATGATAATTTAATATTTCAACTGTCTTTCATCTGTTTAATACTCTTTCCATTTCATGTTTGCAAATCCCATGAGATTACGATTTTATTTAAACTGAAGTTCAGCGTTTAGTAAAGTATTTAACTACTTTGGAAATCTGAGAAATAAAAAAATGAATCTATGGAAAATATCATGTAATTGATTCAACTGATTCAATGGCTGTGATTTCTCAGTAGTTTAGACTTTAAAGCCTATAAAGGATTCGGATACGGATTCGGATTCGAATGTCAGAATGAAAATTAGACTATTAAAATATT
The DNA here is from genome assembly GCA_963924055.1 of Drosophila limbata. Taxonomy (NCBI): domain Eukaryota; kingdom Metazoa; phylum Arthropoda; class Insecta; order Diptera; family Drosophilidae; genus Drosophila; species Drosophila limbata. Next base: position 8,716,948 of record OZ001355.1, read on the forward strand.
TTTGTTCTTATGTTAATTGATTTTGAATTCCAATTAATACTGTCAGTATGTAACAAATGCTATTTATTAAAAGAAATGACACTTAATAGGCAAATTCCTTTTCTTGATATTAATTTTAACTTTGGGTTTTGTTGGTTAAAAATATAAAAATGTTATGTAGGGAAATATTTAATTTAATTTAATAAGAAATTTGTTTATTTATTCATTTAATGTCAATTAAGAGCAGTTGACCAAAATTACTTTTCAAAATTAAAGTAAAATGAGTTAATCAATAACTTAACCTTTCCCTTATTTAAAATGCACAAATGTTGTTTTTATTTTTAAAAATTACTTAAATATACACATCAGATAAATAAGAATATGTCTGAAGTTTGTTTTTTAAAGTAAAGTATATAAAACTAATTTTTTTATCCAACTTTATTTCAATGTTTTTTTTATTAATAAACAGTAGCGAAAGAAAAAAACTAATGTGTATTAAAATCAGAATTGTTGGATCATTTAAATATTTTATTAGTAAACACAATTTCCATCAACGTTTTAAATTCTTTTACTTGAATTGGTTCAAATTTCAATTTAAAATAATGTATTATTTGAATTGATAATTGAAAATATGGTTATCTAATTTTATTATTAATAAAAGACATTGAACAAATAAATAACATGTTTTTACAATTAAAGAAAATGGAAAATTTAATACTTAGTCTTCCAATAAGTCTTCTCAATTTATTGTAAAAAGTACCCTATTTTATTAATTTTCTTGTAGTTGCTAAGATTTTGGTTTGTTCTTTGATAAAATGACATTATTATCAAAATGTTTAAGGTTTAAGCAATTTAAGAGTATTCAGTATTCCTAATAATTATATTGAATGTATGCTTTTGATATTTTAGAATTATCTAGAACGTAAAGTACTTTTCACAGGTATTTGTAAAGTTTTTTTTTTGCAAAACAATATCAATATAGAATAGGAAATTTTTAAGTATTACTTAAATTATAGAATTCTTATAAGTATATGGTTAAGTTATATATATATTTGAAAAAGTTAAATAAATTATTTATTAAATTCTGTGTTATTTAAAAGTGTTATAACTATGATATAATAAATTTAAATAAAATTAAAACTTAGTTAAGTTCTCACGCTCCAAATATTTGTTTTTAAAATTTAAATAGATACTAGGTTTTATTCCAAGAAATTAATGCAATAGAAATTTGTTAGAATACTCTAAGAAAGCAGAAAGCAAATACTTGGCCAGATAATTGGAACGTGTGAAGATACATAGCTCTCTCATTTAACATACGAATCAAGTTGAGATTTCCTCACTTTCGCTTAATGTATCTCAACATCCAACTAACTAACTGCGTATATATGTAGTTGAAAGATACAGATTCTGCTTATTAACTGCAGAGAATATTGATGATATTCGTATTCTTCTTATTCTTATGGAGAATCAGCTAACAAAACGCCGCCGCCTTTTTCTCGCAGGCAAATTCGATTGTCTTTCGAGTCTTTCGAGCTCTGCGCACTTCAAGTCAGACAAGGGGAAAAGAGGAAAAGTTGGAGCGAAGGCAGAGGAAACTTAAAAGGCTGTCTTCGCGCAGCGACACATGAATCACAATATGCTAAAGGGCTGACACTCTCTCTCCAGATCAATGCGGCTTCTGAATGAAGTTTTTCGGGGCTTGTTAAGGCCAGAGCAGAGGTAGAAGAAGAAGAAGAAGAAGGCCCAAAGTTGCCTACTTTGCGGCAGCCGCAAGTTGCCAAGTTGCCAAGTTGCCAGGTTGCCAAGTTGCACTGTTGAGAAAACCACCAGCAGAGTCAACGTTGCGGTTGTCGTAAACAAAACGTTGCACAGTGCGGACATTCAGTACTTGGACAGGAGGACAGTGGACAGTGGACAGTGGACAGGGCACAGTGGACAGGGGATAAAGCCGAGGACAGACAACGACAGGGGAGCGGACAGGGGATGAGGCCGGCGAATGTGGAATATGTGGCATTTTGCAAAGATGTTGACATTTTGCGCGCATAAAAATGCCAACTTACCGGCCACTGTATGTGTCCTATTTTAAAATCAGGGCCATGGCTAAGACTCGGCTCGGACCGGGCGCGGGCTAAGTCCAAAAAGCCAAAGCCATCGTCGTGGATCGTGAGCGAGCGCTTAGGATAAAGCAAAGCAAAGTAAAGCAGGGATAGAGACACAGACAGCGGCAGAGAGGGGGAGCGAGAGGGGAGACCAGTTGGACAGGCGCACAGATCAGGACGGTATAATTTTGTGTACCTTGGCCAAGTATTTAGCAGCAGCAGCAGCAGCGGCAGCCGCAACCGCAACCGAATATCAAAAACGTAACGATGTCACCAGGAAACCTCAATAAATTATCCAGCTGCGCGGTATTAAACCTCGTTCCTGGCTCTGGCTCTGGCTCTGACTTTAGAACGAAGCTCTAGGCCTCAGTCGCAGTTTTTGGGCGCTCTTGGCTGTTTTGTCGGCTGCTTTCTGGCCCAAGAAAGCTCGCTTGAAACTAGAGCGCCTAGTTGCGACTGCAGTCTGTAGGCTTAACAATTAGGCCGAGCTCTTGTTCGCCAAGTTGGTAGGCAAAAGAGGCAGGACAGACAAGAAAAAGACAGAGACAGGGACAGGGACAGAGTCTCGACCAGCAAAGACAATAGACCAAAAGTGTAGTGGGCAGCAATAAATTCAAACGGTAACAAATCGAAGCGAGGGCCAAGAAGAAACACGCACACAGCAGTCAGGGCCGAGAACTGAATGTGGCCGAGACAGGAGTGGGGAGTGGGGAGGGGAGTGGGGAGTCGAGAGTCTGCTTCGACTCCCTTAGGGAGCGAGTCTGGGGCTGAGCTTTGGCAATATTTAAACTTGTCTCGTTTGGCTGCCGCTTCGTTCTGCTTGAATTCCTGGAAGCCGAATTACTTTGAAATGTGTCGATATGTCGCAACTTTTAAAAGTTATGCATAAAGGTCTGCTTCTGCTTCTGCTTCAGCTTCAGCTCCGACTACGATGCTACTACGATGTGGCTTCTACTCCACAACGAGAGCCACAGCTTCTTTGCTTACCCTGGCAACCTGGTTGGCGGCTCTTCTCGGTGGTTCGGTGGCTCGGCGGTTCGGCGGTGCGGCCTCCTTTGATAATACAATAGCTGCACGCGCCCAATTTACATTTATGTCCACTGACATTAAGGAGCGCAGCGTTGCCTTCGAGCCTGGATCTGGTCCAGTTTTCAGCCCAGGCTCCTCCCTTCAATTCCCTTTTGTCTCCGGCAAAGTTTTTACCCTTTATTTTATTTGCACTCGTATGCGTGCCAACAACGTGAAAATTGTCAGCGTATTTAGCAGCCCTTTTAAATATCATATCATTATAAGCCCGACATCGTCGACATTTCTGTTCTTTTCTGTTCTACGTAATTTTCAACAGTAGCTCATAAAATAACCAAGCGAAACATGTTGCAACGATTTCAATTCTAATTAGCAACTCCACAACCCTTGAAAAGATAACAATTCCCTTTTAAATAAAGCTCGAGCAGCTTTAATTAATTGCTACTAATTGTGTGTAGTTTAATTTTAAGATTCAAAATTTGGTCGGAAACTCACATTTTTTACTGTTTCTAGATATTAATATAGTCTTAAGTTAGGTTTTGGATTTGATGAAAACTTAAAAAATGTTTCAGCACAATAATTTAATCGTCCAAAAGAATCCCAAGCCTAGATTTTTGATTTGATGAAAACTTCAAAAATGTTTCAATACTGAATATTTTGAGAGTTTTCCCTCGAAACTTATATTTTTCAATTACTTTTCTTCTTACATTAAAAGTGCTGGATTGAAATAACACTCGTTTCAAAATTAAAAAAGGTATTTATGCATCAAATCAATATAAATTAAAGAAATTTATTGAGCTTGCAAACGATTCTGAAACTTCGAATATTTGTATACCCGTTACTACTACTACTACTACTAATCTATGTAACAGGGAGAAGGAAGCATCTCCGACCCTTTAAAGTATATATATTCTTGATCAGCATCAACAGCCGAGTCGATTTAGCCAAGTCCGTCTGTGGAAGAGCCTAGATCTCAGAGACTATAAGAGCTGGGGCAACCAAATCTGGCACACAGACTTCTATAAATCCCACGTAGATGGAGATGGTTTCAAATTTTTGTCAAGCTCCTTCTATCTATTATTATAAGCTTTTATCCTACTTAATCGCAAAAAGATTTGCCAACCAACTCTAGTAATGGCTTTTTTATAGCAAATAACAAAGTTTTTATTTGATCAAAACCAACAAAATTGAAATATTAAGAGCAATACATAACCTGTTGGTTAACGCAAAGGACTTGAACTAGTAATGGCTGATTTATAAAAAAAATTTAAAATTTATTTACTTAAGTAACGGGTATGTCGGGCTGTCGGGAGCTCGACTATACTATAGACTTTCCCACTTGTTTTACTTTAAGAGATCTTTAATACTTCAAATCAATACGAAGTAAGTAAATTTATTGAGTTTGCATACGATTCTGAAATTTAGAACAATTTTAATGTGAAGGAATATTTTTAGTATTTGTTCATATAATTACTAAAATAATCTGAAAATGTTAAATAGATAGCATTTTTTAAGACAAATAGTTTTGGAACTTAACAGAATTTTGTATCAACTGAATTGATCGAATAAAATATATTCTTTTGTATGCATATTCTTATATTAAGCCTATTTATATTCAATTTTGTTTGAAGTAAATGGATTAAGAAATGACAAAATTCATCTGTAAATTTGGAATATTCTTCTTACAAAATACTATCCAAGTTTGATGATGATATAGTATGCTAATTTTATGTTAATATTATTATTAAGTAAGTAGATTTATGAATTTAATTATAATAACTAAAGTTTAATAACACTGTGCAAGTCAAAAAAAAAGACATGACCGAACTCGACGGTTTCCCCCTATTTCGGGTCCTACGAATCGAACTGCATCATTAGTTTTTTGAGTTACAATGATGGTTTCATACAAAATTTTTTCGCGAAGTTTTTGACCAAGTTTGCTATTTTTAGCAAAATAGGGCATTCTTCTGCAGTCTCTATCTTTTTGGAAAATGGTTTTTTTTGTAAAGTTTCTTCGGCAAAGTTGCTTAAAATACTAAATTCTACAAGTTTTGGGAACATACCAAGCCTCTAAATTAATGTTAGTAATATATATTTAAGTGTTTTTAGATTGTCACTCTTTTTCTTTATTTATGTTAACAGCTATGTTAACGGCTATGTTAACCTGCCGACGCCCTTGAACATTACAAGTGCATTTGGTCGCCTTATGCGGAAACCGCTAAAAATAAGATTACTCACTTTTGCATTACTTCGCCATCTATCGATGAATTTACCTTTAATTCACCCTTAATTTAAGTGCTTGCTTGGTCAAATCGGATAAATTGAAATGGAAATATACTCAAAAGTGTTGAAGTAACCTCGAAAATTCAAAAAAATTCGAATATTTTGAAAACGCTTCCACAAAAAAAATTTTAAATGCCATTTTCGTGTTTAGCCGGCCAAACTTCATAAGAAAAAAATACTTTGATTCACTTTGCATATTGGCTGTAAACTAGTGTAATATGTCTAACACCAAATATTGTTGATTACATAATATTGTGAACATAAAGTGAAAAATATTTTTTTTGTACTCTTATATTATTTAATAGGTAATTTTTTCGTCAAGATTTTTATGCTAAAGCTACTTAAAGTAACAGAATCCTAATTTTGGTATAAGTATCAGGTAGGAAAATTCGGTTGCAGGGCAACATGAACGAAAACTCGTAAAAAAAAGTGGTCAAGGTTTGATTTTGTTGACATATTGACCCAAACGACCACTAAAACATTAATTTAGATGCTTGGAATGTTCCCAAAACTTGTAGAATTTATTATTTCAAGCAACTTTGCCGAAAAAACTTTACAAAAAAAAACATTTTCCAACAAGATAGAGACTGAAGAAGAATGTCCTATTTTGCTAAAAATAGCAAACTTGGTCAAAAACTTCGCGAAAAAATTTTGTATGAAACCATCATTGTAACTCAAAAAACTAATGATGCAGTTCGATTCGTAGGACCCGAAATAGGGGGAAACCGTCGAGTTTGGTCATGTCTTTTTTTTTTTTTGAAAAAAACTATCACAGTGTAATTAATGAAAGATCTCTACTCTTTCCATGTCATTTCAGTGCGAAGAAATATCCGCATGTGTCCCGGACACCGGAATACAGCCACTCGACGGTGGGCAGCGATTATCCGGAGCATGTGGGCTACTTGGCCGATGGTCGACTGCTACACGAGAGTCCCAGCGATGGCATCTACCACGTGCGACAGGGCAGCGAGCACTCCTCGCCCAGCCTCCACTCACCAGCCATACAGAGCTCGGGCTATGACAATGAGCACTCGATGAACGAGGCGGCGCTGTCGGTGCACAGTCACAGCCACTCCCCGATGGTGTCCAGTGCGTATAGTGGAGGCACTGCCTCCTTGATAAGCAGCAATATACCATTGCTGGGCGGAGGAGGGGGCGGAACATCGATGCTCAACAAATTCCTGTCGCATCCGCATGCCACAATGGTGGCCAGTGGTGGTCAGGATGAGCCTATTGAGCCGACGTCCATGTGGAGCTACGACTACAAGGGTGAAATCTGCGCACCGCATTGTGGCTACATGGATCGGCACAAGACGACGATGGCCAGCGATTTGAAGTACAGACCAGGCGGTAATCAGTCAAAAAGTGCCAAAGAGTCGCGCATCCGACGGCCAATGAACGCGTTCATGGTGTGGGCCAAGATCGAGCGCAAGAAACTGGCCGACGAGAATCCCGATCTGCATAACGCGGATCTCAGCAAAATGTTGGGTAAGCCAAGAAAATATTTATAAATTTAATTTATGGTTTCGTTATTAGATTTAATTGTAATTTGGTTTAGGCTTTCTTTTCTTTTTATACCCGTTACTTAAGAAGAAGGAAGCATCTTCGATCCTATTAAGTATACAGTGGCGGCAGAATCAATAGGGACATACAATTTTGTTGTTTCTTTTCAATACAATTCTTATCCTTGCAAGATCCAATGCATTTAAACTCTTAGAGTTAAGTAATACATAATAGATATTTCTATTTAAATGTAACAAAAATTTGGTTCATTTTATAATTTAAGAAGAAAAGAACACAAATTTCCGAAATTCATACTGGCAGAAAAAATAGGGACAAGGAACATTAGGTTTACAAATTTTGTTTTTCACATGTTATTTTTAAAAAACTTTAATATTTGGCACAGGTTTCCTAAGGAATGCCATACCAAGCCTATTGCACCTGTTCCGAGAGAACCTGCTGATTTTTAGACTTGTCAGACCCTAATGCCTAAACTAAATGCCCAGAGGTCCTCTATGGGAGCTAAGTCCGGAGAATGTGCAGGTGATTCCATGTCGCCAATATTTTCAAGACAAATCCATTCCCTGACCAAATTCGAAGGATGCTTCGGGTCGTTAACGTGCTTTAAAGTGGGACTAAAGGATGTGAATAATATTGAAAAGAAGCAACAAAATTTTATGTCCCTATTAATTCTACCGCCACTGTACATATATTCTCGATCAGCATCAACAGCTGAAGCCATGTCCGTCCGTCCATCCGTCTGTAACGTCCATATAGTAACGGGTATCCTATAGTCGGGAACCCCACTATAGCCTTTTCCGTTTGTTAAATTTGTATCCAAGCTAAAATTCTTGTAGTTTCAATTGCACTTGTAAATTAATTCTTTCTTCTTGAACACAGGTAAAAAGTGGCGCTCGCTGACGCCTCAGGATCGACGTCCCTATGTGGAGGAGGCGGAGCGTCTGCGCGTCATCCACATGACAGAGCATCCCAATTACAAGTACCGACCCCGGCGACGAAAGCAATCCAAGCTGCGCACCATGCAACCGGGTGCCAAGGAGCAACAGCAGCAGCCGAGTGAGTCCTCACCACAGTCCGGAGCCACGTCCAAGACGACGCCAAAATTGTCGACGCCGCCGCTGGCAACGGCCACAAGTGGCAGCTACAACAACAACAACAACACGCCCACCGACGACAGCCGCAACTCGACACCGCACAACGTGGCCAGTCTGTATGAGCAGCCATTGAAGCCAAGTTATTCGCCCAGCTCCGTCGACTGTTACAGCAATGCGGACAGCACGGAGCAAATTGAATCTCTGGCTGCCAACTGCACTGAATCCTCTCCAGCCTCCTACGACAGCTCGCTGCTGCTCAAGAAGCTGACGAAGCCGGCGCCAAGTCGGGCCAAGAAGCTCTCCAAGGCGGAGGATAAATCCAAGACGCAGCAACAGCAGCAGCAACAACAGCAGCAGCAGCAGCAGCAACAACAACATAGTCTCTATGCCTCGTATCCCTTGGCCAGCTCGGTGGCTGTGGTGGCAGCACGTGGCATGTACGTCACATGCAACAATCGTGGACTGCTGGATCATGGGCATTCGGTGAAGGGCACCTTCTATCCGCCCGTGTCGAGTGCCGATGACGAGGGCAGCAGCTCGATGCGCAGCAGCAGCAACAGCAACACATTGCAGCAGCAGCAGCAGCAACATTGCAGCAGCAGCAACAATAACAGCATGCCACTGGCCACATCCACATCCACATCCATAGCCACCTCCAGCGATCTGAGCAGCTACACGTTGGCCATGTCCGAGAGCAACTGCAACAGCAGCCAATTATCCAATGCTGATTATCTATCCAGTGTTAATTCGTATGGCATGCAATATGAGGACTTCTTGCGCTATCAGACCAATGAGCTGGATTATGATCAGCTCAAGGAGGCGACGACAACGGAACAAAAGTGCGCCAAATATCCGGATACGAATCAAAACTACGATGACTACGAGGCGGAGGCGTATAACAATGCCATGTTGTTGCCGGCAACGAGCGCTAGTTATTACACACAGTTGCCCTACTCGCTGACAGGTGGCGCCTGTGCGCCGAGTGGTCTCGCCGCCTTTCCGCTGCAGCTGGCAGTGCCGTTTCAGCAAACGACGGCGACAGGTGGCGCCACCGCCTATGCACAGCCCATGCAGAGCAGCTATCTGCACTATGGCAACTACTATGAAGCCAATGGAGCTGCGGCACAGTTGCTGCCACAGCAGACAACAGCAGGAGCAACAGCAGCAGCATCAGCAGCACCGCCTCCGCCAACAGCAGCTGCAACTCAGGCAGGATCAATGTCTATGCAGCATCATCATCATCATCATTCGCATCCGCATCCTCATCCGCATCCTCATCCGCATCATCATCACTTTGCAGCAAGTGCTCCGGCTGCTCCCGGCATGGAGATGCTCTTCGAGCAGCAACAGCAGCAGCAGCAGCAACAACAACAGCGCAAGGACGATGAGATTAGCAATATATTGGCGGGAGTGCGAAAAACCTGCTACAGCAATTGATAGTGGATTGGAATCCATTCAACAACATTTTGTTATATTTTCTTGAAGAAGTTGAAACTAGAGTTTAGGCACTTGGTTTAGGTACCTCATAAGAATTGCCCCCCCTTAAAAAAAATAAAGTGTACTATAAATACAATTATTAATAAAATATATATGTTAATATTAAGTTAGCTTGCATTGAAATAAAACGAATAATCTGTATGTATGGAGCGTATGTATTTTTGACAGTCTTGATTGCTGTGTTGTGTCTATGGGCATTACTATTATTATTATTTAATTATCATTGAAAATCAATAAAAAAAATGTTAACATTTTTCTAACATAATTACAAACTTTGGAAGCAAAAATTAAAAATTAATGGTAATTAAATTGAGATATCATTATAATTATTCAATCTTTTAATAATTATAATCATATTTTAACTCAATAGTAAGTGAGTCAAAATTTCAAAAAGCCAGGCCTGATATTATTATATGAAATTGATTTTTTTATTATTATTTCTTTAGTTTTCTTTAGATACAAATTGTATTTTTTGAGCCATTTCTGCAAGCTGCGTCTTAAACTTTTTCTTTTCTCATTTTTTTGCGTCCCATAAGTGACTTATTACAGAAATTTTGTTATCAAGCGATTTGAAAAATATATGTTAAATTGTGACTTTTCGGGCCTACCGTTCGTCGGGCTTTATTTTAGAAAAAGAAAAAGAGCCCGCTTTCAATTTTATTGCACGAAGCCCGTGGGTTATTTGAAGAGGTCCGCGGGACACGAAGCCCGAACAGGCCCGTGCCCATCTCTAATATCAACAAATACACTTGCACTTGTGTTGTTGTTTGTTGATATACTGTCATATCGACATTACTAGACCTCAAGTCAGCTAAAACTCACTTACTACCAAGTAGAAAGGTCAATAAAACAAAAAACTTTTTATTTTTTTAGCTTAATACTTAAATATGTTTCATTAGCCATGCTTTTTTTCAATCTCTGCTTGACAGCAAACATATGACAGACATATGCCACCTGACCCATGAGACACTGTCCAACCAATACACAGCATAAGAAAATTTCCCTCAAAACGGCGACTGCGCAGTTTTCGGCTCAGTCAGCATCCGATTGAGAAGCAAAGGAAAACGATAACGTACAAGAATTTTCTTTGCTTGCTGCGCTGCTTTGCTGAAGGGCTGAAGGATTTCCTTCCAAAGCGTTACATAAATTTTCAATAATCATTTTTTTGTTTAAATAATTCCACATTTTTTCGGGCAAACACATTCTAAAAAAACAAAAAAAAAAAAGAGATGCAATCGCTGGAGTTACAACAAATTTACAACAACAGTTCCAGTTAAGCTAAAGTGAGCAAAGATGTGTATAGAACTGAAAAAGGGAAACGCTTAGAGCGCCATTTGTGCGCATATTTTTAGCAAAAAAAGTAAAGAAAATCTAAAGAAAATTAATCATTGTGTTCAGTTACTAATTGATTGTTAATTAATGTTCTTTAAGTTAAGTTTATAAAACCCGAAAAAATCAACGAAATTCGACAACATTTCAACATTTTTGCAAAATCGATAAGCTTCAGCATCAGCATAAAAAGCGTACAATTCGGACAGCTTGATAGTTAAAAGAAGGGGCCGCCGTCATCCACCCCCCACCAGCAGCACCACAACCACCTCAGCCACCTTCAGCATTCACATCCACATCAGTTTGTAAAGCACCCCACCAGCTTGTAAAGCTCTCAACATGTCATTCATAACGAAATTGAAGGCAACACCGTTGCCACCGTTGCCACCATTGAAGAACATACTCAATGTGGCCATGCAAACGGCCAGACAGACAATTCCAGAGCGCAAGGATTACCAGCAACCGCCCGGAACGAGCATTCCACAGCAGCCGGGTCAAGGTCAAGCGGGCATGTTTCCACCAACCGATGTCGATGGCCATGGCCATGTTAATGGCAGTGATCAGCCCACAGAGATGAACTCGAATCCCTTTCGAAATCCAGGCGGTTGGTCCAACGAGGATCCTGAGGGTGATTATAAAACCGAATATCAAAGCACATCCTTTGTGGGCAATGAATACGATGGCAGATATCAGCAAACCGATGGCTTCAGGTGCGTTACCACAGCTCCATCAAACATGGATGCAGTTACTCATTTGGTATCTGAATTTTCAATTTACAGGCAGGGCAGCATTGCCTCGGAGGGCAGCTCATTCGTATGCGAGGGTGAAGGTGGCGGCGGCTCCAAGATCGACGAATTCCAGGCGGGATGGAACGTGACAAATGCCATTCAAGGAATGTTCATCGTCTCTCTACCATTTGCGGTACTTCATGGAGGATACTGGGCCATCATTGCGATGGTGGGCATTGCCCACATTTGCTGCTACACGGGCAAGGTGCTGGTGCAGTGCCTCTACGAGCCGGATCCGAGTACGGGTCAAATGGTGCGTGTACGGGACAGTTATGTGGCCATTGCCAAGGTATGCTTTGGACCGAAGCTGGGTGCTCGGGCCGTTAGCATTGCCCAGCTCATCGAACTCCTGATGACCTGCATATTGTATGTGGTTGTCTGTGGAGATCTTCTGGCCGGCACTTATCCGCAGGGTTCGTTTGATTCACGCTCGTGGATGCTCTTCGTGGGCATCTTTTTGCTGCCCATGGGCTTCCTCAAGTCCTTGAAAATGGTGTCCACTCTGTCCTTCTGGTGTACCATGTCACATATTGTGATTAACGCGGTCATTCTCGGCTATTGTCTACTGCAGATTGGCGATTGGGGCTGGTCCAAGGTCCGTTGGAGCATTGATATGGAGAACTTTCCCATTTCATTGGGCGTCATCGTGTTCTCCTACACATCTCAGATATTTTTACCCACACTCGAGGGTAATATGATAGATCGTTCAAAATTCAATTGGATGCTGGACTGGTCGCACATAGCCGCTGCGATTTTTAAGGCAGGCTTTGGTTACATTTGCTTTCTCACCTTCCAGAATGATACACAGCAGGTGATAACCAATAATTTACACTCCCAGGGATTTAAGGGAATGGTCAACTTCTTTCTGGTTATCAAGGCCATTCTCAGTTATCCATTGCCATACTATGCTGCCTGCGAGCTTCTCGAACGCAATTTCTTCCGTGGCCAGCCAAAAACCAAATTCCCCACCATTTGGAATCTTGATGGTGAGCTGAAAGTTTGGGGCCTGGGCTTCCGTGTGGGCGTCATTGTAACGACCATTCTTATGGCTATATTTATACCGCACTTTTCAATATTGATGGGTTTTATTGGCAGCTTTACGGGTACCATGTTAAGCTTTATTTGGCCCTGTTACTTTCACATCAAGATCAAAGGCCATTTGCTCGATCAAAAAGAAATAGCTAAAGACTACCTCATAATAGGACTAGGCGTACTCTTCGGCGTCATTGGCATCTATGACTCTGGCAATGCCCTAATCGGTGCATTCGAGATTGGTCTTCCATTTTAAACAAATTTCCCAATTGTTACATGACTATTTATTTATAGATTACTTAGTTATCAAAAGGTCTAATCAAACTGGGTACTACGAATACCTAACTAAACATATATTGTTGGGTTTGTGGTCTGCATTTTTGGCAATATAACATAAAAAGTCTTCCATAAACTATATAGTTAATATTAATGTTATATCATATGCCAAAGATGCAGCTCACTATGAAGTTAAAGAATTGTAATGAAAGAACAATAATCCTAGTTTATAAGAAATGAAACGCAAGTCTTCCAAAACAAGCGAACAAATGTCTTCCAAACACACAAAAATAAAAATCCTAAGCTAATTTAAGTAACGATTATATACATAAACGAGTACGATATTTAAAAATATTATTGATATTTATTGTATGTACGCATATTATATATACACATACATACATACATATATATAGAGGCAAAAGCTCTAAGAAGAGAACAATAAACCATTATACAAATTGAAATGTATGTAAATCTATTACCAAATAGATAGAACTCAATGTTTATTTATATACCAGTATATATACATATACATAGTTGAATGCGTTTTTTTAAGCGATTAATTATAAAGTTACTGTACTTATACATATGATAATAATAGCCTTTAAAAACGACACTAGCATCTTTTAAAAGTCTCAATAAAAACATCATCTCACGTTGAACATTAAAAATTCTACTACTTTAAAGATTCCTCAAAATATATTTCAAATATTTTTAGCCCCAAAGAGAAAGTTCATTATTGTTCGAAAAATGTCTGCATTTATTTGTTAATATGTAGTGTAATATTACAGTTTTGTTTTGATTTTTTTTTAAGGTGAATATTAGTTATTGTATAAAAAATATTGTTATGGAATCTTAGGCACTATGTGATATGTGTAATGAAGACAAGACAAGTCGTACAAACGATTTCATATTTTACTCAGTTAGAGGTCTTATAAAATTTATGATCGTGAGTACTTCTGGTATGTTGGAATGCACCTTGTTTAATCTTATGCACAGCACAGGTTGTCGTTGTAGGAGCAGTAATATATTCACTCTTATAGAGACTGGAACCAGTAAACTTCTCATTGCCCAAGCTAATCGAAGATTGATTTCCACGACGTGTGGTCATAACACGTTCGGTATGACCATGGGCGTTGTAGGAGGAGGAGGGAAAATCGATGCCGCTGGACACATGTTGGCTGCCACTTCCACGATGACGTGTTACATGACGTTCAGTATGGGACTGCGATTGGGATGGAAAATCAATGCCGCCAGATACATAAGTGCGTGTTACTGTCGACCTTTCTAAATTTGACCTATTGGCAGTACCGTTGTCAGCACCACCCGATATAATGCGTGACATGTTTGAGGACGTGGCGCTTTTCATTTGAAGATCCCTGTTTTCCTTGTGAACGCTGCAGCTGCGACGCTCAGTTGAGAAACTTGTGTTCAAATCAGATTCCTTATTCTGACGATGGATGCTACTGTAACTCTGGCGATCATTCGAATGGGTATTGCTGCTGGAGGGTTGCTCATGTAGATTTAATATACTCTTGCGCTGCATCTTTCCATTTGAAGTTAAGCTGCTGTTGACTGCATTCGAGTCGTTTGAAGAACTCTTGCGATGGAATACCGAGTTGGACACATCGGCTTCAGAGGAGAACTCGCTCTTTCTGTGATGGAAGTGCTTAGAAGACGACATCTGGGATGTTGAACTACCAGTAATGTTGTTGGTGGAAGAATTGTTACCAATCACACGAGAAGTTGAGCTGCTAGATATATCTTTGCCAGTCATGTGGGAAGTTTTGGAGCTTCCGGTAATATGGTTGTTGTCAATCACATGAGAAGTTGAGCTACCAGTCACATTTTTGATTACTGACCTGCTGTCGGCCAAATGAGACGTTGAGCTACCGTTAACATTCTTGGAAACTGTACTTTTTGTGACTAAATGAGATGTTGAGCCTCCTGTTCCAGTCACATTGTTGGTAGATAAGATGCCTTGATTTGCTGTCGATGTTGACGTCTGAAGAGCGCTGTTGTCAACTATTGATCCTCGAATTCTCTCCGTGTTCACAGCAGATTTTTCAACAATATTGAGATTTCTTTGCATGGAGGTGCTTTCCTTATGTATGTTTTGAGTATTCTCAATGTTTGTAGTTGTCGTATTCTTGGAAACATTTTCGATTACATTTATTTTTGCTGGTCTCTTCACATACTCAGTTTCCGGTTCCTTTTTAGCTCGACCACCGACAACAGTGGTAACCTTCTTCGTTGAAACAATGATTAAGCCATCGACTGGATTTTGGCTGTTGGCGTCCACTTGCTTAACTGCGTCCTTTCCAGAAACAAAGTTCATCTGGTTAGTTGTTTTCAAAATTGAAGTATCAGTTCCCAAACTGATAGATGAGCTGTTGTGCTTGTATTTTTGTGTCCGCTGTACTTTTTCCACAGTGGTCTTATTGTTTGATGTCTTAAAATCGTCTTTTCTAGTCACGGTCATGGTTCCTTCCAGCTTCAAATTATCCACCGGCCGTTTAGGTGTCTCTCTTCGCACATTCTCTAATAACGTTGTGCTATCGGTTTCCGTTCTATCAGTTCGCCTATAAAATTCTCCTTCTGGTTTTAGATTATCCTTCGGTTTTTTCTGGGTCGGTCGCTCTGCAGGTTTAAATGTGGTTTTTTCGGGAGCATAGAATGGTCCATCGATCTTTAAGTTATCGCTTGGCTTTACTTGTTCGGGCCTTGATGTGTAATGATATTCCTCTTTTTTAGTAAATGTCATTGTACCCTCGTTCTTTAAATTGTCTTTCCTTACAACTGTCTTAACCTTTTCAGCTGGTTTAAATGTTTCTTTCTCTGGAATATACATTTTACCTTCAGGAGTTTTTAAATTATCCTGCGGTTTCTTTTGCGTAGGTCTTTCTGCTGGCTTATAGCCAGGTTTCTCTGGACTAAAGAAATCACCCTCCATCTTAAGATTATCAGTTGGCTTAACTTGTTCAGGCCGGACAACATATTGATATTCCTTTCTTTCGACAAAAGTCATTTCACCTTCGTTACGCAAGTTATCCTTCCGAATTATTCTTTCGGTTTTTTCTGCTGGTCTATATTTAGGCTTATCTGGTGTAAAGAACTCTCCCTCATTTCGCAAATTATCTTCTGGTTTCTTTTGAACGGGACGTTCAGCAGGTTTATATTTCGGTTTTTCTGGTGCATAGAATTCTCCTTCATTTTTCAAATTGTCTTCTGGTATCTTCTGAACAGGACGTTCCGCAGGTTTGTAACCAGGTTTCTCAGGAACATAGAATTCACCTTCGTTTTTCAAATTATCTTCAGGTCTGACTTGAGATGGACGCTCACCCGGAACGAACTTCGGCTTTTCAGGGCTATAGAATTTTCCATCCATTTTCAGATTATCGGTTGGCTTAACTTGCTCGGGGCGAACAACATATTGATATTCTTTTTTCTCAACAAATGTCATTTCTCCCTCATTTCGCAAGTTATCCTTTCTAATAATCCTTTCAGTTTTCTCCGCAGGCCTATATCCCGGTTTGTCTGGAACATAAAATTCTCCCTCATTCTTTAAGTTATCCTCGGGTTTCTTTTGAACTGGACGTTCTGCAGGTTTGAATTGTAGCTTCTCAGGAGTATAGAAATCGCCTTCGCTCTTCAAATTATCCTCTGGTCTGACTTGAGATGGACGTTCACCTGGCCTATACTTGGGTTTCTCTGGAGCGTAGAATTCGCCTTCATTCTTCAAGTTATCCTCGGGTTTCTTTTGAACTGGACGCTCTGCAGGTTTGAATTGAGGTTTTTCTGGAGTGTAGAAATCGCCTTCGCTCTTCAAATTATCCTCTGGTCTGACTTGGGATGGACGTTCTCCAGGCCTAAACTTGTGTTTCTCTGGAGTATAGAAATCGCCTTCGCTCTTCAAGTTATCCTCGGGTTTTTTTTGAACTGGACGCTCTGCAGGTTTGAATTGAGGTTTTTCTGGAGTGTAGAAGTCCCCTTCGGTCTTCAAATTGTCCTCTGGTCGCACTTGGGATGGACGCTCACCAGGAACAAACTTGGGCTTTTCTGGGCTATAGAATGGGCCATCCATTTTAAGATTATCTGTTGGCCTAACCTGATCAGGGCGAACCACATATTGATACTCTTCTCTCTCCACGAACGTCATTTCACCTTCAGTACGCAAGTTATCCTTTCTGATAATCCTTTCAGTTTTCTCCGCAGGTCTAAATCCTGGTTTGTCTGGAACATAAAATTCTCCCTCATTCTTTAAGTTATCCTCGGGTTTCTTTTGAACTGGACGCTCTGCAGGTTTGAATTGAGGTTTTTCTGGAGTGTAGAAATCGCCTTCGGTCTTCAAATTATCCTCTGGTCTGACTTGGGATGGACGTTCTCCTGGTCTATACTTGGGTTTCTCTGGAGCATAGAACTCGCCTTCATTCTTCAAGTTATCCTCGGGTTTCTTTTGAACTGGACGCTCTGCAGGTTTGAATTGAGGTTTTTCTGGAGTGTAGAAGTCCCCTTCGGTCTTCAAATTATCCTCTGGTCTGACTTGGGATGGACGTTCTCCTGGCCTATACTTGGGTTTCTCTGGAGCATAGAACTCGCCTTCATTCTTCAAGTTATCCTCGGGTTTCTTTTGAACTGGACGCTCTGCAGGTTTGAATTGAGGTTTTTCTGGAGTGTAGAAATCGCCTTCGGTCTTCAAATTATCCTCTGGTCTGACTTGGGATGGACGTTCTCCTGGTCTATACTTGGGTTTCTCTGGAGCATAGAACTCGCCTTCATTCTTCAAGTTATCCTCTGGTTTCTTTTGAACTGGACGCTCTGCAGGTTTGAATTGAGGTTTTTCTGGAGTGTAGAAGTCGCCTTCGGTCTTCAAATTATCCTCTGGTCTGACTTGGGATGGACGTTCTCCTGGTCTATACTTGGGTTTCTCTGGAGCATAGAATTCGCCTTCATTCTTCAAGTTATCCTCGGGTTTCTTTTGAACTGGACGCTCTGCAGGTTTGAATTGAGGTTTTTCTGGAGTGTAGAAGTCGCCTTCGGTCTTCAAATTATCCTCTGGTCTGACTTGGGATGGACGTTCTCCTGGTCTATACTTGGGTTTCTCTGGAGCATAGAATTCGCCTTCATTCTTCAAGTTATCCTCGGGTTTCTTTTGAACTGGACGCTCTGCAGGTTTGAATTGAGGTTTTTCTGGAGTGTAGAAATCGCCTTCACTCTTCAAATTATCCTCTGGTCTGACTTGGGATGGACGTTCTCCTGGTCTATACTTGGGTTTCTCTGGAGCATAGAACTCGCCTTCATTCTTCAAGTTATCCTCGGGTTTCTTTTGAACTGGACGCTCTGCAGGTTTGAATTGAGGTTTTTCTGGAGTGTAGAAGTCGCCTTCGGTCTTCAAATTATCCTCTGGTCTGACTTGGGATGGACGTTCTCCTGGTCTATACTTGGGTTTCTCTGGAGCATAGAATTCGCCTTCATTCTTCAAGTTATCCTCGGGTTTCTTTTGAACTGGACGCTCTGCAGGTTTGAATTGAGGTTTTTCTGGAGTGTAGAAATCGCCTTCACTCTTCAAATTATCCTCTGGTCGCACTTGGGATGGACGTTCCGCTGCTCTATACTTGGGTTTCTCCGGGGCGTAGAATTCGCCTTCATTTTTCAAGTTATCCTCGGGTTTCTTTTGAACTGGACGCTCTGCAGGTTTGAATTTAGGTTTTTCTGGAGTGTAGAAATCGCCTTCGCTCTTCAAGTTATCCTCTGGTCTGACTTGGGATGGACGCTCACCAGGAACAAACTTGGGCTTTTCTGGGCTATAGAATGGGCCATCCATTTTAAGATTATCTGTTGGCCTAACCTGATCAGGGCGAACAACATATTGATACTCTTCTCTCTCCACAAACGTCATTTCGCCTTCAGTACGCAAGTTATCCTTTCTAATAATCCTTTCAGTTTTCTCCGCAGGCCTATATCCTGGTTTGTCTGGAACATAAAATTCTCCCTCATTCCTTAAGTTATCCTCGGGTTTCTTTTGAACTGGACGCTCTGCAGGTTTGAATTGAGGTTTTTCTGGAGTGTAGAAATCGCCTTCGCTCTTCAAATTATCCTCTGGTCTGACTTGAGATGGGCGTTCTCCAGGCCTATACTTGGGTTTCTCTGGAGCGTAGAACTCGCCTTCATTCTTCAAGTTATCCTCAGGTCTCTTTTGAACTGGGCGCTCTGCCGGCTTAAATTGTGGTTTCTCTGGAGTATAGAAATCGCCTTCGCTCTTCAAGTTATCCTCTGGTCTGACTTGGGATGGACGTTCTCCTGGCCTATACTTGGGTTTCTCTGGAGCGTAGAATTCGCCTTCATTCTTCAAGTTGTCTTCGGGTTTCTTTTGAACTGGACGCTCTGCCGGCTTAAATTGTGGTTTCTCTGGAGTGTAGAAGTCGCCTTCGCTCTTCAAGTTATCCTCTGGTCGCACTTGGGATGGACGTTCCGCTGCTCTATACTTGGGCTTCTCTGGAGCATAGAATTCGCCTTCATTCTTCAAGTTATCCTCGGGTTTCTTTTGAACTGGACGCTCTGCCGGCTTAAATTGTGGTTTCTCTGGAGTGTAGAACTCGCCTTCGCTCTTCAAGTTATCCTCTGGTCTGACTTGGGATGGACGCTCACCAGGAACAAACTTTATCTTTTCTGGGCTATAGAATGGGCCAACCATTTTAAGATTATCTGTTGGCCTAACCTGATCAGGGCGAACAACATATTGATATTCTTCTTTCTCCACAAACGTCATTTCCCCTTCAGTACGCAAGTTATCCTTTCTGATAATCCTTTCAGTTTTTTCCGCAGGCCTATATCCTGGTTTGTCTGGAACATAAAATTCCCCTTCATTCTTCAAGTTATCTTCGGGTTTCTTCTGAACTGGGCGCTCTGCTGGTGTGAATTGTGGTTTATCTGGAGTATAGAAATCGCCTTCGCTCTTCAAATTATCCTCTGGTCGCACTTGGGATGGACGTTCTCCTGGCCTATACTTGGGTTTCTCTGGAGCGTAGAATTCGCCTTCATTCTTCAAGTTATCCTCGGGTTTCTTCTGAACTGGACGCTCGGCCGGCTTAAATTGTGGTTTCTCTGGAGTGTAGAACTCGCCTTCGCTCTTCAAGTTATCCTCTGGTCGGACTTGGGATGGACGCTCACCAGGAACAAACTTTATCTTTTCTGGGCTATAGAATGGGCCATCCATTTTAAGGTTATCTGTTGGCCTAACCTGATCAGGACGAACAACATATTGATACTCTTCTTTCTCCACAAACGTCATTTCCCCTTCAGTACGCAAGTTATCCTTTCTGATAATCCTTTCAGTTTTTTCCGCAGGCCTATATCCTGGTTTGTCTGGAACATAAAATTCCCCTTCATTCTTCAAGTTATCTTCGGGTTTCTTCTGAACTGGGCGCTCTGCTGGTGTGAATTGTGGTTTATCTGGAGTATAGAAATCGCCTTCGCTCTTCAAATTATCCTCTGGTCGCACTTGGGATGGACGTTCCGCTGGTCGATACTTGGGTTTCTCTGGAGCGTAGAATTCGCCTTCATTCTTCAAGTTATCCTCGGGTTTCTTTTGAACTGGACGTTCTGCAGGTTTGAATTGTGGCTTCTCAGGAGTATAGAAATCGCCTTCGCTCTTTAAATTATCCTCTGGTCTGACTTGGGATGGACGTTCTCCTGGCCTATACTTGGGTTTCTCTGGAGCGTAGAATTCGCCTTCATTCTTCAAGTTATCCTCGGGTTTCTTCTGAACTGGACGCTCGGACGGCTTAAATTGTGGTTTCTCTGGAGTGTAGAACTCGCCTTCGCTCTTCAAGTTATCCTCTGGTCGGACTTGGGATGGACGCTCACCAGGAACAAACTTTATCTTTTCTGGGCTATAGAATGGGCCATCCATTTTAAGGTTATCTGTTGGCCTAACCTGATCAGGACGAACAACATATTGATACTCTTCTTTCTCCACAAACGTCATTTCCCCTTCAGTACGCAAGTTATCCTTTCTGATAATCCTTTCAGTTTTTTCCGCAGGCCTATATCCTGGTTTGTCTGGAACATAAAATTCCCCTTCATTCTTCAAGTTATCTTCGGGTTTCTTCTGAACTGGGCGCTCTGCTGGTGTGAATTGTGGTTTATCTGGAGTATAGAAATCGCCTTCGCTCTTTAAATTATCCTCTGGTCTGACTTGGGATGGACGTTCTCCTGGCCTATACTTGGGTTTCTCTGGAGCGTAGAATTCGCCTTCATTCTTCAAGTTGTCCTCGGGTTTTTTCTGAACTGGACGTTCTGCAGGTTTGAATTGTGGCTTCTCAGGAGTATAGAAATCGCCTTCGCTCTTCAAATTATCCTCTGGTCTGACTTGGGTTGGACGTTCACCTGGCCTATACTTGGGTTTCTCTGGAGCGTAGAATTCGCCTTCATTCTTCAAGTTATCCTCGGGTTTTTTTTGAACTGGGCGCTCTGCCGGTTTAAATTGTGGTTTCTCTGGAGTATAGAAATCGCCTTCGCTCTTCAAGTTATCCTCTGGTCTGACTTGGGATGGACGCTCACCAGGAACAAACTTGGGCTTTTCTGGGCTATAGAATGGGCCATCCATTTTAAGATTATCTGTTGGCTTAACCTGATCAGGGCGAACAACATATTGATACTCTTCTCTCTCCACAAACGTCATTTCGCCTTCAGTACGCAAGTTATCCTTTCTAATAATCCTTTCAGTTTTCTCCGCAGGCCTATATCCTGGTTTGTCTGGAACATAAAATTCTCCCTCATTCTTTAAGTTATCCTCGGGTTTCTTTTGAACTGGACGTTCCGCTGGTTTGAACTGTAGTTTTTCTGGAGTGTAGAAATCGCCTTCACTCTTTAAATTATCCTCTGGTCTGACTTGGGATGGACGTTCTCCTGGCCTATACTTGGGTTTCTCTGGAGCGTAGAATTCGCCTTCATTCCTTAAGTTGTCCTCGGGTTTCTTTTGTTGTGGACGCTCTGCAGGTTTGAATTGTGGCTTCTCTGGAGTGTAGAAATCACCCTCGCTCTTCAAATTATCCTCTGGTCTGACTTGGGATGGACGTTCTCCTGGCCTATACTTGGGCTTCTCTGGAGCGTAGAATTCTCCTTCATTCTTCAAGTTGTCCTCGGGTTTCCTTTGAACTGGGCGTTCCGCAGGCTTATATCCAGGTTTGTCAGGAACGTAGAAGTCGCCTTCGCTCTTCAAATTATCCTCTGGCCTGACTTGGGATGGACGTTCCGCTGGCTTATACTTGGGTTTCTCTGGAGCGTAAAACTCTCCTTCATTTTTCAAGTTATCCTCAGGTTTCTTTTGAACTGGACGTTCTGCAGGCTTGAATTGAGGTTTCTCTGGAGTGTAGAAATCACCCTCGCTCTTCAAATTATCCTCTGGTCTGACTTGGGATGGACGTTCTCCTGGCCTATACTTGGGTCTCTCTGGAGCGTAGAATTCGCCTTCATTCTTCAAGTTGTCCTCGGGTTTCTTTTGAACTGGGCGTTCCGCAGGCTTATATCCAGGTTTGTCTGGAACGTAGAACTCGCCTTCGTTCTTTAAGTTGTCTTCTGGCCTGACTTGAGATGGGCGCTCACCGGGAACAAACTTTGTCTTTTCTGGGCTATAGAATGGGCCATCCATTTTAAGATTATCTGTCGGCCTAACCTGTTCAGGACGAACAACATATTGATACTCTTCCCTCTCCACAAAGGTCATTTCGCCTTCAGTATGCAAGTTATCCTTTCTGATGATTCTTTCAGTTTTCTCTGCAGGCCTATACCCGGGTTTGTCTGGGGTGTAAAATTCTCCTTCGTTCTTTAGGTTATCTTCTGGCCGGACTTGAGATGGACGCTCTCCAGGCTGGAACTTAGGTTTCTCAGGGCTATAAAAATCTCCTTCTGGCTTTAGATTATCTGTTGGTTTTACATATCCAGGCCGAGTAACGTATTTATATTCCTCTTTTTCCACAAAAGTCATTTCTCCATCTAATCGTAGATTGTCAGTGTGCACAATTTTCTCCCGTCTTTCGCCGGGCTTGTATGGTTCTTTTTGTGGGACTGAAAATTCTCCTTCGGGTCTAAGATTATCTTCTGGTTTCTTTATGACAATATAATCTAGTAGTATTTCTTCATTTTTCTTCGGAATGTTTTCATCTTTCTTTGACCAAGTGTTAGTACGTATCCTTGTGTAAGTTTCGTCGACGTTATCTATGAAAATAAACAATTTTAATATGAAAGCACAGTAACAATAAAAAACACTTACCATCGATTTCAACAATTGTATTTTCTGTAGACTTCGTTTTGCTGGTAGTGCAATGATGACGCCTAAAGTATAAAAATGTAAGTAAAACTTTCGAGTCACTGTCTTGGTATTAAGCTAACATACCCGCAAGTGCATATTTCACAGATGCATCGCTCACTGTGTGTCGTTTTCTTGTTCCTATCGACTCCACGCTAAAAAAAAAATAATTTTTTATTAAAAATCTTATTCAAAAGTACGAATATTCAGTGAACTTACGGTTATTGAATCGTCTAAGCGCTTCTTGTCAGTGCGCACATAATCGATTTCATCATAAATACTCTCGGTAATATTTTTGTGTTTCGATGTTTCGTTCAGATTCAAGGTTATATTTTCATTGTTTTCCGAAATTGATGTATTCTTTTCAATTTCCACAAATTCATCCACATATATTGTCTTCTTAGGAGTCTCCACAATTTTTTCAATAACATCGGTGTGAACCTTTTCATCCAATACTCGCCAATCGTTAATGCTTGCATCAAATATCTAAAGTAATGAGTACACATTTATTAATGCTTCCACTTTGGACATTACACACCCCCATAAAATATGTTCAAAATACACGTCGAATGCCAACACTCACCTTTGTTACTTCTGTTGTTGTCGTTATGTTTGCAACATCGGTATTATCTTTTTCGATTTCACGAGCAATGTCATTGGGCACAAAAGCTTTCGTATCAGTGTACGATTTCTCATCAACGACCGTCCACTTGCCAAGTTTCGTGTCGTACACCTTTGTCGTATATGTTGTGGTTGTTGTATTTATGACATCATCGACTATTTCGGGATAGCCCACATCACTGGTGCTATCCACTGTGCGCTCATCCACCACGCGCCATCTATTGTTGCGCCTGTCGTATATCTTCTTCTTATATGTCACTCTAGTGGTACCATCGGATTCCTTGCTAACATAACGCTCAAATGTGGGTGTCTTCTTGTTGGCACCATGTGTTGTGGTACCATCGCTATACTCGCTCCAGGTTTTCGTTTTCACATCGTACACCTCTTTCTTGGACGACGATGTCGACTGTTTTGTGCTGCTGCTGCTTTGATTAACGATACTTTCGCTCAACTGTTTGTTGGTTGATTTTGATTTCGATTGAATCGAGGACGTTGCTCTATTCACATTAACATCAACATCAACAGCTGTGCTTGCCACTTTATCGTCACGTCGTGTGGCAGCCGTCGATGACGTTGCGTTTGTTGTGGTCGCGACCGGTTCGCGAACAATGCGCTGCGACGTCATCGTTGATGTTGCTGTTGATGACGTATCAGAGACACCGACAACGCCGCCTACAGCTGTTTCTGTTTCTTTTTCAGTTACATGCTTTGACTTTGGCACGCTCTGAGATTCGCTGATGATGTTTGTGTTTTTGCTGTTGCTGGTGCTGATATTGGTACTGGTATTGGTGTTGCTGGTGTTCATGTTGCTGGTGTTGGTGTTGCTGCTATCGATGGCAACCTGTTCGGCTACATCCACATATTTGCTGCTCGACAACGACGAAGATGATGTCATACCGGTAGACGTTGCCGCTCTCTCGCTTGCAATGAGCGTTTCGTTGGCTTTCCGCTGACTGGAACTGGTTGTCGACTCAAAGTAACTGGAGCTGCTCTCCTGTTGGTGGCTGCTTGATGTTTTTGACGAGGAGGCATACATTTTGGAAATGCTGCCACCACTGGCTGACATTATAAGACCGCCGCCGCTGCCAGCAGGAGTGATTTCGACCACCTCAATGGGCACCGAAAATACCGGTTCCTTTTTCTCACTTTCAAGCAGATCAATTGACGATATGATCTTAGCGTTTGAATAATCCCTGCTGCTACTGCTACTGCTATATAGCTCCGATTTCTGTGTCTGCGATTGCGACTGAGATTTCGCTGTGTATGAGCTGGAGCTATAGCTTTTACCACCACCACCTGCTGCTGCAGCAATCCGACTTTCCCCATCCCTCACCGAGCTGCTCGGCTCGGGCGCACCGCCATAAGAGACAGATTCATGCTCCATTGAAGTCGAACTGCTGTTTGTTGTTAGCGTTGCCGTCGCATTCGGTCCCAGCTTTTTGGTTAATTTGGTCGCCGAGGCCGTTGCTGATGTTGTTGTGCTTGATGTGGCTGGCGGCGGCTGCGGCTGCGACTGCGACACTTGTTTCTTTTTATTGTTTTTTGATACCATTTTGCTGGCTATATTTTCACACAGATGAGGTAATCGTTGACTGTGTGTCGTGAAAAGTGTAGTCTTGCTGATATTTTAATGGGCTCAAAAAGTTTTTTGTTAATATGGTATTATTTTTTTTTGTTTCTCGTCGTTTGTTTGTTGTTATTAATCACAATTATCGCTTGGTTTGGCACTTAGTTGGTGTATAGGTGTGTGAATTAATGAATATGTTTGGATGTCTCAGTGTCTCCTAATTTTTACTGCGGAATGTCGAAATACTTATTTTTAAATATTATAATAACATGTATATAACACACACGTATGCACGGACCATAGTTCAAGTTGAAAATGACAAACGGTGGCACTGTCACACGCACACACAGACAACGACACCGACACCGTAACAGCGACAGTTAGTCAGAGACGCAGGCGGAGAACGACGATACACTTTAATGTATGAGCGTGTGAGCGTAGCACAGAAATCGGAGCGGGAGTGGGAGAGCGTAAAAAGCTTAGCACACACACAGACACAGCCAGAGATAGAGACAAATGCAGAGACGTTTGTTCGTTCGTTTATTCGCTTAGATGCTCAATTGGGCAAACTTGTATTTCATATTTCGTATTCGTAGAGCACTTGAAAGATCAACAACCGTCGCGAAGCACAACTCAAAACGTACTGATCAACGGTGCTGGTGTCTGGAACCGCTTTCGACCGTATCTGTCTGTCTGCTTTGCTTTGCTTTGCGCTCTGCCAGCCAAAAAGCAGCGGCAGAGCAGCAGCAACAGCAAAAAATTAGCTCGTCGTGGGCTTTACTCCAAAGCGTTGGCAGCGTTGGCTCCATTTGTACGCGTGCGTGCGAGCGAGATACACAACGGAGCGATTCGCCTTCACAAAAGGCAAAAACGCCAGCAGCGCAGTCGCGTAGGTTGCCATTTGAGTTATGTATGCTGTGTATAATTGTTTGTGTGTGTGTGTGTTTGTAGAGAGTTAAAATGCGTAGGTTACGCGGTGAGTCTAAGACACGCTCACCACCTTAAATTTATTTTATTTTTTTTTTGCCACGCATTGAGTTCAATAAGCCAATAAAAACAATATGAGAACAACAAAATTTGCTCATTTCGAAAGTAGCTATAAAATAAAGACAAACAAACAGCTGCTTTTTGCCTCTCGCCGGTCTCGATTCTCCCTCTCCCTATCCCTCTGTGATGATGACTTAAGATCAACAAATTAGTGCAAAGCCCAAAATTGGTCAAGTTTAAACGGTTAATGTCCGTCTAGCGGATGGATGCACAATTAAAATACAATGTAAAAATCAAATAATAATATAAGAATATCATATACGACTTTGTTTATTAGTCAGCAACATGTTTTGCATTGACTGTTTTCGTCTAGCTCGGCGCTACGTGGGCGCATCCGTGCTTTTAAAGTCTCTGAATAAGCTCAATGCGAAGATTTATTAAATATATGTATGAATATATAGCATACGTGCATTGAGTTGAATTGATGTCGAGTTGACTTTTATTGCTTAATTGAATTATAACAGCCTTAGGTGGGAGTCAATGAAAAAAGAACTCAGTGTAAATATAACCAAAATAGGCGAAACTGAAGAAAAAAGTGTATCCATTTATTTAACAATTTAATAAATAAAAAAATACATTTAAAAAATAAATAAAGGGATAAGAAAAATTTATGTGTTTATAAATATTATGAGATAAAAAAAAAAAATATATATATAAATTATAAATATATTTGCAATCCAAATAAATAAATGTGTACATATTCTATATGTAAACATCTATTTACAGACTGACTGATTGACATAAGGCCATAGGCCAAACGGTAAAGCCTAGAAAGCTAAGACAATTTTATTCTGCAATAATAATTCCAATCCCCATAAAAATATAAAAGAAATTTAATTGCTTATCAGATATAAAAACTGTCAAAAAATCAGACCATTTCTGGGTTTTGGCCGTATTTTGTCCGAATTAGAAATATTCAACAAATAAACTTATCTATACAAAAGCATAATATACTATGTATAACTAAGACAGACAGAGCCGAGGTTAAAGTTTAAGCAAAACAACCTCCAAAATGTAAATCTTAGAGAGAGAACTAAATTCAATTGTTGCTTAATTCACAGTGACTTTATGACGTAATTTTCAGCCAAGACTCATTTTCAGGCAAACCTCTCGCTCAATCAAAACTTGTTTGTCTGCCCCAAGACACACACATTAAAAAATAACAAAAAGCAACAAATAATAAAAAATAAACAGAGACAGTAAAAAAGCGAGCTGCAAATGCAAAAAAAAAAAAATAAAGCCAAATAAGTTAAGTGAAAAACAAAAGTCAGTTTTAAAATTCCAAGCACAGTGCAAAGCGACCCGAATTCATTCAAATAATCGTAGTTGAAAGACAAATGCAGAACATGGTAAATGGCATGCAATTGTGACCAGTTGGAATTTGGTGCACATGCCAATTCAGAATACATCTCTTTATATGTATGTGCAATTAATGATCAACTAACAGATACAGCTGAACAATTCCCCGATGAGAGAGAGAGATGATGACATCTCTTGCCATGTCACAGATTTTCCTTGGAATTGAAATTGAAATACCGAAATTGAAGGCGAGCACGAATTAAATTTATGCGCCACTCAATTAATTTTAATTCTACAATCAAGACAAAAACACAAAACACAAAAAAAAAACATGAAATATACTGCACATGAATGTTCATATCAAGGTAAAGTGAGTCCATGTCTGGCCCTTATTTGGTAGCATGCCGAAATTTCGGCTTACACTTGTCAGGGAATGCACTTTTATGGAAGATAAAATTGCATGCATAAGTTACAAGTACTTTATACAAGGTCTTGCCGCCTTGAGAGAGAGATCTTTCCACCAATGACATCATCTCAGTGAAATCTCACGTAATTTTACAATAAATAAATCAAAAAAAATATATTTATTTATTAGTAATTATAAACAATTGTAATGCATGAAATTTGAATGAATTTGTAACTGGCATTTGTGAATACATGTCGCATGCTAAACATTTTTATACGTGCGTTTTTGGGACTGGTTTTTAGAGCGTTTCGTTTGGGCCATATGGTCGAAAGGTTTTGTGGCTACTGGCTTCGTGACTTTATATAAAAACAACACTAATTGTTTGTGCATTTAACCAAAATGATAGCAAACAAGTAACACAGCTCGTAATCGAGTAGTAGACTGACATATACCCTATAATTGGCTGAAACATAATGTAACTAGTCTATTAATTAAACAATTGCCATGCCATTTTTAGACTACTTGGGTAGTTTCTATAAATCTACATATAACAAGATAATATCTTAATAATTGTGTTTGTTGTTTTGTTTTTATATTGTACATTCAAGTACTTTTTTGCCCTTCTACTCGTTTAATAGGTACAGGCTATAATAAAAATGCTAAACATTTCAGTTTTATCGCAAGCTGAACACCAAATACACGTATGTGTATCTTATCTAAGCATTCCCCTTTGCATTCTAAGTTAGCTAGCTAACATTCTTGAGAACATTAGCGAGCGAAGCTAATTTTCTGGAAAAGAATTCGTTAGGCGAAACTTGAGGCAAATATTATAAATGTATTTACTTGAAAGTAACACATTACAACTTCCAAGTATGGTTTTAACGAGTATTGAGACACAACCATTCAATTGATTCACTGTCTGATTCATTATGCATCACTCACTCACCACAACAAACATTTGCTTGTTTAATCAGCAGATCTATAAATAAATTATTAATACATTTGCAAAAAAACAGCTCGAGTTTTTGGCAATAATTTTTCTAGCTTGTATTGTGAATGTATTTGTTGCCAAAGTGCGCTTCTTATCTGTTAGCCAGCTTGTATGTATATTTGTTGATCGGTTTTATGGCAAAATTTTGCACAATTATGTTTGTCATTAGTTCGAAAAAATTGATAAGTTATATGCATTGGAATAGGTTAGATAATGGACAGCGAAACATCTGAAAGATACTTTTGCTTAAACAAATGGCCCTGTAAATATAAATATCTCTTTTAAAAAACAACAATATTTTAATTACAGTTACACATTGTTTCTTTTATTATTCATAGTCGTATTTTCTTTAAGGCTTACATATTAAAATATACGCTTAATTTTAGGCTCATCTATTTATTTATCGGATTATGTTATCAATTTGCTTTTGCATCCATTTAACGCATTCCTAATTTTAAGGTATAAGTTCTCAATATTTTTTACAATTTGATAATATATAATTTGTTTGTTTGTTGGTTTCTGATTTCTGATTTGCGCCACAAAAAGCGTGCATTGATTGATGGAACTGCGAACAGTGAACGCGCTGTGTATAAGCTTTATTTTTCTTATAAATTTTGCCCAATTTGTTGATAGGTATGTGTTGTTGTGGGTTGTCTACTATTTGTTATAAAACTAGGTGTAACTTACAGCTACATTTATTTATATATTTTTCCATTTCATTTTCCTTTCAATTATGCATTCATTTTGCTGCTGTATTCTACTTCAGATATAATATTCTTTAGTTATTGTGCCAGGCACCTACTCCAAGTCTCGCTCTCGACGACGTGGGCGTCTGTCTAACCGAACCGAACCGGCTACACTTGAAATATACTCTTTTTGTTTTGCTTTAGACCTGTTTTTCATTCACTTATAGCTTACGCGTACTTCTAGTTACAGATGCAACATGCAACATGTTGAATTTCGGTTGATTTTATTGATTTTTTATGTACAATCTTGAACGCTCACGAACACGCCCACAACAAGACGATCGATCGTTGGTTTGTTGAGTGCTGTCTGTCTGATTTACGTATTTTAATATTATTATAATTATTGTATTTACTGTTAATTTTTTTTTTATATTTAATATGCCTAGAACTAAACGTAGTTGTAGTTGTTTAATGTTTATTTATTTACTTTTGTTAATATGTATACACAGTTTACAATTAGACGATATATATATATATATATATATATATATGTGTTTATATCTTTATATATCTGTATGTGTTTAAAATATGATTTTTAATTGAAAATTATTGGGTAAAAACTTTTGCAACTTATCGAGGTTGTTGTTTTAGATGCGACCAACACATCACAGAAAATTAACAAAAGTTACAGTTACAATGTATTTTTGTATGTATTTTGTAAAAATGTATTTGATGTACATATGTATTTATATATATATATATGTATGTATATAATGCTAGTTAACTATTTAGTTGTCTAGGTTCTTAAGTTATATAGCTAACCGTTAACTACATAATTACAACTAAGGGAATCGCTTATTTTTTATATGCTCAATCGTCTCCTCTCTTTTCTTCTTTTTTGTTAGCTGCAACTATTGTTATATTTATATATATAAATTTGTGTGCGTGGGTGGGTGTACATATGTATGTGTCTGGTGTGTGTGTGTGTGTGTGTGTCCGGGGAGCAACCTTTCCGCCTAGCAATTAACATTGCACGTTGGCTTTGTTCATTATATTTATGTATTTACAACAATTTTGAAATTAAAAATGCCTGAATCTATGCAAACTCTTGAAAAATAACTAAATAAAACTATAAAATTTCTTTAAACATTAACAAGATAAACGTATGTCAGCAGCTGTTGGTGATTTCATTTCTTCTCTGCTCTCCCCGCCTATTCCGCATGCATTGATCCTTGTTGCTGCTGCTGCTGTTCATCCTGCAGAACATTGCGACATATTTCATATTTAATCACCTTGCCAGGTCCACCGGGTACTATTTGCACCTCAATTTGTGCAGATTGTTGTCCGGCCGCAGCCGCTGCTGCTGCTTGTTGTTGCTGCTGTTGTTGCTGCTGCTGCTGCACATCGGCATCCTGTAAAAAGTGGGCAAAATCAAGAAACTTTAGGAAATCTATTTGTTGATCCATTTCAAGCGGCGTAAACCTCGCTCTCATCTATGCAAAAATTTGTATAAACTAAACTAAATTACGCTCAAGCAAAAAAAAAAGAAGAAAGATAAACGGAGACTCGAAAGTAGTTGTTGTCTTTTGTTTTGGGTGATAATGAAGGTGCTACAACAGATAGAACATAGAATTTTGGGGAATAGACGACAAAGGGAATGTAGAAATAGAATCATGGAAAATACAAACAGAGACACAGGCATAAATCGCACGCATTAAAAGACAAGAAAACAAAAACGTAAATAATTATAATACATTTATCATCTAAATACACATGACAACAACAATAATAATAATGGTAATAATAATATTAATGGTACATATATTTGATTATGAACAATTATCGGTAATTTTGAATAGTTTTTTTTATACACACCTAAAACGCGCACAGTGAAGCCTTTTTTGTAACGTTTTTACTGTAGTATTGTATTTGATCTATCTGTTCATATATTGTTTATAAGGGTTTTTATTGGTTTATCGATCAG
Organism: Drosophila limbata; assembly: GCA_963924055.1. Lineage (NCBI taxonomy): Eukaryota > Metazoa > Arthropoda > Insecta > Diptera > Drosophilidae > Drosophila > Drosophila limbata. The sequence continues at coordinate 8,748,782 of OZ001355.1, forward strand.
TTTTTTTGCAACACACACACTCTCACACGCGACACAACTCCACATGCAAAGTGTTTCAATTAATTTCTTCATATTTTTTTTAACATATACTTCGATGAGTGTATGTGCGTGTGTGCACGAGGTGTGTGTGTGTGTGTGTGTGAGCTTAAGTAATTTTCTTTAACTTTTTTTTTGTTATTATTGTTCAGTTGATCTGTCGATCTGTTTATTGATTTTTGTATATATTTAGTAAGAAGTAGTTGGTACAACAAGCTGCAAGTATTCGAAGTTAAAAAAAGGTAATGCATTTATCATGTTTTTTGTTGGGTTTTTTTGTTGGGTTTGGTTCATTTTGTTTTGGTTTACATAGATGATAATAAGAACATTGAATTACGCAATACAAGAGGTGGAAATATATAAGTATGTATACAGTATGTATTTATATTGACTTGACTTTAAACTATGGTAACTAAAGTATAAACTAAGTGAGTTAGATAGAGTTTAGCGAGAGTTTGGAAAATTCCAAAAAACAAGTTCTTAACAGACAGACACAGAAAGCCTTTAGATTTTTCAACTTTAAGTAGCATTTGAATGTTTTTTTATTGTTGTTCTTGTTGTTGTTATTGTTGTTGATACTCGGTAACATTTTGCTTAGTTAATAATTAACTAACTTAGTGGCGGCTGATTCCACACAATATATAAAAACTAAGCTTAAAATTAGAATCTAAACCATTTTGTATTTTATCTTTCAAAGCAATCGAAAACAAATCGAATTAATTTAACCATCTTTTTTTATAGAAAATATATATAAGTCTAGAATATATATATATATGTATCTGTATATATGGGTCGGTTTGGGGAGTGGAGGATTGGCTGGGCACTTGGCACTTGGAACTTAGCATACCTGTTGCTGCGATATGGCTGGCTTTGTTTCCAAGTGCTGGCGCTGATGCAGCATCAGATGGTTCTTTTGGAAGAATGCCTTTCCACACTCGCAGACATGGGTGCGAACCGTGCAGCCACCGTTTGGATGTCGACGATTGTGCTGCATTAATCCGTGCTTGGCAGCGAATCCTTTGCCACAGCTGGCGCAGAAATGCGATTTGGGTTTATTGGCCGGCGATACGGTGACCACATGCTGTTGCTGCTGCTGTTGTTGGCCCACATGCTGCAGATGCTGTTGGCCATGGGGAAGCATCGTGGGCACGGCGGTGACAACGGCTTGCGGATGGGTCGAGTTGGCGGCCTGCACCAGCGTGGTCTGTGACATCACCTGACCGGTGGACGATATGATTTGCACGGGCACTGGACTTTGTCCCACCAGATTCGGATTGGCCGTGACCACAGTGCCGGGATTGAGGCTGGCCGTGCTCAAAAAGTGACCAGGCAGCGCGGCCGTCAAGGCGCACAGATCTGTCATCAGACTCTTGTCGCCCGTGTGCAATCTCAAGTGCAAGGCCAACGCCTCACGGCTATTAAACGCGCTTCCACACTCGCTGCAAGTATCCAAATTAAATTTATTAACAAATTCAAATTAAGTGCTATAACAATAACAAAAATAACTAAGACGAACCGGCAGACAAATTGTGGACGTGCCACACCGTTGGCATCGGTTGTGGAGACGGTGAGAAGCGTCGAGTTTGCTGGATTACTGACAACGGTAATGGTCTGCGGATGTCCGGGGTGATGATGTGGCTGTTGTAACTGCTTAAATTTGAATTTAATTAAACTTCATCCTCTTGAACTGTGCACATATTCAGTGTTAATACATACCTGTTGATTGGCTATAATGGTGGCACTGCTCGTATTGGGATTCACACCATTGTGCGCGGCACGCACATGTTGATGCAGCTCCGCCTTGGTGAGGAATCCCTCGCCGCAGCTCACGCAGGGATGCGCCTGCTCTCCGGTATGTACGCGCCTGAAAACACATAAAACATTAAAAATTAGAGTTAGCTTCAATATTGAAAACCATCTTTAAAATACTAGAAAAGTTTCGGTTCTAATAATAATTATATTTTTTCTACTTTAGATTTTTCTAGATTAGATTTGTTCACAACGTTAATTAAATATTAAGAAAACTATTAACAAATCTAAATAATATTTGTATTAATGCTTAAAAGTTTAAGTTGTTACAGATATCCATAAAATCAAGAGATTCATCACTTTTATTCTGAATTCCGAAATATAATATAATATTCATATATGCATATAAACAATAGAGATTTTGATTTTAAAACCTTTGATGATTTTTGTAATGAAAGACTTCGTTTCAGAATCTGTTAGCAGTCTTGCTTGATAGATAGATAGTACTGGACGTTTTACCTCATATGGGAAACTAGCGTGCGCTTCTGTAGAAATTCTTTGCCACAAACCGTACAGGAGTGGGGGATTTTGCCGTGAATACGTCCGTGATTCACCAGTTGAAACTTGCGTGGAAATGATGCTCCGCAATCGGCACAGACAAATGGATTCAATGAACCATGAAAGCTGCAAGCAAGTTAAGGATTTATTTTTAGTTTATATCATCAATTGTAATGGAAAGGGAAAACTTACCGCGAGTGCATAATCAGATGGTTCTCCTGTGCGAAACTTTCACCGCATTCCTCGCAAACATAGGGACGTTCGCCGGCGTGAAATTTACTGTGCGTCACCAGGTGACGTTTGAGGGGAAACGCACGCCCGCACTCCTGGCAAACAAATGGCCGCTCTCGGCTGTGGACACGCGAATGCGTCAACAGATGATGCTTAAGGGTAAAACTCTTCTTACACTCCTGGCACTGATATGGCCGATCCGTGGAGTGCAACAGTAGATGCGTATTTAGACAATGTTTGTGCGCAAAACTCTTGCCGCAATGGGTGCAAATATGTGGACGTTCGCCTGTAAGTAGAATGAATGGAAAGAAACAAGAGAAAGGGGGCGGAAGAGAGAGAGAGAGAAAGGGATTTGGTTAGACCTGCTCGGTGGTTCAATGGGAATGTGCTAGGAACAAGAACAACCACCTGTGTGCACGCGTGCGTGTGTTGTCAAATGATGTTTGAGCAGAAAGGATTTACCGCACTCGTCACAACTGTACGGGCGCTCCTTCTTGATGGTGGCGTCGGTCTAAAAGAGAATAGAGAAAGACCACGATGCAGAGAGAATTGTTTACTAAAGAGTTCAGTTCATCATATTCTTATGTGAATTCTTTGTTTAAGTGTGTAAGTGTGTGTGTAATATTTGTTGTTGGGCTTACTTCGCTGAAATGCATTGATTCCTGTAGTTCGGTCTTTGGGGACAATTCTAATGTGCCTGGCTCCAACTTTAAGTTGGGTGCGTCGCCCTGTGAGTCCTCGTTCTCTTCGAGTCCTTGTATTACTTTCTGTACTTGAACTGAAATACCAGGAAGTATGTCACCTAAGAGTGTTGTTGCACCGCCAACGGAACAATAACCAAATGGTATTCAAAGGAAGATATCAAAAATAAAAGAGAAGAGAAAAACAAAGAAAGAAAATCAAAAGTACGAACCAAACAAAAAAATCTCAACAAAGCAATAACAGAATGCAAAACAGAACATAAAAAAATTAGAGCAAAAACTAATAAAAAAAGAAGACAATTTAAAACCAACAAAAAAGATAGAACCAAATATACGTAAAGCAACGTAAGATAACATATTGTAATGTAGCATACGCGTAACGTAATCTAATGTAACGTTACGTTATCGGGGAAAAGCAACGAGAACCGAGTAACAGTAACCAGAGTAAACCAGTAACCATTGCCGAAAAAGAAAGTGTAGCAATAGGAGGAGAATAGAAGTAGAAGAAGAAGGAGGAGATAATCGAACACAACACAGATTTGAGATGCTTACTTGGTGTCGCGCCTGGCGCCGTCGAATGATGGTGGTGGTGCGATCCGTCGCCAGCTGTGATTGTGTGCGTCTGATGGTGGCCGTGGCCGGCTGCAATGGCGCGTTTGATTAAGATCTCATTGCACTCCTCTTGCGTGAGATGCAGTGCACCAATTGAACTAAAATGCGACTTTGCCGCTGCGGCGCTCGATGTCAATACGGTTTGTCCAGTTTTGGCATCAACAATGCTGCCATTTGTTAATGTCTGATGATGATGTGCAGCTGACGCTGGATCACCACCTGCTGCTGCAGCTGCAGCTGCTGCCGCTGTCGCTGGATCAACTAATAGATCTAATTGCGCCACAGCCCGCCGCCCGCCGCCGTGTAAATGAATTGAGTAAGTGAGAGAGTGTGAGTGTGGGTGGGGAGAAGAGTGAGTGGGGTGGTGGTGTTGGGTGGTGTTGGTAATGCATGATAGCAATACAAGAAGAGCAAATACAAAAAACACAGAGTGAAAGAGAAAGAAAGGGGGATATTACAGTAAGTTCGGTGGGGATTACAGCGAGCGAGCGGAAAGTAGCGAATAAGAAATTGATAGAGTAAAGAGAGAAAACAATCGATTAGCGAAAACCCACTGAACAATCGACTAATCGATTACAACACATCAACAACGCGTGCAACACGGATATTTGATTTCTCAAACTGATTTAGTTTTTTAATTCTTTTAAACTGATTTCAACAATCACTTACAGTTCTTATCGAGCGAATTTATGCTCAACACCTGTTGACCAGAGTCCTGCTTTTTGACCACCGTCGATGCGGCGCCTGTGGTAATTACTCTGTGAATGGATAGATAGAAAGAGAGAGAGAGAAAGAAGAGAGAGCATCGAAGCACACGGGGGAAATAACGAGGCTTAGTTAAAGCGTTTTGTCTTGTTGTATGGGTTTTTTTTATAATATTTATTATTGTTGATTTGGATTTCATTTTTTTTTTTTTTTTAATTTTTTAGATTTGTTTTGTATTTTGAAAACGCACCTTTGTGTTCCGGGCGTAAATGTATCGTTGTTCACCACGAACATACGACGGACGAGATTGCCCTTATTGCTGGCAGTGAGTGCACCTTTAACATCCTTTTGTACGGCCAATGATCCATCCGTGGATAACAGATAGGGCATCTAAAATAGGTGTGTACACATTGTTTTCAATAAAACTCGGCTGCATTACATATGCATACATATGTATGAAGAATGAACAAACTCCACACAAACGGATGCTGATGATGATGATGATGTTATTTTGATTTGATATCGATTTTCATACTTGATTTGTTTGCTTGTTTGTTCATGTCTGTTGTTAGTTGTTTGATTGATTCATTGATTGATTGATTTGTCCCCAAAAACCGAACAGATTACAGGAAATGCAAATGCAAAATTAATTCAGCGTTGCTCAACACTGATCCGTCGTTGCATATAATTAATTTAATTAATTAATCCGACATATGTACGTAAATATTTAGTTAGTTAGGTTATTAATCTAATAATACTATGGCTAATTATTATTAGTAGTACAAAAGTACAGTCGCGACTGAAATTGGTTCATAGTATTGTATTTTATGTTGCGGTTTGTTGTTTTTGTTGTTGTTCATTTTGCCATGTTAACACGCTACACCTGCGCAGCGGCGCGGCAACAGTTGATAATAACACAATGCCAAATGAGAATGAAAGGGAAGCAAGAAGCGGTGGTGGCGGTGGCAGCAGCAGCAGCAGCAGTCGAGAAGAACAAGAAGAAGACCATACGAAAGACAGCACAGCAGTAAAGCGCGCGCTTTTTCCCACTGCGCTAGGGTCTGTGCAATTGGACTTTTGACAGTTTGTTGAGCGCCAAAAACGTAAGCAAGTGTAATCAAAACACACGCACGCACCCCACGCATACAATTGTGCCAACTGGGCGTGTATGCGTGCGTGAGAGAGCGAATCGCTTTTGGTGTGCGTGCGTTGGGTGTGTATTAGTGTTGAACATTCAACGAACGGCGAATTGACGACTGTCGGACACATGCACACAAAATGATTGCCAGCGCATGCGGCGAATTCAAACACAACGAAACATATTCGACCTGCCTGTGTATGTGTGTGTATTCACAATCGTGCGCAGAGGCAGGCAGGCAGAAACGCAGCGAAACAGGGTTGCACTCTTCTCATGCCAAAGCAATAAATGTACTGCCAATTGTATAACAAAGTAGTCGTTGTACAAAAACAAAATGTACGCACAAAATGAACAAAAACGCAATATAAAAAACAATATTCAATAAATGTACTTTAAAATTAGATTAATAATTTATTTATCGATTATAATCGATTGCTTTTGCCATCGTCAAACTACTAATATGCCAGCTAGCACACGTTTAATAATTAAAATGTTATTAAACTGCTGTTATCTTGGGAGTGGGAGATGCTTCGCAATCAGCTGCCAGCCACCGCATGTGCAGCACACAACGTGCGTATTTTTTTTTTGTTAGTTTGTTTTCAAACACACAACTCTACATTCATATGTAGGTAAATACATACATGTATGTACATACGTACGCATACTTTTTACAAATACCAAATTATGAATGTTTACGAATGAAATGGAAACGAAAAAATTTCGTATAAATGTATGGTAAAAGAATTCTAATACTCGCTCGCATTCGCATGACCAACGCAGTTACATAAAAGTATATGTAGCTGGTTTTTTCTTGTATTAGCGCCTCCACGTATGTATGTATATCGTACGTGTATACATACACGGGCACAACTCTGCGTACGTACATACACATATATATGTCCGATGCACTTATACATACACAGTGCTGAAAACCAACGAGTGTACGAGCGAGCATACGACGTAGCTGTATCTGTATTAGAGATGGGTACGTGACAAAAATTTTATCGGTCAATACAAATTTAAATTGCACTCGCACTAAATATTTATATACAATTTCGCATTTCAAATTAGATATTTAATATATTGATATATAGTATATATATTTAAATTCGCAAAGTCGATTGTAAAATTATTTCGCAATATGTACTTTGTGAATTAGATGAGACTTTGGAATACTCGCGATACTTGCGCACACGACTACGTCATATGACCCTCTCTAATTGGTATGCTTGTGTGTATGTGGCGCTGTTGTTAGGGCAACGACAACGTAGGGAGGAGATAGAGACGACACAACACGATTCGCTGTAGGAAAGCAACAGCAACATTATTACGTGGGTGGCGGGGGGTAGGTTGGCTAGCTGGCTCGTTGGGTCGATTGGTTTATTTAGTAAAGCAGCTTGCAGTTGCAAAAGCACTCGATATAATAAATAAAAAAAAATTTAATGAAAAAGAAATACAAAAAAGAATTGATAATATGCAACGAAGGAAATTCTATGTATACATACAAATTGAGACTCCACTTACCGATTCCCCACCGACAGTGTAGTTAATATTTTGCGATATCTCCAAAACTGATTCTGCGGCACGGTTGCCGTTGTCTGCAAAACTCCAAGCGTAGCCGAAGGGCGGATTGCTCTGTGCAGCGCACATTATAATGAAGCAAAGCAGAAAAGGGGGAGGCGAAAGAGAAAAAAGCGCAAAATTTCCAAACGCAAATGTAATTGCACTTTTCTGTTGCTTGTATTTGTATTATATGTATATGTATGTATTTATACAAAATCACGTACAAAATACTAGCCTCCTTCAATTCGTCAACGTCGCGCTTTTTGATGTAATTTTTTAATATTTCTTTTTCACTTTTTGATCGCGACAAATATGCGACGAAAACGAGCGACGAGTACGGCGACGAACTACACACACCGAAAAGAAAGTCAACTTGCTTCTGTGGCTAAGGCGGGCGCCATTTTTTTCCGTTCCCTCGAAAAATTCACTTCGCTGGCGTTGGCGTGCTTCTCTTAGCTGCTGCTGCCTCACATTCAATTCATTGATAAGCGCACTTTTGAATTGGTGTGTGTAGGTGTGAGTACGCGCTTTGCATTAATGTGCCGTATTTGCAATTAAATTTATAAACAAAATAACGCACACAGTTTTTTTTACCCCCAATATAAATTCACAGACACAGACACCACTGAAAAATTCCTTAGTGTTCGTGTTCGACTGCTGACGCCATTTTGTGTGTGAGACCAGTGTATACACATGCAATGCAGCACGCAGAGTTGCATTATTACAGTGTTTCAAAAATTAAACGACGGCTGTCTAATTTTACGTTTTACAGCACATGTCACTAGTCCTTTGCATTGAGTCCTGAATAAAGGACTTTGTGATTATGAGTTTGGGCTTTCACAATTGGAATGAAGGGATTTTTACTAGATTTCTTAATATTTAAAGACCGATAAACGATAGACCGTTTGTTGATATCTTTTCTTATCGATATCAAACTGAAACGGCAGTCTGTGTTTTCATAACACATTTTCTTCAAAGTAAAAATCTAAAATAAACCTCGAAATGTCCTTATCGCCGGCTAGTGGCATTGGCCGCTTTTACAAGCACTCTGCCAAAATCATACGATTTGTGCGCCTTGGCTGTACGAATCGACCATTCTATCACATTGTTGTTATGGAGGTGCGACTGCATTTTAAAAATTTAACGAGTTGAAAATATACAACATAATATTGTTTTTACTTTGACAGCGGCGTAAGAATCAACATCAGCCTGTCATTGAGCAAGTGGGCTCCTACGATCCATTGCCGAATGAGAACAACGAGCGTCTCGTGGCCTTAAACACTGAACGCATTCGATTTTGGTTGGGCAAAGGCGCCCACATGTCCGAGCCGGCGGCCGAGTTGCTTGGCATCGCAGGACTGCTTCCCGTTCACCCCCGCACCTATATGACTGCTTGGCGCAATCGTCGAGCTGCAGCAGAGGCTGAAGCCACCGAGAAAGTTGCCGAAACGGCGTAGTGTTGAATAACATCCAAGAATAAAAATAGTCATTGTTTTTTTACAATTTATGTTTAACAAGCCGAGATTTCACTAGAACACACGTATTCCGTTTTTAATCAAATTGTGGGATTGGTTTTCAAAACCATGCGGCGTGTGCCTTAACAACAATCAAGTACAAATTTAAAAGTGATAGACGACGAAGGAGGCCAAAGAGATAAGTTTGATTGACGATTTCACTCCTTGTGTGCGGAAGCTTCAAATGCTCAAGGAAGTTGAGAGTGTGTCTAAAAAGCATCTCTAATCGCTCTTATTCAGCACATTTCCGGCCTTCCTCATGCCGTCATCGATGATTTTATCAACAGCTAAAGAGAACAGAAACAGTTGCTTATTATTTAAATGTCAAGAGCAAATTAAATCTAAAATACTTACACGCATGATGTTTAAGGAAATATGGCCGCAATAGTCTATTGTAGATGATAACCGATCCATTGTTCTCCATGGGCAGCATGCACCAAATGAGAAAAGCGCACTGTTGAAGAGAACAAAAGATTACTAAATTGTTGTTTTCCTCAATATGATTTCGAGAGCTCACCTTTAACAGCCAGTAGAATGGTATAACGTGGGTCAGCACATGCGAGAAGAACTCAATGACGGTGAAAATGCCAAAGGTTACCCAGTATGTTAGCCATTTGGTGTCATCCTGTTTGGTGCTCGATTCGATGGCGTGAATCGAAACATACGCTGGATACAGCACACCAATAATGTTGCACAAGAGCTGAGCGCCATAGCCGAATATCAAATAGAGGGCACAGAATGAGGCGGCACCTGAAATATGCAATGCAATGAATATTAAAATATTATTTGAAGCTATTTATTAACTAGTTTCTCCATCTAACCATAGCGAACAATGGGATTCTCATTGAAAATCTCAATTAGCTTTGCTTCCAATGCCTCGAACGCCATGAGCTCAGATCTCAATTTAGCTTCTTGTTGCATGTAGGATAAATCAAAGACAATTGCCCTTTTTGCAGATGCCTCTATGTCTGTCGTCTGCAGCACATCTGCCGCTTGTGGATCTTTTGTGTGCTATTATTAACCTTTTAGCTCTTGTCACTGCACTTGATATCGGAACAGAACACACGCATATCGCCATATGCAAAATATCGCCTATAAATTACAAATGTTCAACTGTGTGTATGATCGGTTCATTCTTCTAGGGTCCAAAGAGACACCCCAATGGTCACCGCATTCAAGTGGCCAGTGTTGCATTACACGCCAGACAGAGCGGACAATAATCTTGTTGAGATATAATTCGATACTGATTTTGCTTGCGTGAGTACTTGATTAATTATCGGTCACTTTTATCTATAGTGACGTCATAACCGCATTAAATTCATAATTTCACACATTTCGAACAAGTAATTATTTAACACATTTATTTATTTTTAAAAATATTTAGCCAATGGAACTCACACTTTACAAATAAAAAATTAACAAAACATACATATGTGAATTTATAATCTTGTCAATAAAATAACCGTACTAACTGTATGTAGACAAGTGTGGAAAGACGCAACACAAATGCCGCAGGGCGGGACACACACGCACGCACACTCGCTAATTAGGCGACTCACCTGTGCCAATATAGACCACAGGCACTCTGACGTTTCGACGCCCCGCCTGACGTTGTTTTATTTCCATAATATAATCCCAAAGCCACATTAAGGGCTTTTATCCCAGTTACGTTGGGACTCTCTCACACACACTCACACACATGTACACCTGGCTCCACGTATAATATGCACATACACGTGTACAAAAATGCCACGAACGCACACACAAACCGACCTAAGTCGAGCTCAGCTTTTGGCCTTTGAATTTTCCAATTAAAAATTGATGGATCTAGTAATTTTTTCGAGAAACAAACGGACAGATGAATGTGCGCTGGAAAACACTGTGATGTATATGAAGTAAACAAAAGAAAAAAAATAACGTAAATGGAAAGAATACACCAATACATTGATATTTAACACGTTCACACGTGAGTGTATGTGTGAGAACATTATGTGCTTGTGTTGGAGCTGCATAAATTATCCAAGTGTTGCACAGTAAACTCGGAGTAATTGCAATTGTACAATTACAATAAGCAGAGCTGGCGAATAATCACCTAATTTGGCGCCCGCATAACATGTTCGTCTTAGTGAAAGTTCTAGCAGGTTGCGATTGCTATTTATAAATGTCACAATGTTCTACTTAGTCACCCTGCGTAGATTCACGTATTATGTATGTGATAGCCTTTTTAGGTGCGGCAAGGCGTCATCCTGTACCTGAAGGACATTTAGTTGACATTGGTTGGACTCGGGACACTCACCAAAAAATATCTTCACTCTATCGACGCCCGTGCGCTGCTCCACAAGATCGAAGACTTTTGTCCATGGCTTAGCAGGGTCGTGCAGCGATTTGTTGACGGTTCCTTTGTAGCTATCAAACCACTGCGTTACCTGAGATAATTGGGCGGTCATTTTTAACTTTTAATTTTAGCAGGCAATTGATTTAATGTGCGTCGCCGACTAGTTTAATCAGCGTTTAGTTTTCGATTAACGTTTCTTGTCGTTGGTCCGTGCTATCGACCGACATCCACAACGGCTCCGAATTGCGTTCACAGCCAACTTCACATAAAAAAGGTACTTATTTTTGGGAAATTCTCTGTTTATGAAGCGCGCAATTCAAATAAATTAAACATTTTGTAGGATAAATAGATGTAAGAAAATATTAGCGGCTGCGATCTTCTTAATAACATAATTAAAAATGTCGTAAGATATATAAATTATGAAAGTAATACCAGCCATAGAATGTACAAGCATATATGGATAAACAACAAATATCTGTCGAAAGTCAAAATTTTAAAAATATATTTATGTATGAAAAACTTAAAAAGTAGTAACAAAAATAACGAGCTTTATTTAATGAAGTATTGCACAGTTAAAATTAATTACTACGGGTATTCTAATAATATTATTACTAAAAAGAAAGGCACTTTTGTCCTAGCTGCCATTACAGCCTCAACTTTGCAAAGGAAATTGGATGAAGGTACTTTGGTAAAACAACTTAACGATTATTACAAGTTTGTACTTGACGTTTAACAAAGACTAGTACAGTAGTTAGGTGTCTATCTAAGACTAGATCTAGATCTAAAGATGAAGATCGTATTTCTCGCGAAAGGCGACCAGTTCGTCAAAGAACAACAAAACGAGGGTTGAGTGTGGTGCGATTCGTAGATAATTCGCCCAAAAGCCTTTGTACATACCATGGATGCCCTCTGTTTTTAATATCTTTAAGAAACAATCTATCCAGCCTTTGTAGTACAGACCACGGCCCTGTGCATCAAGTCCCTGATTGTAGAGACGCGTACTAATTACATCTGGCGGCGTAATGGCCACGGACATAATCGAGCCGGCAATAAGACCAGCACAGAATGAATTGTATGTGGGATGCGTGACCACATCATATTTAAGCAACAGGGCCTTTGTCTTGCCAAAGGTCGCGATCTGGGCACCGGAACCCACGGCAGCTCGTGGCAGTGCCGAGAGAGATCCACGCCATAGACCAATGATGCCGCCCTTCTTATACGTCTCCCGCAACGCACTCCGGAAAGATGTATGATTGTGTTGATAGCCAACAGCTATTTGGTTTACAGCCTGCGATTGTAGCTGCGTCTTAATCTAAATTGTAAAGAAAAGAGTAATTATTAGCGTTATCATGGGACTAGCAACATTGTAGTGTAATTATGGTCTTATCTAAGCCGGAATCATTGCATTGTTTGAGCAGAAATTCAAATTAGCAGCACATGACATATGTCAACAAATCAACAAATATTATTTGCGCGCATAGATAAGTTGTCTATATGTATGTCTGTCTGCTCTTTATGTAACAGCCGCGCACGTACCATGAAAAATGGACTAGAAAAATAGCAGCCCACAATGCCGCCAATGGCGCCCCACATCAAACCCAGTCCAAACGAAATGTCGCCATTCTTCTTATGCATCCAATGTTTGTCCACAGCCGTTGTGTAAATGCTTAACCTGTTGAGCCAAAAAATATGTGAATGTGATTTGTACATAGACACAATATTCACTTTACCTGAAGGAGTTGATGATGAACTGAAAGTAGAGAGCGGGAACCAAACCTTTTTGCAGGCCAACAATGCCATCGTTCTTAGCCACTGTAATAAAGGCCTGCAAAATGCCTTTGTAGGGCTTAACGTAGGAGCCTCTTGCCGCCAGCTCGCCCTGCAGTTGTATGCGCGTCTTAATAACCTCTATGGGATTTGTGAAAAGTGTGGCGCCCACAGAGGCAAAGCCGCCGAGTACAAAGTCCGATGTTGCCATCACTTGACACAGGTCGCACATTTAGCGAACGTTCGTTGAGGTTGACTAGAAATAGCTCAGCAGGATTTTCTACGAGACAGGCAGCAGCAACCGATTGTAACGCATATTATGTACGGCAAACAGGCTTTTTAGGCGTTATAAAAGCATTACTTCAGCAGCAGCTGGTTTGGTGTATGCGCCTTGCAGACCACACAGCGTTTAACTTCAGTGCTTAATATTTAAAACTCGAAGATTCCCTTAAGCGAGAGATTATTTGTTGTTATGTTGTGATTGTGTTTCACATTGACAATTGTTATTGCAGCTGCAGAGGGAGAAACATCTAGTGAAACATGTTTTCTTCTCGCTCGCTCGCTTTGCTTTTGCCTAAAGAAGTTGCCTGACGGTAATAAAGCTAGCCAAAGAAAAAGGTGGCAACCATCTCAGGTTCCACGGATAATTCAAATCCCATTTACCTCATTGAAAAAACCGTGAGTTAAATTAGGAACTTGCTTAATTTTGAAGCTAAAATTTTGAAAATTGCACTCGAATATTTGTTGAATTTTTCTCCATTTTTTTTTTTAGAATTTCTTACTTAACTTCACCATGCGAAGTGCCTCGTGCACCAAATCAATTTTAAAATGAACTTCATTATTTTAGAAAATTTTAAATTTTGTTAGTTTTTTGAATTTGTAAATGCAAATTTTTAATTATTTTTTGAAAATAACTAATTTCATTGGAGAAATGACATGGGACCAATTTCTTATCGATATTTAATGAGATAAAGAGAGAATCAACAAGAGCGAGAGAGAAGATTTATGTTTTGGCTCAAAAACGCAAATTGTGGCAACCGTGTTTGTTGTTTATAAGGCATCGATATATAAAATTTCGATACATTTGTTTGTTAAGCAGTACTGCAGCCCTGGCTAGCCTTGATAGTTGCCATCCCTGGCAGAAGCAAAACAACAAAAACTTAGAATTTATTTTTTAAGCATTTCTAAAAACTAACGACAGAAGAAAAGTGCATGCCTGCACTGAATTTTACGAACAAATAGCAAGCACGCAGGACGTGCCTTTTACAAAATGAGGAAATCCTGCCTTTGGTCGCTACTCAAATTGACGCTTGCAATTGCGTTCTATGCACCAACAGAAGAAACGCATGCTTATAAAATTGTGCGTCTTCAGGACAATTTGTGTTCAGATAAGCTGATTTATACGCTGGCCAAGCCTTTTCGCGGCGATCCGACACTAAGGCTCACTGAGGACCACGACTCGGGAGCGATAATAACGCAGGCTTGGAACGTGACGCTGCCCAGCGGTGGACACTCGTCGAACAGAATCAAATACGACTGCCAGTTCCGAGTGCAGACCAATGAACGTCCGCCGCGGGGCATTTACACCATAATCACGCGCCTGAAGTTTCGCAGCGATCCGGTGACCAAGAAATGCATCGACTACATTCAGTTCACCAGTGGGAATCGTTCGCCGAGCGAACGCATTTGCAGTGACATCTCAATCGATGGACCCGCGGGGCGTTTGATCTTTGATCAGCGTGACAGAGATGTACATGTGCATATTTTTATTGATAGGGAAAGGCATATATTCGGAGATCCGCTGGAGCTGCGTATGGTGTTAACGGCGCACTCGGAGTGCCAGTTTGCTGGCGACTTTTTATGCAATCCCAAGGATCAATACTCGTGCATATCACGGCATTTCGTGCGAGACAATATCACCAACTGCATGTACCCGTGCCGCGACGAAGGCACCTGCTTTCACGATGCCATTGCACCCGATGAAATGGATACCACCAATGTGGCCATATCGGCAATAACATCTCTCATATTCACAATGCTAGGCGTGGGTTTTTGCGTCTGGATCTGTTGGAAGTACTGGAACTGCATCACAGTGCAACAGCACGCCCATGAAGCTTCTGCTGCTCGCTTTAATCAGCGACGTGCACGGGTAAGTTCAAATTTTGCATATATGTATGTGAGTTTTATAAAATAATGCATAATGAAACGTTCTGTTTATAGTCCGACGTGCCAACTATTGAGTTACCCACAGCTCAGACATACGATGGCGTGCTGACACATGACCTATCGCCCATTTCGCAGGAACACCAACATCATCATCAACAGCAGCAGCAACCGGCGACGCCTAAAGATTTGCCGCCCAGCTATGAATCACTCTTCCCCGACAGATAAAGGCTGTCGTATTGATCGAGAGTAGATTGTTCCGTTTTGTGCCAATGTTGGCGCCAAACTAAACATATTTTTAGCATCAAGATTGTTGTTGTAGCAATTCTATTACTTAATAGGTAATTAATTGATAACAACATTAGGTAATTGCATAATTGCTTAATACGCTTGTAATTACAACACAACAAACTAGCAAAGCAAAAAGAAGGCAATGTAAATATGCACATTTGTTGTAGCGTTTAGGACTGAATAATATGTTTTCTCGATATTCGATTAGTTTTAGGCAAATTCTAAGATTATTGTTTTAAATGTAAGACTCTCGCAAATGTGTTCAAATTCGAACAAATCAAGTACAACAATGTCACTTTAGTGTTTAATTATGAAATCGTAACTATGAGATTCCCCATGTTTAATTTTGATCAATTCTTGTATATATGTTTTGTTTTATTTTTAAAATTGTCGAATAATAATGCTCTCTTATATTTAAATGTTTGTAGTGTTAAATTAAAAACCGAGCTCAACCAATCTCAAACAGAATTCAACACTAATGAAATCTCAAGCAATTATAAATGAAATTATATCAATTAATATGTGTATAAGCCTGAAGCATCCAAAACTAGTTAGCGCTAATTCGAAGAGATTCCGTTTAACTAATTGTAAAATGTGCTGGAATAATCATTAATGTGTATTAGACCCATAAATCTAGTGGAATTCCATCTAGTTGTACCTGTATTATAAAGGGATAAAGACATAGTAAAACTACATACATGTAAAGTATACAACAATTATGCTATTGTGTGAGCCTTGTTGTCAATTGTTTAAGCCTCAGTTAAAGTATATACTCGAAATATGTAACTGCAAACTCAACACACTAGTGGTCAACATGCCTCATAACATAACATACTCACATATACGTGTTTTACCTATAAATAAACCAACTAAATGTTAAAGCTCAACTGAATTCCGGAATGGTTTCTGCAGATTGTGGACGAAGGGGAATTGAACTTGGAAAGTAATTAGCGTAAGTCCAATTTACAGTTAACGCTTTATTCATTTCATTTTTTGGCGAATTGCCGGACGCTGGTTTCATCATACGGTGACACAGAGCTTTGGCCAGATGACTCAGCACATGGCTTAAACAAAATGAAAACCAGTTGCAGTCGGCCAAGAGTGGCTCACGATTTTTATTTCTTCATGGAAAGTTTGTTTTGATTTCTACTTAGACTAGAATTTGTCACACTTTACTTTCAATTTGGTTAAGTTGGAAAATCTTTTAAGCACTGACTTGAACTCATTTACTTCAAGTCAACTTATTAATTGTTCAAAAGTTTTGAAAGTATTCAATGCCAATGTCAAACGGTAGCTGAAACAAATCTTCAAAATTGTCGGTTTGCCTTGGCAAAGTTCAACGTCAAGCCAATCAATTATTAAGTACAAGCAATCGCAAAGTAAAGAGTGTTAATTTATAACACAATTTTAGACTTTAAAAGTCAATGCACTCTCTACTTCAATAAGTTCCAGGGTTAGTATCAGCCAGAAGTACCTTAAATTGTATTACCACTTGACACGGTCATAATTAGCACTTGTTGTAGTCAGTTTGCATTATCTTAACCAATTCAGATAACGTATACGCATCGTATACACTTCTTAATTGGGAGTGCAGTAATCCGATTAGAGCGCAATTTCTTGCCCAAGCTAATTAGCTTTCGTCTACACTTAAACAGAATTATATGAAGAATACTTAAAGAACCTGTTCCCAAGTCATAAATTTCAATCTGATAAATGACAATCTACAAAAGTTACAAAATATCTTCAAAGTATCCAAGTGTAGCCTTTATTTACCATAGAAACTTGTGTTTTTTTTTTATTTCGATATTTTAGTTTTTATTTGTATTATATATTTTTTATGATGTACTGAGTAAATGCAGTAAAAGTTATGAATGTTGGCATTTTCAAAATAATATAGACATTCTATTTTGTTATCACATGGTATTAATTATACAAAAATGTTTACATCAAATAGTATTTTATCCTCACACATTTTTTAATCCACTTTAGTTCGGCAGATTTTAATGACATCTTCTGGAAAATGAAGACCTTTGGAATTGATTTGAGGTAAACGTGCATTTTTACATATTTAAGCGAATAAAACCAAAATATCCAAATACAAAAATTTAAGTGTAATATATCAATCTAGCTTAAAAAATTATGATAAGTCTCGTTAAATAAAAATTTTATTTTTGACCGTTGAGGACGATTCATATTTATTTTTATATATATTAAATATATTTTCGATATAGTTTTTATCTTACTTATTTACTTATTTTTTAAGTAACGGGTATATAAATATTACAAAAATGTTTAAGCAATTCCGTTTTGATTAAAAAAAAAAAATTAAAAAGTTAAAGATATGTAAATTTGAAAACAACTATTCAAAAATTATAAAAAACTCAGATCTTTTTATTGAAATCAATATACAAATTAGAAATAAAATCAAATTTAGTTATACAAAACACCTTAATAACGTATTTAAATTTTTTGCTCGACCTCACCGATATTAACAGTTATGCATGAATCGATATTTTAACGATTATTTCGGTTGCAATAAATTCGGGTTTTGGTTTCTTTCGGTTACGGGTACTCGGTTAATACCGGTTAACGGTTACGGTTACAGTTACGGTTTTAATCCCTGTTTAATATATATTAATACGCTATTTAATTGATAAAAAGAATAGCAAATTCAATTCCTTTAAGCTTTTATCGTGGTATATTTTCTTTTTTGTAGTATAAGTTAAACTGAGGGCATTAAGTTGTCGTATTTAGTATTTATGTCTATTTATTAAACAATTAGCGTCTCTGTGGGCGTGTAAACAAGTCAAGTCAATGTGTTTAGAGGGCCACGCCCCAATTGTGGCGCCCTTTTGGCGAGCCGACAAGGCGAAAAGCCGAAATGTTTTCGAGACAATTCGGCTGCGGTTTATTTTTAAAAGCAGATATCAAGAAATGAATATACTTAGGTATGTACATTGTACATACATATATTTCTACCTTACATTGTGCATTCAGTGGCTCTTGTATGTGTGTGAAAGCGTGTGAGTGTGTGTGTGTGTGTGTGTGTGTGCAGAGAAGCGTAGAGCAATGAGCTCAACGGCAGCCGCTTTTGCTTGCAGTTGCTTTTGGTTTGTCGGCAGCGACAATTGCTGCATGTATTGTTGTTGTTGTTGTTGTTGTGCATAAATTTGGCCAAAAAAGGGCAGGCAACAAAAGCAGCAACAGCAGCCACAACAGTGTCTGCAATTAGCTACGTTACGCTAACTGTTGAAATTACTTTTTCTTTGGAGACTAGAGAAACAAGTTGAAGCCCGCGATCGCGAGTCAACCGGTTGTGTTTGTTGAGTGTGTATGTGTGTGTGTGTGTGAGTGTGTGTGATTCATGCGGACGTAGAGCAAGTTAATGTATTGACAAAGAGCAAGCAGTGCGGGGAAAGACACAGATACAGAGAGACAGAGACACAGATACAACGTTACAGAGACAGTGACACAGTCAGAGTCAGAGTCGATCGACAGCTGGGTCCGAGCTGCGCTCAGTCGACGATACAAACCTGAACCTGAAAGATCAAATCGCGGGTTCGCGAGTGGCAGTGAACTTGGGAGTAGTTAGTACTGCGAGTACCAAGTGATACCAGTATCAGTTACTGGATAACAGTGCCCATATACAATATATTGTTGTATTTATTTCTACTACACGATACGTTACAATTTGTGCGCCTGTCTCAATTTAAATTGAAAGTCAACGATTTATTTTATGCAATATTATTATTGATTGTGCTGTCAATTGTGCTGAATATATTGTTTGAAAGCAAACACGGAAGCGTCAGTTTATTTATCTTAGCAACAAATATTGCAAATAAATTCAAATACAATTTGTGTGTAAATCATAAATAAACAATAACGTGTGCAAAGATAAAAATACATTTCAGTTACTTAACTTGACAAAAATGCAAAAGGTCAGAGGAGATATGAAAGGCAAGACAATGCTGTTACTTATGACAGGTAAGAACTTTCGAAAATATATAACTAAACTAAATTAAATGGAATTTACAAGTATATAGGTAGAGCCTTCTACCAAATTTTAAATATATATGAAATCAACCTTACAACATGTGAATTATTATGAATTATGCCGTCAGCTTTATTGTTAACTTAGAGTGGATATTTAATTAAGCTTAATGTGAATATTATTTGCACTTGACTTGAACTATTCACATAGATTCACATAGATAACATGACTGGGAGATTTCTATGGCATTTATCATTACATAAAGGTTGAAAGGCCATTCCATCTGAAATACATTACTATTATATTCCGTATCAGAAAATATCACAAAGTCATACTAGAAACTGCGTAATTGGAATACCTTTCTACGAAATGCACAGGTACAAAGTCTGCCTGTCAAAATAATATAATACTATACGTAAATATAACACCTCGGTCTAATATATTAAGAAGTCATTAACTTATTTTTGGGCAAGCCCATTTTATCAGTGATAATTTATTGGGTAACCAACAACGTTGTTGTTTTTGTTGCTTATGACGAAATTTAAGTTATGAATGAATCGATAAGAAATTTCGACAATAATTAATAGTTATTCTTAACTATTTTATTGCTTAGAAACAGAAACAGGCCACATTTAGAAGTGCCCCATGTCATCCATCTATAATATCCAAATGTTTGTACAGCTTATCAGAGTCATAAACAAGCTAATGATGTCTATATGAGTTTGTTCTCAGATAATGATAATAAGATTAACATGTGATCTTTCGAAACGACGCGTGTTTAATTTTTATCACGTCCTCCGTTTTAGTCTAGCAAGTTAAATTTAATTAAAAGATCGTCATTGAAAGAGACTCTATTCAATGTCTGAAAATCGATTCACAGTTGCGATCTGCTAATGGGCCAAGTATTTATGCTAATTTTCTGAAACAATTTCGCTTAAAATGTCAACAAGGCATTGGACCCGAGTTGTAATCAGCACAACAGCAATGGGAATCACGGGTACACATGATCAGGGCACTTAGGCGAACGGCACACTTACTTATATCATACCCTTAATCATATCAAGTATACGGCACGTGACCGGCTGTTTTGTTTGTTAAATTCATATTGAATGCTACTGTAAATTTGAATAGCGTCCACTGACCTTAGACCATTGTTAAACGTGTGCAAGTGTTGCCTACAAAATATTGTAGATAAGCCTCATGTGGCAACAATTTGCACAGTTGCAACATTCACAAAAAAAAAAAAATAAATAATGAAAAATAATAAATAGAATGTTAATAGATTTTTAAATGGCAACGTTGACTTAAGCAAGTCTGTAATTGCCATTCGTTGCTAATAGCAATTTAATTGCTCAGCTTGGTTTTTTCTTTTTCTTCTTAGGTATTTTTTAAAGACAGACAGACAGACAGACAGAGTCTTTTGTCTTATCAGCTCGCAATTTTGTTCTATAATTAGCCATGGGCTCGGTTTTATGAGCTTATGATATGACAGATGGCGTTTGCTACTTGTGCAATGAGCTTAATGTTCATCGATCTTCAGTGTTTTTATTTATATTTATATAAAACTTGCATTTTCCGAGTTGTTTGCATATCTTAATGATACTTTTTTAAAGATTTAAGACTGACAGTTGACTCTTTATCACAGTAAACACACAAGCTTAGGCAAGTCTAATCAGCTAAGCTAACTGATACCCTGTACTATTTGTCTAGCTGTATATTTTCTACAAATATCAAATATAAATTCTTTAAATTTCTACATAAATTTGTGTTAATCTCTTGGCATTTCTAGCACAGATTCTTCTAGGCTCTGCCTACCCTGTTTCCAGTTGTTGTTTTCCATTGCTTACAGCTAAATCTACAACTATGTCAACTGAGTCAAGATTCTATGCGATTGTCAGATGTGGTTAGCACTTGAGTTTGCTTGACACACTTGCACATCGAATCGAGCACGCCAACGGGGCGTATGAAATCTTATATCTTAGCCTGGGGGCCAAGTAGAATGATAATAACAACTTTTATGACTAGTTTTTGACTAGTACTATGAGAACCCGTACAGGTGTTGCATTTAGAACCTACGACAACAATTACTTAATATGCCACATTCGCAGCAATGGCGTTGTGAAATTGATAAGAACCTAAATATACCAGGAAATTATCGAACATCAAAGTAATTGACAGTCTGAGTGCCGTGCGCCAAACAGCTGCCTCTATAAAGATAAAGAAGTGTCTGCCACGTTGTGCAAGTCATATTTATGTAGCCTGACCTGACACTAGAGTTGACATTGGTTTTTTATTAAAAAACTCACTAAAATATTTGTAAAAAAAAAACACTTGATTACCAGCATTTAAATTAATTAATTCATTTAATGTCTTATTTTACATGTGTAGTTGAGTGAATTTAATTAAATTTAATGTCTGATTTTTGCAGCAAGCTATGAAATAAGTTACCTCGCTGTTTTTCAAAGACATCATGATATTTTTTTGAATTGTAAATCGATTCATTTTCGACTACACAATTCGAAAATTAGCTATTAGTTAATGTGCAATAAGTAATTTTTTTAATTTAATAAATAAATACAAATTTAATAAATAAATAAAAAAATGCTAAAATGTACATTTTTTTGTATACATAAACTGGATTTTATACTTTTGATGTCTTATCAAAAGAAGCCATAAAAATTTAATCTAATTGCAAAAAAACACTTAAAAAAATTGTTTTATGAATAAAAACCCCACCAAAAAATATTTTAGAGGGTAAATTTATTTATTTTTGACTAACTAGAAGGAAAAAATTCTGAATGGCAAAACCACCAAAAATTCACATTTTGTGCCCCGATTGATAAATGGCGAAATTTTTATTAACAACTTTTCGAATATTCCAGCTGCAAATGAAAGTCAGAGTAAGAATTAGAAGTAAATTAGTTTATAATGTGTTGCCTGAATAAAATTGGAGGTACTTAAGTACTTGGCTATTTTTACGACTTTTACTTTTGAGTACTTAATGGATTAGTTGGTGCTTAGCAGGTGCTAAATTTAGCGACAAAACAGACGAGTCGACGCCGATTTCTTATCGGTGCAAATTCTCTTGAGTATCTTGAGTATTCATTTGGTCTTGGATACTCATTATTTATGTTTATTATCGTTCACGAAAA
This sequence comes from Drosophila limbata, assembly GCA_963924055.1. Lineage (NCBI taxonomy): Eukaryota > Metazoa > Arthropoda > Insecta > Diptera > Drosophilidae > Drosophila > Drosophila limbata. The sequence continues at coordinate 8,771,288 of OZ001355.1, forward strand.
TTGCTTAATTGTTTATGATTTAACGCTTGATTATGATTAATTTCAAAACTAGCCCAACCCAATGGCAATTATATATTTAGAAATGAAGAACATTTATTGTACTATCAGTCGTCAAGTGTTGGGCTTTGTAATTTGCACACGCCCAGTCTCAGTAATGGGACAATAAGCCTACATATGTATGTGTGTGTGTATATGTGTATCATTCATAGTATCTCGCATTTATAGTTGTATGTATTGACCAAATATTTGATAGCTTATCTTTGCGATCGTGTACGTATTAAAAAATCAGCATTTTGTTGTGATTTCTTGTTTGTGTTGTTGGCTTTTATCAGTGCTGTTCTTTTTATAATATTTTGTGTTTCAATTTTTGTCGTCATTTCAATTTCAGTATTCAATGCGTGCGCGCCAGTGACAGACGGTCAGTCATATTTGGTTACTTTGGAGAATGTTCTAACACGACAATTGCAATACAATCTTACGTCGCTTAACGGTACATCCGAACCAGATCTACAACAATTGGATAATAGCACCAGAATATTTGTCTATAAGAACGGTAAGTAAAGTCTGGATGATTATAATCAGACGTGTGAATAATTTTTAAAAAAGTCAGCGCTAAAAATATTGCTATTATCATAGTGTGAAACTTTTTCGTTAGTACTCCAGTTAAATATCTTTTAAAATATATTGTCAAGTCACTTGTTATTCATCAAAAATGATCGCTAAAAATGATTGAAAGTTACCTTTCAATACAATGCTCATGTCAGTTAGTTTGAATTTAAATATCTATTGATAAATTGCAGTCATAAGTTACCAATTTACTGAAACAGGTTATAATCTAAGTGATTAGTTTAGTTAGCGGACAAGTGCGCGTTTTGTGATGATGACGCGTTTCGCGTAAATTCAGCATTTGCGTCATAAAAAAATCCATGACACATGGAACGGTTTCCACTTGGATACAAAACATGTTGGATAACATTTCGATCACTGCGAATATTTAAAATTCCCTAAGCGCAATTCAATTCAGATAATTCTACTCTTAAATCAGTTTCTTATCAATCGAGTTACTGACTACTAAGAAATTACGTATACGTAATTATAAATTAAACTTTCCACTTGGATACAAAACATGTTGGAGAGCTTTACGATCACTGCGAATCTTTTAAATTTCCTAAGCACAATTCAATTCAGATAATTCTAGTCTTGAATCAGTTTCTTATCTTAGATATTACGTATACGTAATTCATAAATTAAAGAGACTGTTTTAGCTTAGCAAATAAATTAAGCTCATCCGTATAATCAAATGTACTGGCTAGACAAATTCCCTAGAGGAAGTAAATATTTTCATTTTCATATAGAATCAATGATTAATCACATTTGTCTGGATAGGAAAGAAAGTTCCCTAGGGGACTTTTAAGATACCAAGGTATAACTAATTTCCATATTAAAAAGTCTTTATATTTTTCTCATTTCATTTCAGCAGTTGTTGATACGAGCAACGAATTGTCGCAGACGGCAATGGATGTGATTACCATAGTTTGGTATGTGGCAACATTTTTGGCATTGGCCGCCTTCTTTATGCTCATGGCCTGTTCGGATCGTCGTTGTCGCGCTCGCCAATCGAGTGCCACGCCCATTGAACAACAACGAGCACCGCCCACGCCGTCACCATCGTACAGCGAATTTGCGCCGCCGAGTTATGATACGGTTATCAAAATGCAACATGCGGCCAAGACGAGCATCTTTGTGATTCCCTTCAACAATGAGAATAAGTCAAGTGATGATTCAAACACAGTTTCGCCCATCTCCGCGGATCCCGCCAGTGTCTATACAATTGATGAGCGGCAGAAGACGAACAAGTGAATTTGGCCAAAATGAATTTGATTTCGCCAGTTGATCTGTGGAAACCACTCTGTGATATTTGCTGTGCCCATCAATCAAAATGTCGTCGTTTTGAATCAAAACGAAAAATCCAACAATTCTTCGGCTATTTTGTAGTGCAGTGTAAAATGTATTTTTATTATATGTATTGTAGCAATCGTAATTATTAAGTTATATGCCATATATTTAATTGATATGTCAAAAGGCATTTGAAATGCTTGAAAAAGACTGAAGGATTAAAATATGCTTACATATTTTGTAATATCTTATAGTAATTTTTTCTGCCTTTTTAATTGCAATTTTAGTCAAGTGAATATAGCAATAAAATTAATCAAATATGTGCTTTACATTTAAAATTCTGATTGTTTTATTTCCTTTTTAGATGGAGCATTTCAAACCTATGCAAGTTAATCAAAGATTTCATAAGAAATTTATGAGTCATAAAAGCTTTGAAAATAACCGCCTTTCAGTGCAGTTGTCAAGCAGTGCATATGTGCAAGCAGTTTAAGACTATAAACATCTGGCAACATTCCAGGGAACGAGACGCACTGCTTGCTAAAATGTGAAGCAGCTAAGCTAGTCTAGACACAAACCTGCAAAGTGCAGTAAATGATTTTATTTTGTATTCAAAAAGATTTCGTCTATTTTGAAATAAATAAATAATCTGTTTATCTTTAATTTTGCAAAAGATTTTAATTAATTACAAAATTTAAAAGCTTCAGGGTCTCATATCTTGTGAAATATTAACTGATTTTGTTGAACAAAGCATATAAATTTAATAAATAAAGTTGAGCCAATTTAACAGTTTTGAGACAATTGAACTATAAGTGGCAACCATGACACAGTAATTAAAAACAACATAATGGCTTAAGTAGAACACATCAAGCATATAAACAGGTGTCATTAACAGGTGTCATTAACAGGTGTTCGAGTTGAGTTACGAAATTAAATTCCCTAAAAAATTATTCTCTGGATGATGAAGTAATATTTCATATAGCTAATAAGCTGCAATTCTATATTTGTTTACCCAACGTGTTTCCCATATAAAAGTACGTGTTATCAGTAGGGGGAATTTTCAATTAAATTTTGTATATCCCCTCGCTCAGTTCAAGGTTTATCTTTCAAGATGCAACTCAATTCTATAAATGAAAACAGTTTTATAGATTTCTTAAGTTAATTTATAATTTAAAATCATATCCAACATCATATTATACAGGGTATCAACATTGTCTATACTGTTTGCTAGCTTATGTTTTTATGTTTTTTTTGATCTGAAATGTTTGTTAATGTGATCATTTAATGAAATTGATAAAACAACATGCGACTTGTAGAGTAACATTTGTTTAATGAACGGAATCATCACATGACGTATGTATTTCTTTACTTCCTCTTTCTTTTCTTCATCTTTATTAAATTTTGCACAAAATAAATTAATTTTCAAAAATCAAAAAAACCGCAGTGCCAAAAACACAAACACTCAAATAAAATTCATTGCTGCTGATAATAAATACAGATTGTTTCTTTTGTAACACATACACACACACACACATGTACATATGTACTTGTACTTGTGTATACATAAATACAGTTAGGGGGAGCAAACCAGATCATTTGCTTTAAATGCAGTTAAATCACGTTACGCCTCGATAAATGCGGTTAATCGTAAAGACCAACTGTCTTACTTCTTGATTATATTTTCAAACTGGCGCCAATGATGGCTCTGCTTATACCCTGTACGCTTAACAAAGTTTAACCAGTATGATTAAATTGTGTAGCCAGTTTATAAATGTTAAAATTGACGAAATATCTAATTTTGTGGGATTCTTGCTTGCTTTCAGTACAATTTTCTTCTTTAAGATAAAAGAAGCATTATACTGATTTGTGTCTTAAGTTTTTATACATTTCTTTGATATTTCTTGTATTTTTGCATCCATTATAGAATAAAGTTTTTTCTTAATCCAGTTAATTTTTGCCGAGAGATATATAAATTAATTTCTCTGGTTTTTACGTCAGATATTATTCAGATAGTTATCAGAGGTTAAATTCTATAAAATTCCAATTTATTTCGATCTACGCTGGCTGTAAACGTAAGAGAGTGCTGGGTAACTGCCAGTCGAGCATTGCCGCCACTTGTGGCTGTTGCTGTGTTCAATAAGCAATACAGCACATAAATACTACTTGAATCTATGTTTTTGATGGCCCATTCATTAAGTTATTGGCGTGCTTTTCAGAGCGCGTGAGCAGCGTGCGCGTGAGTAGATCAAATGAATAACGAGCATATGAGTGGAGGGGAGGAAGAGGGGGAGTAGCTTTGGAGGGTATGGCTCAATTGGTATGTTGCTATTGCCCGATGCTCTGATCTTTTATGCGCCGCTCGTCGACGTTGTCCATTGTCCATTGTCCACATCGTCGTTGGTTTTTCCTGGGTGTGCAAATGCGCCAATATTATTATTAATGGCTCTCACGCTCTTCAATTGAACTGAGCAGCGCCCGCATTCAACACTCTATCTGTTTGTCAGTCCCCCCTTCGACTCTCTCGCTCTCTCTCTCTCTCGCTGTCCCTGTCTGTGTATTTTGTCTCTTCGTCTGACTCTCTGGTCTGTCTGCCTCTTTGCCTCATTTGCCGATCGTTCGTCGAGTTGTGCAAAACAACGTTGCCCGTTGCCATTTCATGGTCTCTATTCGAATCAATTTTTGTTGAAAAGCATCTGGAACGTAATTAGTCTTGCTCAGTGCTACACAAACCGTGCTATCGTGTGGATTACTATTTATACGAGCAGTGAACAGTGTCCAGTGACAAGTGACTATATATAAAATATACAAAATCAATAGAAACGAAACATATGTACATTCGTGTATATCCAAACAATATGTCATATAAAAGCAACTTTATTGGCCTGTGCCTGTGCCTGGTGTCAGCAGCATTAATGCTGCAATTTGTCTGTGCGAATATCGAGACAAACGAAGTGACTGATAATAATGCTGAATATTATAGTAAGTGCAACCTGTTATCCTGTTAACCTGACATACATGCTAAATACCCTGTAACCCCCATTGCAGTGCTGCAGGGCGTGCGTGTTTATCCAAATGATCGTCAGTGTAGTTTGGTCGGAGGTCTCTGTGTCCAGACCAGCGATTGCACAGAGCCAACGAGCAACAAGAATCTCTGTCCCAGCAGCACACATCTGGGCGTCGAGTGTTGCTACGAGTGTAAGTAAATCTATTCCATTTTTTATTGCTTTTTTTTTAAATGCTATAAACTACCGTTCTACTACAGTAAAACCTAAGGATTTAGCGCAATCCCAAACCTAATCCTAAATATCGCAGCCTTTTTTTAAAATTGATTCCTATATAATGTTTAATTGGTATTATTTAATGTGCTCATCTATTTTGTTTTTGTTTTCGTTTCATCCACTAACAACAAACAAACGTCTCCAACTCCGTCTTCGTCTTACACACACACACACACACTCTCCTTGTCTACCCCACTCTCTCTCTCTCTCTCTCTGTCTGTCTCTCTCCCGCGCTCTGTCTGACACCTGTACAATTTGGGATGCATTGCGGTTTCCAGTGCCGGTAAGACCAGCGCCGTGTTCACAACATTTGGGAGCCTGCATGGATCGTTGCCACCAGAGGCTGATTAGACCCGGTACCGACTGCGAGAATGGACAAGTCTGCTGTGTTTTGATCTAGACTTATATACATATATAACATAATCTAATGCTTTTTATTACATATACTATAATATATTATGAAATCGATGAAAGTTGAAAAGAAAACAATAACACAACAATTAAAAAAAAAAATTTAATCACTGAGAACATATGTCAACTGTAGACAAAGCACGCAACAAACTCATTTTATTATTTATTTAAACTATACTTTTACTTATATATTGTACAAGTAATTTTTTTGTATAAAATATTTCGACTGCTGTAATAAAACGCTATGTAAATATTTTGAACTGATTTACTTTCAACATAAATATATTGTCTCTCGCATGACCAACGTACATATAAATATACCGCTGATTATGTAAGTACTCTGAATCATAACAACGGGCCACAAAGGTTGCCTACCAGGTCACTCAGGCACTTCATTATCAGTGTTGCGCTCTCTCTCTCTCTCTCTCTCTCTCTTTCCTCATCTCTGATCATGAACATCAAGATGATGATTTGTTTGTCTTTGCGAGTGTCACGTGTAGAAATCAACGTACAGTTGTGTGGCCAGAGTTCTACTTTCAATCTTGAAAGTAATCTCTGCATATATTCGTATTTATATACATATGTATGTATAAAAACCCTATTATAAGGAATAAGTATTGTGTAGAGTGTATCTCTTCGCTTTGGGTTTCAATGTCAAGTTCAGCTGACAAGACTTTTGCTATAAGTACTCGCCATCTAGTAGATTCCATTGCCTGAAACATTTTCCAAGTATTTTGGAAGCTCTACATATACATATATCTTTTCTGTGTTTCATTTTAGAATAGAATATAAATAAACGTCCTTGCTAAGCACTCGCATTTGTATCTCATAGATACATAGTACGAATGTGCGCGTTTGTTTTTATTTATTCTTTTTCTATTTCTTCTTCGTTTTTCTTATTATTATTTTAGTTGTGCACGATTTCACAGCTAGTGCTTAAAATTTTTATTTTATGACGTTATTTATAGCTTTAGATTTGTCTACGTGGGCGAACAAAATGCTTCAGAGTTTAATGAATTGAGCCAAGGCGATACACCGAGCAGGGGACGTGATTCGAAAGAGCTGGGAATTTGAGATGCCTTTGAAATTACTCAGGAGTTTTTAATGGAATTTGTTTACGCTATGTGCTAATAGAAGATGGAACAATATTTCCCAAATATCCGGATTTTTTAAAAGCTAAATTGCGGAAAAGAATCCCTAACTACAGACAGCGGAAGCTATGTTCTTTTTTAATGCAAGTTTACTGAAAAACACATTACAACTTTTTTAAAGTACATTTTTTTGGGTAATATTTTATATTATTGAAAACTTTCACTTTAAAAATGTACACTAAAAATTTTACTCTAGAATAAACAAAAAATTTTAATATTTTTTAAAATTTGAACCAAATAATAAATTTATTAAAAACGTTATATTAGGCATAATATTTTATATTGTATCTAATAATTATAAATAAATAAATAAATAAAAATATTAAAAACGTATTTTATGCCTTTTCAATAAATTTTAAAATTAAATTAAGAACAATTTTTCCATTATTAGTTCGTTTTTCTTATTATCTTTATTATAATTCCCAACTAGTTTAGGCAGTCGTTTAGTGAAATATGTTTAAAGTTTGTTACTGTGAAAATTATAATTATTATAATGCACAATCTGCAATTGCATATAAAATATGTATCGCAAGTTTTGTCAACATTATCTCTTGATCGACTTCAAGGTTTATTATTGAGATCTTTTCCCTTAAGATATTATTATTAAAGTACTTTCTCGAGCTGTTTGCTTTAGATTGCCTTGAAACTGTAAAGATTAGCAGGCAAAGGCAAAGGCACTTAGAGAGCGCATTACACAGTTTATTACTGTCACTATCTATAAAGATCCCACATACATGGTCATTACATTGCAAATTGCAATTCCTTAATTCACTCAACCTCCGCCAATGCCAGTGAAAACGACAAATGACTTTGACACATGAAACGGTGGCCTTGTCTGGACATTGAAACAGTTTTGTTTTTCTTGATTGTTAAAAAAATATACTACATAGGCATATTTTAATTGAATCAAATGACTTAACTGCGTCTTAGATTGCATAACTTATGCAGTGTCGAGGGGGATTCCGAAGCTGAAAGGGACGGGAATAGTGAACTTTTCAATTGCGATTTGAACCGTTTTATTCGCATCAACAATGAATTGCAAACTAATCGCACTTTGTGCAAAATAAGTAAGTGAAACAAAAAACCCAAATAATACTTATGAATATGCATGTTAGTGTATAAGTAATTTTTATTCTGTACATGGGCTCTTATCAGGCTGCTGTGCTCATGTCCCATAATACATTATTTATGTGTTGTGTGTTTTTGTTTACGTTTTCGGTTTCGATTTGAATGTTGCCCGCAGTGTGAACTAATCGCTCTCTACAATATGCAATGTTGGGGGCTTCTTTTCATACCCTGCCAAAAAGAAAAGTAGAAAGTGCTTTGCTGAGCAAATTAATTAAGAAATGTTAAGGCTTCGACTTGAGCTTGAACATCTAACTTTTGAATCAGTTTAAATATAAATCTAGTACTTTATATTTATAGGAACTAGGAGAAGAACATTGGTAAGCAGGTATTAAAACCGCAACCGTAACCGTAACCATAACCGTAGCCATAGCAAACGTTTACCGGTTTTAACCGATTATAATTGGTAGCCGTAACTGAAACCGTAACCGAAAATAACCTATTTTATTATACCGATACCGAATTTATTTCAACCGAAAAAACCGCTAAGAAGCCGATTCCTGCATAACGGTTAATTTTGGTTCGGTCAAGCTTAAAATTTTTTTATGATATTAAAGTGCAATCTTGGTTTTCAGTTAACTTGATTTTCTATTTATAATTTGTATATTGATTTCAATAAAAGGATCATAATTTTAAAACATTTTTTTTTATATATACGTGTCTTTAAAATTTGAAATAATTTTTTTTGAAACCAAACATACAAATCACCAATAACCGTTACGATACCGATATATGAACACCTTTTTTTCGAAACCTCTCGCCGAAAACTTGAATGTGTTTCGGTTTGATAGTGTTTTAGCGAAGTTCCAGGGCATCTTTAAGCGCTGCAAGTTCTATTGGAGTCTTCTCACTTGTTTTTTAATTTTTTCTTATTTTATTTGCATTTTATGCACTCATTTTCAAAGCACACTAATAAATGGTGTGTGTTGATGCATGGAGAGATGGAGGTTAGACGTTAGACGCGTAAAGGGGTTCAGGAAAAGAGGGGGGGGGGGTGCATTTGGTGAGATGCGCTCATATTTCATGTCATAGTTCGCACTCATTTTTCACTTGACATAAACTGCGTCTCATCGCTGCGGGCTCTGCAACGCAATTTGCATGTACGAAGCAACTCAGCAACTCATGTACTCAACTCGTTGTTGCTTTTATTTTCGCTCGCCATTTTCATATTTCAGTTTTAATTTTTTATTTTGCATGTGGCTGCGAGTATAAAAGAAAATGATTTTGTGGCATAAATTAACGCCAAGAGGCACACGAAACACTATTAAAAAATGCTCCACACATGCGAGTCGCGCATCCTTCAGCCGATGTCTGTGTGTGTGTGTGTCCTGGCAAAGGATGCGGATGTGGATGTGGATATGTGTGCAGATGTGAGAGTCAATGGCTTATAGAAAAGCCAGGATATTCAGTGCTCAGTGCTCAGTGCTTCATACGCTGTGTTGCCATCCCGATGATGTCATTCCACATTCCACTCTCTTGCCGCTCTCTCTTTATGCAATTAATCCTTTTTCTCATTCTCGCTGTAGAGCTTCCAAGTCCTGTCCCCTCATTGCCTCCATTCGCTCGCTGTCTGTCTCTCTGTCTGCAAAATGACTTTTTAAGTTAATTTCTTATAGTATGTGCCGAGCATGTTTTCCCACCACATCACCACATGTCCAACGCACATGTCCACCACCACTTGTCCGCTGATTGGCTGGGCAGGAATCACACATCACAATCTGGCTTTAATTCAGGTCGTTCTCTGTGATTAACGTCAAGTAAAGCCCTTAAGATGTAAATTCAGCTTATTATTAAATAGTTTCAATTGTCTATGAACACACAGTCTTTGATATTGATTAACACAGTATTCATTTTTTGGTTTAATAACTATAATCTTGAAATGCAATGTGCATCAATGTTTCAGTCCAAATTCGTTAGCAAGCAGTTTAAAAGAAAGCAGTGCAGCAATTGATTTATATTAGTGCTCCTTAAAAACAAGTGTTTAAACTGCCTGAACTTTACAACTAAGTTTATAAATGTTAAATGCATTGTTAAATGTTAAAATTGCTTTTTATTTTATCCCAAAATATTAAGTAGTTTATTTTTTATCTAATTTTAATCAGTGTCTATGTGTGTATTAAAATGAGAATATCAATCGAGTTAATTAAATTGATTTTCATGAAAAATCGACAACTCACTGAAGTTTGTTCATCTTACTTCATTTGCAGAATAAGGTTCAGGAGTTGAAATTTAAAATTTTCCAAAACTTATATAAAAGGGTAAAATATTAGTTGTAAGTCATAGTATTAAATTTGAATGCACAATGAATTTAGAGGCCAAACAAAGATCAAAATGACATATCGCTTTACATTCTTGACATACAAATCTACGAAAGTTTAAAGTTGGTCTGATACTCATAAGCCCAGAGATTTGAGTTCTGTATTTTCTGTTTCTGCTGTTAGTTTGGCTTATTGACGCTCTTCTTTAGCCATGTTTCTCTTTGACATGCTTTAGGCTCCTTTATCGTTTTGTTTTGATGCTGCCCCACATCTTGCATCGTTGTTTTTCTATCAGTTTATATCAGCGCAGTGTTATTGCTTTTGCTATTTTTCCACCTTTAGCCCAATTCTAATTATTATTTCATTTTTCACACAATGTCAACGAGTTGAAATGAATTGCAATTTCCGGCACACAACAAGCTTTAATGCTTATGCAAATTGAAGTTCAAATGGCATTAAATGCAATTACTAAAATGTCTTTGACAAATATGCACAAGAATGCTTTGTGCCACCTTGACACTCTAGGCCCGCCCCTTAACCGTTTAACCTGTTCTCGCCATGGCAATAAATCCCATTAACAACATGCAAATGAAAGCAAATTTTGTGGCCCTCTTCAGTGTGTCGTTAAAATTGAGTACACACGATGCTCTATCGTGTCAAGCATCAAAATGACATATATATTCTTGAGAGGGAGTTAGATTAGGGAAAAGAGAGTCAAGCATAGAATTTGAACATACATAATACATACAGATCGAGGAGCGTAGTACAGAAATTACGATTTCCCGAGGCGATTTTTCCATCTTCGTTGGGATATTATATTTATTTTTTTTTGCTGTTAACGGGATTAACCGCAATTTCTTTAATTAAAATTTCACCCCCCGAAACAGGAATAGAAACAGAAACAGAAACAGCAAGAGCAACACAGGAGTACGGAAAAAGGATTGTAAATTACGCTGTCAGTCAGTCGTCTGTCAACAACAATTAAAACGGGAAGCAACATCACAAATTAAAAATTCATCTTCCGCTTTCCCACATACACACAGACAGACAGGCAGACAGACAGACAATTCATGTTTTATGAACAGCTATCATTTTCTTTCAATTTTTTCCCTTTTTTCTTTTTTTTTTTTTACAATTTTGTTGTTTTTATCTATGGTAAGCATGTCTTCTTGATGTGCTACCGGACCCTTTTTAATTTGATTGGTGAAGCACTTCTTCTTCTTTCTCTTGACGGCGTTTCCGGTTTTTCTTCTGGCTTCGCTTTCCACATCATCCACTTACCTTTCCTGCTTGATTAGCATGGAGTGAAATAAAAAAAAGGGGTTAATTATTTTGTTTTCTGGCATATTTGTTGACGGCACAAGACCAATAACTGGTCGAGTTTGGATTATAAAAAACAGTGGCCTAGTTTAAGCTATATTGAAAGTACTTACTTTACTTTAACGAGTTTTTTATTTAAGAGTAAATTAAATGTCATAGTAATATTTAATGATTCAATAGATTATTAGCCGAACCCCTTTTTACAACGCCACTGTCCAAAGCTGCCCAAATGAGGCAAATTTAAACTTAGATTTCAATTACAGCCCAATTCTTTTTTTGGTAATTGTTTGATGAGTGGACCCAACTAACCTTTTCCTTTTGGGTCGGAAGTGCCTGAGGTTATCGTATTCTTATTTCACTGAAGCTGTATGCTTAATTAGGGGTTGACTTAGTCGGTCTGTAATTGCAATGCAGTGTAATTTGTATGGATCATTTGAAGATTGTCCAATGCTTTCAATCTTTTCACATTATATATATTTATTTATTTTAAGCATTTTTTTATTTCTTATTTAAAGTCATGTCAAAGTTTTGTGTGTGGTTTTGCACACAACTTTTTGTGACTTTTGTGTTGTGTGCAAATAATTTGCAGCTCGTTTCTTGCATCATTAACAATGAACGGGTATGAACTTTTATCTAATTAATGAAACTTCAGCACAATGTCAAGCAGTTTGAGGAGATCCTTTTGCTTTTGAAGCTTTGAGCTGTTGAAGCAGCAGCGCGTATTGTTGACAGTGAAGCGACGAACTTGGCGTACAACATGGCGTATGATTGCTTTTGTGTAAACAACGACAGCATTTCACTCGCGAACGGATGGGCGGACGGATGGGTGTGCAAAATTATGGAATGGGAATGGGAATGGGAATTTCCATGTCTTTGGCAGTTTTTTGCCACTTTTCTTTTTCTTCTGGGCTAAAACTTTTTTAATTAGCAACAAAAGTAAGGGGTTAATAACGCGATGAGAGTCGCGTCAACTCGACTTGAGTTGAGTTGAGTTGAGCCGAGTTGAGAGTTGAGTTTTTGTTGGCTGTTGCCGAAAAGTTTGGCAAGCTAACAATTAAGTTTCGACTGTGTGCGTCTGACGTGCGAGAGGCGGGCGGCATTGTGGGCGTGCCAGCAGATAATGAGTATTAAGCAACACTTACTGACAATTAAGTTGGGCCCATCATCAGAGTCGAGACAGCAGCGTATCCTTGCCTCATTGTTGACTTTTTTCGGGCTGTAATTACGCTTAATCGCGAATTTACTACGATCTGCACATGGCAGGCGAATGGAGGCAAAAGGGAAAAAGGGCAAAAGCACTGAAGCTGCTTAAGCTGTGGCAATAACCTGCAGCATGGCATAAAGAAAACAGTTGCATGCCACGAATCGTTTTGCTTGACCAAAAGAGGAAACAATTGCATTGCGAATCTGAACAATTCAAACAGAGAGGTAGCTAAGACTCTGACTCCAGATAAGCTCATAATATTCATGAGCTTAGTTTTATGAGGTGCTAACAATGCGTAAAGCTACAACAATAACAACAATAATGGGAAAGAAATATATATACTTATATAGAGACGGAGAGAGAGAGAGACAAAGAGAGGCACTTAACAGAAGAAACGCAGCAGTCGAACACCTTTTATAGCCGAGCTAGAAGCGATTCCAGCAGCTCCCGATTCAGTTTTGTTCTCCATGTCCACAGCTGCCTTCCTTCCAGCTGTCCTGTTGTCCTTCTGTCCGCCATTGCCCCGCAGAAATTTATCCATTTTCTTTTCGCACGCTTCTTCCTAGGTGCTCCACCGTTCTTTTTTTTCATTTAATTTTTTTTTTTACTTTTTTTTGTTGTGTATCCATCGTACTTTTGCTCTCTGGGCTGGGTAATTTTTCACTTTCGCAAGATGGCAGCGCATTTTAATGAGGACACTGGACACACAGGACACTCAGGACACGCAGGACACTCAGGATACTGGACACTGAATACTAGACACTCGCTTGGATCATTTGTGTTGCATTTACATTTTCATTGGTGCGATATGTTAATGACTTTGCTTACTTTTCCAACTGCTGCTCATCTTGATGCTGCTGCTGCTCATGTTGATGTTGCCTCTCCTCCTCTTCTTCCTCTTCTTATACTTGTTAGTTGTCTCGTCTGTAAGTTTTTCGGTTTCTGTTTTCTTTCTTTTATTTTTCTTAAGATTTGTTGCCCGATTAGCATAGGCAGACAACCAGACTGAAAGTTTTATGCCATAATTAGCAACGTCATTTATCATTCAGCATTCTAAAGTTTGAGATACATATATTATAGATAGACTTATTTCATATTAAACATGAATCATTGCTCTGACATTTGCAGATCATCTAACTATGCATTTCCAAATAAAGTTATATTTAATCTTGATTTTTTTTAAATTTGAACGACTTTTCAGCTTAAAATATATATAAAAAAAATGTATTAAAAGGAATATGATTGAATAGTCTGTGAAACTGAGATTAATTTGACATTTTAAAATGATGATTTATAAAAAGATTGTAAATAAATATTACTAAATAATTTAATTTTCAAAATTGAAATCACTTATCGTAGTCAGTTGCCAATAAATGTCTAATCAAAATGATTTATTGATATTTGTATTCAAATACTGTTTCGATGCATTAAATCAAATTTGCATTTAATATAACTGCAATTTATAAATGTGGACTTTAATTTTATTTAACGCATCAAATAAAGGCAATGAAAATAAAATTCGCTACATTTATGCTGTCAATTATTGTAAAGTTGTTGCTAAAAATTGTGTATTTACAATTTTGCGTGCCTATTTTCACTAACAAAAATACACATTCATTTACTTATTTATTTATTTACATTTGAATTTCATTTTATTAAATACAATTCAGTTCTTTTGCATCTGATAATATTGCCAAATGTGAAATGAAGTGAAAAATTACATTTAAAAGTCAAAAAAGCAAAAGTCATTTAAAACATGCAAAACTCAATTTTACATATGTGTGTGCGAGTGTGTGCAATTGTGTGTGTGTGGAAAACATTAAAATAATTGTTTTAAAATCCTTTTGTCAGAAAGTAAAGTAAATTATAAACACACAGACACAGATGTCTGACAAAGAGTCAGTGGAGCCTGACAGGATAACGATAACACGTCACAAGTCACAGGATTGTACTGAGCCATTAAAAACCTTCCATACATACAAACATACAGTTGCATGTGTCTGTGTGAGTGTGTGCGTGTGTGTGCTCAACTGCAAAAACATTGCGAAAAATTAATTTGATACAAAACGTTATGCAAATTTTTATTGAGCAAAATATATATGTGTACATATAAGAAAATCTATTAGTTGAGAAAAACAAGCAAGAGAATGCTCGACTTGAAAATACTTTTCTTATATACAATAACTCAATTATTGGTTAGAAAATATGGCATGCATGCCAAGTTATTGAAGACTATGATAAGACTGCTTGAAATGAACCCCCCAAAAAAAAAAAATCGATTTACTGAATCCTTCAATAAAAACTTGCAATTTCCGACGCCAGAAAAAAACCTTCCGCAAACTTCCGAGTGTCTTCGATTTTATAGCGTGAGATATTGAATTTTTTTTTAAATTTAAGATAAGATAAATCGAAAGATAGTCTCAAAAGTCTTCTTCGCAAAGATGATCACCTTTCTTAGTTATTGAAGTCTGTCATAGTCTTCCTGAATATAATGAAATCTTCAATGAAACCTACAGTTTCAGAAAAAAAACCTTCTGCAACATTCCGAGTGTCATCAATTTTATAGCTTGAGATATGATTTTTTTTTTAATTTTTGATATGATAAATCGACAGATGATCACAGAAGATTTCTTCGGAAAGATAATCACCTATCATTCCCAGAGAATAGGGCATTGGAGCTGCTGCTAATATTTTGATAGCTGCCAAATTGCAATATGAGAACGATACGCATATTGTTTGTACATTTGCATGCAACATGCAGCATGCAACATGCATTTTCCATAAAGCATTTCCTCATGATGTTTCAATTTTATTCATTGTACAGCAAATTTTTCAAGCAATTTCAGTATCTTTTTATTTTTGTGGGGGAGGTATTGGATATTTACCCTGGGCGATGGGTTGGGTGTGAGGTTGTGAGGCTGGCAAGATGAAGTCGACTCCTTTTGTAAGATGATGGCCGGGCTGGGCCGCTACAGCAAAGAGGACTTTTTGGTGCAGCTACCAACAGTGCGGAAGCTGGAGCTCATTTGGATAGCTTCACCTTTGGCAGTGGCACTCAATACAATTGTACAATATTTATTTAATGTAAATGAGAAACGGAAAATGGGAAACAAGGCATTCAGGTGGTGCAAGGGGCATTTCAAATTGGCTCTATAGCCACATGAGCCGGCTGAGGTTGGGGTTGGTGGTTCTTTGCCTCTCTATCAACTACCAAAATGCGAAATGATATTGAACATTGTGTCGATGTCGAATTGCGACTCTGTATGTGCCCAATGTGCCAATACATTCAAGCAAATTAAAATTGGAAATTAAATGTTTACGAAGTACGAAAATGTTAAACGAAAAAGTAATTGCTTTTCCTGCTACCTTGAGAGGCTGCATCGCGGTGTGCCCAGAGCAGGAGGAGGAGCATGAGGAGGTGCACTTGTTTCAGGTTTCACATGTGTGTGTGTGTGAATTTGTGGCGCCCAACGTGTGTGTATTGTTATTAGACTAAGTTATCAATGTGCGAATATAAGTAGTTGTAGTTTTAGTTTTTAGGTAGATAACTGCTGCTGCCTGTATTTGAATAGGAAATGCTCCAGAAGTTTGAAAATGTAGTTACATATATTCATTTTGATACACTGAAAGAAAGATTAAGTACGCGTTGACTTGAGTCAAGAATTTCTGGTGTTAAAAATACAATGAATCTGTAAATTTTTGATCCAAGTGCGAAAATCTAAATTTATGGGCGCTCTTAAAATTCTTGATATCAAGCAAGCACCAAATGGGAATTTTAAGCAAGCGAATGCACAAAAGATATAAAAATTAGAGATTTGGATTTAAGATTTTACAAACATGGTTTGATCAAGATTTGATTTAAATTTGGCTCTTTTTTTTAATTTTTAACCATCTTTAATGCTTTAAAGGGCGATTCTCTCTTAAAGTTAGCAAAAAAATTACCGAATCGTTCTTCAAAAGTTCTAGATCCAAAAAAAATAATTTAATAGATTTGTTTTTGTAGACCAAATAGTAGTGCATTTTTCCAAGTGCTAATATAAATATTATGCTTTAGATATGATACGTATTCTTTAGACAGAAAACGAAATTCTTAAGAAACCTCTGATTTACTTAATAAATTTAATTGACAACAAATTGATGTACAAATATTCCATAAATTCCAGCAAATGAGACATGAGACTACCATTTACCTTTGCGAGTGTTGCAAGGTTCAACGAACAGCCAATTTGATACTTGCGATATTTGTGGGTGAAAGAGTTGAGGATTTCGCAGTGAAACTATTGTCCTTGACAGTGACTCTTCTGATTTGAGTTGGGCATCATTATTCGATGGCATTTAAGTCCTTGTGATTGCAGCAGCTACATCTCAGACTGACACTGAGATAGAGGCTTTCAACAAAGTCAGATGACGATGCACAAAATGATATCATGTTTTCATATGCCTGTGCATGTGTGTGTGTGTGTGCAACAACTGCAAGTTTTGTTCGAGTTTTAGCCGCAGGAATCATTGTAATGTGCAGGTATCTTGTTGCAAGCATAGCCAGTCAGTCAGTCAGTCAGCCAGTCAGTCAGAGAGTCAGCCAGGTAGCCAGGTGATGTAGACTTGGTTACGGCGGAAACGGCTACGGTTTAGAGGTTCCTGTGCTGTTTTCTTTATCCACTTTTTAATTTCCGTTTTCGTAGCCTTCGGGTGGCCAGTGCGTTCTCAGTTCTCCGTTCGACGGCAACGGCGACCACGGCTGGGATGTTGATGTTGTTCTTGTTCTTCTTATGGCTGAAAGACTGGCTCAAAAGTTGACAGCACAGGTGAGCATAGACCGAATAGACCAAGTAGACAGAGAGAGAGACTTGCAGTTGGAGTTGGCTTGCCACATTTTCAGTCTCAACCACGTTCACGACCATTCACATCGTTGCCAAGAACAACATGGGCCAACGAATTTTCGTATGAAACGCCAATGGCCAATTGGTTCTTAACGCTCTTGTTCTTGCTGTAGTTGTTGCTGTGCCGGGCAAGAATGTTGGCAGCTTCACTGCCGAGGCCAAAACAAGAAAGCGTCGAGCAGGCGAAAATTGAAAGGCAACGTTTAATTTTCCCCTTGGAAATCTACGCTTACTCTTACTATAGATGTATATATGTATAGTAAGAGTGGCCACTTCCGGCGGCATGACAAATACCTTCGCCCCCGATTTTGATTCCTTCCGGGGCTACAGGCAAATTCTTAAGCCACGGCATTTTATCAATTGGGAGAGTTCGATTATTCGAGTGTTTGGAGCTTATTCAATTTACAAATGATTTAAATTCATGTCGTTAAAAATTATTAATATGCCGTGTTTACTTTGTTTTTGCAGCAGACAAAACTAATTAATATTAAAATACCGAAAAAAATGTAATAAAAATAAAGTCAGCCTAAAATTATGCAACGCTTTTTTCGTTGCTGCACCTGCGGCCAACTATTAATTAACATGTTAATTACAAGCTTACAATCCTATATTTTTTTTGTGCTCTTGACATCATAAATGAAATGTAATTTCGTAAAATGTCGCCATTTTAATTTTATGCATGTCACATAAGCTCACATATGTGTACGTATGTATTTATGTGTACATACTATATATGTATGTAGGTTGAATGAGTTTGACTCATTCTAATCGAAAAATCGCTCAGGTGTAGGTAACATGGGAAAATATTGCGCAATGGCTGGAAAAAACCATTAATATTCTTATTTGCTTAGTCGTTGATAGCAAATTGGTAGGTGCTGCGCTTTCCCGCTTTCCCGCTAAGCTCTCCCCTCCCACACCACATATTTGCATACCTTGTACACATATTGAGCACGAAATTGGGTAGCTTAACGTATTTTAAAAAATTTAGATTTTATATATTAGGGATTAAAACCGTTATTAAAACCTTAACCGTTATCAGGTATTAACCGATCGAAATTGGTAACCGTAAATTAAAACGTAACCGAAATAAACTTTTTATTATACCTAAACAGAAGAACCGAAATCGTTCAATCATTTATTTGCATAACGGTTAGTTTCGGTTCAATCAAGCATTCGTTTTTAATCGTTTTAAGAACTAATATTTTATTTTTAAATATTTATTTTAAAAGTTGATTTTTCAACAGACGCTGCAACACTTGTATATATATATATATATTGTATATATATTGTAAATAAACCTTTTTAATTTTTTGAAAAAAAAACTATATTTATTTTAAATATAAATACCATTAAATAGAAAAATTTGTAATTTAAGTCAGAGTTTTTGTTTATATTTTAACATATTCTTGTAAAAATTACAAATGTCCTTAATTTTTTTGTGAACAGAAATCAATCAAACCGCTAAGAAACCGATTTCGGAAGATTTTTCGTAACCTATATCCGAAAACCAAATTCAAGCTTAATCGAAACCGTAAAAGATACCATTATTCATATCGATTTGATACCCTGTTAAATATACATATAGATTAAATATGATATGCTATGAATCCACCAACTTTTTGAATATGATTGAAGAGTATCTTCGTGTCGAGCACTCACTTTTCAGATTATTCTTTCTTGTTGTGCTCCACATTTTGATTGGCAATTTAAAATACGCTAGTGCCGAGTTTCGGGCTGTTCGTCCAGCTGCAGCGGCGGGGCATTTTGAAGCTTTATATAAATAATCGAACTGCATTTTATTGAACAGCGGAAAATACCCCCTCCCCCCATTTCGTAGTGTGGTTGCTGCTTTTGGTTACTCTTTGCCGCCGCCAGCTAGAGCCAAACACCCAGGCCGCAGTGATTGTCAAAGGATGGCTAGGAAAATAATTAAAAATTCCATTTAAATGCAGATTAGCTGGAACACAAAATGTGCGACTACAAAATTATATGGCTATATTGCCATACTAAACTAAACTCACTTAAATATAGCGAATAGAGGTGACTGCGCCTAAAAATATGCAAATCGCAGCCGCGGCGGCAACATTAGAAATGCATGCAACGAGCTGTGAATTGAACATTTCTCTGTACTCTCTCTGTGTGTGTGTGTGTGTGTTGCACATTGGCGCGTTACATATTACTTATTTATAAATATTGTTGTAATAAAATCAAAAACTAAAATTTGTATAAAACTAATCAAAAATGTATGAGACACGGCCATGTGTAAAAATTTCCAGCGGAAATAGTTTCAAATTCTAAGCTTTGTTTGCATTGAATGACTAACTGCGAGAATGTGCATAAAATATTTAGTATTGAGAAAATCCAACTAGTTTGGAGTAAGGCAGAAATAGTGTAGAGTAGCAGTAAGTTAATGGAACTTTGAGTTTTAGATTTTGAGAATTTAATTAAAATAAAAAGAAATCATTTTTTTGTAGCTTATTTTAAACTGTAATTGTAAATTAGACTAAGATAATTTACAAGATTATATATTAAAAAAAAACAAAAAGCCACTAACAAATGACGTAAATAAAGAACTCATTAAATTATTCATTTTATTTTACAATAAGATGCAACTTTAGATTAATAAAAGAATTTATTCTCTTATATTCATTTCATTTTAGAGAGCATTTTCCAGTCACAGGCTTTATTTAATTTAAATAATATATGCTTATTCATTACACTAATGCATGTTTTTCACAGATACGAATGTAACCAAAAAGCCATTTTTATAAACGTTACAATGCCATGCATAAATTATTTGCATCGAATCCAATAATATTTATATACTTTTTTTAAATGCAGCTTTGTTTTGGCCATCTTTTTAATGGCACAATGTAACACAATACTCTGTGTGTCTGTGCATCGCATCGTTTTATTTGTAGCTGTTCCATTACTCATACGACATGTGTACCCTTTGGATGCTCCCATTTCATCTGCTGATATGGAACTCTGTCAATCAGTGTAACGGCATTTAAATATATGTACCGAGTACACAAATTGGCCACATTGGCATTGCGATTTTATGCATTTTTATAAATACGTGTATTGTGAATTGTGAAAAAAATTGCACCACTGGGACAAGGCACAGGGCAAACGGATCAGACATCGGTGCAAGTCATCAGTTTTTATACTCCTGCAGTGACATTTTACAGTCACATGACCTGAACATTTCATTCCAATCTGCATGGATATTGCTGAATTGTAAATACACATATATATGTATATAAGTATATATGAAATATATGAGTTTGCATGCAGTGTATAATACTCGTATTGCAGCTGCACTTGGCATGCAGCTCCATATCTTTTTTTAAGAGAGGGGCTGTAAAGTCACAGGCACCGTAAAAAGTGTTAAAAAAAGACAAATATTTAATATACTGGAAATATTTAAATCATTTGCATTTTGTGTCAATTTAAAACGTATAAGCTTAAAAAGTAATTGTAATTATGAAAGCCCATTAGAATACAATTGAAGTAAGTTCAAATATTAATCTATATATATAAAAATCTTTGTCTTGACTGACTGACGTATCAACGTGTGGGCCAAACGGTTAAGCCTAGAAAGCAGAAATTTTCCCACAAAATCTACTAAAGCTTTCCTATTTTTTAATATACTATAAACGGTCTAAAAAACTGTGCACTTAACACAAAATTAAGAACGGAGTTTCTAAATTTACGATAAGCATAAATTATATATATATTATATTAAATTACTTATTATTTAAAGATGGTATGGAAAACAAACAGATAGTTAATAAGTAAAGGGGCAGAGCGGATGAGAGTAAAAGCAGCTTTTTTTATTGTCCTTCTAAATTTCATGAGAGAGAAATTTTTAAATTTGACAACACATAGAAGTGTTTGTGCAAAAATTTTCCCAAATAAATTGGGCTTATGAGTGAGAAAAAAATAAAAATAAGAAATAGAGAGAGGGAGAAATTTTCGATCCGATGGTGAAAAAAGTGCGGTTCTTAACGTAAGCATTGAATTATTCCTCTTTTGAATTTGTATTTTTTTGTACATATAACAAAATAAATATTTATCATTTGTATATCAAATGGCAATTTGCAGTTTATGAGCTTAGCGGCAGATTGAGAGGCTGTTTTGGGTTAATGCTTGTATTTTTATGCATGTGATTCCCCGGTTTTCTGTACCATTTTTAATGTCATCCGTTTGTCGTGTTATGTTTTATTGTCGCAAAATGTGTCCCGTCCAGTAATACGGAGTATGTGGTATAAAAGCTTTGATGAAATCAAAATATGGCCGAAGTATTTTCACAAACAGACATACAGCAGACACACTCACACATACAGACACACACGTATACACCCACATATGTATGATACATGGGCCAGAAAACTTTACAGCTCGTTGTCGAGGTATGCAGCGTGTGTCCTGCGGCATCCTTTTGGTTCCACCATTGAAATACTGAATTTTTATATTTTTTGTTGTATAAATTTCATTTTTGGTATGTTTAGAGGTTTTCCCCGAGTGCCCAGCGGCATTATTATATGTACGACTTCCACACTGTAAGTATGCATATGTGTGTGTGTGTGTGAGTGTTGTTGTTATCGCACTGCATTTATGTATGGGAGTGTGTGTGTGTGTGGGAGTGCGCCGCTTGGTTACTTAATATACAAAGGCCTTTAATTTCGACTAAAGCTAAATAAACTTTGTACCCTTTGGTATCTCTCACTCTCACTCCCACTCTTTTACTTTCTCTCTCTCACACACATACACCTGCGGTCATGCTGCCACCAACGGGTGCTTGTATCTGTGTGCGTGTGTGGCTGTGTGTGTGTGTGTGTTTGATGTTCGGCCTGCGTTCTTCGGCGCGTTGTGTTTTGACGGTGTCTCTTGTTGTTGTTGCTGCTCTTATTTTTGTTGTTGCTGTTGCAATGTCCTTGGGCGCATATTTGCATGTTTTATTGTATCTGCTCTCAGTTTAGGAGCACTCAGCCTCTCTCCTCTCCTCTCCTCCTCCTCCCTTCGCTTTGCGTGTACCTATGTTTTTAATTCTTTACATCGATATTTGGCCTCAAGCATGCCAAAAACGCGAGCCGCTGCCAAAGGTTGATTGCGGTTCGGTGGCAATGGGGTGGTGCTACGGGGGTGGGGGTGGGTGGGTGGTTGGGGCAGCATTTTCATACCAATTTCCATTCGCCATTTGGATTCTGGGCAGCGTTGGCGGCAATTTTGCTCACGAAATATGCATGATATGTGCTACACCTTTTGTTATGCATTTGTTTTGATGTTGAAATGTTGCCCGCTGGCAGCCATTTTGTTGCCTCATCGGTAAAGAGCTGGCTTCTAGTCGTGTGGCCAACATTTTAATACCCTGTAGACAAAGTTTTTGTGATAAATGGGTATTTATTTATTTGTACTTAAAGCTGACTAAGAGTAGTCAATAGGCATATAATTAAAAGAACTACTCATTGCTATAAATTATAAAGGAAAATTAATATTAATGTAATAATAATGTTATTAGTAAAATTACAATTGACACTACATTTATTATTAGTTATTTTTCTACCAATCTATCTCAGACTATTGCATTTATATTTATATCATCAGATCATAACTAATTTTATGCATATGCTATAACTATTAAAAGAAAAAATTCTATATGAATACTTAAAATTATGTGGAGATTGAAAAGATTTCATCTTAGCTTTACATCTAAACCTGTTCAAACTTACTACAGGGTATCTTTTATTTATGTTTATTGTATTTTACAGTACATTTTTATTAAGATAATGTGTAATAACTTTAAGAGTTCTGTTTAGATATTAAAGCTGAAAAATATGTATGTTGTTGGCCTGGCTAATTAAAATTGGCTGCTTGTGGTAGCAAAGAAAAAAGTGTAGCTTGCTTTTAGCTGCACACATGCACATGCCGACACTCACACACACACACACACATACAGGGGTATTTATGCGCTCACATATTTACCCGTTAGTTTCCCATTACTTGACATTTTCTTTGGCTCGCACTCGTCGCTGGCTGTTGGATTTTTTAATTTGCGTTATACGAGGAGTTTCCTTTTGAGTAGCCTGCGGCACAACCACACACACACACACCTACACAGAGAGAGACGCACACATGTATAGACATGGCGAAAGGATACGATGCGATGCGATACATATAAAAGGGCAAGGAGCGGCGCAGCGTAGCGTGACAACCGCCAGCGTCGAGCAAATGTCACGCTTGACTCATTTCCGTCCCATGACGATGCCACATGCCGCATGCCGCATGCCACATGCCGGTGCCTCAGTCGACAGTCGACAGCCTGATGAAGCCTCCTCAATGGTTAGTGGCAGCTACGGCGACGGCAGCAAAGAAAACCACATGACAATATTGGTTGCTTGGCGGCCAAAATGGGCGTGGGTTTGACTCTGCGTCTGAGCTGTCTCCGTCTCTCTCCTTCCCTTCTCTGCTCTCTCGCTTGTCCCTGGGTAGGCAAGCTCTCAGCCGGAAGCACTTGAGAACTTGCAATGGCCGTCGGCCATTTTGTGGTCTCGTGCGTCACATCGCATCGCAGCAGCAGCAGCAGCAACTGAAAATTCCCTTCGTTTTCATTATGTTGCGGCTATGTCCTTGCCCCATGCCACATGCCCCATCGTCGTCGCCATCGCCATCGCCATCGTTATGCTTCTTTTCAGAGAGGAACCACGTCGTCATTATTGTGAACACCGTTATGGCCAGCAGCTATATATTCCAATTTGTTGTTGTTGTTGCGGTTGTTGTTCTTCTTCTTGTTGTTGTTGCTGCCGGTCTCGTCTTATTCCCTTTTAGCCAGAGGTAGTTGCTTTGCTTTTGTCTGCTAGTTGGGGGCCAGCTCTTGGGTGTTCTTATATGACCGCCGTCAAGTTATTGTAGCCTGTTCCTGTTATACCCTGTAGCTGTTAAGCTTCTTAAGAAAGGGTAGCTAAATGTCTTGCAAACAAATGTAAAAGTATAAAAGTATTAAATGTACAAAGTTAACTAAATTAAATCAATCTTCTAGTCTCTTTCAGTTTTCATTTGTTTTTTTGCATATTTTATTATGTGAAAATAAATTTGGGCCAGTTTGTGTAAAGTTTTTAGTGTTATTCCATTTGTGGGTTAATAAGGCCGATGTGATTCATTTTTATAAAAAGTTACATTTTATTTATAAAAATTGTCCTCCTACGCGTTTCGGCGACATTTTTCGCCTTCCTCAGGGAGTCTGGGTTGAATAAAATTATTTATATGTGTTTACATTACACGAAACAATTATACAAAGAAACACTTAAAATACATACATTTCAAACTTAGTGGTTAATATTTATTCTGTGTGGTGTCGTCAATTCCTATCCTATTATTGCACTGTCCTTTCTGGTTCATCGTCAATTGTTTATTTAATTTATTTTTACTTTTATTTTTGTCACCTTCAATTTTGCGTTTGTCCACTGTAAGAGCTGCCGCGTATATGAAATTTGTTTGTTCAACGTCTTCCTTATGGTTTATGGTTCTGTCTCCTTGTTGTTGTATCCGCAAGCTTTCTAGCGTCATTCTCGTTCTCTCTCTTCTCTCTACGTCCAAAATTTTAACATCATCGAAATCAGCTGTATGGTTTGTTGTTGTTAGATGCTGCGCTAGAGCTGTTGTCATCTTTTTGTTTCTCGCATCTCCTTTATGTTCCGCTATCCGCTATTTAAAAAAAAAAAAAATATTTTATTATTTATTAATATTTTAAGGACTGCAGTTATTTAGTAACTTTGAAATTATAAGTAGTATTTATTTATTACCTAAACAGTGTAACGAAAAGAGAGTACTTAAAATGAAAAACTCAAATTAATCATGCTATAAATTAATATTTATTACTCATTTTAGCAGACTTTAGCATTTCATTGAGAATATATTTATTTAATGTAAAATAATCAAAATATTAAAAATTATTTTCAAATTATTTAAAAATAAATAAACACATAATTCCCAATGCTCTTATTTGGAATAGGTTTATTTTCTTGAATGTAATCTTTTTATTTTAAAAACTTTAATCTTATTAGTTTCCAAATTTACTATTATCGTTTAATAAATAGATAAATGATACAAATCATTAGTTATTTTTCAGCAGAGCAGTACACGGTATCTCCTTGTTGAGCACTCTTAAAAAACATCCGTCTTGTTGTTTTGTTCTCAGCCCATTTCAGTTGACGCGTTGACAAAAAGACTTGGATGCTATTTATAAGCCCAACAAATGGAAATGGAGAAGGTATATGAGTTCTTGGCGTTGCAGCTTGAATGCCAGCGGCAACTGCTGCTGCAGTTCGTCAAAAAAAAAAGACTGGCACATTTTGCTTATATATATTTGCGAGCGCTTTTCATATGCAAATAATGCAGCAGTGGCAGCAGCAACAATAATAACAATAATCGTGCCACATTTAGATAGCGCATACACAGTAAGGAAAATAAAACAAAATTGAGAGAAAAAAAAATATAAAAAGCGCTTTTAGCCAATTGAAGAGTTTAAACATTGGCCAAGTATAAAATTTGTTTGCATACCACAAAATGTTAAGTTGCCACCATGCTGCTGGCAGCGTCGATGCCACCAGACGTTGCCACATCCCCAGTCGCAGTTATAGCCACATCCACATCCAGAGCCTCAGCCTCAGCCACAGTCACAGCCTCAACCTCAACCTCAACATCCACCACAGCCTCAGTTTGAACCTCAGTCGCTGGCTCGGCCGCTTATCTGGCGCTGCTTGCAACATTTGCTGCGGGCCTTTTTACTTTTGGTTTTTCGATACGAGAGCCGCCTGGATAAGGTAAGGAGTAGGGGGCAGCAGCAGCGCCAGAAAGAGAGGGAGAGAAAGGAGGAGCAGCAGCAACAGCGGGTGTGTTGCATTCAGTGTGTGTGTGTGTATGTGTGTGTTAAGTTGGTCGCAAATACTTTTGGCCTCGCTTGCTGGTGTCGGTGCCTTACCGTTGCTTCAAGCCTTCCAGTTGTTGTTCTTGTTGTTGTTGCTGTTGTTGTTGTTGCTGCTGCTTTTTGGCATCTGCTCCTTGGCCCTAAGCTGATTGTTACTTTATGAAATATTTGCAAGCAACTTTATTTACAATTTTTCGGTTATTTATTGTTTGCAATTTATGCATGAATATACATACGTACAAGTATTTGTATTCATATTCGTATTTGTACGAGTATTCGTTGTTGTTGTTGTTGTTGTTGTTATGTATTTGGTCAAGTCTGAGTAACTGATTTATCGTATCGCATCTGTGTATGTTAGTGTGTGTGTGGGTGTTGTCAATATTAAAACGAGC
The DNA here is from genome assembly GCA_963924055.1 of Drosophila limbata. Taxonomy (NCBI): domain Eukaryota; kingdom Metazoa; phylum Arthropoda; class Insecta; order Diptera; family Drosophilidae; genus Drosophila; species Drosophila limbata. Next base: position 8,798,129 of record OZ001355.1, read on the forward strand.
ACAACATAACAGCCACATCCTCCCTCTCCCTCTCCCTCTCTCTCGCTCTCTCTCACACACTCACACACATAAAACTTACATACATATTTGTACAAATATTTATAGACTCTTCGAGTTTTCTAAATACTAAATTCACACTCAATTCTTTTTATTTGTAAAGCAACTGCTTGCATTGCCAATTTCCTCTGTGGAAAAACATTTTTAGTTTTCTGGTTACTGTTTTTCTTGTGTTTTCCATTAAACAAAATATATAAAAATATTAAGAAATGCGAGCAATTAAAGAAATTTCTGATTTTGGGTTCTTCTTTAAATAACAAATTCAGACATAAATTTCCATTTAAAATCCATGTAAAAACTTGAAGTCTTAAAACTTTGCAGCCAACGAACAGAATATTTTGTGTGGAACATTTTTCCATTTAATTTTTGTACTAACTAGAAAGATTTTTATTCAGAGTCTGCTGTGGTTGATGAATGATGAATTCGCAATTGGAAGCAAGATGAGAAATGTTTTTCGAAATTAAACATGGCATTTAGATTGAGCCGAGTTTTGCTAATGAAGAGAGAATCGTGTTTCATATTTCTTTTGTGTATTGTTTCTGTATTGTTTGTTTCGGTTATTCACGTTGTAATGGAGCAGTTCTCGAAAGAAAGTCAGTTTTCCAGTTGCTGTCACTGTCAAAATGCATTTTAATTTGCAATTTTGGCAGACTTTCAAGTAAAATGATAGATTTTCTTTGTACAGTTGGCCATGTAATTAATCTGAGATAATTGGTTAAAGATCTCTCTATTCATGTCCAAACAGTCATCAATATAACTTGTGAATCAGAGCACAGTTTGATTGCCTCTTTGCCTTTAAATTCATTTAAAACATTGGTCTTATGACTTTCTATGCATTATTTATTTTAAGCTGAAATGCAAGTGTAAAAATCATATTTGCCCTCGGGCGAACATTGAACATTTGACATTTATTTTATTTCAGCATTTCAACTGATGTTTATGCTTTTTGTTTATGTTTATTCAACTAATGCCAAGTTATACAATTAAATAAAATCTTTCAAAAATATTATTTTAATTATGCTTTGTTTAGTTTTGGCCTCATTCATCCACCTCATGCCTTTCCACAGATCATAAATTGCAATTAAAACTCAATAATCCAACGCAGCGCTGATTGCATTCATCGAATATTCTGTCTGTCAATCGTATAATAGGGACAGTGGGGCTAAAGGGCGTTGTGGGGCCGAAAGGGGGTTGAAGGGGAATTGCTATCGATATTTTTGCATATGGCTGAAAAATGGAATCGGATTCTCGTCTATGTTGCCAGTGGTCAAAAGGCAACTGCAATCAAAATTGCAAATACAATAATATGAAAAGCACAATGAAATAAATTGAAATACCTCAAGCTATGTAAATGGGCATCCCAGCTACTCTCACACACACACACACACAGAAATACACATATTCACTCTCACATACGCCTACACACGTATATAAAGTTGGACAGACCAAATATGCACGAGACAACGACAACAACAACAGCAACAACGACAACAAGCAGAGGAACAACAACAAATTTTGCTTGCGGGCGTCGCAACAACAAAAAAAAAGGTTGCTCGTCTCCTTTACCAACAACTCCTACAATTTCAACCCATAGGCACATATAGGGTATGTATCAGTGGACTCTTGTACTTTACTTGCATCAAATCTAATCTAAGTATCAACGACTTTAAATCACAATGCACTTATAATTCTCTCTGAATCAGAGGCAAAACATAGACAGTACATTTTAATAAAAAAGACAATACATACATATATTGTTTCATAATTATTTGATAGCAAAAATAATTATAAAAGTAAGTTTTAGTGAACTTGAGGCCTAGTAATGTCAATATGACACTAAACAATAAACAACACACAAAGCACTTGCTCGGTATACAGCTGTTTCAAGAGAAGCCAATCTCTCTCATCAGTACCGTTGTGCTGACTTGACCAGCCCAATGTCATCTTTGAGATGTCAGAACCAGTTGTGAATTCTAAGTTCCAAAAGTGACAAAATAGCTGTTAAGCTGATCTAGCCCTTTGTGTGTTGTTGTTGCCGTCGTTATTGTGTGAAACGCCATCGCCAAATTTATGCTAATTATAATAAAAATATAAAATTTGAGATAACTATGTATCAGACTAAGACAAAAAATGTAATACTAAATATAAGATTGCATTAATGTAATTGACTAATGTCGTAATTTATGAGCTTCAGCTCTCAGAGACTATAAGAGCTAGTGGCTTCAAACTTGGTATGTAGGCTCGTCTGTATTGCAAGCAGCTTAAGTTTGTTTTAGATTTTTGCCACGCCCCCTTGAACGCCCTTAAAATATAAATTTAAATTTTAATATCGATATTATAAGCACTATTTAAGAGATAGAGACAGCAAACGTGCTATGTGGGTCTCTCTTATTGGTTTTTGTTTATTTTAATGCTGAGTGGTTGCCATTTTATCCCTATATTGTGGTAATTCAATAATAATGTTCTGAATACATACTTAAGTAGCTTTAAATTTAAATTTAGACTGATTTTTTTCTGTGTAATAAATCAAGTTAAATAGGTAAACTAAACATGGTATTATTTATTCAAAGCTATAAGTGTATAAGATCTACAACTTCTACAAAATATGTACATATGGAGAAGTTTGCAGGGCATTCAAGATTCGCATGTGTCTAATACTTACGTTATGATCTTTTTTTTGAGGAAATGGAGAAGGCAGCGTCTACGTAATCAGCATTTGTGGCGCTCGAGGTCATCCGCAATGTCTTCGGGCGACATCGTGTTGCATGCGGCACAGCAACGTTCTATACCAAAAGCAACAAAAACAACAGCAAGAACAACAACAAAATGTTCCGTGTCGCTGTGGCCCCGAATGACGACGACGCCGCTTCATTTCTGGATCTTCCTGCCTTGTCCGTTGTGGCTGCTTGGCCCCGGGCAACATTTTGGGTTGGCTGGAATATTATAATTACAAGCGAAACAGGCCCCAGAGGTGCCCGAGCAGCGGCGGCGGCATCAACGATTCGCTCGTTGCCCATGACAACGACGCCAGCGATGCCAGCGACTGTGATACCCAAAGCAGGAGACGGAGCAGGAGCAGGAACATGAGATGGAGATGGAGATGGAGATGGAGCAGCAGCAGTAGCTGGTTGAGGCCCCAAAGGTGGCAGCACCAACGACTGACGACGTTGTGACAGTTCCGTTCCCTTTAGCCTCTCTCCCTCCCCCTCCCCCTCCCCCTCTACCACAACCAATTCCCTTAGCCTTACAGCATGCATTTTTTTGTGTCTTCCCCTGTCTTTGTGTGTGTGTCTATGGGGTGTGCGTGTGTAAGCCAGTTGCATGTGCGGTTGTCTACCAGCTGCTACTGAAACTGAAACTGGAGCTGAAGCCAAAGCTGAAGCTGTAAATGGAGCTGTAAATGTAGCTACAACTCTGGACTCTGCAGCAGCTAGTTGAGCTCTGACTGATGGCCATGCAAACATGGCTCGGTTACTTGGCCAGCTGCCGCTGCTGGGCAAATGATGGCTTGAAAGAAAGACAGAGAGACAGAGAGAGAGAGAGATAAACAGAGGGAGAGAAAGATGTTGCAACTGGCGTGTGGTTTTCTAGTGTCTGCCTCACACAAATTAAGACTTAAAAGACATACAAATGACTTTACAGCTTTACCGGGGCCAAAACGAGAAATGCAAGAAATAACAAATCAAACAAAAGGAAAAACAAAAAGAGAAATAGAAAACGAAAACGAAACTGATAAAAAGGCCAACAACAACTTCATTCAACTGATTTTCGTGTGAAAATTATTGAAATACATTTCCTAAAGCCACACACACAAAATGAGCCGAATAACGACTTTAGTCGGTCTTCAAATACATACATACAAATAAATGTGTATGAATAACTTAGGAGTACATCGTATACTATTGGAACTAAGCATTTTCGTTGTCGTCTCCGACGTCGTTTCGTCGTCGTCGTCGTCGTCGTCTACCTCTAAGCGGACATTGGCGATTATCTTGTCCACGACTGTGAAATAAATGAGCGTCGTAGTCGTACTAAGGATCGCCCCAGGCTCATTGTTGCTTCAAAAGAAAAACAAAATACCAAAGATAGCTTTCAATTTATCAATGTGTGTGTGTGTGTGTGTGTGTGTGTGACTGGGAGTGTGTATATGTTTGTTGTGTGCGATGTGGTTTCGTCTTCAAGGCAAACTGATTAAGAGCCAAAAAGTTCCCACATTTCATATCTGTATGTGTGTGTGTGAGTGTGTATTTAGCTGCATGTGGGTGTATAAATATGTATGTGTGTGTCTGTGTGTGTGTATGGGAATGCCCTTAAGTTCAATTGAGCCCTTCAAGCATTGAAAACTCTTTGCGCTTGCGCTTTCAGACAAAATCGTTCTACAGTTTTGACCGTTTCTTTATGGATGATTTTGAAATGGAAACGAACTATGCATATCCCAAATAAATATAACTTAAGACATAAAATTTAAAATACAATGTAAAATATGACTAAAAAACAACAACTCGACTGACTAACCATTTGTCTTAATTTTACAAAAGTTAAAAAAAGGTTCAAGTTGATAACTTAACCTAATTTGGATCGTTGACCTATCCAATAAAACTTAATCGATCATTGAATAATGAGATTACAAAATCTACATTTCACAGCTGATAAATCTGAATTGGTTAGGGCGAAAGTCGCATCGATAACAATAATATAATATTATCAACGTTTACTTGCGTTAGTGTGTACTGGAAAACATACTTGTTATCGTCCAGGTAAATTGAAAATTGACCTTCAAATACCTACATGTTATAATATAAAGATTAGTGTGCAAATATTATACTATTGATATAATGTAGGGCAGCCTCATTTTATACTTTCTACTTCATTTAATTTCTAAATGTTGACGATCTAATGCATTTAAAACAAGTTTAATTGGCATTTTGTTTGCAATATTTTTTTTTTTTTTTTTTTTTATGTGTTTAGTAGGTAGTATATAAGTATATAATATATATTTTATAGGTATATGTATATGTACATATACTACAATTTTTTTTTTATTTATTTTAAGAATTTATGAATTTAAAGCTAGATATATTATCATTAAGTTTATAGTTTCTTAAAACTAATACACCCCATTCCTACAGGTTAACAAGGTATATCTAATAATAAACAAATATATGGAGGTATTACCGGCTAATCAGACTCAGTACATTGCGAGCTGTTCGGGACTTAAGTAAATAGATTGTAAAAAACTAAAATGATGTTCGAGACGAACTACAATGAAGAAGAGAAACTTTGGCATGGAGCCCAAGTTGATTTAATTTTCCAGCCTCACGTAACCATAGGAGACGTTGTATTCAAAGCCTTTAAGGATAACCCAACAAACAAGTGCCAGGTATGCAAAATATTTATGGAAATCGAGATTAACTGATTGCATTTATGATCTAGATTTGGCATGAAAATGATCAAGTTGTGACCAATGAGGAGGCACTGAAGTTCTCTATTCGCTTGGCCCAGTACTTTAAGGACGAAGGATTTGCACATGAGGATGTCGTTGGCATCTTGTGTCGAAATAATGTTCATGAAGCCCACGTAATATTCGCGTGTTTTTTCAATGCCACGCCCTTTCATGCCGTTAATCCCAATCTGGAAGCGGATGCCATTGCAGCTCTATTCGCGATAACAAAGCCGAAGCTAATATTCTGCGACGGCAAAGATTACAAGCTTATCAAGTCGATAAGTGCCGAATGGAATCCAACAATTTGCACGCTTATCAATCATGTTGCAAATGTGCCGAAAATTGAGGATCACTTGGGACCAACGGGCACTGAAAATGATTACACGTTAGTAAAGAGAAAAGAGAGAGTTTTTAAATATTTTTATTGCATAATTTTAGGCAGTTACATTGCTTAAAAACTTAAATCCGCCATTACCATTTTTCGATTTGTCCGATCTGGTTACGATTTAGTAGGATGATAGCTAATAATAGTAGTTAACGTTAATTAACTTATATCTTACAGGCCCACGAGACTTGTGCGAGGCGCAGATCAAACAATGGGAATTATTTGCACCTCAGGAACAACTGGAATACCCAAGGCCGTGACTTTAACCAATGCTCAGCTGGTGCTCTTGGCAACGTGTGTTAGATCTTTAAGCTATTCCAATTCTTTACTAATTCAGATTCTCTTCGAATTAGCTCTGGTGGACACAATGATGTTATATACACAGGCACTTCTTTTGACTGGATAAGCGCTATCAAAACCGCTCTAATTGGTGTTGTAAGTGGAGCAGCTCGTGTTATTTCGACTCAGCCATTTAGTGCCGAGCGATATGTGAAGCTTGTCAAAAAACACAAGGTGACCACTTGTCATCTGTCGCATTGGCAATTCCAAGAGGTCTTTTCCAGTCCTCTGGCAACTCTGGAGAACCTCTCGAGTCTTCAGATAATTGCCTATGGCGGCGGTTGGGTATCGGCGAGTGTTGTGCGAACAGCTCAAAAAATCCTTGAACACACTGTATTTATTTTTATCTTTGGCACGACGGAAACGGACATGATATCAGCTGCCATAAATCCAACAGAAGATAATTTGGTTGGCAGCTTAATGCCTATAAGAAGCGTACGCATCTTGAATGAACAGGGCGAATATCTGGGCCCAAATCAGGTTGGAGAAATTGTGATAAAGACAAACCAGCACTGGAATGGATACTATGGCAATGCGGAGCAAACTGCCAATACTATGGACTCAGAGGGTTGGTTCCACATGGGCGATCTGGGCTACTTTGATAGTGACAATAATCTCTATGTTGTGGATCGCAAAAAGGACTTGCTGAAGTACAAATCAATTCACTACACACCCAATGAGATCGAAAAGATCATTATGGAAATGCCAGAAGTTTATGCTGTCTGTGTGGTTGGCATTCGGGATAAATTCTTTAACGAAGCTGCTGGTGCTCTAGTCATCAAGAAGCCAAACAGTCTACTGAGCGAACAACAGGTTATCGAATATGTGGCAAAGCGGATTCCGGTGGAGCACAAACAGTTGCATTCGGGCGTCAGATTCGTGGACAGCTTGCCACTCAACCACAATGGAAAACTGTTGAGAAATGCGGCCAAGGAAATGTTTCAGCAGCTGAGAGTTCCAAAGGCTTCACTTTAAAAGTTAATAAGAGTAAGCTTTGGAAGCTACTTACTTAAAATACAAGCGAACGATACAAGAAAACTTTTAAATTGTTTTCCTTAACATTTTGATTATAATTTAGTAAATAAATAACAGCTAATACAATTTTTCAGAAACTTTAGTCTTGAAATATTCATAAATATGTAATAAAGCTGTCGGGAATTGAGAATTCCAAATGCTTAGCTTTAAAAGCTGATTAAAGCATATTTGCTGGCAAAAACCTAAGCTGAAGGTGGTAAAAGTTAGGAAAATAAAGCTTTACAAGATGCTTTAAATACAAATAAACGATAGAAGAAAACCATTAAATGGTTTTGACAGAACTAAGAAAATTAAGCTTTGAAAGCTGTTAATGATAAACGGAAACTTTAAAATATTTAGATTTTGGGAAAAATGAATGGAAAAAGCATTGTTATTTTAAATAAATTTGTTTCTTAAACATTCATATGTAATTAAGCCTGACTTGAATTGATAGTCTTTGTTTGAATCAGTTAAAAATCGAAGAGTTGCCAATTTGATCAAGTTGTGTTCTCTGCATTTTATTGCCTTTGGCTGCATTTCATGTGAAATATGTCTTATAAAGAGGAACAGAGCAATGGGAAAATTCCTGGCGGCGATTTATTAGTAAAAAATGTTTCGTGTTTGGCGTCGTCTCCTCGTTCTGATGTTGTGCTTACGTTGTAAGCTGTTGCTATGAGTTGTTGTTGTTGTTGCCGTTGCTGCTGCGTTTTGCTCTTGGCCATGATAATTTAGATGCTGTTGTTGTGATAACAATACTCAAACACATACACAAACACGAACACACGCTTGAGTGCGAGAGCCCTAGTCAAAAAAAAATAAAACAAAAACAAAAAACTGCACGAACAAGTTTGTGGGAGTCTTGGCCAGGTTTTTGTTTGATTCTCTTCAGCTCAGCGTCTATCGCTGGCTTATGAGTATTTATGGCCAATGTGAAAGTAGCCTTGATTTATGGCACCAAAAACCATCACTCCAAATAAGTTCAAATTATATAAATTGTGCCATATATAAACAGTAAAGTCCCCGGAGCAAAAGGATTAGCTCGCTGCGGGCTATGAGCCATCTATTTGTCCCAAAAAGACGGAAGGGTTGAAGGGGAAATGGTTTATGAGTGTGCTCATTATATAAAAGCCAGTTTTGCACATCAAAGAAAGGTTTTAATTAACTGAAAGCAACCAAATTTAAAAAAAAAAATTATACTTGATAAAAACAATTGAATAGAGACGCCAAGAATAAAGTTTTGGTCAGGTTAAACAGAAAGATTTGATTTATTATTATTTATTATTATGAGGGGGGAATCTGCACTGCGACCTCTTGGATCTATTGTACCCCCTTCTGAGCCTATAGCTCATCCATCAACCCTAGTTCTCGCACGAAGTCGAGGATTTTTCCCGGGTTGAGGTCTGCTATGTCCTCCGTCGGTAGGACATGTTTTCCTAGAAAACTACATCTACGTCTAGCTAGAGCAGTGCATTCTGCTAGTATATGCATCGAGGATTCGTCCTCGCAATTGCAGAACCGGCAGGCTCCACTGCTTACAATTCCTAACTTAGATAGGTGACTTCTCAGTTTACAATGCCCGGTCAGGAGACCGGTGAGTATTCTGAGTCTATTCTTCCCCAATGCGATTATTCGCTTGAACCGCTTTAAGTTGTATCTGCCTAGGAGGTGTTTGGCTTGTCTCAGACCTGTGGTCTCCGTCCAATGCGACTGTTGAAGTCGTCTCTCCTCTTTACGTAGGTACTCCCGTATTGTGTGTCTTCCAATTCCACAAAACGGTTCAGGACCTATTAGGGGCCTGCATGCACCCATTCTGGCTAGTTTGTCAGCTGCTTCGTTCCCTGCTATATCCATATGGCCTGGGATCCATCTTAGGGTTAACCTATTATGCGATCCCAGTTGGTTTAGCTTCTTTCGCACCTCGTGCACTACTTTAGACGTTATTTTCGCCTTGCTGAGTGCACTGAGAGCTGCTTGACTATCGGATAGAATGGCTATGTCTCTATTCCGATAGTTGCGTTTGAGATTAAGGTCAGCACACCTCCCTATTGCACATACCTCAGCCTGGAAGATGCTTGTGTATGTTCCTAGGGATTCATGGTAAGATATCCGAGGGCCTACAACTCCAAGTCCTGTGCCTTGGTCTGTAAGAGATCCATCGGTGTACCATTTTATGGTGTGTTGACCCATAGGGTGGACTTCATCAAGTGTTGTCCAATCCTTCTTACTGCTCAGGTTCACTTTGAAATTCTGCTCGAACGTGAGCTCGGCAGTCATCTCGTCCCTTGGCTGTACCAGTAAGGGGAGATCACCTGATAGTAATTCTGCGTCTCTGTGGCTAAGGATGCCTCCCACCCCATCTCGTGCTATCCTTAGCAGAGTCGCTCTTTGTTGCAGTTCAATGAATACATGGAGTGGCGTGAGCTCCATTAGAACTTCTATGGCCGTTGTCGGACAGGTGCTCATAGCCCCAGTCATACATACGCAGGCCATCCGTTGCAGTCTTGACATCTGCTTCTTGACGGTGATGAGTTGAGCTCTGTCACCCCAGGCTATCGCTCCGTATGTGAGCATTGGCCTGATTACCATTAGGTATAGCCATCTAATAATCTTCGGTGATGTGCCCCATGATTTCCCGGCTATGCTGCGACAAGCATAAAGTGCTCGAGTGCACTTTGCTATCGCATTTTGTACATGGGGGCCGAAGTTAAGTTTACTGTCGAAAGTGACTCCTAGGTACTTGACCTCCTTGCTTGTTTCTATTGTGCTGTTTGATAGCCTTATTTGCCTCATTCTCTGCAACTTGTACCTTTTAGTGAAGGGAACGATGACTGTTTTGGCAGGGTTGAGGTTGAGGCCCACCTCTCCACACCAATCGCTCGTTATCCGTAAACCTAATTGTACAATGTCGCAGAGCGTTTCCTCGAATTTACCTCTTGCTATGATGACAATGTCATCGGCGTAGCCTTGACATTGGATTCCATAGCTGGCAAGTTTCTGGAGTAGTTCGTCTACTAGAAGACTCCACAGTAGTGGAGACAAAACACCCCCTTGAGGACAACCCTTTGTGGTTGTGACAGTAACAGTGCTATCTTGAACTGTTGCCGTGGCTTGTCTAGACCCCAGCAGTGAGCAAATCCATCTGCTCGTGGTTGTGTCTAGGCCTCTCCTGGTCAGGGCATCCTTGACAGCATCGTGAGATGTGTTGTCAAAGGCACCTTCTATGTCCAGGAAAGCGCATATGGCCACCTCCTTGTTGTCAACTACTGTGCTTAAAGTGCGGTGTAGTTGATATAGTGCCGTATCCGTGGATCGGCCTGCTCTGTATGCATGCTGCGTTGGTTGCAGTGGGGATTGCACCAGAAGGGTACTTCTTATCTTGTAGTCCACCAGCTTTTCCAGCGTTTTCAACAAAAACGAAGTCAAGCTGATGGGTCTGAAGGACTTGGGACTGGTGATGTCTTTCTTCCCTGCTTTGGGGATGAAGACTACCCTAGCTCTGCGCCACGCACTTGGTATGTATCCCAGTGCAAGACTACTTATCATTATCTTTCTAAGGATGGGAAGGAGTATATCCTGTCCCTGCTGTAGAAAGGAAGGTGATATCATGTCAAGGCCTGGCGATTAAGATTTGATTTAACAATTCAAATATAAATAAGAATAATAATAAAGACTTACTTTTATTCAAAATATTAATAATAAATATAAATTAGAGAAATTTTAAGTATTGGGGTTATAAATAGGAGTAGCTCCTATTTATTGCTTCGTTATTGTTTTTATTCAAAATATTAGTAATAAATCTAAATTAAAAATTTTCATAATAGATTTTTTTAATTTTCTTTATTGCTTAGTTATTGTTTTGTCGTTTCAATTTCCATGCGATAGTCAAAATTGCGGGCTAATATTTTTCTAACACTCGCGAGTTTAAATTTATGCATGCTCGCTCTCTAATACCATTTAGAATAACAGAAATAATTTATTATTTTTAACACTTTACAATTTCAGTTTATTTTCGGTGTCGTTTTTATTATCGTTGTTGTTGTTGCTGTTGGTTTTTGCTGTTGCTGTTGCTGCTGTTATTCTTGCTGTAGGTTTTAGTGTTATTTGTGATAACAACAAAAGCGCATTGTTTGTTTTTCATTTGGTCAAACGGCGAACGTTGGAATTGTGGTCGACATGGGGTATGGGATTTAGATATGGTGGCAGAGGGGAAGAGGGAAAACAGAGGCGTTCGAGTGCGTGCAGATTTCAACACTTATGCCAAAAATATAAATTTATAAATATGTATTTTAAAGTAAATAAATGGTTGTGCATACATTAAAAGTGACTTAAATTTTATATATTACGGCAAACACATTAGAAAATTTAAAAAATTGGCACCTTTAGCAGGCGCATCACGTAGAAAAAGCATTTTAAAACAATGCCAGACTTTCCCATTTTGGCCAAATAGCGTCTCTCCTCATTTACGTAGATATTGATATCATAGCACAGTATATAGATGAGATATGCAGCAGTGCCCAGAAATAGCAGAAGTGTTAAGTTGTGCCACTCATCTATAGGTTATCTTAGCTTAGCTTAAATATTACGTATACGCAGTGTGAGACTCACCAATCGTTTGAATTGTGTGCTCGACTGCTTGAATCAACTCTTTGGATGTTTTATCCACGTTCAAATCCAATAAACTGTTAATGGGTTTCAATTGCTTTAATTTGTTTAAAATATTCTGCTCCTGTTTTGCCTGGGGTTGAAGTTTGGCCGAATTACTGGTCAGCTGAATGACTTGTTGCTAAAAACAAATGGCTAAATTACTTAACAGAATTGTCTTGTTGTTAACTTACCTTATCTTTGCGCTTTTTGTATCGTATTTGTGGTTGACTTGTTCTAGCTGTTTTATAGCAACTTTCTTCAGATGAAGAAGTTGAGCTCTTCTTATTCTCAAACCTTATTTTCTTGATTTTCTTATGCTTTCTTTGTACACTCTGAACTGGTCTTTCTTTGGGCGTTTTACGGTCTTTATTGTCCTTATTTTGTGCATTTTCTGAATTAACTTTGAATTTTATTTCTGGGGAAACACATGAATTCTCCGTAATATTATATATTTGCTCTAAATCGTAATCTTTTTTATGAGTACGTGTAGATCGTGATCGAGCCAAGTTGTTTTGGTGTCTATGTCCCTTAGGCTCTTTGAAATATAGCTTCTTCAACTCTTTATCGCTTTCATCATCAGCATGGGTTTCAGAATCGTTATCGGCCAATTGAATTGACAATCTGTACAGATCTTTATTTGACGGAATGGCACAACGTTCCTCGAGCTCCGGTAATGCTAACTTGGCCTTCAGATGACGGGCGCCCACTTTGCCAATAGTTTTCGTGCTCCTCTGCCCATCAGCTGTGAATTTAACAGAGCTGACACATGTTGCAGACAAACTGCAAATGAGTTTAGGCAAGTTTTTAAGATTTTTAGAAAAAAACAACTTACGAATCGGACACGAATGTATTATTTTTGTATAATTCAACAACTTCAGGACGTTTCTTGTGTTTTCTGCAAAACAATTTTCTCATATTTATACACACTTGCGGTCTTTTAAATTTGTACTTACTGCGCTTTCTTTAACATTTTGTATTGATCAGACATTTTATTTCTTATGAGTAAAATGTATACAAAATATAAAAGTATTAAAATGTAAGTAGTAATGAGAGGCTATTGAATAATTTAATAGGCATACGATTTTTGCTCAGCCTACTTGGAATCAAAAAAAAAAAAAATGTTTATAGGATATTTTTACTTCACTAACTTGAATCATCATTATCCAAAGAAAACGTTCGAGTTATGGAGATATTCGACTTATAGAATTCTTTTTATTAAGTTTATTAATTTTACTGCCACTGATTAAGCTCGAGTTAGCGAGAAATTCGAGTTATAGAAGTTCGAGTTATAGAAGTTCAGTACAGTATTTATAATAGTAGTAGTAGTAGTATTTTTATATATTAATTAAAATTTTATCAAGATTTTTACACTGCTGTTTAAAAAGGCTAAGAATAGGTCATTTCTAAGTAACTTTATTTTTTTAATCAATTATTAAATTTCGATAGTTATTTAGTTATAGTTATATTAACAATTTTTTTTTCCATTTTTTATTTAATTTAGTGTCATGTAATATACCTAGTTTTATTACTCTTTTATCCAGCATACTAAAAATACGCTTTAGTCCTTTGGGGCACAGATGAGAAATAACAAAACGGAGATTGAAATGATGCCATGATGTTGTTGTTGTTGTCGTTGTCGTTGCCTTTTCTTTTAGGGTGCGCAGGCGCAAAACCGGAGGCCATTTTGCAGTACCCTCTAACAGGTCGGACACACTCACACACAGCGAGAGAGAGAGGGAGAGAGAGAGCCCCGTTTTGTGCCCTGTACCTTTTACGATCAAGCCTCCTGTCGCATCGTCCTTGCCGTCCCCTCTGTGTGTCCTCTGTCTCGCTCATCAAAGCGGTAAAGTCCTGGGGCAACATTAGCAAACCGAAGCGCACAGCGGACGGCGTCGCTGTCGCGTCTCTGCCGCGTCTCTGCCGCGGGCTGTTGAGTTTTTCACGCAGCGACGCTTTTTCGTTGGGTACAGTCAACGCCCGTTGCCAACATCCGCAGTTCCTTCAAGCCTTCCAAAGGGCCAAGGGTGGTTGAGGAGGGGGCAGGAGGGGGATGCCTTTTGGCAAGCAACTGTATATAAGCCTTTGTATATATGTGAGTGTATGTATGTGTGTGACTATTCTGTATACATGTATATACATAGCCAGCGGACATTTCGTGCGGCGCAACTAAATGCACTTGTTGTTGTTGTTGTTGTTTCCTTTTTTGTTGCTGCTGCTGCTGCTTAGCCATTGCTTTGCCAATGCTAGCGGCTATTTGAGGCTGAAATGTGCCTGCCACAGGCAACAGCAGCAACAGCAACAGCAACAGCAACATTATCAACAGCAACAGCAGCAACAACTGCAACTGACTGACTTCCACTTCTACTTTGACTTTGAGCCGTTCGTTGTCTTCTTTATTTTCACTTTAATTGACTTTAAAGCTATTGCAAAAAATTAAAAAAATACACATTTATCAAATATATCTGCGCTCAATCAAAGTGCAACACTTATTTAGCTTCAAACGCAATGCGGGGGCACAAACGAACAATTTGATTTTGTTGTGCAACTGACAGTTGCATAATTTCTGCATGAATGCCACTTTCGAATTCAATGCACACACACAAAATTCGTTTGTTTGTTGTGTTTGTGTTGCCTGTTAATTAAATTGTGTCTAAACGGCTGCCTGACATTTGCGATTTCTCTGCGATTGCTCAATGAAGCGCATAATTGCATAGAATAAAAAAAATATTTCATGTTTATGCGTTTATTTTGGCTGTGGCTCGATAGCAAATAAAGATACGATCGAATTCATGTTATGCGTCAATGAGTTGTTCTTAAGTTGGCCTCTCCTCAACTGAAACTCATTCTGTCAGTCAAGAGAATTAATTGCCAAATGATACTACGCAGAAAAAAATACGAGATTCTCGAAAAAAGTCAATCCGATCACGGATTTTCTTAAATTAATCACAAAATACTTAATTAATTTACGGGTTTGCAATTCCTGCTCCGCAAATATTTTGATTCTGGGGGCTCTTTAAGTATGTTTTGTTAAAAATCAAATGTTTTATGTTTTTTTTTGACTATTTTAACGCTGAGTGATCGCCATATTATTGTGTTAATTTCACAATAATATCCTGAAAACATACTTAAAAAAGGGGGAAAGGCAATAGTCGAGCTTCCAACTATAGGAAACCCCTTACTTGTTAAAATATAAATAAAATATATTTTATGGCATACCTTTAGGCACTTTCATTGCTTTAAAACTTAAATGATTTGTGCGATCTTGTTAAGATTCAGTTGGATAATAGCTAATAATAGTAGTGAACGTTAAACAGTTGATCTTAAAAATGTACATGTACAATTTCCAGAGTATTACCTAGTCGAGCAGTCTTGGAAACGCAGCAAACTTATGCCGCAGCGTCTTTGGCAAGGATTGGTGCACGGAAACATCGGCATAGCTTCCGTTATGCCGTTTGCTTTGGATCCGCAGGAAAACTAGAAAGCGACTTCAATGCGACGTTCGGCTGAACAATAGCAACGTTGAGCTGTGCGGCAAATGTGGCAACGGGAAATTAAACGTTGCGGTTGCCGCTGGAAGCGGAGAAGGAGTCAGAGTCAGAGTTGGAGACGGAGTTGGAGTTGAAGTTGCGCCAATGTGGCGTATGTGTAATATTATTGGCACAAAGCATACGAACAATGCGACAATGCGACATTTTGTTGCTGCTACATTTGCTGTCTGCTTTTCATTCATTCAGCATCGTAATTATGAGCAGCCACCGCTGATAACAGCAACAGTGGCAGTGGCATTGGCAGTAGATGTGGCAGTTGCATTGCCCACAAATGCCACAAATGTTGGCAATTTTAAGTGCACAATTTTGTCGGAGGCAACAAATAACAATTGCCAGTTGGTCATTAAGCGTCGTTTTATGGCCATTTCCCAGAGTTGGTATTAAGTGCAATGCGAGTTATCTTCAAGCCACTAAATTGCTGGCTGATAAACGCGGTCAGAACCAAAAAAGTTGGCCCAAACCAAAAGCGTAGATACGTTTATAGTACGTTTGCCTGCAAGAAGAAAATTTTAATTAAATGTCGCCGCAAACGATGCGGTTAATTTGAGTCTAAAACTACAAAGTCTACTGCACTCATTCAAGTAGCTGCAATAGTTGTAGTTGTAGTTGCAATTGCAGCAACAAAAACAACAACAGCAGCAGCATTCAGTAGTTTCAGGTAAGCATTATTTTAGCATTCAATATGAAAATGATTTTGGCTGCCGGCTAGCGGCTCAATTTATCACAAAATGAACCATGCCTCAGTCCTGGCTCTTCAGCCTGCTGGCCACAACTCCGTGTTGCCCAAGTGGCAGGTGGCAGGTGGCAGGTTGCACATGTCAAGCGTTCGGTTTGCACTTAATACCATTTTATGGATGCCATTTGGAATTGCATTTCACGTGTCAGCAACGTTTTTAGGCGCCTTCCAGCTGTACTCGCTGTACACATTTTGATGGCTAATTTATTGTCCATAGCACAACGAGCCAGATTTTGCACTGTAAGCCATATTTAATTTAAGCCACATTTCTATGTTAACAGCAAAGAATGAAATCCTTTTTTTGGATAGAGCAATAGAAGCATGAAAACCAAGCTCTACAATCAGTAAGAGTACGAGTTCTCGTACTTGCTTCGGGTCATGTGGAGAAGGCCACAAAAACCGCAGTTGGCCAACAGTTTTTTGGAGGGAGGGAGGGAGGGGGGTACATGAGACGTTTTGTTGTCTCGCAGTGCTTGGCGTTTATGTGGCAGACATCACTGTAACCCACACGGCAAGTTCAAAAATTCATCATTGTTGGCGTTGCTGCATTGTTGCTTTGCTGTCGTCTCCCCCCCCCTCTCTCTTTCACCCCCTCTTCAGCCCCTGTTGGCCCTGCTCACCCTGTTCTTCATCCTGCAACAAGCCGCAAACGAAACTGACTGATGCCCTGCAGCTACTTTTGGGATGAAATATTATAATTACAAGCGAATAGCCTGAGGCCAAGGAGGAGCAGGAGAGACAAGCAGCGAGGCAGCGAGGCAGGCAGGCGGACAGAGCAGCAACAACAGCAACATCAGGAGAGCCAAATCAAACCCAACCCAACTGAGAGCACGAGTTCGCTGCAGCCAGTTGAGTATGGCCCGAGGCTCGTTCGCTCGTTCGTTCGCTCGCAACATGTTCGTTCGCAGCACAATGATGAGTGCGATGAGTGAGCGAGAGGCTGTGTGAGAGGCAGAGCAAGAGTGACGACTTCGTTGTGTTTATGTGTGCGCTGTGTTCAGCTGAGCTGCCGGCATTCGTGATAATTTAGATGCGTTTGCAGTGATAAGCCTTGAAACTGGTTTGATGTTAGCAGCAGCATGTTTGATGCTTTGTACTGCAGTTTGACGGACTGATAGAAGGAGAAAAACAACGACAGAGACAACAAATGTAAAGGATAGCACACGAAATGTTGTGAGTGGGTTTTGTGTTTGGACACAAAGACAAATGCCGTTATTAATTGCAACTTAATTGCTTCTAGCTATTTATTAAGTTTTTGTTTAATTTATAAAGCGGACATCTGTGTATGGACACACATACACACATATATTAATTGTGCATGTGTGTTTGTTTTTGTATTATACTCGTTTTCATTTCAATTTACTGCACGTCAAGCACAAAAGAACAAATACATAGACATACTCACACTCACACACATACACAGTGTGTATGTGTGCGCTTTCCTCATTTTACATTGCTGTCAGTTTTATTGAAAATTAGCCTCCAGTTAATTTTGTATACCATTAAATTTATACATGTTGGAGTCTCTTCTTTGCTCTCCCTTTCTCCTCTCTGGTGGTGTCTTTGAATGTGTGTGTTGTGTATCTCTGTGTGTGTGTGTGTGTGTCGGATGCCTGGCGATCCCAAAAGTAATGCATGCAGATTATAACTTAAATATGAAATGTCACGCATTGACAGGCAGTTTTGAAAAGTGTGCAACAACAACAACAACAGCAGCTACAACAACATCGACAACAATACACCAACAAGTTTTACACCTTGCGGGCAATTGCGCCGCTGCCACTCCGTTTATGAGGCAGAGCCAAAGCCACAGTCCGAATCTGAGTCGGAGTCGGATTCGATGGCACAGCACCACCAGCAATACCACCACCAACACCAGCACCACATCAGAGCAGGCAACCACAAAAGGCGGCCACAAACCGAAAACAGGAATTTATGCGGCCTTTACAATACCTTACAAAGAGTTTAATCAATAGAGTTTACATCATTTTGTAATCCCCTAACAAAAGTTGAAGATTATTCCATGTAAATAAAGCCAACTCAAGTGGAAAGTCTTATTTGTTTGAATACCAAACTCATTGTTTATTTTTTCCAATTATAATCATCAGTTTTAAAGATGCTTCTTCTCAAAATAAATCGAGTCTAGTCAAATTACATGCTCGACAGGGTATTCATAAGTCGATCAGACCCAAAACTGGCCTACCCGCTGTAATATTTGCTTCGAGGCGAAAGTGTGCGCTTTGGGATGTGGTTATGTAGGCAAATATGATAAGGGTCATGTGATTATGACCAGCCTGCTGAGGTGTGCAGCAGTTTGACATTTTAAGTCAGTACGAGTATCTGAAAATATTTAATCTCTAAAGTTCACTCTTAGCTTCAACTATGCAAACCTGAAAATTGCCAACAAATTTATCAAATAAATATTTAATTGGATGGCTTGGGCAAACAAGTGTTAAATATAGACAGCATAACCACAGAGCCTTTTAAAAACTGGATCCAAAATAGGAAAGTTATAGGGACATTGATAATCGTCGGGCTTGAGGCGCAGATAAACCGTATTATTGCGAGTGTAGGGAAAATAATAGCATATCAAACTGAGACCATCGTGAAACCTAAGAAATTTAACAAAAATGTAAACCAATTTTTAAGGGTTTTACTTGAAGAGCCCTCACCTGGCAAGGGAGCAACCGAGTCGATGGGTGTGTGGGCTGATAATGTGCATGAAGCTGTTATCACCTAACAGCTTATTGTACTCTTTCTCATCGCGTATCGTACGCTGGGGAAACTCCACGGACATATGCTCCATGTACCAGTTACCAAGGGCCGTCTCAATAAAGTTCGTAGAATAGATATTGGGGTGAAAATAACTATTTCGCGTCAAGCGACTGCCATTTGTGACTGCTTTGGACTGCTTGGTAATGCAAGTCACTACGCGTTCACAGTGTCTGTGATGGCGATTGGACAACTCGGCCAGATCATTGTCCCAGGACATGCGCAGCATATCGCAGCCATCCAACTTGAGGGCCAACCGATTGCGCAGTCCATTGTGGCCAAAGGTCAGAAATTCACTCTCCCAACTGTGCCGGCCCTCTCTCATATCAAAGTGATAGTCCAGGGAGTCGCACGAAGCCTTCTTTACGCATCGGAACTCGCCGTCGCATTGCAGCAAGCAACTCTCTCCCTTCGGAATGTGCACCAGACTTCCCACATTCACTTGACCGCTGGCAACCCTGCGAAAAGTCCATATCACAAGCCAGCAAATCAGCATATTTGTGACAAATATTTTGTGTGTGTACTCAAATAATATATTCGAAATAAGTGTCATTTAAAAAACTCTTTGTGAAGTTTAAATAAAAATATTTGAATGCTCATATATTCATTTATTTAAAGTGTATTTCTGTGGCCTAGAGAACTAAGTTCCAGACTTCAACATTTGTCAGACTGAGCGGATTCTAAATTGATTTAAAAAGAGAATTTTTGTTTTTTTTTTGTTTGTTGATATGACGAGAATATACTGATAAATGCGTTTGATTATAAAAACACATTCTTTGATACAAATGATTGTAATGGAACATTTATTATATTTTAAAATTGTATTTAATTATTAATGTTAATTTATGACTGTTCTGTTTAAATCTTTATTAAATTTTCAGCTCAGAACTTTCTCTATTAACTGCATTTCTGCCTTCTGGCACATCTTAATATTTTAAAATAAATCTCCACTTTTATGTACCTTCTTGCCCCATTCAAAGTCAGTATGTCTTCAATTGTGTTTTCCATTTACTGGTTACTTCCCACACTCAGCAGCTTTTGGCCCATTTCGCAGCACACTTAGCGCTTTAGTTAGTTGGCTACTGTTTAATTGTACAACTCGCAACGTTTTCTCACACACACGTTATTTTCAACTGTTTGTTATTGTTTTTTGTTTTTTGAGAGCTGTGTTTTTTTTGTGTTGGCCGTTAAAAGGTGGCCCAAAATGCATTTGTACCATTTTTCAGCGTGCGAATTTTTGCTCTACATTCGCAACAGCGAGGCGTGAAGGTGTCTGTGTGTGTGTCTGTGTGTGTGTGAGTGTAGCACATGTCTGTAAATTGCTTTACTAACTGACTGACTGACTGACTGACTGACTGTGACTACTGACTGAATCGACAGTTTCGACTCTTGTTGTTGTTGTTGTTGCTGTTGCTGATGGCGGCTCTTGGCTGATGTTTGGTTTATGTCTGCCAAAGTGTCGAGTGTGCATGTGTGTGTGTGTGTGTGTGTAACTGCATTAATGTGAGCTTATGCTTCGTCGAGTCAGCCTCAGTCGACAATAGTGTTGACTGCTGTAGTTGTAGTTGTTGAACTTGCTGCTGTTGCTGTTGTTGTTATTGTTGTTGTTGGCACAATATTACAGACTACTTCATATGGCCATATCATATATTGTATGTATATATCTAGATGTCTGTAGCTGCTGCTCGCCAGTTTCCAGTTGCCGTTTAACGCTACAATTAAACAAACAGCCGCGTGCAACATAAACACACACACACACACATGTATATGTATATATGTATACCCGACCTCACACAGGTGAAATTGATGCGAGCGACTCATAGAGAGAGAGAGAGAGACGGTTGTGTATGATGAACACGGTGGACTACCGGGGGGGTTTAGTCATCCTGGGGGGAGGGGGGCATTCTGGGCAGCCTATTAAGTGATTTTAACACTTTGCGCATGAAAATTGCAAAAAGGCAACGCCGCTGATAATTATCCTTTAATTGTTTAATGAGCAGCACTTGAGCAGCGACTACAGCTACAGACTACAGACTACAGAAGCTGCAGGATGCGCCAGCTTAATTGATGTCAATTTAATTACACCAACACACACACACATCTCTACATACGTATTTGCAGTTTTATTCATATGTATGTGAATGACAATGAAATTAATACAGCTACGCTGAAGAACATTTAAAAATGTAGATAATTGATAGTTCTCGTAAGACGAAAGGCAGCTTAAAATATTTTACTTAATTATTTAAAATTATTTCCATTCATATTTATTTTTTTGCTCTGTTTTTTCACAATTTAAAAAGTTATTGTTTAAAAGCAAGAGGTTTTCGAAAACTAAGGGCTGCTATAAGATTCTGAATTTTAACCAATTTCCATTCGGCATTTCAAAGAATTTTATTAATTTGAATACTTTAAATATCAAAAAATAACCAGACATTAAAACTGATTGTAATTAATTCTACACTAAAATTTTATCAATATTGTAAATCAAATTTTAAACAAATTCTGAATATTGAAGCAAAGGAACACTGTACATTTTTAATTTTTATTATATGTGTTTCTCTACATTTGAAACGTCAAGCTTTCATTTCTAACCAACAGCTGTTTATTCATCAAATTTATAACAAAATAACACTTTAAACCTTTATAAAAATGGCACTAAAATTACAAAAATGTTTACTTGATATAACTGACAAATATTTATAGAAAACATAAAATATTACATAATTTTCCATTTTTTTAATTAACTTTTTCAGTTTAAGTTTAAATATAATTACCAATTTCTAATTTTATATTTATTTTAATTAATTTATACTTTAATTTTTTTTTAATTGGTCAACTGCTCTTAGTTAACATTAAATAAATAAAATAAATAAATTAAAACATACTCAAGTTTCTTTTTGAATAATTTCTACTGGGCTTAAAAATTCCCCAGAGTTTTTAATTCTAACTTATATTGTAATTTAAATATATATATATATACTATTTTTAACTTTAATGTTATATTTTTAAATAAATTGTTATGTCGGCTGCTTTTAGCCTGACAATAAATAAATAAATAAATAAAATTAAGATTCAGATGTTACCTTGTCTCGGACATTAGTCAATGAATTTATTTGCTTTCGTTTGTCTCATTCACTCACTCTGACAACTGGCCATGTCTATGTCTCTATTAGCCAGGTCTGTGAGTTATTTGGTTGTTTGACTGATTAATGTTCAGCTGTAAACGAGTTGAGCTGAGAGCTGAGAACTGGGAACTGGGAAGTGAGTGAGAGAGAGCTCGGTGTCAGCGTCTTCTACCCTTTTCTTTCCCGCGGTCATGGCCAAAAGGCATTTGTGCTCGTTGTTGTTGTTGTCGTGTGAGTCCGACTATGATCTAATCTTGTTAGTCCCGTTGATGCCAGTGATGATGAACCAAGCGTCCAATTCAATTATTTTTTCTATAACATCGCAGTTATATTTATGTAGAGACAGAGACAAAGTATCGCTTATATATGTACTTATAAATATATATATACATATATGTAGCATATATAAAGTAGTGAATGTAATTTTATTCACATGTACGGCTTGAGGCCAATCCGTTTTGGCCGCTGGCAACAAACTGCACAGCAACCCCGGAACGAGAAGTCGAGGCGCACCTCAATGTTGCCAGCCAGATCCCAGGCTAACAAACCAGCTGGGATTGTCAGTATACATCTATATACATACATATATATTAATATATATGAGTGTGTCTGTATGTATGTTGGGTGTGCTTGTAGTATGGCATATTATACGGCAAAGGCGGAGAGAGCGGGCAGAGAGTTGAAATCCATCATTGGCGCATGGCCAGCGGCAACATTTGGGTTGAAATATTATAATTACAAGCGAACGCCCCGAGGGGGCAAGGAGAGGTGAGGCTGAGGCAGGAGCAGAGGCAGAGACCGAGGCAGAGATTGTGGCAGAGACTGAGCGGCAACATTGCGAGCGTTGCCATCGCGTGTCTGTCTTTCCCTAACTGTCCGTCCGTCCGTCCGTTCGTTCGTTCGTCTGTCCCGCTGTCTATCTGTATCTCTATCTAACTGAGCTCAAACATACCAAAAAGCTGCGGATATGGATACTTAGTTGTTAGTTGTTAGTTGCTGCTGCTGCCTCTTGCCTCTTGTTGCCAATTGTTGTCGGTTGTTGTTGGTTGTTGTTGGTTGTTCGATTGCTGCTTGGTTGTGTTTACGTTGTGGCTGATGATAATATGGACTTGTTGCCGCAGGCTGATAGCACGTTGTTGCAGCAGGTTCGCCAACAACATGTTGCATGCAACACAAATAACCAAAACAATTCCGTTTTAGCCGCATACTACTTTAAACCGCCATTGTCCTTGCTGAGTAGGTGCGTGTGTGTGTGTGTTGTGTGTTTTGGCCGATTTGTGTTTTGTTTGCTCGGCTGACAACGACGAACGAACGAAAGAACGAACGAGAAGCAGGTGAATAACATGAAATGCAATTTTTTCTGCTGTTTTTTATTTTGCTACGCAACTATAAACGAGTAGCAGTTGACTAAGATACCCTGTATATTAGGGGCATCTGGTATATGAAAGAGATAGCTTTAACTTCTCACAGATTTCAATTCAATGACAAATTTCTTAGCATTTTATTATACCCGTTACTTATTAAAAATAAGTAAAAGGGGATATTGTATTCGTTGCAATGTATGTAACAGGGAGAAGGAAGCATCTCTGACCCTATAAAGCATATATATTCTTGATCAGCATCAGCCGAGTCGATATAGCCATGTCCGTTTGTCCGACCGTCCGTCCGTCCGTCTGTTCGTCTGTCCGTCTGTGTGAGCGCCTAGATCTCAGAGACTATAAGAGCCAGAGCAACCAAATTTGGCACAAAGATTTCTATAAACCCCAGGCAGGTCAAGTTTGTTTCCGCTTCCGTAAATCGCGAAAATCCACCACACGCACAGTTTTCAAGATATTAGATTTCTTTAAAAGGGTGAACGTTAGCTATTGTTATTACCTATCATCCTACTAAATGCCAACAAGATCGGACAAAGATAAAGGTGGTACTGGCTGATTAAAGCTTTTAAGCAATAAAAGTGCCTGAAAGCATGCAATAAAAAATTTTAATTTATTTATGTAAGTAACGGGTATCCTATAGTCGGGAGCTCGACTATAGCCTTTCCCACTTGTTTTTATTTATATTCGATTTGAATTTTGGTAATTTTTTTTGCTGCAGCATTGTTTTTGCTTCGTAAATAAATAAATAAAAAATAAAATATTTCTAATGAAATCTAATGTTTTTCAACAAAACAGCAATACATATTATTTCTATATATTTATTATTTTATATATTTTCAATACAAAACATTAAATTGTGATATTGCTGCTGTGTATACCACAATAGGATGGGTATCTCAAAGTCCAGCATGGTCAGCTGTTTGTTTTAGGAACTTGTTGCACTAGTGTTGCGTGTGTGGGCGTGGCAATAAAAACAAAAACAGTTGTTGCTGTTATCGTCCTCGTTGTTGTTTGCACAAGTGTTGGAGTCGCAAAAAAAAAGAAATTGTTGCCACACATACGAAATTAGACAACGACAACGACAACGACACCGACAAAGTTAACAAAAACTTGCACTGCACACACATGTTGCACAGCGGCAGCTGCAGCAGCTCACAAAGCATTCTCCCAAATTACAGTGCATACACATAAAACATAATTTAAAAATAACAAAAAAAAAAGGGGAAAAAAAACGAGAAACAAAACTTGGCATCCTTCGACATGCGGGCACTGAGCCTATAATTATGTACGAGACTGTGCTGTGCAGTGCCACAATCACAGCTCATAATTGTCCCCAAAATGCTGCATGTGGCAACAGCAGCTGCTGCTAGGTGACAAGTCCCCACTCGGACTTTTGAGGCCGTCATCGTCGCCGTACCCTCATTATATGCAAAAATGCCAAATGCTGCCTGCAGCTACTTAAGTTTAACTTATTTTTAACTTCCACATATAAATTTCTTCTTCTGGTTTCTTTTTTTTTTTTTTGTGCTTTGAATGCTTTGGGGCATTCTTAGTTGCATGTTCGACGCAATCCTTTTCCGTTCAGCGTTCAGCGTGCAGCATTTTGTGGCAGCAAATAAAGAAACTGGTCTCATTCATAACTGGCGGCGGTTTAAAGCATTTTGCATTATATTTCCCCCCCCAGTTCTCAGTTCTCAATTCTCATTCGATGTCTCAGTCTCACTCTATCTCTGTCTCTCTCTCTCTTTCTCTCTGTCTCCGACATATCAACTGTCAGTTTTCAAGCTTGAAATTGCCAGCGGGCTAGTTTGTAAATCATTAAAAATTATGCACACACACACACCCATACTCTTACTAATGTGTGTGTGCTGCGTTCTTTTGAATTGAACAAATTTACCAACAGTTTTAGTCACCAATGACAATGAAAACTGGTTAGGAATTATACAGCTTAATGGCAAATGTCACGCACGGTTCAAAAACGATGAGCACATTGTGAAATTGTTTATGTTTCGCTTACCATATATTTTCTTTTGTATTTCGCATCATCCCGGAATAAACTGCAAATGCCTGTTCTTCTTAGCGTGTGTAGTTGCCATTATTTGTTGCTGCCAACTTTCATTCACAAAATCGACGATTTCAAATATACTTTTTGACAATAGTCTTAAGAAAGCAGAAAAAGAAAAAGTCTACTTAGAAAGTAGCTAAAGTTCATCGAAAGTGTTTGGCTAATTGCTTGTAAATAGTAAGTTTTAATAAAAAAAATCGAGTAGTTTCTTTGGCAACTTTTACAGTACGCATTTATATAGTATGCCTATAAAAAAGTTTTCCGGATAGAAAGTCGATGCAGACCAAAATATAAGCCTATTGGTTAGACAAAAATTAGAATGCAAATTAAGTATATTTTATGTATGTATTCTGTTGATTTGTAAATTTACAGGCCCACAACTAAACCATATTCTTTTTATAGCCATGTTTCATTACTGTTTATAATAAACCTTAGGATTAATGGCTCTACTTCAAAAGGCACCGCCTCATAAATTAGAAAAACATTATTGCAATTGTACTTAAATAATTAATAATGAATTTTTATTCTTAAGCGCACCTAGTTTTTTTTTAAATTATTACAACTTCTTAAAATCTGAATTTAATGTCTGACGTTACATTTCTTAAATAGTTATCTTCTAGTAAACTAATGAAAAGATTTTAAAAATATTTTGACAAAAAAATGGAAAGATGTTAAGTTCAATGAATTTGTGATTTCTGATAATTTCTCATTAAGCTGGGGGATAAATGTGGATCTCAAATGGCAAAATGCCTTCAGTGCATTAGCTAGAGAATGTTATAGTTTAATTGACATTAAAAGTTGTTAGTTATTATTATTATTATTATTATTACTTTAAAAAGTTATTATAATGAAAAATGTTGGTTTAATGAAATATGATATATGAGCCTTTTGCTGTTTAATTTTTTTTTTTCTTCTTTTTGTGTGTATTTTGTTGTTATTTAATGTTTGTTGCTGCATTCAGTCATGCGTTAAAAATTAAACGCGAATTTTTCAGGCCGTGTTGGCAGCGCAAAAATGGCATCATTAAGTAAAATGCCTTAGGGCACACATTGTAAATTTTATGAGCCTTTTTTTGTGTCGTTAATAATACAGAAAAAAATATAAACACACACAACTGATGAGTGTGAGTGTGTGTATGTGTGTATATATGCTACATATGTACATAAATAATAATAATAATGATGCGTAAAAAAGTGCGGAAATATTCAGTAACATATGTATGGGGATTTTCAGGCTGCAACTTTTTTTGGGCTCTGTTTGTTATTATTATTTATTGATTAACACGCAAATGCACAAACCATGGAAAAAACTACTTGAATAAATATGCATTTGAGGCCAAAGAGTGGGCGTGGCCAGTTGTGTGAGGAATGTGAGTTGTGGAAACTTTAAAAACACATCACATCAAAAATTATTACTACTGAGAGAGTGAAATACAATATATATGTATGTGGCACATACATACGTCTCTCTGTCGACACTGATTTTGTAGACTGGCACACATATATGGGCTTGTTTGGACACGCCCCCAATTGCCCCGTTTTTGGTGCCTTCCCCCTTTTCAGCTGCCCTCTCTCCCCTTTTCAGCTGCCCTCTCTCCCCTTTCGCCCACCTGCCTGCAGCGTTCCAAACAATAAAGCATAAAGCGCGCCGCGCACATTTTGTCGAATTATTTTGTTGCCAGTTGCTGGCGGCTAACTGCAGCAAATTGGCTTGAAATATTGGTATTGCCATATGTATGAGCTCTCGCCCCTCTCCCTTTACCACTCCCTCCGTCACTCTCTTTCTTTCAGTGTGTGCGTGAGCTTGTGATTAAAAAAATATTTAAAATGGCAAAACCCAAAGCGACGTCATCGCAGCACAAAAAATATAAAAATGAAAGCCCGCTTCTCTCAAACATTGTACATATACATATGTGTATGTGTATGTATGTGTGTGTAAAGCTTTGACCGAAACTGAAATCATATCCGAAAGAAGTAATAAATTCCAGTGCTGTAAACTGATCGACCCTCTACCCTCTACATGCTTAGTATTAATTTGCTTTTTGCTTGGATTTATTTAATTTCTTTAACTGCTTTTTATGACAACAACCATTCACATTTCAATATAAATTTTTATTTTTTAATTTAATTTAACTTGTTTTTTAAATATTTCAATTTAATATTTTTTATTTAAAATTGTATTGTTGACTTTTTAAAACTTGATAAAAATATGTGTGGAAATAAACACTTTACATGCACGTATTATTGCAGGGTATTACCATAAATGGACTACCACTTTATACAGCTGCCGCCTATGTCTGGGCCACATTGAGTGAAATGAGCTATAAAATTGTAACAATTTCCACTGGCAGAATCGTCGTCGTCATCATTGTTGTTGGCGCTAGTTGCTCTGATAAAATATGAAAAATTGAAATGTCACTGGGCAGTGAACAATCATTGGAATCGTTTACATACACATACATACATGCATGTATGCTTACATATATGTTCATATAGTATACCCCATACACATGCAGCTAGTAGTTGCAACTGGCACTTGCAACAATGGCCACTTGTATGCAAATAGCGCAATAATATGAAGTATGTACAAAATTAATTTTGCCAGCGGCCCAATTGCAGCTCGGTAACAATTGCCAATGAAAAATGATGTGACATAAATGCGTGTTGGCTGCTCAGTGGCAGGGGGAACGGTAGGGGCAGGGGAAGGGGTTAAAGTGGGCTTTATGGAGGCGTATAGTGCAAAAGGATTGTAAATGGGCTTCTAAGGGAGGAAGGGGCAAAAAGTTGGCACTCATTTTAATTACAGCTGCCTAACTGCTGCTCTCCCTCTCGCCCCCTCTCTCTCTCTCTCTTTCTATCTTTGTCTTGCATTGTCTCTCTCTCCCTGTCTGTCTGTCTCTTTCGTTCACATGCTGTTTTTTGAAACATGCCTTGCGGCGTATTTATCACAAGTTTTTCTTTGCACTGCCTTGGGGGCTACTACGAAATATTTCAGCTGCCCGACGACGTCGTCGTCGTCGTCATCGTCTGGAACTGGAACTGGTTCGCCTGCGGCATTGTTGCCAGCGACGTTTCTGCTGCTGCTGCTGCTTCTTTTGCCAACGCGTCAAAGTCTCTGCGATGTTGGCGCTGCCGGTGACGCCGTTCTTGCTGTTGTTGTTGCTGTTGCTGTTGTTGCTGCTGCCGGTTGTCGTTTGCCTATTCGCACAAAGTTTCATTTCGTTTGAGCCTCCCGGCGGCTACAGCAGCGTTCTATGCTTTGTCATTAACACAAACACACATACACACATCCGCAGGGAGTAAATGAAAGACAGGCAGGGAGAGAGAGAGAGAGAGAGAGAGCGCGCAAAAATACAAACATACTTATAAAACGGAACTGAAGCTAAAGTCTGCAGCTGACTTTGACACTTACAACTGCATGCATTGTAATGTCTGCGTGTGTGTGTGAAAAGCTCATTAGTAAAATGTACGGGTGTGCATGAATGTTTGTATGTTTGTCTATGCATTGATTACCCATCAGAACTGTCGCCATTTCACACGCAACATGCAAGTCCAGTTACAAAGTTAATTGCAGCAGCTTAGTGTTGCAAACAACAATTGCAATTGCCACAGCAGCAACAGCAGCAGCAACAGTCACAACAACAACAGCACTTTAACCGGAAATAGACTATTAAACGTTCACACGCAAACACACACAACTCTCTCACACACACTCTCACACTTGCATAGTGTCCGTCATATGGTGGGAAAGTCAGCAGCAACTAAACAATCGCTGCCACTTGTGCTCTCTGCTGCTGCTCTCTCCAAGGTCGCCATATGCTGAAGACGTCAAACATCGAACGTTGCGCATCAAACACAACACACAACAACTTACAACTCGAACACAACGCAACACACATACACAACAATTCTCGAACGAACTGCAACCAAAGCAACGAACAAGTTCAAGCATTCTAATGAGCGCATTGTTTACATTTTACAAGTGCACTGATACTATAACTAATAATAAAAACATATGGAACGGAATATATATTTAATAAAAATTGTAAATATTTGTTGTTTGAATTTAGAAAAAATTCATTTCAAATTCTCCAGTTTTTTATCTGCTAAATTCATTTTGAAAATGGACTGATATATCTTGTAATAAATACATATCAAATAGATAATATATTTGATAATATTTGAAAATAGTTTAAAAATTTTAAATTAATTTCTCATTCCCTAATTTGTACTCTGCTAAATTCAGTTGGCCAAAAGATCCTTAGCCTGCAGCCTGCGAACCTTTTCAAACATTGTTGGCTTCTTGCGAACAAGTTTGAGCTGGAGTAAAAACAAGTTGGCTGGCACTCGAAGTTTCAGTTCACAGCGAACAATCGACGCGAATGCAAGTCAGGTAAAATATTAATTTGAGAGGCGCTTCAGATTGTTAGTAGGCAACAAACGACGGGCGCGACAACAACCGGAAACGGAAGTAAACATTTTAAGTGACTTGCGGTTTGATTTGTGTGTTCGGTGTATGAGGCGCCATTTGCAATTAAATCGCAATGCGTTCAAATTAATATTCAGATACTTTAGAATCACAGCGGAAACGGAAGTTCAATAACCATCAAGCAAATATCAAACAAATATTAAAGGCTATAAATCTACCAAATAAACTAATCAATTAAATAAAACGTTACGATATTGTTGTCTACACCGCGCTGTATTACATAAAATAGTTAAAGTGCATTTCCTAAATATACCGACATTTTTGTGAGTTCCATTTACATTGTATGTGTGTGTGTTTCGCTTTCAGTTACAATTAGTCTCTGTCTCTCTCTCTTTCTGGCTGTCTTCTGCTAAAATGTGTGTGTGCTTATGCGTCCTTACGATGCAACAGTTTATTTTGTTTTTGAATAAGCTCAAGCTAAATTTGAATAATCGTAAATATTTTTACATAAATTGCAAATGATTTTGTTCAAAATTTAAGAAAGTCGTTAAGCCAGCCAAAAGAAAAAATTCTTTAAAAAAATATTAAGATTTGGAGGCAAATGAAATATTTGAAATAATGATGCGGGCGCCTTGGGCTCGACTCTTTGAAGTTATTTGGTAATGATCTTGGCAACAATTGAACCAATTTCAGGCAAATGATTATATTGAATGTGAATATTTAAAATGAAAAATACCTTATTATTTAATTAGATTTATTGCATTTTTAAAATATAATTTTATGTAATCTATAAGTTGATTTTTTATGTAAATTATCTGACGGTGCGCTTTACTTTCTAGAACTCCATTTGTTGCATTGGATCAACGATCACCATTGACGGTGGAGTCCTCCTGCCCCAAACGGTGAGTAAACAAACTAAAAATCTCGTTCTCTATCTCTTTCTCTACATATAAGCCAATAAATTAGTTTCAAAAAAGATTCTGTAATAAACGAATTTCGAACAGAAAGACCCCAGTTGCATGTTACACTGAAACCTCTTTCATTTTTTTTTCCACCTCGATGTTGTTGTGTCTTTTTTTTGTTTTTGGTATTGGTGTTGGCTTGGGCCAAAAGAGCCTCGGGCTCAACTGATTTTCGTCTCTCCCACATGTGCCACATGCACATGCCAAGTCCAAGTCCAAGCTGTAGTCCGAGTCCGAGTCCGAGTTCCGAAAATTGTGTGCCATAAACGCAGACTGTTTAAAATTTGATGCGCCTCAAGTGCTCTGCCTCTGCCGCTGCTCTGCTCGGCCCGCACCAAAGCAGAAATAAACAAAAGTACGTAGAACAAAACAGAGTGAGAGAGAGAGAGAGAAAAAATAAAAATTGTACCAGGCCTGAAGCATTTTTGGACAAACTTGGCCCGCAGCTGAGTTATGTGTGTTGTGTGTGTGCAATGGCAAAGGACGGGAACTTGGACGATGACGATGATGAAGAGCATGATGAAGGGGAAGACGATGACGATGATGATGACGATGACGACAAAACGAGAACGGGGCAAGCCAAGTCGAGGGGGCCGCATTATATTTTTTTTGTTTTTGTTTTTTCAAACCTTTAAGGCTATAAAACACGACGACTAATGAAGGGGGAGGAGATTGACCGGTTGTTGTGATTTTGGCTCTCTCCCTCTCTCTCTGTCTCTTACCAAAACTAAGCGTCCGGCTTGGCCAAAATGCCCCTCAGGCCAAGAACCCACATATACGACACATACAACACATAAAACACTAACAACAATTACAACAACAACATTTGTTTTCCTCTTTCAACAAATCGACTTAAAATCATGTCGACCAAGAGACCAAAGTTCAAAGCGTGTTGCAAGCGTTTTGGCCAAAGTCAAAATCAAAGCCAAAATCGCATTCAAATAAGCCAACAAACCAAAAACAAAGGCAGACACACAGAGGGAACAGAGGGTATGATAGGAGGGGGCGTGTCAGGCGTTGTGGCGACCTTCAACAGACGCGACAGATCCTGTTCTCTCCCTCTCCCACTCCCACTCACTCTGTCTCTTTCTCTCTGTTGCTTTCTCTGTCTGTAGCTGTGGCAAGCAACTGGTTTTACTTAGTCAAGTCGAAGGCGAAATCAAAGTCAAAGTTGGATTTTTTTCTCTTTTTTTGCTTGTGTTTTTTTGTGGTTGGTTTGTGGCACAAGCAAACTTAGCGTGTGGCTGCCACACGTGCTTGCCATTGAGTCTGGTGGCGCCTCTAATTTCTTATCAAGCCGACAATTTGTTGCCTCGCATTTTAAATACATTTTCATTTGCCAGGACCAAGTGATTGCAAACACAGGCCAATAGTCAAAGGGTTTCCAGCCAAGTGGAAAAGGCAAGTGAGGGAAATGCGAAGTGGGAAGGGGGCGGATAGAAGGAAAATGCATTTGAAAGCCCATTCAGAGCTGCTGTAGTTGCTGCAGACAAAAGCGCTTAACGCGCTGTGTGTTAATTAAGCCGCAGTTCGGCATCATTACCAGCATCAACATTGCCAACATTGGCAACTGCAATTGCCAGTCGACAGTCGACTGTCGACAGGATAAGGCTAACAGCGAACTGACTTGTTACCACTGAGATCGACTACGAATTGCTCTCTACTCCATGACAACTCAATTTTATTTCTTAGCCATCAATAACATCAGTTGATACATTTACTGACTAAGTCTAAAAACAGATCTGATGAAGAATACATAAGATAATATTCACTTTAATTTTTAATATATTTATGCAGATATATATTTATGTCGATCTTATAGATTTTTATAAATTTTATTAAAGAAAAAAGTAATTTTTTATTTCGTTTTATTTTATTTAAGATATACGTTGGTCAACTAATCTGTCCATCTTCTGAGACGTTGAGACTTATTCAGATTTATTGAAATTAATTACTCCTTTATCTTTGATTTGTACATTTACAAATGTTTGACTAGCGCTAAAAGTACTTAAACATCAAGGTACTAATCACAATGTGACCTCTTTGCGAAAATAATCGAGATCATTTTTCTGTAAGACGTACAGTAAGACAATATTCATCTTATCAGCTACATTTTTAATTTTAAAATAATATTTACTTATAAATTTGTTCGTTTGCAATGCAAGTTAGAAGTCAAATGATTTGTATTTAAAGCCAAATCTTTAATTATTTATTTATTATTCCTATAAACTTGATGCTGTTCATCCGATTCCCAATTCAGCAAATATTTAATTGGCTTCAGAAAGTTGTAGTTTTAAAATACAATATTTGAAATAATAAAAATATATTTTAAAAATCATTATTACTAAAATAAAGTATAATTGTAAAAGATTTTGAACACATTTACATTTAATGAAAGTTGAATATACCCTTAGCCACAAGTTAAGCATAGGGTATCAAGAGGCTGTAATTGTGGCAGCACCTGCGCCTGCATTTGTTGCACTTGTTGTCGGGTTGCTTTGTGTTGCTGTTGTTGTTGCTGTTGTTGCTGCTGTTGATGTTATTGCAATATGCACACGCAAATTGCGCCAATTAGGAAATGTGCATTGAATGCCAGTTGCAGGAAACGCGTTGCAAGCAGCATTTGCCACTTGAATGACTGCACATGCAACTGCAACTGCCACACACCAGAGCCGAACCGACCAGGCCAGATCAATTCAGACTCAGACCTGGCCTTTATTCAGCTGAATGCAATGCAATGCTTTTGCAATTATTGTGTACACTTGATTAGGCAGATGAATGAATGCAATTTTTGATTGGCCAATTTGCAGGTTGACTCAATGGATACTGGAGTACAGTTAGGGTATTAAGCGGGCACATCAGCTGGTAATATTATCAAATATTATATTATAAGAGTCTATCAAAACCTTAAGCACTTAATTGCTTTACCTGCACAACTCGGCGTATGCGCAACTTTTGTTCAACATTTTCCATCTTATAAATGTTTGTTGTACTCCTCTTGACTTGCAATTCAATTTTTGAGGATTTAGCAATAAAAACAGTTGGTAAAAAAACAAGTACACTTATGTGTGTGTGTGTGTGTGTGAGTGTGAGTGTGTTTGTGTAATGTTTACCCTGCAACGTTGCAAGCAGCCTAAGGAATCACATGTTGCCAAGCTATTCAGTTCTTTACATACATATGCACATATACATACATATGTATATAGCATATTCCATCTTCCATTTGGCGTATACATCGCATCCATTCATCCTCTGTAGCTTTTGGCATATGCAGCGCAATCGTCGTTTTTATTTAATATTTTCTAATAAATTTTTCAAAGTTTATTTTTGAAAGCCTTGCAGCGTTTTAATATCTGCTTCACTCGACTCGACTCGACTCCAACTCAACTTTTGCCACACACACACATATCTATATATATAGAGCATATATTTGTACAATTTGGCACACACACTGACACACACACACTCTCACACATATTCTGCAACTTTTGCTAGCCAATTTTCATAGGACTTGCGACTGATTTCCCACATGCGCCGGCGACTCCTTGCAACAGCTGCGTCTGCGTCGACGTCTGCGTCGCTGTCTGCGTCGCTGTCTGCGTCGACGTCCACGTCGGCGGCAGCTTCAGTTTTTTCGTGGCCTTTTGTAACTTGCTGCTGGCTGAGAAGGAGAAGAAGGAGAAGCAGTTGAAGTAGAAGTCGAAGTTTTCCCATGTGTGTTTGTGTGTGTAACAAACTGCGCTCTCAGCTGCCTCATGCCTCATGCCACATGCCACATACGCGTACCACATGCCCAGTGCCTGTTGCCTTCGCTTTTGGCTTTTTCTGCCTTTCTGGCGTCCAAACAAAGCAAGCAACAACAAAAAAGGGAGCAAGAAAAAGAAAAACTTTTTCATTTGCCTGCTCATCAGCGTTTTGATTTTGGGCGCCGTCTCCAGTTGCCAGTTGCAAGTTACCACTTGCCACATGCCACATGCCACTTGCCACTTGCCACATGCCACTCCCTATCAGCCCAGTTGCTACCCAGTTGCCAGTTCGCTGCTTCCACTCGTCACTTGAGGCATTGGATTCTTCTTAAAGTGCCTTGCGGTCATTTGCGTGATTTGCGTGGGTGTGTGTGTCTGTGTGTGTGTGTTTGCAGTGAAGCATATACGAGCACTTTGTGTTTGTCTTGCCAACATACACAAACCTGGCAACCCTGGCAGCCAAGCTGTAACCCAGCTGGGACAGCATTGCCCACAGTCTGACAGACAGACCCTTAACTACCTCTCTCTATCTCTCTCTCTCTACACCCACTCCCTTTTCGTCTTTTTAATTTGTTTCCTTATTTTTTCATGTCTTTGTCAAAAGTCACTTTAAATGCCACTTGGCTAATTGAAGCGCATTGCAACCAGTTGCAGTTTTGCGGCCAAGAACGCGATAAATCTGCCTTCAACTTGGCGGCAATTCTTGGTAACAGCCCCTGCCCCTGCCACCCGTCCCACTTCCATCGTAAACTCATATGGAAGTGCAGCATCTGCCGCCAGGATTGGAAGAGACCAGTAAAGGAGACCAACTTTAAGCCGGCGGCATTTCGAAAAATTGAGATAAGGTTTATGCCTCGAAAAACTTTCGTTTCTGGCCATGGAACTGGCTTAGGATATGCAGGGAGCCTTATTTTTCACAGAGGGGGTTTGATTTCATCTGCTGCTTCTTCTTTTACTTCTCCTGTTGTTTTTTTATTGTTTTGCGTTCATCTCTGTTTTATGCGTTATTTTATGTTGCCTCGGGGAGCAGCAACTTAGGTATGATATCTTTAAATGCAGACAGACAACACACACATATATGAACATACATATATGTGAGTATGTGTACACTCAGAAAAATATGCCATACTAAAGTTAAGTATAGTGTGTTCGTATTTAAGATTTATTCCGTTTTGTATTCACTTACAATTTTTGTGAACTATTTTTCTAGAGTTAGGAACGAAACGATCTTAAATTTAAAATTCCGACGGATCGTTTCTATGAAAGCTATATGATGTAATAGTCTGATTATAACCCAACTAAGTTGGAATTTATAATACCATTTTAAGGGGATTCCAGAAAACAGTTTTGGATTTGGTTTAGATTAGTTTTAGATTTCTCCACACAAAATTTTCAGTGTGCCCTGATTTTTACCTGATTTGCTCTGGGCACCCTGAAAATTTTGCATGGAGAAATCTAAAACTAATCTAAACCAAATTTTAAACTGTTTTCCGGAATCCCCTTATTATCTGTGAGTTTTATTGAAATACTTCCAGAAAAAACAGAGTCTCTCCCATTAAACATTTGTTCTTAAAATTTAAGATTGCTGAGTACTTAACCTAATATGTTTTAAGATTAAATATGAGAATGTTTTGCATTAAAATATGAGTGATTGTTTATTTCTCTCTTAACCCAATAAATGCTTTCCGTTATTTGTGTTTACAACTTACAAAGGAATAAAATTTCCGGGATTGCAAAAAGCGAATTTGAAAATTGCGAACTTCCGCGACTTTTGATATAGTTTGTATTTGAATATTCCCTGATTAAGTACGTATGTATATATTAACTTTTTTCTGAGTGTGTATATGAGATACCAACACAGACACACACACTCACATGTAAGCCAAAACGGACACCCAACTTACCTCTTACCAAAAGCCAAAGTTTTGTTCCACATTGAGCATGTGTTGGTAACTGACAACTGTGTGTGTGTGTGTGGGTGTGTATTGTTTTGGGGCAATACACTCAGAGCAGAAAGCAGAGACCAGCGAGTCGAGTCTAGTCGAGTCATCCATGTTTGGAGTCGCCTTGTCGTGGTTACTGCCAATGCTTCATGCTCTTTTGTTGTTGTTCCTCTTGTTCCTGTAGTGGTTGTTGTTGTTGTTGCTGCCTTTAGCGCTGCAAGGATAAATGAATGAGGAGGTCGCACACACACACACACACATACTGATAGACAAACAGACAGATATACTCATGCAGCAGGTGCCCTAGGAGCTGAGAACAACCAAACCCAAACCCAAGCCCAACCTCAAAGAACTCCAACTCCAGCACCTTTGCCAGCACATGACTCTGAAGTTGCTCCGGCAGCTTCGACTCTGCTCCGACTCCGACTCCGACTGATGCTGCTGCTTTGGCTTGGTTGGGTTAACTTGGGCTGCGTTTTGGGTTGCGGGTTTTGGTTTTGGTTTTCGTTTCGTATCCATCCATGATTTCCGCACTAATTCCAAACGATCGCCGCTGGCAAAGTCGAGCGTTTTGCCCTTTTTCCCCCGACTGGGCGGCAAGGGAAGGGAAAGGGGAAGGGGAGCTTGAGCCGAGCAACTCTCAGGACACACTGTCTGTGTCTGGGCGGTGCTGTGCTGGCCTTTGTGTGCGGAAGGTTGCCTGGCCCGAGGACATTTTGTAGGGGTTACATAGTCAGCGTCGTCGTCGTCGTCAAGCTCTGCTGAGGTGTGTATCACTAACTGTGTGTTGATCTATGAGTGTCCCTCTCTCTCTCTCTCTCTCTCTATGTGTGTGTGTGTGTGCACTTTAGCTCATTTCTTGGCTTTTGTTATCGCTTTTGTGTGGGTTTTTGGTCTAGGGCTGGAGAGCGAGGAGACCACAGGACACCGAGACAGCAGGACAGCAGGACTATAACCAATTGCTGGGGCGGCTGTGTCGCATTGAGATTGAACAGCGCACAGCAAAAGGACACGGCTGTGGATTCAGGGCAAGACAGGGCAAGGAAAGGCAGTCCACATTCCATTCACATTCTGATGCTCTGCTTCAAGTGCCAGCGGCAAATCTTGTCTGTGCTATGGACTCTGCAAAATTATGTGACCTCGAGGCACTGCAGCAACAAGAACAGCAGCAACAGCAGCAGCTGCAACTCTCCACAGTTTTGGCCAAAATCTGAACAATACCAACTAATAAGCTGTCTTTTAGTGCATACCATTTTCTAACTAACATTTCTCTCTCTATCTCTTTGTCTCGGTCTCTGTCTCATGTGTAAAATGCTGGCTAAATTGAAACTCAATAATGGCCCAAAATGGCCAAGCAATATTCATCTGCAATTGCAAACACACACACACACGCACACACATACAGTCACAGTCAAGTGGAGCAGGCGAGTTAATAGCAATGCCATTAAAAGGCAAAACCAAAGATGTCAGTCATCAAGATTCAATGGAAAGATGGCCGAAAGAGGCAAAGAGGCGGCAGTAGAAGAGTGCCGAGTGAGAGGGGAGTGGGCGTATTATGGTAGCCAAAACAACAACAATAAAACAGCCGCCCACTTGAAATGCAAATGCAGCAGCAGCAGCTTGACAGGAACACAGAGAACCAGGCCGAGACTGAGGCTCAGGCTGAGGCTCAGAATGAGGCTCAGAAACTCACAGGCCATAACAACATTGGCAACGGCAACTCTTCAAAATTTCATGCTAAACTGAAGTGTAACCAAAGGCGTCTCTCCCACTCAAACTCCTTCTCTCTCTCTCTCTCTCTCTCTCTGTCTCATGCTCTGTTCTTGGGCGCATAGAAAAGATAACGCCCAAGGGGCTATTGGACTAGAATAGGTTTTTGCAAAACTGCAGTGTATGCTTGGTGCTCGTACACAATACCGTTAGCAGTGGGTGTGTGTGCCTAGCATATATTTGTATCTATCTCTGTGTGTGTGTGTGTGTGTGTGTGACTGTATTTGTATTTGCTGCACCTGTGCAGCAAGCTGCAAGCTGCTTGCAACCAGCCTCAAGTGGACCGCAAAGCAATTGAAATTGAATTGTTTTGTGGCACAGACCTCGAGCTTCTCTTC